>JAUMJJ010000033.1:10872500-12087500 GCA_033556795.1 Tapera naevia | reverse complement strand
TAATTTCCTAAGAGTATCTCAACTCCAAAAGTCCCCCTCTGCTTGTAGTTCAAAGAGGGAGAATTCTGCTGAGCACCTAAGACATTCAGTCTCTGACTTGGGGAACTAAAATTTTTAGTATGATCAATACCTGCCACTAATTTCAAGCTTAGTGAGAGGATTTCAACTCCTCCATGACATTAAATGAAATAAAAATGAAAAATCTAAATATAAGCTATAAAGCTAAATGATGACTTTTTTTAATGAAGACACTTAAAAAAGTCTGACAATCTTGCAACATAACAACAGAATTAAAATAGATAAAACCCCTAAAGATGACATAAAATCATTCAACACAACTTTAATACATTACCTGAGGTACATAAAACTGGCTGCCTACTGTTTTATTTTGCATTCTCTTGCACAGTTCCAACTGTGATTATGCAGTACAACTTCTGCTAGTATTTAATTTCCTCTTGATTCATTTTGGTTTGTTTTTTTACCTTCAGTAGTTTCTGCCTGTACTATCATAGGTCACTTTTAACTCTTATTTCCCATGTGTGAAGTATATAGAAAACATACATTAAAAAGGAACAACTAAACAGATTCTGTGTGTGCTTAAAGTTCTTCCTTGTAAATGTCTGAACCATCAAAGTTTTCCCCTTTCTTTATCATTTAATTTATGGTCAATAAACACATCTGGTTTGACTATGTAGAACTGAGGCAGAGAAATTATTCCTCAAAAGTAAGAAGTAAAGCCAGCGCTCTTCTCCAGATTTGCTCTCCAGAGTTGTTCTCATTGTAGCAACTATCAAAGAGAAGATATTCCCTTTCCAATATAATGAAGTGTCTTTAGCATAAATAAGTAATTTATTCCCTAAATATAAAAGCTCATTAAAACATTTGTTATCATTTTTAGTAGCACAGAGTATTCACTGTGTTGGTTTATCTTACACCAACAGGAACTTAAATTTATATTGCTGTAGCATCAAATGAGAAGCTGTGTTAGTGAAAAGATTAGCCTGGTCTGGATATCCACGAACAATTTTCTGTCTTGCCAAGATGACAAAACAGGTGTCATTTTTTTATTAATGAAGTGCTAAGCAAGTTGTGGAGACAGTGCTCTTGGTCCCTGTCCAGGGTCGAGCTCTCAGCGTAACTCAAGAGGAAGAGTTTCAAAGTGATGTTTCTAAGGGCCATTCTGTTGGAAGAAGACAACCATGAGCTAGAACCCAAGTGTTGTAAGTGAATAAATCATACATAAAGCACAAAAAAATCAAAGAGTCGGCATTTCTGTTCTCCTCAATGGTAAGTGATTACCTCATGTTATGAAATCCAAAGAACTGTCAAGACTCTGAAAATTCGAAAATGCACTACTTCAGTTTCATTACATTTCACTACCATTCCGCTTAACATCTTAGAAATAAAATAGAAAATAAAAAAATCAAGCAAAACATGATTACATAAAACAATTCCAATTCTATTCAGACCAGTCAAAGAGGCTGTCAGATGCAGTGTGAACCCAGAGAAAAGATGAAGAACTTGTAGATCTTTTGCTGTTTTCCCTTTACAGAGTCAGTGCCACACTAAACATCTACATTTCCACGGTTTACAGAATGTGAGAAGGATTTGTCTCTGAATGAAAAAAAGAATAAAAGAGTACTACTTATTCATATGGCAACTGTAAATTACAGTGGTAGAATTTGGTAGGTTCTGTCACTTGCCTTAGTATTTAAATTAAATACACATATATTTATTGATTTTTTTCCAAATAGAGATTTAAGGCAAAACTTAAAGCTTCAAAGTTGCTTCTATATTTTTGTTCAAAAAAGATAATTTTCTGGTTATATGGGTGATTTTTGAAAAGTAAAATAATTAAAAATATTGTATAAAATTAATTTAAGAAGAAAAGGGAGTGTGTGAATACTAACCTTACAGATTCTCGTTTGAGGACTCACGGGACTGAATAAAAGACCATAGCAGCAATTTACAGGTACACACAGAAAATACTAACATTTACAGATAGATTTTTCCAATGAATCTGCCTACAGATTCAGCTGGGTAACCATAGCAACTAAATGTTTTAGCTTAAACATCTTAAATGCACAGACAACAATTTGAATAACAATGCCATCAGTTAGGGCAGTATACTTTTATCAAAGAAATCTGTCAAAAGAAAAATGACGATTAAAATGTTCTTTAAAAATCCATAAAAGCTTCTAGATTGTTTCATATGTACTTCAGAGTTTAAAAAATAGCTTGCGAATACTTTATTACTTTACATAACCAAAATGCTTTTTGCTAAGCATTTAAAGCATGGTCAATATTTTTTCCCTTAGAACAGAACTCACTGCCAATAGTAAATTGCCATGTGAGCAAACACTGCTTTGTTTGATTGCATTTTTTATTTCAAGAAAGACTATGAGCTGGTGTAGTAACAACAAAGAAATCAAAGTAAATCCACAGAAGATGATTCCTCTGGACACAACAAAAATATAAAGAACAATGTGTATAGGAATGAAACACTGACTCCTGTAACACATGAGATAACTTCTGCCCATCACTGATTATGTAAATCCTTGCTGCTATTTGACTAATAATTTAAGCATTACAGATGAAGATTACCCTTAGTAGTATTTATTTTAATTCAGGCTGTGAGATACAGGCAAAACCACAAAATGATAAATGGCTGAAAGAGAGGAACACAGATGACAACAAAGATCATCAATATGTAGTACAAATAAGTTGAATAATTACAACCAATTTGTTGATGTTCCAAGTAGAAAATAAGTTGTATGCATACATATTCAGCCATTATTGCTAGCTGGTAATTTGCAGGAAGATTTAAGGGATAGCAGATTCATTAAATGGAACTTTGCCTACAAAACATGGTTATGAAATAAAGACATTTTTCTCTGAGCCACACAGGAAAGAAGTTACTTACTAGAAATAAAGCTTTCTATCAACATGCTCTCCTACTATATCAACTTCAAGAAAACTCAGGGATAACTTCTGGAAGGAATAGGGAACAGATTTGCAGAGAGCCTTGTCACAGAGAAAGGGCAAGGAGGGCGGAGGTTTCTGACATTTGGTCTTGGACTTCTATAATCTTTTCAGAAAAAATAATAGTCACCATGGAAGGTGCAAGCAAAAGGTGACCAGAATCAAATAGTTTTCTCCATGAGATACCAAACCCAGATTAAAGCCTCACTGGAGAAAATGACTGGGAGAAGCAGAACTTAAGGAATACTAACCATCTAAGTCTAAAATCAGCCAAAGCAGGAAAATATCAAATCTTCCCCAAAGGATGTAAGAATTAAATTACTATCAGTTAATCACTTACTGTCTCTCATTTTTTAATTTCAAAATAAAAAGTAGTGAAACTTCAGCATATCACAGAAACCCGGCCACACAACTCACTGAAAGCCCAATCCACTTAACTCTCCGTATTTTCCCAAACATCTTGCACAAGGAAGGAATAAATCTGCTCTGTGCCCATGTCAAAGCTGTGAGGATACAGGAAATCAAGGGCCAGGTGAGTTCTGATGTGAATTCTGGCAGTACAGCTCTAAGACCTAAAAGCTACTCTGTAATGACAGAAAATGTAGGTCTTTGGATAAGAATGTTTGACCACACTAATCTGTTACCATCTTGCCTCAACCTTCTGAACACCCTCAAAAGAAGCAGAATTGGACAAAAGTTATTCAACAGGCAACTGACTCAGAAATGAAGAATAAAGACCTCAGGGTCAGACAAGTTCTGGAAGGGTGAACTTCTGATTTTATTGGTTTTTTTTAATGCAAAAAATGTTGACCATGGATTTGAAATCCCCAGTTCCATTAATCTTTATAACGTCCTCTCAGATTTCCCATTTGCAGGAGTCTGTCATATGATGCATTGTAAGCCACCTTCACCATCTAAGCCCAGCTTGGATAAAAATGCTTTTACTACTGTAGTACCCTGAGCCTTCAGGTACCTGAAAATAACTGCCTAGAAGGTACTATACATATATTCATGGAAAGCCCCAAACAACTAAAGAAAAGGGAAAGTGAGATCCATAAAAAACTTGGTATTATTCTACAGAGGAATGTTCATTGTCAACCTGTCAGCTAAGGATAAAAACCCCTGACTGTTGTACTCATTTAACATTAGGAGCACAAATATACAAAGCCTCTGAAGAGCAAAGACTTTCAAAACAAGGAAGCTGGACTGGTAGTGGTCCTGGTACAAGATGCAAGACATGAAAATCTCTTTATGGAAATTGATGTCTTCAAGAAATAATCTCACCTGCTGAAGTGAAGGTTATTATCACAACTAATGTTATAATCCTAAAATCATATTAGTGATTAACGATCTTTAGCTTCTTAAAGTTAAAGATATGTCTCTATCCTCCACACCTGTTAGGACTAGCTCTGAAAAATCCACTTCAAGATGAAAGGCTCTGTAAATGATAAATATAAATGAATGTCTCTCTCTCAACAAAGCCTGGTCTCCTGGTAAAGGCTTTTAACAAGAGGAGGGGAAGAAGGCTTGAGGAACAGACCAGGAAGAGGGATTGCTGTAATCATGATGTTCAACACTATGCTATTTAGGACAATATGGATTCAGATCAACTGTCGACAGCCTGAACCCAAACAAAAAAAAGTATACAAACACAACAGACTTAGAAGGAAGGATTTCTGTGTCTTATAATCCTTGAAAAGTACTGGGGCGACTACTGTAAGGAATGAACAAATGTGTGAGTTTTGAGGTTAATTAGTCAAGATATTCAGAAAGAGGAGCCAAAGTTGTAGCATTTAAGATCTGTAATTTGGCTTCTCTCAAAATGCTGTTGTGAAGCTTCTTGGTTATGTCAGTTGGGTGCAGAGTCTTTAAGAGATTGAACTACTCCTACTACTATCCAGTGTTAACTCAGAGGAAGTCTCCCTCTAATAGACAGTCTTCAGTTGCAGCTTGTCGTTCATGGGTCATTCAGAACCGTACAGCCAAAATAGTCTTCTTCAGAAAGTAAGATACAACATGCCATGTTATCTAGCCTCTTGCAACTTGAAAGAAAAATGGAATTTATTTATCTTAATCTTCTAAAGCATGAAATCTATCTAATATCAGAAACTGGATGAGGAAAAGAAAAAAATTTTCCCCTGTCTGCAACCAAATGTTTAAAACCCTTGCCAAAAGAAGCTGAGCGAGACTGTTCAAAATGTGCCAGAACCACAGCAGCAGAAACGGCAGTCAGTGGAGGGTGAGTAAAAAGGAAAATCCAAACCACCTGCTGATACTTGGTAGCATCTGTCACTGTACAAGAAGTGGGAGCACATGAAGGCAATGCTTGCCAAAGCACTTGAGCTGGGAGCAATGTGGCATCATGCATCAGCCAGCAGATACCCCACAAAATATCAGCCATATACAGAACAAAATTTTGGGAAACAGTTAAAGAGATTTGTAGAGTACTCAACTGTCCTCTGTAGTAATGCTTGAAAGTTTTGTAGAGATTGATATAAATCTTCATCCCCAAATGAAAAGCAGAGGCAGCTGTAATTCATGATGCCACTAAGGTGCTCAAGAACAAGGGGTTGTTAGCACTTTTGCCCTCATGTTAGGTAAAGGATATGGCAGTCTCCTGAG
Organism: Tapera naevia; assembly: GCA_033556795.1. Classification (NCBI taxonomy): domain Eukaryota; kingdom Metazoa; phylum Chordata; class Aves; order Cuculiformes; family Neomorphidae; genus Tapera; species Tapera naevia. Next base: position 12,081,896 of record JAUMJJ010000033.1, on the reverse strand, counting down.
ACGACCTCTTTAGGGGGAAGATATGGGGGTACTGTGGAGGCACCAGTCCTTCTTGTCTTCAGGTGAGCCTACTTAACAGAGAATGATATGTAGGAGATGTGATCATCCCAAAAGCTGAGTACAGCCCAGAAATACCATTCACTTGTGAAACAACCTCTATAAAAACAACAGACAAAAGATGTATCAGTAAAGGAAGGAACTCTAGTCAAGCTCCAGTCTCAAATTGAGGGAAACAATGATTTGGGGCAGACCCTGAAACATCACAAATCTCAAAATCTGGTGACAAAAGCACCAAGAAAATGCTCAGGATGTTGTGATCATATTGATTGTGCAGACACGTTCCATTTTTCCTTCAGCTATAGCAAATGTTCTCTCCTTACTGCCAGAACAGACAGCATAATCACAGCAAACATGCATCTCAAGCATCTCAGAGTATGAGAATCAAAGCATCAGGCAGAATATATATGTTTTTTCTTTCTATTATGAATCGACTTAGAGTCAAATCTGGATTTCTTATCCCTGGATGCTGGTGGAAATTTGGTCTCTTGAATCTGAAGCTCAGAAAAAAGTCAAAGATAAATTTTTAATATTTTCTAGGGAGCAACTCTCTCAATCTGTACTTCAAATCTCAATACACAGAACACTTCACCAATACTAAAGAGGAAGTCAACACTTCCATCTCAGAGAGGACAAAGCAAAAAATTTTGCTGAAGAATTCCTAGGTGTGGAAGCTGTGCTGTCCTGTCACAAACTGTGAGCTCATGACAACCAAAAGATGTTTAAATAACTTGAAAATATTTTTAACATTACAAATAATCAAATAGAGCAGAGTATGAAGTAAAGCATAACAGAAGGTCCAGATAATCTTAAAGAACTATGGTTCAGATGCATGTGGCAGTGAATGCTAGATGACAGGCTGTACTCCGTTGCTCACACCATACTTGTAAGTACAAAAGGTTGACAAGGCAAACAAGTTCCTAGTTCAAAAGATTGCATGGTTGTGCACTCAAAATATGCAAAAAAGCACTTGGTGGTAAAGATGGAAATGCAAGAATTAATTCATTCACCTCTAATTTGATTTCTTCAAAACTCAATCCAACAACAATTACTTAGAAATCTTAAAGACGTGGACAGAAAGATTTCAGGGATGACAATTTTTATATACATACATACACAGAGAAACTTCAGATATATTATTATAAAATTATGTATTATACAAACATGCATATATAAAAGAACACATATTCAGCCTGATTAATATTTCCAGATGAAAAGCCACCTCTTTTAAGTCCTATCATAATTTCCAAAACATATATTCTCATACCTTTGCATAAGCAGTAGTTTTGATAAACCACTGTTTGAGGTATTTCTGTTCCACTTTTGCTCCTGAACGCCATGAGTAACCATTATCATCCACCTGTTCATTAGCTAGAACAGTCTGATCCACTGGATCCCAATTGACCAAGGCCTAAAAAAATGGCAGGAAGAAAAAGAAGTTTCAGGAACTATTTCAAAACCAGAATCTTATCTGTAAGTATCCAGGATATCGAAAGAATTACCCAGAAACGTTCCTTGGACTGTGGAGTTTTCTACATTCTTATAACATCCATTTGAATCAGTGACATGGTCTCAACTGACAATGTTTTGAATATTTATCTTCTCAGAACTCAGAAACTACATAAACGCTGTTGGTAGCATTTGCCTTGACTGATGATGCTATTGGGATAGGCTGACACTTGAACGTTAAACAGGTAAGTGTTCCAATTGACTACACTGCAAACTACAAGTTTGATGCTTAAAAGCAGTTCACCACTAATCCAATGGGGTTGAGTCACACTGAGGGGGATGAATAATTGAGGATCTCCAAATTGGGAGGATAGAATCACAAGGAAGTATTACAGCAGTCAACTATATTTCAAGTGAAAGAGTTGATATTTCCTGTATATAACTTCTGTCAACCATGCAATTACTTTTAGAAAAATCTTTCCTTAGCAATACAAATATACTAAAGAAAATTCAAAACAATATAAATGTTGGTGTTAAATTTTATGAACCTTGCTTTTTGAGGGTTAACTGAAATGCCAGACATAGCACTCTGCGGAGGGAGCAAAAAATCACTCCCTCCCTCCAGTGTTGAACAATTTAGCTGATCATTTATTGTAAAGGATCTGAGAACACAAAAGAATCCTAACAGTCATTATAGAAGTGGTATTCAATGCTGGACATTAATTTGAAAAAAAAATTAACACAAAGAATAAAAACCTCAACAACAGAAAACCCCAAAGCAATAGAGTAATCCATTATTTTAAGTGGTAATTAGCATTTGAACTAAATCAAAGTTAAATCAGCCTGACTGAAAAACAGTAGCTCCAGCTCCATAGCATTCTAATATGTTAAACATTATTTGAATATTTCAAATGCATTATTTGGATATGCGAGGACTCAGTATCTCAATATAAAAACTAACCATTGTCCTGATATTACTCACTTTACATTTTATCTATTACTGATCACCACCAGAAAGTCCCAGTTTCCAAACAACTGATACCACCTAGTTTTAAATATGTTGCATATTCTTAGAAATACCAAATATCACAACTATTTTACAAATCTTCTAGTGAGGACAGCAGAAAGACAGATGCATGGATTCTCTTCCTTAGGCATATTGTTGGTGGATTTGTTATCAGTGTGTATATGTGTGTGTGCACATGTGTGCCTCAAGTCTGATCACCTACATTGAATTATAAAAAAAGATTATAATGACATGAATACAAGTTACTACTTGATAAAAACAAACTCATCTTCAAATGAAACTTGCGTGAATTCTGTATGTCACTGGAATTTGAACTTTTTATAGTATGTGTGCCTTTTACCTGTTACTTACCAATAACATCACATTGTTTTTTATAAGACTTCTAAATATTAAGTGGGACATTAAAAGCAATTAATATATTCCACTATTACAGATCTATTTTCTAGACTTTCAGAACACACAAATTCTTCCATAATGATACAATACATCAGGAAACTGGCCACAGCATTCCAATGTTTAAATAACAGCTAAAGAGAGACAAACCAGTAAATATTAAGAAGTAATAACATGCCAGTTGCACAAAGCAGTATTAGCATATGCTTGTCTTAATTTGGCTATGACTCAAAGTTGAGAAAAAAGACTGTTTCTGTTTTGGTGATATTGGATCAAATTTACGATGAAAATTGTAGAAGGTAACCAAATTGATCTATATGAGAATAATTACTTAGCAGAATATACCTTCATGATTAAAACCAGGAAGATTTACCTAAATAAATCAGGCAAAACAAAGAAAATACACATTTAAAAAATCTGTAGATGAAAGGTCTTGTCTGTGAATTTGTAGAGTTGCATTTTGGTCCTTCCATCTCTCACAGCCTTTTGACTAATATCTAGAATCTCGATATTAGAGTAAATCCTTTGTTTCTACTTGTACCTCACACGGGCAACTTCTTGGCAACGACAGCCTCTGAAACTATGGCCCCGGGAAGCTGCTAAATGTCATCTAAACAAAGGAAAAACAGTGCAAAAGTGTATAGAGACCACAAATTATTTAGATCTCATTACACCAATTCAGATCATATGATTTTAACATAGGATTCATCTTATCTAACTTTAGCCACCTATAGCATAAGTATCTATCTCCAAGTTCGGTGTCTATGGTTCCACTACAGTCTACAGATACCTAATCAAAATAATCCCTAGAGTCTAGACAGAAATTAATCTCAACCAAAATTAGACACTCACATCTGGCCAGGTCAATAACCTCTACAGTAGATTGACTAAATCAGTATTGCAGGAAGAAGAGAAATGATTGTGCTACACTGAATAAAGACATCCTCTAGGGATGCTGTAGCACCCAGACAGACATTGTTAATTCTCACTAATTCCATCTCCTGGGCACACTGAGTCTGTGTTTCCCTACCAGGGTAACTTCTGGCCAGACACACACACTCCTGGAAGTCCTGAGAATAACACTCTACATATATTATTTTTATTGCCACAGTAAGGCTATGATTTACGTCCTTGTAATCACAATGAAATTGTAAGACAGAGGACTTAAAGCTGTGCAAAAGCACTGCCTCACATATATTCCAGGTAGGCTGAAGACATGGGATAAACGTATGCTTTAAGTACATACAACTGTTTGAAGGGATCCAGGGTTATGGGCCCTCTCTGCCATCTGTTTCCTGCCAAAAGGCAACTGGCTTATATCCACCAGAGATTTTATTCCCTACAAGCCAACAGATGCTGATTTAAGTCCTCAAACTGATCCTTGACTCTTAAGAGGGAAGCAGATCCAATTATTGGTACCCAAACACCTCCAGGATCCCACAGTACTGGGAGCCTGCATGGAAAATTTGTTTTGGGTATCATCACTGCTTCTACCGAAGCAGCAAGCCTTGTGCTTTCCAGATTCACCTGGGATCACTTGCCAAGGAAACAAATTTACAGATAAAAATAAGTCTGTTATTGCAAAGCTAGAGGCTTCCTTTTTTATTACAAACACAGAAAGAAGAACACACATATCCCAGACAGCATATTAGAACATATCAAATATTGAATCTTTTTGCTGGCTATCATTTAAGATCTTTAACTTGCCTATGGAAATAAGACAAGTAGCTCAGTTACACCACACCATTCCAAATGCTGCCTTTCACCATCAACCTCTTTCTCTGGGTTCAGAGTACAACCCTAATTATATCCTATGGAGTTTTATGGTTTCTGCAGAATAGAAACTAAAAAGTCAAAGCATATTAGAGAAATCTTAAGTTTCCATTTTAAGTTAGAAATATTCACTAAATTGCAGCTTTGCTTAGGTGCAACTGTTCGGGTGTTTTGGAACTGTGTTGTCTTGGCTATACAGAGAATTCTTTGGAATGCTCATTTAACATCTTTGTTTTACCTCCTGCTTAAGAAGTTATCAGAACCCTTCCCTTTCAGAAAGCTTGATAGATATTATTAACAGAATATTATAAGGTCAACATTTTTTAATATATTCTAACAGCAAACCAGCTGTGATTGATAGTCTTAAAGCATCTAATATTTCTGTAATATTTTGGAGATCACAAACGGGGTCCAGGAATTCGATAGTTAGGCACATAACCTTCAACTACCCTATTCAATCCTATCAGTTCTGGGACAGCACCACAGTAATGTTATACAGTTAAATAATCTTGCTGCTGAAGAGACTCCTCATGACCGTGTTATCTTAAATGTTTCAATGAGAGGGAAATTAAGACTTAGAAAATTCTATACTAAAGCCATGAAATAAACTAGTAGTAGCTACATTCAGATCCTGTACTGCAACGTAAATGACTGACAATAAAAATTTCTGATTTGACTTGCTACAAAACCATTCATGTTAGTTAATTACATTTAAAACGTACCTATATATAAGATTAAGTTATATTAAAAATCATTATATTTTGCAGTGACTTAAAAACAACAGAGCATAACAAATATCTATCCAGTCAATGAAAGTGAACAGAAAATCCAGAAATGTGCCACCGACATGAGTGACTTCAGTTAGTGCACTTACAAAGTATTAAAGGTCAATGTTTGTACCCACCTCTTTCTGATATACCAGCCCAGCTTCAAAAAGCTTAAGGAAGAGATACTGCGTCCATTTGTAGTACTCTGGTAAGCAAGTGGTGATTTCCTGTAGAAATGACATAAAATAAAAATTCCTGAAGCTAATTTTAGTATTTTCTTATGTTTTTTTAACTAAAACAATTAACTCAGGAATGTACAATATACATACCACAGAAAAAATATAAATGCAGTTTTGGGTACTGTTTATAATGAGAGATATTCACTTGTACACAGACCCAGAGAACATGGGCTTTGTGTGGGTCTGATGTGCAAAGAAATATTTCCCTGTTAACATGTAATACAAGAACCCAGTAAAGTCAATGCTGACAGATTAAGAACAGAAGATGCATGGAAATGACCACAGCTGCCTGACCAGGGAAACAGCAAAACTAGAAGGAAGTAGAACTCTATCAAAGAAGTCATCCCAGCCACGCTGCCTTTCCCTCTGTTGCTTGGCAGTTGGAAAAGAGGAATAGAGTCTGTCCACTGTTTGGAGGCAGCTGGGAGCTGGCTGCAGACTGGAGGAGCCTACAGCCAAAGCAGTAGATAGAGAAGAACAGCAGAACAGCACTGAGGAATCCGGGCTGTGCACAGATAGAGCGTGTGGGGCAGACAGAAAGGAATACGGGGTAAAACTTCAAGATGAAAGACTTGCAAAGGATATGCCACAGTCAAAGGTCAAATCAGTGAACATTTTAAAAGGTAAGCCAGCTCCAAAGTGAAGAATGCTCTGGGTTAATGCGTGAAGAAGAAGACAGAGTCATGAAAGAAGTCACAAATGAGGGGGATTATTAAAAGAGAAATAAATATAGATGAAAAAAAAAGATAACATAAGAAGGAGTGGGAGTAAAGACAACAGCAGGTAAAAATATAAAGGATAGCTTTTTTTAAACTTGCAAATATTTTTAATGAACTCTAACAATTAAAACCAAACCTATTTATCACCTGCTTACAATATTTTAAATGTTTGTTCTTAAAAAAACAAACTGCATTTCACATGAACATCACAATAGGTAAAGATGACTACACGATTACATCATTATAGATTCTCAATTTTCATTAGACAAACACATTGTTTTACAGACACAATAGATAGACATACAGTTTCACACACATTTTAAAATTTGGTCAAAGTGAGAACAACTGTGGAACCTAGTATTTAAGATCTAATTACATCATAAATATGTAAAAATAAACAAATCACACATCTCTCCTAGACAGCTTTCCTGTTTTACTTGTACTTGTTTAAAGAAGAAACATTTCTAAAAACTTTCTGCTTGACCACATTTGTCCTTGCTGAAGTGGAACTTGACTCCTACGCTGAACTTCAAATCAAAAAGAACGTCTCTTGGTTTTAGAGTTCTAAGCTTGACAGTAAGCCACTGATAAAATTTATTCCAGTTGCAAATAGTATTCAACTACCTGAAATAGCTCCAAATGTGAAATGTCTTTTACCCAGGCTTTCCTATTACCTAAGCTTCCCACTACACACACCATCAGCAATATCAGCTGTTACTCAAATAATATCTGAAACATTCCAGAATAAAAATTTTATTCTTTTTCTACTACTTAATATTTGATTGCTGGAATGTTGCTTTGAACAATTAACATGACCTTTGAATAGCTATGCCTCAGAAGTGTGTATAAGAGGCTTTCAAGGCCAGAGGCATTTAATGGCAAGTCTTCAGCACAGCATGTGAAGACCTAGGCATGAAAAACAGTTGCTTGATTAAATCCTTGTGCTCTGCGCTGAAAAAAACCACTTGATAAAAGTCTAATTTCCAGCTCTCCAACTAAACATTTGATAATTTTTTTTTTCCCTGCTTCTCCACACAGTGGAGTTTTTCTGCCAATGGGATGATGCTACAGGCAACAGAGCTTCATCACTGTAATATCAGAGACACAAAAAAGAATCCCTTTTGGTATAATTTAAAATTATGTCAGCAACAGGCAAACAGGTAAGACAATTGAAGTGAGCTGTCAAATAAAAATGGTAAAATGGACTGAAATTTGTCCTGAATGGCAGATGTGTGTTAACTTAAACAAAAAGAGTGACATCTGTCAATCTAAAGGAGTATGTTTAGATTGAACTACAAGCTACACAAGTTTGAGCTAAAAGAACTCCTGGGAACAGAATTCCATGTACATGTTCTCTCACAAGCTGTAAATTGACACAGAAAGAACAACAGCAGATTGTATCACTGAAGAAAATTTGCTGTGTGGTCACTGACTTGCAAAAAGGTCACCCAAGCTCATTGTTTAACTTTATAACCTTGCAGGTTCAAAGTAACATTTGAAGTTAAGGAAGAAAGACAAACTACATCACTATCAAGTGAACAGAATTGCTGATGAATGACAAGCCAGCAACGTTTTGTCAATGTCTAAAGAAGTTTTGGGGGCTTCTTCCTACCACCTAGCACACAAAGACTTATCGTCAAAAGTGATTTTCCTACCATTTAGCACATGAAGACTTACTGTCAAAAATAATTTTCCATGCAAGCCAGTTACTGATCTTGATTAAATTTCCATTAAGTTGCTATCACGCTTACATTAAGGTGAACGTTAGCATTTCTGCTTCTACTTTGTGAGTATGGCAAAGGTTTGCAGTGCATTAACAGAAATTATTTAAACCAGAAATACAGAAAAGGGTTTATAAAAGAGTTTGCAAAATAGCATGATGGAGCCCTTCCACCCTGACAAAAAAGGTAACTTTACTGCTTCTCATTTGTGAGCTGAGCACTAGCATAACACCATAAATACAGAACTCCATATCATAAAGTAGCTCAGTGAATGCATAAACATGATATTAGCGTATTTTCTCCAAAAATGAAATAGATACTAAAATTCAAAACCCTTTATATAAATATGAAAAATGCTGCTCAGCTGGCCACTGCACATGCTCTTCAGTGCTCTGTGACAGACTTAGTGATAACCCCAGCATTTCAGATGGTTCTATAAAATGGGAGGGACAGCATCTCCCTCTTCCCACCAAGCATTTTCCTTTTTCCTTTCGTCAGCTTGCTAGTTAAAGAGTATCTGATACTGTCACAAAAATGCATCTTTATTATTGGTTACTGTTAATCCTCCTTATTCCTACAGGAATGTTATTCATTTGTCAAAATAATTCATTAAACCAATTAAAACAAACCATCTTTAAAGGTGGCCTGCTTTTAAAAATATTGCCAAGGTATAAAAGCAAAAGATCCCTACCCTTAGCAAAAGCTACCTTGCTTAATCCCTTTATTATAACACAGCAATCTGTTCCTAACAAATAATATGATGGAGGTGTTAGTATCCTATTTATTTTTGCAAATAAATTCTCAGTTTCAGCCTAAATAGCAGAATTACAATTTAGATTTGACAGCAGTGCCACTTGGGAAGCAATTGGCTCATGTTAAGGTTAAAGGGCTGTTCATTATTAAAAAATCCGAGAAAAAAAAACTCCAGATACCAAAAATATGGGGAAACCAACAGTAAAGAATCCTGGATAAACAAAAATAACCCCAAACACCAAACTGTATAGAAGGTTTTGGTCATTAATGAAAGAAATACTAATTTTTCACATGTCTTTTTAAATAAATCATCATTTGTAATAAATCTATTCCATGCTTTCAAATTTCTATTATGTAGCTCTGAACCTAAAATTGGGTTTTATTTGTTTGGGTTTTTTTAAGAAGGTTACATCTTCAAACTACTTTCATGGCTATTATTTTTTAAAATAAAAGTAGCATTTACAGGCTGCATAAAAGTGTTTATTTGTTGTAAGATCCACCAGAATTGTGAATATCATATAGATAGACTACAGAGAAGTAACTTCTAGGTTAATTACTAATAATTTTATTTCTAGCACAGTCTTATGTTATCCTGAAGACAGTTATGTTGCACTTGATACCTACCAAAAAGACTATAAGGAAAACAATTCTGAAGGGATTTTTTTCAAAATCTATTTGGGAAGATTAAACACTCTGTAATCTATCATTTGCCTATTTTGGTATTAAAAGGCATGCACCGCCTCTTATGGAAGTGTAATTATTTTATTTTCAGAGCTTAAGAGCTAGATCAAACTATCTTTCTAAATTCATTTGAATATTTCTATTTCAAAGGCTCTTAGTTTCATGCTTTATTAGCAATAAATACAGATGTCATGCAGTGCCTACATTTCAGAGCACGAATATCTTTCCTGCAAAAAAGTAGACTTGTATCAATGTTTTCCTTTTTTATTTAATTACAAGTAGGATGACTGATTACCAGTGGTAAGTGGATAAAAAGAAAATTCGATAGGTAATGCTCTGTCTACTGTTACAGTTTCATGCATGCTCAGGCAGTGCACAAGAATGACAACTTCAAAACTAAACAGAAAAATATCTGCACAAAGAAAATCTATGCAAGATTTCATCTTTTTTTAACATAGAGAGAAGAAAGGGAACATTTCTCTTATGCAAAAGAATTACGTCTCTTGGCACACGTGAATTGAAAAGACTCAAAAATGTTCGCAGTACGAGCTACCTCTTACAGGAAAGTTTCAGCTGATAATACAGTGATGAACTGACGGCTTACTGGGAACATGCATTCAGTCTGATAGCACTCCCTAGCAGAAAAAATGGAAAAGTGTTACATGCCCTCCATCTCTTGCTGTTGATGGTAGGAATTTTTGAAAATACGATTGCCTAATTCCCCTGAAAACATGTTTAAAAGAAGTGGTGGGTAGTTTACAATGCTGTCTGCAATGGTATTTTTGAAAAATCAGTAACGCCCAAATTACTGTTAGCTTATAAACTAAACAAAACCACAATTTTTTTTTATTTTCCAGGTGGTTTTAATGTTTTTCAGATATTCCATGCATCCTTAAACTGCACATTTTAAGCTCTGGTTCCGACAAACATAAATGTTCTGAATAGAAATGTTCTCCCTCTTATTTACTATTTTTTAAAAATCTCTCCCCAAAAGTATACCATTTTCAAAATGATTGTGAAATATAACATTTATTACTTGGGGCTCTTAAAATACCTACATGCTTCATGGAAAAAATATCAGAGCACTACTAGTACTCAAAACTACTTAAGGCAAAGTACGTACAGAACTATTTTATGCATCTAATTATCATTTTAGTTCGCTTACATTTTTTTGTTTAAGAGAATAATTTTCAAGTGTCTTTATAAGCTGGCTTTCGCAAATAATCTAATTAGTTTTTAATAACGCCTTATTTGTGGTGCCTTACTGGTTAAGTAATTTCACTGACTGCTACAACATAAAAATACTTTTGCATTTTTATTTTAAGACAGACAGAACAATGAAAAAAACCCCAGATAAATAAAAGGAAACTTCTAGTATCCAAAGTGCACCAGGGTTTGTTCATAATAATTTTATTAAGCACTAAAACTACTGGTCTTCATATACCTGCATAGGAATTGCTTGAACATCAGACATGACTTTATAAGCAGTCAGCTTTTTCAGCACAGCTGCATTCACAAGGCATTAAAAATGTACTTTTTATTACTTTCTCACTTTTTTCCCCCATAACATTTGTAAATGGTAAAATTTACTTAAGTTTCCTTCACATCACCTAAGCACGTACTCTAAGCTGGCCACAGAGGACAGAGACAGTTAACATGAAAGGTTTTCACTTTAAAAAGGCAATTCACCTCACACTACAATAGGGATCTAAGGCAGGGCAATGGGTTCTTTCCAGCATATATTTGCTAGGTACTATTCTCTAGCACAATGAAGGCAGATATTCAATCAACATCAATGAAATTAAATTAAAAACAAACTGCTGTTTTGTACAGTAGTCTTAGTTAATTAGACTAGCCCATATAAAAAGTGGTTTTCTTGTATTTTTCTAAGAGTCACTAATGCTACTGGGTTTGTTTGCATTGTCACAGTATTTTGTAAGACACTGATTTCGTGCCATAAAAGTACAGAATAATAAAAAAAAATATTCCTTACCTCAAATAGTTCACTTTTAAGATAAATACCTGCACACAGCAGTGCATTGCTGTGCAAAGATGCTTGAGCTAGCCCAGAAGCAGTGCAGCTGAGGCAGCAAGTTGCTCTGCCCAACCTAATTAGCCCTGCAGAGAAGCAGGCTTTATCAGCCTGGAAAATAAACTCTGCTACAGCTTATCCATTCCGCTTCCTGGTAGTTCTTTCCTGGCCACCTCAAATACTTGTGCATGTGGAGATCATGTAACCCAGATATGCTTCAGCCATCAAACATTTTTTGCAATGAATGAACCTATGTATTTCTAATGGTTACCATTCAAGTTACTCTTACTCCAGGTTAATAACGCAGGCTTTCTAAGTAAAATAAAACTTAACTAATAAGCTAAGGAGTGAAAACTCCAAAATCCATCATTTTTCAAGGAATGATTTTTACCTTTTTTAAATCTCACCCTTCAAAACCACAAACTAAGTGCCCTTAGAGAATTCTAAATTATTTTAATTGCACAACTGTTCAAATTAATTTGGTTGCTGAGCATCAAAACCCTTTCCACAAGTATTCAGACACTTCCGGAAGTTCATTAACCAAAACACAGTTTACTAGATAAGTGAAAGTGAACCTCAAATAACAGACACAGAGATGAGAAATTACTTTCCCCTGTATACTTATACTTCCTGCCACGGTTTTCAGTAGTGGCAGCTCTCCATCTCTTCTTCAGAGTGGAAGGGTTAAACACAGTCCATTTACAGACATGAATTTTCTCAATTTTCTTGAAAGTCACTCTGCAACATTCAACTCTGGTGTGTTCCATAATACTGCCTACACATACCATGTCACTGTTTTGAAGTACCGCTGTATTACACATACAGAAATCTCTGAGATACTAACAGTTTTAAATATAAGAAAATAACTGTCAAGAGTGAGTGCAGTACATCTTCCACAACAAGCTTTTTATTTTCAGAGAACTTTATGGCTATCAAGAAAATGAAAATCCTACTAAAAAGGCTTATACTGAAAATCTTGCCATATATATGACACAATGAAACATGTCTTTTAGTCGTAAGACATACAAATAAACAAAATCACCTTCAAGACTAAAGAAAACAGATGGCAGGTCTCTGACTGCCAGAAAAATAATCCTTTTCCTTTTCAGATCTACAATACTGCTATAAAACACCCCAAGATTAACATCTCCATCACTCCATTACTCTATTCAGAATTATATTAAGATGCTAAGCAATGGTTATTGTTGAAAATATAAAGGTAGAGACTGACTTTGATTCACTGATAAATGCACTAACCTTACAATTGCTTCAAAAATTAATTTATTTTTTATCTTCAAAATGACATTAGCTTATGTCTGATCGTGTTGCTAAGGTTTTTAAGGTGAACATCTGATTTTCAAGCAGTATTTTTTAACATAAAATTTCTGTTTTCCAAAATGGTCATGATATGAACACCTACGAAAATGCAGACTTATGCTTCAAATTTAGAAAAACATAAACAAATCACTGTTTCAAGTTACTACCTTTACACTTGAGTGTATTGTAAAAACATCTACATTGAAAAAAGCACTCCTCAAAACACATATGCCTTAACACAAAAGCATGCTGCTTCATAAATATCTATTTAGACCATTGCCTAACTTCTAACACGGAAAATAGCTACTTTCATTACCAGATGTCAGTATGTCAAAAGTAAGAGAAGTTTGATAAGAAGCTTGAGAGAAGCTCGATTTCCCACTTTCATCATGTGTAATTTTACAGTTTAACAACTTAAAGTGGTCACCTCTATACTGTCATAAATAAAGTGGTGAAATTTCATGTTTTTCAATGTCCCATCATAAAATAAGGCAGCAGCCCTTAAAAAAGAAAATCTTACCCTTTCCCATGTAAAAGACAGACCTAGTGCACCAAACTGCTCCCTCATGTGTTGAATATTACTGCAAAATAAAAAAAAAAATTAAAAATGTATTAACTTAAAAATATAGCTATCATAAGATCATATTTAAAATCAGGTGTTCACAAAGTTCTGAGAAATCAAAAGCACTAGCATACCTCTAAACACAATTATCTCACTAACAGTGAAATTCAAAATTAATATCCTGACAATTCCTTAAGTAATTATTTAAAAAGATCCTAGTGTATTCTCATTCAATTTTAATGTCTCTGTGTACAAGACAATGATTTTTCTTCTCTTGATTTGAGCATAACTGAAAAGCAAATACGATAGTGCAGTTTACACCCTAATCCATCAGTTTGCTTGCTTCACTGTGATCAACAGGCTGATCACAGAAATACTGTGCCTGCAAAAACAGTTTGGCCAACACAAAGAAATTGGTGGGAACATATATTCTGAGAAGCGACAAGGTCCCCTAAACTTGCGGTGGCAGCACAGACACAGTTAAACTGAAGTCAACTGTGAAACTGTAGGGCTAGACTTTGCCCCGGATGTATCATATTCAAAATGTGAAATAAGATGCATGAGAATACACAGCAAAGCTTTAATTTGAAAATCTACTAAATACAGTTTACTAAAATACTCACAACTACACAACATTAATTAGTGTCCCAGTGTGAATTCATTCACATACTTTAAAATTGTTTAAAATTTCTTATGGACTTCTAACTTTCTACTAAAATGCATTATGTCAGATAAAGTATCATCTGTCCTCCCACAATGGCTAATTTGATAGTCATGAAACCAAGTATTTAATTCTGATCCAGAACAAACTTGCACTACTGAAAAACTGAGTAATGCAAGTATTCTGTATTAACAGTTGCAGAGTCTCAGTTACATGAGAACAGGTCTGCCAGGAGAGTGATAGCAGCATGGCTATACCAGGAAATCCTCTTATGGACTCAGCTTTCACTGGGAGAAGCCATACTTTCAGTAGTACTGCTTATATTAAAGCCTCACTCAAAATGAACTGTACCAACAAAAAAAAGGTCAAACTTCACTGTATTTTCACAAAGCTTCTGCTGCTAAACTAACTCTTACTAACAAACACTTCTGTGTGTTTTTGGTAAGTAACTCTGTCTTCAATTTAGTTTACATTTTTTCCTAACTTTGAGAACATAAGAAGTAATAGTCAATTGGAGCTCATTTTAAATCGCCTCTTCAGAAAATTATGATTCTCTGAAATTTGGTTATTTGCTCCTGAACCAATTAACGTGAAATGCTTACAGTGTGCCCACTTTTACACAGGTGGCTGGCTCTGCTCCAGGGATGACTAAAACATATCAGGTTGTTATTACACCATCAAAGCCTCTTGTTCAGTTCAGTCATCCCTGCTGCAAGCATGAGAAACATTCAAGAAAGGGACAGTGAAGAAAATGAAAGACAGCAATTACTTCAGTGGTCACATTTTAAATTGCCATTCTTAGCATCATCAAAAAAATTGAGTATGTAAATAACTTTCCTTTTTGGTTGTTATAATCACTATCTATGATGTGATAATTTGTCTCAGTTTGTTGTTATAATTTTAAGTCTTAAAACTAGACAATCACTCTTTTCAGTACAATGGAAATTTCCAAAGCAAAATTTTCTTCCATTATACAACATCTAGTACTTGTAACTACTAGCTGAGTTGCTTTAAGCATATGGAACAACATGCACCTATTTACAAGAAAAGAGAAATACAGAAAAGCACAAAAAAGCAACAGAAGAGAATCAGCCAGACTGTGCCCTGCCACATGCTTTTTGATAAGACCCACGTTAAATGACACAGGCTGAACTGATAAAGCACTTTGCTATTGCAGTCTATCCCCATAAGCCCAGTGCTTTTCTGTTAAGCTAATTCAACTCAGTCAGATGGCAGAACAGCTTTCCTCTGAGTTAGCAAGCTGAATCAGTTCAACAAGATGTCCTACCAAGTGCCAAAGGTAGTACAACGGGTGTGGAGGGACCACTTAGTAGAGAGGTGAGGAAAAAAATGACCCTTTTGTACTAACAAGTACTTCACGTCAGCCTCATTTTCTCAAAACTACAGCCTCTGCTTCTCCATGCCTCATTTGCCTTGTAGGTAAAGGATCACAGTAACCCTCTATCTGGTGCAGGTTCCATCAAGATATCTGAGTTAAAAATGAGGCACTCAGATGAAATAGATGTGTAGATCTGTTTCACAGTTGAGCTTCAGTAGGCTTACTGAAGGAAAACAAAAATTATCAATTTACTGACCATGCTACAATATAATTGATAGCCCAGAACACCCTGCACAGTGATGTTTCAGACTCAAAAGAACAAAACCAGATTTCTGTGCCTTGATGGTAACTGGTTCTCATGCATATTCTCATCTCAACCATACATAAAGGAAATTTTTAAAAATTAGCACAAATAGTCGGAATTTGTGTGTAGTGCACTCATGCATTCTCCCTGTATGAAATCAATTGCCGTCATGTTTTAGCTGGAAAATTATCAGTACCTTAACATGGTACCAGAAGCATGAAAAAAACTTAAAAGAAAGAGCATTATCAAAGAACGAAACGAATCAAGGTCCAACAAGATACCACAGCTAGATTACCGCACCCAGAATATAACAAAAAGATTGGTTTCTGAGTCATTTATAGAAATGAATGTTTACTTATGTATCTTTCTATAGACTTTAAAGAATATTAGGGGAGCACAACACTCAGTTATGTGGTCTGAAGCTCAGAATTTTCACAGAAATAAGCGGCAACAGTGGCTGCTTATCACTTTCCAACACCTAGTCTCAAATGAAAAAAACGGTACTGAAAACTGCTAGTACACCTAACCACGTAGCTCATAATTTTCAACTGTATATTCTAATATAAGACTTAACTCACCATAATGAAATTTTGATTCATGTCTTATTCACTGATTTGGGTGCTTGAGAAATGTCACTCTTCCAATATTCTACCTTTTCACAAGTTAAAAGTAATTGAGAGGAAAATCTTGAAAATCATCCTGATACATTTGTTTTTCAAAACAGAATTGTCTGCACAGTTCCATAAAACACTGGCAAACAAACCCGATTCTTTCTCTACCATCTTACTTCCATGTGGGTTTTGATCTGTTTTGTTGGTTCATGGTGGCCACAGAGCAGACATTCACAATGGAAATGTCACATTACTTAAATTCATTAAAAGCTACCTTTGTGTCCAGCTTGCAGGGTGACGCCCATGTTCAACTGCAGCATTTTCTGCTGGCAAACCAAATGCGTCCCATCCCATTGGATTTATCACCTGTAAGCAAAAAGGGAAAACACAATTTTACATAAGTTTCTGGAATGCCATCAAGAACACACACAAGCCTCTAAATAATGAACGATGTTTTGTATCCCAAAAATGAATGGTGTTTTGTATGTCAGCATTTGCTTTGTCTGAACTGAACCTCTTCAAAACATGCCCACCACAGCAAGGTCTGTTTTAAAAGACAAATATGAAGCATACTTACTATCTACAATGTAATGACAGAGGGAGCTTAAAGTATTATGTAATAAATCCTCAAGACTATTTCAATAACCGGTTAACAATGACAAAAATCCTTTGGAAATTTGTGTGTTGGTTAAAATCAGCATTGATGCTACTATTAAACAGAATCAAATATTCATCCTAAAGAAGATGAAGACAGAAAGCAAAACCAACTGAACCAATTGTTTTATGTGCAGCCTACTTATTTTTCTTTTTGTTGAAGAAAAACAAGAAAAATGCCCTATGATAACCTTAAACTCAACAGATAAAATTAAGAGGATGGGGAAAAGTGTTTTTGTCAAATTTTACAAAAGTATCTTTTGTAATTATAGACTGCAGACTGCCAAATTGCATTTCATGACCACAAATAAAGGCGGAAAAATGTAACAGATAAGGTATAACAGATAATTTCTGTTGAAATAGATATATATCTTTCATATTAACATGCAAATTATCTAGAAAAACAATCCAGCAATACAGTAAGTATTCAAAAAACATGTTTAAGAACCACAGAAAGGCCAGTACTTAAGATGCTGTCATTAAACACACTTATATATTGGATACCTGATAAAACCAATCCCATTTCTTACACCTATAAATGTGCTATAAATTCAGTAACTATGAATAAAGTTACACAAGTATAATAGCAAAACTTGACTGAGTAACCTTTTATAGGTTCCTAAGATAGCAAATTTTTTACCCCTAAAAATAAAAAGAACTTGTTCTTCAGTGGCATGTAAGCAAACAAGCAATAAGAAAGCAAGCCTAGCAAAATCAATCTCATAAGCCATCTCCATGCAAAAAAACTGTTCCTTTCTAAAACATGAGATACTTTTGTCACTGGTTTGAATTATTTTTCTTTGTCACAACCTTCCAATCCTCTAACTTCGATTCTTTCATAAAAAATATTTTATAGACACATTTATAAAGGTGCCCTGGGCCTCAACTCAGTGTAAAAGCAACAGAATTTGACAGATATGACTCCTCAGCATTCTTGTTTTCAATACTGAGCTAAAACCGAACCTGTTGTATATCACTACTCCGCTGGTGCAGCAACAAAATCATAGGAATCAATCCATGACTTGTGATTCAAGCCAGTACAGTAAAACAACAGAGTTTTTATGTATAAATCTAATAGAAATCAGAATTCTATGCTGTGTTACAAATTTTCCCTGTAATCAGATGGATTATTGTTCCTCAGATCACAGTGTCAGAAAATATTAGAGTCAGAATTCCTAACTCCCCGCTTCCTCATATTATAAGCATTATACAGAAAATCTCATTTGGAGCCTAAACTACTTGTCAATATCTCATTGAAGCACACTCCTCCCCAGTCCTTCTCCTCTCCCCCACCAGAAAGGTAAACTTTACATAAACTACAAATCTCAACAGAATTAAGGACACACTAAAACATTAGTTTCTGCAGCTCAGCTCTTTTTGGCCATTATTATGGCTGACCACTCGCCTCTGAACAGAAACGCTAAAATAAACCAGATTTTTTTCATATATAACATATTTTATTTTATTTAAACCCATTTCTTTAGACAAATGCCCTACATTTGCATCCCTACAAATGCCTTCTCTTACTGCAAGTTGATGCACGTTAAGTGAGATTAAAAAAAAAAAACTTGATTAATTTTTGTAAAATTTGGCTTCTGAAGATTTCCTGGATATAGATAGACAGCCAAAAGGAAGGCACAATCTCATTCCTTAGACTCACGAGCAAAAGGATGCAGGAAGAACAGCTTCACTACTGTCTGCAGGCTCCCCAAAAGGGCTGACTGATACGCCAGACAGCTGATGTGCAGACATTTTATCACTGTACTATCAGCAGTAGCAGGAGTTATCTGCTCACAGAGATCTTCCCAATTCTAGCATGTATATTAAAAATATCATACAGTGTATTCACTTATCACATTCAAAAGAGTTCAATTTAACAACCAACAGAATTCCTCAAGTTAAGAGGCTGAAGAAATACGCTAATTCAAGTTTCAATCAGAAACCTGAATTTAAAGAGACATTAAAAATATCCTCAAATTAATCTCCAGGATAGATCTATTTATGTAGTTGCTATAGAGATGAATGTAACATGCACAGTGCTTTAGAAAACGATTTCAAGTTTATTGTCTCTTTTACTTCTCTACCGTGAATGGATTTGAAAGGTTTGTGAAATGCATTTGTCCAAACAATAGGTCATCTGCTTCTGGCTGGACTGTGTGTTTCGTATCTACAGTTAAAATGCCACAGTCTCCAGGCAGCACTTGGCATTGCATCTTAACTCTACCTAGCCAACATAAGCCACAGGCTGAGATTAACGACAGAGTTCTCAAAAGCATCAAAAATCTCAAGAGGGATGGAAGGGGAGAAAGAAAATACACTACTAACATATCAGAAGTTGGCACAAAGAATAAAGGAACAATTCAACTGTTCACAACAAAGGAAAAATAGGAAGAAAGCAATTCTGAAGACCAAAGGGTATTCCTTGCAGCTCCTTGATGGCTTGGTCAGAGTCTCTAACTAGCAGAAAACATGGTTGCTCCCTCCAGCATTACAGGCGAGCGGAAGGAAAAAAAGTCATCCGCTTTCTTGAATGCTGACTTGATTGCTTCCGACATCAGTCTCTAAACCTTATGCAACTAAGGGATAAATTCTGCTCACTAGAGTGACCATACTTCCAAGTATCATTTCTCTGTACAGAGAGTATTTTGCCTCACAAGGAGAAAGAAAAAAAATAATGAACATATCCTGTAGAGGCAGGAGATCTGCATACATCTGGCGATATCTATACCTGGTAAAAGAAGGCAGGCTATAGCTTCAGTTATTTTAAGACAGCAGATGCCAGTACTGTTACTAAAGGCAGCTGTGTGTTTCTGGTCTTCACAGGTGAACTCTTCCTGGTTAAAACTACATGGTTAGTCTTGAACACAGAGGGCTTAAGATCCTCTGAAATTCAGATGACCTGGTAGGAAAACTATGAAAGATTGGCATTTTCTACTCAATATATTATGTTTTTCACAGGAAGATGAAGTTGTAAGGAAGTGATTTATTAGTATGTGGGGAATAAAGTGCTTGGCAACTGTCACTCCGAGCAGATTGTTAAAAAGGAAAACAGTTGCACCTTGAAGCATTATAGATCCCAAAGACTCTGACGAAATATTAACTTGAAGCATTGCTGTAAGAATAATTTCAAAGCATGGTCGAAAATCTGTCGTTAACGATGGCCAGAGCTCTTAATGTGACTGTGCAATGAAGCAGAGGAAGACTAAGTAACCCCAGTAATTCATTTCTGAGATTTCAGCTCTTCCTTTCAGAGGATTTTCATCTATTCACTGCCATAACAATCAGCCCATCACACTGACATTAGTAGGCGAGAGCAGCAGGTACCATATAACACAAAGCTGACAATGATCTCATAACACTCAGCTTTCTGCCTCCATCAACATAACTAGGACAGACGATTCAGTGAATTTCCCTTAATATTCGTCAGGAAACAAAGAACTTATTTGCTCTCCTGATGTGCTCAGTATGTCTCAAAACTATGACCAGGGAGCTGACATCTCTTTCTTACATCTAGGTTGATGCACTATAATCTTAGGAAAGACGGCAGAATCAGTGTCAAAACGCCTACATAAAAATATATTTATTTCAGAGAAAGTGTGATAAGACAACAAAAAAATGAAAACAAAAAGGTTTGCTAACAGATAGTGATTTGAATCCATATAGCGAAGTCTACATGCCTGTGTCTAGTTCTAGCCCCGTGACACACTTGATGTGAACTAACAAAAAAAAGGCTGACAAAATAGGTGACCTGTGGTCATGAGTTCCAGCTGCCAGAACACACCTCTAGTTCCAGCAGCAACTTTCTCTAACCGAATGCAGCCTAAGATGCTCTTTTAAATACACTAGGTCATAAACACCATTAGGCAAAAGCTAAAAATTACCATCACCACCAAATAAAAAAAAAAAAACAAGCAGACAAGGCACACCTGGAAACAGATTACAATAATGAAATTTTGACTAGTGGGTATATTCTAGCAAGGACTATTTCAATGTTCCTATGCAACAGAATGCTGCATATTTGCATTCTGATAAGGCACTTTCAAATTAGAAAAACAATCAACCCATATTGATTTCTATCAAAGCATAACTCTGCTTATAAAATGCTCTTATTTATTTCTTGTTCTCACAACATAGAAAATATAAAAAATTATTCTACATCCCCACATTACTATAAACATTTAGAAAACAAAGGTGTCACTCGCCTCCTTAATCTCACACATTCTTGTATAACATAATTGCATTTAATATAATATCTCATTTTCTCTCTCTTTCTTTCAAAATGAATCAGAGTGAACTAATGGACACTTTCAGGACTTGCTAGTGGAAAACTAATTTTAAGTATGATTCAATTCACAGAGGACACTTGTAATACTTTCCACTTGGCTTATACCACAGAAAATAACCTAGTAAAAGGACACAACAGCCTCAAAGAAAAAAAAGGCGACAAGCAGCTAATGATGATCGAAAAAATGGAACTATATTGAAATAATGCATCCTACTCATGAACGCATCAAACAAGTTTTAATTAAACTTGCCTGCCTTCCTCAATACCATTCACTT
Source organism: Tapera naevia (assembly GCA_033556795.1). NCBI lineage: Eukaryota > Metazoa > Chordata > Aves > Cuculiformes > Neomorphidae > Tapera > Tapera naevia. Next base: position 12,060,277 of record JAUMJJ010000033.1, on the reverse strand, counting down.
TTGCAATTTCAAGAGTGTTAAGATTTAGTGCTGAAAGGGAAAACAATGAATGAAAATATATCCTATTTAAAAAAAGATGTTCCTGATAAAACAAAAAATGTTCTTCAAGTCATTTTGGGATATTGTGGAAACATTACTGACAATAATCCAATTCTATCTGTTGGGAGCAGTTTAAGTATAAATTAAGAAATCTGATACTAGTGTACAGGAATTTCATCCTGAATTGTCCAAAGATCACCTTCATTTCTGCACAACTTGCATATAACAACCTTGCTGTGGCATCAATTACAATCAAAAAATTTATTAAAAATATATCACAGGAACTACTGAACTGGATCACTCTCTCTTTACCAGTTGCTAAGGGAATTACTCTCAGTCCTATGAGAGGTACAAATTATTCACTTTAGAATTGATCAAAGACATGATAATGATAATGAAAGCATGATAAAGCAATGGTAAATACGTTTTCCCCAAACAGACTGGCAATCTCCCATGGTTTAAATCACCATGAATATCTCTATATTGTACATGGCACTCTCCAATAATAAACGGGAAATCTCTTAACTTCTTAAAAAACTTGAACATTCGAATACACCATACTCATGTAAATTTACAGACAAAACACAGCCATAAACTTCAGTTTAGTTCTGCATTGGTTTACTAATAGATACAAAATTGTAAATTAAAATATATCAATTAGTTTTTCATAGCATTTTTAAAGAAGTACATCAGTAATAAGATCTGTGACTAGAACTCTCCATACACAAAAATAGTTTTAATTGCACTTCAAGTAAAATGTTACCCTTAACACATTTTCGAAAGAGACTAGCTCACTGCATTCATGCTAAGTAATGTCTGTGGTTTACAGTTCCCACGCAGACTTCAAACTTCATCTTCACTAATTAGAATGTAAACAACTTGTCTTACAACAGATGTACTCTACAAATCATTTACCCAGCAACCTAATCCAAGTGCATGACAGACTTTGTTTCCCCTGCACTGCCTACAGGTACTTGAGAAGTTTTGAAACAAGACAAAAGATTTACAGGTCAGATCTCCAGTTAAAACCAACGGGACTTCATCACCCATTGGCACAATCAATGTGCTGGCCTCATATCAATACAACTCTGGTGATTCCCTCTGTACTGCAATACACACACTCATGCACCTCCTACTGAAAGTTATGCCAGGTTTTCAGAGTTTTCAAGTTTCAGAGTTTATCACTCATCAGTGCATCAAAAAGGCAACTGCCTTTGGCAATGCTACACTTGCATTAAACCCTACCACTTAATAAATGACCAGCCAGTCATGTATTGCAGAAAAAGGCTGTTGCTCATTAGGTAATCTGTTTGATTGCCCATTTTCAGTGTTATTAGTCACCAATATGATCTACAGCTTTATGTGGAAGCAAAAAGAAAGGTGAAACCAAAAAGAACAACAAATATTTATTTTCCTACTTAAACTGCTGCTGAAGTACAGGTTTCTGGCAAATATCAGTAGATTTCAGTGCATATTACATATCTGGAATATTTTAAAAAATCAGCTCCTATCCAGGAGTTAGTATTAAATACTAACATTCCATTTAGAAAAACAAAAAATCAGCATCCAAATGATTTAACACTTTTCCAGTTAAGATTTCGAAATACCTCTGGTATGAAGAAATCACATTAATGCTTTTCAAAAAATGCTTTACTAAAAGAGCTCTAATCCCTTTGTAAAGGCATTCAGGTTTATCCTTACTTAAATATTACAACAAATAAGCCAATTCTGTCTTGTTCAGATTAAATCAATCTGAAACTAATTTACTATTATCTCATGAAGGCATTCCCTAAGAAAAACACCTCCACCTTATTCAACATACATTACTCTATCACTCAACCTTATATACTAGTCAACTATGTACATACCATGTGTTTTCCCTCACTGGTTACTACACAACAAATATACATTGTAATCTGAAGTTTTCCCTGGCAACTGTAAGTCTGAATGGTTTTGCCTGTATTTTTCATGGTAACAGCCCATTGTTCCTTGTTGCCTGACAAACAAACACTTTGAACCTACCTGTATTGCTTCCGGCACAGTTGTATGACTCGCTAACCAAAGCCAGTTCTACATCTATATCGAGAGAGGAAGTTCCTAAGATTATTTCCAATGACTCTCTAGTTAGTTTGGAAACAATGGAAGCAACCACTCAAAAACCTTATTGTAAACTTGTCTTGAATACCCGAAATGCATTCATGTCCACTTAGAATTTTGACTTAGGGAAAAATCAGCAGTCCCTGAATGTTCAAACATGCAATATTAAAGCTGAATTTCCAGAAAGAAAAAAAAAAAATCAATAACTTCATAATTATGCATACTAATATTTTCTGTTTCTAAAGCACTTTATCTTTTTATGTACTGAAGAATTCCAGAAATTCCTGTAATACAGGGAAAATATTTTTCTTGGGTACACACCAAATTTTATTTATGATAAGACATAACCATGTCATAGCCTATAACCATCACAATAAAGAAATCTTTAACAGGTAGGACAACTGTGACAATGGCCACAGAAAACATCCAGAGGCGGACAAATTAATTGCAAGGAGAAAATCAATCATAAAGATTTTAATTCTAAGTGATGGAGAAATTATCATGGCTAAGAAAGAAAAGCTTTTTTCAAAGTAAATATAAGTTCCAGTAAGTTAATGTATATCACCAACACAATGGCTCTGAGTCTGACATACTCAGAAAGCCATTTGAGATTTTTTATGTCTCTTAATCATACATAAAGGTTAAATTCTTTGGCTGTCCACCTTTAGTCATAAATAGACATTCAATGTAGTTAATACAACAGAAGACAGATATATTTATAGAAATTCAGCATGTTCTACGGGCACTTTAATACTCTTCAAAGTAATCTTCACATGAAATGTAAAAGTAAGCGGAAATGCAAGATTTAAAATCTTTAAAAGATTTCCAAAACTTTTCTGGAAAAAATAGGCAACCATGGAAATAAAAACTTGCTTTCATAGTGGCTCTTGTATTTCATTGCAATTATATTATCTTTTCATTTTCTTCAAAGGTTCCTACCAAGGGTGCTCACTTCCCTTGTATTCGAAAGACAACATATACAGCATCTTCCTGAATATAGACACTTACTTTCACTTTATATTAGCTAGTAGAAGAGGAAGCAAGTTTTCATCTCTCTGAACAGAAATTTAGTGGATATCTCCACTGCTATTGACGAGAGATGAGCTATGTCCTGAAATAACATCTCCAATGGTCTTAATGTCAAGCAAGAATCAAAACTCCTTTCAAGAGCCCAGTGGGCTCAATTTTCTTAATGAGATCTAAGTTTTGGTCATTCGGAGGAGTTGGGAACAACAGACATTGGGGTTTTTTTCTCATTTGAAGTCTAAAGAAGTTATTTCTTTTTTTTCTGTGAATTTAAAAGCATGAGAATGCATTTCTGCAAAGCAACAGCATGTATTCAGTGCACAATGTATTCATCATTGGCATAAAATATATAGTATTTGGAAAGGCAGCCCACTGAATAATTCAGTGACAATACCTTTAAGAGTCTTAGAGATGGTGTTAAATCCAGGAAACATTACACTTCTGCAGCGCTTGTAGCAAGGAAATTACACTTAGTACCACAACCAGCAAGTAACATTTATTTCTCCGCTTCATCTTCTTTGTACTTTTTTGAGGGTCTGATTCCTACATTCCTGAACTGCTTCTCCTCTTGCACATTAGAGAGAATTCTTTTCAGAGTCTCACCCTAGACTCTTGCCCACAGCTATTTCTTTTATTTTGTTCCCTACCCTAAAATCTCTTTCCATATCCCTCCTTCCTACTGTTTCCCTGATTCTTAATATCTCTTCCCTACCAAATAACTTCTTCCCTCTTAATACAATTGGCATTGAGGCCACAATTCTCCAACATCTTCCTCACATCCTTCAAATTTTACCCGCCAATCTTGACTGCAGAACTGGGACTCTACCTGTAGACTACAGGGTTTAGGCTCCCAGCTACATATTTTACCTACTGGCGAATGAGAAGGGAGTGAGGGAGAAATGATGGCAGGCACAGGGCAGATGGGGAAACTAAGGAACGCAGAAGAGAAAGTGTAATTTCTCCTTTCAGACGTGGCAAGTAGTCTTAGCCTACTTTACAGAGTTGCACCCTCAGAAGACAGTGTTTCATGCATATAAGCAAGGCTGAAACATGCAAGTCAAAGGGTCAGCCACCACAGAGCAGAAACCTGGTGATATGGTGTGTAACGTGACCCTGTTCATCTGAGTTACAGCACTCATAAGAATCGGTTTCCCTCACACCTGGCACAGAGGAGCAGGGTGTCCCCTCCAAGTCGGACAAAGGACATCAATCTTGCCAGAAGCAGAAGTGAAAGGAATCAATTTCTGTGGGGTCTCAGTTTTGTCTTGTCAGCTACACTTCTTTCTCTCCCATGGTCCCACCTAAGTGGCAGTAGGGTCTTCAGTCTCCTTTCACAAGAAATGGTGTGGCCCACACGCCTCATCAACCCTGTGCTGTACATCAGTAGATTTGGCTAGCTGATAGAGCTTCAGCTGTATCATTTGAAAAAGGTTCTAATGATTTGCTATCAACTATGAGTTCTGAACACCATCTGTTTTAAAAAGTCTCAAATTTCAATATCCAAAGCTCCATGGATCATTATCTACGCATTTATAGCATACATTCTATCACCTTCATGGATTTTGGAAAATATTAATTTCCTGACCAATTGTAATATTAAAACATCAAAAAGCCACCCAGTCCTACTGCTGATCTTTTCTTACCTGCATCCCTCTCATTTTCTGGAATCGAGCTACTGCATCACTGATGGTGTAGACACGAACATGGCCCATGTGGAGCTTTCCAGAAGGATATGGGAACATAGAAAGCACATAAAATTTTGGTCTTGATTTCTAGAAAGAGATTTTTAGAAATTTATAACTACACAAGTTAGCATTTCACTTGAATAAATACATGCACACATTACAAACTACATGGTGTTGTGAACAGACAAAAGGTTCTGCTGTAACTCATCCAAGTGAACGCTGACAAAGTTCCTAGGATCAAGTTATCTGGGGTTGTAAACAGAGATGTTTTCCTAGACTTTGCTGCCATCTCATCAATTTATATTAGTATTTATATGACACCTGAAAATTGTTTTTAATCAACTTTTACTCAACAAAAGATATATTAACATAACAGCAGCTTAACAAATCATTCCCTACCATAGCATCTGTCACCAATTATCTGTGCACTCTTAATCTGTCCCACAAAAAGGAAAACAAGACCCATTAATGAGTGGTTTACTTTGTATTCGCAACAGAGAGCTCACTCAAGGCCAGAAGCTTTTTGTCAGCTGGACTGCAGAAACTCACTGAGTGATTCATTCAATCATTTGCAATTGCATGAACATCCACTGAAGTGAAACTGTTCAGTCCCACTACGTATGCTCAGATCCAATGAGATTTTACAAGCAGTATCTTGCACAGGGAAAAGAAAGTAACTTAATTTAGTTAGGTTTGAGTAAATTGACAAAAGTTCTAAAGAAATCAAACATTATCCCTCTCGTAAATTATTCCTAATACATCTTGATTACCATTGAATTTATCATTGACATAGGCTTAATAAAATCCTACATTATTTTTCTTATGTTAGTAATGGAAAAAAAATATGAGCAGTTTTTACTGTTCTGAATCAAACTCTATGCATATTTACCAAATACTACTTCTTTATTGCTTTTGTCCAATAACAGCAAAATTAGAAATAATCCGAATGCTTCACTGCAGCACTATACACTATTTGCTTCCTAATATGATGTGTTATTAAATTTACTTCAACTGTTAAGGATAAAACAAAAATACCATTAAAAATACAATTTAGAACTTAGCATATGTATGATAAATATGACACCTATGCATACATGTATTGTCCGATACTAAAGTTACATGCCTAAATTAATGTTTTTCCTGCTACATGTATGCATTCACACTATTTTCATCTCAGTTGTCCTCCTCAGAAAAAGCAAGCCCCTTTTCTCTCTTCAACACTATGATAAAATATTTTTTTTGTTGAAGAGGGAGCACATGTTAGGAAAGAAAAAACAAAGGACAACAAAAATGTTTTTATACCTACATGACTGAGCATAATTGTGACAGCAAAAAGAGTCAGAGACGGATTACAATTGTATTCAACATGTTTTATTGCATGGGAAAACTCTTTTTTTCCTGCAAGTTGCTCATTATTTCTAAAGAAACTGTAAACCAGAAAATATTCTTTAAAAATCATCTTCCCTTAATACAGATTTTAATGAGTCATAGTGGGCAGTACAACAGCTTTGTCATAACCACTGGGAATAAGGCCTTTAGAAAACTAATTGCTTACAAAAGTTATGAATGTAGAAGATGTTGCTTTTAATACTTTAAATAATTAAATCCTAAATGTGGTTTAATATACAAAGAATTGATTACTTAAAATGCTTCCTAAATTTACAAGCTTGGACTTTGATGATTGCGTTTTTCCTCAATGTTTTTTACTATTTTTCCATTTTTACTATTTTTACTATTTGATGTGATCAACTGTCTTTAATAATCTATAATCATATAAAGGTGTCTTCCCCTGAAATGCAATGTACATCTCATCATTATAAGCCAACTGTAAGAAGTAATTTTCAATTAATTTAATTCTTAGAAAACAAAAATATCAAACATGTAATTTCCAAACTTCTTGTAATGCTTACATCAGTTTCTGATATTTTGCAGAACTCATCCTTTATTCTTGGGAGCCACCACTTTTCAACTCTTTTTCTTGTCTCCAACCCATAGCTTTTTTCCCATTTCCCTGTCTCACTGTAAATAGTCCTGATACAAACAGGAACGAGTCTCCTCTGCCATTGAACTAATCCCAGGAAGCCATTTAGTTGTCTCTTCAAACATGAGGAACAAGTGCCAACTCTCTGACAAACCAACTGCATTCTTAAGGCTATGATATCTGAAAAAGACAAAAATATGTATTTCAGTCTACAATGTATAACAGGAATTCAGCGGTTATTATGGTTATTATACAGAAATTTGGTAGCTCTGAAACATATTTTAGCTTGATTTAGATTACTTGGCTGCTTTTCATGGTACTTGCATTTTATTCCCATGTGTTTGAATTATAAAAGCTTTTTTTTTAGCCAAGAAAACTAACTGTGGCCCTTGCATGGAACAAAACCACTCCATTAGAGTTCTTCTCTAATAAGATAAAATTCTTGCATTCAGTCTCCCATAAAAGCAGGACCAGACAACTGAAGGTTCAAGAAACTGAGCTGACTGAACAGAAGAAGACGGCTAACCGGGTGTTAGTAAAATTTAGAATGAAAATAGGAAGAAGAGGATGTTGGATGAGATTATCCTGTAAAACTACTGAATTTGTCATCACTGAAAAGAGATGAGGGAGGATGACTATAATTAGTATATTTCAACTGGATATTCTAAATTGAGTATTTTGCTAAGGGCTTCCTTGTCAGTATAGTTTTTTGCAAGGACTACATGAGAAACTTACACTGTTCAGGCAATATATAATTTCATAGCTCAAGCAAGTAAAGCAATCCAGTTCTCTTTCAAGTAAAAATCTTGTTAAAATAACTCCTCTTTTGATTTATAGTGAGCCTTCTAAAATAAAACTACTCAGAGGTGAGAAGGATCAAATAGTCCACAAGTTCAGGACCACTTTCAGTAGGGTGTCTAACCACTTGATTTCCTACAGTAGGAAATACGGCATTAAAAAACACGCTGAGAAGATTTTTTCCCCATCATCACCACTCCTAATCCTTTTCTTAAAAATCCTTGTTTGTTTACTTATATCAATATTTCCTATTCTCTGTGGTTGGTTTTTTTCACATTCTGACCTACACACTTGACTGTTGTATAAACCTATTTCAGACAGTTCATAATTTTTCTTGCAGATCTATATCAGTAAAATCTTCATGCAGATACACTCTGCATAAGAAACAGCTTTATTTAGTTATTTCCCATATGATAGCAACATTATCAGTGGAAATAACTGCTATACCACCCAAATTAGGTCCCCAGTATAGCTGGAGTGGGAGTTACACATTGTTAACATTCAGTGTATGCATACACAAGCCCTCACTGTCTGTATCATTACAAACCTAAACAATCACACTTTTTCTCTGTTACTTATCAAACACACTCTTTCAGGCACTTTTCATTTACATAAGACAAGCCAGTGCCTTGAATTTTTTGTTGCTAATCTCTAAAATATTTCGTATTTGTAACAATAACAAATCCAGTTTTGAACTCAGGGTTCCCAGTGCAGGTGCAACTTAATTACATGGGAGACACCTAATTTCTCCTCCTCCATAACCTTATACTTCTTCACGCAGCTCAAAATTAGCAAGAACATTTTGGTACCTCACTGTTTTGCTTGGTTTTATAAATTACTTCCTTATTACTTATTTCTATTATTTCAATTCATTTTACAGCAGAAAGAAGCACTTCCCTTTCTTATGGCAGGCCACTTTCAACGTTGCCAATTTACATATTTTAAAACCTGAATGTTATATACACATGTATTCATTGTTGAAGTTGGAAAGACAGGAGTTATGCTCTGTGCTTGTGCACAGCCCAGGAGAATCCCACCTGCCAATATCACATCTACCAGGACACATTTGGTTGATCTCAGGCCCCACAGGTCACGCAAGCAGGGGTAAATGGATGTGAGTGGGAAAGGGTCTGCAGCTGGGCTCAAACAACATTAGAGCAGAGCTCATTTAAACACATGGACTTCCAGGATGAGAGATCTGTGGTCTCTTTCCTGCTCCCAGACTGCCTCATGCACAAGCTGTGATGGCCAGCAAGTCGCGTGTTGGGCCACATGAGGACACGAAGCACGCGCAAGAGATGCAGCCCTAAGTGGTTTTGCCTTTCCAGGCTTGTGTGTATGGGTCTAGGACAGGAAGGGTGTCCTTCTGTGTCCTGGTCATGAGTATCTCAGCCCAGGGGCTGTGTGGGTCTTCAAAGGAACACATCACAAGCCCAAACCTGCTGATACCAAAAATGCTGGCAAATAAACTCTGAGACCTGTTTTGGAGTTTTAGAAAGCAGCATCCTTTAATTCAGTGCTGGACATATGAGGGAAGGATTTCCATCAATCATGCGCAATGAGACAAGAGCTGAGGATGGAATGTATTTCCCATTTACATGCATATGTATAAGTTTTACCAGAAATCTTATGCAAATTCTATAACTTTCCAAGGACTAATTTTAATGTTATTATCAACTTCACAACAGCCAAATCTCTGCTTATCAAAGCTTTGGAGCAAGTTCTGTCTGACCTTGCGTTTTAGACAGGGAAAGACTGCAAAGACAGGTGGTTATAGAAAAAGACACATCTATTCAGGACATATACATGACACAAGACGTTATCATTTCTCTCTGAACAGCATCTGAAATAACACTATTTGAAAAAACATGCTATTAAGACACCACACTATTAGAGGGACATTCTATCTAACTTTCAAAAAATACAGTTACTTACATGAAATTTAACTCTACTTGAGCTTAAATCAAAATATTCCACTTTTTATAAGACTACTTGTGTCCGTGCAAGGTGGGACAAGAAGGGAGGAGAGGGACAGACTGATGGAGGAACAAAGATTGAGACCTTGCTTTGGAAAGATGCAATAAGCACACAGAAGAGGAGACCTTCATCAAGTTAAAGTACTGAAAACTGCTTGGTAAAGGCCAGCACATTCCACTGGCCCTGCATGTGAGGCAGGCTGTGAAATTCTTTTCCCTGGGTATCAAATTTGAATTAAAACCAGTAGAAAATAAAAACCTCCCTGTAATTTACTATAGCAAAAGCCCTTTGGGACAGCCTGCTGCTGAAATTATACAAATAGTTATTACCGCAAAAAGTGGAATATTTTGATTTAACCTAGAGTTACATTTCATTTAAGTAAACGTATTTTTTGAAAGTCAGACAGAACATCCCTCTGATGGCATCTTTTTTTTCATAGCATTTTTATTTCAAACAATGCTTTATCAGACATTGTTCAGAGAGAAATAACATCTTGTGTTAAGTATGATACGTGCTGACCAGCTGTGTCTTCTTCTATAATCAACTCTGTTTGCAGCCTTTCCTTGTCTAAAATGCAAGGTCAGACAGAGCTGGCTCCAAAGCTCCAATTAGCAGAGATTTGGTTGCTGTGAAGCTCATAACAACATCAAAATGAGTCCTTGGAAAGCAATGAGCTGGCAATGTGCGCTCACAGCCCACAAGACCAACTGTGTCCTGGGCTGCATCAAAAGAAGTGTAGCCAGCAGGGTGAGGGAGGGGATTCTGCCCTTCTAATCCGCTGTTGCAAGACCACCTGCAGTATTGTGTCCAGTTCTGGAATCCTCAACAGAAGAAGGACATGGAGCTGTTGGAACGACTCCAGAGGAGGGCCATAAAATGATGAGAGGGCTGGAGCACCTCGCTATGAGAACACACTGAGAGAGTTGGGGTTGTTCAGCCTGGAGAAGAGAAGGCTCTGGGGGAACCTCCAGTTCCTGAACCTTCCAGTACCTGAAGGCGCTAGAGGAAAGCTGGGGAGGGACTTTTTCCAAGGGCGGGTAGTGACAGGATCAGGGGGAATGACTTTAAACTGGAAGGGGGAAAGTTTAGATTGGACATTAGGAAGAAATTCTTCATAATGACGGTGGTAAGACAGTAGCATAGGTTGCCCGGGGAAGGTGTAGATGCCCCCTCCCTGGAAGCGTTCAAGGGCAGGTTTGATGGGTCCTTGAGCAGCCTGGTCTGGTGGGAGGTGTCCCTGCCCATAGCAGAGGGACTGGAACTGGATGGCCTTCCAACCCAAACCATTCTATGATGCTACCAATCTAACATGCATAGGATTTCTGGGAAGATTTATACACATGACATAGGTAGCAAATATATTGTCCCCAGTTCTTGTCTCGTTGTACAGGATTGACAGAAATCATGCCCTCACGTGCCCGGCGATGAAATAAAGGACGCTGCTTCCTAAAACTCCTAAAACGAGACCTAATCTTGAGTTTATTTGCCGGCATTTTCGGTACGAGAAGGAGCATGCACGGGAGCAGGGAGGCCCCTCAGGGGGCAGGAGCGAGCGGCGGAGGCGAGAGACTCGGGCAGGAGCGCTGCGGGTCTCGGGGCCGCCCGCAGCCGGCTCGGCGCGGGGCAGCGAGGCCCAAGGGAGCGGGGCGAGGTGGAGGGCGGAGGGGCTGCGAGCGCCGCCGGCACCGCCGCCCGGGTGCGGTGCGCGAGGGGACGCGGGGGGCGGGCGGCCGCTGGGCTGGCGGGAACCGTTACCTGCGCGCGGGAGCCTCACGCGCCTTCAGCCGCCCCTCCTCGCCCTGGGCGCCGCCATCTTGCTCTCATGGGGGTGTTTTTCGGTGGCCGTGGGGCGCACGCGCGGACGCTGTGCGCACGCGCCGCGGGGCGGGCGGGGGCGGGCGCGCTGGGGGTGGAAGGTGGGGCTCATACCCAGCGCCAGCAGTGGGGAGTGTTGGCGCCTGGCTTGGCAGGACCCAGTGGCCTGAAAGGCGGAACAGCTGCGTTCTTTCTGTTAGAACCAAGTCCTTTGTGCCACTAAGAGACAGTCACCATGGAATCGTAGAATGGGTCGTGTCGGAAGGGACCTAAAGATCAGGGCTATGGAGGTGGTGAGAGGGCTGGAGCACCTCTGCTCTGAGGACAGGCCGAGAGAGCTGGGGTTGGTTCAGCTTTGAGAAGAGAAGGCTCCGGGGAGACCTCATAGCAGCCTTCAAGTACCTGAAGGGGCTACTGGAGAGCTGGGGAGGGACTTTTTACGAGGGCAGGTAGTGATAGAACAAGGGGGAACAGCTTTAAACCAGAAGAGGGAAGATATAGATTAGACATTAGGAAGAAATTCTTCACGATGAGGGTGGTGAGGCACTGGCACAGGTTGCCCGGGGAAGCTGTGGATGCCCTCTCCCTGGAAGTGTTCAAGGTCAGGCTGGATGGGGCCTTGAAGCAGCCTGGTCCGGTGAGAGGTGATTCTCCGTAGAATCACAATGCTTTGAGTTGGAAGGGACATTAAAGATCATCGAGTTCCAACCCCCCTGACACGGGCAGCTTTATTTTACAAGACCACTAGCATCAAGCTAACAGTCAAAAAGCTGCTGGTAATATTTCGTACTGTTCTTTCAATTTAACAATTACTCAGGTCTCACGGAATTGGTTTGTCTCCTATCAAATACAATAAGACACGTTCAATCTTCTACACTTTTTCTGCATACCAGCAGTTTCTTATGGTCCTTTCAGGCATTCTGCTTGCTGGAGATTCCCAGCTTTGAAGAAACTCCTGAGGCTAAACAAACATCTGGAATAATGGGTGCAGTCTTCCCAAAGTAGAAAACATCTGAAGACTTCACTAAACACTAGACTGAACTCAGATGTGTGTTTCTTCATAGCAAAATTTCTGAATATTTCTTGGTTTATAATCCTGGCTTTTCCTACAGAAATGGATAAACTCTTGGTGCTACCTATTCCTGTTCATCTTTAATTTTAATTCATTTTAATTAATTTTTAATTAATTTGACACCAACTTTTTAATATGCTTCCTTTTGTTCACATGGTGGAGAGGAGCTGCAATAGTAAGGCTCAAGGGAATAGCATGGATATTTAAGCTACTGAGAGGGGAAAGGAAAGCTGACATGGGTCAGATTAAGGGGCAGGATCAGACCTTCTCCTTATCACATAGGACCAGCCTCAGCAGGTATCGAAGCTTCCATACATCCTTTGAATAGCACAACAGACTTCCTTTTGCAACCACTAACCAAGGGAGAGAATCAGAGCTAATAATCTGTAAATTAACATATGACAGCTCTTTGTGTCTCTCTCTTAGCTCCAGGTCTTTTGTGCCACCGAGAGACAATTAAATTTACACCAACTTTTTAATAAAGTCGCTCTAGTGACAGGACTTTTTTCACTCCTAGCTGCACCTCTGCTTTAGCTTCAGACAGGGCATTAGGCACAGACAGCAACTGCCAGTTATCATCTTTTTCCACAAACCCACAAGGGCAGGAAATTTTTGTCCACTCTGTTATAGATGGGACATAGAAAGATTGCTGATTCAAGTCTCTGACACAAATGAAAGGGCAGAGACCTGTGGACAGGAGGCAGAGGGCAGAAATGGGGCAGGAACCTCTTAGAAAGGCGATAAGAATGTCACCTAGTTATAGTTTGTGATAACAATAAACTGTAAATAGTCCACCATTTAACCCCCTACTTCTGCTGTCATACTTAGTCATTAAATCTCTGTGTTTCTAAGCCCTGGGGCTTCCAGTAGGCAGAACGAGAGAGAAGCATGGCCCTCCAAAAAGGGTGGCATTCCCGATGGCAAGCTGCGTGCGATGCCAGCTTTGGGAGGATCCCCACAGAGCCCGCATTCAAAATTTGCCCTGCAAAATCTAGGGCAAAATTTGAATTTCAACAGTGATAGACAATTACTAACTACTCCTTTTGCCATGTCCAGCAGTCCTGTCCTTTCTTCACAAATGGCCATCCAAAGAGGATGGCCAGGCACAATCTACTCCAGGTAAAGCAGGCTGCCTCCTCTTACCAACACCCAGACATGCGATCTTAATGGACATGCTCTGGGGCGCAACCTTTAGTTCCCCTGCTCATCATTTCTTAAAAGAGCATACAATGTGTGATTAGTGCTGGTTGTCAGGAAGTTCCCACAAACTCCATGACCTTTGAAAGACCATGGATGGTGGCCTCACTGTGACATTGTCCTGCACTCTCAGTTTCCTGGGATGCTGCCTGTCTCGTACTGCAGACCGTTAGGGCTGTGTTTGTTCAATTTACCCCTGACTTGATCCCCATTCACTGCCGGTTGGTCTCCTCCAGATTTCCTGCCTCGAGTCATAGAGGACTGAGAGACCTTACTGAGAAAGATGGACAAGAGGACACTGGAAATTTCACCTCTATTGCTTGTTAAATTTGTCAGTGACTACACATTATCTTTGCTTCTTCTTTACCTTAACTTAACCTAGAGGTAAATTGCAACTGTTTTAATTAATGCCTTTAGATACAGCTATGCATTTTAGAAGCCCAAACAAGACCGCACGTCAGACAAGAGTATGTACACTGTGTTTACACATTCCAAGGGCTTACAGAGATCCCTGTCTTTGCCTTCGGAATGGTGGCCTGGTGTCTCTGAAGTCCTCAGCTGCTCAGCCTTGCAAATGTTTCAGTCAGTGTTTGATGAGGAGGACAGAAAGCAGGTTGTTCACCCCAGTAACATGATAGAACACTCCTAAGGGTCTGAAGGATTTGTGCAGGGCACTGTGAGGCCGAATTTGTCACTGTATCTTTGCATTTCAGATATTTAGCATGCAGAGTTGTTTTTAAGTACTGCAAATAGCTTATAGTAGCCTCCAAGGAACAAGAAATACTTTTTTTTTTTTTCCTGTGGATTGTGCCCTTTTCCTGCTGGCAGCTGTTCATTGTTTTCATTTTTAAACCTTTTTGTTCACCATTGTGTTTTCAGCAGAATTTAAACCAACACATTCTGTTTATGCAATGCAATACCTACAGTAAGGTGAACCTTTTTGTAGTCTAGATACAGGGGCTTCTTGTAGGACTGAAAATAAGTATTTAGTGAGTACAACTTTTATGCTTGGTTGCATATTTCTGTCACGTATGCTTAAATTACTACATTTTAACACCAAAAACAAGCTGAGAGCAGCTCTGATGCTTACCCTGCATATAAACTAGTACAGTTTCACCATGAGTGTGTATAATTTTGCTTTGCTTTCCTGTTGATCTCCCTTTCAGCTAGTGGCACTGACTTTGGTATAACAGACCTTCCTGTCCCGGATCTCTCTCCAAATTCGCTGCTGTGTGAGTTTCTGGGCTGGGGGAGGATGGGGCATTTTGCAGTGTGGAGGAACAGGCAGTGCAGTCCTCAACTGAGACCCTGCCCCAGGAGAAATGAGGGCTTGTGACCAGCTGAGACATGTTTTCATGTCAAAGGATAATTTCCCCTCACACTCTTGTCCCAGAAATAAAGTTCTTCATTCAGTATGCATAAACCAAATCAACACACGGAGCCGAGATATTTGTATTTAATTCAGTTCTGCGGAATCAAGTGCCAAGCATTCAACACATCCAGCACACTTTGTCAGTCTGATTGTAGAATGTTTATAGACATTCAAAGAAAGAACTAAGATACAATCACTTTTCTTATTGTTTCATTATCATTTAGTAGTGAAAGATCCCTACGTGCATGCTTACCTTCTACTTAAATATTCAATAAGCAGCGGGTATCTTATTTACATCTAAGATCTCTTTCTCCAGGCATGATTTTTGGTTTTTAAATGTCCTAAGGTTAGTTACAGCTTCAGATCTTCTTGGCTTCCTTCAAATCTTACTGTTTTAAACTAACATAAGATTAACTACCTTCTTCCTTAAAAAGTTAGAAACTACCCCTGCTATGACCAGATACCAAGCAGCTGCACAATGTTACAAATCCTCTTTTCATTTGCCAAGTTCCTGCCACCTTATTACGGCTTGTGCTTTTGGCCTTGATTTTTATCTTGTTACTGTCTATACCTTGATCTGGATTTCTTCATCAAAACCAGCCCTGATCCCTGACCCCTCCTGATTCGTGTAGGAATGTTTGAGGGCTCTGTGCCCTCTGCGGCATTACTGCCTGGTAAAAAGAGACAAAAGAGTGAGCAGTGTATCCAAGCTCTGCCTGGCCTATTAAGATGAACCCTTGTTGAATTTAATTTCCATTTAATTGGTGGGCTGTGAGCTACGGCAGCTAACAGTCCTGATTCACAATCCTGGTTGGATTCAGCTCGGGCAACTGAGAGGTTCCCACTTCCAAAGAGAAGGGACCTTGTGTGGAAGACCTGACTGTCCTTGTTTGTGAAGGAAAACCTCTTTACTTTGCATGTGTAGTGCCTTTCACCTTGACTGGGGACAACATAGTAGAGTTCACAGTGAGTGGAGACAGCAAAATAACAAAAGAGTTATTTTATGTTGGCTTAAAAACATCTTGAAAGTCCAATCACTGTCTCAGATTTAGAGTTACGATATTTAAAAATTATTTAAAACTCTAGGCAGTTGAAGTATCCAACATTAAACACACTGACCTATATTTCCCAAGGCCTGCCATCAAGATTATAGCTGATTGAGTAGTCAGACCTTTCTCTTATCTTTTTAATCTGTTCATTTCACTAAAATGTGGCTTTCTCATCCTGACAATCTACTTATGTATTTCATTTGCTTGAAGCTGAGGGTAATCTGTTTAGATTAGTACTAAATTTATCACAATCTTATATGCCTCCAGAGAAGTTAGATGGATGCTGTACACAAATGCAGACCTGCTGTACCTTGGAAACAAGTTTGGCCCTGTGGAACCAAATTATGCAACAACTCAAACTGGGTTTAGGTCAAAGTCAGACATAGCTTTTGATACTGCTAAAGCAGGTAGTTCCAGAGGGGTTTATAGATGCATAGAAGTTTTCTTAGAACCACAGTACTGTGCCAAGTTTTGGCTATAGGTGCCACTTGGCACCCATAATTTCCAAAAAAGAAAATGGAGAAAAAAAAAAAAAAAGAACATTTTTTTCTATTATTCCTTGTTTTCTTCTGGGAGGACTTTCTGGTCTGATTCTGATTAGCTGCTAAACACATAGCTATTCAATATAAACAAGCCAAGCACATTCAACACAAGTTTGAATGTGTACTTTGGGACATGTAGAAGATGATTTCTATCAAGATACTACTGGGAACATACTCCAAGACTATATTGAACTCTCTGTCACCTACCCATTTAATGGAATTTCATTCTGCTGACTGGATTCTCATAGTGAAGAAGGCAGCCAATATCAGATGAAGCTAAACAAGGTGCAAGATTATCTGTAAACAGAAATTAAAACTAGATAAGAAAAACTGAGGCTGACTAGAAGTGTACACAGAAAGAAGGAAGATCAAAAGTATTTTGAGTATTGTAATAATCTATGAAGATAAAAGACCTTGCAGAAACACAGTTTGGCATTTGGGCTTGCTCATTGGTGTGTTCGTGGTAAGAGTGAGTTCTCTACCTATTAAATACTAATTGTTTGGTACCACCATTTAAAAAATAACCAGTTCCTATGTCAGCACTTATTCTGAGAAATGTCAATGGATTATTGTCCCATGGTCTGAAAAGCACAATGACAAACTTTCCTCCTGACTTTTTCTGTGGTCTCATACAAATCTGCTAACCTCTTTGAGATGTTTTCCTCATCCAGCAGTGGGAGGTCAGCTTTTCCTGTCTGTGTCTTCAGGTAGGTGGAAGGTTGGCCAAGTTGTAAAAGGAGGGTAATTCACCTGCTATATGTGTGACAAACAGAAAAATAGTTGGAGAAAATGACTGGGAGCAATTATGCTCTTTTTAAATGAGAGGGAGCTTGGGATAGCGCTGAAAATACAGGGAGCTTACGGAGAACTTTTTTCTCTAGTTTCTGTGTGAGTTGAATAAATGAAGAAGTACAGTTTATACTGAGTGCCTTGCTACATTCAAGAGCATCCAGATATGCCAAGGGATCAAGACACAGTAACAACCTATGAACCTCACAAATGGTGGTATATATTGTAAGGGTACATAAACAAGAGATCCTTGGAGTTTTCCAAACAGAGGCCCTATCCCACACTCCCATGATCCCCAACTTCCCCATGTGGGTGTTGTGTGCTGACGTGTTTGCTCAGTCTCCTTTTATTATGGGAAATTAATGATATAATGATATTTGTATTTGTCTTAATAATAACCTTGGCAATAAACTATTTTCCATAAGGTTGATACTCCTCTGTTTTCTTTTTTAGACTTTACACAAACTTGTCTGTTAGCATTTTTGTTAATCGATGCAAAGCCTGCAGATGATTAAGTACTTAGGTAATTCATTAGTTCCTGTAAGGGAAATGTGCAGAAGTGCCCAGTTGTCTGCCACTTAAATAGACATGCTTCCTAGATTTCCGTGCAAGTATAATTTTGGCTGTGCTGATAGTTACCAGAATTGATGCTTGTGTTTCCTGGAATTGCGCTTTTGCTCCTACATCAACAACATGACTAGTATTTTTCCAGCCACCTACAAAAACAGCATTAAAAAAAAAAAAGCATTTGGGATACAAAATGATTTTTAGTGCCTTCATACTTCAAATACCAGCCCCATTTCATGTAATTAAATAGCGTTTGCTTGGTTTTTTTTCCATTAAAATCCTTCAGAGTGGATTTTGTTTCTGAGTCTCATTTTGCCTTTATTTACATATACATGTATTTAGTCTTACTGCTCTAAAACGCAAGGGCAGATAAAAAAATGCAGGTGATTTGATTCTAGGGATGTGAATAATAGTACTTGAGAATATAACCCCCCAATAAATCTATAGACCCAATTAAAAAAAAATCATCTCTCAAAGCCACGTTCACCATCTGAGTCTGGATCTTAAAGGAAGGAATTGTGAGTGACCTCGTGAAGCTTCATTTTTACAATAGATTTTTTTTTAGGAGCACTTAAATATTGGGTTAATGGAAAAATAAACTTGAAATAGATTGAAAAGGTAAAGATATGCTTTTGGGATTGAAAGGAATGGATTTGGGCAACACTGGTCACATTACTAGGGGTGGAGTTTAACTTGCTCATAACAGGTACGTTCTGTTCTATTCTGTTATGTTGTGTTGTATTATATTAATAAGATATGATATTTATTATATTATATTTATTATATTATATTATTATTGATGCTCACTCCAGCTGGGGTCTGGCCGTGATGGCGGAGGAGGTTCTTGTCATCCAAGCCAACACAGGTTTGTTGGTCGTTAGTTTTGTAAAATGATGAACTTACACAATGCATCGAGAAAGAGATCAACTGAATAAGAAGTCCACAACATCCCCTACCCCCATCCAGGGGTCCGTGCTGGGTGGCCAGGATGGCCCTGTCTGGAAAAATTGGAAAATTTCATTGGAAAATCCAGGAACCTGTGCCTGTCCCTGTGCCACTCATTAAACCACAGAACAATATGGAAGGATTTTGAAAATGTGCAAGAACCAGACAGTAGAATTGTATTTACAAGCACAGTTTTAGTAGGCTGAGATTGGCTCCTAAGCCTGAAGCTTGGACATGGGACTGGGTTCATTTTGAGTAGTAGGTGAGCCTTATTCTGAGGGGATTTTGTGCAGCACCTGTATTATTTTGGGTGTTTGCAGAGGGATGCATTTAACCCAATATGCACATCCTTGGTGTTCCACGCAAAGGTATTAGACCAGCATCTGTGACAGTTAACAGCTTCTTACTAATTCAGAAGTAATTCTTCAGACAAAAAGTTTGTGAGTCGGTATGTGCATGTAGGTGGGGAGAAGTTAACAAAATCCATGTACTTTTTCTATTTTGCCTTTCATCAATAGTCAGTTTTCAAGTGAAGTAATCTGCACTGTGTTTTCATCTTTGCTTCTTCTAATTCACTAGCACAATTTTGCCATTGTTTGGAGGTAGTTATACACAGTGGTGAGCAAAATTATCCCTTTGCAGCATTCAAAGCTTTACATTTCTTGGTTCTAATCTGAAAAAAAAAGCTGTTTGCAAGACTGCTTAAAGTTTTGAATATACAATCACAGGGCTAAGGGCCCAGTCCTTGCACGCTGGTGGACTTCGGTTATGGTGACAGCATATTGCCATTATGTTATCCACAACTCAGATGCATCAGGAGCATTAGATCTCCTTATTATAGATATGAATGCAAATTTTGGAAACCTGAGTTTTCATTCTCTCTATTTTTGAAGACTGTCAATTAAGATAGCAAGTCAGTATGTGCCCTCTTTACAAATGTGGGGGAGAAGATCATCCTTCTGGACAGCCACCATTATAGGAAGGCACTGTGCCTCTCTTCCCCACCCACTTTCACAATGAGTTTGTGTATTACAAATGTGTGCTACCATGTCAGACAAGAAAGAATAACAAGACAAACACTCATTAATTAAGTCCTTGTCCTGTGATGATGTTTCTTTCATTAAGAACCAGGCCCTCATATTTAAAATAGGTGGCAAATGGACATTTTCCATTCACTGTGACTATTAAAACAACTATTTACTCTGACAGCCAAACTTCATCATTGCAATTATCCGATAACTAGATTGCACTTAAACTTTGTAATGCTATCTGACAGCAGGAAGCAGTTTGAGTGCTGGGTAAAATCATCCTGCATACTGGGTTTGTCTGCTTGGCTGTCAGCTGGCTCCAGAAGAAAAACTGGTGTAGAATAGGAGGAAAACATCTGCAAATCTTAAAATTAATGAGCATTAATAGATCTTTATTGTATGGAAAAGTTAAAATGCTAATATCTACTAATAAGCTCAGTGCAGCTTGGAAACCATTGTATACACTTATTTACATGCATGTGTGTATATACAAACAACACACATATGCACATATGAATCAGCATATGTGTGGTTTCTATCTATATGGATATAAATATGCCCTAGATGGAAGTAAATGTGATTTACCTCAATTTTTTTTTCCTGCATTTATAAACATAGTATAATTACCAATGGAGAAAGAATGATTAAATTATTCTTTCTATATAAACAGAAAACAAGATGAAAGGAGCCTGGGTTTACCAGGGGAACATGGTGCCAGAACAATCTGATACCTTTCCTTAAATGAGATAACGGATTTTCCAGAATAGAAAATGTGACAAATCTCATTTGGACCTTAGCAAAACACTTGATATAATACTACATGGGAAAATATTAATGAAGCAAAAGAAGATGGAGATTATCAGAGGACATGAAAGGCTGGGAAGAACTAAGAACTGAATCATGGAAAAGGGCAGAGGAAAATGAAGAGTAAAGAAGCAAGTTACTGTGAGTTCCTCAAGGGCCAATTTTAGGACCAGTGCTCATAATATTTTCACATTAGCATATGAAGTCAGTATGCTATTGAAATCTGAATATGAAGAGACTTTGCTAATATGGAAGAAGAGTATCACATATTAAAATTTTTCTGACTCTGACAGGTAGATAAATGGGAAGAAATGTTTGATTAGAGCAGAATGCCAGGGTGAGCACTTCAGGGTTTATAAGGAATTTCTTTAAGAAAGAACTCTGTCTGTCATAGATCACAAGGAGACTATGGATGAAGCATGGGATGAAGCCGTGAAGAATGTGTATGCTCATAGCATACAACAGACAAGGTATTTCCAGCAGAAAGAGAAAATTTCATTCTGGAAGGCATGTGTGAATGCATATATGCAACACAACTCCTGTCATCTTTCTATAAGAAAGATGAATTAATCTGCAACCAATACAGAGACATACTCCAAAGCATGTCGTATGAGAGATGACATAAAGGGCTGCTTAGTCTAAAAAATAAATAACATAAAGTGCTGCTTAGTCTAAAAAATAAAGGCTATGATAGGATACAGATTTATTTCTAAGAATATATTGTCTGGTCTAATACCAGGAAAAGAGAAGAGCTATTTAAGAAAAACAATAAAAAAAAAAAACCAAGTAACCATATTACATTTAGACTGGAAAGCAAGAGCAGATTCTCACTCTTAGATCAGAGGGGTCCTGAAAAACAAGCAAATTTTAGAATTAAAGTCAACTTATTAGCAGAAAAGGTTATACGATGTGATCTCTGTGGAAAGACAGAATCTGGTCTATATTAGGTCATGGAGTTGGCCCTTTGAAATACTGTAACTAGTCACTCAAGTCCTTATGTCCATGGGAAAAAGTGAAATTACCTTGTGAATAACATTTAAAATGGGAGCCTTGCTCTCTAGAAATTGTCTTTGAATCACAAAGTAAGGCAGATACAGGCATGCTATTCATCCTACAGTGCAGCGGGAAGCCTGAAGGTTTCACAGAAGTAAAACAAACTTGGCATTTCCGTAAATCATTTTCTGCTTCCCCTTCAAAGTTCATTATGCTTTAATAAAAATGAAAAATTAAGTTTTGACAAGGGGAAGGTTCTTTTGCACATTTTTTCAGCAAAACTGCCTGCCTGGCTTGCAGGCGTACCAGATGTGCCGGATAAGCTCACTCAGCATTCCTTACTCCCATTGAAATGACTTGCTACAGAAATACAGAAGAGGATGTTCCATGCCTTCCTGCCCCAAAAGAACAGATTCAAGCAAAAGACTTGCAACTTCAGCACAGGGTATACCTTGATTCATACTTTATTGACATATGAAAATCACTCTTTCACTAAATATTGATCTAAGCCCAGGAATGATGGTCAAGATAGAGACTCAATGCTGCTCCCTAGCAGCGTTTTTTAACAGTTGAACCATGGCAGCTTCTTGCTGTTGGGGTGATAAAGCAGGTAGTGCTGCAAAGGACAAATGGACTCTTTTCTTGTGCCAGGATTTTGTGCCCATTTTATACCTAAGACAGCCAGATGTGTTGGTTACTTTGTCCCCAGGTGAGTGGGGAGCTGCCTGTGAGAACTCCATGTAGGGGTCTGTGGAGTCGAACGTGGGACTGGAGCTGGGGACATTGTTTACCAGGGTATATTTTGGCTGAGGAAGGCTTTGCACTATGGGAGAAAGTTCATCCAGTGGTAACGCAGGGTACATAAGGCAGATCCTTGCTCTCTCTGCAAAGAAGAGAGATGGCCTCCCCTATGTATCGCTTTTGTCAACAACTTGCTGAGCTGTGCCCTTTGGTCATGGTGAACTGTTGTAAAGAGATGAAAACTGCACAATATCTCTGCATTTTATAATTAATATTTTATGTTCCTACTTCTCATAATGCCAGGACAGGGAGGAAAATCTGTAGAGAAGCCAAAAGTGTGTAAGAATAATTTCATAAATTGAGTGTGAGAAATTTCATGAAAAACTGAGTGTGAAGTTTTGTCCAAATCTGTGTGCTGCACTCTAGTGATACAGTAAGGACTCCATCATCAACAAACACAAGAGATGAAAAATGGAGAAGCCCTAGGAGGAGTGAAGTTTCTAATAATCAGGTGTTAGAGATCAAACTCTTAGCTCAACAGTGAAGCAGAGGAGGGAAAAAGTTAGGCTGGGAGCCCCAAGTCCCAGAAGGCGTTCAGATAAGATCTGGGAAGAGCGAAGACTGTTTAGGTGAGGGGCCTGAAGTAGGACCAGCACAACTAGCTACAGGATCCAACAAGCCACTCAGTCAGGGAGGTTGTGCACAGAGGAGAGAGGTCACCTGCTCACAGTCCAGCAGAGAGACTGCTGTGCTGCTTTAGGATAGTGCATATATGACGGCTGGGAAAGTTATGATGCTGTTACCATCCCTCACTCATGCAGTTGCAGATACCTTATATTCTTCATTAGCACTATTTGCAGCACTAAGCCCTGTTAAAGGAATTTTAAATTTAATTTTCTTTGGAAAGAAAGCAAAACAGGATTAGTAAAACATCGTGAATGCCAATGGAAATTTGGCAATCTTTCCTAATTGTCATCTACCATGATTTAACTTTTGTCCATTTTTTTTTGCTGTTTTTATTAATTTATTAATGTGACTCTTAAACAGATGTATTTAACACCATATAGACTGTGGAGATATTCATTCAATTACGTAGAAAGGTCTTGGTTGTTAGCCATAATGCATATGCTATTCAAATCCATTGGTACTAGATAGAAAGCGTCTTGCTTCCCAATGATTAAATAACTAATGGGAGAATTGAATTATCTGGACTGCAATTCCTAAATACTAATTAACACCTCATTTTCAGGATTTGATGTTATAAAACCTGCCACTCATTTTCTCTTTGTAGCTGAAATTATAGGAAAAGATGTCACAAAAACTGTGTAAGAAAGTGGGGTATATTGCTTCCCAATAGAAGATGATTGAAATTTATATCATATATCTAAAAAGAAGAAAATCTATTTTAAATGTTAAGTGGTTATATTTCAACAATGTAAGACTTTTTACAAAGTGCAACTTTTAACAATTGATAGTGTATCTTTGGAGAGTACGGCTCATTTTAGATTCTGTTGCCATAAATAAACTCAATAATTCTAAGTTACCTTCTGGAACTCAAGGCAAGTTTATATCTAGTTCTGCAAACCCACTGTGATGCTGAGGTGACCAGTCTTTATGTCCTATAGTTGTGTCCTACGTGAGTACAGGGTTGTTTCAGTAGCCAAATTCCACTTTTTTTTTTTTAAGTTCAGCTTGCACTTGTGAAGGACAATTTACATGAAGTAAACAAAATACCAAAACAGCACTTGGGTACTCCATACATAGAGTCCATGCAGTCATATTTCTATTTCTACGTCTTCTTACTTCAAGAGGGTTTTTTGAACTTTTTATTTTTCCTGTTAACATTCACAAGTCTAAGCAAAGCACATAATGTTTGCAGGTTTTACATATGTTTTGCAAACCAAATACTTAAACTGTTACCTTATGCTAATTTAAATATTGTTTTCTACTCTTTAGCATTCAAAAACCCACTAGAGGAGTTAAGATTAGAAGGTAGCTTGACGCCTAGAATCCCCGGCCCACATTAGCACTGCCTTCATGTGAACGCAACACTAAGATTTCTGAAGACCTGCTCAGGATTTTTAGTGCCTGTTCTCTATGAAGAGCTTTGCTGTATGTGGCAAAAAAATGGCCTATTATTTGTATGAAGAAGGTAGAAAAGCCAAGGAGTACTTCTCACTCACTTTCAGGCTGTATTTAAAGTACTTCTCACTTTTCTTCATCCTAAACCAAGGACTTCTCACACCTTTGCCTGTTTGTGGCTGAGGTGTCGATCCAACACAAGATATTTCCCACAGGATACTGTGGACAATCATTCAGCAGCAGTTTCTGGACCACAGGACGCACTGGGTCTCATGGCATGCTGGGGAACAGCAACACTGCCCATATATCCGATGTCACAAGCATACGTTAGTGTACTGAGAGCATTCCATGGTGGGGACTTGGTGTAATGCCAGTGAAGGGTGGTAAATGATGTCTCCAAAATATCTTCCTAATGCAGTGAAATTTCATGGAGCTTCTCTGTGTGCTGAGGGAGCCTGGAGCTGAGAAGGAAGGTGGAAAGTCAAAGTAACACAGACTGGCTGCACAAATTTGTTGGGAGATGTCTAACTTAGGCTGTTACCAGTCTGTGACTTGCCAAAAATTCAAATGTCAGTGCTTTCCTGATGGAAGTCTACCAAGTGACTGTACTACAGCTAATTCACAGGTTGAAAGCTGGTCAGTGGCTGTCTCCTTATCCATCTGAGCTTTGATGAAACCAGAGAAGACCAGCTAGAAAGAAAAATTTACATATCAACAACTTTCCATAAAACTGGGGGAAGTGATGGAGAAATAGGTGGCTAAGAAGATGCATAAGATGTCAACAGCACACCTTTAGACATGCCATAGAGAGAAGAAAATTGATTTAGTTTATGATGAAAGTTATGAAACTCTAAAATGGTCTGCAATGGATATACAAAAGCTAGTTCTGGAATAGTGCTATGCCTTAATATCTTGCAAAGTACCAGCTGCAAACAAACTGCTTACAATCCCTAGACAGTCTTGGTTTTCTAATGATAAAAAGCAATCCATTCCTGCCTTAATGCCTCCAAGGGTTCTATATCTCGAGCCAGACTCTGTTTTAGAGCTGTAGACTTGGTGTTTGGATGCTGCAGGCAAGTGTAGCTTTTGGAGATTAAATTCATGTTTAGGAAAGAAAGAGAAACCTTTGTCTGGCATGTTTTGTGTTTTAAAAATGCAGCTATTCTTTGTAAAATATTGATGTGAGAACCACCACATGGGTGTACCTGTTGATGCTCATTGTTTTCATTGTCAGGAGGCCAAAGGTGCATGATAAATGAAGATTAATAGACATTTGGCTGGTTGGCTAATGACCTACATTCTGAATGGAGCATAACTGAGAGTGCTTTTTGTTCCAGTCCCCTGGATATTGCATGGTTAAAACTGACCACCAGCCTTTGTGGAATATTGGTCATGAAGTTTCTGTTGGGAAGGATGTTGGCTCTTTCATTACTATACATTCCTTTTCTTTTTCCTTTCTTTTCCCCCAAAAAACTGGGAGCAGCAGCAGATTTTCCAGATCAGGAATTGAGCAATTCGGCAATAATCCAGAGTTTTCTTGATCATAAAGATCAAGAAATAGAAAAAGAAATAAAGAGCTTTTCTTACATAAAGGCTTTTCTTCAGGTGCTGAGAAAGGCTAGAACATAGTACACCATTCCTCAGAAACATGGATGCTTTTCCCAGCCCTGGGAGTAGTCTACGGGATGTTCTCACCTTAGTTGTTTCACTTCTGAGTTTCAAATACTTCACGTTTTCCTCATTCTTAAGGTGTTCCCCATATCCAGTGACTTACAGCTGAAAAGTTGAGATGCAGTATAATTAAAAAGAAGAGAGTGAACTACTCTTAATTTCAAAGGTTTCCTTGAGTCTGAAGGAACACATGAATGCCTTTACCAGCTAGGGTTTTGCAAAAGCAGTCTAGACTTTGTGGAAGTGATCATTATTAGTTTTAGGTCTCATCTGAAGTAATTTATTGCAGAATGCTGTATACACAGCAAGAGGGGGGGAAAAAGATTCTCAGACATGACAGGATTTCCCTTATGCCTTGATCTTTGGTTTTATAACCTGTAGGAACTAGTGTACAAATCAAAATGCCAGTCTCTTCTGGCGATCTGAATTCTCGTAAAGATGAGCATGTAATGATAGTTTTGCTTTTGCTCAAATTGGCAGTTTTTCTGCCCCATTGTTTCCTACAGTCCCTCACTTCCTCATTGAGCTGCCGCAGGTAAAACTTTTCTCATCTTAAGCCACTTTAACAACTCTCTCCTTCCAATGTTTGCGATTAAAAAATATGATAGGCAGATGCCACCTTACAAGAGAAGAGGCTCCACTGTGAGTTATCCTGTATAGCTATAAACAAGCAGCGATGGTTTCTTCCCAGAGTTTATAGCTAGGTGAGGCAGACCAAAGGAAGCAGTGGTTTTCCCACTAACAAATCTGAAACTACAAGAAAGAGGATTTACAAGGTTTACACAGTGGAGATGAGTAGCAAAACTCAAAACTAAACCCAGAGCTCCTGACATCCAGCCCCATCTATAACCATTTGGACACCTCCACTCTTTCTTTAGACTTGCCAACACAGGAGTGCAAATACAAGTAAATAGTGCTGAGTACTTCTAGCTCCCACCAAAGTAAGTAGGACTCCAAAGTGCTCAGCTCCATGCTGCCCTCAGCAGGAAGGTGGCGCTGGACCTGCTCCAGGTCGGTGCTGGTTCAACCTCCACCACCCTCAGGCTCTGCTACCTGCCTGCGTCAGCCGCCTTCTTCTATTTCTCACATGTCTCTAATCCACCAAACACACATGTGGGAGTATCTAAATTAAAAATAGAAACCCAGAAAAAAAATGCTGTGCAGTCGGAGAGCTGATTTGCAGCTGAATTATTCATCCCTATGTATCCCTCTCATCCCTGGACGATAGTACGGGGGCTATGCAGGTGCAGCCTGGCTCAAGGACTTGCAATGCCAAGGGGAGACCTTGCAGGAGTCTGTCCCCTTGGCAACTTGTCAGCAAGCTGAATTCCCCACTGGTCAGCTCATTTGTCTTTTTTATATCAACTGCCACATGAAAACACCTTAAAACATCACCCACTCCCCTCTATGACACCTGCCTTTGCTCATCACCCAATAACCAGACCAACACAACTTGACTCTTGCAAACCCAAACAACTGAATTAGTCTGACCTTTTAAAATGTTATTGGAACATCCTGTTCCATTAACACCCATCCTTAGTGGAGAAACACATGAAAAGGACTGTTCACGTTCTTTCATTGGCCAGTGCTGAGCTGGGGTGCTTTGGTGGGTTGCCAGTATGTGAAATTGCAATTGCAAGAGACCCTGAGCAATTTTCCTCGTGTGTCTGCAGGAGTGGCCCTTGGTTTTAATCAGCACTCTGGTAGCTGTGATTGCAGTGAGCATTACAATACAAAAATTGCTGCCAGTCAATGGTCACTTTTTCGCAAGAAATTTTTGTAAATAACGTTTTAGTTCCCACAGAGAATCATTCAATTACCAGAGCAACAATAAAAACCTCAGAAGTCAGAACATCCTGAGACATGAACGAAGGACAAAACTCCTCCAAACTTAACTTCAAAGTAGTATTCATGGTTCTTGGCTCCTGGTTCTGTCAACTGGTGTGGTTTATTTGGCATGGCCTCCCTCACTGTCATGGTCCTGGAATGCAGCCTCACAGGACCCCACTCAAGCATCCTCCCCAGGGATCCAGCTCTCCTGTGAAACTCACAGGTCTGAATGGTACAGCAAGAAAAAAACCCTAGGCTTCTGGTAGCACCATTTGCTTCTGGAAGACAAAATCTCCCAGTGAGATGCTGAAAGTTTGTATTGCACAAAAACCAGTTCAGCTGCAAACTCCTCTGGGCAATGAGGGACTGTTTCCCTTTCTGCATGCTTCTCTCCCATTGTCTCTTCTGTCTGTAGGATCCTGGCCCCATTTTTTTCCTCATGGTTTCTGTAGGAGCCCTACATGGGTGTCACATTCCCTGTCTCATTCCTGAAACCTGGTTTAACTTGCCACCAACTCATTGACAGTCCAGCTGTGGCTGCCTTGGAGGTGTGCCGGCATATTGGCAAGCTAAACTTCCCTTACAAAACTGCAATTGCTTCATTCTAAATTACAGCAAATTATAGTCCTCAGAAACACATAATGGAGACGGGAGCCCATGGAAGGATGGTCCCACAGATAGCCATGGCTACAGTAGCATCCTCCCTTCTTCTGTGGTCCAGCACACCTTTCCAGCTCTGCCTATGATGATGCACCAGTGGAGCAGGAGATCCAGTTTGGCTTTGGATGTTATCCAAAGCGACCAAGGGAAGTGACCAAGAGAAGAGGGAAGAAGCTCAGCAGCTATAAATCTGGGATCATCCAAAGAAGCACTTGCTACTCTGATAGAAATGCTAGAGTGTCTCTCTTAAGTTTCTGATCTACTTCTGTTTTAAATTTCTGATCTACTTTTGTAGCTCGGGGATACAGGCGACTGTGCCAGACATCAATCTGAGTGCTTGTCTCGGGGCTTCGGCTTTGCTTTTTCTGTTAGTTGGCACTCAGCAGCACTATCCCTTCACTGCAGGGACCTGTCTCTTCCCTGTGGGAGCTGCTGGGAACAGGTCTGCTACTCATACACAACCTGGGCAACCTTCACTGCAATGTAAATGCCCAGGCTCAGGCACTTCTAGAGGACATCCAGAAAGAAGCCCTGCAGTTTTCACTGCTCTTTCTTGCTTTTGCTAGATTTTGGATCACCTTGTCTTTAGCTGATAAATCTCAGCTGAGAGGCAGCTGTTCACTAACCACTGAAATGGGGCCAATTTCTCCAAAAAGAGCCATTCAGTGACAGTCCTGCTACTTTCTGTATTCATGCATATCCTCCATACATTTCATTTTTGCAGCTAAACATTAGCTTCAATTGAAGATTTGCTGAGCAATGAAAGATAAAGCAGGCTGCAGAGAGAAGAAGAGAGTCAGAAAATGTTATTTGCATGATGTCAAAAGAGCACCAGAGTTTACTGTTATCTCTAATGAAATGCTGAAGGGCAGGGTGAGAAAATGGAGATTTTTTAGCACTGATCATAGTTCCTCCCTGGCTGGACTCACAAAACAGCAAGGACTTTGGAAAAGAGAGAATTTTGAGTGACATTCGGCTGTATATTTAAGTATGAATCATCCTCCATCTATTGCAAATCCTCTCTTTTTAGCTGGATTTTTCATGAAGGAATATATGAACTTTGGCTACAACAGATGTCATCTTGTAGGGCTATTTTTTTTTTTAATATTTGACTGTAGCCCCAGTATAATAGGCAATATTGGGCTTTCATCTTTCACCACTACTAGCTATGAAATCCAGAGCAGATGATCATTAGTGTGCATTACTTGAGAGGTAGAGCACTCAATGAGTCAGGGTACAGACCAAGAATTAATTGTTGAAGAAATTCAGAAATAATCCATTGAAAGACAAACACATTTGAGAATATTGTAGTCTGTCCAGACTCCAGAGGGCCAGTGCAGGGTGAAGATAGTTGAGGCAAAGTGTTCCCCTAAGGCTTCCCTGAAGGAATGCAGCAGGGAGAATTAGTGGCCGGTGGGAACGTGGTCAGGGTCTGCAAGAATGTCTGGCAATGCACTGCAATGGGAGTATGGAGGGTGAGGTTGGAGGGGGCAGCTTAAGCTCCAGGCTTTATTTTCAATAGGAAAAGGAGCTATTCATTGAGCTGTTCAGGTGGCTGCTGGAGAAGGGAACAAGAGGTGGCCAGAGTGCGGGTTGCTGGAGGCACCTATTAGCAGTCTGCTGAGGTGTGGGTTTCAGTATTAACAGCCTACCAGTACAGGTTGAATCACCTGCAAAAGGGCGGTGGACTAACAGGACGTGTATGCTTGGAGACACATGGAGAAGTGCTGAAGAGGTGCTCTGTGGCACCATCCTCAGCCAGTGCCTAGCAGCTGGGGCTGAAGCAGGGCCTTTTAGTAGCTCCCTGTGTGATTGCCCTGCTGAGCTTTCCCTCCAAACATTTAATTCTCTCCTAAGCAACTGTCTTGGTGGCAAAGCCTAACCTCTGCCACGGTTTCTGGATGCTGGGAGTTCTTTGTTGCTATTATTATTCACCCTGCCCTTTATGCAATGCCAGTGAGTGCTGCTGATGATTTATCAGTAATATTTCTGGGCCTTTTTTCAAGACCCCAGTTTCCCATGAGAGTATCTCTTACTAATTTACATGGGCAGTAGTGGAGCAGGCCATTAGGGACAGAAATGGCCACACAGCTGGCCTTGGCCTGCAGGCTGCATAGCAAGATGTGTTGTAAAATAGTCACGAAAGAGCTGCCCCAGAGCTATAGATTCTGGGGGAAGAAAAACAGGCGCTATCAGTGCAGACTGTTTCTCTTTTTTCACTTCAGTTGTAGGGACCACGTGGCCAGGTTTTACCATTTTCTTGGGCTAGGTCATCACTTTGTAAAGAAAATCTTTTAGATGACTGATCATCATTTACTTCTGCTAGTTTTCCACAAATTCTCCCAACTCTCTCCTGTACTGCATCACGTATGTGCTCTCCAGATTATGCTCTTCACCCAAGTTCTGTTGGGCAAGTCAAAAAAAGCAACCCAGACAAAAACTACCTGAAATCAGACTAATTTAAAAGCTCAGATTCTGCCATCTCATGCTCATACCCAGGAAAAAGTGCTCTTGATGCCCATTCATCAGTGCAATTTGCTGGAGGATGCTGTGGCTGGAGCATAGCACAGGTAATGCACCAGGACAGTGACTCTCGGATGGCTCCATAGTTCCCTGTGCTCAGCAGACTCCCCTCTGCTTTGCTCAGAGTCCTGGTGTGAAAACTTTTCCCTTCTTGTTTACCAGATTATCTCTAGCAAGTGCATATGGGTAAGAACAACAAATTGGAAGATGGAAATCGGTTCAGTCTCTATGTGTCCTGTACTTGGAAAGCAGAGGAGTGTTTTACATTGTGTTCACCCTGTTAGCTAAGATTACAAGATTTTTTTTCCCATGGACTTTGTGAAGTATAAGACTCCAGAAAAGCCCCACTGACTACTGACCAAGGGTGGGTAACGGACCTTGAGCTCTTGTCATTGGGACAGATGTAGGGCATGGGAAAATACTTTCTCTGTTTTCAGTACGAGTAGTGATTATTTATCTGATCTGGAAGTCCAAGTTGCCAGAGGTTTCCAGTGCCCATGTTAGAAAGCTGTAAATTTTAGCGACAAGTTTGGCCCTGTCTTAAAACCAAATGGGATCTTTAAAAAACCCTCTCAAGTTGTTTCTCTCAGACAAACAAGAAACTAAGCACCTCTGAAAATGAGGATTTTATTTGTTACACTGAGATTTAATGACTAAGTATGACAGCAGAAGTAGGGGGTTAAATGGTGGACTATTTACAGTTTATTGTTATCACAAACTATAACTAGGTGACATTCTTATCGCCTTTCTAAGAGGTTCCTGCCCCATTTCTGCCCCCTGCCTCCTGTCCACAGGTCTCTGCCCTTTCATTTGTGCCAGACTTGAATCAGCAATCTTTCTATGTCCCATCTATAACAGAGTGCACAAAAATTTCCTGCCCTTGTGGGTTTGTGGGAAAAGATGATAACTGGCAGTTGCTGTCTGTGCCTAATGCATTGCTGCCTGAGCAGCATTTACAAAGGTGATGGCCCTGTCTGAAGCTAAGGCAGAGGTGCAGCTAGGAGTGAAAAAAGTCTTGTCACTAGAGTGACTTTATTAAAAAGTTGGTGTCAATTTAATTGTCTCTTGGTGGCACAAAAGACCTGGAGCTAAGAGAGAGACACAAAGAGCTGTCATATGTTAATTTACAGATTATTAGCTCTGATTCTCTCCCTTGGTTAGTGGTTGCAAAAGGAAGTCTGTTGTGCTATTCAAAGGATGTATGGAAGCTTCGATACCTGCTGAGGCTGGTCCTATGTGATAAGGAGAAGGTCTGATCCTGCCCCTTAATCTGACCCATGTCAGCTTTCCTTTCCCTTCTCAGTAGCTTAAATATCCATACTATTCCCTTGAGCCTTGCTATTGCAGCTCCTCTCCACCATGTGAACAATAGGAAGGTTCATAACCCCTCAGAGGTGAATGGAGCTGGGACCATCAGCTGGAAACCCTCAAATCCGTCTGAACCATGGTCCTAAATATGGTCCCAGCACTATTGTGGGACAGAGGTTCAGAAACTGCATTTAGACTGGGAGGGGATTAGTACCCAGGTCCATGGCCATGGCATTTGCCCTGCAAAATAGTCACAGATGTGGGTTACTTTCTGCTTCTAGGTAGAAGAATAGTTTAAAAGCTACATATCACTCTCACATTTCACTTTTAAGAGAACAGTGCCCTTTTTTAGAATAAATTACTCACAAACAGTAGGTTTTTCTAGTCATATCAGCTGATAGAAATGTCTGTATTGCAGATGGCAGCATGTCTAATACTCATGAGACGAATTTCCTGGAACTGAACAGAAAACAAAGTGTGAATATCACAGTATCATTTAAGTAACTATGCCTGTTTAGTAGAAAAATCAGTCAGCAATACAAAACAACTATTTTAAAAAGTGGTGTCTTGTCATCCATTTTAAGTTGCACATAAACAGCTCAATCTTTCTTAAGCTAGCTCTGGCTGCAGAAGCAAAACAAGGTAATGAAAACTTTGCTTTGTAAGGGGGATTAATGAACAAATTATTTCCTGATTGTGGAGACGTTCCTTCACTGACACAGCTAGATGTCTCCTGGTTTCTCTTCCTTCTTGAACCGCTATAGCAATGAAGCAAAGTGAAAGCTGTTATGTTTGGGGGGAATTACTATCTCAGGACTAGCTTGCCAGCCAGCAGAAGAAGAACAGGGTCTTGAAGGGCCTCCTGCCAGCTTTCTCCTTGTTCAAGCTGAGTGGATTAGCTATTAGCTTCATAGAAGGGCAATCAACCAGAGCGAAACACTATAGTTCTAGTAGAACATGCTTACCTGTGAAAGGCAATGCCTAATTAAAAAAAGTCTTTCAGATTAGCCTTCACTATGTAAGGATATTGTAGAAAAAATATATTCTACAAGCAGACTAAGAAAAAAAGGTAGCAGAGAAATAAAACTGATCTTTTGACTGTTGTGAGAGATAAGGACTATAATGCTGGTATAAAAGTCTTTCATATTTACCTTTTAATATTTCTTGTCAGCTATGAACTTGCAAGGAATAAGAACCAAGAATACTGAAGTATAACCAGTGTATTTGAAAACAAAATATTAGCTCAGGTGATTCATTTCAGAGGGATCTGCTTTTCAGTGGAAGGTATGTGGGGGGATTTACTGATACAATAAAAATTAAAAAAAGGTTTAACTATGTTTATGGTATGTATTTGTCATACCTCTGATGGCACTCAATCCTACAGCCATTCTAGAACATAAGGCAGGCTCGTGGAGGAAAAGCCTCACTTCGTTTCCTGTCTCCCTCTCAGCAAGTTGAGCATCTGCCCGTTTAATCCCACTTTCATACAGTGGAAGTGGCCTGAGACCTTTCTTCCTTAGTTGCTCTGCTCTGTGTCCTTTCCTGCCTGGAAAACAAGAGGTGTTTGGGATACCATAGGTGAACAGAACTGCTCCCAGTGTGTGTATGATAACTATTAAAAACTTTTTGCCAGCACAGTCTGCTGGCAGAGAAAATAAAACTAATATATTGATGCAAATAAGTGTATTAAGCACAGAAAACACATGACCCAAAGACTCCTGATTTTTTTTTAGGTTTAGTGTAGGTGAGTGGAAGGTTCCTCTGTGCCTACAACAGAGCAGAAAGACTAATGACTCTGGGAGAGAAGGGAGGTAAGATGGAACAAATATAGTGGATGAATCACTGGAGCATGGCCCTGAGGAAAACCAGAAGTCTCAGAGCTATGCTACCAGGAATGCAGTGGTGCCCTGCTTGTGCATGGGATAGAAGCTGCTATCATTTCTTTTACCTGGTTTGGTAAAGGAGTTTTTTTACAACTTTGAAATATTATGCATATTGTGATTTACTAAACAACAACTGAGGTCACCTGGAATATGTAGGAATTGTACAAAGCCGAAGTTATTGCACCTTTCTATCAAAAATAATTTCAACATCTCTCATACCATTTGAGTCATGTCCTCTGTCACTACAGTGAATTGCAAGCGTTTGTAGATGTCTCCCTGTGTACATCAGTGTATATATTTGTTCATATAAAAGAATCATCTTCAGGTGAATTGGTGGTGTTCAGCAGTTCTGGCTATTGGCTCAGACTAGGAGCTTGGTAAATCTAAGTCAGGAGAAGAATTCACAGTTTTTAAGCACAAATACCTCTTCTTAATGTTTCCTATCACCAGGATATCTCACATTTTAACATACTGTATTCTTTGTGGAGTGAAGGCCAGGCAAGGGTACACATGAGGATAATCCCTCTGTGCCTGAGCAAACCACAGCTTGCAGTCAGGAGCACAAAGGATGCCTGCTCTGCGTTTGGCACGCCGGCTTTGCTGGAAAAGGCATATTAAGTCAACAAACCATTTGCTCTGCAGGCACACTGTCAACTTGCACCTTTGGTACTACTCCAGTCACAGAAAATATTCCATCCAAGCCTTCTGTATTGAATATATGGAAAAGTATCTCTTCTGACCAATGCAATTCATCACCATCAGAAAGAACAGATATTATTAAATCTTATCTGAATACAAGCACCAACTGTGAAGCCCTTTATAAAACTCCTCTTTGTGCCAAAAGGAGCAAATAAACGACCTCTTTGCAGTCTCTCATATCGCACTTACTCTATACTTTCACCACGTGATGGTCTCTGGAAATGAGACCTTTAGTGTCAGTGCAGCCACCAACAATGCCTCTGGTGAATGAATATGAGTGTTTAGCAAGAGGAGCAACTGCAGAGATTTTCCCTGACTCCTAAACTCCAACTGCTACTGTGAAAATTAAATAGCCAGCAAAAAACCCCATGACTAATGCCACACATAGCTGCCATAAGGGTAATAGCTGACATTTGAGTCTCATTGGCCAGTTAAGGATGGCAACCATGATGCTGCAGAGGTTGCCATACCAGGCCTTGGATTTAGAAGTGGGATTAGAGGCAGCTGTTCCTTTATGAGTGTAAAGATGAAAGGGTGTCAAAATAGAATGCGACTGATTGATTGATTGTCACTTTTCTCAGAGGCCATAGCCAACTTCAGCAGCAGCTCTTGCCTCAAGCAGCAGTGGTGCTATTCTGACATGCCCATGCTACCTTTGTGGAGGGCACTTGGGAGTACATCCCACAGTCCTGTACGGTGGTTGTTGGTGCCTTCAGGGGGACTTTCCATTTGTCCCTGCTTTGCAGCACCCCAGAGGGATGTGCACTGCAGGGAGACAGCTGCCCCTACAGAAAGGCTTTGTTTGGAAGAGCTTTACTATTAAATACACAGTCATGAATGTTGTTTGGAGCTGACAGGAAGGGAACCTCCTTATGTTTTAATTTCACAACATCATTATTCTGTAGTGAATAGCATCCATGTAATTTGCAGGTTGGGGAGAAGCTTCTTTCATCTTGCATCCAGCCTCATTGTCAGAGGTGAACAGAGGCTGAACTGCTCCGTGCCCAAGGTGATTTCACCCAAGTTCTCAGCACCTGGGGACAGCCACCATTGAAATGCTGAATATTGTGCCATGTGGGCCAGGGCAGAGATAGCTTTTTCTACAAAAGCAAAAATGTAACTAACTGTCACAGTGCAAACACAAAGTAAACTATTAAAAACCAGCAGATCCTAGTATGTCTTCATCCATGTAAGCTGTTTTCTTTAGAGCATAATAAATTAGAATTGTTTCTATAAGTTCTATACAACGAGATGAGAACAGAATACAAAACTTGGGAGAAAAATTTCAAAACTGTAATCCGAAGGAAGAGTATTCTTAAACACTAGTTACAATTTCTGCAATATTTTATTAAACATTTATTAAAATGTAATCTGTTTAGAAAAATCAGATTATTCAAAACAACAGAGCTTAAAAATCTGTCTTCAATGAAAAATGTTTTCCCTCTGTGAATATATCGGATTGCCATCATCAGGTTCCATTGTGAAGCACTAATTGTTTGCGCTCAAAGTTTGAGATGTCGAATTATGTGTACCCTCTTATTTCTATCCCTTATCACCATACTATTTTCATCAGTAGGTACCACTGTTAATCATATGAAACAGTATGCTGATATAATGCATTCTTCAAATGTATATACGAAGTTTGAAAGATGATGAATATCTAAAAAGAATCATCTTCGGGAAGGAACCAAGCAATCAAAAACTTAATTCCCAAAGTGATTCCATCAGAAATTATGAGACCCTCAAAACCGTGGAATTTAACTTCAACTTCCTAACCTACGAATGCTTGATTTGTTTCATGTACAATCTTATTATCTGCCTTGATAATGTATTACCACTAGTCATAAGGCATAAATATTTTACTGTATAACTGGGGAGTGCTGGTGTTTCAGACAACTCAATAAATGATGACCAGATTTCTAGGTAATTGAATTTCTTTTAGCTGGCATTTAAGTAATTTATTAAAACAAAAATGGCAGGACTGTGTCAGGTAATTAAAAGAATGATACTTAAATCCTCATTTTGATTCCATTCTTATGCTGGTCTTCATTTACTTCACTACTTCTGAAAAATCATCAAATCTTCAGTTTCCATTTTTAATGATACGCAAACTCATATGGCTGAAGTTATGTATTTGATCATTCTGCAAAGCTCTGGAGTCCTCTGCTCTGCTGTTGTTGGACAGACACACAAAAAACTTGAGTACTTTCTATAAAATACCAGGAAGCTTTGTGGAGTGTGCGTTAATCACTGGTCTGAACATCTGAAGAAGCAGGGAATCGAGCAGAAAATGAAATGAAAATGTCAAGAATGAGGAATCTCAGTCACTTAATTCTTCATAGATTTTTTTCTTGCTTGCGAATAAGATTTAGCTGAGTGTCTCAGTATGTAAAATATACATGAAAGAAAAGTCACCTAATGGGATCAGCAACTGTAATCATCTTCATTTACTTATTGCTTTCAACTAGTAAGAAAATTCCAGACAGAAGAACAGGACCATTGCTAGAGGACCAGCGGATCTGCTGCACTCTTTGCTCACAACACTAACTGTGTTTTGTCCCAGGGAGGTATTATACCAAGAAGCATGGGATCAAAAAGTGCCTTCCGTTACTTTAGTCCCTACTCAATTCAATGACCTTGCGCAGTTTAAAAAGAGTGAAAATGTGTTTGTATGCATGGGGTGTGCAAAAAAAAAGTACCGTAAACCAGCCGAACTCCCCAGGTTTGATGACCACTTGCATATTTATGCAAAACATGCGGATGTTTCTGTGGAAGTGACACAAAGCAGAAAGGTTTCCTACAGTTCATCTTGGAGGAAGGACGGAACTCTTGTCTGATTACCCTGAATAGATGAAGATACCCAAGGCACTTGCTGATTGTAGGACATATTATCTTTCCCGCTGTGCTGTGCCTGTCCCAATGAATGCCTATTTGCTCTCTATCTGCAGAAAATGGTCTTCTCTTTGCTAAACAGTGTAACAAGCAAGGAGAACTATGCAATAGACTCAATGTGAGTGGTAAAGCAAGTTCTGATTTATTGTGAAGCTCATTCATGACTATACCATAACCCATGTCTACTTAAGTTATGTCTACTTGTCTGACAATCATTGGCTTGTCTAACAATCATTGCCCCTTACATACACTTCTCTTACAATCATTAGTTTGGCTCCAAAAGCCCTATAATCATTAACTTAACTCTAAAAGTTATACCATCATGCCCCTCTTCAAAGCTCTAAGGTTACATTTGCATGTTCCTCCTACTTGCTCCTCCTACTTGCTCCTACTGCTATATGCTCGGGTCCAGGTCTCATCCTAGCCTACTTCCTTGTTTATCAGTTACAAGGTCTTCTTGACCTTATCTTGGGGATTTTCTCACTGACTCCCTCCTTGTCAGCGTGACTTGGCAAAGTCCTCAGTACTTTTTCATCATAGCCCAGCTCAGCTGATTTCTGTCAGGGCCGATTCACAGAGCTCCTCCTTTAAGCCATGTCCACGCTCCCGCAACCATTCTGCAACAAAACAGCACGTTTAACACTGGTACTCATCCAGAGCCTAGGGAACATCAGCTGTATGCTCTGCCTCGGTTCCTTTCCTGCCAGGTAGACTGGTATATGTGATCAAGACTGTGCATCTTATAATAGCGTGCTGGAGACAGTGCTGATCAGCAGTCTCCAAGTGTTAGCTAATTGCTGCAGGAGCCCAGCCCAGCACATGCCCAGGACCTGCACTCTGCACTGATTAGAAATTCACACATGGGGAGTTGTGTCGGGGAGAAGGATAGCAAGAGGCAGTGATGCATAAAAAGATCAAATCCAACAGGCAAACAGGGAGAGAACAACCGGTAGATAGAGTTAGTAGTATCAGGGATGAAGGCAGTAGCTCCCAGAGGATGGACAGAAGACAGAGGGTTTTATTTCTCCGTTATGAACACTGCTTGCAGCAGCTCCTGCTGCAATGTGATGTTCCTACTGGTGCTGATGTGTACAGTGGCCACTGAAGAAAAAGACCAGGAGATGACAAAGCCAGCTTGCTCAGAGATGACAGCACATCCCTCAGCCCAAGAGAGCACCTCCAAGCTCCTGGAATTCAGCAAGAAAGAAATAGGTCAGGCTTGGGGAAGAAACCGGGAAAAATGACAAATATATCTGTTGAGATGCAGTGGGAGTCAAACCTGAGCACACAGCCACAGACAGTCATCTATCTTTATGCCCTGCCTTCCCATATAGGCAGACCTGGAAAGCCTTCAGACACACAACACTTTGACTATGCATCCCCTCTGGGCTCTGGAATCAGGACACACACTCCTTTTAGGCTTTCTTCAGCCCAGGTTTAGGGCTGAAATCCCTCAAGACCAGACTTGCTATATCTCCCAAAATTCCATAATTTACTGTTTATTAACCCCACGCTCATCACAGCATGTTCAAAACATATTTTTTTGAGAAGCTTTTCTCATCTGCTTTGTCAAAGATGTGTTTCACACACGCATCACACGTTGACATAACTAGGCTCTCACTAATAAATATTGGTTAGGCACATAGATAGCATTGAAAGGGGCATAAATCCCAGCTTCAGTACATTTCTGGCACACAATATTTGGATTTTTGTGTTCTTGAAAGGCATAATCACTAAAGTCCCATTATCTCTGTACTGAGTAAGCTACCATCTTTGTTCAGTTGCAGACAGTGGAGTAGCCGATGAAGATATCTGTGTTTCAATGGAGTTAGTCCTTGAATTGGTGTCTAGAAGATAAAAAAGGCCTGAACAGCTGTAAGTTCTCCCCTAAAATCACAGTTTGAGAAGCCCTGGCTAATTTTGCTTTATTATAGTGTTCTGCAAGAGTGAGATTAAGCTGCATAAGCATGGTAGAGCAGGGAACTTCTGCCTCCCAGAAGAACTCCCCCCCAACACCTGTTCTTGTAGAAATTGAGAGAAAACTCCTTTAAGAGACGAAATATGAAACCGAAGCATGACATCATCAGAAGTATCTCACTTGCTCGCATATGCTAGGAGCAGGTTATGGTTACCTAGCAACTCCTGCAAGTAGCGCACTTCAGCGGCAAAGCATTAGCGTTTAAGTGGCAGATGGGTACCTGACTCTAAAGCCCTGCTCTATTCATTTCTCAGTGGCAGAAATAAGAAAAAAAGTTGGGAATATTATTAAAGACCTCCATTACAGCCTCTAGAACTAACCTCTTCAGGGGCCCATCGTGTTTTAGTACTGCATGGTAGCTGACAGGCTTTTCTTCAACAGTCTTCTCTGACAGGCAAGCTAGAACACGCTGGTGAGAAAAACAAGTAAGCAACAGAGGGCAATGAGTATCTCATAGACACACAAGGGTTGCTTTTAGATGACACTGGATGTCAATGACCATAAATTCCCCTCTACAGCTCTGTATTGATCCCAATTGCCTGTGTCCAGCTAATGCACACGATCTAGGAGGTTAGCTGGTTTTAACTGGAAGGCACCATGCATGGAGGAATCGACTGTCTCCTGCTTTCTGCAGCTGGGTGTCTGTGGGCTTCCCTGGGAGCAGAGAAGCTGCACAGTATCCAGGAAAAACAGTACAGAAAAACCTAAATAGTGGCATAATCACTCCATACACTTCAAAGCCATCATCATTAACTCCGTCACATGAATTATATATTTATGTGTTTTCACATTTGCAAAGAACAACTGCAACTCTACTTGCTTTTCCCAATGCATTTTGGCCTACCCTGAACTATTCATGCTGTCAGGATTTCACCCATATTTGCCATATACATTGGCATCTGCAGAGACATGAGACACCTTCCATTTCTACATCTTGGTGTCCAAACTTTCTAATTTATTGGGGAGCACCAAAGTCTGCAGCAGATAAGGGGTGAACTGGCAGCAGTCTCTACTGAGTAGCTGGGGAAATACAAATTGCTTGAGCATGGTGTGATGCAATATATGATATTGTTTATAATCTTATCAGGATTTTCGTGTCTTCCTCTTCAGATTGTCATAGATTTATTTTTGCATGACAGTCACAGCTTCCATTTAATTTTTAAGGTGCTTTTCATTTTTCCTGTTGAAACATTACAATTCTAGGAAATTCATCTATCACTTAGGTGTCTAGCCCTTTTGGAGGACTGTTCTTAGTCAATTCTTTCATTAAAAAAGAGGTGAGCTGTGATGTTCCTTCTCTCAGTATTTTCATCACACAGTCCTCTCCTGTGAGCCTATCCTCTGTTGCAGGATATTGCAGTCTTGATTAAGACAGGGCCTGTGGCAGAGTGATAAGTACAGATGTAGATAAACTCCCCATAGTAGGGTGGAGCAACTTGGGAGAGGAGGCCTGTGTGTGGCGGTCCTGGCCTAGTGGGGGCACCCGCTGACACTGCTTCTGTTTGCCCACAGGTCTCTGGGGAACACCCATTCCTGGTGTACCCGGGCGTCACTCCCTGTAAGAGGAGGGCTTTTTTGTTTCACAGCAGTAGTTATATAAAGACAAGTTACACCATTATGGGTCTCTGATGGATGAGTTTGGAGTCATGAACAAGAGGTGGATGATGAGGAAGAAAACTATCCCCTGACCATAAGACCCAGCAGATTCGGCTTGTATTTTAGCACAGTTAGCTCACGGCTGCATTGCTGCTATTTTGATATCTTTCTTTGGGGGGTGGAGGGGGAAGGAAAGGGGGATTTACTCTGTATTTACAGATGTTAGTCCTCTGTCTGCTGCTTTGGCATTAGCGTATCTGAAAAAGCTTTGGCATTACTGCATCTGAAAAAGCTTCCTTCTCCCAAAGATGTTGCACAGGTTTATATAAACAATCTGAGGTCCAGGAGCAAGGTGAGCTACTCATGAACACGCTGGCTAATATTTACAAGTTTCCTTCTTGATAGCAACATCATATGTGAAAATGCAGGAAGTGCTGTCAAGCAAGTGAACGGTCTGTCCATTACCATGTCACTGAATCTTCTATTCCCAAGACTGTAGAGGAAGGTTATAAAAAAACAAATAGTAAACAAATAGATTTGCCTTCTAGCAGAGAATGCAGACTACTTCTTATCAGTATGCTAGTATCTCAACTTCTGGAGAGACATGGAAGCTTAGAACCTTATATTAGATGCAATAGAGAAAATATTAAATTAATACTTTAATAATTTATACAAACATCTAATTTTTTTAATAGCCTCACTAAATTCTTGGCTTCAATGATTATTGTAAGAGGTTAACTGTACTCTCTATAAAATGGACATCCTTTTATCAGATTTCAAGTTGTTGCCTTTAAGTTAACATCTGGTTCTTAGGTTATATAAAAACTACAGAGCACTACCCATTTTACCTTCTCCATTACTGCAGGGGCCCGGGGAGGAGGTGGGGGCGGTGTGTACAACTCTCTCATGTCCTTCTTATCCCTGCCTTCTCCAGATCCAATGTTGCTAATTGTTCCAGTCTGTTTTCCTGCAAACATTATTCCTGTGCACCAAGGAAATCTTTCCATGTATCAGCTTTCTTTTTTTGTCTGTCTTGATTCTTTCCATGTAGTGATCATGGCTGCAAGGACACTGAGGGAAGGTGTGCTGTTCAGGTGTCACACCTAGTTCTGGGCATGGGGCATCTAGTTCTGCAAAGCTGTCTCAGGGAGAGACTTGAATTCACTTGTTGAGGGTGGCAGAAATTTTGTTTCGTTAGTGAGCCCGTGGCTGGGCTCCCCTAGCAAAGAAACAAGTCAAAATGAATGCTGCTGTCCTGTCTAAAGCCTTCAGCAATCCCGGAGAGGGAAGGGACTGATTGTTCTTTAGCCTTCCCTTTTTTTTCTCAACACACTGTTAGGAAAGTGTAGGAGCTGCTAGAGAGATAACAAGAATAACAAAAATCCCTGCAGTGAAAGATGTGTGGAGGCTCGGAGAGTCGTGGTACCATCTGTGCCTGTCTATTTACAGCCAGAACAACTAACGCCCAGCTAATGGTGAAGAGAAGCAAAGCATCATGTCATGGAGACAGCTCTCTAATCTTACATAAAAGCAGGTTTCTGGAAAGCCTGACGTGTTCAGATGGAGAGAGGAACGGTCACAATTTACACTTAGGAGGGTTTATTTATGGAATAGTGGAAACACCTCTTTGTTTCAGCCATGTCCTTCGAACGATCTTCGTCTGAGACTGCCAGGGAAGTTCTGTCAGAACTTTTCCAGCAACACAAAGTTCACTACACACAAACCATGGCTTTACAGATAGAGCCATGGTTACAGAAAAAGATCAG
Source organism: Tapera naevia (assembly GCA_033556795.1). NCBI lineage: Eukaryota > Metazoa > Chordata > Aves > Cuculiformes > Neomorphidae > Tapera > Tapera naevia. Next base: position 12,016,872 of record JAUMJJ010000033.1, on the reverse strand, counting down.
TAAAGGGGGGGGAAACAAGTGAACTGTGAAAACAGTCTGCTTGTTTTGATTAAAATAAAAAGATTTTTGTATTTGGTACAGCTGCTGTGTGAAAGGAATGGGTATTAGTCTAAGGGAATGATCGAGCTCTTCATTTCATGCTTTTCAATGAAAGTATGTTTTGGAAACAAATACATTCAGGCTGAAATTTTAAAAATCATGTTTGAAATACAAGGAAAACACATAGTTAAATCCACTGTATTTTCCTCCGTAAAATTATCTTCAGGGACAATTTAAATCCTTGTGACTCAATTTGATTCCAGCAGGGATAAGAGATTGGTCTGCAAGAAAGTATCGTTTTCAGGTAAAATGGTTGCAGGCAATCGGCCACCTAAAGAATGGAGCTGGGCACAGAGAGAAGGGGTAGGGACATGGTATATTCTGACGCAGGAGACACACAGGAGAACCTGTGGACAAAGTCCCAGATGAAGGAAATAAAAGGCAGAGAGGAAGGAAAAAGCATTTGGACTGGGGAAGTCCTTGTACAAGGGAAGATAAGTTCTATGTCTATGGTTAAAAATATATATATAGAAAAACAAATCAGGTTTCACTCAAATCTCAGCTTCAGAGGAAATGATACAGGTAAAGAAATCTCTAAAAATCAAAGATTTTTTTATTCATAAAATGTATTAAAGTGTTCAACTTGTGCCACTTGAAATTTTAAACGTTAATGATAAATAAAAATCCACCTAAGTAACATTTGAAGTGATAAACCCTACCAGAAAGTGGGATAAGTTTGCTGCTGTTCTGTCTCCATTGGCTTCAGTGGGGCAGGGAATTATTCTCTCTGTCCCTTTTTGTATTTTTTTATTTATTTACTCATTTCAGAACAGATATCTAGGCCTCTAAACACTGACAAAATTATAATAAGAAAGAAATAAAACCCACAATACAAGAGAAGAACAAATGGTCAAAGCTAAGACTGGGTACGCTCAAATATAGTCACGCGCCAGTGGGCAGAGGGAGTATGCCATTACCATCATCTTATCAAAAGTTCTGGAAGAAAAGATGAGCTCTTCAGTATTATGTTGGCCCACAGAAACGGGCTCCTCCAATAGGCTGGTCTTTTTCCCTTCTGACTGTCAAGTTTCATCTGACGAAAGAGAAATAACTCATTTTCCTTATAAATTGTGAGGATATAGAAATGTTCTGTGACCATCCAAATTGCTGCCTTGAAACATCTCTGGAGACTTCCACCACCCTCTCAGTACTCTGATAGGTACAGCCCAAGCCTGCTAATTAACTCTGCCTCTGAAGATTCTACCGCCAAATAGATGAAAATTACTCCTCTAATTTTCTTCTTCATTACATTCCTTGTTTCCTTTGATGCTGTAACGCCTTTTTCTCCCCTTGACAACACACTGGTGATGGCTGATAACATCTCAAAAGTAATCGCTAACATTTGAAATTTCATTTTTCAATTTCATTCTTGTAAGGACTTTCTTTGACCATGTTTGGGGTTTCTTCCTAATCCTTCTTCAGCTTTCTCCAGTCTTTCAAGAACTGATTCCCCTTTTCTCCGGATTTCCAGGACTCTGCTCTCTGTCTCTGCTTTCCCTCCACCCCTGCTTTCTCCCTCCCTCTCCCCCCGCTTTTTTTTGGTCAACTATGGCAAATAGTTATCAGACCAAATTAAGTCATTTGTAAATGAGGCAATACCACCAAATTTAGTGGAGTTGAAGCATGGCTACATGTCTTCGTTCTGTGAGTTTATGCCCAGTTCCTCCATGACATTTTAGGAAACAAATTCCCTTTGACATCAAAGTTGCCTAAACTTTGAGGAAGTCTTTGAGGAAGTCAACCTTTTACAAGGATGCCAATGCAACTTGCCTCCATTGTATAAGAAAATGTACCTTTGTTAGAAAAGGGGTGGAAATAGAATGAAATGTCCGAACAACTAGTAAAAAATAAATTTCCTTCTATATATAATGAGGACATATATATCTCAATAACAGGTATGGGTATTATAGCACAAGAGGAAACAGCCTCAGGATGTGCCAAGGGAGGTTTAAACTGGATATTAGAAAAAAATTCTTCACCAAAAGGATTATCAGGCATCGGAACAGGCTGCCCAGAGAAGCAGTTAAGTCACCATCTCTGGAGATATTTAAAAGACCTATAGATGTAGTGCTTAGGGACACAGTTTAGTGGTGAACTTGGCAGGGTTAGGTTTGTGGATGGAATTGATGACCTTAAAGGTCCTTTCCAACTGAAATAATTCTATGATTCTATGCACATTATTAGCTAAATTTTTTAATCTTTATGTATGTCCTATAGTTTTTGAGTACCTGCAACATCTTTATCTCATGCGCTATTTTACACAAACCAAGCTCCTAATAATAGGAAAACTAAGACATTTGTAATGATTTGTTTTTCTGTGAGGTACAAAAAGATGGCCTTGACTACCCAATAATCAGCTTTTTACATATTTGGGTTCTTGGCAGTAATACATCCGTCAACCAGCAAATTTCCCTGCTTTTGACATTTTGTGTTTGTTTCTCCTTTTGCAAGCCAAAGATAATGACAGTAAGCACAGGAAAAGATTTGCACCTTTCATTTGTTAAAGTTCAAAACCAAGCCTGTTCCATAAAGCAAGCACAGGATGAACTGTTGTGGCGGAGCTAACCAGATCCCACACGGGAGTGTGATCAGAGAAACTGAATGTCCTGCGTGGGCTAGACCTAAAGAATATTTCAAATACAGGCACTCAAATAGCACTATAATTTGTCTGTGGAAGAGGTTCTGAAGATATTCCTTTGTTTAATGGACCAGAATACATCAAGGATATGTTATAAATTAATTAACACTAACTTAGATTTCAGTGTACTGCCAAAAATAAGAATACCAACTACTCTTAGAATGGAGAATGAAAATAAGAACAGGATTTAATGCGATGGTAAGATGTGGTATTACTGAATTGACCCAATTTAACAATCTAATCATTTAAGTAAAACCAAAATAATTGGTTATATGTACACTTATGAAGTGTTTGTGCACACTACAGAAGAGGTAAAAGAGGGAATAGATGTCAATACAAGAATAAGCACAAAAAGCAGTATCTGGACTGCAGAAAATCCTCAAGTAATTGTAAGAGAGATCCATGCAGTGTCCAGCAAAACCCCTCAATTATTGGCAAACATTTCTGGGTTATGCAACTTTTCCCAAGTATAGTCATAAACATGTAACGTGGTATGACTGTAAATCTCTTTCTTTTGGAGAATTATAGGAAACTAGTTACCCTAGAGCATTGAAATCACAAAGGAAGGTTTCCACCTCAGAGCACAGCCAGAGGAAATGGGTAGGCTAAAAATAATAACTCAGTCCTCCTTTCATTCTTCAGACATCTCATAAGTGCAACATTGCAGGGAGTTGGGGGTGTCATTCATACAGGGAAATTTTTGTTCTGGGTTAGAAAAGCAAAGTAAGCTCCTTAATGCTTTTGTATAGTCATGATGGACTGACTTTAAAGATGTCTGCTCTAGAAAAAGGACCATTCTTTTTCCTCTAACTGGGGGAGAAACAGCCACTTGGTAATGGAGGTGAGTCTGCTCACTGTAGACTGAGGCATTTTTCTTCTAAAGGAGAAATGCTCAGGCCGTAAAACATATATACATATAGACACAACTATACCTTGCAATCAGACATTTACTTTGCAAACAGCTATACCATTCCCAGCTGCCTCTCACAATTTCTGTGTTGGAGGTGCGCACTGCCAGTGGAAGGCACCTTGTGAAAGCCCCCTCACCTGCTTCAGAGAACAAAACCTTTGGTGAAGTCATCTTGCTTTTAAGGATGAATATGAGCAATAGTCACAGAGCAGATCAGACAGAGCTGACACAGCAGGGTGGTGGGCAAATGGATACCTCCAGGCAGTAAGTAGTTGTGAGCCCCAGGAGACCCACGAGCAGAATCAGCTTTGTCCTCAGGTGGCATTACTGGAGCCAAGAGAGAACAGTTACCAGGGTTGTGGGCAGATAGTGGTCTCCATGGCTCAGAAAACAACTGTGAGCTACCTGTATAGTTGGAAGCATCCTGACCACTCAGCAGTAACGACCGTGTCTGGAATACTTCTCCAAGTCAATACTGGAGCATTTGTAGTGATCTATTAAATCAAGCTGCCAATCTCTCTATGAACAGAGACAAAGAACTTGCGTTCACCTCACCACTGGTTCTGAATAAAAATGGGTAATATCTAGTACGATACTCCACTCAGAAAAAGCATGTCATATAATTATTGACATGTTTTTCTTCAAAAGTGAGGACTACATACAGCGAACAGACAGGCTTTTATTGATTTCCCTATACTTTCATATTTTCCATTCAACCAACATCAATGTAATTTTAGATTTGATTCCTCTGGTTTGCTATTTGCATTTTTTAAAACCCATTATTGAATTACAAGATGTGTTACCATGTAGATTTTCAATTTACTAAGCTCTAAGTAGAGAGATTTCCTTGCTGTGTCCTATGCAGTCACTGTAACTGCTCATGGTTGAATGTTTGGGAACATTCTATTAATGGGAAATCTACAGAGTGATATAAATGTACTACAGGAGAATCTGATAAAAATACACAACATGAGAACCACAATGTAGGAAAATACAGATGAGAAATACCCATCGAGAAATGCACACATATAGGCATTAGATTAGATAAATCTAAATATAGAATTAGACTATTCCTTTGTGTCTGTTTCTGATGGGATACAAGCAGGTGTGTCCAATAGCAGATATGAATTTATGCTTAGCATACATATTGTTTCATCCTCTGAAGAAAGGGATTAAAGTCTAGGAGTGGGTCTAAAGAAAAATATCAATGAATGGAAATGAGAACCTGAATTCATTAGGAGGTTTGACATCAATACTAGTACAGTGAAGACTGTCATAGGTTTCAGAAAGTCTTCCCATATTTCAAGACCAAAAGTAGAGAAGTTGTTTTGTTCATGCAGTTACTACAAGCATTTGTACATCTTTGATAGCATTCCATTATGAGCTTTGCTTGAAGTTTCAGCTCCACAAGTGCCCAAGTCTAAAAAATGGCAGTGAATTGATCACAGATGACACCTGGTATTTACTCTCATCCTTTGAGTTTCACAAACTTTCAAATAACACACAAAAAGATTTAGCCAGTAAAAATGGCAGAGATGTAATACAAGTTTTCCATAAAAGATCTGCCTTCCTTAAAATATCTTGCATAGAAATTCTGCTAGTCCCACCTTATGCTCTGATTAGCAGAAATGTTCTCTGCTGTCTGTGTATCTGGAGCTAAACTTGAGACAAGTGGAAATAAACTTGACATGATTTTCTGAGGAAAAGAGATTTTATTTAACTCATCTACAAGAATAATTTTGAGTAAAACAGATTCGGGATGAGGCCACAGTCTTCACCCTACAAGAGACTATTTCCATCTCGTTTTCTTTGTTCCAGACTTGTCAATCCTCATGCGATGTGTTCCCTTTCTCTGCTGAGGGCTTAGATATCACCACAGCTGCACAGACTGATGCCCTGTGCCAACCCTTCAGCAAGGGCAGGGCATGCTTAAGCTGCAACTGTTGGCTCATCAAGAGGAAAGCTTAAGCTGCAGAATATCAGATGTGCAGCAGGAGACCATAAATATTTTAAAAATCCTTGGAAGTCGCCTACCAGGTCTTTTACTTTCACCAGGGAGAGAATTATGTGCTGTTATCTTCTTCCTCCTCGCATGCCAACAGTGTGACATGAGGATGCCTACCAGTGCCACACCTGACTGAGAAGCAGAGAAGATCTAGTCCAAGCACATATAGTAACTGGCAACAGTGTGATCTAGTTTATTTCTTACCTCCTCAGCTCCCTCAGTTTTCCTATTCCTTTTATGGATTCCTAGAAATGGGAAGCAGCCTCAGCCGCAGATTAGTGCCCACTGAAAGTCTACAAGACTTAGTCCTGTATAACTTTCTTGATGGGCCAAGATATAGGAGGGTCTTCAGCTCCCCTACCCTTTCCCCAGATTTTTTCATTTGACCCCTCTGCAGCAGCAAAGTCATCAAAGAAAATGAGGCAATGGGAACTAATTTGGATTGTGAGAGTTGATTAGGAAATTTAGGAGTGAGAAATAATTTGATGGGGGGGATGATTTGATTGGATTTAAAATTCTGCACTGTAATGGGCTGTATGGGGGCGATAATTACTCCTGAATGGTGGAGAAGTATCCAAGCAAGGAGAGAAAGTCCAGCATAGACCCAGGTATTTCTGCTTCCCACGTCTCCTGTGAGGTGCTTTCAAGGGTAACCTGTTCAGCTGCTCATGCAGAGTGCACACGTGCTGCAACTCACTGCTACTTTGACAAGGAGGTCTTACAAAGAAGGGAACTCATACCACACTGACTCTGCACCCCACAACCGCATTTCTGCATTGGCCATCCAGCTCTTGAAACATTCAACATATATTGACTAAATGCTACAATGCTCCTGATGCCTTTCCTTCTGCTTAAGAACTAAACAGTTGGAGAAAACAATCTTACCTTTCCAGTCAACTCAAAATATTCTATCATTTCTTGGAGAAATCCCCAGTCTGTAATCAGCCCCCAAGATCCAAAGTATAACAAAATAACTTAGCTCACAGTGAGCGCTATTTTGAAGTGACTTCTTAATTATCTCCTTGCCTAGGGCAGAGAACTGATGAAAGGAAGAAAAGATCCAGATATTTTCTGGATTCTTCTGTGGGATAAGTTACAATTTTAATTAAAAGTGCTGCCTGGGAAGATGGCTGAAATGTAAAGGCTCTGTTGTCGCCCAGAATGGAAGTGTCTTTCTCTAGAAGGAGAACTATGCACATGTAGTGTATGAATTGCTTTTGCTGTCTTGATTTGGAACAGTGAACTGGAAATATATTTTATATTTATTTTTAAGGAGAAATTCAGAAAAAAACCCAAACCACTGCTAAAAAAACAATGAACTCACTCACTGTCTATCATCAGCCACGGTGGGCATTTCAAGTGCTGGGATGCACAATCAGCCCCTACATCACCAAGTGGCTGTTGGCAAGATCACAAGATGAGACTGTACCTTTCTCCCTTTCTCCATGTGTACCTTTGGCTACACCTACACAGCCTTCTCTTACTCTGCAGCACTGTTTGCAGCTGGAGTGAATGTCTTGTCTTCAGGCAGAGTCTAAACTGTCCTTTCAAGAGAGATTGGTTTCTGCAAATAATCCAATATCAGGCTCTGGGCTAAATGAACCCTTTTGAGTTACTCTACATGTGCTGCAAGAAGAACCCAGTGAGTTCATTTCAGTGCTACTCCCCACTCATGTTGTGTGTAATACATGTGTTGTGTTAACTTGTGTTGATTTGAGGATCATTTTCTTCACTAACAAACATGGTATTTCTAGGTAATGCAAGCATCCATCTGGGAATGCAGAAGGAGCAGCGCAATCCTGCTCACCTTGAGTAATGGTTTAATAGAACCAACAGCACTGTCACCCAAAAGACCCCTGAAGAAATTAAATAACATATATGAAGTAAGAACTGCTATTTTATTTCCTTTCAAGAGAGTTGAATGTGTTTTCAATGTCTTAGTCCCTCAAAATGTTTTCAGTGATTTCTGTCCTAAATCTGCTATGCTGCTTATCATCTGTTCTTCACAGATAATGCAAACAGTCACAGCTCCTCTCTGCTGGGGTAGGGTTGCTGGTAACCATCCAAGGCATTCAGGATGTGATGCTGATTCCTAGATTGTCCTTCTGCTTAGATACTTAATAAAGTTTGCTCCCTATGAGAGGCATTGATTATATGTTAAGAATGCTTACTTCATTGGTTCTTCCTTTGCCTAGGAATGTATGCATTAGGGTCAATAGATGTGCAATGCATAAGTGCAAATTCCTTCACGTAATGAGGAGGCACTTATATTCACACACCCTCCCATCCCTCAGGGCTTGCTGGTTCCACATCCAGCAGAACATTTTTATCACAGAAGGTCACAAGTTTGTTTCTGTAGCAAGACCAGGATGTTTAAAAAAAAGGAATTTAAATGTTGAGCTCACTTTTCTTCTCATGAGGTGCCACAAGTAAGTGGCATCAGATTGTAATCACTTGCTTGGTCTGACAAGTAAGCTATACATAGTTAATCTGCTGGATCTTCATAAGCTCAGGAGTTCCATTCACATTCAGCTCACTGTACCAAACGTGCCAGGAGGACACAAACCATGTGGCCTAAGGCCAAATCCAGGAGACACAGATACTGTTTACTGTTCCCTGCTTGTGTGTACTGACGAGGGCTCCAGAAGGAAGGCTGAGTCATCAAGTGGATGACAGACACCTCTAGAGAAGCAACGGTGAAATTGGGACTGGTACATTCCTGAAGTAAGCATTAATGTTATACAACATATCCCAATTATCAACCTATCTGCTATACTGGTATGTCTTACAAAAACTGACTTGGGCTTCTTACAGACACTGGCACGCAGTACTGCTTGATTGGCTCATTATTTGCTGTTTAGTGAGGATGCATTCAGTCCCTCAGGTGCCAGTAGGTTACATAGCTTTTAGTGTTTAACTAATTACAAAATCACAAGTTCCTGACCGTCAATGTAAAAGGCGCCACAGATTATAAAAGGGAAGAGTGGGGAGAAAATCTTAATTCAGCAGAATGCCATATTCCAGGAACAGAATTTGCCTTGCATTTTACTCTGTACAGTAGTTCCACTTCATTTTCCAGCTTTTTACACTACTTAAGACAAAGAAGTGGCACGTACTCTTCTTTGAGATAACAGGTTATCCACAAGAAGATTTAACCTAACAGTCTTTTATACTCCATCAGGCACAGCTATTCCAGTGAAATATTGCTCCCTTCCATTCCATAAGTCATTATCAACCAAATATGATGTGTTCTCTACCCTTTCTTTTTAAACACAGACATAATTGATGCTATTTCCTTGAAACCATGAAAAATGAAAATAAAAAGAAGCCCAAATTCTTGAATTAGACAAATTGGCTCAGGCTGCAAGTTTTAAATCTTTTTAGTGTCCTGGGTCACTCAGTTAATAAATACTTAACTGGAACACATTAGAGTTAGGGAACTAATACAAAATGAGCAAAGTTTGGGTTCAGATTTTGAAAGCCACTTGGTTCAGCTTCCAGAGTTCAATTCTGATAAGCTCAGCCAGGAAAGGTGAACTAAATGAAGCATTTTGGAGCAACATAAAAAGATCTGTTCGTAACAAGCCCTGTCATACAGACAGCTTTAATTTTGTGAGGTACAGATGATGCTGTGAAATGCAAGACTGAAGGGTAAAATTCTTTATTTTGGACATGATTCCAATCTATTCCAAAACACCTTTAAAGTGATAGAGCCATAGGATACCAGTAATAGACCATATAGTTTAAATTGTAATCTGAATTGAATTTTGGGGAAGAAAGTCAAGGAGCAGAAAGAAAAGAGTTCTTATTTCATGGGAACATGTTCCTCTGTTTCTCCATAATTGCTTCCCGTAGAGAGGCTCTTCCCCTTTCTGGCCAGACACCTGATACTTTGCTGAGCAACACAGATATTTAAGACCCCTCCACACTTTCTCATTCAGCTACAAAGTTGAACAAAACTTTATGTCATAACACACATTAAAACTGGAATAAATACCACGTGATAAAGTGTTTAAATGATACATCTGAGTGACTGTAAAAGCAATATTATCATCATTAACCTATTAATCCTAGGAGGTTTCAAAAGATACACTGAAGAATGCTACTCCTGGCTTTGCCATCGCGCATCAGTGCTTGCCTTTCATCCTCTGCATTGTTGATGTAAGAGCAAGTAAGATAAGTCTGTTTTGGTTTGTCCATAGGATAATTACGAAAGCATTTGGTGAAGCATGCATTTTATTTAATGATTTGTAAAGTGGTTAGATCTGGAAGAAACAGGACAGCATAGATTATGTTTCTGGATAACCTGGGCACCATTTGCCACTGGGATAAAAACTCAGCTGCTGGTTGCATAATTCATTTTTATCCTGCCTGGCTACATGCAAAGGTTAAAAAAGATATAATTAGTCTCCTCTGTTCCCACCTCTGGCCCACACAAACCCTGTCTCTTATTCAACCTGTCATTGTCAGCAGTATTATCCAGGTCTCCTGAAAGAGACAGCAATGAAAAAAATTATGGTAATTTATTTCAAAATGATCTTTCCTTTGTAGTTTTCACATTACTTTTGCAGATACATCTATTAATAACCTGTAGGAATTAGCTTCTATTTACATAGTGCTTTTCTTCCCAAAGGGTCTCTGAGTGCTTCACTAACCTTAGGGATCATTTAATTCTTTCTTGTCAAATAAGACTCAGTGTCTCCTATATAGCAAACCTCAGACAAAGGATGGAGAGAGAGAAATACCAAACTAACCCACTCTTTCAGAGCCTCCAGGTCTCAAAGTGGGGTGATAGAGCAGCAGGAGGTCTCCTGCCCCACAGGTGTTGTTACTCCAGAGCCTCCAGAAGCTCACTTTGTCCTTCTCTCCCTGCCTCCCCTCTGGCTACACAGAATAAGCTCCAGCAGCCAAGGAGGTTCACACTGTTCCCGTGTGGTGATGCTCCCAGTTATTGCTCCATCAGCACTGAGATCATCTCCAGCAATGTCTGTGGTGTTAAATGAATTATTTATTCAATTTAATTAAGAAGCACTGGGAATGCTGGTAGAGAAATCCTGCATGACTGGTACTGTTGACTATTTTTTTTTGCTTACAGGGGCACCAACAGATACCACCAAGAGTAGTTCTTGTGTTAGGTGCTGTAGTGGTATCCACTGAGTTGTAGCTCAGTGTTATCCGCTTAAAGGACAAGAGGCAATAGGCACACATTGCAATATAGGAAATTTCTTTTAAATACGGGTGGTCAAAGACTTGCACAGGTTGCCCAGAGAGGCTGTGGAGTTCCCATCCCTGGAGATATTCAAAACCTGACCAGACTTGGTCCTGAAGTACCTGCTCTAGTTGACCCAGATTAGAGAAGCAAGGTCAAAGTGGTTCAAGAGTCCCTTCTAACTCAAGCTGTTCTGTGCTTCACACAGATCAAAATGCAGAACATATTCCTAAGAGCCTGCAGTCACAGGTCAAAGTCGGAGGAAGCAGCAGCAGAGTGAAGCACCCTGCTCTGTCCACAAGTAGCATACAGGTTAGTCCAAGTACAAGTATTCACTCCAGTGCCTATTCTGACAGCCCATCCACTAGAACAGGGGTGTCAAACTCACAGCCTGTGGGCTGAATCCAGACCTTGACCTTGTTTTATCCAGCCCAGCACCTTGCTTCTACTCAGCGGCAGTGCCGAGCTCCTTGTCCCTGCACTCCTGCCAGAGCTGGTCACATGTGCAGCGTGTGACACGCGTTACGCTGCAGGAGCAGAACAGTGAGAGCCCTGCACCAGAACATGCTGGAGACAGAATATGGAGCACCAGGAACTGCCTCCTGTTCAGAGCTCAGTTGTTACAATGAGCTTCAACATTGCTCAGTGCATGCCAGAGTCAGGCTTTCATAGAAAATTCCATAGGGAAATGAAGGAGACATTTTCATGTGAACATAACATTATCTCTATATAATATAGATAAGTGTGTATATGTATATATGCGCTCATCCTGCCTAAGGTATAGGCTTTCAACTCTTGGAACAGTTTCATGGACTACCTATACACAAGTGCACTGCCAGAGTTATCATCCATAAGTTTTTCTAGTGCCTTTTGTAAATTCTTTGCAGCAAGCTGAATGGATCCAGGTGCAGCGATACCACAGGTGTACCATTTATACAAACAACGATCTCCTTCCGTGCTGAGCTCCTCAAGCTCTTCATTCAATGCTGACAGTCCCTGTGGGACTCTGGAGCAAATACTTTTTCAACAGATTTGACTTCAAAAGCAGTTTCCAGTAGCTGAAAATCCTGTCCAAAAAAAAAACACCGAAATCAGAGAGAACACTGTTATTTTAGCAGATGCTTGGCCATATTGCAATCAAATTTATGGTCTCAAGCCTCTTCACTCTAATCTGTCTTAATGAGAAATAACTCTGTCAAAATCAACAGGATGATGTTGATGTAAGCCCTGTATTCAGAGGAAAACTTGGCCTTTTGAATGAATTGTTTAGTATTCATATCCATACCTCTTTTTAGTCCTGGCACATTGGAAACAGCATATTAGGAAGGCTAGAGGAATCTGACCATCTGTGAGCGACTAGAATTAAAACCTGTACAAAAGTTTTTTTCTAACAATGCTAATAACCAGGGCAATGTTAGGTGTGTAAATGAGCTAAAAGCCTGATATGCAAAGTTGGCACAAAATGTTGCTTTGTTGAGATCAAACCATTCTGTGACAACTTGATATGTTCCAGTTCAATTTTCAATGATGCAACCCGCTTATCCTTTTAAGTTTATGAACTAGTAGAAATGCTTAGTTTAATAAAATACAATAATTGCCTGTTATTGGCTTTCACACATATTATCTTCTATATTTTGTTTTAAATATTAGACAATATATAAAGATAATATTGCAGATATGTGACATTTGAGACATTAATTCGATGTAAAGTCTAAGCAAAATTAATGAAGATAGTACAGTTGGCACAAGGTAGTTTTTATTATTAACATAATACTAGTAAGCAACTCTTTAAAATCCACACAACAATAGCTTGGAAACAAATTTTTAGAATTTTAATTCCATTAGGAATTTCACCTTTCAATTCTACTTCAAAGTGTTTTTACATGCATTTAGTGTTAGAATTGCCCATGGACGTGGCCTTAGTCCAAACTAGTTCTGATCATAGTAAATAAGAATTTTCAGAAAAGAAGCTTCACTGCCTTGAAACTGGTTTTGGACTTTCCCCTTGAAGATGCCATTTTTAAGCGTACCTCAAGCTTCTCTTTTCAACTGTGACACAAGAAATCCCAGTTCTGCTTTTGTGTCAAATTGCCTTCCAGTACAAAGGACTGTCTCAAGGCCTGCTGTGTCAGTTAATTCTCAGATTCCACTTAAGTGGACAATTTTGCTTAGATGATATAATTTGTTTTTACCTCTGAGGAAATCTTTATAATGCACCGTGTCAATTTTTTATGCTAAGGATACTATTTTGAATCAGAAAATAATGCCAAATAATTAGCCATATTCATCTTCATTAATCAGCAGAGCCTCAGTGAACTTTGTTTATTAAACTCATTTTTGTTCCTTATGTGTGTGCTCAAGAGTATAAAATTACAGAACAAAAATAGCATCAGCATTTGTAAAATCTCTAGAGAAAACCAGCTACCGGTGTACTTGACAACAGGGAGAACAGCTGGAGAGTCTAATACCCACCTCCTCCAACCACATAAAACCCCAAAATTCTGGCAGACTGACTAAGACTTATGTTCCATACTTCTTCCTAATTTTGTTCCTATAACATGGTTTTCTCTATAAGACAAAAATAACTCAATTTTTTTTTTTTTGTTAACTTGACACTGAGCTCTATATTTCCTCTTAGGCAATTACTAGTTTAACAAGCAACTATCTTCATTCAACGTTTCTGTGGCTTCCTTCTTATCACCACTGGCCTACTAAATGTGTCTTCCTGTTTGTAGGCTAAAAGCAGGGAGAATAGAAGTTAAATAAGCATATTGCTAAGTTGAAACTCTATTCCTTGTCTCCCAGGACCAGCAATCCAGTACCTAAATTTAAGCAGAGTTGCTGGCAGAAAGTGAAAATAAACTATAATTGTCATTTTACATCATGAGAGACACCTAACTCAGAGTTCCAGTTGCACCGTTTCAGAACTGGTAGGTACAAATCATAGAAGAGGAGGACTGAGACTACCAGTTCAGATACTGCAGGCATAAATCCCATGCTGCCTGGGGAAAGTTCTGTAACCTCTAAGCATGTGAGTCAAGATCCAGCATTCTGAGTGAGAACGTGACATCAGTATAGTAGAAAACAAAACCTGTACAGGGATGGTAACAGATCAAAGTAGAAAACAGAGATCAAAGTCCAATATTAATAATGGCCTTTTGAAAAGTTAAATTGTCATATTGTATATATAACATGGCACTGTATATCTAATCATAGAATATCCTGAGCTGGAAGGGACCCACAAGGATCATCGAGTCCAACCCCTATCCCTGCATAGGACAACCCCAACACTCACACCGTGTGTCTGAGGGCATTGTCCAAATGCTTCTTGAATATTGTCAGGCTTGGCACCATGACTGCTTCCTTAGGGAGTTCCAGTGCTCCAGCACCTTCTGGGTGAAGAACCTTTTCCTAATATCCAACATAAACCTTCCCTGGCACATCTCCCTGTCATTCCTCGAGTTCTATCATTGGTCACCAAAAAGAGGAGAGACCACAGCCTCCTTCCCTTGTGAGGAAGCTGTAGACCACAATGAGGTCTCCCCTCAGTCTCCTCCAGGCTGAACAGACCAAGTGACTTCAACCGCTCCTCATACAGCTTCCCCTCTAAATCCTTCACCAACTGGACACTCCTCTGGACACTCTCCTGTAGTTTTATGTCATTTTTGTACTGCAGCACCCAAAACTGCACACAGTACTCAAGAGTAGGCCTCTGGCTCTGAAAACCATTCTCTGAAAACCATTCAAAGATACCTCAAAACAAATCATAATTAGTGGATTAGGATCTATCGCAGAGAAGCCATCTGTTTGAGTAACTGTAGGCAGGAATAGGCGTTATGACGTGACATCAGTAACAAGAGATACAAACCAAAATCAAAGGCAAAAGCATGAACAAAGTTAAAGGAAAGGAAATTGAACTTCTAAAAAAGGATATTCAGGTAATCCTACAGATTTCTGAGCAAAGAGTTCCCTGCCTGTGCTGAGAGAGGAAGATGGTCCTTTTTCTTTTGGCATTGTACTTGTACGAATTCAGCAACACTGGGAAAACAGATTCTGATCTAACCTGTTGTTGCAGAAGCTATTGATCTGGCATAAGGAAGAAAATGAGTATTTCATGTAAGGGATGAAAGCTAATTTAATATCCATATAAGCAGACAATACAATAGAAATAATTTTCTTGTAAGGCATTAGGCTAATTAAAGTGTTATAAACTCTCTATCAGATTATCCTCTTTATTGTAGTGGTCCCCTGGTGTCAGCATCCCTCACTGACACTGCACATGGAAATCCCAGAGAGACTAATTAAGTTTTCCTGGTTTGCAATAAGGATACAGGGGATTATTTTTAAATCCTATTTTAACCTCTATGGATAAGACATAACCAAAAGCACAAACATGCCTATGTCACTTTCTCATAACTGATTCTTCCTCCAGGGTTTGAGAAGTGTGTACTAGAGCCTGGAAACCAGGGAACCATGGCATTTCTCCCAGCAGTTTGTCAACTGTAGCAGGATCAGTCTAGATAGACCACAGCATATGGATATAGGTAAGAAGAGAACCAATGGCTTCATTCACAGCTTAAACTTGAGAAGAGGGTCCTGATACAGTTATGACAGGTTATCACCTACCAGTCTTTCTGAGAAAATAAAAAGGCAACTGTCAGCTCTGGGTGCTCTACAGTGACAGAGTAAAAAGTGCCCAGGGCAAATGCAATTATGTGGCTGATGGATCCACATATAATATTAGAAAGTGCAGCTTTTGACACGATGGCTTGAGCAAGAGATTCCTCAGACTAATTTAAGGTATACATATTAGGGCTGATATTAGTCCCTCTTTAATTTGCAAAATCAAGCCAAGACATAGTAAAAACCCAGACACACCTTTTAAACATGGTCAGTTCAGTAAAGAATCAGGAACATAACATCAGAGGCTATATTCCCTACTTGTTTTGTGATTATTAGGTCATGGAAAGAGTAGATAGCACTGAGTGAATATCAGTCTTTCAGAGGCCAAGCAGTTCATACTGTATGTATTTTCCAAGCAATTCCCTCTGCTTCAGAACATCAGGATTACTTGCCTGAAAAGATAAAATCTTTGGGTTTGAAGAGCCTGTGTTCCTCTGCTGCTTGTTCAATACATCAGGTTTAAAGGCTGCAACCTGCATTGTTCTTACTTTTGTACCCCTGCATTAAGGACTTAGTCCTGGGTACCATACAGAATTGCATTTCAGCAATGGTCCTGCTGAAAGCAATCAGTCACCTTGTTCAGGTACTGACTTTGCTGGACTAGGACAGGAGTTCTTTGGAAGTTAGGAATTAAAGTTCTGACTCTCTTGACTTCCATGAAGCTACT
Organism: Tapera naevia; assembly: GCA_033556795.1. Classification (NCBI taxonomy): domain Eukaryota; kingdom Metazoa; phylum Chordata; class Aves; order Cuculiformes; family Neomorphidae; genus Tapera; species Tapera naevia. The sequence continues at coordinate 12,000,661 of JAUMJJ010000033.1, read as the reverse complement.
CCAGCTTAGCAAAGGTATAACAAAGATACCTGAGCCCTAGTCTTGGGTTTTGAGTGCCTAATTATAGCTTAGACAATTGTTGCAATGTTATGCTGACTGTGGCCATTGCTGGGAAGATAAGTACTGTGAAGTAGCCAGTTCTCTAGAAACGAACAACATTTTGGTCTTTTTAAAGGTAGTTCCTATTTAACTCAGAAAGAGCTGAAAGATTTTTTAATCTGCTAGTTGAAGCTCAGGCTGTCTGTTGTTCTGCAAATAATTATTATGCTGGACTGATGAGTGGAATGGGAAATGTAACAACTTTTTCTTTGACACCTCAGAACTGCTTCCCAGCTCAAGAAATGGGTGGGCATCAGGCTAGCTGTGTCTGCTGGAATTGATTCAGCCCCACTCACTGGCACTGATGCTTCTAGAAAGAGTTAATGCAGTTCTGCTGACTCACGGAGACGAATCTCTTTTCCTGTTTTGATATACTGCAAAAGTGTCTCGCCAGAGAAGGGAAAGCAGGCAAGGGTTCCCCAAAAGGGACCTGTATATGACTCCTAAGCAGATCACTGCAAGTGGTACCTGAGTGCTGCTTGAGAACTCAAGGTTCTCTGCTTCTATACACCAACAGCTATAGCAGCTCTGGGAGCCCTAATCTAAGGTGTTGATGCACAGTCTGAAGGCAGGGAGGAGTTTATTTTTCACTGCTAATTTTACTGATGATGTTGATACTGCTGTGCTGTAAATGTCACTGATTTGTCTCATGCAGCGTCTCCAAAGTATCACGATTTATCTCAGCTAGCTCTGCCAAAAGTCCTAGCCAAGGCCTGTGCGTCTTCCCTATTGTAATCTCCTCTCTGGCTGGAGCACCTGGAACTGTCTCAAGTTCATTCATTTGGGCACATCACTGAGTTTTCCACAGTTCTCTGTCATTTCTTCTCTTCCACTGCTCCAAATGCAAACTCCTTGTTCTCACTTTCAAAGGCCTTCACAATTCAATACCAGCCCTGGTATTTTTTTATCTTCCCACCAACCCTTGCTTTGTCGACTGCAGCCTCCATTTTTGCTTCTCAATTTTACACTTCCTTTTACTAGCGAGGACAAAAACCTGCCATGAAACTAGTGAAGTCCCTGCTGTAGACTTTTTTACAGTGTCTCTGTCATGTATCACACAGCACTGAAGCACCAGCTAATAACAGGAAGGCAGAGGGTGGTCAGGACTGCAGACTGGCTAAGGAGCTGCACACGGAATCTGTTTCACACTCTCTCCTTTGAACTCTGATTTCACATCCACTTGTTTTCTGGAAAAGCTCTTTAGGATATAGACTGTTATTGACAGCGTCTTGTGTTTGCGTGTCTTCTGTGCAGTACAGCAAAACAACTCTTAATAAAAGGCCTGTGAACCACCTTGTCTTCCTCTCCTTTGGAACAGGATTGCTTCACAGTCCAAGTGACTGACAGCTTCCCAGAGAAGAAGGATTTTATAGTTTATAGCTGTTTTTTAAAGCCACAGAGAGACTGAGGCCACACTGGAAGCTCATGGGAGTGCCAAACTCATGTCTGCTTAGCACAGAATAATACCAGACTTCTGCACCTGTCTCCCTTTTCCATATAGATATAAATAACAGTACAGGAAAGTCCTAGTGCCACGTTCAGAACAGGCTGGGTAAATAGTCAAAGCGTTTGCAAAACTAAATGCTTTCCAGGGAGCTATTTTTCAATGTTTTGTTGTAATAAATGTTTAGATTTTCCAAAGAGTAACTCATAAAACAGTCATTAAGGAATGCTATTTTATGTACAAATATTTTGCAGAACTATTAAATATACAATCACACAAAATATTTTTACATTCTTAGTACCTCCACAGCATCAGCATTAAACAACTACTGCTTTAGCTGACATCCCTTTTCCTTCAAGAATGGCTCTGACATGTCAGGGTTTGTCCAGAACCCCAGGGATCATTTGGATGCTTAGAAAAATCTGTGCTTCATGAAAGCTTGACACCCGCTCAAATTCACTCTACAAAGGCCTTTAGCAACCTGGCAGAAAGCAGCCCCAAGTCCTGCAATGTGTATGCTCTTGTGGGAGCAAAGGTGTTATATTGCCCTTTAAGGCTATCTCAGGTTTCTTAAAAATGACTCAAGTTGTTGGTCTCTCAATTCTGCCTGCAAAGACCATTTAGTTTGGATTCATTATCATTACCAACATATCAGATCCTAAATTTGCCAGGTTCAACCAAGTTCCAACACTGGATAGGTTTGTTGGTGAAATGAATGTAAGGCAAAATATGTTACAGTTATGATCAGGCTCCTGGCCAATAAAATTTAAAATAAGCAATCATGGTAGTTACAAGAGAAAATAAATATAGTCCAGGGCTGAATCTTGCCAAAGCTTGTTGGAACTAAAAAGAAAAGGGGAGGGTTTCAGCGAAGAGGGAGAGGAGAGGAGAGGAGAGGAGAGGAGAGGAGAGGAGAGGAGAGGAGAGGAGAGGAGAGGAGAGGAGAGGAGAGGAGAGGAGAGGAGAGGAGAGGAGAGGAGAGGAGAGGAGAGGAGAGGAGAGGAGAGGAGAGGAGAGGAGAGGAGAGGAGAGGAGAGGAGAGGAGAGGAGAGGAGAGGAGAGGAGAGGAGAGGAGAGGAGAGGAGAGGAGAGGAGAGGAGAGGAGAGGAGAGGAGAGGAGAGGAGAGGAGAGGAGAGGAGAGGAGAGGAGAGGCGAGGCTCTGGGCGACCTTATAGTGGTCTTAAAGTAGCTGAAGGGGACCTACAAGAAAGCTGGAGAGGAACTTTTTGCAAAGGTATATAGTGATAGGACAAGGCGGAATGGCTTTAAACTAGAAGGGGGAAGATTTAGATTAGGCATTCACAATGAGGGCAGTGAGACACTGGCACAGGTTACCCAAGGAAGCTGTGGATGCCCCCTCCCTAGAAGTGTTCAGGGCCAGGTTGGATGGGGCCTTGAGCAGCCTGGTCTGGTGGGAGGTGTTCCTGCTCATGGCAGGGGGGTTGGAACTGGATGATCTTTGAACCCAAACCTTTCTAAGATTATATGATTCTAACTAGATGATCTTTAAGGTCTCTTATAACCCAAACCATTCTATAAGGGCTTTATTGGTTGGACTTGATGATCTTAGAAGACTTTTCCAACTTTAATGATTCCATGATTCTATGATTCTGTGAAAGAGGGTCTTAACCATCCTTCAAGTGGTAACCTAGGCAAGAATGTGAATCCGGTCTTTCTAGACCACTACTCCAGGTCAGAAACCCAAAACTTTTTAGCAGGGCCTATAGCAATAGTACAAGGTTAAACTAAAAGAGGGGAAGTTTAGGTTAGCTATTAGGAAGAAATGCTTTTTGCTGAGAGTGGTAAAACACTAGAGCAGGTCGCCTGGGGAGGTGGTACATCCCCAGTGGTTGTATGGAGCTCTGAGCAAGTTGATCTAGTTGAAGATGTTCCTGATCACTGCAGGGGAGTTGGACTAGATGATCTTCCTGGTCCTTTCCAATACAAACCACTCTATGATTCTGTGATTAAAAAAAAATTGTATAAACGGAATAAAGTACATTTATCACTTTTTGTAAGCCAACCAGATCTAATCAACCTCTATGGTAGTTTTTTTTTCTATTTTGCAATTACCTCAAGCCAGTTTGCTCTAGATTTCACATCATCTTCAGCTATGGAGGTACAAAGTTTGTTCTTTGGTCCACTTCTCTCTTACACCCATTTTGACTGATTCCTCTTTTCTTGTGATTTCTTTTTTATATTTGCCTAAAAGCCTCAACTTATACAAAGCATGCTACAAAAAAAAAGCTCTGAAAGTCTATTAATGTGTCTCCTTTAGCATTCTCCGCATATATTTTACACTTATCTTTAGATTTGAAGTAGTCTTTTTAGTCTAGTACAAAGCAGAGCCTAACAGATTACTTCTCAAACCTCCCAGAGTCATCGAACTAGAAGTCCTGTATCTTACTGATAACAACTGATGCTCTCAACAATGTTTTCTGGATTACTAGCAATTATTTTTGCAGCTGGATTAGGCTTTATAGTAACTGACATGGATAACTCTCCTTCAATATGTCCGGATTCCTGATGGCAGCTGCTTTCTCTTAGTTCATACTCCATCAGCTGTGTGGATTGCAGACTGTAGGAGCCCCTCTAGAGCCCTCTTGGACATGCAGTGCCCAAATAACCCTAGCCTGGCACTCACTGCTCGAAACCTCTCACCTTTCCTGCTGCCTTGCATCACTCTCCTTTGCAGGTACAGCTTTTTGCAGGAGTATGTGGTAATCTGGATAAGAGGCTAAAGATCAGGGTTAAGGTTGGGCTGAAAATGTTTAAGATACTTTAAAAATTAAAGGCGTATATATCAAAGGTATTCTAAAATAGCAGTCATCTGCCCCAGCTCTTTGACATGAGTCATTTTATTGCTTCAGGAACATCCGTGTTTGTACAACTGAGAAGGTGGTGTGAAGGCAATATCTGCTGCTGATAGAAATGCATGTCAAATAATGAGCTTAGTGTCTTTGCTGAGATAGGTGTGTTGACTTCTCTGGAGAGATTATGCCCTTGTTCTTAGCCTGCTTGCCAACTGGCTGTTCCCTTTGTCTGGGCTTCTCATATTCATATAGAGTGGAACAAAGCCCTGGCTTGTTCCGTGCAGTGCATGATCTGTTTTCTGCAGATAAATCTTTGCAACATGATGTAGCAGCAGCAAGCTGCTTAGTCCAACCAGCTTCTGTTATCTGTTTCAGAAGCTTCAGTGGCATTTAACTGTTCACTCACAAATACTTTTTGACAAATCCACAAGGATACCAAGCAAAGAGGAGGAGAGTGAAGGTTCTGATCCCTGTGCTCACAATCAAAGCCACACGTTGGAGGGCAGTACAAAACATCCCTTAGCTCCGTCCTCAACCAGCAAACTACTGATTACCAATGACTCTTCAAAGAGCATATTCCATAGCCATCACAAGATCAGCTCGCTTCCTTACATCCCTGAGATTTTCTCCCCGCATCAGCTGTGAAACAATTAGCTAACCAAGCCTTCTAAATTATATCACAGAAACATTTTTCTTCAGCTGGGTGTAAGTACCTCTCTCAGAACAATCCCCAGGATGACTGGATTCTATTCCTTTCACAGAACTGAAACTGCTCTTTTCTGAAAGGAGTCAAGTACTGACTTCTTTCTCCTGACCCTGCCTCCCTTGTCAGCTATTGACTGTGAAATTCTCCTTATTTACCCGGCACTTTTACAGAGATCGGTAATACATTGCTATACTTACTTGCTCCTAACATATTTTTTCCTGTAATTGACAGTAGGTGTCTTTCCACAGAAAAAAATATCTCTGTAATGTTATAGCTGGGTATTCAACCCTTTACTCCGCTACTTTCCCATATTTTCTCCCACATGCAACTGCTTTCAGAAATGACAACCTCAAAACTGCATCCTCTGTCAAGAAAAGTTCCACAGATATTCCCTTCCCTCAGTGCTAACCAGCATAAATTTGCCAAATTGAGGAATGGTGCCTGAGGATCACAAGATTTTACTTTAACACAATTAAGGATTTCCTTCTGGAGCCTGTACCTGCTTAGGGTCAGCTTCCACTAGCTGCAATGAGACTTCAGGCTCTAAAACAGCACCCTCATCACATGCGATTTTAATGGCACTTGTGCAGAAATACTTATTCTTGATTTCATCTTACTTGAAATATTTCACAAGATATTTTAATAAAAATGTTTAGTTAAAATGCCATTAAAGCAACTCTCAAAGATTCTAACTGTCCTTTACTGTTAGTTTTCATCTTCCCATAAGTTCTGCCGTCTGTCTCAAGAAACTCCTACTGTCTTGTTACCTCATTATTTCCTTCTAAAATTTTATCTTTATAGCCCAATTTACACCTCCTCTGCCACACTGAAAAATGTTACTGTGACCTATGGTGCATATTATAATTCTAGTTATTGGTTGGACTTGATGATCTTAGAAGACTTTTCCAACCTAAATGATTCTATGAAAGAGGAACTTACCTATCCTGCAAGTGGCAACCTAGGCAAGAATGTGAATTTTGTCAAAAAAGTGCTGCAGAGGCATTATTAACTACATGCTATGGAATAAAACCTGCAAAATCTATATCCTGTCCTGCCTGTGACTTGTGGGACACCTTTGGCTGGCCCTGATTTACTTATGATTCAGCATCTCCAGCTATAAAACTACTTTGTTCTTTGAGATATATGGCTGAAAGCCACAGAACAGAGCTATATATTAATAATATTAATAAATGAATTTTCAAGTGTGCTGAAAACTCTTTGAATGACTGAATCCATGCAGAGATTAATTGTATCTGGTAGACCAGATACAGAAATATCTGTAAAGGGCCCTGCTGGACAGTGGCTATCAACCAATGATCTAACATACTTTCTGCTTCTTCTACTCACTTGTTCAATTATTCTTTGATGAAGAGGAATAGATATGAGGCACCCATGCATCCCCAACCTGAAATAAATGGCCCTCTTTTAGTTCTTTGCTATGATAGTTTAAATGAGCTAAAGGTATTTAACCTTCCTGTGGCAGGTTAGCTTTCCTTGCAGGAAAAGCAGCTTAGCTCAGTTTTCCGTCCCCAAACTTCTTTGCAAACACCCCTGATCACATTGTGCTGGGTGTTGAGACCAAAACAACTGAAGCTCTGCCTGTGAACATTTGCCACCCACATACTGCAACAGTGTTCAGGAGCTAAATCTTATTTATGAGGCTTAGTTTCATTTCCAGTACTTTGTGCCAAAATCCCAATACAATTCAATTCGTGCACAAATGGTCACACAGTTTTGGCATTATTTGCTACACACTAGCCCTCTCTTAATCTGGTTTCAGGTCTATAGACACACAACACAAAAACAGCCACAGAAATGCAAGGGACAGTGGACATGACAAAGGACATCAGGAGATGCCCAAAGGAATTCAAGGGATTTAAAAAGTATCAGAGAACTCTTAAATAAGAGACATTGAGATAGCACTGAAAATTGTATGAACTGCATTGTAACATCTAAGCAAAACCCCATTACTGGAACTGTACAGCTTGCTTTGAACACTTTATTGGGTATGTTTCTCTGTAATAAGCCAAATTATAATAAAAACCTAGCCAAACTATATACATCTGGTAGACAATACACTTTGGGATAATTTGGGACTGAATACAAGTCCATTTTGGCACTCAGGTCTCTTTTGAATAGAAGACAAACAACTCTGGGTTTTGACACGATATACTTAGGCAAAAGTTTTGAAAGAAAACTGATTCACTACCTTCATTCATGTTGAATTATAGCAAACCTAAAATTTACTCTCTACCCTCATTCACTACCCTCACTCCGCTGAAAGACTTGAGAGCGATATTACAGTAACTCACTCTTCAAGTGAGAACGTGCCCATGTGTCGCTTTGACGCAGGACCATGTCTGACAAGGGACCCATGCCAACCTCCAAGGAGCACCTTACAGAGTTCAGTTTTATCATTTGCATAAATTGCCCCATATACACTTGGGAAAGCCTAGTTTTTGTATTCGTGTCTCCCTTTTGCAGCTATATTTGTCAAAAAAAAAAGGGCTGCAGAGGCAAAGAAGAAAGTCCCAGCTATGGATGCGTGCCAGGAAAATGTAACTCTATTCCACTCATTGCCTGAGGTAAAGGGCTAAGAAATGCTCATCTTCTGTCATCCAGTTCTGTCCTTCCCCTGAGGCTACAGGTGTCAAACTGCAACATAGCAAGCCTCAACCTGTGTCAGGAGTGATGCTGTAGCCAGCACAGGGTCATGGAACAAGCTGGAGTTGTCTATTATAGCTTCATTACTAACTACCATGCTTACAAAGCAGCCTTGTGAGAAACACATCTAACTCTCACAGCTACCACGCTTGGTAGCTTTGTGATCCTTGTAACAAGCTCCCACGTTTAAGCCTTTGCTACAGAGACCGCCTGTGCCTGTCAGTGGGGTGCCCCACACCTCACCCCAGGCCAGGCTGTGCATGGCTGTCTACAGGAACCACTCCTGGGGCTGATCTCAGACTTCCAGAGCATCGCTGGCAGGACACAGACACTGCCCCCTAGCTGACAGTTTAAACTCTCTTCCTATGTGTCCCTCGTCCCTTTCCCTTACTATGAAGTCAAAATGAAACTCTGTGCAGCTGTTACTGGAGGCTTTGTCTAGGGCATGGGTGAACTCACCACCACACAATCATAGAGTTATAGAATGGCTTGGATTGGGAAGGACCTTAAAGGTCATCCAGTTCCAACACTCCCCTGCCATGGGCAGGGACACCTCCCACCAGACCAGGCTGCTCAAGGCCCCATCCAGTCTGGCCTTGAACACTTCTAGGGAGCGGGGCATCCACAGCTTCCCTGGACAACCTATGTCAGTACTTCACCACCCTCACTGTGAAGAATTTCTTCCTAATGTCTAATCTAAATCTTCCCCCTTCCAATTTAAAGCCATTCCCCCTTGTCCTATCACTACACCATCCCTGGAGGTGTACAAAAAACATGTATGTCTGGCGCTTCTGGACACGGTTTAGTAGGCATGGCAGTGTTGTGCTGATGGTTGGACTGGATGACCTTATGAGGTCTTTTCCAACCTCAATAATTCCATCTGCGCCCCCCACCCCATCTTGAGGCAGTGGCAGGAGAGAGCATGCTGCTCTCTTTCCCTCGAGAGGAGGCGATGAGACACTGTAACAGGTTGCCCAGAGAAGCTGTGGATGCCCCATCATTGGAAGTGTTCATGGCCAGGTTGGATGGAGTCTTGAGTAACCTGGTCCAGTGAGAGGTTGGAGAGCAGCCCTGTGGAGAAGGACTTGGGGGTGTTGATTGATGACAAGCTCGATATGAGCTGGCAATGTGCATGTGCAGCCCAGAAGGCCAACAATGTCCTGGGCTGCATCAAAAGAAGTGTAGCCAGCAGGGCGAGGGAGGGAATTCTGCCCCTCTACTCTGCTCTATTGGAACGGGTCCAGAAGAGGGCTACGAAGATGATGAGAGGGCTGGAGCACCTCTGCTATGAGGACAGGCTGGAATTGCTCAGCCTGGAGTAGAAAAGGCTCTGGGGAGACCTCATAGCAGCCTTCCAGTACCTGAAGGGGCTACAGGAAAGCTGGGGAGGGACTTTTTACAGGGGCAAGGAGTGATAGGACAAGGGGGAATGGTTCTAACTGTAAGGAGGAAGATTTAGTTAGACATTAGGAAGAAATTCTTCACGATGAAGGTGGTGAGACACTTGCACAGGTTGACCAGGGAAGTTGTGGATGCCCCCTCCCTGGAAGTGTTCACGGCCAAGCTAGATGGGAGTCTTGAGCAGCCTGGTGTGGTGGGAGGTGTCACTGCCCACGGCAGGGGGTGGGAACTGGATGGGCTTTAAGGTCCCTTCCAAACCAAACAATTCCATGATTCTATGAGAGAGGCGACTGCCACGGTACCTCCACGGACGGGAAGGGAGGGATCCCGTGATCCCGAGGCACAGGGCTCTGCCCCAGCCGCGGGGACGGCGGAGGAGCTGGGGAGGGGTCTGAGCTCCCCCACGGAGGAGAAAAAGGAGGAGGGGGGGGGGATCCGGCACGGGGGGAGTGGTGGGGCGGGCGCTCGGCTCCTCCCGCTGGGGCCGCCGGGCTGGGGCGGGGGAGGCGGGGACGAGGGGAACCGGTGCCGTCACCGAGGCTCCCGGTTCGCCTCTCCTCGCAGCCCCATCCGCGCTCCCACCCCCACCCCTCCTTCCCTTCCCTCTCGCTCTCTCGGCTTGTTTCTCAGTGTTGCCTCCCTTCCCGGATGGCAGCCATGCAGCCTCCCGCTCCTCCTCCCGGGCTCTAAGTCCATGCGATGCTGCCGCTGCTCCTGCCGGCACTGCTGGCCGCCCTCCTGCCTCCCTGCCCGGGCTGGAGCCCCTCGGCGGCCGCCAGCGGGCAGGAGGAGCAGGAGCAGGAGCTCTTCTTGCCCCCTGCCAACTCCTCCTCCCGCACCTTGGACATGGACCTCGACGGGGCAACGAGCAAGGAGGAAGGCGGCAGCACCAGCAGCCCGGGCACGCCGGCTGCCCCTAGCCAAGAGCCTTCTCCTGCTGCTCCCACCGCCTCCGGGCAGCAGGAGCAGCATCAGCAGCATCAGCGTCCCCATCCTCACCCCGTCGAGGACCCGCACTGCAACATCAGCGTGCAGCGGCAGATGCTGAGCTCGCTCCTGGTGCGCTGGAGCCGCCCGCTGGGCATCCAGTGCGACCTCCTGCTCTTCTCCACCAACGCCCACGGGCGGGCCTTCTTCTCCGCCGCCTTCCACCGCGTGGGGCCGCCGCTCCTCATCGAGCACCTGGGGCTGGCGGCCGGGGGAGCCCAGCAGGATCTGCGCCTCTGCGTGGGATGCAGCTGGGTCCGGGGCAGGAGAGTCGGGCGGCTCCGGGGCTCCACACCCCAAGCCCCTGCTGCCTCCTCCTCCTCTTCCTCCTCCTCGCTCTCCTACCCTCCGGAGCCCGGGCAGTACTGGCTGCAAGGGGAGCCGCTGAATTTCTGCTGCCTGGATTTCAGCCTGGAGGAGCTGAAGGGGGAGCCGGGCTGGCGGATGAACCGCAAGCCCATCGAGTCCACCTTGGTGGCTTGCTTCATGACTCTGGTCATCATCGTGTGGAGCGTGGCCGCCCTCATCTGGCCGGTGCCCATCATCGCCGGGTTCCTGCCCAACGGCATGGAGCAGCGCCGAGGCACCACCACGGCCACCACCGCGGCCACCACCGCGGCCACCACCGCCACCACCGCCAAATAGCCTCTCCCGGTGACTCCCTCCCATCTCTTCGTCGTGTGGTGTGGAGAGATGCCCAGCGAGGCCGGACTCCGCCGTGTTTTTTCTCGTTTAAAGCGTGTCATAGGTGGCTTGAGGGGAGCACCCCCACTGCTGGAGACCACCAGATCCTGTGTGCTCGTTTTATATCTTTAATATCCCTTTTAAATGAACCTTTTAGTAAAAAAGAAGGAAAAAAAAAACAGAAAAAGCCCCCAGAAAATCAAGGCAGGGAATAAAAGACCCTCCTATTCAACTGCGATTGTTGTAGTCTGAGTCACTTTTTTGTATATGAAATACAGTTGGAGCGGGTTTTTGCTTTGTTTACGGAAAGGGAAATCTCTTTTCTTGGCAGGATCGAGAACTGAAGCAGTATATCTATATTGTTATTGCTGAAGCTGAACTTTACTGAACAATTTTCACTGTATTTCCCTGTTGACAGTGTGTAGTTATTATTGTAGCTCTGCATTATTAGGCTTTTAATACAGAGGTTTTCTTTCTGGAATCACCGTAGCCTTTTGTTGGTCTGGGTTTGCCAGGGTGGAATGGAGTTTTCGGCCAATTTCCCCATCAGCAAACCAGCCGTGAAACTCCTCTTTCTTCATGAGATGATGTTACCAGTGGTGGTAGGGGAAAAAGGGGAATCCCAAATCGTTTCTGAATGGTGTTTGCCATGTCCATACAGTCGATTTAGGTCTCTATACCTATTGCAGGGTGGGATAGGGAAAGTGTCTCTGCTAGAGATCCTCCAAGGCCGTTTACTTAGCATAGCTCCACAGACTGTGGCTTTCTTCTCAGTTTGAAGTCAGGTGGTTTTGGTCCTGGGAAGATGAGGCCCACTCTTTGAGATGTGTTAAAAGCAGCATGGGGGCAAGTCTCTGACTTGCACAAAGTGCATTTGTCAAAACCAATTTGGATGCAGTGCATTTGTTGAAGGCATGGTAATTATCGTACCTTTTTTTCACCTACCAGTCTGTAGAGTCGCTCACAGAAAGCCTGTGAGGTGGAGAGAAAGCAGGAGCTGCCAGTCCAGGACTAGATTATGGCTGCCACTGTGCAAGCATGCAAAGAAGAAAGATTTGCAAGATTTCTTCTTTTCTGTTTGAGCAGACAGTTGTATAGCCTGAAATACCATTTGTTGTACATGTCCAACTGTTTAGCCTTATAACAAGTTATTTCATTTGCCTTAGACATGATTAGTGCAGCTCAAGTTGCTAAAACCAAAATGTGAGCTACGGGAGAAGGATTTTCAGTAGGAATTCTCATTCCTTTGTCAACATCAATGTATTTAATGGTAGAAACACATGGACTCACTTGGGGCTGATTTGGCGTGTTTGTAATACTGTTTGCTTCCCTATGGTTTGGTGGAAATGACTGGATGAAAAGTCTGGAGGGACTGAATTCTTAGGATTCCTATTTTTTAAATTGAGAACAAAATAAAAGAAATGCATGCTCTGTGTGTATGCTATCTGGAAAAAAATGCAGAGAGAAAAAGATACACAAACAGCAGAAATAAATCAAGATTTTCAAGTGTTCCATGTCACTGGGCTACCTCTGCACTCACTGTTTCTCCTATTGATACACCCACTAATGATCTCCTATTGATCTTAATGGGCATGTCACTTGGGTAGACGTTGCAGCGGTGTTTTCAGAAAGTAGAGTATCCAGTCACTGTGAGAAATCTTCATTTGACTTGTTGATCTGAAAGGCACCTTTCCCCATATGCTTAGTTTACAGAACCTTGCTTTTCTTTCCTTAATGTGAAAAACATAGTGTCATTTCCACCTTGCGCAAGTTCTTTTATGCACAGATGTGCGACATACGAGAAATTTGTTATTTGCCTGTAGTACCCTGTGTGATAGAGAAGCCTCTTCATACTGACAGGCAAGGCTTGCAAGAGAACGCAAAGCTAGAGTTAACACCCTCCTGAAAGAGAAATGCTCTAAATACAGAATAAGCTGCAGAAGAGTTGCCATGACAAGAACAAATTTCTTCTTTTAAGTGGAGATGCATTTAGGCAGAGAGTTAACAACTGCTGCTGGAAGTTTTGCTGGCTTGTAGTGTACATGTGTGTAGTACTCGCTGTGATCCAGGCAGCCTGTGCTTGAACTCATGGCTGGGATCTCCTTTTTGCTTATTCACCAGTGACATGCTGTTGTTTTTTTTTTCTTGAATTGCATCAATGTAAACGAGATAATGGCATTAATGCCTGAAACAGGCAGCTTTCAGTTATTGAAGGATTTTTATTTGCAGTTCTTATAAACACCAAGAACAGTAAAGCTGGTATTGCATGGTTTTGGAGTATGTCTTCTAACTTCTGCCAATATCAACTGGAATATAAACCTTGTGAACACCCTGTGCCACACTGAGACTATTGTGCTGCTTTTCTTAAAAAGTGTGATAGAAGAGAGGGATTTGCTTATAGTTCTTCTATAAATACACTTGTAAGTGGAGCTGCTATTAAAAATCTGCTAAACTGTGAAATCTTTAAAACACAGAGGTGGCATTAAAAAACAACAACAACAAAACAAACCCCAAAAGGCAAATTCTGTCCATAATACAAAAACCTGCAGCATTTTCAGGGAGTACTGATCTCAGAAACAAAATGCAGAGACCATTTCCCAGTTAGGGAAGGTGTTTCCTTAGATCACAGTAATCATTGGAGTAAGATATGGTAGACAGAAGACAGTCCATGTTTCTGAGAACAGAGGTTACCTGATGTACAGGGTTTATTGTGAACCTAACTCCTTGAACCCCTGGGTTTTGGTGAGGTTGCAGCAAGGTTTCTCCTGTAAAAAACAAAGTTGCAAACTTTGGTGTACATGGCTGTTCTGGATAGCTGTGTCCTTGGGCCTGAGTTAACAGAGAAGTGACTTAACAGCTTTCACAGTCTGTAGTGTCATTATGGAAATGTGTTATGCAGACCATGAGATTTTTCAGTCACTATTACATCTGGAACCAATAACCCTATTCTCATAGCTGTGATTGCTTCTGTGACTCTAAGCAGCTGATAATTTTTTAGTAACAGAAGACACACGCAACTTTTGCCTGCATTCTTGGGAATTTAATCTGAATTAAACAAAGAAGAGTCAAACCCAGAGCAATATAAAATGAAACCTTTCCACACCAGCTAGTTTCAGATTTCAACTTGAGACACCAAAACGTGTATTTATTTTCTTTTTCACTGGCAGTGTATTTTTATTGTCTCTTTTGGTTCTAAGGCATTTTTATTAATTTGGATTTTTTTTAAAAACTGGTTGGTAGCAAAGTCAGCACAAAAGTGGTATTAGTCACCATATCTAATCCTTCATGCACATATACACATACATCTATACATGAGGGCTTACTGTGTACAACAAAGTCAAAGCAAAAGGGAGAAAAAGAATGGTGAGAAACAAATAATACTGAACAAGTAATACCGGTTTTCCTTCGCTAATTATTTGTCACATCATGTTTCCTGGTAAGTTATACCAACTTTATTTATGTACTTGTGTTGTTTTGGAAATCAAGGGATACCTAGAAACAGAGGTATTTTCTTGATTTCTTTTTTATGTAATCCGAGTATATTACAGGGATTTTTTTTCATTCCAGGAACACAGAATTCTCTTCAGGGAGAGATTTTGCTTTAGAAGGTACAAGGGTTGTGTGCTAGTGCTAGACTGGTACATTTTCTCTGTGTATTCAGACCTCAGAACTGAATCTTTCTCCCTCACATACTTGCTGAGTTATGTTTTATAAATATATTAGAAGCAAAAGTATACAGATGAATATGTAGTTTGAGCATGGAGGTAGTTTTGCTGTTATTTGGTGCCACACTGATTCCCATAATAAAACTATAAAAATGTAGTACAGTGTAATAAAAATTTTGTATTAAGTAAACATGCTGTTCTTCAATAGGTTATTAGCAATCAAGAGCAGTTTTGTGTGCCAGCAGGTATGTGGATATTTGGGGTAAAATTGCCATAGTTGGATAAATGTGAGAGTTGTCACTTATTCCGGGCTTAGTTCACCAGTGCTTTTGGTGATTGATACGACTGCAATAGCAGTACTATTTGTGCAGTGAATATTACTCAATATGAGTAAGGGCTACTGAACCAAGCCCTAACAAAAACTAATTAACCCCCTTACTTGAGTAAGTATTATTCATCGTGACCTATGCTTGCTAAATAAAAGTGTCTCCAGGGCTGACATTATGTGATCCCAGGGGCTGAACAAATGCCTGGTGAAATCAGATAGTTAAGTTAATTAAGTTTTGTATGACTAAAGATCAAAGAATCTATTTGAAACATGTATGTCTAGATATAACAGTAGGTTTTGCATTCTGTTTTTTATACACATAGTTTATATATCCAAAGCCAAGATTTCTCAGTCCAGTGTAGGGGCTTGCTAGTTTGAAAATTGCCTTCTTTCTGAAGCCAGAGTGAAAATTGCCAGTTATTTTCTGAGGAATTTTACTAAATAAATGCCCTTTTTTCCCAACGTATTTCAGGAAAAGCTCTTTACTTTTCAGAAAACATTTTTAATGATTACAGGAAGATGTGTAAATATGAAATCCCAAAGGTATTCAGATTTCAAAATGTGAAAAATCTCTTTAATCACTAATTGATTTTTAAAAGCATATTTTTTAAAAAAAATCGGTTTCCATTTTCCCCCTTCAAAAGCAGAACATTTCAATGAAGAGCAGAGTGCATGTGAGTATTTAACCATGTGAAAGTGAATTTGTGTAGAAAAAAAGACATTTATTTAAGCCTTATTTTTGTTCACAAGATACTTAGCCATATTCTAAGGAAAGTGTTGTCTTCTGTGATTTGGAATTGATCACAGCTTGTGACAGAGAAGACACTGCATACACTACATTTCTTGTCCCTCCTTCATAACCATTCTGGTTAAAAAAGTTGTTCAAAACAATTTTAAATTAAAAAAAAAAGTAGCTTAGCCCATTTGTTTTGTTTCTATAGTATCATGCCAAAGGAGAAAGCAACCTGGTATAAAATCTGGGTTATTAAGGAACTTTACTGGAAATGTCTGGATGGTATTTTATTAGATTTGTGGCCAGACTAAGTCTCACAATCCAAATATCTTCCAAATTTTATAAATTTTGTATTCATTACTGAGTCCAGCAATTTGATCACCTCTATGATGGAAGAGACTCTGGCTCTACATGTTGGTAAAGCCAGAATCTAACCTTACCACTTATTTTAGTTTTCTTTTTATCTCAACAGGTTAACAATACCAGAGCAAAACTGGAAGATCCAAATATCCCATCAAATGCTGTGTGTTTCTGTGTGTTTGCCTTGTTCTTAGCTTTCATAGGAAAACATCTGACTAATGGGACATGAATTCAATATCAATGCCGTTCTGAGGCAGTGAATTCACTGTGAGTGTGAAGTTAAATTGTATTTTTGTTCCTTGTAAGGTAAGACTTGCTAGAAGTAGTGGGACCCTACCTTGTTGGTGTCATTCTGGGTGTTGCTAAGCAACATGAAGTGGTTAAAATGGAGATACAGAGAAGAACATGGAGGAATAAAGGAAACTAAAGACATAGGAAAAGGATAAAAAAGAGTAAATGTGCCAGCACGCTCTGCAAAAAAGTTGTGAAGTACCAGCTACAAAAAGATAGTGATTGAGATCACAGAGAAAAAAGAAAGGTGACGTAAGATGAATCAGGAACTTGATTTGTACAAAATTTTCAGTGCTTTACTGAATACTTGATTGCAGATTTGGCCCCATATTGCAAAAGTAATGGCAAAAAAGACTAAGAGCCTGGGAAGAAACAGGAGACTCAAGAAAAATTAGGTGTGGAACACCCATACCATTAGTAAAAAGCGAAAATAAATTACTCTGCATATTGCTGGAAACCAAACAACAACCAACAAAATGGCAAGACACTCCCTTGCATATACTATCTTCTCTAGTTTTGCTTCAGATGTTCCCTGAGGCTGTTTTTCATGGAATGGATGTGATTCTTTCATCACATCATGCTTTGGTCCATGTCAAAAGTACGTTTCTCATTGTCCAGCGCAAGAATGTTCATCAGAACTGTATTAAAACTTTTCACCTGAACTAAAGTAGTGCTGTTATGACTGGGCCACTGCTGTTGACAGGACTACATGCTGGTATGCTGCTTATAGCATCCCGATCGATATTGCCACTACTTTCTGACTCATGTATTTTAAAGACCACCTACATAATTTTCCTCTTTTGTCTCTGTCTTCATTGTCTGCAAAGTTTCACTCCATTTGTCTTCTGTCATTGAAATGAATCTTTCTTAAGATTTGTTCTTTCTTACTTACAAACTCCCTCTTCTCTCTTTCCATAGCATATTTTTATTTTGACATTTTCTATCTTCAGGTTTCTCACCTGTCTTTCCCACAACTATGTCTTTTATTATCAAGCTGTAACAAAGTACCCCGGGAAACTGTACTGTCACTTTCTTCTTCTTCTCCACTCTGCTTCCCACCCATTCAGACCTCTTGTCTATGATACCTAAAAGACAAAGATGAACAGGAAACCTTGTGTTGAGGGGAAAACTCCAGTTGTCTCTCCCACAAGTCCTGTGGTCACAGAACTTCTTCCACAATTCTGCCCTACACCCTGAGCTGAGGCCCTAAGTTATTGTGTCTTTTTCTAGTAATTGGGAAGTGGACCCATTCAAAGAGCTTCCTCCCACCTCAATTCCTCAAAGTCCTTTCTCTGAATAACCCTCTACTCATGCAGCTACCCAAAACCCTATCTCATGAATCATGGAAGTTCCGACGTGCCACCTTTCCCACGTATCCTCAATTGCAATGTCAGGGCACGTCTCAGACTGCCTTCACTCTGCTCTAACTGAAGTTAGGTGTGTCACAGCTTTGCAAACCTCTGCACAGCCAGAGAAGCAGTGATCTCACTTAGAAATGGATCAGCATTTCAAGTTACACTGCTCAGGTATGCAACTCCAGGATCAAAAGCATTACTTTTCAATTAAACCTTGGATACTGCAGAAATTGAAGACTCTTGCTTACATGATGGCACATGGAAAAGTCTGTGCCTGGATGACGGCAAATGGAAAAGCTGTTCAGGCAGAGGGCCCTGGCAGGTGTTTCAAGTGCTGGTCTAGTAGTGTCCTTGGCTGAACTGATAAATGACTGAGTGGCCAGGCCAGCCCACTGCAGCCCTCCTCCTATAAGGTGATAGATATGTGCAGCTCGCACTGGAGTCTGTGAGTGCTCAAGACTTCTGAAATCAACATGTCTAGCAGTGGAGGAAAAAATATTTACTTTTCTTGTTCTGGTAGGGAAAGGATTAATGATCTAAATCCCGTATGGTGTTTTGAGCATGTGACGCACAGTAAAAATGCAAAACATGAACATGATTTTATTCCTTCTGTGTTGTTTTTTTTTCACTTAAGGGTGTGATATGAGCTGTGTGCTGTTAAATTATGGTATTCTGTGCAGTTTTGTCCACAATTTAGCCAGGAAATAGCTGTACTCTGGATATTAAAAACAAATCATTACTAAGTGATTATTGTTACTGGAAGAGATTCTCATTAATCTAAAAGTATATGAAAGCATCCCTCAAGCTGTAAGAAATACTTTTTAGGAGGTGAATGCATGAAAAAAAAATGGTGTGGAGGTAGCCAGTGGAGATTTAATCATGGGACTATTTCATTTCTTTTCTTGCACTGCATGTTTCATCACATTTCTCTGGGGAGTGTGAGCTGTGCCTAATTATGCCAGCAATATACTTGCTACTAAATGGAATCTGGAAACTACTTTCTTCAGGCAATACTTACTATGAATTCTTGATATTTTTTTTCATTTCCTCCAGGACATGTAAAGCATTTAACAATGTAGGGTCACATTATTTTCTTAACCTGCAGAAACCCACTTTTGTGGCATGATGTTTGCCTCACAGTGACCAATAGAACCTTGCAACGCCCCTTCCCTAAGATGAGAATTTCTCATGGCCCCCTAAACCCGCCATCTATTTGCAGGATCATTTAGGGGCTAGGACCATGAAGACAGAGGCTTTATTCCTCTGTTCTCTACCCCAGCCATATATCACCCTTTCTTCTGTGCTGGAAGCACATTTATGATGAGAGTAAGTTTATGGCAGGCCCAAGCAAGCAGCACTTTCCCATCAAAATTTATATAACTGTACTGGTAACAGTTTCTGGAAAAGACCACCGCCAGCAAACCTCTTGTTCTTCTTGCTCTCAGTTAACAACCATCTGTGCCACCAGAGCACTCCACAGCTATGGCTTCTTTGTAGGTCCATGTGGAGCAGCTAAAGGAAACCACATTCACAATTTGGGAAATGAATGAGGCCTTAGCCTGAAAGTCATTTTGAGCAGAAAATAACTTTAACAGAGCTATTCAGGAGTATCTGTGCACTAGAGCCATGTACTGGTTTTTTAATGCACACTGAGAGTTTTGCAGGCCTTTTCGTTGGCTTTATTTTTTTTTTTCAGAGCTTGACTAGGAATCATTGTGGATACTGGCTTGGAAATACCCCTTTCCCATGCATATATAAAGTAATTCCATAGGTTTTGCCCTAGCTACCTCAGTGTGAGAGTGGATTGCCCACGACAAAACTCATCCTCCAAAATGCCACTCGCTTATCTCCAGTTCTGAAATGGAGACTTAAATCCTCTCCTCATGAGATTGGCATCATTACACAGACATCAACCCATGTTGGGTTAAGACAGGGGAAGGCGACTCTTATTTTCCTCCTACATTTGGAATGTTTCATGCCTGTGACAATTTTGAGTTCCCTGAATTCATCTGGTGAGATTGATAATGGTGCTGCCCAATGCTAACTGAAGAGTCGTGGGTGGAATGGGTCAGAGAGATTTACTCTCCTCCCACACAAGAAGTACAGAGAGAAAACAACAAACTGTTTTCCTACATGTGCAGGACACAGCAAAGCAGAAATCAGTGGCCTTACCTGTGTAAGAAAAACAGCCCCCCTAAGCAGGCTTGGAATGCACCATTTCTTGAAAAACAAAACCAAGAACATTTTTCTGTACATGTAACTCCTGCTGTTTGCCATGAGAACAGCCTCAGCGTAACCTTGTGATTGGAAGGTCTTTTGCCATAGTGACAGGAATAGAATCACTTTTTGGAATTTTCCCAATTGATTTAATCAAATTATGTGTTATTCGGCTGATACCTGCGCTAACTTTAGTATCTTCACAGCTATCAAGTTGTCTCTATCATCTTTTTTTCTGTTACATATAATATGATGATGAATTATGTTAATGACATTTCTGACAAAAAAAAATTAAATCCCTATTAAATCCTTCTAATAATGATATTCAGAGAGCTTATAAGCTGAAAACATCAAAGAGTTAATACATTTCTGTATTTTAAATATCAAAATCCTCAGTGCTGAGGACTACAGGTTGACTGTAGCAACAGAAAGCATTCACAGCAAGTTCCCCTGCATGTGTTTTCTGCTATTACTTGGCAAATAATATAGTTTTGCTTAGCAACTTCCTAATATCTTTCAATCCCACATTCACGGCAAAACAAATTACTTGTTAAAGTGCGTAAAAAATATTTTCCAACTCCTGTTCTGAGTTCCTCAATGATACAAGCATACTTCATCTACCTATAAGCCTGTCTTTAATTTTAGGGCTTAGAAAGTCCAAACTGTTCTCCTTTGACCGTATTCACTTTCTTGCCTTTATTTCCTACAGCTACTGTACTGTCTGGTTTTGCTCAGTATGCTTAGAGTTGTGGTTATTTACGAAGCAATAGAATATGTGAGCAATTTAGCAAAAAACTTGGTACAGGCAATACTAATCCTTCTAGGCTTGGAGTTAGCAGAAGAATGGAGGATGCTGGAGTTTCCTTGCACTGCTTGCTGTGAATTGTGAAGCACAACTTCAGAAAATAATGAAATAAATGTTGGCTGCAGTGATTCTTAAGAAATTGATCTTTATTTATCAGTTCAAAGCATTGAGCATTCTGTCTGGATAAAGGATAAGGAAAGGAGGATGTATCAGCTCCTCTGTTTTTAATTTAAGCTTTGGCAGTCATTAGAATTTGATGATTTTAATCATCATCATTGCAGGGTTTAAGTTTCTACATTGCTCTAGGATTTTGCGTTAGTTCAGAGAACTGGAATGTAAGGGTTTGATTATTCAAAGATTTAGAAAAGACGTATGCTGAAACAATAAATCTGATGGAAAACTTCTGATGGAAAGTAACACACAGCTTTGCATAGGTAGCACAGCTTGATGCACCCCACAGCACTGCAGTACATACCAGTTAACCACACTGCGCTGAAACAACTGGGCCTTCTCCTTGGGTGGCA
Source organism: Tapera naevia (assembly GCA_033556795.1). NCBI lineage: Eukaryota > Metazoa > Chordata > Aves > Cuculiformes > Neomorphidae > Tapera > Tapera naevia. The sequence goes on along the minus strand of JAUMJJ010000033.1, from coordinate 11,979,584 downwards.
GGAGGGTGAATCCTCTGAGAGAGGGCACGCCAAGGGCTGAGGGCAGCAGCCCACTATAACCACTGCAAGGTTCTCTGTGCCACTTTGGAGGCAGAATCCTACAGTTGTGGGCACATGTCCATGAGCCATGGCCACTTGTCCATAGAGCATAGAGCTGAAACAAATCTGAGAAGCTGCTTTTTTTCTTGTGGCTACTGGGTGAGAGTCACCACCTTGTGCTGATGTGGCTGTTGGTATGGGTACTGCTTCAGAAAAAGCAAAATCACCATGTGTTTAGGCTGGTCCAAAGAGGAATTTGGAGCTACTCTGAATGATTCCAATTTCAATGTGTTCAGCCACACTTCCTTCTCCACTCCTGAAGGCAGATGCCCAGGGAGTGTCTCGGGTGTTTAACAAATATTAATCACTCAAAGTCTTCAGCTTGTTAGCTCTTACCAGCAGCCAGAATTTTTAAAAACCATTTCAGTCAAGTCAGATTTTCTGCAGTGGTTTGCACCTTAAGGTGATGTGCAAATAGAATCCAAATGTCATAGCTGAAGGGCATTTCTGTTGACATTGCTTGTTCTAGTGCTCCAGACCTCTTGCATTTTCAAGTTTTCATACTTCCCTCCCTAACTTACTTTTCACCATTAACAGTTTGGCTTCTAGACCACACTACAACTTTGTGAGTCTTTTCTCTTTTCACTGATCCATGTATCAGAATCCTTTGTGCAGGATGTTTTTTGCATAAGAGTAAATTCCAGTCTTGTATTTCATTGTATAGCCTGAATTTTGTTTTCTCCAAGCTTCTGTTGGAAGATCATAGAATCATAGAATGGTTTGGGTTAGAAGGGACCTCAAAGCCCATCCAGTTCCAAAACCCTTGCCATGGGCAGAGACACCTCCCACCAGACCAGGCTGCTCAAGGCCCCGTCAAACCTGGCCTTGAACACTTCTAGGGAGGCAGCATCCACAGCTTCCCTGGGCAACCTGTGCCAGTGTCTCACCACCATCATTGTGAAGAATTTCTTCCTAATGTCTAATCTAGATCTATTCAAAATGTTCCAGTTTAAACCCATTCCCTCTCATTCTATCAATCCTTGCCCTTGTAAAAAGTCTCTTCCCAGCTTTCCTGTAGCCCCTTCAGGTATTGGAAGGTTGCTATGAGGTCTCCCCAGAGCTTTCTCTTCTCCAGGCTGAGCAACCCCAACTCTCTCAGCGTGTCCTCATAGCAGAGGTGCTCCAGCCCTCTCATCATCTTTGTGGCCCTCCTCTGCACCCGTTCCAACAGTTCCATGTCCTTCTTCTGTTGAGGATTCCAGATCTGGACACAATACTCTAGATGGGGTCTCACAAGAGTGCAGTGGAGGGGGAGAATCACTTCCCTTGACCGGCTGACCACTCTTCTTTTGATGCAGCCCAGGATATGGTTGGTCTTCTGGGCTGCAGACACACATTGCTGGCTCGTGTTGAGCTTCTCATCACTCATCACTCCCAAGTCCTTCTCTGCAGGGCTGCTCTCAATCACATCATCCCCCATCCTATATTGAAACTGCCAATTGCCCTGACCCAGGTGTAGGACCTTGCACTTGGCCTTGTTCAACCTGATGAGGTTCACACAGGCCCACGTCTACAGCTTGTCCAGGTCCCTCTGGATGACATCCTGTTCTTCTGGTGTGACAGCTGCCCCACTCAGCTTGGTGTCATCTGTAAACTTGCTGAGAATGCACTCGATCCTGCTGTCTATGTCATCAATGAAAATATTAAACAGCCCTCGTCCCAGTACACACACCTGAGGGACACGACTTGTGACAGATCTCCATCTGGGCATTGAGCCATTGATGACTTCTCTCTGAATGTGATCATCCAACCAGTTCCTTATCCATTGAACAGCACACCCATCAAATCCTTATCTCTCCAATTTACAGAGAAGGATGTTGTGGGGGGCTGTGTCAAAGGCTTTACAGAAGTCCAGATAGATTACATCCATTGCTTTTCCCGTGTCCACTAATAAAATTATGCTTAGATGTGCATTATATGGAAAATGGCATTTAAAAAACAAGCTATGCCTTGTCTTAAAGGTCAAAGTTATAATCAGATAACCTTCAGCATATTAAGAACTGCAAAAATTAATGCAAAAATGTATGAGATGTATCATAAAAGCATGTATTTGAATAATAATTGGACACCATATTAATGAAAGCTGGGCCTCTGTGGTGAACTGCACGGTAACTGAATGATAACGTGATCTACACAGAATTGACCATGATCGTGTGAGGGTGTAGGCAGTGTACAACTTTACTGCAGACTTTGCAAATGCTAGCATGAGTACCTCTGTACAAACGCCAGCAAGCCCATTCTGATGTGCTGTAGGCACAAATAAATACCTCAGGCCCTGGCCCAGCAGCAAGCCCTGCACATGGCATTGTCATGCTTGCTCACAGCAACTCTACTAAGTTTTCAGCTTTACCACACCCTTCCAGTTTACCACGGTGCAACATAAGAGTTGTGATGCCCTTGCTGTGCTGCTCTGCTGGAGGTGTCTGACTGGCTTAACACTCCTCTTGCTCTGAAGGCTTTTGACAAGACAAAATGTCAGAGGCTTTCTGAGGCCACGCTGTTGGTCTTGGGCAGTTGAGTTAGTCAGTCACCAGCCCTCAGACTGTCTTTGGGGGACTGCTGGGTTGCCTTAACTTTGCTTGGCCTGACTCTGAGCTGCTGCTGTGCTGCAGATTCTTGTTCCTGGTCGTTGGTTCAGTCTCCTGTTTTTTGGCTCTGTGTGCTGCTCCTTGCTCTGAACCCCTTAGCTGTGACCTGCTTCTCCATTCCTAACCACTTCAACTGATCTTGCTTGATCTCTGACTGCATCCTTCACTACCTTTTAGTAAAGACTTGCTTCCTGGCAGTTCTGTGTCCTTGACCTGACTCTTGGAACTTGAGTAAGCTTTTCAGATGGGAAATGGGAAGATGGAAAGACTTGTTCCTTTAGTGCAGATAGCTTTTGTCAACCTCATCATGACCTGCAATAGTGATTCATTTTGGATGTATGTAATTCACAAAATTAAAAGAGCAAACCAAAAAAAGTTTAGGTAGCCACTGCAACTGAAATGAGTGATTTCTCATCAGAGAAGAATGGAACTGAATATAAACTGTACTGTTAGGGAAGACAGAGACTCACAGATATATAGGTATTCACAAGGCGCATCTATGGCTGTTCTAAGGAGTTGAGGACTTACTTTAACAGCAGTGTGAGTTATGATATAATCACACCATCTAAAGATGCTATCAAATACTGGTCTGTGCACTGAACAGAAGTGACTCAGTAGCAAGTTGAATAGCAGAAAAGGAATGAAAATATGAGTTCACCAGCCATCCCATTAATGCACAGTGCTGTAAAGTGCCATTAACATCTCAGTACATACAGACTAAATAGACTTCCCCACATCAGTCTTATTATTGATATGTGTGCTTTAGCTTGCAAACAAAAGCACAGTGTTAGCTCTTTCCCTACTGGGAGCAGAACTGGATCCTGCCATGCTCTGTGGACTGCTTTTCACTCTATACAGCCCATGGCAGCGCCCCACATGTCTGTGCTGTGTGCCATCCACCCCACAGACCTTGCATACCTATCCATGATCACCAGTGGCACCCTGTTTCCAAGACATGCCAATAAGCCATTGTCCAGGAAATATCACTGATTTGTCATTAAAGACCTGCTTTTTAACTGGTTATAGTGAGTTAGGAAATAATAGATGTTTTAAGTGTGTTGTAACCTACTAAGGAAGATGTTAAAAGTGGCCATAAATAATTTGTTATGGAGTGTCCTAGCCTCTAGAACAATCCACTCCAAACATTTATTTTCTTAGTTAAATGTCCTTTCTTCTCTGATTGACTTTGTAACACAGCAAGAATCAGATCATCTGCGTGATTAAAAAATAATAAGGAATTTATTCCCTTCTAATCACTCTGACCCTAATGCTGTGCCCTCAGTGGTTTCAGCATTGTTTCTCTGGATTTACACTTAGGAATATACAGTTAAGGCCTTTTTTTGATCTGGCAGGTAAGAGGAGGGTCTTCCAAATGCAAAATAAAGTACCCTGGCTGACCCTAGCAACTGCTAAGAAGTCAAGGGGCAAACTGGCCTGGAAGACTGGACCTAAGCAGCCCAGGGCTGGCCATGAACTCCAGAGGAGAGGAGGCTGGCAGAGCTTCTGCAGTCAGCTATCCATTATCCTCCCACTGCAGGAGCTGGATGACAAGAAACTCTCCATCCACAGATTGAAGAAGGACTAGTGACAGTATGAAATTACTCCGACGTACAAACAAACCAAGTGATTCCCCATGGCTAAGCTATAAATTAGTCTTTGCAGTCTGTCAGCATAACCTGCCTGCTGATAGCTTATAAATGAGTCTGTTGCAGAACAGGGTTAATATTTACCTACATGTCTCAGACGGGTGGCATTCTGAAGATGGAAAGTGTTACAGAAGCGCTAGAGTAAGTCATCATTAAGCCTTCATGCTGGCGTACTTACTCACCTCTAATAGCTTACAGTGGTGCAGAAATACAATTAAACTAGAAGATATCTATAACTGCTTGCCTCCTGATAACACCTCATCTTCCCATGTATTGATTTAATGCCTGTGCTGGTGGTATAACATATGTTTACAGTGTTTTGCAAGTACCAGTGTGCTGACCTGATTTCTGTGTACTGACCCTGCCTGTTTCTTTGTTCCTTTGGTTGGTATTTATTTATTGTATCTGATAAAACATCCAGAAGCTTGGCAGAGTCTCCAAGGCTGGGTGGCTTATTCACGGCTCAACATCCAGCGTGTTTCTGTAAGTAAAATGTGCTGTGGGATTGGGCTTTCTGGGCAGTAAAAGTATCCTTCATTACACTTCATCAAGAGATCATTAAAACCAACCTTTAGCCCTTTTGAGTTCTGTGGTTTAGAACAGAGGTGGGCATGGCACTGTCATTTCCATTTGCTCTGGCTGAAGAGATTTTCTTTCTCATGATACAGCTGTTGCAATTTGCTTTTTTCTTTAAAGACAATAATAATGTGACAATATGCACCCTTATTACTGTTTGCCACCAGCCTTTGCAATCATCCCTGTGCTTTTGTTACATGTGCAGAGACAAGGAACAGATACCTGTATGTCTCTGTGTGTTAGTCTCTCAGCTCACTGCAAGGAAGAAAACTTCGCTTCTGGCCTTTTTTATGGGTAATATTGTAATAAAGGATTGTGTAAAAAAAGGAAAGGAGTGTCTGTGGCACAGAATTCAATATGGTGAAGGGAAGGCATTATTTTGAGTGATGCAGTCATTTAATTTATGACCCTCTGAGAACCTAAGCTATATTTTTGCCTTGATTGCATAAAACCTGGTGGTCATCACACACTACTTCTCCACATCTCCAAAACCATGATGCTGCACAGACATCTGTGCCACACCATCAGCTTGGATGGCAAGCAAACACCTGTCTTTCACCAAGGTGATGTTCCCTCTTCTTTTTTTTTCCCTTGTTCTCGTGAAAGGATTCACAAGAAGCATGACCCACAGCCAATTCCCAGTACGTGAGAGTAGGAAATATGGACATTTATATTCCACATAAAGGTGCAGTCATTTTAACATGGCCATTAGTGCTCAGTGATGTGCTACAACTGCTAAATACAGTTTAGCCTGCTCTTGGGTCTGCTTTTTGTCTTAGCAAACTAGGATAAGCGAGGCTGGCAGCCCATGGCACCTAGTCCTGCATACATGGTGGATTTGCAAATTTGAATGTTTAGGGCTGCGAGAGCAGGAACCAGTTTGGAAATGCTGGGTGCAAGAAGCAGGTTTGCGTTGCTTTGGGTGAAAAGCACGAGGTGTTGTGAAAGCACTATTTTGGACGTCTATTTTAGGCTGAGATGATATGTGCTCTGTAAGTGACTATTTCTTTTCACTGTTATGTATGAAGCTGAGATGGGGTAGGCATGGTAGATATCTACGTTTGCTTAGATGGATCCCACCCCTAAAGCCAAATCTAAATTTAACATTATTCCTTGTCCAATCTGCCACCCACCAAGCAAACAGTCTTGTCCTGCTAATAGCTACCCTTAAAGTATTTGAAGATCCTTCCTACACCACTCCTCCATGCTGTATTCTATGGCTAAACAATGACATATCCTTCCTTTTCTATTTGCTGGTCTTATTTTCTAGAAGTTTAAATTCGTGTCATCAGGGCTTTTTTTCAGGAGGCTGCCTTCCCAAGGCAGTCCATTGGACATAACTTACCTACAAAACTTGCATTTGACAGACCTCTGCCTCTATAGGCTTCCTGCAAGGCTGCGCTCTCCTTGGTACGACAGATGATCCTACAGTATTCCTATGTTGTAGCCACTGCTGGTGTTGGAGCACCCAAGCAAATCTCTCAGTCTTGACTGCCAAAGGCCTCCTCCCTCTCTCTCTTCATGGTATTCACTGTAATAATTCCAGGAAGGATAGAATAGGAGTAAAATGTAATAGAAATTATATTCTATGAAAAATAAATTGCTGTAAACTCTGGATGGAATTCAGAAACATGCTTCATGGAAATATGTATTTTGACAGTGAGAGCAGGTTCATCATCCAACCCCTAAAGATGTTGAGTATTCTATTTTCTCAACATCTAACAAAAGTGACAAATTCCATCTTGAATGTCTAAATCATATCTTTTCTGTTCTAAAATAACCTGCAGCAACACGATAAAAAATAATTGATTTGGTAGGTCTAGTTTCATGATATATTCAATTCTTAGCATTTCCTGAAGAGTCTTCATCTAATGGTATCTTACATTTATACTGATTACTTAAAAGGGAAAGAGCTGGGGACAATGGATATCCTATTTAAGTGAAGTCAGGCAAACATCTAATTACTGTCCTGCAGATTTTCAAATAGCTGTTGTTTGACCCACGAAGACATTGAAAAGTCATCATCTCCTCTGGCAAGTTTCACTGGTAGAAGCAAGCGCCTTGTCTGAACCTTGGAAATAGCACATGTAACACCTTTGTTAAACTAGTTTCCATGGTAACAATTTTGTGTCATTGAACATCATTAAAGACTATAAGAAACACGAACTTCTCAGTTAGTTTGTCTTTAGGATTTTATTGACCCCCTCCTTTCTGAATAACTATTCTCCTGAGAGATAAGACTAAGGGCAAAGCAAGGGATGCAGGAAGTATAACCGCTTTGCTGTCATTTTATTAGCAACCTTTTCCTTTGATTTTTCAGCTCAGGATTTCAGAACAAACGCTGTAAATATGAGTAGGCATGGAAACGTGGCATGGATATTTCTGTCTCTAACACAAAAATAAGGCAACTAAAGCTGGCTGCAGTTAAGTAGCTTGTCCAGAGGGGAAAAAAAGGGAAGCATGAAGAAGGTGAGTGAGAAATTACGTGCCGTGGTGACTTGACTCCCCCATTTAGCATCGCTGCCAGAATGCTATTGTTCCTCATGATATTAAACCTGGATATAACCACTGTCAGGCTCCTTTGCCACTGGCACCTCTGGCACAGCAGAGAAGATGAAACCCCTGGCAAATCTGAACATATATGAGTAGCTTAACTCTTCTTACAGGAGGCTCTAGCAGTAAAAAGGAGTGAAATGCAGTAGAAGGAAAATTCAGTAGTTGCCTGTGATTTTCTCTGTGCACTGTGGGTTTTTTTTAGCTTACATAATTAACATTTGTTTTCTTACTCAACCATTTTTCATGTACTACGGTCTCCTCTCAAGGGCAACATTTGTCACTTCTGCTGCTAGGACAGGCTTGCAACTCCAGTGGTAGCAAACCATGTCTTGACTCCGGCTCTAAAATCACACTGCCTTCTATGTAAGGCAGCCTGAAGGTCTCCTATGACCTGTTATTTGTAGAGACTTCCACAGCACTGAGGCAACACCCTTGAAAACTACTGCTGAGAAAGGAAGCCAGTAAGAAGCACCCTGTGGCCACACTGCTGTGGTTTTCTGGGTACTGCACCTGGTCGAAAGAATTCGTGAACACCTCCTCCTCTACCTGGCAGGTACAGCAAGCTGGGAAAGGTCCTTCAGAGGGGAAGAAGGACTGAACAAAAAATGTCTATGCTTTTTATGGGTCAGAACCAAGCCTACAGATAAAAATATTTTGCATTTTCATATGCAGATTTGATATTTGCAGATATGACTGCAGGCAGCCCCTGTTACTCCAATGTATTTGGGTGGGTGGGTGTCAGCTATATCCAGAGGGTGCAGACCGTAGTTTTCAAAAGACAAATGGTTCACCAGCTGAGATAAGTATTCAAGATGCTACCATCCTGCATCGAATAGCTAATTGCCTACTATTGCCAGCAGGATGCCTGCACAGAAAGCAAAGGAAGGATAAAGGTTGCGCTTCTTCCTGGTGGAAAGCTGAGGGCAGGTCACATAGTGCTCTATATTACTGTAGGATTATGGTACAATAAAGAGATATCCCTTTTGGACTCACCCCCAAATCAAGCATTGTTTTTCACACACACACACAAAAAAAGGCTGAGAAACTGTGTTTAAAGTTAGATGAAAAAATTTATAGAGTATTTCACAGAGGCCTTTATCAGCTTCTGCTGCAGCCTGAGTGGGAGGAGGTGGAACACAGCTGGGAGAAAGAAACTTGAGAAGGTGACATCTCTATTTCTTTAAAAATTTCTGAAATTATTTATATCCAAGCACATAATCACACCTTTTGTTCTGGGTACTGATATTTATTCCCTTTTCCCACAGAAGCCTAGCATTTGGGGAATGCACCTAGATGCGGGAGGGTAAAGTTGGACTTCCTCACCTCTGAGGTGAAAGCTGTAACTTCAAAATATATTTATTTAAAAATGTACTTAAATACTTGGTATTGTGCTGAAGCAGCAACTCCATAACCTGCTGGTGACAGGCTCAGCAGGCTCAGGGCAGGTGAGTTCCAGTTTCCAATTCACTGAGCAGTAAGATTTGGATTTTCCCACACCACCACCCAATGTAGTGAAGAAGTTGACACCACCAAGTGTTTTCCGATGTTTTCTTTAGTTTTAGAGTGCTATAGAAGAATGAAACACCAAAAACTCAAAGAAAAATGAGCTGACATTTTCTAAATATTTGTTTCTGCCTGAAGTAAATTCAACACGAAACTTGAATAAACATAGTGGCTCCTAAAATGTCTCTCACTGACAAGAAAATTGTTTGCTACAAAACTTAACTTATGTACCCACTAGCACTGAATGGGGCATGAAAAGTCTGTTACATTAACATTCTGGATCTGGGAATTCTCAAGGAAATTTAAAAAATAATTTAGCATAACAAGTAACTTTTCAAAAATAAAATTCTACCTTCTAGGCCGAAAGGAAATCCAGGGGCTTTTACATAAAGAAACCTCAACCATAATCCCATGTCCAACTTTTTTTAGCTGAGCCCTGGCTATGCCCCCAACCCACCCCAGAGAAAGCAATTCCTCCAGTTATTGAATTGTTTTGGGCAGCCCAAGACTCCACCCCTGGCTGTGTCTCCCTGATGAAGCTGTATGGAGCTGCATGCAGCAGGGATCCAGGAGATCCTGGCTCTGAGACAGGCTCCTTTGCAGGCTGCAATGGTGCTTGCCCAGAAGCTGAGCTGACAGAAAACTAGGATGAAATAATATGAACAAAACTTTTTATTTCAATTATCTAAACATTTTCCATCTGATTTTTTCCCAATGAATTCAGCCTTCTTGGCACCTTTATTATTAGTGAGAAAACAGCCTTACCTTTAAGCCTGCCCGTGATCTTTTCCTTCCCTTTTTCTGCTTTCTCTGCTTCACTCTCTTTTTCAAACCTTAGCAACCCTCCTATCTTTCTCCCTCTCTTGCGGTGATTTCCCAAACTGAACAGAAATGTGCCTCTTTCCTTTGGTGCAGCTGGAGACCCTACCATTTATGGACATGAACTATGGCATCATTCAAGGTGGACACTCATTTTAGATTAAAAAGTGATGCAGGGGAGGGTGGGCTTCAGACCTTTCTGCATTGCTGTTTCAAATTATGTACATTATGGTGGATGCATTTTCTTTCTTTCTAAAAATTCAGTGTCCTTTCTTAGTCCTAAAAATTTCTGTCCAAACATCCTTTTCTATTTTGAGGAAATTAAAAGCTGTGACTAAGGCTCATCTTTATCAACATCTCCTATCATTCTTTAATGAAGAGAACAAGGATCTTGTCTCTTTGTTTTCACACAGGCTTCAGATCAGAGCAGCTTGCTTGAGGATAGCATTTAATTGACCTCAGTGATGAACACTTGCAGGATGCCTCTTGCCTAGCAACAACCGCCAGGTAGAGAAGCTTTAATAACTGCTGGGATTTAGAAACTGGAGAATGCAATTATACAGCAATGGTGGCTTCTGGGCAGCCCAAAAGTGAGCCATCAGTACAGGCTGGCTCCCCTAATACAACCTTAGACCAGGGAGGGTGGCTTGCAGGTCATGAGCTCCAGCATTTCTCTAGCTACGCAAGCACAGCTCCATTCCCAGGCCCTAGCAGCAGAGTGGTCCCCATTGAGGGGTGCATTGTTGGCTGTGTGAAGGAAGGTTGCTCCAAGCATCAAGACGTTGCCCCCAGATCTAATGATATGCTCAGCCCTGCTCTCTGTCCTGCGTCCTGCAAGGATACACACAAGGATATGATAATTATCCTTCACCTGTGCGCCGACACCAGGGTCCTTGGCTCTCTGAGGGATGCAGTTATAGGTGCCATAGCTTTCAGCTTTGTACAGACAGTTTGTAGGTCGGGAAGGCTGACTGCTTTACCCAAATGTCTTGCAGAGCAGTATGTGGAAGCTTGAAACTTCAGGTGGTTACCAGAACTGTGCTTTTCTGGTAAATAAGCAACCATTATTGGGCCAGGGTTCATTTCATCCTATAATATATGTTAAGTGACAAAAATAAAATGGAAAAAAAGAGAATGGCACTCAAATTAAATCTATGCAAACCATTTTGACAGAGACCTTTTCTCTGTATCTTAAGTTTTTTCAGTTCCTAACACAAGAGGGGCTTTCCAAAGCCAGCTAACAGACAGAGCCTTCATCCTACTAAGCCAATGCTGGGGTTGAATCTTTTGTCCTCTAAATATAGGGCGCTTTGAGAAATTAAACTGATAAAGAGAATATAAGAGAACAGTCAATAATCCCATTGCAGATACAGTTTTATTTTCTGGATTTGCCAAGAACTGTGCTGCAAAGAGTAAATGTAATAACTAAGCATTCCCTGCATTTGCCTCCTTGCTTTCAAAAATATCTTTCTTCTAGTTTTCAGTATTTGTTATATTTATTACTCATTTTTGACTGCTTTGAATTTTCATATGAAATATGTTTGTGTTTATGCCTGTATTTGTAGGTAGCTCATACAGTATTCTGGTGGGTTTTGCAGTCTAATCCCCCTTCTACAATTTCTTCCCCCAAATCCATTTCTTTTCTTGGTGTAAATCCTCTAACCAGCCATAATATCCAACACCATAACCAGAAACAACAGCAAATCTGATAAACATTGTTGTACTTAGTCCTCCTCTCTCCATGTCTTCCCCTGAGCATCAGTATCCACAGCTGCACAGAGGGATGCCAAGTGATAGGTGAACAGAGCCGAGATTTGCTAGCTGATGCTGATGCTGCTCAAAAGGAAGGGATGGAGATTATTATCCACAAGGATTGAATTGATCTTTTGGGATGTGCTAAACAAGGGAAAAGAGGATTATTTGAATTGAGAGTAATAAAACCAGAGTTCCTCCCTCAAGTGCTGGAGTATCTCACTTGGACTCTGTTACTCTCCCTTGCTTTTCTCCAGCTTGTACCTTGTCTCAAAATCTGTTTAAGCCAGGAATCTGCTTGTTTCTTCTGTGCTGCAATCGAAGCCTTAGACTATAAATGTCTCAGGGCCAAGATTTGCTTCATGTTATTAGTGAAGGACAGGGAGGCATGCTGCAAACAGGCCTTGTCTGTTGAGGAGTCCCATCCCATGACTCACTGAGCCTGTCTGGTCTTGGCTGATGTGGCCTCATTAAGCGCCAGTGCCGTTTGTTTTGTGATGTCTCTGGTCAGGATAATCCTGTGGGGGAAATGAAAGGATAAGTCTCTACTGCCCTGTGCGGTGGCTGTATCCTGAATTGTGCAAAACCAGCAGTGTCTTCTGGTCTCACTTATTTGGTCAGTGTCCTGTGGTAGAGCCATGCTTTGGTGTTAGTAACAAATTGAAGAGGAAAAGGCAGAGGTTGCTGTACACATCTTAATCTCTGAGGCACAGAAACAGTTTCCCAATTGCTTCTGCATTTCTTTCCTGTGCTTTTGTCCAAGAACGCATCTGTGTGGGCTTTTGCAGCCTCGCGTAACTAAGCTCAGCCTATGCTCAGAGAGTCAGCCCTGAGGTGGAAGATGAAGAGCTGCAGTCTACATGGAGCTGAGTCCAGTGCAGAAGCACCATCCTTCAAGACGCTGTATCTAGCGCAAGTCCAACACTGCCCTGTATTATTTCTGCTGTGCTCAGAGCACTACCAAGGCAAGCTAACATTTCCCTGCAAAAAAAAAAAACCAAACCAAGCCTTTAATACAAACATGTTTTTCAGATGTGTCTAGCTCAAATCTGCAGTAGCTGGCCACAAGGTTACAGGGGGATTTAATATGTTCCTCGGAACCACAAGCTTTTTTGCTTTACTCTGATGCAAAACCAAAGCAGCAGATTTTGTGCTCTGCTGCCTGAGAGGGAGTTTGCAGAGACTTTATAGAAAGCAGGTTGGGTTACTTTCCATTTTTACCAGCTAAGAGTTGAATCTGGTCTGCAGTCAATCCCGTAGGTCTCACGTGGTTTTGTCTACGTTTGTTAGAAACCTATTTCTTAAGGAAAAGAAAAAGGTGAAGTTTATAATGTTTGCAGTAATCCAGCTACCTCAACACAACTCCCCTCCAAGTAAAATTCCATTAGAAAGGCACCAAACAAGAGTGTTTTCCTGGTGCCTTGCTGCTGTGTGAGAAGGCCTGAATACAGAAAGTCTACAGCACACATACACCTTGCCAAGAAGGGACAGCTGAAAGGAAGGCTGGACTTGGGCTCTGGGGATTCAATCCCTGCTCTTATACAGGCTGTCCAGTCATATTCAAGCATCGCTTTGCTTCTGTTCCCCATCTGTCAGATGGGATTATCACTTCATTCAGACATACAGGGATGGGAGCCAGACAAGAGCCTGTAGCAAGAGGATGGCTCTCTGATCTTGCAGCAGTTGACATTTCTGCCTACGCTGGTAACAAAAAGTCCACTGGTGTAGGAGGCTTTTTGATGTGGAAACTGCAATGAGACCTGGAATGAACTGAGACCACCTACTTCTTTGTCTTAATGAAAGCAACTGAACAAAGAGTAGAGCTTGTTTAAGGTTTGATCTGTGAACATGAATCCTGGTCCTCTGGGGAGTTGGGATTATCATTTCCCATTAATGTTCACGATGCTCCCCGATAATGCCTTCCCTTGTCTTTTACTTGTCTCTATGCCTCCCTTTCCCCCTCAAATCCCTGCTTCTTTTCCACTTCTTGTGCTTTACTTTTCTTCCATCCTTCAGGTCTTAGAGTTTTTTCAAAGCAAAGATAACCAATAAAATCACACCCTTCTTTCACAAACTGCTCTCTGCTCACATTTTAACCCCAAATTATTTTTTCTATCTCACCTCTAGGTGATTGAAATAAGCAAAATGCATAAACACACTGAGGAATATGTTTCTAATAGGTAAGGAAGGGAGACTGAGGAAAATCAATAGCCCTGAGACACACAGGAGTACTGAGAGTGAGTACTGTTCCTTTCCCAAAGTGCTGCAGGTACCAAGCTGCCTGGTCTCTAACACAGCAACTGATGTGATGCTGGCTGTATTCACACTGTAATACACATCCACTTCCTGGCTATATTTTAAATTGGATTAGGGTCTAAGTTTCTTTCTCACTTTACAATCAACAAGAGAAAACGCTTCATTTATCAGAGCAATCTGAGTGATGCATAATGGAAAGCACTGGAGCTATCTGGAACAATTATAACAGGGAATAGGTGTGTTAAAGTAACAGGAAAATCTACTCTGCTAAGGGCTTCTTTCAGAATCATTATCTAGGCACCTGCTAGCCCTGTAATTTTTCACTCAGCTCAAGTACTCTCTTCAGACAAAAATAAAGACCATAGCGGTCTGGGTCAGAGAGCATGAACAGTCTGGCTTGCTGGTGCTCTGATGCATGCAGCTCCCCGCATGAATGCAACGCATCCCTCCTCCAGATGAGAAAATGAAAATGAAATACTTGGCAAAGGCATTCCTTACTAGTGCAAGTACTTCTCATTTAAAACCATCAGGGGAAAGATTATTTCTGTGTCCAATAGCCTCTTTGATTTCTTTTTAACTAAACAGAAGAGTTTTATCTAAATCAATCCCAAATGTACATTTCCAAAGAGTGAGAGACTGATTATGTATAAATCAATGGCATCCATTTGTACAAAGTCTTATATTTGCTGTGATATTTTCATGAAATCGATTAAAAAAAGTTGTTTGCTTTCTTCTCAAGGAGGTTTACTCATTTGATACATGGACAAGAAATATCTCTGGTATTTTGAATGCTTTTTTCCTGAGTTTATCAAATGATTCTCCCATAATCCCGAATTTTATAAGGTTTATAATTTTATTCTCCACCTGATTTATCTTGATATTTAGAGAATAATTTATATCAACACCCTTTATTCTCAAACTTGTTCACAAACTTGTTGCTATGGCTGTTGTCACATGCATGGTAAAACAGGCCCATTATAGCCTAGGAGCAGGCCTGGCTCGGTCTCCAGCTGGTTGGAGTCTCTGCCTCAGGCTCATCCTACCTAGGTTACTACAGATGTTTGTCCTGCCTCTGGATTGTGTCACTCCTTGTCTATCTCAGGTGCCAAGGGGACTGTTAACGGCAATTTGTACCTGAATATTATCACAGAAACCTCCTTTAGTTTATCTACTTAAAAAAGCATTAAGACTTTCTCGACAGAGCTTTGGCCCTCTCAACAAGAAGTGCAAATATAATAATGAGGGACAATGCAAAAAAATGGACAAATCACAGCAGGACAGTCAGACTTGCAAGAGAGATGAAGAGCCTTGCAAGGCTGTCCTGCTTATCTCCCACGATTAATCCCAGGAGGCACTTCAGTTAAATTGGATACCCTTGGAAAGTCAGCACGTAGAGAATAACAGTGGGAACAGTTGGAGGAGGTGGAATTAGAGAGAAAATGCTTTATCAAGCGTATATTTGAGTGTGTTAGAAATAGAAGAGAAAACAAAGGCTGGGCAGGTGAGTAATATCTGTAGCAAAGCAAAAATCTGCAGAGAATGAAAGATAGGGACGAAGACAACAGAGAGCTCTGCACTGGTGGGGAAGGATAAACTGAAGTCAGGGTGAAAGCTCAGCACCCTGTAGCCCTTGCTTAAAATCCTGGCTCAAACACAAAGTGCCTGTGTGCCACTGAGCTGGTTATTTTGGGCAGTAGATTGCACTACCCATGGCAACCCATGAATCGGGGCTAAAATCATCACTTTTTACGTGTCTGCCTGCCAGTGTACCACCTTCTGGTGTATTGTTCCTCTGCTAGAACCTGTTCCAGCTCTTCCTGAGCCTACCCCTGTAAATCAACAAAACTGAAATAATTTCGTGGCTGTCCTTGCTCCTTCAAAGTACCAAAGCCTCAAACTACATCAGGAAGACCCAGCATTCACAACAGGGCAATATCCGGCACTGCTCTGGACATGTTTTGAGGACGTACTTCTCAGGCAAAAATTTTTTTGGCGTGTGGATGGAAGGCTTTCCCCAACCGCACCAAATATTTTGTAGATTTCACACCAAAATATTTTTTTGTGGTATAGGTTTTGCATTTCATTATATTATATCACATTATATTGTATCGGTTGCATTATTATTGTATTTTATTGGTTTTGTATGGTTTTTTTTAAGGAACATTAAGCATATAAATTATTTAAAATCACACTTGAAATTCTCCCCGAGAACCAGGGTTAATGGTGGCAGTGATGCTTCATCTATTAGGAAACTTAAACCTTAGGTTTCAAGGCACTGTTGCAGTTACGACATTCCCAGGAGTTTCATGCCATGATGAGGAGGGATTTTATTCAGGACTGATACAACACTAAAAAGCTACTGTCTCTTAAAGAGTAAAGGTGAGTACCGTCTTCCCTCCCATAAAGGCTGCACTCTGCTGCTAAAAAAATGCTGATTTTCTGAGCAAAGTAACCCTCAGGTAGAAGGAGCCATGAGTAGATCCATCTGACACTGAAGTCGAAAGAAAAGCTCACATTAAAGCAGCTCCTTGTGGTCTGGCCACACAATATCAGGAAAGTAGTTTTTGTTTCTCATTACTTACTTTTTGCTGCTGGGGACCGGCTAGAGAAGCTCTTAAATGCGTATCAGCAATACAAAAGGATGTTGATTATCTGCTGGGAATGCATTAGAGAGAGGATGATGCCAGAATTTGGAGGGAATAATGTCTTTAATATAGCAGTCTGATACCGAGGCCTGGATGCATCAGCTGCACTGGAAAAAAAAATCTGCAAATAAACAAACCACAAGCCAATATCCATTTGAATTTTAAATCCATTCACTCTAGACTGGTTGTCACACCTTTTGTGTTCTTTTGCTTGCAGATATGGGGGAAATTGCGGGTTCCAAGTTCAAATAAACTACAAAGAGAATTTTCAAAGTTTATATGTCTGGCTAATAAAAAAAATAAGCATTTCATTCATGTTTATGAACAATTGTACTGGAAGTGACTGTAGATTTATACAGCCAGGGAATAAAAATAACATTGCTTGATTTATTTGATCAGCCACTAGAAAACAATGTGCATATTAACGAATGTGAATAATTACTTAAGATTAACATTCAATCTACAGAGTAGTAGGATTATTAAGATATACCAAATAAACTTAACTAAGGAATAAATTCAAAACAAATTTATGATCCTCTGGCAGTGAGAAAAGACTGTAATAATTGTGAAATTATTCATTTTTAATTATGTGCTCAGCTACAGTAAGTCTAAGATTCTGTCTAAGGGAGGGAAGAATGATGACAAACAAATTTTGCTTATTTTCCTTACAATGCCGAAGTAAACAAAAGGGGGAACAAACTGAAAATCTGGGAGCATTTCTAAGTGCATCATAGAGATCTTATTCTTCTCTCTTCTTTCTACTCTTCTACACAGCACTGCTGAGCCTATAGATGTGCTTTCTGAAAACTTGACTGATCAAAATGTTTTTTGGAAGAAAAATTACACAAAATAAAGCAAGCTTTGATCCATCGAAAGGTCGGATGATAAATGGCAAATAATACTTTCTACACAAGGTGCATGTATGTATGGCTGCAAAAAAAACCTGGCAGCAGTCTGGTGAGCCATTTTGACCCTCAGCAATGTGCAAGTAGAAACGTTATGCATTCACACAAGCATGTAGTAAAAATAAAATAAGATTCCTCTCCTTCCCAACATGTAACCTGCAGCTTTCAATGGCTGCCAATAGACAGTGGTGGTGCTGGAACTCCCAAGACTTCTTTCTTGGAGCAGGGGTTGAACACAGAGGGCAGCAGGGATGATGCTCATGTAAGTACATGCCAACAGATCATACTCCTACTTTCTCCCCTCGGGGACAGGCAAAACTGCATGCCTTCATCCCTGGGCACTTCTTTGAAGACAAAGCTGTACACTTCCTCCTGGGATTTTCTCTGGTATTTGCTTTGGGATCTAGCTGGATGAAATTTTCAGGTAAAACAAATTTTTGTCAAAAGTGTTTGTTCTGCTGCTTTAGCCTGAGACACTGTTAGAAACTTCATACCTTAAATTATGACAGCATTGCTCTGTCTCCTCCCTTGTTCACTTTCTCACATCACCTCTAGAGCTTGTTGCCGTAAGCTTGTTGGCTCAGCAAACTGGGACTCACCATATTTTTTGCAGGTAATAAAATGAAGAGTTTATTGAATCAGTTAAATCAATTTGGCTATAATGTACTTAAAGAATTCACATTGAGGGAGAGAGTTTGCATGAAAAATTTCAGCATGAAGAGTATAAAGATATTAAACAGAATCATCCCCAACACTGACCCCTGGGAAACACCTCTTATGACCAGAGTAGTATCCCTCCAAAATGAACTAGCTTTATGTAAATTATTGCTGTGCTGAAATAACCTCAGGAACATTCAACCTCCACACCATAAATGTGGCATTCAGCAGAGCAATCAGTCTGAATCACCCTAGCAGTCTCTGTTCCCTTCCAGGAAACCTGCTGGCCTCACCGATTTCCTTGGAACACTGTATAAGGAATTACTGCATGCTAAGGAGGTACTGCTGACATAAAAGGATGTTTTAAGCTGTGACATCTTGTGTAGCCTACCAAAAAAAAAGCCATCTGACAGCACAAATATATTCAAGACTATTTCAGGAGGCGATTAGCATCTGTGTACCAAATGCTCCCAAGTTGTTAAGCTTTAGGAACACTCACTAGGATTTTCAGCTGAATTTGCACGCCAGGTGAGTTTTTTTACAGGGATTGTTTTTACATTTGTTGCACACTGCCAGGAAGGAAGGGACAGCAAAGTTGTCTCTTCTCTTTGTTTATCCCCACAAACCTGCACTGAAAGCCTCTCCTGAACTTATCTGTAGGTACCTGACTACCCCATTGCTCTCTCTGGGGACTCAAGGATGCAACACCTAGACCTGCTTGTGCTGCTCTTACTACAGAGCCTGTACCTCTTAGCCATGTTAGCTCTGCAGGATATTTGCCACTGCCTCTATTTCAAACATCTTGCAGAATCAAATGTGCAGAAGTTGAAGTCAGGAAAGTTGAAGGACCTAAGCAAGGGATAGGTATAAATGTTGTACCAGGATCTGCCCCCACACGCTTCCACGAATTTGAAATTCCCTGATGTAAAAAGCAGACAGAGGGCTTGAGTATCTAGCAAGGAACGCTGTTCACAATCTCTTGGCAGCGGTGGCATTTGCGTTCAGTTCACTCTACCTGTGCCAAACAGCAGGAATATTTGACAGCACAAATGAAAACTCAAAGTAAATCAAGCAAGGAAAATAACATAATTTAAAACATACACCAAGGGTTTATGCTATGTCCTGCTACAGAATTAAATGGAGTCGGTTTGCACCTACTTTCTTCAAAGTATTTCTCTGAGATAAAAGATGTGAATTTGTGTTTTGCTTAGGGTGCACTGAGCACCAGCTGATTTTTACAATAATTCTCCGTGCAGATGCAGTGTCCTAGAGAACAGGCTTTCTCTCCCCCTGGTTTATATACAGGTTTGTTAGGAAGAAGGTACCAGGCTCAGTCTGTAAGGATTCATTTGAGAGGGCTCGGTGCCCTCTGCTGAGCTTGATTGAACAGGCAGTGATCAGGAAAGGAAAAAGATGCTTAACAAAGATGTTGAGCATTACCAACCAGCAACTTCTCCTTGTCCAATGAATCGGATATTTGTAAAATAATTTTTCACCTAGACTGTGTTTCTCCTAGGGATTTTATAAGCATTTTTAGTATAAAGTAGATGTTTTCTGGAATCTGGCTCTAAAATCCTAGGAGAGAAGTTCTCTTTACTGGAAACATTATTTGCTGTTGGAAAAGCTGACATCTGTGCCAGGTAAATATATTGTGATTTGCAGATCCCATGGTATTTGCATAATCACCATAGGCTACGTGAACCAATTATCTTCTGAGAAATGCTGATTTTCCAGTAATGACCACTACCGCGCCTTTCACCTAAGTTTTGGTCTTTAAAATGCATGTCTGGGGACTCATGAATGTATCGTCTCTGTGGCAGAAGTACAGCAGCTTGCATTATGAAATTAGTACCCAAAAGAGCAGTAGATGATTTCTGAACATGAAAATAGAGCTAGACCTCACCCCAGGACTCTATGTTCTCAGTATTAACAGGTTCTACAGAAAGTTTCTGCTGTTCCATGCCCTTTCAGCATCCAGTCTATTTGTCTTCTGGGAGAGGTTCAGCTCTTCAGAAACCTGACTCCCCTCTCCAGAGGGCAAAGCAGCCTCTTCTCTAGCTGCTTTTGAAAACAAAAGACACACTGAAGTCCATAACTTTAACTGATAATAGTATTTCTCACACTTATACAGTCTCCATTGCCACAGAATCATCACAGAATCCACCACCCCTATTTTTGACTGCATTTAATCTTTCTTGCACTGATGACAAAGGTGTTGCTATTTTTCCTTGTCAAGCATTAGTCGATGGAAGCACAGAAAGGCTTACAACTACATCAGTGGGATGCAGTGCAGCTCTCAACCAGCAGGACCTAAAGTGAGTGACACAAACCCCAGTACAGTTCTCTGCCTAGTTAACTGGGAAGCTTGACGAAGGCAGGACTAGTGAGGTGGGTGGGAAATGATGGGTGGATGTCTTACTGCTAAGTGCAAGGACTGACTGCTGTGCTCCCACTCCTGAGCAGGGTTTTTAACATCACACTTTGTTTCTATTAACCTGACGTAGGATGCTGGACCTGTGCACCACATTCCTGGAAAGCTGAATCCACATCTAGCTGACAGCTTCTCAGCTTAGCATCCCACAGCCCACAGAATTCATTACAGGAGCATTGGGAGATGCTTGAACAATCAAATGCAACATCATTGGGGCATCACATCCAGCTTTCCTAGGCTTTGGTGACAACTGGATCTAATAAAGAAAATTTCAGTTAAACCAAACAACTTTAACAGTTGATACTATCCTGTTGGGCAGAATTTCACTTTTTGGACACATTCTGTATAACTTAAAATAGCTGCAGCATATGCTTGCTTCTTCCTCATTAAATGTTTCCAGGAAAGTCTTAGCAATTTCAGATGTGGAATAAGAACTTTAGCTTCAGTTTCCCAGACAACCTGCTGCAATTGACCTAGAATATCGTCCCCACAAAATCTCATTAAAGCCTACAATTGTCTTTAATCACTTACCTAGCCCTTTTCTTTTCTCCCCTTGTTTACCTGAGGTGGGACATATTTTTTTCCAGAAAGCAACTGGGTATAAGTGACAACAGAAAATCCTGGGATGCAATTCCCTGTGCTTGGGAGAACTATAAATCTGTAATGGAAAGACTGTCAGTGCCAGGCACCATTGGCATCTATCAGAATCGAATAATTTCAGTACCTATTCACTTTCCTAATGAAGCCATAGACCTTTACGAAGGCATGGGAATGCTCAATGACTCAAGCTCATTTCAAGTTTACTGTTTTTGCCAGGTTAGCTAATTGCAGGAACATCACCAATAGTTCCCATATATAAAGGACCCATTACATAAGTGTAGGCATGGGGAAGTGAGAGCCATGGGGAAGTGCTGGTCTCCCCATGGAGTCCCTTATGTGAGTCACACTGTCTCTGCTAAGTATACATATAGGCTTATGTGGCATTTTGTAGCAGCATCCTACTCTACAAGTTGTTTACCACACATACTATTTATACCTTTTGTTATCAGAGCTAGAGCATCGGTACCACAGATGTTTGGATGAACTGACAGATACATCCAGTGTGCAATAAATAACAAATTCTTAAGTGTCGAGGAATGTTCCTCCTGTTAATCTGGTTTGTTATGATTTCACTTAGAGACAGATAAAGATGATGGAATATGACTTTTCCCTGACAAAAAATTGGGTTTCTTCCCAGAGGCTCAGAAATATTTGAATCTCAAGACTCCCTCTGCTGTCTCCCTCACTTGTGTGTATAATATGAGACAAGAGGTCCCTTCCTGTCCAACAGGTTACTCCTTTCAGGCCACAAAGTCTCCTGTGGTAAGGCAATACTTTTTATGCTGAACCACCCCTGACCACCATTTGGTAGCAGATGGATACAAACCAGCCAAACTGGCACACTGGCAAGTCGTCTTCTGCTGCATTTTGCATAGCACAAAGCAGAAGGAGGGCAGAGAACCCCTTACAAAGTTCTGCTTCTATGTCTTTCCCTGGGTAAGCTTGCTTTAAAATATGAGCAAGAAGGAGAAGCTAAGTTTATATCAAAGAAAAATGAAATGTACGTGAAGTAGCAATTTCTTTCTCACGCTACTGTAACAGCATCACATTCTTCACCCCTAGTTTCATAGGAAAATTGCAAACTATCTGTTTATCAAAGCATGGTCAGGGAGAAATCCTGCTCATCGTCTTTATGTGAACGAGTAACCCTTATTTGAATGAGTAGTTTGACCAGGGGAAGAGTTTCCATGCAGTTTGCGACCCACCTCCTCCTTTGTTCAAGGCATAGCTTTTCACATCCCCTCTCCTCTTTGCCTCTCCATCCAGCCACTCCTGTGTAGTCTTTTGCAAAGGGCAACAGATTGCAAGATAAGACCTTGCACATATAAATTCCATTCTCCGAAGTTAGGCCTATCTAATACCAGGGTACAATTCAGAATTGCCTCACCACTCTGATGAGGAAAAAGCCCCACGCTAACTACTTGACTGAAGAGTTAACTCCAGTCAGCTCAAGGGCTGTTTCTGTTGCGGCATAAAATCATTGAACAAGCTGTAACAAATGTTGTTGCACTCGCTGCACAATATACCTGCCAAGTGAAATCAGAGAGATCAACAAGAGTATTTTAAATGTTCTGGCGACAGGAAACTTTCTTGAAGCTATTTGGGTGCTTTGTGGGTGTATTTTCAGGCATCCAGCCTTGGCTCAAAGCTCTGCATTGATTCATCACTGGATCTCGCCAATATTAAAAATCTAATCAGAATCTGTAAAGCAGTCTCTATGTTTCTTACAATTCATCTAACCATTATGAATAACTTGGAAATAATTAAGCTTGTAACCAATATTACATGCTGTTTGACACCAGCCTATGGAAGACTGATTTGTTGACTCCAAAATATTCCATGGATCATTATAATAGCTGTGCCTACTCCTTTCCTTCATTTTTTTTATGATCAATAAAGTATATATTATGACATACAGAGCTGTATTTCTTATTTAATCATACGTATCTTTATTAAACACTACAACAGAGTAACTGCCAAATGCTGCAAGCAGGTGTTTTAGAGCTATAGCACAGATACACTTCAAGTTTATTTCGAGAACAGCCTTAAGTGCCTAACTTGAAAGCACTGGAATGTAAGTACATGCGGATAATTGTTTTTTTATTGTAGGAAATTTGATTCTATCCTGTCCTGGACTTAATCCTTTCTCCAGAGGGCTAAATGGATTAGAGCCAGTGTCAGTAAGACATTGATCATGCTGAGTACAAAATTATCTAAGTTCATACCTACATTTATTCGAAGGGCCTTGACTTGAATGCACATTGGCATTTATGCTCACTCCCTTTCCCTGCTCTTCTTGAGTCACTTGCTTTTCCCTGAGAGGTGACTTGCCAGATGTGGTTGGGGCACTGGGACAGATTCCCTGTGGAATCACTTTAGTAGAAAAATTGCTTTAGTTGCAGAATTGCTTTAAGACATTATTGAAGGAATGGAAATATAACTCACATTTTCACAAGAACGCAGAAGACCACATGAGTTTGTATGCCTGGCAGTCAATAAAAATCCCATCTCCTTACATTTTTGTTGAGGCAGTCATGAGACTCCAACTCCTTTTCCAGGCAGCTGCCACAAGCAGCAGAGAGATGTCACATCCCATGTACCATGACTGATATGCCATGTTTACTATAGGTGGATATTCCTGCTAGGATTGAAAGACAGGTTAACAGCAATGTTGCTTCTCTTGAACAGAGACAAGGAAACAAAGTTCTTTGGTCTTTCCTTAATATTAGCCTGCTCTGTCTTAGTTAGACTGCTAGGATGATGTACAATGGAAATAGGTAATTTTCATAAAACTTAGTAAGTAAAACCAGTTTGAAAAATAAATGTGCTATCAGCTAGTTATGTGTTGACCTCAGTCAGGAGATAGCACATTCAGAGCATTCCAGTAATAAGCTTCAGACAGTGAAAAAATATGCACGAAATTTGCTAGGATTGAAAAATAAGGAATTTCCTCTGTTCTTGCAAGAGGTACTGTACTTCATACTCCAACCATATTGAGCTGAACTTCCAGCACAGGGAAGTAGATGCTGTGCATCATTGCTGTTCTCAACTGCAGCAGAATATCTTCACGTTCTCTTCTCTGTTACAAGCTTCTGCCACGTTTGCTTATGTATTTGCAAGCTCTGAGGAGCAAGGCTTGCTCTCAGTGTTGACATGGTGCCTCAGGTTAAGCTGCGTTAGGTATGGTCTTTAGGTATCACCACTGTCTATAGCTGTAAAGCAGCTGCTCAATCTGATCTTTTTTTAATAACAGAGAAGAAATACTTGGAAATTCAGCTAGAATTCCCAGTGAATGCCCTCTCACAAGAGTGGGGTACTTGTCCAGTGCTCTTCGGGCAGCTGGATGAGTGTCACCCAGCTGGCTGAAAGCTGCTTTAGTTTAGACAATGAAAGCAAATGCTATCTTATAGAGCAGCTGTGTTTCAAGCACAATGAACTGCATCTTGATTACTCTCTTCCAGGCTACACTGGCTTTTCTACCACCTGCCTCATGGACATCTGCACTAAATACATACTCTCTCCTTTCAGGACCCACTAAGCTTATTCTCCTGTTGAGAGTCAGAGAACGGTAGACACCACCAACCTAAAAGCTATTCAAGTGAACATTCTGTCATTAGGACAAGGAGCACATTTACCTGTGTCTCTCTCCACCAAAGTTATCAGATATTTTCTTGGCAGAATTTTCCGCAGGCTGACTGTGGGAGTCTGTGCCCATGATCCATGTATGGTTATTATTTTAATAATTATATTCTAGGTTAATAAAAGTAGGGAGCAGGATCTTTCATTAACAGAAACAACACTGGCTCAGTCTTTGATGTGTTCATTTAGTGATGTTACAAACACTGTGGGGATAAGGAAGTTTTTGGGACTTCTCCCTCCTCAAAAATAGTATGGTTTAAAGTTCACATGCTTCCATTTATAGCTTTTCTGTACTTTTTTGGTAACTTGCTCTGTGAAATTTCCAGGCAAAAGAATATGATTCCCATAGACAGAAGACAGGAATAGTTTTGACTAACCAGCACATGCATGCTATTTGGGTTTTTTTAATCCCATTTTTTATCTCTTCCCTGGCTTCTCTTGCTAAATTGTCCTTTCCAAGATAATTTATCCCAGGTCTTCCTCAGAAGTGTGTCATCATTACTGTGGTCAGCTGGTCAGTAAAGGTCACCCTTGAACAAAGATATATGGCCCATGTGAAACAACAGTTCCCATGCACTTCAAGTCTTGCTGAAGAAGAATGCTACAAAAAGGACAAATCATATTAATGAGGATTAAAGCTGATTTTCCACACCATTTCCAGCTGGATAATTAAACTAATGAGAGGCAAAAGCCAAATTATCTGGTTTTGATGGAGCTTTCATTGTGTGTAGGCACACTCTGGCTGCAGATGCAATTATTTCTCAGTCCCTGGAAGCTTCAATCTGTAGACTTGCACACCACATTAAAGTGATCCATTAAGACTGGCCCCCAAATCTGACCTGGATGACTCTTGTTCATTTCTGAGGAAATGACTGCAGAGCAAGAAGGAGGAATGTAAAATGATACATGCTGCTCTTGCTCACCTCCATCCTGAGACGGAAGAGAGAGCTGCCTGCAGGATGGTAAGTCTGCTTACAGATGCTTTCACATTTAATCCATATTAGCACCAAATCAAGACCTTTCAATACATAAGCATAACCAAAATGAGAGGAAAACCAGAAATGCCTTGAGCACATAAAGAAAAAAAGAAAAAGATGAGATAATTAAACAAAAATTGCTTTAAATAAAAAGATTGACTGAGGGAGTTGTTCATCATCTGCATCAACCAAAATAGACACATGGACAAACTAACAGTATCACAAGAGTACTCACTTTCTCAAGAAAATACACTGAAGTGGAAGCTGACAGCTATTTCAAAGGAAATTTTGGTAAAAAGATGAATGAAAAGAGGAGGGTCTCTTATTTGTGCTCCTGTTTTCCTTCTTTCTTCATTTTAGAGACAAAGTTGAAGCAATTAAAGTCATGGAAAAGAGGACTGAGTTACTTTTATGCTTAGAACATCGACTCTTTCCACTAGACTGGGAATCCTATACCACTGGTCGTCACTCTTTGTAGAACGAGGAGAAAACTCTGATTTTAGCAGGGCAGCAGTTTAACAGCATTGGCTTTCAGAGCATGCCTTCCTACCTCCTAGATGCTAGAGCATCATCACGCAGAGTGATACCCCTCCATTTGCACTGTACTCTGAGGGTCAGGGTGTTTTAGGGCAGACATGTGGAACAACTCTTTAACTTTAATCCTGCCAACCCCCAGAATTGTGCTGTAGCATCCTCGCATGCCTATACTAATGGTATTGATGGAGATTGACTCCTTCACTGTAACTGATGCTAGAGCACCAGGATTGCTACCGCTGTATGGAAGTGCATTAGCTGCATAAACCTTAACGAAGTCAATGGAAAATGCCTTCACTTTGTGTTGGTGTTTTCTTTCCCATAGAGTTACATCTACAGATAGTGGATGTTTTTTAGACTTGCAGTGGTCATTTCTGCATGCTTTCCCAAGCCAAATATTTTAAGCATCTCATATCCAGATATAAGCTGTTTATGCAACAGTAGATGTCAAAAGCCACCAGGAAGTGACTCTCATAACTAGCTGGTCTGTGACTACACAGCCCTGTAAACTTACAGAGGAGCACTCACTCTCCTGTCACACTGGAGAAGTCATAAGGACTATCTGTCCCTTGGTACATCATTTCCAAATCAGAGGGAGATGAACTTAGTGGTCTCACAGGGGTAATGTTAGATTGGCTAGCTAATGTTTACAGAGTTTACAAAGGGAATTAGATGATGTTGTGGTCATTTGGCGACCAGAAAGGTGACTGAGGAGAACATAAGAGCAGCCAGTCAGTGGGTGATTTCTGGTTCTGTGCTCCTACATCCAAATTTTAAATGACAGAACAGTGTTTAGAATGATAACAGACAAAAACACACATCTGTTTTGGCAACTCCACAACACTTTTTCCATGTTTTGATCTATAAAAAAGAAAAAAAAAAACAAATTGTAAGGTAATTAAAAGATGATATAAGACTTACTTTCAGTAAGAAAGTACTGGACTTCCTGAAGATGTGAAACTTGCTAAGGTGTAACTAACATAAACTAAAAGCTATGAGTCGGCCAAAAGCCCGTCTATTTCTTCAACAGAAGAAAACAGAAACTTAGCCCTTCCTTATTTCCTTATGTTATTGAAGTGGCATCAGAACTGATTTGAGCCTAAGATATCATTTTGTTCTTTCTTATATGGTTGCAATACTCCTATCCATTCACTTCTCTGCAGTTTGATAACCAGTTAATTACTTTCTTATTAACAGTTTATTCAAAACTATTTATTAATTTCCATTCCTATTTTTTTTTGCCATATACACTTTCTTTTGATTGCATATTCTTCATTAAGAGGAGTAAAAAGCCACACTATGCAGAAGACATGCTTATTTATAAAAGCATGCTTATTTATAAAAGAGGTGTAAAGGTCTCCCAGGAAAGCTGAATGTCTTGTTGCCAGCTGAAATCAGCAGGAGCAAAAGGCCTTCAGTTTCCTCTAAAGCTTGGTCTTAAATCTGTAGAGAGTCTTGAACTTCTGACATCATTTTGATGTTTCTCCTTCTTTGAACATGAATATTGCTGGCCACATTTCTGTAACAGCGAAGTGCTGTTGTGGACTATTGTAAGTACTGGTTTTTTTGCAATTGTATTGCCAAAGAAACAAATGGCAAAAGTAACAGCATGGAATTACTGGAAGATGAGCTGTCCCACATTAGTAAGGTATTTACTCATTGGGCAAATATCTACTCCTGACTATATCATGATGGTTTCTGCTAAGAATTTTTTCACTCTAGAATCCCCAAATATTTAATAAGCGGGATACAAACGACTGTCTACTGGGAGTAACCTACTTCTGTGTAAAATGAGGCACTTCGGATAATAGAATCATAGAACTGTCTGGGTTCACAGAATCATAGAATGTCCTGAGTTGGAAGGGATACACAAAGATCATTGAGACCAACTCTTGTGCCTGCATAGGACAACTCCAACACTCACACCATGTGTCTGAGGGTGTTGCCGAAATGTTTCTTGAATATTGTCAGGTGTGATGCCATTACTGCTTCCCTGGGGAGCTGTTCCAGTGCTTCACCACCCTCTGGGGAAATAACCTTTTCCTAATATCGAACCTAAACCTCCCCTGACACTTCTTCCTCCCATTCCCTTGGGTCCTATCATTGATCACCAGAGAGAAGAGATCAGCGCTTGCTCCTCCTCCCCTTGTGAGGAAGCTGTAGACCATGATGAGGTCTCCCCTCAGTGTCCTCTTCTCCAGGATGAACAGACCAAGTGACTTTAGCTGTTCCTCATAGGACTTCACCTCTAAGACCCTCAAGGAACATTTAAAGGTCATCTATTCCAAATGCCTGCAGTAAGCAGGGAAACCTTCCATTAAATCGGGTTGTTCAGAGCCCCATCCAACCTAACCTTGAATGTTTCCCAGGGATGAGGTTTGTATTGCCTCTCTGGGCAACCTGTGCCAGTGTTTAAACGCCCATGAGGGGGAGAGCTCTTTCGGTAGGAGTTAATAATGTCGGAAACCGGGAGGGAAAGGCTTTAGAAGAAGGTGCTAACAGCAGAAATAACACAGTTGTGGATGCCCAATCCCTGGAGGTGTTCAAGGCCAGTTTGGATAAAGCTTTACTTTGAGCAACCTGATCCAGTGGAAAGTGTCCCTGCCCATGGCAGGACAGTTGGTACTGGTCCCTTGCAACCCGACTCACTCCATGATGCTGTGATCCGCCCCATTGACCCATGCCGAGCCGGGGCGGTGACAGCGCCCGGGGCCGCCCCCACCCCGCTTTACTCCACCCTCCCCTCCCGAGAGGAAGAGGAGGGCCTTTACCTGCCCCATCCCGCCCCGCCAGGTGTCGGGTGGAGCAGGAAGCGGTGCCCGAGGGACCCGCGCCCGCCGCGGCGCTGGGTCCGACGCGGGGGGATGGCGGGGCGGGTGCTGCTGGCGCTGCTCGCCGCGCTCCTCGCCGCCTCGGCGCAGCGGGAAGGTAGGGACCGGCACCGGGACGGGGCAGCAGGGGCTGCGGCTCCCCATCGCCCCCGCTTGCTCGCTGGGGGCTGCTCCCCATCGCGCCTGCCTCGCTCGATAAGGGCTGCCTGGTGGGAGGCTGAGCCGTGCGTTGCTTTTCTTGTCTCGTTTAATAAGTATTAGTAATTAAAGGCGGGGATGGAGTTAGGGTTGGATCGCATCTGTAATGTGCATGGGGTGCTTTATGGTAATCGTAATCCTACGGGAGGAGCGTGTGGGATCGTCGTTCCCCTGTTCAGGCAAGTGGAATGAGTCCTGGGGTTGCCCGCGGGGGTTGGAATTAGGGTTGGATCGCATCCGTACAGTGCATAAGGTGCTCCACGTGCATAGGGCGCTTTATGGCAGCGGTAGCCCCTGGGAGGAGCATGTGGGGTCGTCATTCTCCTCAGTGGGCAAGCATAATGAGTCCCCTGTTTGCCTAGGCGGGCGAGCAGTCTCCGTCCCGGAGCCAAGGTTCCCACGGCTCTGCCCGGCTCCTCGTCCCGAGGAGGCAGGCTGTAAGCACGCCCTGCTGTGCCAGGGAGCTCGGGCTTGGCTTAAAAATAGCATTGAAATAGAGGCATCCACGTTCAGCACCTCTTGTTCAAGCACTCCGTTTTCATTCTCTGCCGGTTACTGCACTTGGGTCACAACAACCCTGTGCAGCTATACAGGCTTGGGAAAGAGTGGCTGGAGAGCTGCCTGGTGGAAAAGAAACTGGAGGTGTTGGTCGCCAGCTGGCTGAACGTGAGCCAGCACTGTGCCCAGGTGGCCTAGAGGACCAGCGGTATCCTGGCCTGTATCAGAAACAGTGTGGCCAGCAGGAGTAGGAACGTGATTGTGCCCCTGTACTCGGCAGTGGTGAGACTACATCTCAAAAACTGTGTTCAGTTTGGGGCCTCTCGCTACAGAAAAGACATTGAGGTGCTGGAGAGCGTCCAGTGATGAGGCCGGTGAAGGGGCTGGAGAACAAGTTTTATGAGGAGTGGCTGAGGGAACTGGGGTTGTTTAGCCTAGAGGAAAGGAGGCTGAGAGGAGACCTCATCACTGTCTACAACTGCCTGAAAGGAGGTTGTAGCAAGGTGGGTGCTGGTCTCTTCTCCAAAGTAACAAGTGATAGGACAGTAGGAAATGGCCTTAAGTTGTGCCAGAGGAGGTTTAGGTTGGATATTATGAAAAATTTATTCACTGAAAAGTTGTCAAACATTGGAATAGGTGGCTGAGGGAAGTGGTTGAGTCTCCTTCCCTGGAGGTAGTCAAAAAATGTGTAGACGAGGCACTTCAGGACATATTTTAGTAGGCATGGTGGTGTTGGGCTGATGGTTGGACTGGATGATCTTGGAGGTCTTTTCCAACCTTAATGATTCTATGATTCTAAGTTACTTGCTCTTTACATCCTCACTTGCTAGAGTATTGATTTGCAAGTAACTTAACAAAGTCCTTTTCTCTGGGTAACAGAGGGCAGCTGAATTATCTGTAAGGAGTAGGAGTTTACAGGATTGTTCTCTGTGCTGGACCATGCAGTTGCGTAAGCTTTTAAGTGAAGAGAATCATACTATTTATGTGGAGCAATGGATTAACTGTACCTGCAGGGAAACAGAATGGTTATGTGTGCCCAGTCACTACAGAATCTGTGTGTCTTGAAAGTCCTGGATGCTTGATGCAATCTTGCGTATATAACCCATGAATAAGTTTCTTAAATCCTGTCTACAACCCCAAAAGAATTTCGGTTATGAACACAAAGTATGTGGGGTTTTCACCAATTTCCAAAGCTGCTTGATTGCAAAAAAAAGCTCATCGAAACAGTATGTTTCGTAGCTATTAGTCTTGTTAAATACTCCTGAAATATGAGTCCTTCTATACAGAAGAACTGCTGAGTTATTTGTAGTGACTATGAATAGCCAAAAGAGTCCAATGTGAAATCTGTACCTTTTTAACACGTCTATTACCTTTAACTCTGATGGTTATGCTGAAGTGTGGCTCCCAGTCACTGTTGTTATAAACAATGCAGTTACTGTGAACTGGGACTGCACTGAGGTTTTAAGTTTCAAGTTATGTAGTCTTTTAAATAAAATAGGTCTAGACCTTCACTGGAGATGCAGCCTATTAATCATACATTCACACATTATTCCACACCGTCTGATCCAGTGTGTTACCGAAATCCTTTGTACCTTTTATTTTTCCTTCTCATAAATCTTAATTTCATGGGCTTGCTTTTGAGGCACAGAACAGCTCTTCTTGAGACATCTTTGACTTTTGCTTATCTGCTCCAGCTTCTCCTCTCATGTTTAAAACGTGAATTATGCATTTTCATTGGCATTAAAAAAGAAAAAAGTTTATACCTGTTTTATGCAAGCTTGAGCCCACACTGTGAATTTTGTTTGCTGGAGTAGTACGCAGGATACTGGCTATGTGGTGGCAGGCTGTGTCCCTGGAAAGCCAAGCAAGTCTGCTTTGTGTGTGATTGTAATAGCTCTTGTTGGGAAGGAGCCAAACTCAAATTGAATGGGAAGGTGCAGGGAAATCAAAGGAAGATAAACTAATGAAGGATGTCTGATCTACCCTTACTGTGCAAACCTTCACTGTAGACAAGATGTCTGTGTGACATGGGGCTTTCTTAGCTTCATCTAGAGGAACCAGGGAGAGAGTTCTCACCAGCCAGTGACCTTGCCCTCGGCCAAACCATGAAGTTGCTTTGTAAAGCAAAGTTAGTGAAGTGGCACAAAACACCACTGGTTTGCTGCTAGTGTTGGTGGTTCCTCTTCCTACCTCCTTCTGTCCCTTCCTTTCCAACTGCGTGCTTCTGCTTGCTTGTTCCTCTCCTACAGAAGCACCACTGCTTCTGTGTGGGAGGTCCTCTGTCATCTCACGAGACTCTTTTAACTTGGTGCCTTCCTCCTCTTTTTAGAACCCCCAGCCCCTCCTCCCAGAAGAAAGACACACTTGAGTCTCGGCTGAGTTCATAGCATGGGTTGGCAGGCTGAAGGTTGCAATGGTGTGAGTGGGACTGGGGAAAGGAACAGTGCCTTCACATTTTTTTTGGTGGATCTCATGTGCCTGGTGCAACCTTTATCCCAGTGTGAGTAACTTTTGTTGTTGCACAACCAAAACCGTAGTAGAAACGCTTCTGTAAGCAAATGTTTACCCTGAAAACTCAAGATAGGGACGTGGGGGACAATCTTAACCCTAACTATGTAGTTTGTAATTTTTAAGGAGTTTTCTTTGCCCTGGTGCTGACATTGGTACTGGCTCTACTGTTGCAGCAATCTCCTTGTCAGCAAGTCCAGGTGCAGAACCACACATGAGGTAGCCACCTTCTACACGTGCCTATTCTTGCGGACTAGTGATGGGATGGCCACAAATCTTGGTGTGCCTGTCTCTGTAGCTGTCTCTTTTCATTCTTGAAGAAGTCCTTTCTTCTCTTGCCTTCTCCCTCCATCCTTTCCCAGCAGGTGTAGTCCTTTCTTGTAGGAATGTGTAGATAAAGTATGGCTGGTCACATTGTCTTCAGAGAATCTTGTGGTTTTTCTTCAGAATCAACTTTGTCTAACATAAATTATCCAATGAAACTTTGGTTAACTACCTAAAGAAGTATTTGGTGCAATAGCTGTGCATAGTTGTGGGACTGTGAACAAAATGTTGTGTATCTGACCTTTGAAATATTTGAAATTCTAATAATGAAGTTAATCAAACTTTCATGCTGTCTATGAAACATAAGGATTCTTTAAATCTGAAATATTTATGTCATAAAACCTGCATGTGTATTTTTGGGTTTATCTTTAAAATGTCATTGTTATAATAAGTGAATCTGCAGGTAATGCCGCCTTTTTTCTTGCTCTACCCTCCAGTTAACTTCTTGGCAACTGACTGATTTGAGTCATGTCAGTCTTAACACGTGTAGCTACTGCTTTTGATAAAATAAAAACCCAAGTTGTTAGCAGGGTCTTTCTGCTGTTCTGACAGAATATAAATAACTGGCCTTTTTGTGCTTCTCTGAAAGTTGGTGGAAGCTGGATTATCTTCTGAGTTGTCATTTGCTCATTCAGTTGAGACCTCTACTTTTAAGGCCACAGCTAATGTGCATGAGGATTTCTTTGTAACTCTTTGTTTATTTGCTTGCTTGCTTGCCTCATGCCATTATCAATCTGGAGTACTTTGGTTTTACTCTCTAGAAAATAATGTGTATAGTAAAATAGTTCTTTATTATGTGTTTCTGATGTTACTGCCTTAAATTTTCCACCACAGAATACACTCTTTTTACTTTTTTTTTCCCTCAGTTCTGGATTTTTGGGGGTTTGAGATGTTTGTTTTTAATGGGTCAGCCTTGTCTACATGTGGTTTTCATTTTTTTGTCTTTTTTAAGTCTGAAAGGATGCAGAAGTAACATGACAGCCCAAGTGGTAATGTGAGGTTTTGGGAACATGAAAATATTTGAGGATTAATACACTGAATTGAACTTCTTGTCCATAGCAGCATAAACGACCACCAATTTAGAGCCCCTACTAGAGATCCTCAGGTAAGCCATGATCTCTGGAGTCATGTGTGAATGAAGTTTCTCCAGCTGCTGTATGGCGTTACTCGCACTCAAAACGGAAAACACCAACAAATAGCAGTCAGTTGGCTAAGAAGTGGTCCAGGAGAGAAGAGAGATGATGTGATGGGCTGGCGAGTCTTTTGTGCCAGTGGCTGTCATTTGATGAGCTGCGGTGGCTCATCAGCCAAAAGATAACTAAGAGAGAGCAGGTTGAAAAGGATTCTTTTGGCACTGGTGCAAAGGATTGGCTGGGGGAGAAACAGGTGGAAAGGTTGAAACTGAAGCTCATGTCCAGAGTACCACCATGGACCTGTGCATGGAAGAAATTATTCTTCAGGAAGAAGATTGCTCTGCTCTCATTTTAATTCTGCCTTGTGTGCATTGTCTTACCACACTATAACAGGCGTTTCTAGACAGAAGTCAGGGCTTGCTTTATGAAATAAGCAAAGAACCTTTTCCCTAACTGATATGAGGGATCCTTCAGGTCAACTGTGTTCAGGCTTGTTAATTAATGAAATGAATTAATCTTATCTATAACTAGTGGACTAGAAATGAAAGTAGGAGAAAAGCTACTGGAATGAAATATGTAGCTGTAGTGTTTTCACAAATAAATATTGTAGGGCCTGGGTTTATTGTTACAGCCATTATCACCCAGCTTACTTTATACATGTTACATAAAAAGCTTTGGAATCCACATCTGCCAACGCCTTAGTCTTAGGCAGAGACTGAACAACTTTGCACTTTGTTCATTCCAGAAATTCTTACAAGGAACATCCTTTGCTAAAAACAATGTCAAGACATTTTTGGCTTTACCTTTGTTGACTGGTACCAGCTACATGTGGCAGGCAAGTGATGTGTTTGCAAATTATTGTAAATAATGGGTGAGTAATTATCTTCCTTCTTCACCAGGCTCCCATTATTAACTGGATTTTGATTTGCTTTTTGTAATTGCTGATAGCTAAAATGGTCGTCTTCAGGTCCTGGGCAGTGATAAACAAATGAAACCTAAGAGCAGTGGGTGTGTGTGGAGATGTATCACTCTGTGTCCGGTGTGGAGCTGCTGGTAATGCTGGATTATTGCTGGGGCTGTGTGGTGGGAAGCTGGGTGCTGCTCACCACTGTCATGAGCAGGCTGTTCAACTGAACAGACTGTATTTCACTAGTATGTTTGCAGCAAGGACCTCCCACTGTCTTCAAACAAGAACCTAGAGCTCTCCCTTTGGATGCTTTCTGGTCTTGGTCTCCATGCAAGAGCTCTTAGAAAGTCTTGGTCACCATGCCAGAGCTCTTAAAAAGGCTTGCTGCAGCAAAGCATGTGTTAGGCTGAAGTATATGGGAAAAACGTATCTTGGACACCAATTTTGATCCAAATGGACTCTGTTTTGGTAACTCTCTCCCCTTGCTTTTCTCAAGTTTCTGCTAAAAAGTTTTTAGAATTATACATATTTAATAATTTTTATAATTTAAAAAATCTTTACCCAACTTGGGGAAAGACTAAAGACGTTGCCTTAACAGAGCACTTCCAGCAGCTTCTGGGACACCTGCCATCTTACTGAATCTATTTGGGTATCCTCATCAAACCTCAGCTCTAGAGCACATATCCCTGCATTGATTTGTTGGAGCACAACGGTTAACCGATTCCAGTAGAGCACCTGGTGACTTCTGGTGGTCTCCTAGTAGGATTCAGCTGATAGAACCTGGGCACCATCCCTTATGTCCCTTCTCTAATCTGATGGAGGTATGACCATACAGATTCTACAGATTCCTCTTGCTCAAAATCTGCTTGTGCCACGAGGGCATGAAGGACATCGGTTGTGCTGTGCTTAGTAAACTGTTGACTGCTGGCTGTTACGTCAGAGCAAAAGCTCTGTTTATTAGCTGTTGGCAGAGGCAAGGGTTTGCTGCCTGTAGCTGAATCTGCCTAGTGCAGATAGTACTGATGGAACTTCCTGGCAGACTTTCAGGAAGAACCAGCTGAAGAATTGTGCCGGAACATTTGGTAGACGTGCATTTTGTGTATGTTAGTAAGGTCTCATCTGCTTCCACACGCCCAGGCTGCCAGTACTGTGGGAAAACAGGTTTGTGGGGGTTTTTACAAATCTTGTATAGTGGGGTGAAAGTCTCACCTGTACCTGTTCCATTGGGTACCTTCTAACAACCATCCTCAAGGGTGCCATGGGGTAGCCTGCTTCAAGCTGTGCCTGTTGATTTCTTGGGGAACAAAGTGAGTGTGGTCACTTGCTTGCTGTCAGAGCAAATGCTTAGTTTGAGAGGTACAATCACACTAGCATTTTGGAGCTGGCCTTGGGTCTTCTGGGTCTGTGGGTGGAGATGGGAGATAAGTGTACGGAGACAGAAAACTGTGAAGGGTGAAAAGGAATGATTTGAACTTCGTCAGAAGTAAGAGACAGAGATTTGTTGGCAGGATATTTGGTGTGGGAGGGACCACTGATTGTGAAATGCGCTTTTCCACCTTCATTAACCAGAGCCAAGACCAAAGAGCTGCTCAGACATGCTCCAAGGTGCTGTCCTCTTGCTGGCTTATATCAAGGTAGGGATAAACAGTGCAAGCAAACACCCCTTTGATCAAGGGAGGCTCCTGCAGTGATTTGCATGGTGTCAGTTCCTTGTGCCAGTGCAACGTTTTCCTGTCAAGTTGCACAGACCCATGTATCTCACATTCTGTATGTTGTACTCAAGCTGAGGGTCAGCTTGCAGACTGCATTCACCGAGCTCTGTGTCTCACTAATACAGAAGGAACAAAACTTAGTATCTATAAAATAATAAAGGCAGCCTAGAGTCAACATTCTCCCTTCTGTAATTACAACTAAACTTGCCAAGCCTCAAAGTGTCTTTTTTTCCCCACTTCTGGTGGAAAAAGCTTCTTTTAAAAATGTCTTAATTTATGTCTGAATTATCCTTCTAAAAAGGTTCCAGAGAAAGTGATAAAAGTACTTAAATTTATGTATATATAATTTTTAAGTTATTGTTAAACTGAAGGTACTTTATCCCTTTGAGGCATTACAAATTAAATTAAATTAACTTTTGAGTGAGCAGCCTTGTTGACCTGGGGTACTGACAGACCTTGTCTGGTGGATTGTGCTGGGATGGCTTGTAACATCACTACTACAGAAGTGTGCACCTTTCCTCCCTGATAAGGAGGGGAATGGAATGTGTGATATCTCACCTGCTTCATGTCCCCATCCTGGCTCTCAGTTTAAACTGTGAGTAGAGATTAGGGGGCTGTGTTGTGGTGGCTGAAGATGTGCTCTCCCAGGTGCCTTCTCCTGAGATTTGGATGGCTCCTGTGGCATAATAGTCATTGTCAGTGTCTATGTGTGTTTACTAGCATTACAGATTTTCAGCTTTAATTTTCTGTTTAATTCCCTGAAAGTAATCTTTTCACAAAACATGGACCTCGTATCCCAAGCAAGTGTGGTATTGTAGGACGGTTCCAAACATAAGGACACAGTTGAGCAATGTAGAGAGTAGTTAGTTTACATTTAAAATACCAACAGAAAACCTGTTTGCGTTATTAAGTCCAACAGGATTTCAGCAGCTTGCAGCAGGCGGGGTTGGCTGTAATTTGTGATTGTGCTTGTGTTCTCTTTGCTGCTTGCAGCACCAGATGAGAAGAGTGTAAAAGGTGTGTGGGCCCTTGACTAACTTTTCGAAGGGCTCAAAGAATGTCAAAGCAATTATTTGGATGGGAATTGCATGTGGAACTTGAGGAGTGGATGATGCTTAGGCCATTGAGTGCTGTAGTTAAACTGGAGAGTTGGACTCAAATTAACAAAGAAAGATTTAATATGACAGGTACAACATGCTAGAGTCAGCAAAATCTTATAAATATTCTATGACCTGTTGTTGGCAAATTTGAGTTGACCTGCAACAAATTATGTTGGAGGTGAAGGGAAATGGATGATCAGATATAGCATTGGTGCATCTCTTAGCTCAGCCATTGGGACATTTGCTCAGGATGCAGTAGCTGGAGCCTGCAGTCCTCATCACACAGGAGGGTCCCCTCACTAGGTGATGGGTGTTTTGGAGAGATTACTCTGAACATGTACTACCAATGCTGCTGTCTCCTGCACCAAGGCTGTATGTTAGGTCAGCAATAGGAGTTCATATGGCTTGAAACTGAAATCATTCAACTTATGGTGAGCTCACTGCCTTATTGAGTCATCCTCTTTGCTTCTCACAGTCTTACCCTGACCTTTGCAGTAGATTACGTGTAGTGGAACAACCTTAGTAGGCTACAAGCATACTAGTGGGCCAGCATCCTTGCAAGGGCTCAGAACAGTTGGTGGGCTTTCCAGAAGAGCATGCTGAGCTTATGAGGCAAAGAGCACTGCAGTGCTATCTATGTCCTGAAGTGGTAACACAAAGTGCTTGTGGATGAGCCTGTTCTCTGGAGAGGCGTGTTAGCTGTAACGGTTCAGATTCCCCTCGGGCAGAACAGGGGTTTGGATCCAGGTATTTCATATCCGGAGCGAGTGTTGCTGCTACTCGTCTTCTGCAGCAGCCTGTCTCCTCCAACTGCTGCTGGCTCATGAGTGGTGTCTGAGTCAGCCTCATGCAACTTGTTTTTATTAAAATGGCTGAAGTGGAGCAACCTATGATTTAACTGGAATGATCAAACCGACACTTTTTGTACATTATTTTGGGATAAATCAATATCTGAGATTTTTTTGCTGAGGACTCCTGTCAACTTTGGGTTCTTGGTATGTCTGTGTGGTTTTAATTGTTTTAATCCATGCAGTGAAGTCGTGAAGCAATCCGTAGAACCTTATGGATAAATTGCTGCAATAAAATGCAGCCTTCTAGCCAAAACTACTTGGACTCTGTTCTAACTCCTGCTTTGTTTAGCAAGGCACTGTACATAGCCATAAAAATTGCTGTCCTGCCAAGTCTTTTCCTTGTACGTACATACACATACTCTCTGGGCCTCCATTTGCCTTCTACATTGCACCTTCCTATTGTACAGGAAAAATGGCTTTTTGACATTTCTATATACGTATTAAAAATACGACGAGATTAGTGTCAGGTGCCACCACAGTAGATAAATTTAAGGTAAACGCTGAAGAGTAATCCAACTTGTTTTACACTATGCAGTTTGTTTCTAACTGAAGTTGGAGAGCTCTGAGCAATAAAGTTGATGAAAGGTTTGGAAAAAAAACACACTGAGAAAAAAAACTAGCCAAGGTACATTTGCACAGAGAGGAGCATTACTGAGTGATAAAGGGATGCTGTGATGCGACAGCTGTGGTTAAGGAGCAGTCTTAGAAAAGGATGAACGGTAGTGAATCCAGTTGTGTCAGGGAACATGCAGATTAAGATTGGGGCAGTTGAAGAAATAGCCAAGGGAAGCTGTAAAACTTAATTGCTTAGAGGAAAAAAAAATTAAGATGACATCAGATGTCTGCATCAGCCTGTGAACCAGCTCAGGACTGGAGGCTTTATTTCTGATATCTTCCAGTGCAATGCTTTTGTTGTATACACAGAGACTAGATCCAGCTTTGGCAATGCTTCCTCTTGTTGGTTTGGATATCCTGTGTGTCATCCCTGTGTGGCTTTAATGAGGTGTGGAAATTCCTTCTTTACAAGAAACGTGTACAGTTACTGGTAATCCTAATAAAAAGGAATGACAGATCAGTATGAGTCATGAAGAGACTCATTCATGTTTATAAAAGCCCTGCAAAAAAAAGGTGATTTAAAGTAGTCTCTATTGTTTTGCAAGTGTGTGGCTATAGTTTGGGGGTTTAAGCCATTTAGTTATTCATTTTTAGTGACTTCAGGATCACGGGATATACTTTCCATGTGAATCTTTCTTTTAATTTTTCCTACAAAAATGGGATTGGATGTAGCTTAGCAGCTGGCTGCTATGGTTGTTACAGCACTGTGCTTTTAGCTCTTTGAGCTAAATGATTATGGATAATATGATAAATGGAGTTTCATTTTAGCAAGATGTTTGTTTATGCTGCCATCTAGTTTGGTGTCTGTTGTTGTGGGGACTTCTAGCAGACAGCTGTGCTGTGCCTACTGGGCTATACAATCTGCATCCTGATTGCCTACTCGGGTGCTGGTATATTGATCGTTGCAGCTCTTCCGCGATTTTGGGCAGGTCCCGTTTTGGAAAGCTGAGGCGCAGGCCACGTCCATGATGGAAGCTGTCACGGAACTGACAAGAATTTGATCTTCTTGGGCAGAGATCAGATGAATGACTACTGGTGGTGAAGTCTGGAACGGGGCTGAGGGGCAAAATGCCCAGGCAGCAGAAGTCAGGTCGTTTGAGGACTGGGGAAGATGGTGCTTTGTTTTGATGCTTGTAGAAAGGCTTTTCTTATTTCACAACACCATTTGAAATGTTGAAAATTTCTGTTCCTTGTTTTCAGCTCAGAGGATGTATTTGGTTTGTATTAAAACTAGTCATGTACTTAAGGTTGAGCTTAAACTTAATCCTCATGAGTAAAAATAGTCTTAGAGCCATGAAGCATTTTGGTGCAGCCGTGCTGGCTGTTAGTGACCCTGGTGTGTTTCTCCATCCTGCCAGGTTGCTGTGTGGTTGTGCTCTCCCAGGGGTGGAAAAAGGAACAGTGGTAACTGTTTGACAAGAAAGTGAGGAACAGATTTTTTCAGTCATACCTATAAATTACAGATGAATGTGACAATTACTGTATGCAAGAAAAGTGTCTTGTCTGAAGCTATTAATTATTGTTATTATGTTATTACACTTCATAACTGGATGATGTAAACATCAGAAAAATTATGGCCAT
Organism: Tapera naevia; assembly: GCA_033556795.1. Lineage (NCBI taxonomy): Eukaryota > Metazoa > Chordata > Aves > Cuculiformes > Neomorphidae > Tapera > Tapera naevia. The sequence goes on along the minus strand of JAUMJJ010000033.1, from coordinate 11,939,143 downwards.
CCAGGTCAAAGGATATTTTGTCCACTAAATGTGATAAATAATAATAAAAACACCTGTAAAACCCCAAAGCATCAAGTGGTAAGGAAAACAAAACTCTGGGCTAAGCTGGAAGTAGTTGTTTCACTTTTTATTCTGGAAGCTGCTTCCTCCTGAAGCATAAGGAAAGCAGCTCTGTTTGCTGGCTTTTTTTTGTGCTATTTTCCCCTCGCCATGAGTGATGTCCCTGTGATTTTTCCCTGTGTGCTTGGGAGGTAATTGCACAAGACATTTCTTAGCCTGTATGGTTGTATTTTGTTTTTTTTCCTTGAGAAAACTCACATGGAAAACCTCTGAGAAAGTGTTTCTGAAGAAGAAATGCAGACATTGAGAAGTGCCAGTCATGGGAAAAGGTGAAGGAAGTCAGTGTAGGCACTTGGGGCAAAGGGCTGAGGTGTTGCCGCTTGAAAGATATATGAAAGTTACAAAGTGACCCGGTTCTTACTAATGGTATAGAGGATTATTTAACTCGTCATTTACAAGTACGTGCAGAAATTTGGCAAGCCTCTCAGTGTTTGAGTTTTTCATTTAAAGCCTTTGATCCTGGAGGCAAATAGTCAAGGCAGCTTCAAGGGCTTGTTAAGTCTTGTGACTTCAAGATTGTGTAGAAAAGACAGAAAGGCTGGAAGAAGGCTCAAGTCAACAAAACTCAAATAAAAGCACAATGGGGTATCTCGGAGTGCTCTTCTGCCCTGCTTCCCTAGCAGTGAGATTTTGATGTCTGATGTTCACAAACCTGGAGCTGCAATGTTCCCAGTGGTGATAACTTGTACTGACTGATCAATCCCCTGTGGTTTCGCAAGACATTGCAATGAAAATCAAGTCCTGCAAACCCATGAGATTGCTGTAAAAATCAGAAGAATTTAAAGGGGAGGCTGAGAGATAAGACAGGTGGTTCCTCTACACTTCTCTCTGCAGCTGTGACTGCTAAAATTTTGAGTTGGATGGGTAGGTTGGGTTGAGGGTCTCTGGTATGCTCATCTGCCACGAGAGGGCTCTGCTGATCAAGGGTTCCCATGTTGTGCTCAGCCTCACAACACTCACCAGGTGAGCCTATGGGTCTCTGGGATTTGGCCAGCATCCTTACCACCACTGTGGCAATAGCAGCTGGCGCAGATGAGGCTGAATGTGTAGGTGATCAAGGGATGGTGAGCAGCTGGACCTGGGGCACCCTGCAGATGTGCATTTATGAGCCAAGTGTTCTCCTGCACGTTCCTGGCATGCTGCCTGACAATGGGAGTGGCTGCAGGGGCTGTCCCAGGGTGCCAGGCTGCTGCTTTTGCTAGGGTAATTCTCTCTTTATTGAGGTTAATGAGCAAGAGGCTTTCCAACCTAGCATATGGGCAGAGCTTTGTCATGCAGCCCTGCGTGATGTCATGCTATTTTGAACAGAACTCAGGATACCCTATTTCCTAGATTTATTTTTTTTTCCCTACATAGTGTTTTTTCCCACAAACAATAAAAGCACCAGTGGTGCAGACACTGACTGTATCTTCTGTACAGTGAAATAAGGAAGGGGGAGTAGCGAGAACAAGTGGCAGAAAACTTGCCAACTGACTTGTCCTGAGATTTTCACCTAGTGCTCGGATGTGGTTGACTTCAATGCCAACTTTACTTGCTTCAACCAGGGCTGGGATCAGTCTTTGCTAAGTGTCAAATTCATGCTAAAAACTTTTATAGTTTTCTCAAGTGTCTGGTTGGTGTATCTTCATGTCATATGTTTTTTGGAGATAGTCAAGTTTGGTTGAATTGCTAGCAATTTATCAATGAGATTATTCAACAACCAGTTTTGTTCTGTGGTTCCAGTGTTTTCTGTGAGAGCTGCTCCTGCTTTTGGTAGTGCTTTAGGATGGTCTGGAATCCGAGAAGACTGAGGTTTTTATGTATTCTCCAAAAGCTCTAAGTGTATGATGGCCATGTCAGGGGTGGAGAAGAGATAACCAATCACACAGGGTCCATCCCAGGCCACAGGTCTCTTCTGTGCTGCTAAAGGGCATTGATTGATGCCCTGTACCTTTAGGGAGTGAGGTATAAAAGATGGGCATGGTGGGAGAGGACCATGACCGCACATGTAAGCGTCTGTTGGTATGTGCTTTTGGTACCTAGTCTATTCTGTAGTAACTGTTGGGGCATACCCAGAGATTTACTTGTTACTGTTGGGTGCAATTAAAGTTGAGGGTTGCTTTTTTGTTTGGCTGGTGAATAAACTTCCTGAATTGAGTCAGAACCTCATGAGTGTTTTAAAATATGAAGCAGCCTCTGTGATGGGTGTGATAGACTGAAAACCAAAATCCAGACAACAGAAATTTGAAAGGAATAGCTAAACTACTTTGTAAAGGTGAAATTAATAATGCTGGTGAAGGTAAACTGGAGCAGAACTGTCCTACAGAAATTTGATGTATTCCCCTCTCTGAGCACATGCAGCAAGCGTATTTCTGTATTGTCTGTGCAGTGCTGTACTGGGAGAGCCAAAGCATTTTCCATAGGTCCAACACCAGAGACTTTTTGAGAACATGGATGCAAATATTCCTTCTGACAATGTGGCATCTGTGGGGGATTGTGAAGAGACTGGTGATACTCATACATGCTAATAACAAACCACTTCTATTTATTTTTCTTCCTTAGCTTCCTTTACAGTCTCTCTTCGTACAATGGACAACATCACAGTTATGATTAAACTGAGACCTGGTATTTCACCAAGCTGTCAAATTCGTGTTAAATATCTCATCAGGTCTGAGCTCAAGATAAAGCCCGGGGAGACGGTAACTTTTTCCTTCACTTGCAGCACTCCAGAGAAGTATTTCATCATGGAAATTCAGAAAAATATTGGTAAGATACATTTTTTTAAATTTTTCTGCTAGTGGTAATTTTCCTCCAGTAAAATCATATACCGTTTTCCCTGTTTCTGTGTTAAGGTACCCCTTATAATCTTGGTAAAGAAGAAATCTTTAGACACTGATAAATAACCTTGAATTACTGAAACTAAGCAAGTTAAAGAAGTCTGTGTTATGAATGATAGAATTAATGTGAACTTGGCTGTTCTGTAAACAGTAAAAAGACAGTTTGTGGCATCAGTTCTTTGCTGCCTTCCCTTCTCCCAGTTTGTAAGCCTGTCAAAGAATCTTTTTTCGTCTCCAAAGCCTCTGAGCACTGATAATGATCTGTTACCCACATTGTTCATTGAACAGCTCAATTGTGTCTATGTAAGGGCAACAGAAACATTGAAGGCATGCATGTGTTTCCTTATATTTAATGAACATTATTGAAGTCAAGAAACTGAAAATTTTTAAGTGTTGGAAATAAACCTTCATTTGCTTTGAATGTTATCCCTGGTATATGTATATAACGTACTCTTCAGTGGCATGAAAACGTGCTACTTCTCAACAAGATGCCAAATTTCACTGGGCATTCAGTCTTTGGTAACATCTTTTCTATTTTTGGAGTGGTGCTGAAAAAAGGTTCTTGTCACATTTTATTCATTTACTTCATACAAATAGTAATGTTTACAATGTTTTGTAGTAAATTTGTAAGGTGCAGTTGTGGTATTTTTATGTTGGAGCCTGGACGTGGATTAAAGTATGTCTGGGTTTTTCTGGTGTCCAGCTTTAAATACCAATAATCTGGATTTTTCAGAGAAAAGTTGTCTAAGTTCTCCCAAGAATCCTGCAGTGACCATTCTTATTCATCACTTCTCCAAAGTCTGGGCCCTGAGTTCTTCATCAGGGCACTAAGGAGATGAAGACACAGTCCATGGAAAGCAGTGGAAAACTTAGAGATTAATGATTTGCTGAGCACCAAAGTAGACTTCTCCATGTGTGATGGGATGGAATAGGTTCTCTAAATCCACGATATTCAGCTCTCTTGACACTGCATTTCTCCCTTTTGCCCGTTCAGCACTCTACCCTGTTCACTAAATACCTTCTGAATTCTTCAGCAAACAAGGTGGGAATACTAGGGACAATGAATCCGTTCTGTTAGTCACCCTGACAAAAGCAGGATTATCCTCTCTGCTCTGTGGGCTAGGAGTCCTGTTTAGACGCTGCATGTAACCATGTTATAAGGGTGTCTTTTAATAGAAGTTCAGTGCAACCTAAAAACTGTGAAAATAGAAATGAAAGGGAAAAACGTTAGATTCCTCACTTACTTGAATGCTTTCTGTAGTTTATCACAGCTGTTTTTTCTCTGCCTTTAGACTGTGTGTCAGGCCCGTGTCCCTTTGGAGATGTTCATCTTTACCCACTGGGGCTACCTCACCTTAACAGGACTTTCATCTGGGATGTGAAGGCGAGTACAAAGGCTGGACTTGAACTGAAATTTTCTTCCCCGTGGCTAAGACAGATTGAACCAGGAGGGACGTGCCCAGATTTCGTTAGCTACAACATCAGTAGCTGTATCGATACAGCCGTAGTCAACATTGGCACCTTCTGCAGGAATGGCTCGGTGTCTCGTGTCAAGCTGCTGGGAGGAGTCATCATGTCCCTGCACCTCCCGTGGGATTCACATCTCACCACCTCAGGCTTCAGCATAGCTAACAGGGCTTCCATAAAACGTAAGTAAGGAGTAGTGATTTCTCACTTGTAATTGCCTTGTGCAGCTTGCAAGCAGAAGTCTTCAAGCTTTTCTTCTTGGATAACCTTCTGGTTTGAGTGATGCTATCCATAATTCCCTTCCACTTCATCTTTCTATAAGCTTGTTGTGTGGTGTTTACTTTGGTAGCTGTTGTCTTTCTAGTGTCAAAATATCTTAGTTTGGTTGGTTAACCTAATAATTATGAAGCTGCTTTTGATGCACACTAATCACTTTCAGTTGTTTTACGTTTCCTAAAACTAAAACATACCTTTTCTGTTGTTTTTATTTTTTCAGCCAGGTGAGACTAGATATAGCATGATTAGAATGAGTTGATAGAGTTATTTGATGCTTGCAGTGTGCAGTTAGGTTTATTGATTTTTAAATAAAGCCTCCTTAATTTCTGAAGTCTGAAACCAGTGCCTGTCTTCGGGAGAAGAAGGTGGGAAAAGGAGAAGCAGTGCCTAGAAGGCACATGAGGCTGCTTAGATACAGCTATCTGCTTCAACCTGCACAGTAGCATAGAACATTGGGTAATAATCTTCTTAAGACACCTGGAATGCTATATAGCAGTCAATGGGCTACTTTGGGATCTCGTGAAAAACCCTCTTTGGAAGATATTCTTACTCCTTATTTAAATTCTGCAGGTGTTGCTGTCCAAGGCTGAGCTTCTACAACATGAGTTTTTGTAACTCCTGACACACTTTGCAGTTGCACGTTGTCACTGGAATCCTAGAGCAGGGCTGTAATCTCTGTGTACCCAACTTCATGCTGCCAGAAGGCTTCCAAGCATGAAGTGTGGTCTCTGTAGTTTGCATTCATGTTTTATCATGTGGATTTGAGGCTCTTTGCTGCAGTGTTCTTGTTAGATTTGGGAGAGTTTTGGACCGAGAGCTATGTGCTGGTATAAAAGCTCACATCTTTTTTTTCCCAAAACCCAGTGAAGGAGAAGCAGTTGTCAGGTTGCATATTTGCTCTTGTAAAGCAAGACTTAGGATCTACAGTATTTTCTTTCCAAAAAATAAAGGCCTCTTTGTCCATGTGTTTGAAAGGTAAACATGCTAAACTGAAAATACGGCATTACCTTTTCTATAATTAAAGACAAAATAGTCAACATAAATACATGTTTTATTCTGAGGGTTTTTTAATAACCTAACCTGTACTGAAGTGGCTGATATCGCTGACAAAATAAAAATACTCTGCTGCTGGGGTGCTACAAATGCCAGTGTGTCATTTAATTGCAACTTGTTTTGTATGTTTTTTTTTTTTCCTCATGTTTTAGGGTTATGTATTATTGAATCCATTTTGAAGGGAGAGTCTTCAGTTACTCTGATGTCCCCAAACTACCCACTGGGCTTTCCAGAAGATGAGCTCATGACATGGCAGTTTGTGATTCCTTCCAGCATGAGAGCAAGTGTGTTTTTCCACAACTACAGTCTCTCTAACTGCGAAAGGAAAGAGGAGAGGGTGGAGTACTACCTCCCTGGTTCCGTCAGCAACCCAGAGGTGTTCAAGCTGAGTGACAGCCAGCCTGCCAATATTGCTGGTAGTTTCAACCTGTCCCTGCAGGGCTGTGATCAAGATGCCCAGAACCCAGGCATTCTCCATTTGCTCTTCCAAGTTGTTGTTCAGCCCCCGCAGATTGATGAGAGTAAGTACTTGTCTACCTATTCCATTGCTTTTGCTTACAGATGCATGGGCTGAGCACCACAAGGAAGAGAAATACTGGGGTTTTTGTCATTTTTCTTGAACTTTGGACCTTCTTTGAGTTTGAGGAGATGGGTTGCCAAGCAACGCTAAGGTCTGTTTTACCACCCGAGGTACCACTGGCTGTTGTTACAGCAAGGCAGATAGAGATGCTAAAATTTGCATCTGTGATGGAGTATAAAGCTCCAATAGATTTTAGTGAAGCTTGTAAACTGAGATTGCTTTCCTTTTCCAGCATCCACGTCGTGTAATTGAGAAAGGCTTTTGAGATCTGTGGTATGATGCCTTCTGTGTTGTATAAAGCAAGCTAGCTTTTCCATGTGACTGTGTTCCCTCTGGGCGCCTGATCCAGGTACAGGCAAGGACTAACTGCTTGACTGGAAGTGTTTGAGCTCACATGTATTGCATGTTCTCCAGTACATAGATCAAGTTTGAGCTTATTCGGTTTTAATTCTAGCTCTAAGATTCAACATTTTAAACATAATTATTAAAATTTGAATATGGGTTTCTGCTCTGTACGTAAGAAATCGTGCTTAGCAAGGTGAAACCCGCTGTTGCAGCTGGTAGATAAATTGGTGACATTGCACATATAAAATTTTCTTCATACTACTAATGACATCAATATGCATTTCTTTCCTTCCTTTCTTCCTTCCTCTGAGTTTTATTTTGCTTACTAGAGAAGCTTGAATATCATCTAGTGTGAAGAAGTTACACTGCAAATAGAAGGCGTTGATAAGATACTCCAATGATAATATCCCCTACAGATTTGGATGTTCTTTAAGTTTCTTTTTGCTACACTAAGAATTTTTTTCTGTTTTCTTGCCCCAAATCCATACAGGCTTAACACAATGACGTGTAATACTACAGCATCTATTTAAAAACGGAAATAAAAGGCCTGCCTAGGTAATGAGCTATGAAATAAGTGATTTATCCTTCACTGGCTTCTTATCTTTGACCATAGTTCATGGTGAAGGTTAATAGTCAAGGTGCCCTCACTGCATAGGAGCAGGTGGAAGAAGTCCACACTCTGGGTGACACTGCAGCAGGAGATATTTAGATGCTTTCTATATTAAGTAATTTTAGAGCGAGTGAAGCTTGAATGCCCTGAACCTTGAAGTCACATATTCAGAAAGGGTCTGTAGCATCTCACCAATGTAATCCTCATTTCTTTGTCTAGTCTGGCTCCATTCATGAACAGCAACTTCTCCTGACGTTGTTAACCAGATCATGTTTGCTTGCATGTATTTTGTGTTGCACTTTGGAACCCAGACAGAGTGAAAACCTTTTATACAGTTAAATTGGCTTTATCTCTCTTCTATTTCACAAAGCAAAAAAGAATTTTAATATCATTATAGCCAGTAGACAAGACGATAATCATCTGAAAAATAAAACCTGGTTGTCCTTTATTTAATGAAATGCAAATAATAAACCACTTGGATTTAAGAGACAGCAGTGATTTCTTTAGGGATTTTATAAGATTTCATGAGTGATTTTGTAGTTGTGTAAGTTCCATCAAAGACTCAAATTCAACCCTCAAGACAGTATTGAAACTTTTATAAAAATAAAATAAAAAATGCTGTCTGCAGTGTACAAATTAAACATGGATCTTCTTAAAAATGCATTGGTATCTGCGTATTCTCAAAGCTTCCCAAACATTTGGGTATTCCACAGTTATCTCTGGTGCCTGTCATTAAATAAGAGGAAAATATAGTTCTTTCCAAAGTAATTTATCTAACCCTGTCAGTGGTTAGCTACCACAAAGAAACCCACAAACCTCTGAAGAATGAGTAACCTTGCAATAGAAATCCTAGATGCTGTGCTTAGTTGTGGCAATGACTTTGAGATTTCTTCCTTCTCTTGCCTTTTTCTGTGTCTATTTTCTCACAGAGGAGAAAGCTATTTTACTCAACCTTTTGATTATGCCTTTGAGATCCATAGCTAAAACCAGAAAATTAGGATTAAAAATACTGCACGTGTGTGTATGTATATGTGTATACGTGTCTACTTCTGTCCATTATAGAATCACAGAATGGTTTAGGTTGAATATCATAAATGTCATCTACTTCCAACTCTCTGCCATGGGCAGGGACACCTTCCACAAGCTCAGGTTGCTTTCTTTTACATCAGAGACACGTGCCTTGTCAACAGCATAAGGATGCTCTGTGCATCTGATATCTATCTTTGCACGTGACAGTTAATCTTTGTGAACTAGGCAACAGCCATAATCTCTAACTTTTTTACCTCATACCTTTCCTCTCCCTCTCCCAGATGATCCAAGTAATTGCAGCTGCCATTAGCTTACATAGGAGAAGGTTTTTGTCATCTCTGCTTACTCCTGTTGTTCTGACTTGCTAGGGCAAGTCATCTAGAAGATCACAGACTTGCAGAATGGGTGAGGTTGGCAGGGACCTCTGGAGATCATCTAGTTCCAGCTCTCTGCTCAAGCAGGGTGAGACAGAACATGTTGCCTAGGGCAGTGTCCAATTGGGGTTTGAGTGTCTCCAAAGACTTCACATCTTCTCTGAGTAACCTGTGCCAGCGGTTGACTACCCTTGCATTATTTTTGTTGTTGTTGTTTAAACAGAATTTCCTATATTACAACTTGTGCTTTTTGCCCTGTCACTAGGCACCATTTATAAGAGTCTGGCACCGTATCACTTACACATGCACTCATCCCCCTGAGCCACCTTCTTCAGGTACAGTCCCCTTGGTCTCTTCTCCTGTGAGAGGTGCTCCAATCCCTTAAGCATCTGTGTGGATCTTTGGCCTTACTCCAGTACATCTGTGTCTGTTTTGTACTGGGGAGCACAGAACTTGACTCAGCATTGCAGATGTCTTGCCAGTGCTTTGGCAGAGGGAAAGACTTGCTTTGCTGAACCTGCTGTGAATGCTTTCTTGCATAGCCTAGGAAGCTGTTGGCCACCTTTGTCTCAGCAGCACATTGCTGGCTCGTATTCCACTTGGTGTCCGCCAGGACCCCCAGGTCTTTCTGCAAAGCTGTTTTCAAGCACCATTGTTGCAAACTTGCTGAGCGTGCACTCTGTCCCACTAGTGAAAATGTTAAGCAGTTTTGTCCTCAGTACGTGCCTCCTTAAGCAGATGTTTAAGCTTAATCTTCCTGTTTGGGAGAGGCTGCCAGGGATAATGGCCACTGTGTACCCCTGGGCACCTGAGGTGCAGCAAGCTCGGAGGGTTTGCTCGATCTTACAGCAGCTGGTGTGTGGTGGGATATGGCAAAAGTGGTGGACTGCAAGAGAAATGGTGGCTAGTGCTGAGGAAGAGGAAGGTGCTCTTTATTTTTCATTTAACTCTTCCAGCACTCAGGTTTGGTTTATACAGCTGGTCAGAAAATATTTCTAGTAGAATTATTTTGAGCAATTAAACGAAAGTGCAATGTGGTAATTTAGTCTTGCCATTGAAGGAAATGAAGCAGTCCAACAAAGCCTGGTCTTCAGCCTTCCTGCCAGCGTGGTGACAGACTTAAATAATTTGTGACGCCTCTGTATGTTTTCAACTGCCAAGGAGAACAGGCTTTTAGGAAGCATCTTTGAAGGTTCCAGTGACCTTCATGATGACTGTCAGCACTTTGCTGAAGTACAGTACTTGGCAGTTTTTTTCCCTTTTGAACCATGTTGGTACTTACATTTTAAGTAGCTTAGTCTTTAACTGACTCCATACAATCAGATGTGCTTGATTACTGACTTTGGACAATTTTCTTCAACTTGGCTTTGAAAAACATAGACTAACAAAAACTTAGCTGAGATGGCATTGTTGCAGTAAATACAACATTTGAGAATGGAGAACCTTTTTTCCGATCAACTGTTGTGTGATAGGTAGAACTGACTTAAAAGGAAATAACAAGAAACCTCTTAAAAAAAACAAATCTTACATAGTTGGCCGAGCTGCTGACATTGTAGTCTAAACTGTTTGAATAGCTAGCCCATGTGTTACCTTGTTGTAGCTGTAAAGTGGTGGGGAAATGGGCTTTGTGTGTGTAAACTTCTAAATTAGAAGAGCAATACAATACTGTCTTGAGTTTGTGTTTCACTGGTGGAAGGAATTAAATCACATTTTCTTAGCTAATATAGAAATAGCTATAACAGCTGCTCATCTGATGCATGAGAAGAGACGGAGGAAGTTCTGCTCCACACCACGCTTCTTGCCAGTAATTTCTCTGGGGTGTTTTGCATTGCAGATGTCACTCATTTGGTCGACCTTAGCAAGGAATGGAATATGACTGTAACCATACACTTGGAAGGATGGCCCAGCCGCATCTCACCCATGTCTGAACCAATATGCCTGATCTGTAAGGATCCTCGCACCTGTGACCGTGGCTTGACTTTAGTGTCTGGAGCTGTCTACAAGATCTCCTTTCTATGCAACGACTTGTCCCGTCTGAGGATCACAGCTGAAAAAGGCATAAGTATGACAAAAGTGGCTTAATGTTTCCTAGGGAATGCTTTCATGTGCTTTTCCCCAGTGGTCAGTCAAACCTTCTCTCTCACTTGGATTTAAATAGTGTGAGGTTGTAAGCCAGGTGTTAGCCAGCTGGGAAATGGGTACAATGAATCTGGAGATAGCCTTGTTGTTTGCTATGTCATTCTACCTTTAAAAATAGAAAACGCATGGATATTCCTAGAAGGGAAGGGCAGAGGGCACCTAAGGATCTACTTGCTGGAAACTGTAAAATAAGGAAGTGCAACAGGAGAGCCATAGATCTGCCCATGAAAATTCGGGACCAAGGCAGTCACCAGGAATGCATCTTGTGCTGTTTGCATGTCTGCTTGGTGTAGGATTTTCCCAAATGCTTTCAACTACCAGTAGAGCAAAAGTTTTAAAATACGTATTTTGACCTTTGCTAGCCTGCAGCTGTGGCCCACTCAGCCAATGATACTGCAAAAATAATATCTAGAGTGAGGAGTTTTGACTATGTTTGTATCTGTTGGTTTCTTTGATGTCCTGCACCCTTTTAAGGAAAGCTGTTTAACTACAAATGATACATGTTTGGGTAAAAGAGGGTATTTTCCCAGGTAAATTCTTATCTGGGTCTGTAGCAGAAAGCTGACAGTATTCTGGGTATGTGCAATCTGGTACACAAGAAAACTTGCTTTTCTAGGTATTTCCTCTGCAAGAAAAATAGAACCCTTGGAACTTCTTTTTGTGATTCCAGGCTGTGTCGATCTTCGGTGGTGTCAGAGGAAGATCTATTCCCTGTCTGTACCCAAAGCTATTACTCAGTTGCCAATTCGACTGCATAAGTTTATTTGGAAGCTCTTAGCTCCCGATCTGATCAACATAGAAATTACTTCTCCGTCCCTGAAACTTCAGCAACACGTCCCAGAGCAGAGGTGCAACACAAGCTACAGTTACAGCATTGTTAGTGCCACCCCACTGACAGAGCTGAATGTTGGTGTATTCTGTCCTGGTGGAGCCATTGAAAAGATTCAGATGAGGAATAATATCACCATATCTTTAAAAACATTTGGTAAAGGATTTCTCAATGAGTCTAACCATCAGGATCTGAAAATGTCTTTTGTGCCACATATTAAAGGTAAGGCAGTGGTTTGTATGACTTCCACAGTGCAGGATCTCTCGCTAGGTTTGTTAGAGCACATATAAATGAATAGAAATAAGAGTTCAGTTTTTTATGTCTGATTCTGGAGCCATTGCTAGGGTTGATGTTTTTCTGAATTGGAGGTGGTTTATTCCTGGGAGAGGGAAGGAACTTTGTACTCTCTATGGCAGATAGTTGTTTGTGGGAAAATCTGCAGATATATTTATGCTAATTGGGATAGTAGTAAAATTACTGTGGTGGAAGGGGTGATAGGTGAGTTGTGTTGCTGGTACTGAGATGCAGGTGACTGTACAAATTTGCTGGACACAGGTATGAGTGATGAGTTTTTGTTATGGAGAAGAAAGACTAGATCATTTTATGTGCTCAAAGAGAAAGCTTTTAAAAAAAAGAAAGTATAAAAACTAAGATTTCATTCCTTTATTCCTTTCCTTCTCTGCAGATGAATGCACTTTCACTGTAAGGCCAGATTCCAAAGCTAAAGTTTACTTGCAGACTCCCAACTGGCCATATGGTCTGCCTCCTTATGTCTCCATATCCTGGTATGTCATGGTACCCAGCAAGCAAGTTGCCCACCTCGGGTTCTCCAAGGACCGCATGGGCATCACTTGCGAGACGGGCCGTGCGTATGTCAACATAAAGGAGGAGACACTGGGGGCAGAAGAGACCGTGCGCCGTGAGGATGAGCTTCTGCCCAAGCCCCGAAATATGTACCATGACTTCTGGGTAAATGTCTCCAACTGTAAACCCGTGGATAAGACGCAGCTGACCTTGCTGTTCTGGGTGACTTTTGCTGACAAGCAGATGGGTGAGTCCTGTAAGGTTGTGGTAGTTTGCTTTCCACTTGTTTTCTTGCTTTATAATGGATGTTGGCCTACCTTAGGTGGGATTTTTATGAGAACCCTGCCTTTGGAAATACCTGTCACTCAGAAGCCTCTGAGAGTTATAGGTGGGTTCTTCTGGAGGCTGGGGAGGAAGGTGGGTTTTTAATGTGGTTGAGGGGTTTCTTTATAAAGCAAGGGACTGCAGGGCTTAAGGGGAGTAAGACTAGATTTTCTTTCCTTTATTTAATTTAGCTTTTTAAACTGAAGATCACAGCCAGAAGGTATAAGAAGATCAAGTGATGTTTTTTTCCTTACAAGGTCACAGACCTTGTGAACAACTTGGGATCTGATTATGCAAATTAATTCACCCAAGTAGTCTTTACTTTGTGTTAGCAGTTCAATTAGTCTTAGCGTTCATATGAGCAAGAAATCATCCCTAGAGCAAGTCTGACCATTAAGTGGAGAACACACTGACTACTTAGAGCAAAATCTGCATTCTTGGTGTCTTTCATCTCCCTGAAACATAAATCATTTAAAAAAAGGGCATTTTTAGGGTAGACTGTGCTCATGTAAATTTGCTTCACATTTGCATTTCCTCTTCATCTGTAGGAGACTGCTGCCTGTAGAAGTATTGGCTATGCAGGCTAGAACTGAAACAGCATCAAATTGATTTCTAGTTGGCTCCTTGTTTTTTCCTTTTTTCTTAATGATTATATTTCTTTCAAAACACGTGGCATTTTTCTCTGCTATCACGTGGGCTTTCCTGGTCAATTTTATGACTCTTGGAAAACCCTAGGGCAACGCAATTTCCGTATTTCAGAGGAAACTATTGTGTTGAGGTGAAATCGGTAAAATGTCACTGTTTCCTTTGTTGAATCCCTCTCTCTGTGTGCTTTCTTCTCCTCTCTGCCTATTCATCTGGAAGCACATGAGGCGTTGCAGGTAAGCTTAGCAGCCTATGAGCTGCATTGAATTCTTGGAGGTGGAGTGGTGGGCTGGTTGGGCTTTCTGGCAGTTCTCCGCTGGTAGCAGGAGGAGTTTGTAATTTTTTGGCCTCCAGATTCCTGGAAATGGCTTGTGTTACCCTGCAATGAGTACATCTTGGAAACTCCTGCTCTGCAGGCAGCTGGTATGCATAGAAACTCTTGAGGAGGTTCAAACCCAGCTGGAGAATGCTGAATGTGTTTTCTCTCTTGCTCAGTGTCCTTCTGCATTGTCTGTTTACAGATCTAGGAGTGATACTTGCTGTGGTGGCGGGGGCTGGAGTTCTCCTGGCTATTGGACTCACTGTGTGCTGTGTTAAGAAGAGGTAAATTCATAATTTGATGTACATAATTTAGCAGTTTCAGGGCAGCTGCTGGAGTCTTGGTTTCACGTGTTGATATGGTTCTCTTGAACAAGGGTCTGAAGCATGAGGTAGGCAACGCACTGGCAGTTGAAGTAGCATTGCATCCAAGAATGCTGCCTTACTCTAAGTTTACTGACTTGAGAGCACTATTCCTGGAGTTGTGTTACTTCCACCCCCAGTGTATTGCCTACCTTGGCCTTACTTAGCACAGGCTGCTGGCTGTACTGGAAGTAAGGTATTGGTTGGACTTCATCAGCAATTCCTGTGAGATGAAATAGCCATGAATGTGGCTGCCGTATCTGTCACTCTAGACAAAGCTTTGTTCAGACAAGCTGTAAATTCACTTGGGTATGCTAAGAGCTGTCTTTCATGTACATGACCTCCAGCATCATCTTCTGGAGTTTGCACATCAAGTGGGAGCATTTTTCTATGATATGAGCCTGTGGGGAGAGAACTAGGTTGTGCAAAGCAAACATGCATAGCCTTATTCATGCAAGTAGAGTCTGAAGTCATCGATAGCTTGGGGTTTCTGATACGTATATACTCACTGCTGACAGGGTGACTGGGTCCTGAAGCTGTAGATGTGGAATGAAATTGTGCAATATGAAGACTAGAGTAGTTTACGAGTGCACTTCTGTGCCACACAGGAAAGACTTTACAAGTAGAGGCTTAAAAATCTTCAACTCAACCTTTGGTCTTCCTACTCTGGGGACAGTCACTCCAGGAAATGCAATCAAGAAAAGTTCATTCACTTTCATAGAGGACCTGCTATCTTACTGGTCTTCAGCAGCAATCATCCCTATTTAATGAGAATCCGACAATCTCTAGGTCCTATTTAGTGTCTATGGATGTTGGGTAACTCTGTACACTACACAGCTGGAACCCCCTCTATCTGGGAAGCCATTGGAGTTAATCTTCCAAATTTCAGGTTCAGCAGAACAGGAATAGGTAACCAAATAGTGTGAACTTATTTTCTACTCTGCCTGAAAAACATGTCTAGTCTCGAGTTATTTTTTTCTAGAATTGCAAGTAAAGTCTTCACTCCGAGTATTCTGCCTGACTCTGGGTAGCTGGGATGGGTAAACAGAAGTTGCTGTTGAAACACACGAGCCATGTGTAGTTTCTGACCTGTTAACAATTTTCTGGAACAGGAAGAAGAAAATCCAGAATCCCATGGTGGGTGTGTACAATACTAACGTGAATACCCAGATGCCTGGAAAACAAGGCTTATTCACCAAAGGGAGAAAAAACAATGAGTCTCATGTCTACGCAGTTATTGATGATGCTATGGTCTATGGACACTTGCTGAAGGAATCCAATGGCTCAGTCGCTCCAGAAGTTGATGTGTACAGGCCTTTTGATGGACCCATTGGTAGCTTGCCACCTTCTCCACCTCCACTTTCCTTCAGGAAAGACATTAAACACTCTTCTAACACCGAGGAACCTACATCTCCGACGGACACAGACCATGACACTTACACGTTTGCTCATCAGAAATCAGGGCAGTCGGAGGACAATGGAGATACAAGTAAAAAGAATAATGGAGATACAAACACATTATTGCTGGAAAATAAGGAACAGAATGGTTTAGGGGAGTAATTTTATGCTGGGTATAGCAGTTTCCTGAGGAAATACAGGTGACCTGTGAGGACAAGGGTCTAGGGAAAAAGCTAAAAGGAGTGTTATTTTTAAATGGTTTTTGATGCTGGTTTGTGTTTGTAGTTTTGGTTTGGTTTTTGTTCTTTTATTTTTTTAAAACTTCAGCTGTTGATTGCTTTCAGTTTTTAGAGTGAACATCTAGCAAACTCAAAAACAGTCAAAACACTCCAGGTCTGCATTCACTTCTGGTTATGAAACAGGTTGCAAAGGTACACTCCTGCTTTTTATTATAAAGACGTGAGGAAAACGAATTCCTAACTGCCAGTTTAGATAGTGAGGAGAACATTTTGTCCAGAATGTGCTCCTCATAAGTCATTTGTTCCTGAGTGTTGATTGGTGACTCCCTGAAGGTGTAGGCTAAGTCACCATTTCAAGGCAGCTCCAGGTTGCATAGATGTCTAAGCAGTCTGCTAATGTCTGAGCAAAGGAGGGGACACTGTCATTTCCACCACTTGCTGCTTGGAAGTTCATCGTATTCAGCATACCAGTGGCTATGGAAGTATAGTCAAAGACCATAATATGTGCCTGGAAGAGATCCATGTGTGTAAATCAGTGTGAACACGTGAGCTTGGGAAATAAAGTTACGGGCTTTCTTGAATTTCCAGCTGATGGTGTAATACTTGGATAGTACTGTGTAAGCCTACCCCAAAGACTGTGTATTTTTTGTGCTTTTTTACAAAAACAGTTTGAAAAGTCTAAACCAATTTGTACTTCTGTTCAGATGCCTGTAGCATTCACACTTTACTAATACCTAGTGCTTTTTTGGCTCAAGAAAGAGTAGGGGTTCAGCGAAGAAAGAGCGATGTGGTCATCCAGCTGTTTAGTAATGCAATTCACATCACGTGTTAGAGATGCATAGTTACTTACTCCTTGTTTTGGTCCTTAGTAAAGAAAACATTATTTCCAGCAGGTGATTTCTCTGAAATGCAAAGTATGAGAGTGAATCCATAAAGAAAGACTACATGTTTTGTTTGTTTGTTTATTTCCATCAGTCTGAATTTAAGAGCCATGTTGAAATGATGGTGGAAACATCTCTTGATTTGTAGTGAGACTTATACTTGAGTCATCGAGCTACCTTTGTAAGCCACCTCTTGAAATCAGGTAAATAGGTCTCATTTTTAAGTGCTGTAGTTAGCACGCCCCTCAATTTCTGTGCTTTTTAAAATGTGAGGGTCAGCTCTTTATGCAGAGGACTACAGGTATATGAATAAAGTTGCCTTTTATATACAAATATCTGGCTTGTCCAGGTGTGCAGTTGCTGACGATGTTTGCAGTTTTGCATGCGGCATGAGACCCAGTGACTTGAGAATTTCTCTCCAAATGTATTATCGTGACTGTTTCTTGCCTAAAGATATACAGAGGTGCCATAAAACCCTTAGTGTTGCATGCAATACTGTTAAACACATAATGATATCTAAAATTAAAATATTTTTACTCATAACCTTACTGTTTACAGCAAAAAATAATGTGGATTCCCTCCTGTGTGAACTATGCTGGCATTGCAAATTGATTATTTATATGGTCATGTGTGTGTTTTTAACAGTACATATCATTATACTGCTTGGACCAGTGAAAGACTCAGTATAATGTTCTATCTGACTTAGTTTTCTGTAGATATCTGTAATACTGGTGTCTTTGTTTCTCAGCTACCTGAATTGTCACAATACATTTTTATCAAAGTACATTCATCTGGTCAATGTTTCTCACTATTTTTTTATACAAAAGGAATGAGAAGTCTGTAAAAGAAATTCCTCTGGCTTGTTTTCTGTAGTTGCTCAGATGAAATTTTCTAGTTCATGTTCTTTCTAACCAACTGAAGAAAATCCATTGAAGGTTGGACTCCTGTTCACAACCTTTTGAAGGAAGAATATGATGTTTGTTGACTCTTACTATTCTATTTTAACTCAGCTTTTGATATGGCAATATAAACCTTAGTTTGCAGTTGTTTCCAGTCTAAGGTTGACTTTCACTGTGCTTACTTTGGTATATTTAGAGTAAGAGTTCAGGCACAGATTCCAGTTTGCTTTTCATTAAGAGAAACTTCTGACTCATTTTTTTTAAAAAAAAAATAAAATATAAGGATACTACCAGCTGGAGTAACTAGTGTGTGTCTTTCTCCTGTGCGTGTGTATAAACTCAGCCTTGAGTATTTTGATGTCTGACAGTTGGTAGCTGTAGACAATAGAAATGGGTTCCTAGGGCACCTGGCTTGCTGGGATAATGTCCTGCTGACTGTGCGTGTCCTTTTTCTTGCATAGCCAGTGATTCTATTAATTCATGTTTTTAAAGATATGTTTAGATCATTTGGGAGAAGAGTTGTAAAATACTTGAAGCTTTCAGTGTAAAAATAGGTGGTTCAGCAGCTTCTTAGTAGTGTCGTGATGTTTGTGTTGTCACCCAACTGACACATACAATTAAATTTCCAAATTAATTTATTTTCAGGGATAAGAGCATAAAAATACATTTTATGACTGATCCTTCAACCCAGAAGAGACCCTTATGAAAATGTGTGAAGCCCTTTTTTGTTCTAAATTAGTGTGCCTGGAATCAGTAAGCACTGGCTGCTTTCTTGGTTTATTTTATTTATTTTCACAAAAGTTACATGCATTAGGAATTATGTTTGAAATTCTCACTACTGATGATCCCTGTAATGGTTATGAATGGATCCTAAATTGAATTAGTCAGATCTGTTCATGGAATGTGTAGGAAGCTCAGCAGGGATCAGCCAGTCGCTAGGCTCTCTCCAGAACTGCCATTAATATGAGTGTAAATGGAAGTATCACTTGGACTTTCACTGAGATTGTGCCATCCTGGAGTAGTTTCCATGCAGTGGTCTTTATCTAAAAATGAAACAGTCTGTTTAACCATTAATTGAAAGGTGGGGGTCCATAGGAGGACAGCAGTACAGAAAGCTCCTGGCCAGAATGTGATTTGCTGTTGAAGAGCAAAGAGAAGTGGAGGGTTTTGCTTTGTAAAGTGGCAGAGCTTGAAAAGATACTTATTGCTTCTTGGCCTTGGATCTGTGAGGTCTGGAGAATCTCACTCTGTCAAAACAATGAGTAATTGCTTTATTTAAGCACGTATGTGAATAGTCTAGTGCAATTTCCAGATAAATTGAGAGCCAAATTACTACTTTTTGGATTAGAGCACCAGTAAGAAATGAAAAGGTTGGTTTTGTTGTTTTTAACATTAGATGAATATTGATGTTTCAACTCTTTGACCCTAGGAAAAAAAAATTTACTCTGAAGAAACTATCCTGGGATACCTGTGTGACAGAGAATAAATTGAAGTATGTGAATGTTTTTGCGGATCAGGGAGGAAACAAAATGCTGAATAACACTCCCCCATGTGCCCGTCTTCATTGGCCGACATGTAATTGTGGGTTGCAGTTGTACACAAAGATGGGAACAAATTTCTCTCCCCAAAAACTTTGAAGATAAAACCTAAAATGAAAGATAGGATTCATTCCTTTAGTAAAAATGGCTTTCTACATCCAATGGAGCAATTGGTTTCTTTTTGATAAAGTGTGACTTCCCAGCAATTAAGCAAGCACGGGATACCTCATTTTCTTTGAAACTGCAGAATTCTGCTATGAAAAACTGATCCAGCCTGGAGAAAGGGACAGTGCTTTTACAGGGACTTAAAAAATTCTGGTGTGTTGTTTCAGCAACATAAATGAAGCATGGAAAATTGTTTCAATTAGTAACACTTGTAACATAAAGGATTTTTTTGTGGTTTGGGCTGCATCCATCTCTCGTGTTAAAGAATGCTATGCTGCTGCACACCAGTCAGGCTTTGTGCTTCTGGGCAGTATAAATCTTCAATAAGTGAAGCAAGTGCTTTATTTCCTGCTACATTTGAGTCTGTGTGTAGTTTATATATAGATGTGTGTTTATCCTGGTACAACTGCTACAGTCGCTCATAGCTGTAGGAGGAGTGCCATGGTGCATCGTGTCAAAGATGCTCTAACAGAACAATACTCTGTCAACACACAGTGCTTTTTTTAAGACATACTGCTAGAAAAATGGCCTTGCTTCCTGAAAGGTCTTTTCTCAGAAGATGATGAGGGGGAAAAGTTCTGGCGATGTCCTGTCATCTTTGCAGCAAAATTATTTTATTTTTTTCTAAATATTTGATTTCAGGAAGAATTATTCAGATGAAATGAACTGTTCCATGTAAAGTATGTGCTTCCCTCCTTACTTTTATTTCAGCATGAAGATGAACTTTGATATTGCTCAGAAGAATACCTGTCCTACACACATGGGTGCAAATTCATGCTAAAGGGGGCAGTTGTCAGCTGGAGGGGCTGAGGAGAGGGCTGTGTTTCTCTCAGGGGAGAGAAACAGTGAAAGGGAGCATGAGAGGGACAGGGTTTGCTGTATTGTGACTGATTTCAAGGGAGCTGAGCCCTAGCGAGCAAAAGGCATTTACAGGCCTCCTGGATGTATTTAATGTCTTTTTGTTCCAATGCTTTTTATTTGTTAATAAAGTTCACGAAAGATGCAAAAAGAGTTTTAGGATACATCAGAGTCCCTGCAAAAAATTCAGCCTACCTGCTGTTTTCCCTAGCAAGGTTAAGTATTAGCTGTTATCACAGTACTTGTATATGGAAAAAAAAGAAGAAAGCTGTGGTTGGCTTAATTTTATCTACCTGCTTGCCTTTGAAACTGATTTCTGCTTGAGGCGTTGGTTGGCCTAATGTGTCTTGGTCAGCCAGCTCGGGCATTGCCTCCACTGTTGCGTGTGACTTTCCTTCAGAGGTTTTGAGTGGCCTTAGGCCTCCTGGCAGTGGGGCACATTGGAGCTCTCCTACAGGTTTTCCCACTCAGATTGACCTTTCCCCAATATTTCTCAAAGATCTTTGGAGAGATGTGTGCTCTCTGAACACTACTTGAGGCCATCGCTGGTGTCCGCAGAGACCAGAAAGGCTGTGCTTTCCGGTGAGATGGTTTGGACAAATACCGGGAGAGGTGAGGAGATGTGTCTGTTTCAGGGGGTGTTTGAAATGAAACAGGAGCAGATTTGAGAGTTCCTCTTTCTCAGGAGTCCTGGGCATGGTTTTCCCTGAAGATGGTGTTAGGATGCCTTGAACCTTTGCCACTTGCCACTGTGGGAAAAGGGTCTCTGCCTTTGATCTTTATTTTAAGGGCTAAAAAAATGAATCATAGAATCATAGAACCATTTGATTGGAAAAGACATTTGAGATCACTGAGTCCAACTGTACCTGTCCTCTACTAAACCATATGCCTGAGCACTTTATCTACCTGTCTTTTAATCGCCTCCAGGGATGGTGACTCAACTATTTCCCTGGGCAGCTGTGCCAGTGCCTGATAAGCCTTTCAGTGAAGAAATTTTTCCTGATACCTAATTTGAACCTCCCCTAGAAGACAGAGCCCATAAAACAGTTTCCTCCCTGTCACAGCAAAGCATCTATTAAGTACATGTGTATAAATCAGAAGAACTTGGCCTTAAGTGAGATTCACTTATTGGTCTCAGGAACATGAACTGCAGCCTCCTGAGCCCCACTGTTTTATCATCTACTTCAAATTCATCATCACAATGTGTTTTTTTTTTTCCTAAAGCGTTTTTTTTTCAAGTTGAGAAGTAAATTAATGGTGTGTTTCTACTCTCAGAATGCTTCTATATAATTTCCAGATTCTGGAAAAAAAAATATGCATAGATCTTGTTCTGTAAGACACAACTACAAAGTCAAAAAATGAGTGCTCTACCATTCAAGCTTCTAAGTAGTTTTGTTCATACTTAACTCCACATTTGCACTTTGAGGCATGATTGCATGAAGCTTTCAGCTTCCAAAACCCACATATCCACTGGTACCTTTACAACTTCAGCTGCTCTCAGAAGTGAGGGCTTTAGAGGTAAATGCTGTGATAAATGGGTTGGTTTTTTTTTAACAAGAATAATCATCTTAAGGTGCAAACTCAAAAGCTTGAATCTTTAAAGATTCCAAGTTTCCACAGTAAATTAAAACTGTTCTACTTTCTGCCAAATCAAACCCATTTAAATACTTGGTAGTTACTTCCACAGCTTAATGGTTTGCCCATTCAAAAGCTTGAAAAGATTTATGTATTTTCCATTCACAGTATCACAGTGTCATAAGGTTGGAAAGGACCTCTGAGATCATCAAGTTCAACCTATAACCCAACACTAACACCAACACTAACACCAACCCATCATCTAAACCATGGCACTCAGTTCCTCATCCAGTCTCCCCTTAAACACCTCCAGGGTCGGCGACTCCACCACCTCCCTGGGCAGCCCATTCCAATGACCAATCACCCTTTCAGTGAAGAACTTTTTCCTCACATCAAGCCTAAACTTTCCCTGATGAAGCTTGAGTCCATGCCCTCTAGATCTGTCACTGATCACCTGAGAGAAGAGACCAACCCCTGCCTGACTACAACCTCCTTTTAGGTAGTTGTAGAAAGCAATGAGGTCTCCCCTGAGCTGCCTCTTCTCTAGACTAAACAGCCCCAACTCCCTCAGTTGCTCATCGTAGGGTTTGTGCTCCAGCCCCTTCACCATCTTTGTTGCCCTCCTCTGAACACATTCCAGTATCCTAACATCTTTCCCAAACTGGGGGGCCCAGAACTGTACACAATATTCAAGATGAGGCCTGACCAGTACAGGGGGACAATAACATCTCTGGTCCTGCTCACTACACTATTCCTGATGCAGGCCAGAATGCCATTGGCCTTCTTGGCCACCTGGGCACACTGCTGGCTCATGTTGAGCTTCCTGTCAACCAGCACTCCCAGGTCCTTTTCTGCCTGACTACTCTCCAGCCACTCTGTCCCCAGTCTGTAGCTCTGCATGGGATTGTTGTGTCCAAAATGAAGTGCCCGACATTTGGACTTATTAAACATCATCCCATTAGAATTGGCCCAGCTCTCCAATCTGTCCAGGTCCCTCTGTAGGGCCATCCTACCCTCTAACAGATCAACCCTTCCTCCCAGCTTGGTATCATCTGCAAACTTGCTGATGATGGACTCAATCCCCTCATCCAGATCATCAATAAAGATGTTAAACAGGACTGGACCCAACACCAATCCCTGGGGGACACCACTGGTGACCGGCCGCCAACTGGATGAGACACCATTGACCACCACTCTCTGGGCTTGGCCATCCAACCAATTCCTAACCCAGCACAGAGTGCTCCCATCTAAGCCACGGGCTGCCAACTTCCCTAGGAGTCTACTGTGGGAGACAGTGTTAAAGGCCTTGCTAAAGTCCAGGTATACCACATCCACAGCCTTCCTCTCATCCACCAGGTGAGTCACATGGTCATAAAAGGAGATCAGTTTGGTCAGGCAGGACCTAACCCTCCTAAACCCATGCTGGCTGTGCCTGATCTCTTGGCCGTTCTGCAGGTGCCACATGATTTCACCCAGGATTATCTGCTCCATGATTTTACCTGGGACCGAGGTCAGGCTGACAGGTCTGTAATTACCCGGATCATCCTTACGGCCCTTCTTGGGACCTCTCCAGTGAGCCAGGACTGTTGAAAGATGATGGAGAGCGGCTTAGCAAGCTCATCCACCAGCTCTCTCAACACCCTAGGATGGATCCCATCTGGCCCCATAGACTTATGAGGGTCCAAGTGGCTCAGCAGGTCTCTAACCTCCTCCTCATGGATTGCAGGAGGGCCATATTTCACCCTGCCCCCATCAACCACTTCAGAGGGCCAACTGTCAAGTGAGCTGACATCCTTGCTGTTGAAAACTGAGGCAAAGAAGGCATTAAGTACCTCAGCCTTCTCTGCATCTTTGGTTACTATATTTCCCTCCACATCCAACAAGGAGTGGAGGTCGCTGCTGCCCTTCTTTCTACCATTGATATATTTATAAAAACTCTTCTTATTATCCTTAACGGAAGTGGCCAATTTGAGCTCCAGCTGGGCTTTTGCTTCCCTGATTTTCCTCCTACACGACTTAACAACATCTTTGAACATGACATGGCTTATGTCCCCTTCTTTCCAGCGACGATACATCCTCTTTTTCTTACTTAGTTCCTTCAGAAGCTCCCTACTCATCCAGGCCGGCCGTCTGCCCCTATGACTCTTCTTACAACACATGGGGACAGCCTGCTCCTGTGCCTTCAAGATTTCATTCTTGAAGTGCATCCAGCCTTCCTGGACCCCCTTGCCACTAAGTACTATTTCCCAGAGTACTTTCCTGACCAGTTCCTTAAATAATCCAAAATCTGCCCGCCGAAAGTCCAGCATCGATGTTCTGTTCCTGGCTTTTCTTGTTACATTGTTTAGAGAGAACTCAATTATCTCATGATCACTACACCCCAGACAGCCTCCAACAACAACATCACCTACCAGCCCTTCTTTGTTTGTAAATAGCAGGTCGAGAAGAGCCTCACCCCTGGTGGGCTCACTCACCAGCTGTGACAGAAAGCAGTCGTCAATACATTCTAGGAACCTCCTGGACTGCCTCCTCTCAGTAGTGTTAAGTTCCCAGCAGATATTTGGAAGGTTAAAGTCTCCTAAAAGAACAAGGGCAGCCGATCTAGAGGCAGCCTCCAGCTGTTTAAACAACAGAAGATCCAAATCCTCCTCCTGGTTGGGCGGTCTGTAACACACTCCAACCAGGAGGTCAGACCTGACTGCCCCTCTGACTCTTACCCATAGACACTCAACCTGGTCATCACCAATCTCGACTTCAACAGCATCTAGGGTTTCCCTAGTATAGAGGGCCACCCCTCCACCCCTCTTCTCATGCCTGCCTCTCCTGAAGAGCCTGTAGCCTTCCATGGCAGCACTCTAGTTGTGACAGTCATTCCACCACGTTTCCGTGATAGCAACTATATCATAGCTCTCCCGCTGGACCAGGACTTCCAGCTCCTCCTGTTTGTTCCCCATACTGCGTGCGTTTGTGTACATGCACTTCTGTTGGGTTACTGACAACCCCCTTTGGGATGGCTCATCCTCCACAGCAACATTTTTGGTGAGCCTAGTAACTCCCCCCTCCCCCTTCATGCCTAGTTTAAAGCCCTCTCAACAAGTCCTGCCAGCTCCTGAGCTAGAATCCTCTTGCCCTTCGGAGTTAGACGAGACCCATCTGGGTCAAGCAGGCTGGGTGCCGTAAAGGTTTCCCCATGATCAAAGAACCCAAAATTCCTCTGCCGGCACCAGCCCCTAAGCCATTTATTAACTGCATATATTCTCTTGTTCCTATCTGTATACATCCCTGCCACCGGAGGAACCGAGCAGAACACCACCTGTGCTCCTGCCCTATCTATTGACTGTCCCAGCTCCTGGAATTCCTTCTTAACTACCCTTGACCCTCTTTTCGCTAGCTCGTCACCACCAGCCTGGACCACCAGAAGCGGGTAATAATCAGAGGGTTTAATTAGGTCCGGGAGTCTCTTGGCAATGTCGCCTACCCGGGCTTGGGGAAGGCAGCAGACTTCCCTATGAGTTGGGTCCATCCTACAAATAGGGCCCTCCGTCCTTTTCAGAAGGGCGTCTCCCACTACAATGACCCTCCTTTTCTTTTTCTTACTTGAAGTCCTGACCTGTCTGATGGGCAGTTCGAGGTTCAGTCTACTTGGATGAGTTCTCTGTAATACTATCCTCCACTTGAGCATCAAATTCCAGTACCCCAAACCTGTTTAGTAGGGGCAGCTGGAAAGGTGGCATTTGAAAGGGAGGTCTATAACCCCCACGAGAACAGACCTGCTCCCAGTCCTCCTCACCAACCAGGTCACTCCCCTTATCCTGTTGATGAGGAATATGGCATTCCTCAGCCTCCTTGGGGAGGAGAGAGGGTTCTACTCCACCAGTCTATCTCCCTTTCACTTTCACGAATATTCCTCAACCTCTCAACCTGGTCCTTAAGATCTGCAACCATAAGGAGCAGATCTTGAATCTGTTCGCACCTCAGACAAGCATTTTTTGTATGGTCCTCAGGAACCACAAGCAAGCTGAGACACTCCCTGCAGCCCCGAGTCTGGGCAGCTGCGTCCCGTAATAGTGCTCAGTCTGGATGCCTACACTCCTGGTGGCAGAGGCTTTACCCCGCCTGATCACCATCGCTGTAGGGGAGTGGGAAGCCAACCACCTGCCAGAGAGCGCCTGCTTGCGCGAACTGCCGCGCAAACTGCCTCTACCGTGACCCTGTTCGCCGCGCTCCGGTCGCCGGCGCTCCCAGGGAGATGTTTAAATACCCCGCGGCTTCTCCCGGGACCGCCCCACCACCACTCGGTCGGCCCACGTGACAGTTGCCGCTTCTGGGGTTCAGAGAGAGTCGCCCTGCCGGGGTCCTCTCCTGAGCTTTTGCCTTTCCCAGGAACTCTCCACCCGCCCAGATTGAGCACCCGGCTGCAGTATTTACCGTTCCTGCCGCCGGTCGCACCGAATCTGGTTTTGGAGCTGATTAGGTCTCGTTTAAATGCCCCCAAGTTAATAAGCAGTAAACCCTAAAAAGTAAGCAAAGGCATACTGAAGTCTTCTAGCATGATTGTTTGGTGAATATTTTATAGTTTAGTCTTTCAAAGTAATTAAAAACAAAGGGCAGCAGGCCACTAGATCTTTCTCTCTAACTGATTTTATTTGGGTTAACAGAGAACAAGTTTATAAGTATCTTAAACCAGCCTAGCAAACCATACGGGTTAATGCATGTGTCTGTTATCCTGGAAGACAATTTAATACCTTTCTTTCCTAGTCAAACATCTGAGGAAAATAGGATGTTTGCTATATGCTTGTGTATTCTGACATTTGATTTTTGGTTGATTAGTTCTGCAGGTCAAACTCTGACACATTCTCCTTAGGCTTCTGTGGCCCCCCATCTGTGTGAAAAGAAAATACAGCTTCAGCTGAAAGGAGATGCTGGATTTCTGTGAGAAGTCTGTGCCCGGGTTATAGCTGGAAGTGTAGGACTGATGGAAGCAACACAACTCAGCCTGGAGAGGCTGAACCATTTGTCAACAAAGTTGCTCCACGAACTTGCTGAAAGGTGGATTTTTGTCATCATCTCCCTTTCTTTTCCTACTGTTGTATTTTCATGCCTTGTCTTCCTTTCTCCCCACGCTCCCAAACAACCAAATTCAAGATTAAAGTCTCCAGAAGCCACTTTGGTGAATGTTCTCTGAGATTTACACCCAGCAGCCAATGCTAGGGTGAAGTACTGTCTACAATGTATTTCCTACTCTAGTGACACCTGAACCTGCTTAGATTACAGCAAAGCTTCTGGGTGAGGTTCACTACAGCAAGGTCTCCAGGTTTTGCTGCCAGAAAGCTGCTTTGGTGTTGAATGAAGTGGCAGTGAAGTAACTGTTTACATGTCAAATAGCTGGAGAAGTACTTGGGAAAACAGTAATAGATGCAGGAAAAACTGAAATTATTCTTGAGATTGTTGCTTCTCTTGACATGAATGACCCCTTGTATGAATAATACCTAATTAGACACCAGATTAGATGGAAGTGTGCAGAGCAATAAGCCAGGTCCATAAACAGTGCAACAAATCATGTCACTACCAGTAACCTCTTTCCAAGATGTGCTTTACAAAAGCTGTAATTGCTTCACTAACACTTACTGTATTAAAAATGTCTCCACCAATTCACACTTTTAAGTGATGCCACGGTGATGACTCTGTGGCTTTCTGTCATTGAGCAACAAAAATGTTCCCTTTTTGCTACCTCAAAGTAGAAAAAGGTAATGAGATTAACACTTCCCTTCGCTCTTGTAGGCTCAGACAGCATTTTTAACTTTAATCATTAAGGTGAAACTAATCACTTATTCTGAGTGTAGATATTTTCCTATATGTTTTCTTTTGGGGTAATTTCACCTCATCCTGGTATTTCTTGTTCTTAATAATTAATAATATATGGCAATCTTTGTGTTGTCTCATGTAATCATTGTGAGTATGCAGATACAAGAGGAAGATCCCATTTGCAGTGGCAGGAACTGTGAATGAAGCTTTCTCCATTCCTGGGAAATTGCAGCCACCTCTCCTTCTTACCAACATCCAGGAAATGCAGCAGGTAGGCAGGCTGTACTGGGCTTTTGAGGATAGTGAAGACAGAATATGCTGCCCTGAGGCATTCTCAAGCCAGCACTTTTAATGCTGTTAGTTGACGTTTTAGCTCTCTTACTATTGACTCTCCACTCCTAGCCGTAATATTTAGTTAAATTCCTTTTCTACAGTAACTTTTGCTGGCAGAATATCTTTAGATTACTTTATACAATAGTAGAAACATGAGATATTACTGTTGTCAATATTAATTATGGACACTAAATAAGGTGGGCTCAGAGCTGGAGCCTGCCCTTTGGGGTTTGAATAAGAAACTGGTCACATCTAACTCACTGTTGGGGAAAGCAAGAGAGAGAGAGAGGAGGTGCTCTCCTACACAGCAGGATTGGGTGCATTTCTGCCTGGATGCTTGAATTTTATCCTTTCCCACAAAGCTACTGCTATAATAGCATTTGCTGTGGTTTACTGCTGCTGTTATGCTTGCAGTAAGTGTACTAATCCTGCTATGAAATTACTGATACAGCTAATGCGTGATGATAAAATGGAAGAAGGGTGTTGTATCAAGGTTTCCATCTGACCTTAATTTTCACATTTTCCTGATTTTTTTTTTAAAGGGCTAGGGCTTAACACACAAAGTGAGAGCTATTAAGGCTGTAATCTTTCATTGTGCAGGATTTGAACATGAAGTCCTGTAACAGCCGTGTCCATAATACTCAGGTGCCCTCTGCATCATGACCACAGCCCTAAGGCAGACATCTCTGGGCACAGAGATGGTACCAGCTGCCCAGGCGCCCTGCCTTGACCCAGCCCGTGCCTCTAAACCAGCTCCCCAGAGTGATGCTCCCACAGCCTTGGGTGCCTTTCCTGATGAAGAAAGTAGCATTAGGGTCTATGGGATGTGACTGTGGCAAAGGCCTGGAACATAGATATTATTACCTGGTAGTCTTTTGAATTTTCCTTCTCCTTTGACAAAGCTGGATTTTCCCTGCCGCTCTGCTAAGAGCAGCCCTGGAGCGAGACAATGGGAACTTGTATGTGAGATGAGCAGGGGTAGGAGGGGCTGGCTACTGTGGTCGCTGCCTGTTTTATCTGTCTGGAAATCTTGATTGAAGTGAGAGCTTGGTTCCTGGAACAAGCATGGCTTGAGGGTCCTGACATATGTAATTCCTTGTTGTTTGTTGTTAGCTGAAATAGCAGTGCTGTGTTTGTGCATCTCAACACTACACTTAATATCCCAACTTGCTCTGTGATGTGGGAATGCAGCTGAGGACTGAGGGCGTGGTGGGCTTCCTGAAAACTACGACCTGTGCAGATAAGCTCTGAGATAGTGCCTTTCCTGTGAGTGGCTAACTGGTACGCAGACTGGGAAACTGTTAGATTATCTGTAGGGCTGGTTTTAATATTTAATTTTTATGCCAATTTATATGCCTATGCCTGGAACTATCAACTCTAATCCCCAAGGAATGTGATTTCAGGACCTTGAGAAAGAGAAAGGAGAGCAGGAAGACTGTTGTGCTTGACCCCACATCTGGCAGACACCCCTTCTCCACAGAGGGAGGCGAGAGGACAGGTGATCACAGTGCAGTATCTCAGGACCTGGAGCTCTTACTCAGACCTTGATATGATCTAGAGAAAGATAGCTGCCACCTTTGTGTCCTTCTCCCCTGAGGCTGAAGGAGGTCGGTCGGTTGGCTTCTCAGTTTTCCTGGGCCTTGAGGTGATCATCTGGCCAGCTTGCTCCATCATACAAGAACTAGGAAAGGAAGAAACCAAGTGGCAGCTGTCCCAGGAGGGCCTGGCAGCTTAGGGACACCTCTCTTGTTCATCCCAAAACAGGAGGGGAGCAAGAAAACTATCTTGCCCCTGATACAGCCAGTTCCTGAGACTCAATACCGTGCTTTTCTGTGGACCTCCAGTGTCATGCGGGCCCCCTGATTATCATGCAAATCAAAGGCTGAATCTTTGGGTTTTGGGGCATGCAACACTCACTGCAGCTTGTCCTCCAGAGCTGTCTGCTCTCTCTTTAATCACTTGATAAAAGCCATGAGGTGGTTTTATATCTGGCTGTGAACACTATCTACATCTGCAGTTCCAGCAGGCTTGAAAATGAGCTACTTGTACAGGCTGGCATAACAATTCCTGTGAATGCTTAAGGGAAGGATAAATTCTCAGTAATGATTTTTTTTTCAAGCTTTCCACATTTTATGTGTAGGGTCATTATTTTTCCCCCAGTGCCAGGCCTTCAGGTTTACTTGTCTTTCTCCAGCAATATGCTAATAATTACTAGCTGTGTTTGCATCCCTTTTGGGTGCATACATTTAGAAATAAAAAGCACTGATTGTGGTTCTGCTTCATTTTTCAAAGCAAGGTCAGTTTCTAGGTTGTCTAGAAAACTCAGTCACTCACAGTAGGTATGTAGCACCCCACCCACACAGCTCCTTCCAAGTCTTCACTCTTCAACGGAGCCAATTGTTTAACTGTGTTTATAATCAGTGCTATTTCTGGAGTGTTTCCTAAAAGTTAACTGCATTAAGGTCTACCCACTTGACAGCTTGGCTCTCTCCTCTGACATATTACAGACTAAAGAGCAAGGGCCGGCAGGCCTCTCTGCATGTGGGTTGCAGCACCAATGTACTGGTGCACGGGCAGGTGGAACCTGTGACATCTACCATCTCCTGGGCTTTGGATTCCCCTTGTCAGTGCGGGTCGGCACTTGGGGAGAGTTGCATCCAAGCCTTCCTGATGATGGAGCAGTGTCTGTGTTGCACATGAATTTGAATGAAACTCAAGCTGCCCATGGCCCATTGTGCTCTAATAGTAAAGCAAATCTGTCACTGTGGTTGAGCTGATTCTTAACTGCATCTACCTACTTGTGAAATGTGCGTTAGGACTCATCATTAAATGTAAAAATAAATCTTACTTGCTTTGTGGTGCTTTGGTGGAGTTTTTTTAGTTTCCTTTCAGTTGAACAGCTACATGAAGTTTCAGCTCTTGTCTCCTATCACACTTGGAAGAGAGCAAGATCAACTAGAGCTCTGGCAATGTTATAGTGTAGAAATCGCATCCCATGAGAGATTGTTTTATCAGCTCGCTTGACAACCTTTCTCTGTAGGAAAGCTTTTATACAACAGCTCATCCTTAAGATGCCTGAGGTCATTAGCATCCCACTCAAATGCCCGTTTCTTCCCTGTGACTGTAGAAGAGGACACAGTTATGCAGGTACAATCCCTTGCTCATTCTCTTTGTCTGCACAGACTAGTTGAGGTTGCCATGGACCTCTGGAAAGTGGTGGTTCCACCTCCTGCTCAGAGCAAGACCTCCTGGAGCAGGTTGTCCAGGGCTGTGTCCGATCAGGATCAGAGTATCTCTAAGAATGGAGACTGCAGCCTCTCTGGGAAATCTGTGCCAGGATCTGACCACCCTCACAGAGAAAAAAGGCTTCTCTTCTGTTTAAGCAGGATTTCCCATATTTCAGTTTGTGCTTATGGCTTTGTCTTCTCTACCCATTCCCATCAGACATTTAAACATGTGGATAAAACCCTCTGAGCCTTCTCTTCTCTGGGCTGAGCGGTCCTCACTCTCACAGTTGCCCAAATCCCTTCATCGTTTTCACGGTCCTTCACTGTGGTAGCTCCAGTTAAGTGTATGTCCTGCCCTGTACTGGGGAGCCCCAAACTGGACCTAGTACTCCAGATGTGGCCTCACCAGTCCTGAGCAGCACAGAAATGGGGTACAATGTTGAACACTTTTGGGATCCCTGTTGATGGATGTTCTAGAAATAAGAAGCATTCCTGTTACTGCAGTGGGAAACAAAGCTGGCCTCAGGGCATTTCTGCAAAGCAGTAGGTGGTGTAGGTTTTATTTTTGTCATGAGATGTAGTGCTTCCCAAACATTTTTTTTTCTGAACATACCTTCTTGAGACATGTTCCTCATTGCTGGCCTGCAAAGCTGGCAAGCAGCTTGTCTGTTTTGTTCTCTTCAATGGGTTCAGTGTTAGCTTTGTAACAGGCCTGAAGCAAAAGCAAATATTTTCTGTGATTAGCAACTGGCCCCACCTCTTGGCAGCGTAGTCATCTCCAGGTTTTTGCTCCCTTCATGGGGTGAGGTTGGACACTGAGGTGGACATTGCTGGTTAGTGAGCACCCAGGCTGCATGCACTGGGTGCCTTACAGTCACCACCAGCACCGATGGGCTGAGTCTCCAGCATGCGCCTGCGTGCGGGAGGTTACAGGGAGGTGTGGCAGACCCTGCTTGTTTGCACGGAGCAGGACAGAGTGGCAATGCTGCTGGGTGTGAGTCAGGCCTAAGATGTTTGTGACTTTGTTTTTAGCTGTATTTGCAACAGTTGCCAGCTGTTACCTTTGGATTCCCTCTGTAAACTTCTAAGCTGGAGATGCTGTTAGGGAGTAAAGCACTATTTTTCTTTCCTCTGCACACCATAATCTGATTCTCTCATCTGCTGCTTTAACTTCTACCCCCAAGGAAATCACTTTTCTGCTCTCCATCAGTGTAGTGATGCCCAGATGCCCAAAACATCTATGAGGAATGATGTTGGCAGGAGTACAGCTATGTGAAAATAGAGTGCAAGAGAGATATGAGGAAGAAATCTTGTTATTCTCTAGACTTTGACAGATTGACTCCTTAACATCCTCTCTGGGAATATCCTTTGGCATTGATCTCCATGACTGTTTTTCAGATGGCCCAGCTACAGCCCCTGTTTTATATTTATGCTCCCAGCAGTTGTTTGGCTTACCCTTGTTTGCTGATCGTCACAGATCTGTGTTTTTTCCCTGCCTATGGTGGCTTCTGAGCTGGAGAAATGTAACTTCGATTTAGTTTTTGTTTTATTTGGAAAAGGAGAGACTGAGAGGTGCATATGTGGGAGCGGAACCAACAGTAAAGCTTATAGGAATAACAAAGCTCAGTAGTGCAGGGTTAGAGATGTTCCTTCCCTTTTGAGGTGCATCCTATTGATGGTCTTACCCCACAGCCAGAGGCCAGAAGTACTTTCCTGTTGGGGCAGGCAGGAGTGGAAGTGTTTGGGAACTGTTCTTTGCAAAAGCTGATGAGGAGAGACTACATCTGATGAGGGCATGGTCTGAGAAAGCCCCAGGCTGAGTGGACAGGAGCAAGGAGAGGAGGTATGGAATCTGAGTGTGAATGTTCTTCCCTCTGCTTGGGGTCCTTTTCCCATCTCAACAAACTCTCTTGAGTTTACCTGGAACTGCTAAGGGATGAGCGCCACAAAAATGTATAGGAGCTAAAACAAGCTTCTGGCTTGTGACTGTCAAAGGCTACTTGCCCCTTTCACCGAGCAAAGCCAAATGCAAACTGGCTGCTGACCATGGCACCATGTGTTACTGGTGTGCTGTTCTGGCCTTTGCTTGGAGGGATATTTCAGTAAGTTATTAACTATTTTACAGTTAGCCATTTTACTTTTAGCGTTTTGGTCCTTTGCCTGTACTTCAGGACCTTGGTGAACTGGGGTCAGGGCAATCAGTTGGGTAAATGAGTGTATCTCTACTGAAGTCAGCTGTGGATGGTGTATTGCTGGGGTAATGCTTTCTATAGGCTAACATAGTAACTTTTCTTCCTTGTTTTATCTAAATATATGCACATTTCATGTTTTATCTTTCCTCAACTGTGTTACAAAGTCATAGGCCTGATCTGTGGCACAAGATCTTACACAACATCTCATATTTGAATAACATGTGGCTCATTTGAGTTTGTGGGCATTGCGATATGTTGGTTCAGACATGATCATTTCCACATTTCTTTTTCTTGGGGAAGAGCTGAGGTTTCTTTCGATTAGTCTGCATGGCTTTGGTTGAGACTGCACTTTGTGGACAGCAGATGTTCTTCTCTGGTTTAAGTGCCAAAAAGATTTATTGGAAGATAAAAAAAGTGATGCTTGTCGCATCCCCCAGCAGTTGGACCCCATCTGCTCTGGGCAGTTCCCATCGAGCCATGCTGGAGTGGAGGAAGCCAGTGTCCCCTATTCAACCCCTCCACCCTGGCTTTCACTGGGAGCATAAAATGAAGGGTTGACCACAAACAAATGAAAAAAAAAAAAAAAAGAAAAAAGGGTGCTGTGGTAAAAAAAGATGAGCACTTTTCCAGAGTTTCTTATTGTTTGGCATTTGAAAGAAAAATTGTAGTTCATAGTGTACAATAAGAAGAAACACGTAGAAAAATATTAAACTCAAATGCAACGCTGAAGCTGCAAGGTCAGTTTTGGCATCCTGAGTCCAACAAATAGGGCAGGAGCAAAGCCACTCTTTCCCCACACTCCTCCCAACTACACAAGAGCAAAACATCTATGAGGAATGATGTTGGCAGGAGTACAGCTATGTGAAAATAGAGTGCAAGAGAGATATGAGGAAGAAATCTTGTTATTCTCTAGACTTTGACAGATTGACTCCTTAACATCCTCTCTGGGAATATCCTTTGGCATTTATCTCCATGACTGTTTTTCAGATGGCCCAGCTACAGCACCTGCATCTTCCCCGAAGCTCAGCATCACCAGGGTCTCTGGCACCCCTCATTAGTTTCTGGGCTCCTGCAAAATCCCTCTGTTTATTTTTCTGACCACACATTTGTGTTTTAAGACCTTGTGGGTTATGACCAGTCAGGATTTAAGCCAGCAACACTTTCAGAGTTGCTGCTTCGCACTCATGTGTATCTCAAAACGTAGAGGGATTGTCTGCCAAGGAAACTAGAGGGTTTGTATGGAGACAAGCTGGCTTGTAGGGTGTAACCGTGACCTACAACAAAGAGCCTTGGCAGCATTCAGGATCAGGGCCCAGAGTCTGAGAAGGGCTCTCCTCTTGTGCAAAGGAGACCAATTTCATGTGCAGTTCTGCAAAAGTTTAAGCCTCCCAGACTGTGGAGCCCTGACTTCTTAATGTATGGTCTCTCTCCTTCATAGGATCTTGAGGAGGAGGACGATCAGGAGGAAGAAGCTGTCACCATCTCAGTGCAGGAAGAAGAAGGATGCTCAGTGCTGCTGCAGCAGCTCTGCTCACTGCGGAGGAGGTGGGAGGCAGCCTGGGAAGTGTTGATCTCAGGTGTCGCCTCCCCCAGCACCACTGCCACTGCCAAATGAGAATGAAAGACCTTTCTTCTGGTTTTGTATTTTGGAGTGACGTTTCCCAGCAGCAAGAGGAGGGGAGGAAAGAAAGCTTATTTGCCTATAAAAGGATTCCCTGCCTGTATCCTGCATGTGGCATGTGACTAGGATGATGAGAGGGGAATGGAAATCCTATAAACCATATCACAGGGTGGGAGGATCTCGCTTTCCAATTTTCCCCTCTGTCTTTGATAGCTCAGACCCTTTGACAGGTCCTTTGAGCTGCTCTGCAAGGAGAAGAAAGCACTCCAATCACATTGATGCAACTCCATTCCTTCAGCAAGCTATATATATTTTTATTTTGTAGTCATTTGAACAGCGGAGAGGTTGGCAATAGTGACAGCCCTGGAAGTGTGCATTCTGCATTTGTGTATGCATGTGTGTATGTCAATCCCTCCAGCTTGGCTCTCTCACTTGACATCTTGGAATACCCAGCATCATGCTGTTTTTAAAGAAAGCAGCAAATTGAAATACCTCTCCCGTAGGTTCCCCAAGAACACTTGACACCCCAATCCTGGCAGCCTCCTGAGCTAGAGGGGTTAGTACCAAGCACTGAGCTGCAAAGAACCACTAGCACCTTTCAGTCAACAGCCAGCAAAGTCACGTCAGCAAAGCTTCATTAAGCTCTCAGGATGACCTGCACTTCTTTCCCATTATTGCTGTTTATTAATGTTTTTTTTTCTTTAATCCTTTTCTCAGCAAAAAAATACTGAGACCAGACCTTTGGCTAGGCATGACTTTATTGGTACAAACAGGACTCAGCAGATTTGTGTTTGCTGAGGACTCTGCCGGAACCAACAAAGACTGGAGTATTTCAGCTTGGTTTCCATCACTGAAATATGTCAGATGGTTCCTAAAGCTGCCAAAATGAGTTGTCCTTCGGTTCACTTTAAAAAGACAGCTGGTTTTTGTATGGCAGCATGTTCCCTAGTTGCATTACATTTCTGTTATTTACCTAATACTTTCATCTTCTATTTCCAAGCATGTATATGATCGACTGTGCTGTAAGTCATCGCTGCCTGCTCTGTGATGCTGAAGAACAAACAAAAGAAAAGACCAGACAGTGGGTCTACTTCTCCCACCAAAATTAGCGAAACATTGGCTTCTGACTGGTGAGAAAAGGACCGACAAAATGGGGAATGCTTCTGGAAAGGACATCCTCCTTCTCGGTAAGCCAACTCATGCCTGTTACTTGCTACTTTATTCATACACATAGTTGGAGGTGTCAGACAACCTGTTGAGCAGCTGGTACACAACGAATAAGCCCAATCGTATCTCAATGCAAAGCAAGAGTGACCCCTTCTGATCGTTGAGATAGGATCTCGATCCCCAGGAGCCTGCATTGGGCACTGTGAGGGACAAGGAGCTCAGTCCTGTGTACCTTGCTGCCAGGGCTTGCAAGGAAGCAACACAAGAGAAGAAAGTGGGAACTAGCTTTACTGGTGTCCCAACAAAGACCAGCAAGGTGGGATCAATTCCGCTCAGCAAGATGGGAAGGGACATTGCAGAGTGTCAGACCTGGGCAGCTGAAGTGGCTATTTGCAAGGCTGGACTGCTGCACTGGTTCTTTGCTGAAACATCCTAATAAATTCAATGTGTAAAAAAATATATCTATAAATTTTGCCTTAGTAGAACAACGTAGCTGCTAAAGGGGCTAGGTGTGGCCAAATGAAATACTCTAATGCTCTCTAATTTGATAGCGAGCCGTGATGACTTTCGTTGCGAAGAGTGACTCTACTTGAACATGTGTGGGGGGTGTGTGTGCATATACGTACACGTACATGTACACGTACCTAGAGCTTTATAATCCTGCTGCCAGGGAATAAGACCTGGGTCATGGGCAGGCATGGGGGAGGCACCGTGACTACACGATCATGAACTGGCAGACATAGGGCAGCTGATCTCTGCACCTCTTGTCAAACCACTTGCCCACCGCGGCCCCTGACAAGGCTGCGCAGTTTTCCAGCTTGCCACCATCAGGCTGGGTGGTGATTTCAGTCTCCCAGTTCTTGTAGCGAATGGGGCTGCCCGTCATGTCGACCCACTTGCCCTCTGCCGCCATGTCATTCAGGCCCAGCCACATCTCCACCTCGGAGCCGATACTCTTGCGCATGTAGTCGTAGAGGGCATCATTCTCCTCCCCGTTCTGCGGGGTGCTGAGGGTGCCGCCCTGGGAGATGCAGTTTTCACTGGCCTCGTGGTACGTCTTGGTCTCCGAAAAAGCCAAGAAGCATTTTAGGTGAATTTTGGTGCCTTTCAGGCACACTGAGACGTTGCCACAGGAACAGAACAAAAAGACAAAAAGGGAATTGGTTTTAAAAACAGCACCCAGGAAGAGGCAGCAGCAGCAAAAGCAGCAGCAAAACTACAAAGTTCATTTCTTAGGCTGCACAGCAACCCATGGTACCACTCTCAGCAGCACAGCTTTCCCAGAGGCTCTCTCCATCCCACGTAGGGCATGGCTGTGGAGCTGTGTCATCCCCATCTGCAAACTGTTGGGAAAAGTCATCTCAGGGTGCACCTGCCACCCTCGTGGGCCCTGCTGCTGTCAAAGCAGAGGCACAATGTGGTCCTCATGTCGTTTTCCCTGGCCTTGCTCTCCCCTAGCTGCTGCTACGCTTTTCCTAATGAGTTCCTTGGAGTTAAGGTTTGTGATGGGCAATGCCAGGTGTTGGAGCATTTTGGAAAAAAGTCTGTAATGCCAGTTTAATCATCTTAATTATGCAAGCATGAGCAAAACGCCTTTTTTAATAGGCTTTGATCAGAAGTGCTGTGCTTGCATAGCTTGAGGTCTTAAGAGGACTTTCTACTTGCCTCTTTTTATTATTAAGAACAGCAATTTATTTTATTTTTCTTTTAAGCCCTAATGCCTGAGAGTGCAGGGTACTCTAGTCAAACAATAACTAATCAGAGTCACGCGTTAATATCCAAACCAATTACATCTCAATGAATGTGAGCTTGCAACTAAAGCCTTGATTTTGCTTGTGTTCCTTTTCTTTTAAGGATAAAATTCTCCTTAACTTGCTTTTTCATCTTATTTCTGTTTTGTGTTCTGTAAATCCCTCTTCTGTTGATGTCGATGGTGTTTGCAGAAAATAACCGTGGAGTATGGCTGGAAGATGCACATTTTAGGACTGCCCCAAGTACACAATTAAGCATGGTGTGACTGACCTCCTGGAATGTGTAAAAGTCAAAGGAACCATTTCACTAAGGTTCAGACAATAGACAAAACTACATTTGACTGAAGCACAGATTGATCCATTACCAGTCCCCCGATTCATAAAGGAAAATAAACATCTGGTTTAATGTCATTAAAATATCCATAGCTTTACAAGTGGGAAGGTCTAGAACATAAAGAGGGGAGCCATACAGTGCACAATCCATGTCATTAACTGCCTGAGGAGCTTAAGGTGCCTGGAGGAGTTGCAGCAAGCCCACACTTTCCTTTTGTCCTGCAGCTCACTTCCCATGATGGACACCTGTCTGTGGGATGCTTGGGCAGCTCTTGTTAAAATGCGTGGAGCAATTGTATCTATCTATCTGCTTTATAAGCAAAAGCCATGCCTTCTTCAGTGAGTCCTTTACCTGTCTGGAGTGCTTGTTTTTCCTTCAGTAGTGCAACCTCCTGAGAGATGTTGTCAATCATGGCCTTCAGGTCTTCAATCATTTTGAGGCTCACAACATCTGTTGGAAAAAACAAGGGAGGAACATAAATACTGGCAGTGCCCCCAGGAGAGACAGCCAAAGCTGTTCCTGTCATCAAAATGCCTCATTTATCTACCCGTAGAGAAAGACAAACTAAAGGGATCCACAAAGTTAACATCTGTCCCCTTGCACATCCATCAGACTGAACGTTTGCTCACTAGCCTGGTTCCACCATCAACCCATTTCTCCCAGTTGGGTTTCAGGGCTTTGCACCCCATAGGACTTTGTGGGGCTGAGAGTCTCCCCTTGGGCTACCAATGCAGTGCTTGAAGTAGCAGGGGAGGTGTGTGCACACAAGCGTTGCATGGTATGGGCTCATCTCTGGAGGCCCTGTGTAGGGCATTCATGTGGGATGTTTCTGCATTGGGTCAAGGTCCCAAAATACAGAAGGACACCATCTCATATAGGCCACCTGAGCAGGAGTCCTGCTGCACATGAGTGTTTTGTGGGGAACTTAACTTACAGCTGATGCTGAATAGGATTATTTTTTTTCAATTCCTCAGACACAGGCCCTCCCTCTCTCTAGTCACAGCACTAGAAAGACTCCTGGCTTTCCTTAAACACCCTCCCTAATGCATGATTTTCTCTGTATGAGATTTTCTGCACTCCTTGCCGTGCCTTTGCGTTATTCCGCTCCCACAGGTGCATTGGCAGGAAAATGCTTTGCTTGCCAGGCTGTTGCTCAGGAGGAAGGGGCTGGAAGGGCTGCGGTACCTTTGCGAGTCCTACCCCTGCACCACCACACTCCATCCCTCACCTCACCAACCATGCCATCCCTCAGGCCTGCACAGGTGTTTCTGGCCTGCCTCTGCCTTCAGCATCCCTGGTGCAGGTATCAACAAAACTGGCCACAGCTGCTCTCCTGCTGCAAGAAGATGCTTATTTGGCCATGAAGTTGGTTGCAGACTGCTTCTAAAGCTTACATCTTGCTAGCTGTGTCACCTCTGCAACAGCTCCCACCAGCTATTAATCAGTACTTGGATTTCTCTTGTCCAGGAGAAAAAGAACCATTATGCTTTGGAGGTGGTGGGAGGTTGAACGTTGAGATGTTTGTATTCATTATGTTATCTATATCTGCTGCTCCTATGAGTTTTCCCCTCCTGTCATAACGCACCTGGTAGTCCTTATAGAATGAAAGGAAAGGGGACAGTTTGCCCATGGATAGAGTAGGATGGGCTTTGCTGAGGGCCAAGCAGATGTGGATCCAAGGTATCAAGACAGGTAAGTGGGGAAGCATCTTGGAAGCTGACCAAAACCACTAGCCCAAAGATTACATGGTGCTATGAAAATGAAAAGCCAGACTCATCACAGGGAGGGCATTAAGCTCCTTTACTCATTGCTCAATTAACTTTAATGAGTTCACTTAGCATGGAGGCACTAATTATTTTGGCGCCTTTGATGAAAACACTTTGTGGGAAAGAGCTAATTAATGTTGGGTTGTTTTTTTTTTTTTATTTTCCATGCAAGCCTGTCTTGCAGCAGAACAAATGTCCCTTAGGTTTAACATCCAAGGTCCGTGACAGGATCCCATGGGTGCATCTTGCTGGGCAGCTCCTTACATTGTTCCATATGAACTGGGTGGTGCGTTCTCACCTAGAGGGTCCCTGCCACACGAGATGACCTGTCTCCTTGATAATTATCTAAACACTCTCTCCCTTTCCACCACCTCATTTCCAGATCCTGGGCCATAAGATATTCCTAGCACATTCACTGGGATGCCATGAGGAGATCCTGGAGTGCTTAATTTGCACTTCAGCTATAAAGCAAGTGCCTTGGCTATGTCAACAAACATCGAGTTTTCTATTTTATTGCCAGAGGAGTTTGTGTCTGTGCTGTTGTTTCCTCAAGGCTCACCTCTTGAAGCCTGTGAGCAAGGCTCTTACAGCTTGGCTTGCTGTGACTGAAGCCAGCGTGGGGGCTGCCAAAATTGCTCATGGGAGCTGAAGTGGGTCCTTGTGTGGTTGAATGTGAACAGAAGGATTAAATGTGAGTAGAGGTAAGTTGAAAAGGAGACTCAGAGAAAGATGTGGGTCACAATAATGTGTTGGTTTGAAGGCCTGGCCAGTAATGTATTTGATGCTGCAAATGGGAGCTCTTGCGTATTTTTCCTTATTCAAATTATATACTGAATAACAACCAAATCTCTCTCTGCTTCCCTTGTTTTGATTATTTAACTATCCCTATATGAAATTTGGGCCTGTATCTGGGTTGCTGAGCTTTGCCTGGGCAGACATCATTCAGTTTGTTCCCATCTAAACAGGTTTCTGTCCCTGGTGGGGCGAATATTGCTCTGGTTCCCAATGTCTGTCCAGGAGTCCCCCAGGGCCGGTGGGTCCCAGACCCGGACCCATGAGGCTGGGGGTGCCATCTTTCCCTAGGCAGGGGTGCCATTGCCTGCCGTGGCTCCCATCTCCTCTACACAACCCTTCTAGATGAGACCTCCAGGGCCACTGGGGGTAGCAAATCCCATCTGCCCCCCAAGATGTCAGAGTTCAGGGAGAGGCTGCCAAACCACAACATCTGGGAAAATCACTGGGGAGCAATTGGAGGGGGACAAAGCCCAACAGCAGGCAAAGTGAATGTGCTATCTCAGCATTTTCTAAATTCTATGGTTTGGCTTTTTCATGTTAAAACAGCACCATTTTTGCTCTAAAGCAGATCCAAATGTAAGCAATAATTACAAAAACAAAAAAAAAAAGAAAAAAACAACAGAAAAAACACAAATAAAAGAAAAAAAAGAAGGGCTTGGCTCAAATAATCATTTTCTTTCCTAACATCTGCGGTTTGGCTGTGCAGATTGAAAAAAAAAAAACAAACACCCCAATCCTCCAGTGGCTTCACCCTGCTCCACTCTCCCCAGTGAAGGTCAGGGGATAAGCCAGGACAGGAATGCCAGAGTCCTGGGATGGGAATGGGACATGGCCATCCTGCTCTCGCTCAGGCCAAGGAGCAGCTGAGCCTCAGCTCCTGTGGCGAGTGGGCAGGTAGACTTGGATGTGGCAAGGGGCTGGGGGCAAAGAGGCGCCTCAAGGGCTATGTTTTATTGTATTCCTCTCTTTCTCCACCCCCTGGTGTTGGTAAAAATCAGAAAAAAGTTAACCAGGAACTGCTGGAAGTTTCCAGTAAAGGCAGGGCAGCTGACCCACCGCGGGGCTGGATGTGGCTGGCCAAAAAATGCCAAGTTTGGGGGTTTTTGTTCTTTTCCCTAAAGAAAACCTGCCCTCTCCTTTGAAAAGAAACCCTGAAGCTCTCTGGAAGAATTGCCACCAACTGTTTCAGACGGCTTGATTTTCAGAAAAACAAATGTTGCTCCCCTTCCCTCTGAGAAATGTGTTTATAATCAAAGCCCAATTTTCCTGTCAGAAAGGTTATTTTTCTCCCACTCACCTGACTTTTCTCCCACCTGCTTGTTATCAAGGGGTTACAAACAGCAGTTTCAGTGACAGAGAGAGAAAAACAAGATTTCTCTAAGATACTCATTTCTCTTTCCTACTACATCCAGTAAGAGCAACACATGTGTATGCCCTACACTAGTCCAAGGAGGCATTTTTGGTCTAGAAAAGAGCTGCAGAGATGGAACAAGCAGCTATGCAATGATTTCATAGAAAGATCTAATAGAAGAAAGAGGAAAAATTTCTCAAGGATGGGATGAGTCAAAAATAGCCACCAGGCAAGCATAGGGAGCAGCGTGGCCAAGTGAATTCCAGGGATGCTTCTTCCTCACTCCCCACTTTGTTCCAAGCAGCCAAGGGCCCACCAGAAGCAGTCCAAGCCCAAGCGATTGCAGCTGGACACATCAGACACGGAACCTCACATGGCATCAGGCCACAACCTTACCTGCCTTCTCCTAGAATTAATGTGCATTGAGTCAGAGGGAGAAAGGATGGGACAGTAGCATAAAAAAAAAAAAGAGAAGAGGGGGAAACATCCCCCCCCCAAACACTACAGAGAAGAATATTTAGGCATCTTTTTTGTGTGCATTGCCCTCTGGTAAGCCTAGGTAGTTGGCGCTCATGTACAGCTTGATATACACTGGGGGCAAGTGTTTTAAAACAAAGATCCATGTTGATATTTAATATTTTGTACATTATCTGCCTGCTCTTGTCTCCAAATCTACAACAACAGTATGTCATCTGCCACTTATTTGCTCCTGAAAAATGAATGAGGAGGTGTAGGGGTCACAGAAAGATTTTAGCAGAGGAAAATGTTGAGGCGATCCTTAGAAATAACATAGAAGATATGTTGCTCTCTGAAGTCCAGACCAAGCTGTCCCATCAGGTTTATTCAAAACCTGTCAAAACCATTTCAATATCCTTGCTGTTTTACAGAAGGGCTACACAATCATTCCCATAGAAGGAGAGAAAAAAGACATTGAATTAGATTTTTAGATGCTTTGGGAAAAATGTTTCCTTAAAACTCTATCAAATGTTCAAAAGACTGGGCTAATTGCACCCCCCAAGACCCTCCGTGCAGGGAAGGTGCCGCTGCTCCTTACCTTTCTTGGAAGCTGCGGGTTTTTGCCGGACTTTACCATTTTGCTGGCTGGAGACCTGGGCGAGGGAGAGGAGGCAGAGGAGCAGACAGGCTCCCCGGAGCGCCATGCCGCTGCCGTCCGATGCCGAGCGGAGTTGGAGCAGCTCTGCTCTGCCCTCAGACAGTTGGCTTCACACCGCCTTGGATCAGTCACAAATGGCTTTCTGCTGAGCCCTGGCCAGAGGCGGCCTCCCGGCCCCGGGGGAAGCTCAGGCAGCTCCGGCCAAGGCTGAAAACACCCCAGCGGGTTTGCGTTTCTTAGCACGCTGCTTGTTTTTGTTACAAAAAAAAAAATAATCGAAAGGAAGGAATGAATTTACTGAAAGTCTGCTAAGTTAAACGTGAGGAAAGGCTGTGGAATGATTTCCTATGGATTTTAGCAGAACGCCACAGGTTTGATCTCACATGTCAGTGATGGCAACGATGATGTGAGGTGTTAAATGGAGTTTGGGTGGCCAAGGGCACAGACGGGGGACAGCCTATCTGGGTCACCTAGCAGAGGGGCTGCTGCAAGGGGCTGCTGCAAGCACCAGAGGTGGAGGGAGCATGGGGGAACCCAAATGTCCCAGCCCCCACCATGGTGTGATGAAAGGCCTGCACAAAGATTTCTGGTATGCTGCAATGCCCTGGCCCAGTGCAGCTCCAGGGGGAATAGAGAGGGTTTTTTTCTAGAGTAGTCCTTGCTTCAAGCAGATGACAGCTCTTACACCCCAAAAATATGGCTCCATGTGAGCTTGTTCTCCCATTATTGCTTCTTCTCCCATTATTGTTTCTCTGTGAGAAATGAGACTGGTGCTTCATCCCCACCTCTTCCCAGCTTTGCTTGGGGTGTTTTCTGGAGGGCGACTTTAGATGGGAGGCAGGTGCTGGGGAGCACTGCCTGCTGCGGGCAGGGCTAACACACGGCCATCCCACCTGCTTTATCCTTTCTGCCCTGGTGGTGGCTTCTCATTTTCACCTGGACAGCCACAGGTTGAGGGCAGCTTCCAATGCAATAGGTCTGGACATCTATTCTGGGAGCTTCTCCTCCAGAAGGGAGTGTGCTGGGAACAGCAGCCCTGAGGTGCATGTGGCTGTGCCTTTGCTTTCACTCTGCTCCTACTCTTACATTGCAGGATAAGGTTTTGGACCGCGCCCACATGGGGCACTTGGTGACAGCCCCCCCAGTTGTTGGACTTGCCTGGGGGACATCAGGGCCTGACCCGGCATTTGCCGCAGCTTTTCCTTGTACTGGTGGCTGGGGACAGAGTGTGGCTCCCAGCCTTGGGTTCACATCGCTGGTTCTGGGGCAGATTCCAGCGTAAGTCACTCTCCTTGGGGTGATTTTCATCCTCAGAGATGAAGACAGGTGTGGTTGACCACTTTGCAAGGACAGGAATGGTCAGTGCCACGGGGCTGCCCGGCAGCAGCATCATCACACTGAGACCTTGAGTGCACCTGGGTGGCACCATCCAGGGGAGCAAGACTCCTTCGGTGGCAAACGCACCCCCAGCATTCGACCATGCAGTGGCTTCATGTGCTTTTCATTTTTCCAAACCCACTTTTATTTCTGTAGGACATGAAAGCAAACAATGGCTCCAGAGGTTTTAACCAAACAAGAGAGCTATTCATCACCTGCCTTACTCCACCAGGCAGCAGGAAAGAGACCTCAGCCCCAGCTTCTTTGTCCCAAAAGTGATCTAAAGGGGGTTGCACTTAAGCAGGCCTGGGCAAAAGCAGAGATAAAGATGGCCATGAAAATGTTCGACCTGCTAGGGGAGATGTCCTACTAAGAGGAAGGCTGCTTTGCACCTACCTGGCGCTGGACCACTTCCCATCCTCCTCTGGCACCTCTGAGAGTCAAAATCCACAGGTGCT
Source organism: Tapera naevia (assembly GCA_033556795.1). NCBI lineage: Eukaryota > Metazoa > Chordata > Aves > Cuculiformes > Neomorphidae > Tapera > Tapera naevia. Next base: position 11,894,207 of record JAUMJJ010000033.1, on the reverse strand, counting down.
CTTTCCACCTACAAAACCTGGCATACGCCAGATCCAAAGTACCTCATGGCCAGGTCTGTCAAAGAATCGACACTTCATAGAAGCTGTTTGGTGCTTTGCACCCACCACCCTGGAGACAGGCTAAGTATGTGGGGCAAGTTCCCTGGAGCCAGCTGAGTGGTCAGATGACTGAAAATAGTTTGAAATTTGGGTCTTCACACAGTTTTGGGAATGTTCAGGCTTCTAAATGCCCCAGAGCTGTGAAAAATGATGGGGGGGGCTGGAGTTCAACTTGGGATGGGGGAAAAAGAACCCCAGAGGAAGCTGTTTTCCCCAAGTTCCCCTTGCAAGGGTCCCAGCCTGACTTCAGAATAGCTCAGCTACTCCAAGAGCAACCTTGCAAGCTAAACCAAGACCACTGCCTCATTTTTTGAGTGCTGCAGTTGCTCAGCAGCTGCAGCGTGAGCAGGCAACCCTCTCCTGCAGGAGGAACAAGAACAATCTGAGCCAGTAGAAGAAATTCTTGTAAAGAGAGGAGAGGATGGGCAGGTATTTTGGAGAACAAAATGGTCTGGACACCAGCACTAACCTGAAACTTTTTCTGAAAAATTAAGGCAAGATGCCATCCAGACCAGATAAACAGTGGTGTGGCTGGAAAAAGAACTGCTGTTGATTTAGTTTGGCGAGGGTTGTGTGACCCTGCCTCATGCTTTTGCTGACTAAAGAAAACTCTGCCTTTATATCTTACCTGAATTGAGCTCCCTTGCAGTCCAAGCTTTCGAAGCCAAGGACGAGTGGGTTTGATTTTCACTCCCCTTTACCACACACCCAACCTCACTCAAATTTAATCCAGAGAATATTTACTTTGGAGATTTACTGTTCTCTCACCAAGATTATCCCGAATGGGATGAGGCCCAAGAGATGCCAGACACCTCTATACACATACACGTTCCCTTCTCTGGACACTTGAGCAGCGTTTACCTAGCCAAAGTTCTTTTGGTAACTTAGCACCTCCCAGTTTTCCTTGGATCCAGATCTGCTTGTCCACCTTTGCTTTGATTCATTTCCTACCTCACTGGGGAAAAACCAAAATGTTCTCTTTGCTGCATGAAACTGATGGCTCTGATGTGGAATCTGATGGCGATACCTAACCAGAGGTTCCTGGGTAGCTAGGACCCATTGGAGAGTTTCATTTCTCCGATTCCCCAGCTGAAACAAGAAGGGCAAGGTGGTTTTCCAACAGCCTCTCTGAGCATGGGGTGCCTGTGCTGAAGACAACCAACGAGTTGTCTCCATGCACCAGCCAGCAGGTCTCATGAACGAACCAGATGGGACTAAGGTGAAGCATTGCTGCAACAGGTCCAGAATGACGATGCTGTGGGCAAGAGCCTTGTAAAGCTGGAGGTGCCTGTACCCAGCCCACTCCATGCCCAGACTCCCACTGAAGCCTGAGGCTGCAGTGCCAGTTAAGTAATGGGGATATCAATGAACCTTTGTAAGTAGGATCTTTGGGCAGACATCACACTTTTGAGATCCTGCCTGATGATTCATGCTTCTTATGTAAGGGAGGTGTGGGAGGTGGGTAAACTGTTTTATTAGATGAACTAATAAGGCTGGAAGATGGTGGTGAGGTTTTGGCCACGTGAACCCCTTCCCTTCAAGGCTGAAAGGGAAGCAGAGGATCAGTAGCTGGGAGGCTCATTAGGCACATACAGCCCATCAGAGAGAAAGGGAGCAAGCACCAAGAGAAAGAGCAAGAGGTAATTCATGGAAAGGTTCATGAGAAGGAGAAAAGCTACGATGATGCCAAGAAACCAGGTTTCTGTTCACAATTTTTTTAAGTCTGTGGAATTACGAATTTTACTTTTCTATAAAAGCACTTTGATCCCTTGTTTAAAGCTGTCAGACAGACAGCAGCTCCTGTTAGCTGTAAGGAAGCTGGTTTGAGATGAAAAAAAAAGAGGGCAGCAGAATGTTTCCTTATGGAAACTGTCCCAGGGCTGTAGGGAAGCAGTCAGGAAAGTTTACGTGGCTTTGGGAAACCCAGTAAGTAGGCTGCGATGCTGAATTTGGAAGGCTTTCAGTTAGCAAAACAGTGGCTTGAATAAGCCCACAAAAGGAAGCTGGATGCTCCTGGCAAGGATGCAGATCTGTGATTTCGTGCCCAGCTAGGCAAAGAAATGGGCAGTGAGATCAGAAGTTACTTTGATTTGGCTCCTAGGAAAGGAGCAGGTATTGCCAAGCCAAGAAATGAGACAGTGCCACCACACAATAGCTGGAAAGTGGAAGGCTGGAACAGAGAACCGTATTTTCACAGTTACAAATATCAGCAACCACCAGACCTAGCTTTTCAAGGCTAAGTTACCAGTACAAAGGCAGGTCGCCACCACAACGCCAAATGATGCTTATTCTTTGCCTGCCTCTCTGCTGACAGCAAGAGAGCAAAGAGGAGGTCTGAAAGCATCTTTACATGGGGCCTTGCAGCTTGGTGGTTTGACCCTGACTTGGGCAGCACTCTGGGTTTCATATCTCCGCTGCCTTGACAAAAACCACTCTGCAGGGGGAGGATCCATGTCTCAGCAGCACCAAAGTAACCTCAAAGAGGAACAGGAGAGAAGCAGTGGTGGACAGTAAAAAACATGCTGTGAAGACATGGTGCTAACAGAAGAAAACCTCTGATATTCATTAGCCACTGCCCAAATTCTTGCATCATTCCTGATTTTCATCAGCATAAACAACATCAGAACAGGTTAAAGTGGAAAGAGCTGAATACATAGATCATTGTTTTCAAGACCAATTGAGAAAAAAATGCGATAATAGTTCAGGAAAGGGTGGTTTTCCTAAGGAGAATGATGGAGAAAACGAAGGAGTCAGCACTTTGCCAAAATATTATTCCCAGCACCAACTTTAGGAAATTGGCTCTGAGCCCCAGGAGGGAGCCTTCCCATCACACTCCATGGCAACTATGGCTCGCAACCGGACCCCACATTCACCAGGGGTCACAGGACAGAAGGATCTATGCTAAAGGAGATCTTTGGGCCTTAAACCAGATCCAGATGTGAAGAACTTGAGTTTGAGTGCTATCAGCTGCTCAAAATCCTCCTGTTTCCAAAAGGAGCTGGACTGAAGGACTCACCTCCCCTTCTGCTTTGAGTATGTAGCTCCTGTGGTCTATGGGTAAACCAGGCTGTTGTCACTGTTTTGCATTTCTGCTCCTTGTCCACGTCCCAAAGTCTGACCAGCCAAAGGAAAACTGTAGTCAAGTGTCTAAATCTAACACTAAAACTCCAGAGAAATCCTTAATTGTGTAGGAGATGCTGAACAGGCTGCATCAGCTCAAGTGAAGTCTCCATTGAAACAGAAGCCACTATTTTAGGACTGGCAAGCAGACAGTGGTTCTGCCAGCTTCTGGTTTTGTTGTTCTCACTTTTAGGTGACTGGTTTGCCTTCATATGGCTGTAGATGCTGAATAAAGGGATTGTAAGAGAATCTGAGCATCAGCCTTAACTCTTCAATTCAGAGAAAAGGTTGCGTGATCAGGCAGCAGGAAGCAAGTAATCCATGCCCTTGAAAAGCCTCATCAGATTAAAGCTGGTCTCTCTCAGGCAGTGGGGAACAAGTAGGACTTAAATTGTGACTTTTCAACCCACAGGTTTCCAATCCTAGAAATACCAAAAACTTACCATTTGCCAAAACACAGTGAAAGAGCACTAAGTGAAAGGGCTTCTCTGGAAGGGCTCCTGTAGGCTGGTGGCTCTGAATAACTCCAAGGGCTGTGCACAATCGGCTCAGCTGGGTGGGGGAGGGCCTGTGTACATCAGAAAGCAGATGAGATTCCACTTGCTTTTTCCCCTCCCAAGGTATTAGCTAAAGGGCTGGAGTAACTATGATCCTCTTGGTCTAAATCAGGGAGATCAAATCTAATCTTCAAATGGTGTGATGTGAAACCTCAGGGGCATCTGCGCTGCTGCTCTTACTCTAATCTTGAGAAAAGGATAGCAACAAAGATGTTCCCAGAGCCTGAAAAATAACCATGGCCTTATTAAAGTGTTCCAGTTGATGAAATTGAGGTTGAAATCATCACCTGGGAACCACTACCAGCAGCATGTTTGAGATCCTAATGTTGTTTTGCAGTAACAACAAAAAGGTCTTTGTTACTGGAGAGCTAGAAATGCAGCTGATCCAAAGAAAAACTGAGGTACCACAGTCTCTCTGTGGGGAGACGAGTATGCAACGTGCCCTGCTGTGGCTGAGCACTATGACTGGGAGTCCAGGGCTTCACCAACAGAAAAGTAATGAGGAATCAGGCATTTAAAGTGCCAGCTTGAAACCAGTCCCTGGCAGCTGCCTCCCTGACAGCAGGGAGCAGGCGGGTGGCACCTGCCTCTGCGAGGCACAGCTAACAGGAGCATCCACGTTTTGCCTTAGAGGTACCAGCTGCCTAACACTGGTGGGGAGTGCAAACAGGCAGGAGGCAAGGGGCAGGGGAGCAAGGAGGACCAACAGAAGGAAGGCTAATGGCTGAAGAGCTTCAGTCCCAGTTGCACATCTGCTCTCACACTTTGCTCAAGAGTTTTTAAAAGAAAAGATGGAACAAGGCTCTGGGGTAAGGACTGCAGCGCTCTCCCCTCGGGTCTTACCAAGTCATCCTGACTTCTGTCTGCTCTGACTCTCAGCGGCTGTTCACTATTATACATGCAAAGTAAGTCAGTGTCACAACAGGGCTGGAGAATATACTGCTGCTGAGGAGGGCAGTGGCATCTCCTGAATTTAAAAGATAAGCTGGAGGCAGTCCCCGAAGAAGGTGATAAATTCCAGTTAATTCCTATTTACAGAGAAAATGCAGAAGCTTCATGAGGTATTACCTATGTTTGAGTCCCTCAAAAGGAGAACTGCACACTCCTGTTCCACAGGAGCCACGAGTAAGCTCTGGTTCCCACCAGCCTGTCTTTACAAAAGTCTGTGCTGAAGCAAGTTTTCATGAAGCCCAGCTGTGGGTGGCATGGCTCCTCCCCTCCCCATTGCCTCAACTTCCCACAGCAGAACAAGTTCTCCTCTCCTTCCCAAACTACACAAGTGCAATGTTGAACTGCTACTGTAGTTGTGAAACATTGGCTGATGGGATCCCTGGGCTTGGTAAATCTGCTGTGCATCACCCTGAGGGTAATCATAGACCTGGAGGAACACAAGAAACAAAGCAGCCAGTTCCACTGAGTTTCAGCCTAGCCCTCTCCTGCTTCAAGGCCAGATTGGGTGGGGTCCTGAACAGCCTGGTCCAGTGGGAGGTTCCAATCCCCCCACGGCAGGGGGGTTGGAACTGTATGAACTTTAAGGACCCTTCCAACCCAAACCATTATATGATTCCATGATTCAAGGGGATTGTCCCTGTCAAACAAACTTTTAGTCTGGGATACATGGGGGAAGTAAAAAAACCAAAGCATGGGGTGCTTTTTAGGCAATGCAAGTAGAAGTATAGTCTAGCAGGAGTTGCTAGGCTCCTCATTGTTCGCACACAGCTGTCGGCCTCTCAACCCTTCCAGCAAAAGCAATTGATTTCTAGGAGGAACAGAGAGCTATCCCGCTCCACAGATGTTTCCTCTTAGTTCTACTGGACTTGAGTCAATGAAAACGTGGCAGTATCTGCACAGCAACACATGGAACTTTCCACCAGCCCAGATGGGAACAGGAGCAGTTTCAGCTGAAACCTCTGTTAAAAATCTGATATTTTTGTTTGGTATGGGAGGGGTTAAAGAGAGCTAAGCAAATAGAAATGGGCAGCATAGCCCTTAGCATGCCTGAGAACTAGAGCCTCAAAGATTTCTTGGCAGAGGATGTATCAACCGGTAGAGCTGTAGGCCCTTTTACCCCTGTCAGAGCTTTGTTTATCTATTTGGGATGTGTGCTGGTAGCAGCAAACCTCCAGGGGCAACTGGGACCAACTAGCAGCTGTGTAATACTTTTGGCCAGGCTCATTATTCATATCTTAGTGGGTAGAAGCAGCCTCAGTATGAACTGGGGTCACGCTCTACCCCACTGCTTTTCCATGCCAACAGGTGGGAGGTATAGAGTGCGGGAGGAATAGGACCTATTGAAGACCCCAGTTTGTTCCGTGCCTGCTTACACAGCTACAGAAGCCCTGGATGGAGGACATGCATGGTTACAGGAGGCACTGCAGTTACTTGCACCACATTAATTTGCAGTGACATTCTCAGCAAGTGCTCGGTACCAAATATTTTGTGACTGGTGCAGCAAATTTTGTACTCGCAGCTGTGTCACCAGTTTCTCTGTGCTAGTAGCAGATACAGATGCTCAGGTAGCAAGAGTTTGGTTTGCAGGTATCTTGAGCACATAGCGTAGATCTCAGATGGGCTAAATATTTGCTATCCTTAGTAAGAAGAGGTGTCAGTTAAGAAGCTTGAAACACAGTGAGGTTTCTTCCCTTCCCTTCCCTCCCCTCCCCAACCCCAGCTCTCATAACAATCTATTTAAAATTAAAAGAATTTGGAAAGGGGACAAGAAGCATCTTAAATGACTTGCAAAGTGCCTGGAAATCTTTCAGCTGGAGGGCTATGTAGAAATACACTAATATTACCATGCTACAAAATTCACCCTGGAAGTAACTCTGGGCAGCCTTTTGGAATCCGACCACAAAACTGAAATAAAACAGGTAAGAGCTATTCAGAGAATGGCTGTGGTGTCAGATTTGCAACCCTCATTTAGATTAACCATTTTCTGAAACATTAAACAACACACAACCAAATACAAACTGCCTGTGGTTAAGTCTAAGGTACTGTAAATGGGTTTTCCCCCTTCAGTTTCTTTCTTTCTACATTCTTACAAGTAGCTTTTGTGGCAAGGAGTGGATCACAGCTGCTGTAAAGCTGATGGCAGGTTATTATTTGATTCAGAAAGAATAACTCTACTACAGTGATTAAAGACCATGTATATAACCATTGCCACTTGCTGCCTGTATTACTACGTAGCACTATCATGACACCTAACACATTACTTAAGATACTGAAAAAAATCCCACCACTTCAAACAGACATCTTAGGCAAATTTTGTGGGACAATTTATTTTTCCTTCCTTTCTTTTTAACCTGCCTGCTTGTTATAGTAATGGCTACAGATACCTGAAATACACAGTAGTATTAGAGTCACCTTGAATAATTATGTGAGTGAGCGCTATGAAAAGGACTGAAGAGATCTGAGAACCTTAAGCACTATATATTTTAACTTGACCATGATTATTCATTTGAGCTGTAATACATTTTCCTCTGTATCTACAGCTCTCCTTCAGCAAAAACCTTCCCCTTCTCCCCAAGAAACACATTCAAAACAAGAGAATCTTCTTAATCTGATATTAGGAAATTAAACGAGAAAATTCAGAAAACCTCGCTTGAGTAAGAGCTAAGCAATTCCTGGATTATTATAGTAACATTTACCATAATATTTGTCCAAAATGATCTTTCTAATGCTTGCAGCTGAAACATCAGCTTCTTGAAAAATCAATCTCTTCCTCTGACTTTTTCCATCTGTTGTCTCTTCCCATCCTGCCAAATAAACAGCTCTTACTCTTTGCTGGGCCAGTCAATAGATGTATTATGGAGGGAACCCACTGCTTTGAAGACCTGGTGATACAACTTGCTCGCATACCTTATCTGTCAACGTCAGTCTTTCCCTGTAAAGATCATTACTGAAAGCCATGCTGCTTTTCCAACTGAATTATCAAAATCCTAAGAAAAATAACTTATTTTCCCTTCTGCCTTTAGCCATGCCCCTTCTCCTTAGCCACTATGAGAGGTTTTGCTTAGGTTACAATTGTACCTGTTGGCAAAAGGGAGAGACAAAGCTCTAGTAAGCCAAGAAAACTTGGTTTAAAATATGAATTAGAAACTTTGGATCATGTTGTATTTATAGTAAAATATAACCACATTTTATTCAAAGAAAAGTAAGATAATTTGAAGGAAGACTTCCACAAAGGGCTGTTCTCACCTGGCTGGTAAACAAAAATAAATATTTCAAGAGGCCCAAACCTGTCTTGTGTTGTACCAAAGCTATCCCCACATACGCTCCAGAACAGAGCAGCTGCTGTGAAGAAGTGGAACACATGCAAACAGAATTAAGTGGAACTTAACACCAGTCACTCTTGGAAAAAGACTCAAGCACTTCCCCGGCATCTGCATCAATTGCTGCTGGTGTGCTTCCTAGGTGTGGACAGTTACTCATATGGAAAGCATCTCAGATTTGCTTATTCGTATTTAACTGTAGCTCTCCTTATGCTTAGTAATATTTTTAAAGCCTCTTAGCTAGAAGGATAAAGATACTGGAACAAAAAAATATCATTTTTCTATATACAAATTGACAAGATTGCACAATCAATTAAAAACAGTATTTTTAATAAAAACTCATCCTAGAAATCCAACTTTCTGCCGTGAGGTCTCCAGGCTCTCTTCTTCATCCAAAATCTTCTGAAGGGCTATGTGCAATGACTTCCCTACTCTTTTTCCCGTCTGCAACGCAAAGAAAACAAAACAAATCTGAGCCATATGCTTATTAATGCAAAGACAACTCTCATGGAACACTTCCTTTTGACAAATATTTTCTCTTTAATGATTAATATAAACCGGCTGGTATATTAAGAACCTGCTTTTAATTAAGAAAATAATGGTGGTCAAAGTTTTATTTTAATTTGATTAAGTTTTGGAAAAACATACACAAAAAGGCAGTGCTCCCATTCACCAGAGAAACGTTCCATGACCATTAACACCAGAATTGTGCACTGCTGGATTACCCAGGAATACAAATTAAATCCACATCAGGCATAAGCATGCATTCAAATCAGCCAGCACACACAATATGCAGCAATATGCTAGCTGCCAGGGGTAAGAGATACCTGACCAGCAAGGCAGCTTACTGATACAAAGTTCAGTCAACTCTTCTAAGTGCACTCAGAATCAGCAAACTGAATTCAAACCAGCTCAACACCCTCTTGTGTGGCCAGAGAAGCCCAAGACGCACGTTTGGTGTCTGTATCGCCAAATCAGTCTATGGGCAGATTCTTCATTATGATGTGCAATTTTGTACTGTCCAAAGACCTTAAAGGAGTTAACAGAAGGCTTTCTTTACAGAAATAAACTCCAGCAGTGCAAAACTACCAGTATTTGCTCCAATACCAGCCTCTGTTCTTCCCACAAGCACAACTGCATTGTGGAAGTTGTGGGACAGGGAAACAGTGGGCAACGCTGAAATATTTTAAGGTAGTGGTGACTATTAGAGCCTTCCCAGGGCTTCTCTAACTGACTCGAAATACTGACTCCATAGACAGATGAAGAGAGCCCAGCCATCCCTGAAGAGTCAAAGACAAATTATATTAAACTGAGTTTATCAGATCTTGATCTACGCAACGAAGCCTATGCCTGCCACACCTGACCACAAAGCTCTCTTTCACCTGCTGGTGACAACTGCCAACACCATGGGTGCACAAACCTTAAAATAAAGAACATCTCTAATCGAAGAACCAGGTGACAGAACACGGCCCATAGCACCAAAGGAAACATGAGAAGAGCTTTGATGCAGCAGGGCAGCTGTCAGTCCTAGAAAGTATGAGTTATACTAATCAAAGGGGAATACACACAGGAACTGTTACAGCTCTGCAGTGGGATCATAGCAGCAGTCTGGAGTCCTGAAGGGGGATATACTTTGTGCATCCCTCTCCTCCCATAGAGGACAACATCACTCACACCAGGTCAAAGCGAGTGGAAACTCTGCAGAGCTCTGGTATTGACACAACACATGGTACTGTTGCCATCTCATTCCTGATTGCCACTCCTATGAATCGGATCATAAATTCAGTAAAAAAAGCTGGCAGCTTCCCCAAAACTCTCCTATGAAACTTCCTTCCTAAGAGATATGTCCTAGGAATATCTGTTCTCTAACAGGCAGACAAGGCTGAACCCTCTGACCTGCAGCCAGATCATTAGGGAACCGAGGTGTCAAGCAAAGGTTATGCAGCTCCTCCACTGGATGTTCTCAGGGCTTTTTGTTTTTCTTTGTATTCTAAACAGGAAGCTAAGTTAGAGGTAGGGCCAAACACATTATTTCTGACCTCCCAAAAAACATCTCGTTTTCTTCTCATCAGCTTTACCCCTCACTCCTTCAAACTGGTCACCACCCAAGAGGGAAGACTTCTTCCAAAGCAAGTGAGGGACAGCACAAATCCCTAGGTGTTCAGCTTAAGCTTTTAACTACTTGCATCCAACAATTAGGGACAAGTTCACTAAAGCTCTTAAGCAGAGTAGGACAGTTTGAAGATTTCCCCGTGGTTACCTTCCATAAGCATCTCTGCTTAGTGGTTAGATGAGCATTATCATAGAACCATAGAATTATCTGGGTTGGAAGAGACCTCCAAGATCATCAAGTCCAACCCTTAATCCAACACTATCATGATTACTAGATCATGGCACTAAGTGACACATCCAGTCTTATCTTAAAAAACTCCAGGGATGGTGAATCCACAACCTCTCTGGGCAGGCCATTCCAATGCCTGATTACTCGCTCTGTGAAGAACTTTTTTTCTGATATCCAGCCTCAACCTTCCCTGGCAGAGTCTAAGCTCATGTCCTCTTGTTCTGTTGCTGGTTGCTATACAACCCCAAGCACAGCCCTTGGGACAGGCTATACAATGGAACTGCAGAAGTTTGTTTCCTATTTAGGACTCAATACAGAGCAAAATCTGTGATCAAATAGAGTCTCCAATCAAAGCTTCCTGCAGATAATTTGCATGTGCGCCAGCTTCTACCATGAACCTGTATCTAACTTAAGCATCCATCTCTTTGCAGCAGGCTTAGGCCCAAAATCTCAAGTCTTTTATGACATTTAGTTAGAACTGGACTCAAAATCCATCAAGGAAACCACATCAGATGTCCATAGGAAGTCTGTTTTTTTAGGAAGCCAAGTTATACCTAATACCCCTCTGCACACCCACTCAGATGGCAAGTGGAATAAGTGACCTCTCTGGAGGCAAATAAAAAGCCCACCAGTACCACTGAGCTTAGCACTCTGGATCGACATCATAAAACAGTGAAGTGCCATATACACTCAAAAAGTAATCTCCACTTGAGCCCAACTGTTTTCAAACTTGGCTCCAAGTTCTGCATTCCTCGCTACAGCTGTGCTGAAATTAGCTCTGCATCTCTAGGAAACATAGCCAGTTTGAAGGATTTCAAAACCCAGTTCTGTCTCACGCTCAAGGCCAAGCCCAGGCATGAGAATTTATACTGGAAGACAGTTTTAAGAGCCTGAAAAAAAGGTTTAAAAAGGAATTCTTATGAAGATGTGAATGACATCCAGATACTAGTATTTTCATGGAGTAGGGGTGAATCAGAAAGCCAATAAAGGAGCAAAGAAAAGCAACAGTAAAATGAGAACAGTAAACATCACAAAACAAGTGAGCTGTGCTAAAACAGACACCATGCATTAGCAATTCAAAGTTTCATCTCTCCTTCCATAAGGACTTCACCATGCTAGAAGTTTTGTTCTTTCAGTCTTTAAGGGAAACAATGAGAAAAAGAACACGTTCTCTGAAAACACTCTCAACATTTATCAACTTAAGCTTTACAGTCTTACATATGTCAGTTACTTGACTGAAACAACTGTGAGAACCATACATTTCAGACATGTAAAAGTTTAGGTAACTTCCATTCATATTAGATTCAGTTTTGAAGGAACTGTCTGTGACCTTCAAGAAGTCCCTTCTGCACCTAATAAAAGCACCAGGGTCTCTGTTCCTAAAGTCCTCACCGCAGCTTTTCATATACCCAAGTTCTGGTTCATCGAGTATCATTCAGTATCATCACTAACTGCTGAAAACTCCTTACCTCCATCATTTCAAAAATACTCTCAGGGTCAAGGCTACCTTGCCCCACTTTCTTTATAGAAGTGAGAGTGCCTTTACTCGTCACAGAAATAAGGAGGCTGGCCAAACAACAGGCTTCTTCCTGAAGGGTAGCATCCACCACATGCCTATACCCAATCTGTAAGTTAATGACAAAATAGCAGATTAGTTACAGGTGTCTAAGCTCTTTTATTAATAAGTTAAACTGTGAGTAGTAGCTCTGCTGGCTATCTACAGCCTCCCATCCTAATATCATGTGAATGACCTGACAGCACAGTACTTAAATAGCCTCTGATCCCAAATTACATATACATTAAAAAAAAGAGGCGAGATAAGCATGCCACTATTTCACACAGTTTTCCTCTCTGACCATCCTTCTACCTTATATGAAACTCCAGACACCCGTTTACCCTTAACTCCAAGCATGGACTTTTCTCCCTGCCAGGTGAAAATTACACGCCCTGAAACTTCAGTAGTAGCCTTTCTATTATTTATAAAACTTGCTTAAAAGGTGTATCAGAATATTGCAGGTGATGAAGGAAATCACTAACTCTTGCATCAGGAAATGCAGTATCCAGCAAATCAGCTGTGTTAGTTGTGGACTATACATGGAAAAGGAAAACAAAAACCTGCTTAAAAGGAACAGACAACATTGCATCCATGAAAACAGACTTCTGTCCTCAGCAACAAATGCGCATTGTGTAACTCCAGGCAGATCACAAAATCTCTGTGCCTCACAACAATATCCATTTCTTTTAACATACTGGAGTATCTGCTGCTCTGGATGTTTAACGAGGAGTAGCTGAAAAATGAACAACTCTTCTGTATGCAAGAAGATGCATTTTAAAAATCCATCAAATGGAAAACTGCAAGTCAGAGGTGGAAAAAAAACCCTTATTTGGCAAAAGTTCTTCTTAAATATGAGGCCAGAGATGAACAAATATATACATAGGGGACACTGACCATTTCTGTAACACAAGTTTTGTCACTAGGGAAAAAAGAAACAGCAGGTGAAGTTAAGAGAAACAGAAATCTCTAAGTAGAGGGTCAGAATTTCTGAGTCTTACTTTGCTTAACGTGACAATGCAGGGCACATTGTCCACATTAAGTCGAATACAATCATAAGGGTCATCAGACAGCTCAATCTCTTTAGAGCCTTCTTCATCTTCCAGAACACGTACTTTGGGGATTCTGTGGAAACAAAATGTGCAAAATCATTTCCAGCACAGACAACGAATACAGGTGTCAAACTCCCAGGAAACTTCCCAACTACAGGAAACACTCTTTCCCCTAAATGAGGCTAAATATTTAGAAAAAAAAACAGAATGCTATCAGAGATTTAACAACCCACCCACTGAGAACTAGGAAGAAAACATTGTAAATGGAAAGATATTTAGGATAAGATCATCATATGTACATCATTGAAAGTGTTAGAATTTGAACTAGTTTTTACACTTATACATGAGGTGAGATTATTTTGGAATTCGCACAACACAATTCTTAACAATTCTTTGTATGTCTGCCTGGAAGTACAGGAGAGAAATCACCAAGACAATTCTTTCGTACTGTGGTTCCAAACCTTGCAGGCAACAGTAAAGTAGTCAGAATTACAGCAATTGCATTGCTTGGCAAAGCTGTCACATCGGTAGCAAATTCAAGCAGTAAAGCTGTTCAGGGAAGAATGGAGACTTGGGGTAAAGGAAAAAGGTAACACTAGTAAAATCCTTTCTCTTTAGCAAGATGTGAAGATTGGCAAGATATTCTCATTCTTTCAGAAGCCAGAAGACTCTACTGTTCTAAGGACAGATACACAAAAGCAATGGCCAGGGGCAAAAACCCAGGCAGAAATCCAAGAAACATTCATCTCAACTGTGAGTGATGAGCTCTCTCACAAACGAGCTAGATGGGCTCCTTATCAGTAATACATATATCATGTTTGCTACAGCCATTTAATGGGAGTTTTACAGGATGATTTAATGCAGCTTCCTTAACACAATTAATAAAGTCATTTAAAACAATTTAGTAGAAGATGGTATCTCAAGAAGCCAAGAACCTCAATGTCTTAACATACTCTCATTTATCCAAGCGCCCACTAGGATGGAATAACTGACTTTGTTTACTGGCCAGTAAAACCCACACACAGCTCAACCTGCTGCTCTTCCTTTCACACATTTGCACTAGAAAACACAACATAGTTGAAGACATCCCTAGAAAGCTAACTTCATTAATCATGTAGAATGTAACCACAATCTGTTTTTATATTAGTACTTTTACAGTAGCTTTGTGTTTTATAACAAGACTCTGGAGGCTACATTCTTTTACCAATTGTGTACCAAGTCTCTTTTAAAAGACCAGAAGGTAGGGACTGATTTAGTGAACTTCCCCCCACCAATGCAAAGTGATTTTTGCTGGTCCCTGGAAGAGTATTTTCATTATTTGTGGCCAGGAGTCCTAGATTTACACACAACAGCTAACCCTGCTTCAGTGGGAACAAATTCCCTACAAAACACTGGCCTGAGCCAAGCTAAATCTAAAACTTTCAGGAAGTAGAACAACTGCAATGTGTACTTTTTCCTGTAATTAAATTCAAAATACTTTGCAGAGTTACATAACCACTCACTGGAAATGCACCAAAGCCTATGTTGATGTTAAAAATATTCTATTAAAACTTGATGGAATAAAATCACAAGGTGACTAACCCTCAAACTACACAGGACAATAGACAACACTGGACAACGGCCTAATCAAGAAGTGCGTGTGCCAGAGCAGTGCTTTAAAAAGAGGGAAGATTTCAAGAAAAACTGTGAGCTTGAGCTATTTTTAACTCCATCCTAAAATAGCTCTGAAACCAGAGAAATGTTTGCAAGAAAAAGTTGCCAGAATTAATACCTGAAAACTGCCTGCAAGGAGCTATTTTGGCCAAGAATAGATGAGAGAGGTACCAAAAGAACCACTGCAGAGGCAAAAAGATAGTTGATCAGGCTCAAGCATCAAAACTGGAGAAAAAGGGGGTGTATATACACACAAAAAACAGGCAAAGAGAGTACAGCCCAAACATTTACGGAGAACTGGAGATTTCCTCTCCCAGCTTGTGAAAATTCATCTTCAGAACTAGTTGTACATGTTTACTTTGCAACTTTTATTTCTCTGTTTTGATTCCTGCAACTAATCAGGGCAGAAACCTGTACAGCAGCACTTAAGTCCCATAATGAACAATGCTCTTTACTGAGTGCTGCAGACCCAGACTACACAACTGCAAAACCAGTTCTGCCCTTGCTAGCAGGCATCAGTTCTGCCTCTACTGTGCCGCCCAGCAAAAAAGCATGACATCCACAAGCCTGCTGTGTTATAAACTCTCTGTCTCAGGGGTGTCAAACTCAGGGCTGCTGCTGTTCTCCTGCTCCTGCAGCGTAACACGCGTCACACACTGCACCAGCGTTGGCACCAGGGGCAAGGAGCTCGGCGCTGCCGCCGGAGAGAAACAAGGTGCCAGGCTGGATAAAACAAGGTGGAGGGCTGGATTCGGCCAATGTGCCGTAAGTTTGAAACCCCTGGTCTAGCTTTCCTCATTTTCCTAGTTTCTGTTGCTAAGTTGCAAACAGACACATTTCACAGGATCACGTTTAATTCTTTGTCCTGACACAGTAGCTACTCACACATTTTGCAATATTTACTTTGACCATGGATAAATTCAGCCTTAAGCACCTTGGAGACAGACACAGTTAAGAAAGTTTCATACCTGCTATCATTTGCACATGATCTTGATACAGTTTTTTGAACATAATGAGCAATACAGAATTCCAAGGAGTAAATGTTCCCCCTAAAACACTCGCACTGGCGTTGTTTCATGCCTGAAGGCGACACAACGAGTGAGGTCAGAAATACAAAGGATTTAAAACCCATAATTCTTGCATGAAATTCCTTAAGTTATGATTTTGCATTTACTTGGCCCTCAAGAAAAACATGTCCATAGCTATTACAAAAAACAGTTGGAGCAAGATTTTAAAGATGAAGCTGAGGTTTTCAAATGCCTACATGAATATCCAAAGGTTTGTAGCTTCAAAGAGAAAACAGCAGCTTAGCATCCCTGCTCTTGGTTCCAAGGCTGCAGTCAAGGCTGAGAAAGATCTGAAAACACTTAGAACAAAACCCTGGTTGTAAAGGGATTGTGAAAGGCAAGTAAGACTCAAGGAGTGACATATGTCAAGCAAAGTTCAGAACACTTAATATGACGTGATCTTCAAACTGACATCTTGTCTTCCTGGGACAGTAATATTTTATGGAGAGCAGGCAGCTACTCTAAACAGCCTTGTGTCAATCCAAAGAAAACTTAGTAGGTATCGGAGGAAAGGGAGAGGAATAGTGAACAAGGATGAGTTCTCATTTTGAATTTCACCTCTTGACATTCTGAGCTTGTATGAGATTAGATGTACTTGCATTCCCTGCTCAAATCAACAGACAGGGTTTCTACAGGTGAAAAAACAACAGACTCTGCGTTACATCACACTGTACCACATTTTGATTTGATATCCGACTTCCACAAGGCTGCAGTTGCTTGTCCACAGATTAAAGATTACATGAAAGATAGCTTTCAGAAGAACAAAAATGAAGCAGAATCATTAATGTAACTACACTCTCCCTGTTGCCCATGTCCCCAAAGCAACAGATTTTCTTTTATTTAAATTACTTTTTATATTATATTCTCTCTTTATTCAGAACTAGGATTCTGGTTGAAATAACAAAAAAGACCTAGTTATCTTGTAAATAAAGTATGTGCCTTGGATCTGCAAAACAACTCACATGGGAGAAACTGTTTTAACTATATGACTTTTGCATCTTGGCAGCTCACACACAGAGACGTAGGCATTTCTTCCCTTCAGCACACTGTCAACTCTTTCGTGAGCCATTACATTTGTGACAGTACTTCTTAATGCTACTAAAACAATCTACTGCTAAAAATTACTATTGAGAACTTGATTAACAAGAGAAATTTCTCAGCAATATATACAAGTTGTAGTCTTAGATGGATTCTCCCCTCATTCCCTTTTAAAGTGTTTACATCCTGATATACTGCATATTTTCTTAAGCATATTTGCCTCCTCCTCTTGCACATACTTTTCCAGCTTTAGTACTGTGTGCCTATTCCCTGATGAATAAGACAGAACTATGCCAGTGACTTTAGCAGATCTCTAATTTATAGCTGAAGAACAATCTGAGATCCACTTTTAAAACACTTATGCCTGTAAGAGTAACTCTTGTTCTTCCAGCTACTTTTTTCACACAGGTTTTTAGTAAAGCCATTCTCCAGTTTCTTTCTCAAGGGTGCTACAAGACTGTGTATTCCCTTTCATCTATAGATAAAGATGATAAAAACATTAGAAAAATATTATTGAATGTCATCCTTAAAACACACACAGAGCACTTGTATCATTCATTCTACTAGGTTTTGTTCTTCCATTCTTCTTCTGAATTAAAATGCATGGGGCAAAGTTCTTTAAAAAATACACCATTTTCCCCTCTTCACAATCTCTCAACACCACTTTCTCCTCTTAGTTCTAAAGACAACTCTAGACTAACCATAATGAGAAAGAACACCAGCAGTCAGAAAACTGGGCCAAGTTACAAATCAGCACAATTACTGACAGAGGCTTTTTTTATTCAAGAGCATCACATATCAGCAAATACTTATTTCAAACACAATAAGAATCCAACACAAAGGCCTCCAACAACTTGCAACAAAACCATACAATCAAGACAATTTTTTCTGGTTCTGGTTACAGAACAAAAGTTATATTATAAGCCTTATTGTGCATATAATGCAATATGACATTTGATTATTAGAAACTGAATTAAAGTCATGAGTTCACATTACTTGTATGCAAAAGGACTGTCTTGTATCTGAACATAAGTTGCCTTAGGTATTATTTATTTAAATAATAAGGCATTAAAATTTACTAGCTCACAGGGAGTACTCCTCTTTCACTTCCCATGGCACTCCCACTCACATGAAATGAAGCCTGTGCTTTACCTTGTATTAAAGAGAGCTGCCTTCACTGCAATAGAGACTGCATCAAAGAGGTTCCCACCACATTCCAATAACTGGGGAGGAAAAAGAAGAATCTCTTAAAAAGAAAATCAGGTTACTGGCTTTAAACCAAGTCTTCATTTTACTTGAACCTGCTTGAAACAACACAAAAATCAAGAATCAGAACAGGTTTTTAAATACCAAAGTTGTCTTTAAAGCCTATCTATGAAAATAACAAATAGGAAACTCCGATTTCAGCTAGCTGTATTATACCTGCAAAACAGAAGTTAATGTATTTCATAATAAAATTAATGATAAAATTTAATAATAGCAGCTGAAATAAAATCCCTGTTGCTCTTACTGTTCTTGCACTAAGGCTCTGAACTAGACTATGACCAGAATAATTCAATGTTAAATCAAGCCAACCCATTTTCTATATGTTATTTCAAAGAGGAGTCTTATTCAAACATCAGCTGGACAAACGCAGTTGGCAGAATTCTTTTCAAAGGAGCAACACAAATTGTCACCCTGAACATGGTATGAAAAGCCAGTTCCACAAGGTGTAGGTATGAAGGCACATCATGATTTATTCTTTATGGAAAAGGAGTCATCAGCAGAACTGCTTTGTAGATGAAAAGTATCTAAGGAAATTCTGATGTCAAATTCTACTTGTTGATAACACTATCATTTGAATTAAAGTGTGTGGAGGGAGTCTAGCTTAGTTTCTTCCCATGAAGACCAGAAGAAGGCCAGCACTGCATACTATATAAAAAGGCAGGGCTTCCATAACCACTAACACCTTCTATAGGCTGACAGACAACTTTATGATGTATTTGACCGTAGGCTAATGTTAGCTGTCTGACAAGCTATGCTCTGAACTGCCAGCAGTCTTCTATGAACACATATATCAAGCAAACATTTGAAACTACTTCAGCGAGAACATATAGATGCTCCTCCATTACATCAATCTATGCTGTAGGATGAGAGCAAAAAGAATTTTGCTACGCTGATTGCATTGATTGTTCTTCAAAATCTTTTTAAGAATGAGATAAACTCCCACATTGGGAGCAAATCATAAATCGGATATTGTGGAAAACCAGTTTATTTTTATGAAGACAGACTGAATCGTGTAAAAAGAATGACAAAAAGTTTGGATAGAAAACTAAATACAAAGGTGATCAAATTATTTCTTTGCAGACAGCTGCTGGATACAGAGAGGTTAACTTCCCACTTTCAGCCATTATTGGATTTTACTGGATAACACAATAAGCCCCACAATATCTTTGTTATTAAAACACAGGCATGGGATGTGCCTGTACTGTTGCCACGCTTACGTTCAGGCTGCTGTTCTAAAGTCTGATCTGTATTACAGTGGCACCTACAGGCTAGACCTGTATCAAGCATGGTACAATGATGCTTCCAAAAAGAAATGAACTCTCTTCTCAGCTGAAGTACCTTGTATTGAGAATTCTCCCCGCCTTTTTAAGGACTAAACGTCTGCACAACTGTGAGTTGTGGGAAACAAAGGAGTCTTGAGAAAGGACTCCTTTTAATTTACTGATGTACAAATGAAAAAGTTACTGTGAAAAAGTTACTGGGAGTGGAAAAACAGAGAAAGCATTGTATACCTTGCCTTATTCAAATAAGTTTTTCCCCAGAAGGGCAGACTTCTAAGGTATTTTTTTTTCCCAAACTGAGGAGAGTAGTGGGAATAGAAAAGATGAAGAAATCCTCTGAGGGATACTCAGTAGAGAACTGCTAAAATTTCAACAGAACCTAATGCACCCCCCAATACACCACGTACTATGATTGGGAAGGGAATGAAAAGAGATCGCACACTTCAATTCTCCGTGCTCAGCACTGCAGGCTGCTGGGACAAATTACATGGAGAGGGCTAAGCTAAAAACACCCTCAAAAACGCCTAAAAGCTCATTTCTGACTTCAGTAACTTAGGGGAAAGAGGAAAGAAATTGAGGGAGAGACAGAGAGGATGAGAACAGACTCATAGTTTTGCAATACTGTGTATTCCCACATTCATGAGCTGTTCTCTGTAGCTGAACACCCACTATTATAAGAAAAAAACACATGTATTTTGAAAGGTCAAGGTATATATTCTCGATCCTTGAGACACATCTATGTGTCTATATGTCTGCATCTTTGTAGTGCGTATAATTGAAGTTAACTTCTTTCCAGTGTAACTGTACTGAATTATAGCACCTCCCAAGTACACTGACCACTAGAAAATATTTGAGAGATGTTTTGAATCAAAAGCTGCTTGATTATGCAAAATAAACTATCTTCTCTTTCAAGGCTGCATACCTCCAAATTTTGATTAAACATATGAGCTGAATACAGATGCTTTGATCGAAGTGCACATGGCTAAATTACATAGCAATGGAGTATCTTCATAAAACATTTTCTGGGTTTTTGTCCTTCAGAATCAGAGACCTGAAAACAAGTACCTTCCCACCTCACCATGAGGTTCCAGCACTTTCAGACTTACAACAGATTTAAAGCTTATTGTCCCTTCAACTTAACTATGGAACACAAACAATAATGTGAACACTTGCCAGGAATTCTGAAGGAAAACATCCAAAGGACTCCCAATAAGCATTGTTGTTACACTTAGAATTGGCTTCCCTCAAATGATGAATAATATGACTTTTAGTGCCTTATACTGGCACAACTGTTATACTTCCACCATGTACTATTACAACAGAGCTCTATAGGAACGACTGAGCAAAAGCAGCTTCAGGAAAGCCTGTAGCTACCAAGCACCTACATCAAGTATAAACTATCACATGTGATAGACATATCTTCTATTTAGAAGAGGAAATAGTACAAATACCTCTAAAATATGAAAATACAAAGGTCTAGGGTGGAAAAAAAAAGGAGGGGGATGTACACAGAATAAAAAGACAAATATTAAACACTATCTTGTTCTAATTATACCAGCAGTTCTTCAAATATCAGAAACAGTGTGGCCAGCAGGACCAGGGAAGTGATTGTGCCCCTGTACTCGGCACTGGTGAGGCCACACCTTGAGTACTGTGTTCAGTTCTGGGCCACTCACAACAAGAAAGACATTGAGATGTTGGAGCGCGTCCAGAGAAGAGCAATGAGGCTGGTGAAGGGCCTGGAGAACAAGTCCTACGAGGAGCGGCTGAGGGAACTGGGGTTGTTTAGCTTGGAGAAGAGGAGGCTGAGGGGAGACCTCATCACTGTTTACAACTACCTGAAAGGAGATTGTGGCGAGGTTGGTGCTGGTCTTTTCTCGCAAGTGACAGATGATAGGACGAGAGGAAACGGCTGGAAGTTGCACAGGGGAGGTTCAGATTGGTCATCAGGAAAAATTTCTTCACTGAAAGGGTGGACAGGCATTGGAACGGCTGCCCAGGGAGGCTGAGTCGCCATCCCTGGAGGTGTTTATAAGGTAAATAGATGAGTTTCTTAGGGATATGGTTTAGTAAGGGGACAGGTATGGTTGGACATGATCTCAGAGGTCTTTTCCAACCAGGTGATTCTAGGATCCCTGTAGAGTATGACAGTAAAAAGACTTATCAAGTTTAGAGTCTTAGTTATTAACCTACAACGGATTCTTTACTGGCACTGTAAAAAAAGCTAAATGTAAAACTCATCACATAGCATAGATCTTGATAGTCATAATTCTGATACAACTAGTAGCACAAAAATACCAAGGCTAGTTTTCTCTGTAGCTGTGAACAAAAGTCAATAATTTCTCCAGGAAAAATCAAATAATGACCAGTTATACCTCATAGAAAAGCTATATAGAACTACTGCAGCAGTCAGCTTTATGAAAGTCATTGTTTATGCAGTGTTCATGCAATGTTAAGCCGTATATTGCTTAAATAAGCACAGCATTTAATATTCTGTACCTCTACTTGTAATTACTTAGTATCTAAAGGCCCCAGAGTGATTTCTTAGAACTAACACTTCATTCTCTATTAACCTATGCCAAGCTCCAATAAACTGGTGACGAGGACTGTTAAAGCACTCAGCAGTGGTACATATTTGATTATACTGTATGCAGACTAAATCACAGTATGTACCATATCTACTGTAATTAAGCTAATGCCACTGCTTTTAAACACCTAATGGACTAATTTTTACATTTATTTAGATCTTTGTCTGAATGTTCCTGTTTTGTTTAATAAAACTGTATTTAATTTTTTTGGCAACACAGCTTAACATTTTGCAAATCGTTTCATAGACAGTAATGGATTCCTGTGACTAAGACCCCTCAAAATATTTTTCATTACAAATTTGACAAACAAACTCAACTTTGGACCAATAAGAATTGGAAATAATGCCCAGGAGAGTCTGACTTGCAGATTTCTATTAAATTCCCATGATAGAGAGCTTTAAATACAGCATAGTCTGGAAACTGAGCTTCTGCATGCACTAAATTTACATGCATAAAACTCAATTTCCATTTTTTTAATGGGAACAAACATTCAGTTTCTCTTCTACATTCAATACATGCATACAGCTTTCATCAAAAGTGCCTAGGCCAAACCTAACTTCCACCAGAAAAGTTTCTAATTTATTTTACTGAATTAACGCTGATAATAGTGCAAAGAGGTAGGCACTACGGACAGTTATGTTAGGGTTAACATACATTCATGCTAACTTACATTCATTAAAATGATACATTTGCTGTTATATCTAGCTTGGAAAAAAGTTTAGCTTTCTTATGGCAACTTCCTTATCAGTATAAGGTCACCAATTTTTATCCGAGCCAGATTTTGAGTATTCAGTGCTTTATTAGCCCTGCAGTGGAGCAGCAGCATCAAGAAGAGTACAAAAAGAGCAAGCTGGAAGTAGTACCTCACTATTATAGGCAGATTCACAAGAAAATGACCATCCA
This sequence comes from Tapera naevia, assembly GCA_033556795.1. Taxonomy (NCBI): domain Eukaryota; kingdom Metazoa; phylum Chordata; class Aves; order Cuculiformes; family Neomorphidae; genus Tapera; species Tapera naevia. The sequence continues at coordinate 11,871,420 of JAUMJJ010000033.1, read as the reverse complement.
CATTAAGAAGCATCATAACATATTATGAGACACTTTTCTTATATGAAAACATACATGGTTATGCCAAGTCAGTCAGCACCTTGAAAAAACCCTTGGAGTCTTAGTTTTCATTTTCTCACTTACCAGTACATCAACATAGAGAACCCAGCAGTGCTCCCTGGGATTAATACAAAGCGATTTCAAGTCTACTGTGCTCTCACTGCTAAATACACTGTAGAGGGTACTTGCTATCTCTGAGCCAAGCTCTTCTCCTCCACGGCCTTCAAATTCAGGAGTAGCGTTCGCAGAACTAGATAAGGAAAGAAAAAATACTTTCACTTCTGAAGCAGCCAATACCCAAAGAATATTTCTTAAATAAAAGTACCTGAAATATCTAAGGATTTATCTGTACAAGGATAAGCTTCTTCTCTGTGATGAAATTATTTCCATTTTACACAAGAAAATGTCCTCATGCAGATAATATACCTACGCTTTACTACAAACTGTGATACTAATTAAATTCCACTACTATCTTCAGTTCCAAAATTACAATATTAAAGTCAGTAAATTCTCTCAGGCATTATTCCTTAAGCACTCTCATCTTCTATCACCTCAACCCTTTCAAAAATAAAGAAGTGAGAGAAAACTGTACTAAGTTCAGAGCAGCTAACAAGACAGCCTGTTAGAATTGAATGTTAAATTAATAAGATAAAAGAGTGGCTAAGAAGAGAAAGATGTGATGATATGACAAATAGAATATGCATTTTTCTTTAAAGTGACATGAGTTCCTGACCTTAATTGGTAATTTCTTCACTGGGTGTACTCTTGGCTATCAAGCCAATAAAGACAGCACTTTGTTATTTTCAGCAACTTCAGTTTATGGAAAGCAGCAATTAAAGAACATTTTTTCCAGAAAGGATCTGATAGAAGTACATGGTCTTCAACTCCCTGATTCCAACATAACAAGCTTTATTTATAAGTAGTCATGCAAGAGAGTCCTTGGGTGCTGGGGCCTTGTACGCAGCTAAGATGAAAATTCTAACTGTAAAAAAAACCAGGCCTAGCAACCACAACCAACCCCCAAAAACCACAAACCAACCCCCGAGACACACCTCCAAGTCTCAATGAAATAAAGCAGAAATGTCCAGAGATACCTACACAATAAAACAACAAATAAATATCCTGAACCAAACCTCTGGTTTATAGAGAGGGCAAGAATATTCCCAAGCAGTGGACCCATGGCATATATTGTAGACCTTGTTTTTAAATAAACTAGTCAGACCTCCCCTAAATTAATATCTTACTACAGAACACAGAAAAGAAGGTGATTCCACAGAATTAGTTTGCTATGTTTAAAATCTGTAATAGCAAAGCCTTGTATTCTCCTGGCCAAGCACCTCACAGTGACAATTTCTCATGCATGCTTTGTGTTTATACGATGATACAAACTCTTAGCTTTTCCAACAGGAACACCACGGGAATGCAAATATACAGCAGAAAACAAAATCTTATAATAATAATAATAATCTCTTCACCTTTAAAAAAACAACAACTAAATATCCACATTATCTAGTTACGACTTAAACCATCAAGTGAGCTGTATTAACAAAACTGCAGTGTCTAGACTGGAAATTTTTAATTCTCCCAACTTTTTCTTTTGCAGAACTGATGAAAATTCAGCATGTCAGGAAGTTATTTGCTGCTTCTATAACCAGACAGCAGTATACATGCTTAAAAAAATAAACTTATTAGAGTTAATCAAGCACTGGTCTAGGCTTCCAAACTACATTCGCCACATGAATAAGTGCTGTAAGTGTGACACAATATTATTCACAGTTGGATTAATACTAGACACCAGTTTCATAAGACAGGACCATCTAAGTATAACTTAATTCTGGAAATATGCTGAGTTAAGTTGCATTAAACAAGCACTTATGCATGAAAGCAGCTTCCACGCCAGTTAACGAAACTGTTCTGCTAAAAGTGTGGTTATGCAAGCTTTATGATTCCTACCATAAGCTGAAAAGAAGCCTATATCTTGTTATGATTTCTAAACACCAAGTTTTATCAAAAGCTGTCATTTTTAAACAGCCACTTTTATTGACAGAGAGTAAGAAGAAAATAAGATTCAAGTGCAATATCATTGCAAGTTTCATTGCATTTAAATTTCATTGTTATTTTAACACTTCAATTCCTCGCAATAAGAGTGAACTAAAGAAGTAATGTTAGAAGGGTATTATTGTAATAACTATATAGTAAATACTGCCACTCAGTGGTCACAGACTGTTGGAGTAGTTGATGCTGCGCAAAATTCAAAAAAAAGGTTTGTCTAACATGCTAATAAAAGAAAATGCCAAAAAGCTTGTTTTATGGAGCACAGAAAGAACTTAGTAGCGGTCAAGTGAAGCATAGAATTTCTATTTCTGACTAGAACGTAATTTTAAGGACTTTCAAAACCCTTTCAGTGTCACACTGCATAACAATCAAGCTTCCTAAAGCACAATAAGGCTTCTACCACAGAGCCCTACTTTCAAAGCCCTTGCTGTTACCAGTCAAAACCTTTCACTCACAGTAGTTAAGTACTTCCAATCTGTTGTTTAGGCCATTAATATACTATAATCTACAATGTAAGTAATTATAACGAGATAAAACAGTTAATTAAACAAAAGCTTACAGTTATTTTCCTGGTATACAATGGCTTCATTACACAGAGGGCATTCTTCACTTAAACTGTATTTACTTAAGCAACCATTACCAGATTCCTATTCTTGCACCAAAAGAAATATGAAATCATTTAAAGCAAGAAGGCAGATCCACTGCTTTAGAATGAGTAGTAAATTAACCACCTTACTAATAATCCACTCTTCCAGAAAGCAGCCAGAAGATACGTTTATGTCACACCTCGACTGCCAAAGCAGTTCCAGAAATAGACAGACATCAGTTCAGGTCCAGATGCTGTTTAATTGTGTTAATATGATTACGATGATATACAAGCTTATGATCCCAAAATAATTGGGCTAACATGAGTTTGGATTTAGTCTAGTCAAAGTGATAATTTGACTAACATGGATCTACTGATTCAGGTCTTCGCCTGTTCAGGCACTGTTACACTTCCCATCCAAAAGGGATGCTTTATAGAGATTGCAACAGTTTTTACTCAAGCATTAAATGGTGTTTCTCTCTAAAATGAAGCTAAATCCACTACAGACCATCTTTAATGAAGGAAGTACCGTAATAAATGGCAAAGACATTTCATTCTTTCAAAACATATTAGATTGCCTCTTGCCCCTGCAAAGACCAGTTGCCATGATAACGGATTTATGGCAGAGGAGAGAGGGGGAAAGGAAAAGCTAATTTTCTGCAGTCACCATGCAATTGCTATCTTTAGTGACTGCACTGAAATTTGTTTTAAGTTAACATTTTTCCCCACAAAACCCAACAGAACAGTATCTGAGGATCAACTGAGAGCATGCTGATGTGGTTGTTCTGGAATACCGTCATCATCTATGACGTGGAAAACTGCTTTCCATCTATAATATTAAAGATCATATCTGATCTAGTCTTCCATGCATGCACCAATGAAACAGGCCCACTCTTTTGGCTCGAACAAAAGCATGTCCAGCCTCCAAAGTTGAGGAACAGATGGCCAGACTTGCCCAAATATAATTGTTGCTTCTCTAATTCCACAAACAAAATCTAAGGCATTCAAGGAATTCAGATTTGTCTGCTTTTTATTTATTTCTTACACTTTGAAATTTATAAATTTTTGCTTCAGAGAAAAAAACCAAAAAAACAAACCAAAAAAAAAACCCCTAACAAGCCAGTATGAGAACAGCCTCAAAGCTCAAATATAAGAAAAGAAGACACAACGTTTCAACATCAATAACCCAGATTACTGTCTTCTCCAGTGCTGATGGGCAGTGAGGATATCACATAGGACATGGACTTACAAGATAATTAATTTCTATTATCACAAATCAGTTCTCCCAAAATCATCTCTTCCACAAACCAGCATTAAAGTCTGTCTCAAAATGGGACTAAATTCTCTATTTTGGGATAAGGACTCAAAGCAGAATGAAGATAAATGAAACTTTGAGACAGAGAATTACATACATGATCAAGTACGTAAATATCTTCAGCAGTATGAGAAACTGTGAGATTTTAGGAAATAAGCATTTCAAGACAGCTAACACTGCAGTCTAAATTTTTATTATTAGTTTCAACAACAGATAATAAAAGCTAAGTAGAACATACAGGAACTTCACCACCAGGTGTAGTGTATCAAACAACGCTCAGTTACCACCACCCAGTGGCAGCCTGGAAAAGCATCAGAGTGCTGACTGCATCTCATTTCCCTTTACAGAAAACAAGCTGCTCCCACTTCACGTATTGTCTTTTCGATGTTTCTGAAAGCTAGGTCTCCTTTTCCTGGAGGGAACAAGCATGTTAGAAGTGATTACCCTTCTCTAAAAGTCACTGAAAGCAAGGATTACCTATTTCTGGAACTGAAGAGATCCACCTTGCACAACATTGCTGCACATCTCTCTCCCCTCTTCTCACCATTAACATTTAGATACAATTTAACATTACTCTAATGAGTAAAAGTTTCTCTAACATTTATTTACATAGGAAAGAAGTGTTAGAGAATTGCGACACCCCACAAACCACTTGTTTTAGTAAGGAAACATTCCTGCTGCTATTGGACTTTCTTCACACAGAAACCACCAAGAAAAAGCAAGCGCTATTTAGGATACTTCATACACTGGTTTATTTATAAAGCACTCAGGTTCAAATCCCCTGCAACAGCAGGACCACATTCAAGAAGACCGCTTTTATGAGAGGTTCCCAAAACATTCTATTTCATAAAGAACAGTTTTAGGAAGTCTGCAAGATATGGATACTGTAGTTTCAGACAGCAGACAGCCTGGCATAAGAATAAGATGTCTCTATGCTATCTCAGAACAACCTGAAAACAAGAGCTCTCAGTTTCCCTCTAGCTTCATTCATAATTCAAGCACTATGAAAACTGTAAAGATAACTACTAGCTCATTTGTAGCACAAAGCCAGGAATACAATTAAAAACAAATACTATTTTAGTTAATTAAATACTGATTTGCTGATAGATATGATAACTAAATTTTCTGCTTAACTTTTGCATCTGAAGTATACAGTGAGGATTTTATTTAAACAAATGGTTTTGTACAAAACACACACTTTGAAGTTCTTCCTCTGTGTTCAAAGACAAAGTAAGCAAAATCCTTTGAGTAAGGTTAAAGTATAATCTGTATCAGTCAATTCAATTCTTTTCTTCTGCAATACTTCATTTTTGAAAGAGATTTTTTCTCTTCTATCATCGTAAAAGAGACAATTGACATTGTAGTCATGAAGTCACGTTAAACAGGTGTAGTTGAACCATTACTCTCTTCCAGCTGTAGAGATGCTATGCAATTTGGGAATTTTTTTTAACCTGATTTTTTCTTTACCTCTTATTATTTTGTTTATTTTGGTTGTGCATAACCAGCAGAAAGTTTCTGACATTCATCACTACTGAAACAGTATCACAGCATGTTTATATTACTCAGACCCTTACAAGAGGTTAGAGGAAGGAAGTATCGACTTCAGAAGAACAGTAAGATCTGATGAGTTATATATTTCAAATATTAGATCTATTTCCTTCTCTTCTAGCATACTAACCAGTCAACAAAGAATTCCAGGTAACCTTCATCTGGTTTCTCCAACTTTGGCATCCCCATTTCAGCTTTGACACCTACCAAGATATCAGTGTGTCCCTGTTAAAACAAAAACACATCACAGAACTAGAATTACATTCACACAAATGCTTATCTAATCTAAATGTCTATGGTAAGCTGACATTTCTGCCTTTCAGTTACCTGCACCCATCATTCTATCAGAGAGAACTTAAAATCACATTAGTTTAAGAAAGAAAAACTTTAGAACAACAGTCTTAAGTCTAAGAAGTTTCTTCAAACAATTACCATACATACTAGTTTTCTCTAGGTTGTAAAGACACTCTTCATACTCATTACTTCTTCTATCATTTTGGTTCTAGAAACAGCTACACCTGCAGAACCTTTACAATTTTGCACAGTATCTTTATCTCTTTCACACTCAACACATGCCAGAAGTAGTTTTGCCTCACTCTAAAGCAGGGGTGTCAAACTCACGGCCTGCAGACCAAATCAGCCCTCCACCTTGTTTTATCCAGCCCCGCACCTTGTTTCTACCCAGCAGCAGCACCGAGCCCCTTGGCCCTGCGCTCTGCCAGCACTGGTCACGTGTGCAGCGTGTGACGCGCGTTACGCTGCAGGAGCAGGAGTTTGACACCACTAGTCTAAAGGAACAGAATTATTTTTTCCAGCCATTAGGCACAACAGCAATTTCACTTTTCCAAAATTAAATGGTAGATTAGTTCAGACTGAAGGCTTTTCAGGTATTTTACAGTAAATCTTGCTCAAGTAGGTTAAGCCAGTCTGAACGAATTATATACTCTGTCATTATTTTCTTAACCCATAGTTTCAGTTGGTGCTATATAGACACGCATTTTATTACATACACACAAACCCACCTAAAAATATCCTTGGTTTATCTTAACACCAGTCACATAAGCCAGAACTTTCATCAGCAGGGTACATGATTCCTAACAAATTTACCTACCAGCTTTACCCTTGCAGATCCACTTGTGTTTGATACAACATCTGTTTCTACTTCTGCACATCTGTAGTCTTCACAGCCACGACCATCTACACGAAGGTCCTCCTAAGTATGAAAACCAACATACTGTGCTTGAGGGAATAGGTAATGAAAACTAAAAATAAGGATCTGTGATTTTAAAGTGTCCTTTTCCTATGCCAGTAGAATTAATATAAAAGTAACAGCTCCCAGTTTCATCACTGACTTTCACTGAGCAGTACAATAGAACCAACTGTACTTTTCTATTCATCTCTCATTATCTAGAGCTTGCAACAAGCTCTCTGCAGGCAGACCTGAACTCCTGCACTACTTCCATTCTGTTACAGCAGAAAGCTTCAGAATACAAAAGTGTATGGGTCTTGGCTTCAAAAGGTACTTTACCTAACACAACACGGGACTTTCTTGGATGCTCAAGTTCTGTACTTTTACAGATGTAATTAGGATCCAGCAGACAAAATTAATGCACCAGCCTTCCAAATGCCTTCATCTGCTTTATGTCAAAAACAGATATTATGCATCCTCAAATACTACACAACTCGTCCCCATAGAAGCATTTTATTTGCTGTGAAATACGTGGTCTGTACTTTGCAGAAAGCACAGTCCTTTTATCTTTGGCATTTCTCCTCATGCGTCGTTCACTCTTCTTCCTAGGATGCTTGGCTTAGTGACAAACTAAAACGCTATACAATGGCAGACACTTGAGAAAGAACAAGGGAAGAGAGGCAAAGAAGACAAAAAAGAAAACCAAATCCATGTCCTGTTCTCTGCCTACTTTCTGTTCTGATGCCCTGTTCCTGACGTGCTTAGATGATTAGTGGTGGAGTCACCATCCCCGGAGATGTTCAAAAAACTTGTAGATGGGACATGGTTTAGTAGGCATGGTGGTGTTGGGCTGATGGTTGGCCTTGATGATCTTACAGATCTTTTCCAATCTTAATGATTCTATGGGGTGGAAGGGACCTTAAAGATCATCCACTTCCAAACAGGGAAACCTTCCACTAGATTAGGTTGCTCAAAGCCTCATCCAACCTGGCTTTGAGCACCTCCAGGCATGGGATATCCACGATTTCTCCAGGCAACCTGTTCCGGTGCCTCACCACCCTCACAGTAAAAAATTTCTTCCTAATACCTAATCTAAATCTCCCCTCTAAGAATGCTCTTACCTCAGATCATTCCACCCCAGACACCAGGTAACGGAAAGCGTTTCCACCCCAACCCACACTACAACCCTTCCTGCCCCACACCTCACAGGGCAGCACTACCCCTGGCCACATCCACAGTCATTATTGGAGCTTTGGAGCCAGCTCTGTCTGACCTTGTATTTTGTGTAGGGAAAGGCTGCAACAGAAGTAATTAAAGAAGAAGACACATCTGCTTAACACAGACCATACTCAATGCAAGGTGTTATCCTTTCTCTCTGGACAGTGTCTGGAAAAACACTATTTGATTAAAAAAACCTCCATGCTATCAAAATAACTTTGGAAAAAAAAGTGCTATAAAACACATGCTACCAAGAAACCACGGTATCGGAGCGACATTAGGTGCAATAAATAGTTACTTAAATGAAACTTAACTCTACTTTAGCTTAAATCAAAATATCCCACTTTTTGCAGTGGTAACTACTTCTCGTATCGCTACCTGGATGCCATGCACGATGTACATCTTCTCCGCCTCACTCAGCACCACGGACGCCATGGCCCGGCCACCGGATGTCCCTGCTGTTGGTTCTTCCGCTTCCGACGCCCGCGCAGCGCCGCCGCCGCTACTGGCAACGGCCGCCGCTTCCCCAGGGAGGGAGGGAGCGGGAGGGGAGGGGGCGTGCCGCCCCGGGCCCACGTGACCTGCGCGCCCCGGGGCCGGTGGCGATGGGAGGGGTAGTTACTGTCACAAAAAGTGGGATATTTTGATTTAAGCTAAAGTAGAGCTAAGTTAATACAAGAAGTGGTTGTTATTTCAGAGAGTGGAATGTTTTGACTTAAGTAGAGTTGGGTTTCCTGTAGAATTGGTTTTCTAACTCACTTCAGCTAAGTGATGCCTAAGTGGCAGTGGTTTTGAAAGTTAGACAGGCACGGACTGCTTTTCTGATGGTGTGGTTTTTTAAACAGTGTTCCCAGACAATGCTTCTTTCCTTATATAAAATGCAAGGTTGGATAGAGAACTGGCCTCAAAGCTCTAATGAGAAGAGACTTGGCAGTTGTGAAGTTCAAAATAAATAAATATTAGTCCTCGGAAGTAGTAGAATATGCATGAGATTGCTGGCAGAATTTATATATATGCGTGTGAGTTGGATATGTATTCTGTGACCAGCTTTTGTCTCGCTGCGCATGATTGATGGAAACCATTCCCTAACCCACCCAGCGCTGAAATAAAAGACTCTGCTTTCTAAAACTCCAAAACAAGTCTTAGAGAGTTTACTTGCCAGCCTTTTTAAGTATCCAAGAAACTGTATTTTTTGAAAGTTAGATAGACTGTCGCTCTGCTAGCACATTTTACGAATGTTTTTTTTTAAACAGTGTTTTTCCAGACACTGTTTTTTGAGAAATGATAACGCCTTGTGTTAAGTATGGTCTGTGCTCAGTAGATGTGTCTTCTTCTCAAATCACCTAGGTTTGCAGCCTTTCCCTATCTAAAAATGCAAGGTCAGACAGAAAACTGGCTCCAAAGCTTCAATGACTAGCAATTTGACTGTTGTGATATTCATAATAACATTAAAATTAGCCCTTTGAAAGTAATAGAATATGCATGACATTCCTGGGAAAATTTATACACATGTATGTAAGTTGGATATATATCCTGTCCCCAGTTCTTGTCTCGTTGCGCAGGACTGATGGAAATCATTCCATCACGCATCCAGCACTAAACTAAAGTATGCTGCTTTCTAAAACTCAAAAATGAGTCTTGGAGACTATTTGCCAGCATTTTTGATAACATGGGAAAGCACCTGGGTCGCCATAACTGCAGTATCACCCGCTGAACCAGCACCTCAGGTTGGGCTGTCCCCCTTTTTACAAACACAGTGGGGGAGTGCAGCTGTTAAACTCCCTACCAAAGGCCCCACAGGGAGTAGGCACAGCCCTCTGGGTGTGGTGCCCACTGAGCACCTTGCGCATCCCGAAAAATGCCCACTCTGAGGAGATGGCTCATGGTCCTGCACCTGGATTGGGGTAACCCTGAGTATCGATACAGGCTGTGAGATGAAGAGATTGAAAGCAGCCATGTGGAGAAGGATCTGGGGGTCCTGGTGGATGAGAGGCTGGACATGAGCTGGCAATGTGCACTTGCAGCCCAGAAAGAAAACCATATTTTGGGCTACATCAAAAGAAGCGTGGCCAGCAGGGCAAGGGATGTGATTCTGCCCCTCTACTGTGCCCTCATGAGACCCCACCTGGAGTATTGTGTTCAGCTCTGGAGCCCTCAGCACAAGCAGGGACATAGACCTGTTGGAGCAGGTCCAGAGGAGTGCCACAAAAATGATCAAAGGCCTGGAACACCTCTCCTATGAATAGAGGCCGAGAGAATTGGGGTTGTTCTGCTTGGAGAAAAAAAGACTCCAAGGAGACCTTATTGCGGCCTTTCAATACTTGAAGAGGGCTTATAAGATGTGGAAAAACTCTTCAGCAGGGCCTATAGCGACAGGACAAGGGGCAATGTTTTTAAACTAAAAGAGGAGACGTTTAGACTAGATATTAGGAAGAAATTTTTTACACTGAGGGTGGTGAAACACTGGCATAGGGAGGTGGTAGACACCTTATCTCTGGAAACATTCAAGGTCAGATTGGATCAGGCTCTGAGTAACCTGATCTAGTCAAAGGTGTCCCTTCTTCCAGCAGAGGGGCTTGGACTACATGACCTTCACGGTCCCTTCAACCCAAACGGTTCTATAACTCTATGGTAAACTTCAGGGGCAATGCTTGCTCTCTGCCTGCCCTTTGCCAAGGTAAAGAGCTCCTGGAGAAGACTGTAGAAACACCCCAGTGCTTGGGAAGGGCTCGCCTAGTACTGAAGCCCACAAGAAAAATGAGGAAACGCAGAGTTTTTACCTCAGAGAAAGGTCCAAGCAAGGTCAGCACATAGTGCAGGAGCAGGGAAGAAGCAAAGTGCCCTCATTGGGAGAGGGCTGTTGGTCCTGTGCCAGATATCCCTGGGAAAGTAGCATGGGAAGTGTAATTAAAAACTGATACTATATATTAAAACAATAATTAAGGCGGAGGGTTAGGCCTTAATTGAAAGTTTCGTAACAGTGAGTGGTTGATGTAACTTTCACAATTTTTTGCATAGCTCCCGTGTATAATTTTAAAATTATTCAAGAAGTTGCTGTCTGGCTCTACGCTGACGCTTGCTTGGTTAAGAATGATCCTTGGCTTCAAAGGATAACATGCCATAGTGCCGGAGCTTCTCCAGGTGTTTTCAGCTCTTCTCTTCAAGACTCCTTTCTTGATCAAGGGTACAGAGCACTTCTGCTTATGCCTACTCAAGCAGGTGGCGTGATGCGCTGGGAACAAACCGGGGAAGTGAAAGGCATTCTGGAGGTTTTACTCTGGGTGAGGGCTGATCTGGTTCCATTACTGGGCTGTACACCTATTAGCAGCAGGGGTAGTGTGGATGCATTTTTGAGATGCATTCCGTGGCTCATCTTCCCCTAAAAGGACTCAAGCTTCTTCACGCCAGGACTGTTGCATGGGGATCGCTGGATGCTGCTTCTCAGCAGGGAAAGCCAGTGGTGGAACTTGACTGAGATTGGGCAGCTCACTCTCCCACTGACCCTGAGAATGTGTGCAAAGCAAGGAATCCCTCCCAGGCTGGGGGAGCGCCAGGAAAAGGCAGTGCTCTGCGGAAACAGGGCCTGGTTCATGTGTCCTCCCTGAACGGCATCTGCCACTGCTGCCATCCAGCACAGATGACCCTTCCTCTGACCTCGCAGTGTGATTCTTGCGTCCTCACATTCCACAGCGTGAGCCAAATATCGTAAGTAGAATAATAAATTCCCTTGTACAAATGAATTCCTGATCTGAAATGAAGAGTTAATGCATGTGCACCCTGTGATTCCTAGTGAGAGCACAGGGAGCTGGTATTCTAGCTCCCAGCAGCTGATAGTTCCAACTGCAAGGAAAGAGTGATTTATTTCTTCCCGACCCCCTTCCTCTGCCAACCTAACCTGGAGTCTAATTAATGTGAGTCAAATTCTTGCGTAGTCCAGCTAGCAAATCTTGTTTGGATGCAAACAGCAGTTTTCCAAAGGGTGGAGAAGTCCAGGTCCGGCTTGTTTTTCCTCAGGGATGACAGAATGCATGCCCTTTATCTAAACAGCGTTTTCTAGTGTGTTCAAATTCCCATCTCCAGTGCAATGTAACGGTGAAGGTTATCGGACAAAAGGGATGTCAATTGTTTTGGTTTTTAATGAGGGCAAAGCATGGTGGGGTTGGGCTGATGGTTAGACTAGATGATCTTAGACGTCTTTTCCAGCCTTAAAGATTCTAGGATTCTATAAGCAGGTGCTGGGACATGAGGGCACGTGCAGGGATATGCTCCATCCTCTCTGGAGCCGTAGCAGTTTGGATACCTGCAACCTCGACTGGACTGCAACCAGGTCTTGAGGAAATGGCAGGAAGATGTGCTGGGGGAGGTTTAGGTTGGCTACTAGGAAAAGGTTCTTCACACAGAGGGTGAACACCCTGAACAGCTATGGTAACGAGAAACAATAAACTTCCTTGTAAAAGTGAATTCCTGATCTGAAATGAAGAGTTAACGCAGGTGCACCCTATGATTCGTACTGAGACCACAGGGAACTGATATTTCAGCTCCCAGTCCTGCCTGTCCGATGGCTTAGCCCATAGCAGCTGACAGTTCCAGCTGCAAGGAAAGAGTGATTTAATTGTGGGTGGTGGAGGGTGAGGGTGGTGAAGCACTGGCACAGGCTCCCCAGGGAAGCAGACATGGTGCTAAGGCTGACAACATTCAAGCAGCATTTGGACAACGCCATCAGACACATGGTGTGAGTGTTGGGGTTGTCCTACGCAGGGATAGGGGTTGGACTCGATGATCATAGAAACGCCTGGTTAGGAAAGACCTTTGAGATCATCAAGTCCAACCGTACTTGTCCGTAACTAAATCATGTCCCTGAGAAACTTGTCTACCTGTCTTTTAAACAGCTCTAGGGATGGTGACTCAACCACCTCCCTGGGCAGCTGTGCCAGTGTCAGTGAAGAAATTTTTCCTAATATCTAATTGGAACCTCCCCTGGCGCAACTTGAGGCCATTTCCTCTCGTCCTATCACCTGTCACTTGGTTGAACAGACCAACACCCACCTCACTACAACCTCCTTTCAGGTAGTTGTAGATAGTGATGAGGTCTCCCCTCAGCCTCCTCTTCTCCAGGCTAAGCAGCCCCAGTTCCCTCAGCCGCTCCTCGCAGCACTTGATCTCCATCCCCTTCACCAGCTTCGTTGCCTTTCTCCGGACACGCTCCAGCACCTCCATGTCCTTCTTGCAGTGCTTCCCTCCCAACTCAGGACATCCTGTGATGATTCTGTGCTCCCCCAACCCACCCCAACCCGTGCTGGAGAACCCCTGCGGGGGGGGGGGGGGGGGGGGGGCGGGGCTGGGCTGGGGATCCCCCCGCACGGGGCGGCGGGGCGGGGGAAGGGCCGTGGCGTGCTCTGCCTCCCGCCGCCTCCCGCCACCTCCCGCCGCCGCCGCCGCCACCGCTGCTCACTTCCTGGTTCTTCGCGGCGCGGCCGCCCCACCCTCTCCCCTTCGCCGAGCTCAGCGTAAGGGGCGGCGGCGGCGGCGATGGCGGGGGGGGGAGGGGGGCGGGAGGAGGAAGCGAGGCGCTGCTGGCCGGGAGGGGGGGCAGCCGCGCGCGCGGGCTCCCCGGCGGGGCGCGAGATGGCGCGCGGGGGCGCGCGCGGCGGGGGCGGCGGCGGCGGCTGCGGCGGCGCGCGCCGGGCCGGGCGGCCTGCGGGGTAGGTGGCGCGAGTGACAGCGCGGGGGGGGGGGGGGGGAGCGGGGTGTGCAGGAACGGGAACCCCCGCCGGGAAGGGAAACGGCGCGGCCTGGCCACTGGCCATCCCGCCACTGGGGGCCGCGCCCGCCGCCAGCCGAGTTCCCCCGCTCCCCCACCTTATCCCCGCGTGGCACTTCCCCGCTTCCCTCCCGCCGGGTGTGCGGGGCGGTGGGTCGCGTCCCGCAGCGGCGGCGGGGGGAAAGAGGGTGCGAGGGCAAACGTGTCCCGCAATACTGGGGTAAATAATGTGGTGTGGGGCTGTTCCGGGCCCCGCGACAGTCCCTCGGCGGAGAATCCAAACTCCGAGCCTCCAGCAATTTCCTTGGGATCCTGAAATCTGCTGCTGGGCTGCAGTGGTGGAGCGGGGTCCTGAAATCTGATGCTGTGCTGCAGTGATCGGGCAGGGTTCTGGGATCTGGTGCTGGGTTGTAGTAGTGGAGCAGGGTCCTGAGATGTGCTGCTGTGTTGCAGTGATGGAGTGGAATCCTGAGATCTTTTAATGGGTTGCAGTGATGGAGTGAGGTCCTGAAATCTGCTTCTGGGTTGCTGTGATGGAGAGGGTCCTGAAACCTGTTAATGCGTTCCAGTTATGGAGCAGGTCTGCAGCTGGATTGCAGTGATGGAGCAGGGTCCTGAAATCTGCAGCTGAGCTGTAGTGGTGGAGCAGGGTCTTGAAATCTGCTGCTCGGTTGCAGTGATGGAGTGGGGTCCTAATATCTGTTAATGTGTTGCAGTGATGAAACATCCCCATGATCATGAAACGATCGGCTGGAGAGTGGAGCAGACCCACTCCCTTCAGAGATGAGCCCAGTCACCTGGCGTTTGGCTGTGGCTGTCCTGTGGGACCGTAGGGCCATTGTAACTTCAGCAACAGGAGTAGTCTGGGTTGAAACCATGGCGTTGTAACTGTGGTGGGTTTAGTTGAAATGGATGGTGGGTTATATGTTAATTGGGAGGTCATCTGGACAGTTTTTTAACAGCAGCTTCTGAGTATTACTGGAGTGCTTCTGAAAAGTGATTTTGAAGAATAAGCAAGAGCTTGTGATGGCTCGTTAGGAAAGAGTCTTCAAGAAATCACAGGCGTGGAGGAGAAGTCTGGTCTCTGATATGCTCCCCAGCTGCTGTTGTGCCAGTGAGAAATGCAGGGTGGACACCAGAGCTCAGTCAGGATTCTTTTCTTTGATCCTGATTCAGAAAAGATAAACCATGTTTTTCAGTGTTCAAGAGAGAGCTGGTGTGCCAGGCTCCTGACACAGCAAAGGTGCGCAATATCAGATCTGTAGGAAAAGGAGCACAAGGGTGTTCATTCTGATACAGTGGAATCAGAGAGAAGGGGCTGATGAAGTGCAGTGAGCGACTGCCTCCAATGCCTGGTAGTGTAGCAAGGCTGTAGTGAGTATTGTGTTTTTCTTTACTTAGTGAAAGCGACAAACAAGTCTTTTGTATAGTGTTATGGACATTTCAGTGGTAACAGTCATTATGAGGTGGAAAAAGCGATAATTCATATGTCTTTAAAAATGCAGCCCCGTGTGTGGTAAAGATCCAGTCCTTCAAACACTACGACTCTTGTCAGCATAGTTCTTAGTGCTGTCTCACTGATGCAATGGTATTTGTCATTTTGTGGTAGCAAGTTGTGTCTGAGTGCTCATTGAAATTTAGAAGGTGCGACCAGAGGCTCTGTGCGGTTATAGGTTTATAAAAGGAGAAATGTAAGTTCTGCCCAAGAGGCAAAATATTTGTTGCAGCATTTTACACCTCCTGTGTATTTTTGCCTATGTTTCTGCTTCCTATTTAGTTTTCATTTTAAGTATTGTACTTACAGACAGGGTATGTATTTCTACTTGAAATTGCTTCTTTGGCAGTAGGTGGAAATGTCAAAATGTGTTTTAATGCAACTATTGGTGCAGGTTACAAGAAGATGAATGCATAATTCCCCAGCAGATGCAGGTCTGCTGCACTCAAGTAGTTGTGTCCCTTTTCTGGGCAGTTTCTTTTGTGTCAGCAAAGGGGAGCAACTCATAGTCTGATGATATGCACATAGCCTGGATGATGGTAACTTGGCTTTGGTGAACCTCTTTTTCTTATCTAATACAAATTTACTCTTCTTGATGGGTAAGTTGCTGTGCATCTCAAACAGAACAGGACCTAGCGGTGTGTCATAGTCAGTGTAGTTCAAATCCATGTGTTACGTTATTTCAGGGAAACTTGGTTGTGCAGCCATGAAGCTTGTTGATGCAGACATTTCCTATACATGTATAACGGGATATCTCTTCTATAGAGGAGAGTACAGGGTAGGTTATGGGCACTCGCAGTGGTGTCAGTCTGAAAATACCTTGGCTGTAGCTCAGCCAGTCTCTGCAGATGTTAATTGACTGAGCATATGGTTTTCTCTGGTCTCTGTGCAGTGCAGACATGACCTTTTTCTTAGGGCAATATTCTGGAAAACAGTTTTACTGCCTTGTGAGAGAAGACAGCAGGTAATGTAAAATATGACAAGATAGAAAAGCTGGTTGTCAGTTTTTATTTTCCCTGTATGATGCTTAGATGGTTGAAGCAAATGAGATGTGAAAGGTGGTACCCAGAACATCATATTTGACTTGTGCATGTAACTAACCTGAAACTTAAGGTTACATTAGAGAAAATGAGAACTTAACACTTTCCTGACTAGAGCTGTGTATTTCCTGGGTTGTGCAGACAATAGGGAAAAAAAAAAAAAGAAAAAAGACAGCTGGTAACTTGACTGGAACTGCAGTGCAGCAAGTCTGCCAGTAACACTTTACACATTGTCCTTTTGAGAGGGAGTCCAAAAGAGTGAGCCAGAGCATGCTTTCCTCTGCAGGCTGTGAGTGCCAAAGGCCTCCTTGTACAGCAGTCCTTCCTCATTTCCAGCTGGTGACGTGCAAGGTGCTGCTGCCTCCTGCCTCTTCCTCCACAAGAGCACTGGCAGGTTAACTCCTTTCACCTGCTTCTGGCTGTTCCCTCAGGGTATGAGGTGCTTGTGAATGCTTCTGGAGACTGGAGAGACATTTATCCAAGTTTATAGACACATTCTTCATCCCCCCAGGTTACAAGGTCACCATACAGAACTGGTGCTGTTACAGGATAAGCAGGAGTGCAATGCAAGGAGAAAAAATAAAAAGCAGAGGATAGGAGAGGGAAAGTAAGGAAATGAGAGGGACAGCGGAGTTCAGCTAGAAATATGTTGGGAATTTTGTTATATTATTTTTGTATTACAGGAGCTGTAATAGCAAGCGAAACAAGGGCACAGAAAACTCAGTGTTAATACCCTTGTCCAAGAGAGGAATGTTGAATGGGAGGAAATGCAAGGCCCTTGTTGATGTTTTTGCTGCTTGACCAATGGTGGATAGTGTGTGTGTGAAGTTCAGCTGTGAGTTTTGCAATAATGCAGAACTGACAGGGGTGGCCAATCTTAAGCGTAGTGAAGCATGCAGAAGTTAAAACAAAACAAATGGTCTCAGGCTGAGGCAGTATGAGTGAATAAAGGTAGTGTGAAATACTAGGCTATTTAAAAAATATAAAAAAGACAATGAGACATTGACAGTGCTGGTGGGAAGGCGATAGCACCATGCCATAGATACAGAGATCAGAGGGCAATAGCAGGCAATAAAGGGAGATAGTAATGATAGACATCTTTGTTCAATACAACGTAGAAGAGATACTGCAATGCATAGTACATAGCTTTACTAGCTCTAACTCTCAGTATTTTGAAGGTTGACAAAATTAATGTTTATCCACAGAAATTGTATTTTTCATGGATACAGAGATCACTTGTGCTTGCTAATGCTATGGTGAGCAAAACAAGCAATGCTTAATTTGCCAACTCAGAAGTCCTTTACTACATCATTTCAAAAACCTTAATGTACAGCAATTTTGAACCTGCAGGTTTTTCCAGTTCTCTGAAGTAGCAGTGTAAGTTTTTTCTGTACTAGCTCATAACATTGCAGAGGTGAATCATGACAATCATCATTTTCACTTTCGACCTTTTCATGGTAGAGGCGATAGGGTTTTTTGGTCCCTGTTTTGTTAATGCGCTATTTTAATTTATATCCTGTCGCTTTCTACATTTCTGTTAGATGTCTGCTTGGCATCTTTAGATATGTATAGCATATTTGTATTTAAAGTCTGAATGCTTTACAACCTTCATACTTGTATTTTCCTTACCCTCCTATACAGTAGGGAAGAATTGTAAGGTAAAAGTGGGGGAGTGAAATACAGAGAGGCTGAGTGGCTTGTTCAAGCTAGTGAAGGGGAGGGCTGTGGCAGAAGCGGGTGATAGCCAAACCCTGGGTTAGACCAGCTGAGTGAAAAGGTATGTCTGATAGTTAAGATGCTTTTTCTGCCTTGAAAGATAATATTCAGAATATTTTTTTTAGACTAGGATGGTTCTGCCAGCTTCTTACTATGATTAAAACTTAAAAGCTGCAACTCTTTTCTGGAAAGTATGTTCCTTATGACATGAAAGTAGTGTAGTTTTTAAAATAGATGCTAAAAATAATACCAGTTGTATAGACAAATATTCCCTCTTTAATGTTTGTCTTTTCCTTTTGTCTTTTTTTTGAAAAAAAAAGTTGAGACAAGACAAATTGAGAATTTAAATTATCTTAATCCAGTGGCTTGCTGTTTTGATCCTGAGTCAGCATCAAAACTGCAAAGCTGTCTAGAAGACCAGGTCAATGGCTCGATGTCCAGATGGAGATCCATGACAAGTGGTGTCCTTCAGGGGTCCGTACTGAATGTTTTCATTGATGATACAGACAGCAGAACTGGGTGCACCCTCAGCAAGTTTGCAGACAACAGCAAGCTGAGTGGGGCAGCTGTCACACCAGAAAGGACAGGATGTCATCCAGAGGGAATTGGACAAGCTGTAGAAGTGAGTCTGTGTGAACCTCATGAGGTTCAACAAGGCCAAGTGCAAGATCCTGCACGTGGGTTGGGGCAATTGGCGGTTTCAGTACAGGATGGGAGATGATGTTATTGAGAGCAGCGCTGCAGAGGAGGGCTTGGGGGTGCTGATTGGTGAGAAGCTTGACATGAGCCAGCTGCATCAAAAGAAACATGGCCAGCAGGGCGAGGGAGGGGATTCTCCCCCTCTAATGCTCTCTTATGAGACCCCACCTGGAGTACTGAATCCAGTGGTGGAATTCCCAACATAAGAAGGATATGGAACTGTTGGAACAGTCCAGAGGAGGGCCACAAAGATCATGAGAGGGCTGGAGCGCTTCTGCTATGAGGACAGGCTGAGAGAGTTGGGGCTGTTTAACCTGGAGAAGAGAAGGCTTTGGGGAGACCTCATAGCAACCTTCCAGTACCTGAAGGGGCTACAGAAAAGCTGGGAAGGGCCTCTTTACAAGGGCAGGTAGTGATAGGATGAGGGGGAATGGCTTTAAGGGGATTTAGATCAGACATTAGGAATAAATTTTTGACACTGAGGGTGGTGAGACACTGGCACAGATTGCCCAGGGAAATTGTGGATGCCCCCTCACTTGAAGTGTTCAAGGCCAGGTTTGATGGGTCCTTGAGCAGCCTGGTCTAGTGGGAGGTGTCCCTGCCCATTGCAAGGGGGTTGGAACTGGATGGGCTTTAAAGTCCCTTCCAACCTAAACTGTTCTATGATTCTATGACAGCTTTTCCTGTTTTATCTCTGATAAGTCTGTCTATTCAGGATAGCTGCAATGCTGTGGGGAAGCGTAAGACCTTTGTTTGGTGTTTTATGTTTCTTCTGCAAGACTGTCTTTCCTTCAGTGCGTACTCGAGATTGGTAGCAGTGCCACAAAGCTAGTTTGTATTTGTATGTTCAGGAGTAATTTTTAATCTTTTTACATACATTAAGTAGCTCGTGTATTTAAATTGTCAGGAAGTTGTAAGATTGAAGTGATAGAATTTCTCTGTTGCCCTTGCAACTGTGATAACCGTAAGTTATTTTGTAATGGTTTGTACTTAATGACAGTATTACGCCACGCTTTCTACCTCTGTGGCTTTTTGATCAAAAGCTTGTGGGGATCACTAACCTTGCGATCACACCAAGTTAGATCCAAGGCTGACCTTAGTCTCTGTTACTCTTTTGACTTGTGTCCTGGATCTTAGACCTTGCCCCATTTTTGTCACTCTTCCATAGTGGTCCAGAGCCTCTGTACCTTGGACAGTGTTTGTGCTTCTTCTCCTTTGTTCGGGCTAGTGGTTCACAGGTCTTCTAGGTGGGAGTGCAGTCACTTACTGGATAACTCAACCTCTTAGATCAGTCTTTATTGCATTATGATTTATTTCTATAATACCTATCCATTAGTTAAACAGAAATGGTGTAAAAACATGTTATGACTGGGTTGCTGTCTGGTTTCGTGTGCCCTCTTTCCAAGGCAAGTAATCCAAACCTGTGCATTTAGCTTTGGAAAACACAAGTTTGTTTTAAGCTTCCTAATTTTTTAAGATTATTTTTAATGTATTTAATGTAATTCACATTCTGTTTTTTTTATACCACGATTCTTCAGGATGGAAGCTGGAGCTGTTGAAATTGCATGACTTTGGTAGCCAAAAGACTCAGGGGAATCTGACGTGTTTGTGAGACTCTTGCTAAAAGCATACACATGTGGTACTTAGGCTGAAACTGTACCTCTCAACATGGCCTGAATTTCCATAAGAAAACTGAAAAATTACCTGCACTGGGCATAGTGCTGTTACCCTGCTCCTGGGGTGGCTGGAGTAAGGCCAGCAGTACAGACTTTGCTCTGTGACATTTTAGTCTGAGTCAACGGGTGGCCCGTTGGTGCAGTGTTAAGCCCCATGCCTAATTCTTTCCTGTTGCTTTTGCCATTTTAACCCAACAGAAGTAGATTTTGACCTGTTTGGGATTCCGAATTGCATTTGGGGGTTTGGATTTTTTTGTCTGTTTGTTTGTTTTTGTTTGTTTTTGTTTTTTAAATCATATGTGGAGTCCCGAAAATATTCCAGTGGCAGTACAGCGCTCTATAGTGAATTTAAGCCTGCTAATAATAGGCTTGCTTATTTTAGCTGATTTCACAGACCTGTTAGGTATGTCCCATTGACCCTCCAGGGTTTTGTAAATCAGGGCTTGGAAACTGCCATGCTGATGGGTATTTGGATGAATCTACAGGAGACTGCCAAACCAAAAATTCTCAGCATAGCTGGGCTGCTTTGTTCTACTCCTGCTGATCAGATAAAGCTTTTTAGGCCTTGCGGAAACCATTAGGAAAAAAAAAAATCTATGAATACTGATACTTCTGTATTATCTCTGCTAGAATTTGCTTTGGCAAGTTTTAAAAAGCTTGTTGTAAGGTTTGGGCTTTATGAAAGTGTGGCAAGAGAAAAGTAGGTAAATATTGTCTTAGTTGGAAAACAATCTGCCCTGATGACTCCTCTCCCTCTCCCTCTCCCTCTCCCTCTCCCTCTCCCTCTCCCTCTCCCCTCCCCTTTCCCCCTTTTCACTTTTCCTTTTTTTTTTTTAGGATTGTTTTTACATGTAATTTGCAGAACTTGAAATTCACTTGGCTAACATGACAAAACATAACTTCTTCCTAAAATTTTGTTAATCGACTTCTAATGGAGGAAATGGTTGCAATGTACATTGTAGTACTGTAGTTTTGCAAGTCATACACGTGTGCTTGACGTCACTAGCATGAGTAATGACATGAAAATCTGCTGGGTGACAATGACGATGGCATTAAGGTTGGTGTAAGTTTTATAACATCAGAACCTCTGATAGCTTCCAGGTACACATTGGGTGTAGGCTCACATCATTCACTAGTTCATTTTTAATGCATTATTTGGCAGTTACAGGCCATTAAAAAAAAGAGATTTTTAACCTGGCTTATGGCAGGTCAAAAGACAGTTACTTTATTTGTATAGGGTGTAACAGCATATTTTTAAGTGTTCATTGTAGGAGGAAGTGGATTTTAATTTGTTTTATTTATATTTCTAATGTGTGTATTATATGACTTTTTAAATTATTTCTGTAATGCCAAGTGCCTTCCAGATAAAAAAGAAAAAAAGGTCTTCGCTCTTACACATCATTAAGCTAAATTGATGTGTGGGATGTTATTGTGTCTCACACTTACTTAGTTGCCTCTCTTGTAGCCTGACACCATGATTAATCCCTTAAACCCTTTGCCTTCGTTGTTTACATACTGTTTGCTCCCGAGCAGGAGGGTTTGACATAATCTATGTATTATAAATTAAGTTCTTGTGCAGCAGGACTCAAGGGCAGACCAGTTAGGGCAAGTTACTGCTTCCTCCCCCTGCAATGTTTTTTAAATTTTCATATTATTTATAAGAAAAAAAACCGAGTTGGGCAACATAAACAAAACCAGATGTTTGTGTATGTAAGAACAAAGAATTAAAGAAAACCCTAACCGGGTCATGTAGAAAAGAAGCCGAGACTCTAAGCTCCTGAACCTTGACTCTTAGGATAATAACACTAAACCACATATGTATTTCTGAAATAATGAATAGTGTTTATGTACTGATTACTGGGGTTTTTTTTTTATTTTGTTGCTCAATGATGCCTCTAAAGCAAGCATTAAATACTGAAGTGCATTAAATAACAGATTTGTCTTGCAACTAGAGATCAGAATTGGAGGCAGGAGCTCTGTCCTCTCAGCTGCTTCCTTACTGTGCTGCAGATGTGAATCCCCAGTCTTTCAGCCTGAGGTGCCTCAAGGCTCCTTCCAGTTTCTACTTAAAACACTTGCACAGCAGTAACTTTTTTTTTCAAGTTTAGCTCAGTAGTATTTCTGAGAGAGCTCTAGAACTCTTATTGGAGTGAAATCACTTCCTGCATTTGTAGCGGAGATATTTGTTTTTATTTGACTGCTGAAATGTGCTGCTTAGGATTGAACCTGCAGTTTTATATTCGCTATGTACCTGTCTGGCTTTCAGTCAGTTTCTACTAATACTGATCTTAAGGTGACCTCCTCGAACTATTTCCTTTGTTAAATAGAGGACCGTTTCATTCCTCTCCTTTGGGAAATAAAAGGGCAGGGGGAAGCCTCGGAGTCTAAGCAAAAAATCCTGAAAGCCTGTGTGTGGGATTACCCCAGTTTGTTATTGCACCTGGTCTGTCAAGTCTAAACCTTCCATTTGAAAATCAAACACCCAAATTACTGTTTTCTTTCCTATTTTTTAGTGCAATATGAAGTTAATGTCATCTGAACATTGTTGTCAGGCATTAATCTTTAATTGTGTCAGCTTTATTTTGAGCTGGAAAACCAGCATAATAATTTTAATAAGATAATTAAATATTGCAATGAAGGTTAACCTGTTTCCTTGGGGGAGGGGAGGGATTGAGTCTTTAAACTACTTGTTACATCCTGTGACTGTATGAATCCATAAACGTCCTTACAGAAATTGTGGTGAATTGGGAAAAAAAGTATGGATTTACTAGTAGGTATGGCTTTATCTGAACTTAGACCACCAGATTGTTTGGGTAATAACTGTTTGCTGAAAATTATATAGCTTTTCTCCCTAAGTATCGGGAGTCATGAGGCTAAATTATAGCTGTGGTTAAAATACAAAGTAATTACAATGTGGTATGTGACTTTTGTGAATGAGGAGGAGACGTGGTAGTTTTTTTCTTCAGCAGAGTGAATGAGATCTGCACATGCATGGCTTTTTTTCTTGATTTTTATATTCTGTGTGATGTATGTATATGAGACTGATATGCTTTAATCCATGTGACTTTCTTCAGATTCATTAAACATCTTAAACTCTAAATGCTAAATGTAGAAATATAAGACAATTACCTAATTCACATAGTTTATTTATACCAGTTATGTTAGAAAACGGATATTGTGAATGGTCGGGTTCATCTGCTTCTGTGCACCAGAAACTTTGCACTCCTGGCCTTCCAGTCACCTTTCTCCCATGTCACTGTCACTAACATGCAAAAGCTCATCAATTCTGTGCATGGATTTAATTTATTATCCTGCTCATTAATAACCCTAACCTTTGACTGTGGGAGACTAATTGTCCTCTTACAAATTTGATCCTCTTGAAATAACAGCTAGAAAGCAGGCTACCATCTCCATTCTTGTCTAAATAGTGTCTACATTTAGATCAGTATTATGTAAAATATAGTTTTCCCTTGTACTTGGCAGAAATTAGCCATAAAAACTTTGAGAGAAGTTTAAGTAGGTACTTTGTGACCTTCTCATTATGTTTTCTATAAAATTTATCCATTTTGTCTAGGCAACAGTATCACTTTTTTATCAGTTATATAAAAAAATAGCTTTGGTGTGAAATTTTTGGCAGAAAACATTATTAATAGTGAACATTGTCTCCTTGTCTCTGAATTAAGATGGAAAAATGCACTCTATTTTTTTTTTATTTTTGAAATGAGAATAATCCTTACCAAAGAGGAGGAGGCTGAGCCCTTTTGCCTAGGCGTGGAATTCTTTGGTAGCAAAGTTATTGTATCCAGTTTTGTAGAAGGTGAGTCTTTATGTACAGATTGTAGTGGGTTTGAGCGTTTAGAGCATTGCGCAAATGCTCTGTTAAGAAGTGTCTTTGGAAGAAGTTGCTGGGTGTATAAAGAGCTGCTTTCAAAGCATAGCATTCCAGGTGTGCTCTAGCATTGAGTGGAGTACGTTCGCTGTGCAGATTGATTGATCCCCTGCCAAACTCTTATGAGCCCCTTGTTTGTTTTCTTAATGCCTACCTTTGGTGAGAGTTACACTGAAACTACAGTAAGCGCTGTGCATCCCTGGAGTAATCCAGTTTCTGGATCCAAAATAGACCTTACCCTCTGGATAGAGAAGGCACCTCTGCAGAGGTGGAGAGGTCAGGGCACTAGCAGGAACTATCATGTTAGTGCCATTATTGCAGTGGAGTGGACTTAGCTAGGAATGCTACAGGGGAGGTAATAGAATGCCATCAAGGGGTGGAGGAAAGGTAGTGGGAGAAGAATGACAAAGTGGAAGACTTAGGAGGGATGTAAAACCAAAGGAGGAATTGGGAGTGGGAGACAGATGTTATTCTAGGCAAGACTAGAAATTCTTGTCAAGATCTTTGCTTTTTGCTTCAGCAGTTCCTACCACTGTAACTTTGCAGTGGTGTGTTTTTGCAGTTTTATGCCGAAAATGTGTGTCCATGAATGAAAGGAAGCCTCTTCCACGTACATGGTAAGCTTCCCAGTATCTGTTGGAGAGACCCTTCCCTTCCTCAGGTCTGATGCAGCAAAGAGGCACACTGCCATTCTTTCACACATGGTGGAGTCCAAGCTGTGGCTGCTCCTGTTGGCACCTAGATGATGACTGTTCTCTGTACTAAATACGTGTTGCCTTTCTTCTGGGAGGGGTGGAAGTGGCACACCGGTGGATTTAATGTGTAATTAAGCAAGTCTTAAAAGCACTTAGAGAGTCTTCTGAGTAAGAAGTGTTCTGATAAGTGCAAGAGTCTGTTTCCAAATCCATTATTTTTTTGTTTGATTTATTAACCTTTTTTTGCTTTTTCAACTCACTTTCTGTAATTTGGAATTTCCCATGTGTTCCCTATGTTATTATGCGAATGGACCTCTGCGTGTTTTGCAAAGCAGTGAGTGCTGTTTCTAACTCTTTTTCAGATGCAAGTATGGACATAATAGCCTATGATGATTACTCCAGTCCACCACTTCAGAGATATTGAAAGGAAACCTGAATACCTACAGCCAGAAAAGTGTGTTCCACCTCCTAGCCGCGCTTCCCTGGGAACAATGTGGTTTATTCGAGATGGCTGTGGTATTGCATGTGCTGTCGTTACCTGGATGCTGGTGTTCTATGCCGACTTTGTAGTCCTTCTTGTCATGCTAGTTCCATCAAGAGATTATGTTTATAGTGTCATCAATGGCACGCTGTTCAACACTTTGGCTTTCCTCGCTTTGGCTTCACATTTTCGTGCTATGCTGACAGATCCAGTAAGTATATCTCTCTCTGTATGTCTCAGAAAGAAACAGGCGCTGTTTTTCTTGTCTGCTAGATGTTGGGTAACTCAGTTGCTGCGTGAGTGGCAGATTTAAATAACTTTTGTGTGTCAGCCTGCTGAGTGAGGCTGCTGGTGGGGTATGCTAATTTCTCATCCCACTCAAGTCAGATGCAAAGTCAAGGACCCAGCTTTAGATTCCCATTGTGCGAGCACCTCCTCTCTTTGCATTGGGAAGGAGAGCATTTCTCTCTGACGCTCTTTTCTCCTCAGTGGCAGATCTTGTGTTTGTGGCTTGTTGTGTCTTGACAAATGGGAAAGCTGGAAAAGCTGGTTTCGGTTGTTGCCTTGGCAAGTAATTACTGCAGCAGAATGGAGTAGTGTGTTGTTTTGAAAAACCACGTTGCCATCTCTCATACTAGCGGTTTACTTGAGTTTATTGAACCACACTGAAGTAAATACTATGTGAGCATGCTAAGAGCTGACAATTCTTCAGCAGGAAGGAAGCGTCAGAGTTGTAGGAAACCCTTGTATGTCTCCACAGGGCATTGCTTTGTGAGAGATCTGGTCTGCTGCTTTCTTTTCTCTCAGCTAGTGACAAGATACAATTTAGTACCATGATAGTACTTATTCTGAGTGGCCTGTGATGTTTTATTTTGCTTATTAACCTCTGGATATCTCCACTAGTTAGTGGAAGGAAAAACAAGCTTTAAGTCTTCTTGACCCTTTCCTCCTGAGTATTCTTGTTGCTATTGGGAATGGTGGTGTAGCTCTGATACTCTGATTATTCCTTCTAAATGTCATTTCCTACTTGAAACCTTGTTAGATGCCATGAAAACTTCAGTGTAATCTTTGTCTCTTAGTTTCCAGCTCTCCCAGAAGCCACAGCGCTGCAGAAATGCTTTGATTTAGGGTAATTTCATATGTCAAAGACTGATGTGTTGCACGCTACTGCTGCTGGGCAGCACTGTAAGGAGTAGTTGAGCCTCTGAAAATTGTGGTAATTGGTATCAGGAATAGAGGATTGCAGCAATTTGCTATATAGTTTCTATCCTAGGAGTTCTTGTTGTTCCTGCTAATTATTGTATGTTGCCTGGCTTTAATGCCTGGAGACCTTCAGGTCGCTGGAATTATTTAGCAGAGTTAGCACACACTTTTCTGAAACAAAAGCTGTATTCTGAAGCAGCCTGGGCAAGCAGTGTTGAAGAAGCAGATACAATCTCTGCAGAGTAATTGGGAGAAGATATGTTAATTCTTAGTGTGCTGTGGGATTTCCGTGTGGATGGTGAGAGCCAGTGGGATTTTATTTTATTTTTTTCATGAGGAAATCAACTAGGCAAAATGGAGAGGGAAAGATAAAATGAGGGGATGCAGCACCATCTGTCAGACAGTGTGATTTGGGGATGAAGGAAGCTGCTGGGACATGGAGAACCAGGGGCATGTCTAGGATCAGAATGAAGGAGCACTGCTGAGAAGAACAAATAGGATTCTTATTATAAATAAATGAACACCTGAATTCTTCAGAATTGGTAGCTTGTATCATGCTTTTCAGGAATTGCTTGCTGTGGGTTCCTGCTAGAAACCTTCCTAAGGTTTTGAGCTTTGCTGTGCACTAAAGAGAGAACGCAGGTTATAATATTTTGTTGAAAATGGTCTTGGTACTTTTTAAATTGGTCAGACCTATTGGAAGTTTTTTGTGGAGAAACCTAGAGACTGCTCAAGAGAGCCTCCTAGTACTGGCTTAATGTGTAGTTCTCTCATTGGTGTGTATTATTTCTGTTTATTGCTGTTGGGAGGTTGATAGATGTGTTAAAAAGAGACTGTCCCATCAGAAATCTCTTCAAATGTTACATCAATATATTTCAATATAAAAGGTGCATTTGTGCCAGTGTACCAGCAGTGATTTCATACAGCACATTTCATGACTTTTTTAGGGTGTGTTTTGTTATGAGTTTCTTCTGTGGGTTTTTTTTTTAGCAAACTTACGGTTGTGGAAAGGGTGGAAACTCTTGAAGCCAGGCTCCTGCAGCAGCAATACGTTGCCTGTTTAAGGGCACATATTTTAAAGTAGAATTGCACAGCTAAGAATGTTTTGTATAGTCTTATTCAGATGGGAGGATTTTTAGTGTTCACTGTTTGAATGTTAAACACTAGTTTAAATAAGAAATACACAATGAAGCATAGCTATAAATGCATGAGGCATTTACCAGCAACTCTTAGGGCACACAATACTTCAGAAGTAGCTGCTTCTACTGGAAAAAACGTCTGTGGTTTCCAATTTGTGATATAAAACTGGCATAATAAATTTGTTGCTAGATGTGAAGAGAGGGAGGAAGATTCTTAAATATTTTAAGGTTTTTATAGGATTACAAAAGGCTAATTGCTTAAGTGAGTTTAAAAAACCCTGATGTTTAAAAAAAACAAAACCCACCAAAATTATGTTTTAAGTATGTAGTCCCATGTGTTAATTTATTTTCTGAATCTTCTTGCTCTTCCTGAAACTCTGTTGATCTTAGGGAAGTTTTTATTTCTTTCTCTTGCCTCCCCTCCAATAGTTTTAAATCATCCTGTTGTTCTTAGCACGCGTAATGCCCACACGTTAACCCTCTGGTTTGTTGGTTTTTTTTTTCCTGCAGGGTGCTGTACCCAAAGGTAATGCCACAAAGGAGTTCATCGAGAGTTTACAGCTAAAGCCAGGACAGGTGGTTTACAAGTGCCCAAAATGTTGTAGCATCAAACCTGACAGAGCGCATCACTGCAGGTAAAATCTTTTCTGACAGTGACTCATTTATCAAGACCTCAAGAATTATCCACTGTGCCTTGATCAGAATTGTTATTGGAGACTAGAGATTGGTGTTAATTTGAGAGATTGGTATTTAAATTCTGTTGCAAATCGTGCCTGACAAGTTCAAGATTCTCTGAAAAAAATCTCAGGCCATTTCTGACAACTTTTCATCTATAGCAGGCTGGGGTCACTGCAGGCTGGGGTCACTGCTTGCAAAGTGAGAAGCACTTAAAATGAATTCTGCCATGATTCCAGACCTGTAATTGGCATTCCATAAATTGTAATGTAAGCGTACTTTAAAAAAATGAGACATTATATACCAGAATACATAGAAATCCATTAAATGTGATGTCTTTCAAAAGGTCACTGTCCTTTCTATTTTTGTTTTTTTTTATTCATAAACCCATTTGTCTAACTGTAGATTCTGTTTAGAAGTGGGTTTTAAATTAAACGTAAAGTTCAAGTAACTGTATATATTTTTTAAGTGTTCCAGCTTCCATGTTTTCCTTGAGTGCTGTGACTTTGTTTTGTGCTTTGCGATAGATCAGTGTGCTGCTGATCTGTCATGTCTGTCCTTTTTCTGGTGGGGTAAACTTCCACGAAGAAAGTAACTGGCAATGAGCTTTTTAGTACTAATGGCAGTTGGCAAAGAAAATATAACTGCTTCCTAAAATTCTTTTCTGCTTTTAAAACACATGAAGCTGCTTTCAAGTAAGGAGTTAATGAATTTGTACTGGTGTCCCTTCTTTACCTACTCAAAACTAATACATACTGAGAGAGCTGTTATCACAGTTACTGCTGATTCACACAAGGGTCTTGTGGGGAGGGAAATACATGGTACTAAGCTGAACAAACTTGTTCTGCTGTTTGCGTTTTTCATGTTTGTTTAGTTTGCAAATATTTTTCTTCTGTTGTTTTTTTATTTTAATCAAAATCAAGAGTTAGTTATTCAGCAGGAGCAATATGATCGTGCTTATCACTTATTAATGCTCCTGTAAAATCCCCTCTGACGCTTCTTCAATTATGAATGAAACTTTGCATCTAAAATGCTGTCTTGCTGGTGAGTCACAGTGTAGGTAAATGAAAAAGACTCTTTGGCTGAACAGAAATCCTCATTTCCTTGGTTATTTCTGTGCCTTAAGGTAACTTTATAGACATTAAGATTTGAGAAACTGGTCCACTGAGCACTGATGTTGTTGAGAATCTTCAGTCAAACAGTTTTATTGTTGGACGGGGGGATATGTTGGACTTTCACACATCATGGTTGTACATATGCATCCAGAGGTACTGCTAGCTGTGTGCCTGAGGGACCAGAGTGCTTCTTGACTCAGTTCCTCATGCCCAGCAAAATACTCCTACCAGCATTGGAAGCTGGGAGATTGAGAGCGGGAAAGTGTCTAATTATGGGCAATCCCTGCTACCTATAGTTTTCAGTGTTGGTTTCCGAGTTTCCTTTTGCGATAGCTAGTTTCACATTCTGCCTGTCATCTGACTGCTTTTAGTATATATGCCTGGAATAAAAACTCTCAGCCTTTGCTACCTCCTTCGTGGAGGTTGTCTTTAGCGCGGCTGCTTCAGCTTGTCCCTCTGGGAAACGAGGACCTAGGAGCAATTGGAGAGGTTGCTTGGGTACTTACCTGTTTCAGAGCCCAAGGGAAAGTGTGTGTGCACCTGCACAAAGTAAATTAGACCACAGGGAGGCATCCTCCTGCCTTGCACCATCCACCCGTCTTTCCCTCCCCACTTCCTTTTTTTTTTTTTTAAACCAGTAATTGGTACTTGTCCCATGAAGTATGGCATTATCTGGCAGATAATGTTTTTACTATGCCAGCTGATTTTAGTCCCTATATAGCTCAAAAACCATTTCAAGCTGCTTATTCTAGCAGAACGAGACTTTCCTGCTGTCCCCTGCAGCTGGGGCTGGCAGGTAATAGGGTACCCGTGCTGCCTGAGGAGAAACAACTCTTGGTCTGTCCCCATGCTGTGAGGCTGGGACATGCCCAGCCAACCTTTCATTTAGGATCAGGGCTATAGCAACTCGTTTGTTTTTCAGGCCTGGCATATATCCTTGGGGATTACCTCCTCCCACCATGTGGAATGAGTGCAAGGCTGTTTTGATGATGAAATTTTCTATTACTTATTCATACATGCTCCTAAGAACGAGTTTTTATGTGAGTTTCCCTTAAGGATTTGGGTGTTGAAGTTTATTGTTTATATTAAAGTCAGAATATTTTTTGTTGTAAGAAGAAAAATAAAATTAGCAAAGCCCTCAGTCCCTTCTATTTCAGTGCTGCCAGGATTGTTCTGGAATGACTGTTTCCTTTCTGGGTCTATTGTTTGCTTGTTTTGGGGTTTTGTGTTTTTTCATATTTGATTTCTGTGCTTGTTTGTGCAATGTGGTATCAGGAGACTGCCTTTCGCCTCCTGTCGTATGAGAAAACGGCCGAGAAAAAGAGTTCCTTTATTATGTGAGTTGCAGCAGTTACTGACTAAGCAAGGGAATGATGTTCAGACAAAGTAATAATATTTTAATTATTTGACTCCTAGCCACAATGTGCACGCTGGCAGGAATTTGAATTTTGATTTTATTTGTCTGGTTTTGTGAAGTGCTTCAACATCTAATTTTACCTTGAAGGTATATTGTGGTACTGTCTCTCTGACTGCCAGCCACAGCAGTTTTATGCTGGTATGTGGCTTACCTTGATGTCAAGAATCTTTCTTAATGCTTTATTTAATTTTCTTCTTTGCAAGTTCCTACTACCAGCTAATGTTAGTAAATAAACCCTAGTTTGTTATTACTAACTGAAAAATATATTTGTTACTGCTTTTCTTGTCTTTCTGTTTTTTGTTTGTTTTTCAACAGTTGACATTTTCACAGACCCAATAGGTCAAAACCAATCTAAATCACAGATTTTTATCTCCTGCCTGAATGTATTGTTCAAACTACATTTTGGCAGAAACGCTGATGTGAATATTGTGCTAATGTGTTTTACTTGGCACTAATTTTTTGCAGTGGTGATTTGGTATTGTGTAGTTCATTTTGAACAGACATAGTCAAGTATGCAAACCACAAATATAAATGTGGCGGCCAGTAAATTTATCTAGGTTCACATTTCACCTCTGATTCTTTGTTTTAATTTCGCTCTCCCCTGAACCTCTGTGAAGTCTTGTGTTCCTGGAATGAAATACGCGATAAATAAAGACCTGTATTCTTTCAGTGTTTGCAAGAGGTGTATTCGGAAAATGGACCATCACTGCCCATGGGTCAATAACTGTGTAGGAGAGAATAACCAGAAGTACTTTGTACTGTTTACAGTAAGTATTTCGCAAGTGATGCGTGAGGTTGTGCAGTGGGCAGCGGCGAAATGCTGTGTGCAGTCCGTGAAGCAGCTCTGAAGGCTGCCTTTACTTTTCTTCTTATTTCAGAAGAACTTTATAGGGAACTGTTGCAGGCTTTTGTTTCTCTAATTAGGGAACACATATAACACAACAACCCGGAAAAGGCATGACAAGAAGTATTTGCCAGGGTTTTGTGTGGTTTGCGCTTGTCAGTTGTTCAGCGCACTGTTTTGTTATCCGAGTAGTTTATTGTGATGTTGAGCTCTCTGAGGCGTGGGCCATCTTTTTACACTGTATGGCGGTTTTTAGGGCCCCCAAACCAAGTGCAGGGTCCCTGTACGTTGTAGCTGTATGAATACCCATGTGGGATCATATAATAAGAACTGTAGCCACATCTTAAGCGAGGAGTGGGAAGTCTGCATCCCCTTTGGCAAGGATTATCCACCTTTTACTTGCAAGTGTTTTATTTTCGTACTTGAAAACCAAGGAGGTATTTGACATTTTGTACTAAATCTGAGGCATTATGAGTAAGAAAAGAGGAGTGCAGACTTTAATACTACATATTTATGGAAGTGCTGAGATCTGTTTCATCAAAGTGAACTGCAAATATCCCGTGGGAGTAGCATGAACATTATAAGGCTGAGTTTCAGTGATGCTCTGTTTTATTAATAAATCTTTTGAGACATCTCTAGGTTCGAGGAGGAATAGTCTCATATTACCAAGTAAAAAGAGGGATATTTTCTGTTACATGGAAAGGCTTTCTGCTGAAATTCTGTTCTATGGTGTGGTTTGGTAGGGTGTGGATTACAGAACAAAACAAACGCAGTTTCTTTCCCTTGAGCATGTGTTTTCTCACCATGAGGAGTGAGCTAGGTGTTTTAATCCTATGGAAAGGATTTCTGTTTCTATTAAACTGACACCTGCTTTCAAGCAAGCTGTATTAAACACTTAAGTAATTGAGAGAGAGATGAAATGAGAGTTGCTGGTTTTGTTCTTGGTTGTTTTTTCTGAGTCTTGGGGATGTGAAAGAAGAGTGGCATCTGCAAGGAGAACAACAATACTCTTCTGTCACCTTTTACTTGATTCCACAGAGGTTTCCTGTAAGAAAATCTCTCTCACTTCTCCTATCTGCAAACCTTTGTCAGAGTCTGTAGGTTCTGGAGAGTCATCTTTTTGTTCGTGTCTCAGTAAATTGTACTGTATGCGAAGCGTTGTGTATAGCTTAAAGCTTTTTGTTGCAAAGCTAAGACCTAATTTAAAACAAAAAGGATTAAGTACAAAATATTAAAGCTTTAGAGACACTTTCTGAGACAGTGTGTGCCTCAGGGAAAAACACATAAAAAAAAATCATTTTTACAGAAAGTCATGCTGGAAAATAGATAAAGTGCTTTTTGTGGCTAAAAAAAATTAACTGTTGTTTTTCTAGCAAAATGTAGTGCTCTCAGGAGCAAGGATGTAAGCTTTGACAACATGATACCACGTTGCCAGAGAGTTGTTGTTCTCAGAACATTGTGCTGTACTTGGCAGAGATAAGGACAGTAAGCTGTGTGGGAGTCCACGCTGGGGCGCAGGAGGCTGGGGTTTATGTCCAGCAGGCTTTGAAATAAACAGTCTCCCTCCTGTGCACTCAGAATTGCTAGTGAGGCCAGAATGAGCCTGTGTAGTCTTGACATTTGCCACCTTCAGGGTACTTGTTTACGAGAGATGAGAGGGCTTGGTGGTTTTTGGAGTGGGTTTTATTTTTTTAAAGTCTTAACACTTTAAATAAAAGTGTTTGGAAGATTTAGCATTTTGGTCTTCAAATGTACCTTATATACCTACCTTGCATCCTTTATTTTTCAGATGTATATAGCACTGATTTCCCTGCATGCTTTAATAATGGTGGGATTTCACTTCTTGTATTGCTTTGAAGAAGACTGGACAAGTGAGTACTAACAAAGTATCTCATTAAATTACCGGATTAGCCTATGAATAAGACCTTGTAATGTAGTTTGCTTGTAAGACAACTCCTTTTATGCTGGTTTCAGAGGAATGCTATCAAGGCTTTGCTGTGCTATCTCTATTTTTTTTTGTCATCAATACCGGAGCTTGTAATTCTTTCTAACCTGCTGGGATCTCTGCCCTGAAATGCCCTGTTTCGTTTAAGCCCAATAATGCCAAGGGGGAAGCTGAGATAAAAAAACACCTCAATAGTATGTGTGCAGCAGTCTACTGTTGACGTGAACACAGCACTAATTTCCTGAATGCCAATGCAAGATAAGAAGAATGTGTATGCTTTTTTTTGAAAGGGTAATGTGAATCATTCTGGCAAGACTGCCAGGAAAACATGCTAACTCGGATCCAAAAATCCACCCTCACAAGAATAAACAATTCCTTCCCACAAAAAAAAACCCACAAACAAACAAATAAATCCAGTCCTCACTCTAGAGCAGCCAGTGAGTAAAATTTCATGTAGCCAATTGAGATGTGGTTTTAAAAACACAAATGTATGTTGGAAATCCTCTAGGTAATGCTGAGTCAAACAGCAAGATGTCAAAGAATGTGTGTACAGATGTCTGTACTGCTCATGGATTTTTTGGAAGAATATTAGCTTTGTTTTTCTTGGAATTTCAGTTGTGTCATTCAGTATAATGACCTGGTTTAGTTTATAATACTGCAGAGGATGGGTGCATTTACACACGTGAACCGAATTTGACAAGGTTGTTCAGCAGTTCAGAACTTTGTAAAACAGCTGTCACTGAGAACATCTGGATTTGACTACAGTGGCCAGGGACATAGGGGAAGATTACATCAAAAGACAGTTTCCTTTACCCACTTTCTCAGAGCCTGTGTCCTTGGGGAAGCACTTTCCCACCTGTACCAGGTTATGACTTAGAGCAGTTATGAAAGGATGCATACTCCGGTTTTATGTTGGTGCTACAGAAATAATTGTCTTTGGGTTCTGACCACCAGGTTAAGATTTCTGATGGGACTTTATCTGTGAAAAATCCGTTAAGATTAAAGTTTAAGAGAGAAGCTACTGATGAAATGGATTAGAGTCCCGGGGGCACATTTAAGTGGAAAAGAAAGTTGCATTCTTGAAGTGTTGTAGGTTTTTTGTTTGTTTTGCTTTTTATTTTAAACTTGCAGGACTGGTCATTTCATTGTCAAATATTGTCCAGAATGTCAGAGCTTCTCTGTGGACCTTTTTAAGAGTGGTGATCATATGATCTCTTTTGACAGTTTGAGTGTGGAAAAAAGTTGTGGCTTAGGAGGTGTTTTGCACCTGCTGCATTACCTGGTCTCTCCCCTTCCAACTCCATTGTTTTGTCTTTACAGAATGCAGTTCCTTCTCTCCGCCAACTACAGTGATTCTTCTCATCCTCTTGTGTTTTGAGGCTCTCCTGTTTCTCATCTTCACCTCAGTTATGTTTGGGACCCAAGTACACTCCATCTGCACAGATGAAACGGTGGGTCTCGCACACTCTCTCCTTCACCCCGTCTCTCTCACTGTTTGTAGAAACAGGCTACAGGGTTTTACCTCATTGTGTGGGGAGTTCGTGTATGTGTACGCTCTGAGGAAAGACCAGTGTAATAAATTGAGCTAGGTGATGCTCTCCAAAGAGAGAGCATCTCTCTTATACTATGAGAAGTAGTGTACACTTATGTATTAGCTGGGATGCTGTGTTGACAGCACCTCTGATTAAGGCAGGAGTTGATAACTGGGATTACTGTGCAGAGACTATCTGTCCCTGTGGATTCGAGAACCTTTTTCCTTTAATGAAATGCTTTCACATAGGTATTGTCTGAAATTCAGCTGTGTGTCCTCTGGTGTCCTATTTACAGCTTTAAGTGCTGGAAAGCTGAGTAGGTGGGGAAAGGAGACATATACACACACACTTCTTTTAGTCTAGAAGATTTCCAGTGTTAGCTACTTGTTAAACTGTTCAATGACTCTTGCCACTGGAAAAAAGAAAAGGGAATGGAGTAGATTTATGGGAATCTGCTGAGTACAGTCTCCTGCAGAGCTACCATGTCATCCCCAGTACAAAGATGGCACAGTCGAGGTTACGTGGTAGTGTTTCAGTCCACTGTGTATCTCTGCATTTGCCCACTTCTGTATAGGTGGAGCTGGTAACGCCTGAGGATGTTCCCACTCTTGTGAATACTGTCCTTCACCAAGCATGCTAAGATACCTGAATTAACTGGAGTGGTTTGAAGAGAAGTAAGAGTCTTTAAAAGAGTGACAGCTCTTACTTCCTCCCTTGCCTCTTTTAGTTTTCTTTCCCCTTCACTCGTTTGCCCATGGCCACTCAAAGCTAGAATAAGTAATGCCAGTCAGAGAGCTGTGACTGACATTATAGACTGCAAGCACCCACCGCTCCTGAGCCTTTTTTGCAGTACTCTTTTTAATGCTTGGCTTCTGCAAGAGGCTGCTGTTCACACCATGGCTTTTCTGTATTCAGACGAAGACTTCAGCTGTTCTTTCTCCTGAGGTGAGCCCCAGGAAGAAGTACAGTGTCATACAGAACAACAAGATCCTGCTGAGCTTATCAATAAATGCGTAAAGTAGCAATGCTGCCTGTGAAATCATCATCTGAATTTCTCAATTATTGAAGCCTGTCAAGAATTTTCAGAAGATGCTTCCTACAGCTTGGCCCCCAAATAAGTCCCACGATTTTCCATTTCCCTCAAATTCTGGGAACTCACAAATGTTAAATATGAAATATGGTCTCACCCTGTGGGGGTAATTTGCTCTGGGGAACAGCTCATTGATTTGTTAGCATGGAGCTAGCTGTGTCTGACAAGCAATCTCTTGAGCAGGGAAATATTTCCAGGTGAAATTCTTCCTGGTGTGGTCTCTTGCAGTATTTTGCTTCACGTTTTAGAGATAGGGCTGTGTCTTGCCCTCTCTCACCTTCCTCTTCCAGTCACTGGGAGACCTAATTCCCCATCTTGTATATGCTGTCCCACCAGGATGGTTCTTTTCTGCCTGAAGGGACCCAGAACCCTAGTATTTTGCTGTTGTTTCTAGAGGTGACGTTTACCAGGGATCAGCACAACTCTTGCAGTTGACGCGTGTTGTGTTCTGCAGAGCTCCCAGAATCAGTAATTTGAGACACACAGATATGTTACAGTGCATTAATCGGTAGCCCGGGAGAGACATGTAGGTCAGGAGAAGCACACCTTGCAAAAGACCCACAGTCAAAGAACAGAGTGATCTGCCTGCTGCTGCTCCCCATGGAAGAGTAACGCTCTCCAGTGACTGCACTCGTTCATTCTGGTTCTGTGGCAGCCAGGTGTAGCTTTCCTGAAAGAACAAATTCACTTTGTGGGTTTTAGACACAATACACATAATATTTTTTTTTAATGACTGACCAGTGAATGTTTCAGCTGATTGCTTGATGGCTTATTTTTGTTCTCCCTCTAACCTTTACTAAACAATGCAAATGATTTCTCTCGAATCGATATTTAACCCTTTCTCCCTGCTGTCAGCCCATGCATGTTTTAGCAGTGATTCTAATCAAACTTGAAGAGGCACCAGGTAGACTCAGCTACACTGAGCCGTGGGCATGTCCTGAACTTGCTTGGTGAATCTGGGAGCATTATAGAGATTATCTTTGGGTTTGTGGTCGTTTTTTTTGTCTGCAAGTTTGTAATGGTTTCCTCTAAAACTTTTCCATCTAGGTAGCACAATGCTCTCAGCCATTAAAGCACATCTTTTTGTTTCATTTTAGGTGGTGGGGTTTTTTTAATTGACATCGGAGGCAATTGGAGGGCAGGTTTATGAAATATCTAGGCCTGACAAAATGAAAGTAATTTTATTTTGAAGTAATACTTTCTAGCCTTAATTATTTTTTTTTGGTATAAAACCATGAGAAGAAAAGGAAAGACAAGGGTAGATGTGTTTTTGTTTTCTTACTCCATCCTTTGGATAAGGGGTAACTGAGAGTAGACCTTTCCCCAAATCCAGAACTACAAAATCTGAGTACTTGACTGAAAATGTGATATTTCTGTTTTCAGGGAATAGAACAGTTGAAAAAGGAAGAGAGAAGATGGGCTAAAAAAACAAAATGGATGAACATGAAAGCAGTATTTGGCCATCCGTTCTCTATAGCATGGCTTAGCCCATTCGCAACACCAGACCAAGGAAAAGCAGACCCGTACCAGTATGTGGTCTGAGGAATTCTTGACCAGCATTTCCACTAAAATAGAAACATATTACAGCACTACTGTTATAAATTTTCCATGAATGTTCAAAACAAAAAGCAAAACAAACTTTTTTTATGTCTATGAAATGGCTGATCATTGCAGAGAAAAAAAAGCCCTGTATTCCACAGTTTTAGATAATTCTATATCTCTGGCTGAAACTGCTGCTGCTTTTCTTTCTTTTTTTTTCTTTCTTTTTTTTTTCTCTCGTTAACTTTACTGGCCTTTGTTTCTCTCTGCTTTCTGTATGGCGTAACTAACGTGAAGGGGATCCTCTGTTGTGACCCACCTCTTCCGAGTAGATTCTCATGCTGTCTCCTGACTGTGATGAGCTCTATGGAAGACATATGAGTGCCAACAGCCCTACACAGACATCTTTGGACTTCCTGAAGGAGCACATTGCTCTTTCATAAGTGAATTTGAGTGGGGAAGCAGACACTTCACTTACCAAAAGGTGCAAGACAAGAACGCAGCACAGCAAGAGAGCCAGTTGACCTGATGATCGCATACGCTTAAAGTACTTAAAACAAATGTTGCCAACACCAGTTCCCACCCCACCCTCTTTTTTTCCTTCCAGCCACAGAACCGATTCCATCTTTTTGGCATTATTTTGTCTGTTCCCTCCCTTGTACGCAGGAAATTGTTGCCCTCTTAGGGTAACTGTGGCAGATATAGAGGACTCTTTGGATTATTAAATGCCTTACACTTGCAGGAAAGAAAGAAATCTAATTTCCAAATGTTTAGAATAGCAGAATCATCTTGTTTGTGTGTGTTTGTCTTGGTAAATGACTTGTTAGAGCCATGCCTGCTAATCAGTGTTAACGTGAAAAACTGACATGAATGCCCAGATTACTATGAAGACTAATAGTAATGGGATGTGTAGGTGTACCAGGGTGATTGATTTTATATTCTTAGCATTGTCCTGGTTTAGAACTTTGTAAATCTTTTCTTGTATTTATGCATACCTGTGTATGTGTGTAAACACACACACATATATGTGTAAGTAATTTAAATTGGGAAATATTGATGGTAAGGAGCATGCATACTGTTATGAACTGTGTGGTGGTGAAAGTGGGAGGGACAGAAGGCATTCCAAAAATAGGTAGAGCTAAATCATTCATAACTATGGCTGACATCTTGTGTTCAGGCAGGAATTTTGTTATATTTTTGGTTCATGACTCCCATGGGCTCATCAAGGAATTGCAAACAAAGGAAAAATACAAATCATCTATGTCCATGACTTCCAAGGAGTCTTTTCTTTCCTTGGTTTAAAATAAAATGGTATTTTTTTTGGAAAATGACCTGTTTAGACTGCTTTAAAGCCATGAGGGAAATCAGGGAAGGAGAAATTTAATGGATGTCTCATTTGGAAGTAATGTGAATGCTGCATCTTTTCAATCTGTCAATGCTTCCATATGGAAAACAAATGCAATAAAACTTTTCCAAAAACTTGTTCGCTTGTTCTTATTTTCTTTCTTCACTTTAAATGCTGGGAAAAATCTGTGATGGTGTTCTGAACTTTCAGTACGATACGCAAGCAGGCAGATGTATATAAATGTTAACTGAGTGTTCAAATTTAAGTGTAAAAATGAGTTAATTGGTGGTTTTGCATCACTTCGAAGAGGCTGTCATTAACTGCTCTGCTGTTTCTGCAATCCTGCTTGCTTTATGTTAGATCATTAGGAGTACCTCGTGGTCTCTGCTGCAGGGCTGCATGCAGGGAGCCACGGGCTGCACCTGTGCCTCTGTGGGAAGAGGAACGTGGCTCTTGCATACATGTTTCCTCAATAAAGAAAACTTCAGGAAGAGTTTAAGTTTTGTTTTTATACTGCTGAGAGTGGAAAGCTATTCTAAATAAATAAGTAGCTCTGATTTTAATATGCAATGATGTTTTTCAGAGAATGCTCCCAGCTTAATAATTAAGGGCTGGGTCTTTGGCCAGGATCAGTTCGGCCAGCGAGGGATGTGCCAGTGGTAACTTGAATTGGTAGAGAATCCAGCCCTAAAACTGGTTTGATGCAAAATCAGATGTATTGTGGGGAGAGGCTTTAATCACCTGGGCAATTAACAAATGGATGCATCTGTCTGTATAGTTCCTTGGTTTAAAAATTGTTTTGCTTATGAAGTTCTGCTGGTGCATGTTTTGGTTTATGTTAGTTACCCTTATTCACTCTGCATTTTGAAGGAAGGTTTGATTACGTT
Organism: Tapera naevia; assembly: GCA_033556795.1. Taxonomy (NCBI): domain Eukaryota; kingdom Metazoa; phylum Chordata; class Aves; order Cuculiformes; family Neomorphidae; genus Tapera; species Tapera naevia. Next base: position 11,831,287 of record JAUMJJ010000033.1, on the reverse strand, counting down.
ATTCTGGCATTATGACCATTGTGAAAAAATGTGTAATTGCTCAGTTTTTCTTACTTCAAACAAATGCAGATTGTTAAACAGTGTGGTATAGTATTGACATTGATCTGTTAGAGGGTAGGATGGCCCTACAGAGGGACCTGGACCGATTGGAGAGATGGGCCGATTCTAACGGGATGATGTTTATTAAGTCCAAATGTCGGGTACTTCATTTTGGACACAACAATCCCATGCATAGCTATAGACTGGGGACAGAGTGGCTGGAGAGTAGTCAGGCAGAAAGGGACCTGGGAGTGCTGGTTGACAGGAAGCTCAACATGAGCCAGCAGTGTGCCCAGGTGGCCAAGAAGGCCAATGGCATTCTGGGCTGCATCAGGAATAGTGTAGTGAGCAGGACCAGAGAAGTTATCGTCCCCCTGTACTCGGCACTGGTCAGGCCTCACCTTGAATACTGTGTACAGTTCTGGGCCCCCAGTTTGGAAAAAATGTCAGGATGTTGGAGTGTGTCTAGAGGAGGGCAACGAAGATGGTGAAGGAGCTGGAGCACAAGCCCTATGAGGAGCGACTGAGGGAGTTGGGGCTGTTTAGTCTGAAGAAGAGGAGGCTCAGGGGAGACTTCATTGCTCTCTACAACTATCTAAAAGGAGGTTGTAGTCGGGCAGGGGTTGGTCTCTTCTCTCAGGTGACCAGTGACAGAACTGGAGGGCATGGACTCAAGCTTCGTCAGGGAAAGTTTAGACTTGATGTTAGTAAAAAGTTCTTCACTGAAAGGGTGATTGGCCATTGGAATGGGCTGCCCAGGGAGGTGGTGGAGTCGCCGACCCTGGAGGTGTTTAAGGGGAGACTGGATGAGACACTGAGTGCCATGGTTTAGATGGTGGGTTGGTGTTAGTGTGGGTGTTGGTGTTGGGTTATAGGTTGGACTCGATCTCGGAGGTTGTTTCCAACCTTATGATACTGTGATACTATGATACTGTGATACATTGTCAGTCAAATTGTTGTTGTTTTAAATGAGGAGGCATCGCAGCTTGCAGGAATGCCCAGTAGTACCTGTCGTGTGTGTGTTTCTCAGTAACCAGGGCTCCTCAGCTGTGCTTGTGCTGTACAACTTGGTGGTGCAGTTTGATGCAATTTGAATGAGACCAGGTGTGGATCAGTATTAATTGCTTGTGGCAAATATTTTCTCAGACAGGACTACCTGATGCCAGGTGCTGGTTCTGTTTTAGTGTGACTGAGAGAAATGGAAGGATAAACTCAGTCAGAGGCAAAGTAGTTTTTTGAAAAGTGAGAGGGTGCAGAAATAAGTGCAAGGATCTGCCACAGGGGAAGTCTGCCTTAATCATGATCTCTGACAGCAACGCTTCCTGTGTCTTCCCCTTAATGGACAGTTGTTACAGTACTTGCCTCTTCTGTTCACTCTTTCCCTTTGAGTTTTAAAAATGTATTAGAAGAAGTCAATGCATTTCTTCTAACATACAGTAGCTGTCCTGCAGATAGCTTCTGGGTCAGGCCATGTAGCCCAACATGCTCTTCTGGCACTGTGCAGGAGTGGATACTGAGGGAAACAGTGGGAAAAATGGGTGTATCCTGCAGCAGTGCAGTGGTAACAGGTCAACCTTGTCTTACTGTCCTCGCTTTTGTGACGTACCTCAAACTGAGAGTGTCCAGTATTTCGTATTTCTCTGTGTATGTATTCTCTTTTCAGTATTTGTTCAGAATTATCTCATTTGGAATAGTGACAGGTGATGCTTTTTGAGCACTTTTTTTTTCTGAAGTGGAATAGTTTAATTCAAAATACAATATTATCACTTTCTAAAATAATGCTGAGAGATTTGGGTAAATCTATTAAAAAAAAAATGTTCCATTGAACGGCAATGAAACCTCTTCAACAGTTGTCCATTCATTCCTTCCTCCTTAAGTGCTTTTTAAGGCAAAACCTCACACCCTACTGACTGTGGGCAGGCTGCTGAAATTAGACCAGGATACAGTTTTTAAAACTTCGGCTTGTTTTCAGTACATGTCCTGCAGGGATTAACAGTGTTGGATTGAGAGAGGGAAAGTATGCCCCTGCCTGCTCTGATTAACTGCTCCCTAATCTGGCATTAGTACAACCTCAGCCTGACCTTGCTTATCGCCTTGGTTAGCAGATACTATTCAGAGCAGATAAAGAATGTTTTTTTTGGGGAGGGAAGAGCAGAGTTGCTGCCCAGAAGTGTTCATGATCCTTATTCCAAATTCAGATGGCAGCATGGATTGAACTGGATTACGCACATGACTAAGGGCAGGGTTGAAGCTTGGGTTTCAGTGCTTGATGTCTGTTTCTCCTCCTACTTGTTTTCTTCTGTCTAGATACTCCTGCAATAAATGTTGCAGCCGCGGTGATGATTTGTTACTAACACATTAGAAACCTCTGCAGTTTGCTAAGGAGCAGCCAACAACTGAAGGTCTTCCTCTGCTTTAAGCTGCAAAAGCGTCTGCCTCCTGGTTGCATGGCCACAGGGTGCTAGAACTGGAGCATCCCAGAGGAAAAGTCGGTGGTAGTGCTAAAATGCTTTGTTGAGGCTCTGCTCTGCCATGCATGAGCACTGCCCCTCTCTGGGCTTGCTTGGCAGCGAGCTAAGGATGGGCATTGGCTGTAGCAGCACAGAGTGCCTCATCCCAAGGGGCCAGAGGCTGCAAGGTATTTCCCCCTGGAACCTTTAAAATGGTGCGTTTGCAAGCTTGGAAGCAGAGTGAAGGAGCGCAAGCCTGTGCTTAGCATTGCAAGATGCCCATCTGTGCTTCAGGGCTTGATTTTCCCAAAATTGCAGCCCTGAAGACTTGAGTTTTGTATTGCAGCATTTCTTTCTGCACATTTGCTGCTGGATTTCTCCTAAGTCAGCACGAGAAGTGTGGCATGAATGAAGCTCACATAAGCATTGCACGTAATTCTTCACTTTATGGTCTGTTTTCTCTCGGGCCTGCTCATGCTGACTCAATGTCATTGCAAAACCAAGCTGCTGCTGTATTAAAATGTCGTGCTATTTATAAGGCTTACTGTGAGTGCAGCTGTGGTGCTGCTGAACTGTTGTGTCTATTCATTTCCACCCCGTAAAGCTTTGAAATGTTTTGTGGATCATTAGGAACAATCTGCAGAATTAGAACACGACAAGTGTATTTTTCATCCAGAGCTTTTAAAACTGTTCTTTTATGTGGTTTTAACAGAATTTGCTCATTTTTCATTTTCTTAAGTGTCTCAAAACTTGGATCCAATACTCTTTCTTCTTTAAGAACAGAGCTTCTACTTGGTCACTTGTGTATCATCATGAACAATAGAATCATAGAATCATTTGGTTGGAAAAGACCTTTGAGATCCTCAAGACCAAATGTACCTGTTACTCGTCTTTTAAATACCTCCAGGAATGGTGACTCAACCGCTTCCCTGGACAGCCTGTGCCAGTGCCTGATAATGCTTTCAGTGAAGAAATTTTTCCTACTCTCCAGTCTGAACCTCACTTGGCACACCTGGAAGCCATTTCCTCTTGTCCTGTCACTTGTCACTTGGGAGAAGAAACGAATACCCACCTACAACCTCCTTACAGGTGTTGTGGAGAGTGATAAGGTCTCCCCTCAGCCTCCTCTTCTCCAGGCTAAACAACCCCAGTTCCCTCAGCCGCTTCTCATAAGACTTGTGCTCCAGACCTTTCACCAGCTTCATTGCCCTTCTATATGAACATAGGTATACAGCTGTAGATCTGATTCTTCTCTTACATGATATAGAAGATGGGCATAAAAACTTGTGCCCCATTTCATGTAGCAATAGCCTCACGAAAGAAAAATAATAAAATTCTTAGTTCCTTATTTCTGCATGGAGAAGACTACCAGGAAAAAAAGTGCTGCCCGGGGTGGAAGGACCTGTTATTTAAATACAATCAAAATGCTTGCTTTACTGAAAGTGGTGTTCTTGGAAGGAGGATGAATCAGAATAGTGACTGACCAAGGCTGTGGTTCTGCTTTGAGACTTCCTCTCCTACCCACACGTTTCTCACGTCCCAGTGGGTATCCAGGTTGCATTGTGATTTGTCTTTGTCAAGTTGTTAAATGGAAATTGTATTCTTAAATATTCGCTCTTAATTTGCACAGATTAAACTTGTTATTTTGTCAGATTCGACAAGATATGGCAGTGGTAAATTCTTGATCACTGGAAAAAGTTGCAATATTTTGCCTGTATCTGAACTATTGTAAAAATGCCCAATTAAGGTGAAATTTCAAGTTGTAGCTGTATTTTGTTACTCCTTAGAGGAATTAAAAAAGCATCAGGAGAAGTCCAAGTTTCCAAAAGGGATGACATTTTAGAAGCCATCTCTTTACCATAAAAATCAATAGCAACTCATACTGAAGTCATGGAGATTCGGATTGTCCATGAATTTGGTCTTGTTTTAGGGTTTTGTTACGAAGCTCTCAATAATACAAGACCTCTGTCTTTATTGTTAACTAAAACCTGAACGACACCCTGACTGTAGATGGGCAGTTTTGCACATGCTGCAGGGATTATACTTGCTGTAAATGTAAGATGACCCATAACTCTTCTCTTCTTTCAGGGTATTGAGCGTCTTAAAAATCAGAAGCCAACCTGGGAGAAGACCAGTGGCTGGGAAGGGATGAAGCTTGCATTCGGTGGTGCTTTCTCCTTGGGTTGGTTCAATCCCTTTTCAAACCTAAACTGCGAGAGCCCAGCGCCAGCTGAAGCAGCTACAGCAGCTCCTGCATCTGCAATAATGACCCAAGAAGAAATTGAGCAGTTTCTTGCTCGAGATGTTGCCGTCCAAATGTTACACGAATAAGCAAAGCATCCTCCAAGATGTCAAGAGCAGCGTTCAGTTTTTGTTTTTAATAACTACTCAGGCTGGAGATTTAAGGGGTTGTTTTTTAACATAGTTTTAATGCATCGAAAAATTCAGGAGTGTTTATCTGGAAGTCAGGTACAGCACTAGCAGAAGCAATGCAAATCTCCAGAGAAAGCTTTTTAAGTGATGAGATTCTTAAGTTCCTTTGTGGAGCTGCGACAACTGCTTCATTGAGTTTTTCTTACGTGGCCTTGAAGGAAAGTTTGTAATTGTTGGATTGGTCTCAGCTCCCAGAAGTGCGCAGTCCTAAGGAGTCTCATTAATCTTTTATTCTTACAGCCTTTTGGAGGCCTAAATGATAAAGCCCTGTGCAATGGCCAGATTAACCCAGCTGTAAAGATTTTCTTGAAAAATGCATCCTTTTTAGCTCATTGCGTAGGTGCTGCCTCTGGATTATGAAAGCTACTGGTGCTCGGGTCTTAACAGAGGTGGGATGCTGGGCTACAGACACAGCAGATGGGTGAACTCGCCCTGGGTGCAATTCCTTTGGGCTGCGAAATATCTCCAGGGATAAATTTTAACCCTCTGCGCTTGTGGAGCTGCCCAAGACTGGTGGTGCTTGGCTGAGTGACGTAGGGGCCAGCAAGCTTGGTGATGATGTTAGAGCAGCGGGAGCTTTCACCTGTGGCCAACACAGCCAAGAGAAGGCAAGTATTGGCCAGGTCGTTGAGCTGCTGGTTAGGGGAATCTTTAGCCCAGGGGCTGCAGTTTGCTACCATGTAGGATGTGGAGCAGGAGCTGCCTGGCCAAACTCTGCAGCCCAGAAAGCAGGCAACCAGTCTAGGCCAGGCACTGGGCATGTTTCTGTGGTCAAATAAGAGAGAGAGAGATGTGAGCACCCTGCTGGTGGAGGTACTGGCTCTCTCTGTTTGACTTGCCTAATTTAGATGTCTCTTTTTTGTGTGTTTTTTTTCTTGATAGCTAGAGGTAATTGAGAATTAATATTACTTCTTAATCTTACTGGGGTTTAGCATTGTCCTATTAGTATTTCCAATTATGCAGGGTTTCCTTAGGCTAATTTTGCAGCCATCTCCTTGTGAACATTTTTGAGCACGTAGAAGGGTCACGCGTCGTCCAGGGAAGGTGTCGCTGGAGGTGGCAATAGCTGCAGCAAAGTCATGCAGAGGTGATGTAACTACTTCATTCAAGCATGCTGCAAACACTTGTGCTTTAGATGTCAGGTAGTGTAGTTCTAATTTAGACTGTTTTTCAATTTGATTTTTTTTTTTTTTTATTTCTTGTCATCTCCCTTAGCTGCATTGTCAGTAAATTTTGCAGGGTATTAGAGACATGCTCCTGGTTTTCCCCCACAGGACATGGCTTGACTTCTTCTCCCCCTCCCCTGTAACATGGACCAAAGATAACTACTTGCTTTCAAAAATATGAGAAAGGCGTTTGGGATTGAAAGCCTGGTGTTGTGAAAGAGCTGGATGAAGTTTTTATTATTTATAGAAGCAAGACCAAATGGAATTTATGCACGATTTTTTTTCTTTGTTTTTCCTTTCCCTCCAAAAGGCATCTTAGTGTGTGTTAATGCTGTGACATTCAGGGCAAGTGTGGAGGGATGAGCTTCTCTCCTGGATTTGTGCTCTGCCACAGCAGTCCTTTTTTCTGGGAACAACCTGAGTTGTTCCATCGCTGTTAGGAGTGCCATCGCTTGGGTAAAACCGAGGGGGGATTCCCAAACCGTCGTCCCCTCCCATATTGCCTTTGGATGTCTCCTCATGGAAAATAGATTCGGAAGAAATCATTAGGAACTATTTGTTTATGAAAACCTTTTTGGTAAAGGGAACAACCTGCATTTGGGGGGGATTCACCTGTCCTCTCATGTCATTTAGACATGAGGTCTTGAACATCATTGCTCTGTGCAGCAGTGTGATAGTGAGGGAGGAAGCTCTCCTGCTTCTGCACCAGCCTACATTTCTCTCTGCCCGCATCCCATGGGAAAGGGACATTAGGGACACACGCAAATCTGTAAGGGATTTCTTATAGGGAGCAACAGGGATGCTGAAGGAGGAGAAGTAAAAGCGTCCCTTTTAGCTCATGTTTTCTACTTTTTCTTGCTGCTTGGCCTCTGTGTCCAGTTGATGTCCCTGCCTCCAGTGCTCTGTCTGCAGAGTGGGAATGGTGCTACGAGGTCCTGGGAGAGAAACTAATTGACAGTTGAACATCACCTTGAGGCAAGTGCATGGGAACATCAGGTTGAGTGAGGCAGCCTCGCCCTGCATTCTGGTGGTACTTCTCAGGACACAGACCCCACTTATGTGGCTTCAGGTAGGTGCGAATGGAGACAGCATATTTCGTCCTTGGCCCTCAGTCCTGGTTTACCTCATCATCAGGACAGGCATCCTTCTCTTCTGCTTCCCACCTCTTGTGTTGCTCCTTAGGTGCTGGCATTTCTAGGCTTTTTTTTTAACAGCTGAAATGGAAAAGCGGTGTGAAGAAGTGGGTGAGAGCCAGAACAGCCGTCTCCCCTCCTCCCACAGTGCATTTATGTCTCGAGTGAGAGATGGGGACATGTCCCTCTGCCCTACACAGAGTCATGGAACCAGCCCAGCCCTGGCCTTGCTGTCCCCCAAGACCTGGCAAGGTGACTTCCTACATTCAGCAAATCGGTTATTCTGGTGTTTCTTGGCTGTTGTTCTCCCTCATCCCCTTCTTCTTCCTCTTCCCACTCCGAAGTAGCCCTCAGTGTATCTCTTCTCTGTCTCAGTGCAGTGGGGCAACTGTCAGAAATTGCAAACATCTTCCTAAGTTGGAAAAATCTGTTATATCCACAGCTCTGGCATAAACCTCCTTATTTAATGACTACCTGGTAGCTTGAGATAAAATGTGATTTTCATGAAATTGAAAACAAATGCACTGTTTTCCTTCCCTCCATGCACCCTGTGCCCCTGGTTAAATTGTGCCTTCACCTTCAGGCCATGCTGCTACGGTCCTAGCGGGCCTGCCAGGCCCCGAGGAGGTTGCTCCTTGAGAGCACTTGGTGTGCTGCAGTCCACTTGAGATCCCATTGTTGCTCTGGCACATAACAGTGTTATGGGCAACGTGGAAATTGTTCGTGTATTTCTCATCTGGTGTTTTCTGCAGCAGGTTTTCTATGCAATTAAAGAATTTACATCTATTGAAAATATATTTTTTTTGCTGTTTGTAACTCATTTTTATGCCTCCGGTTGCTATTGTACTTATTAAAGAATTAATACTTCATCTGCCAAGGACTGCCTGCTCCTTCCTTCCCCTCAGCTGCCACACATGGACTGCACACTGCACCTGCTCTGCCTGCAGAGAGGGGCTCCCACTCCCAGCCCTGCCACCGCAGGAGGTGGCCTTGCGGGGACCTGGGGCTGCCATGGGACACCAGGATGCTGTGGGCAGAGAGGCAGCCTGACTGCCTTTTGTGGGCCAACAGCCACCTGGGCACTCCCTCCAGGTGTTCCTCAAATCTTTGAAACACAAAGGAATGTTCAAAACTTTTTTTTCCTCCTCCCTTTTCTCTTCATCCCTTTTTTCCTCCTCCTTTTTTATGGGCTGGCACACAATCAGGTGTAGTTGCCGTTTATTTTTTCTGTTCTGCAACCCTAGTGCTTGGGCATTTGCTTTTTAAAAATACAAATTAATAACCCCACATTTCCTCTTTCCTCGCAGAAATGCTGGAAACTCCAGCACCTGGTTTCTTCTGGCTGCGTTGTGATGCTGCTGTGGAGCAGAGCCATCCTTTGCCACTGGTGGGCTCGGGGGGTGCTGGGGTGTGCAGCTCATCCACCGGGCTGGCTGGGCTCCAGCTGTGTGCAGCTGTTGTCTCCTTTGATGTGACTATGACTGGAAGAGCTTCAGGCATATGTCACCATCAAGGTCCAATGTATAATCCAGTGGAGTTCAGGGTGGAAGGGGAAGGGAAGAGTTTATTCGCAGAGAAGCACTGGTAATGGTGCTGGAGATGGTACTTCTTTCAGAAATTTTCAAAAGCCCCCAAAAGAAATCGGGTGGGAGAAAGGAAGTTTTATGAAAAATGGTCTTTGAGGAGACTGTGCCGGGTTTGCTGTTTATGTCATCTGAAGACAAAATAAAGGCACATGCCAGTACATTCCCCATCTGGGTAGCTGGGAAGGAGAGGGAATCACCCAGGAGGGATTTGTTTTAAGCATTTCTTGAGCTACGCAGCAGCTCGTGGTGCATTGAGGTCCCTGGGTGGCCTCCCATGTAGGACCACAGCCCTGCCATCCTGGGCAACCAAGCAGCTGCAAAACACTGCCTGAGCTCACACCCACCACTGACTCAAGCTGACACCTTTGTGAGGTCCAGTCGCTGGTCTGAGGAGGGAATGTTCTTCGCCCAAGTAACAAGTGATAGGACAGGAAATGGCCTTAAGTTGTGCCAGGGGAGGGTTAGATTTGATATTAGGAAATATTTATTTACTGGAAGAGTGGTGAAGCATTGGAACAGGCTGCCCAGGGAAGTGGAGGAGTCACCGTTGCTAGAGGTATTAAAAAAACACATAGACATGGCATTTCGGGACATGGTTTAGTAGGCATGATGGTATTGGTCTGGTGGTTGGACTGGATGATCTTAGAGTCTTTTCCAACTTTAATGATTCTGTAATTCTGTAATGTTCAATGGCTCAAAGCCATCCCAACCCAGCGATACCATACAAACCAATCACACATTAGATTTTAGCAACTTTTATTGAATCACAATTAACTGCAAATAACACAACTGTGCCATTTAAGTAAGTTTAATTCCCTTATCTTAGAGAGATCTTTACTCTTTACTTCGAGATTACCATCTGGCAATCAAGGAGGCAAGAAGTGCCCGAGACACGCAGGGGTGCTACGCGTTTAGCAAGGCCACCGTTTACATCCTGCTGAGGCATCAACCCTACTCGACGATGGTGATGGCCTTTTCCACAGAGATCGATTTGATCTGGTTTGAGATCAGCTTGGCTATTATTTTCTTCTCCCCTAGTCTCGTCGCAGTGCATATTATTTCAGACTTAATGATCCTACCGGGTTGTACATCCCTAAGGAGAAAGAAAAAACAAATAGTCCCATCATGTTATGGTTCATATTTGTCGCTTTCAGATCATTTCACTTAAAGAAGTATCATCCGTGTATTTTTATGGTGGGTGTTTCCCTTCTCCTGTAACCAATGTGCAGCAAGCGGAGCCTGACACACTGGTGCTGGCTGGTGGTCCGGGCAATACTGGTGACATTCCCCAGACTTCCCTGTGCTGCTGAAACACTAAATTCAGCTCTGAGAGAAGCAGCTGTGTTCACACTGGCCAGGCAGCACCTGGCATCACAGCAGGAGTGCAGGGAGAGCCCCTGTCCTGTTCAAATGCCCTGAGCGTGCCAACCTCTGCGTAGTTCTTCCTGTGGTTTCAAACATAGCTTGGAAAGGGCCCTGTTGATCCAAATCCCTGAACTATTTCTTCAAGGGAAACTGAAAAAAAGAGTAATAAAGTCCTGCCAAGCTTGTTTCATGCTGTGTTCTTCTCCTTACCCTTCATCAAACGTTGACATCTTAAATATGCCCAAGCCCTCCACCAGCAGCTTGCAGTTGTCCAGGGGCACGTTCAGCTTGTTCTTGAAGATGAAGGCACAGGTGAAATCCTGGTTCAGTTTAGCTGTTTCTGGCATCTGGCAGAGGAGGAAACACAGAAAAAAACCCCAAATACCAGGGATTAGAGGAGTAATAAGGATGCCAGAGCTGCTGTAGGTTTGCTCCTCACCACCAGCAATGGTGGGGGATGACCCCCTCATATCCTTTCCTCCCTGCTGCAGCACGATGTTCTCTGCTGTGCTGGCTTTCAGAGCTCTTCTCTCTGGTTTCTCAATATGTTCTTCTTTCATAAGGTAAGAGCCGTGGGGTCAGAGAAGGGCCCTGTACAAACTGTCCTCTTCTACGCCCTTCCCTCCAGCAGGCCCTGCCTGTCCAGTTTAAATGGGGCAATAAAATCTTAATTTCATGGCTGCTTTCAACTTTCAAATAAAGGTTGAACAGCCAAATAAAACACCAAAGAGTGAGCATCCTAGGAAGCAGCTGTTGGGAAGGTCCCCCTGCGAACGCTAATACCACTTTGGTGTTACAGTGAGCAGGGCTTTAACCCTTGTCTCCAAGGAGACGGGCTGGTGGGTGCCTCACCTGAACTGTGATGGGTGGGTACTCAAAGTTCACTGCCACCTCCTTGGTGAACTTATCATCTGTCTCCTGGACCTCAGCAACGGCAATGACTTGGATGAGCAGTTCATCTTCCACTGAGGCCAGTGTCTTCATGTACATATCAGGCTCGACTTTCAAAGGGATCTGCATCTCTGCAGGAGGGAAAAACAAAACCTGGTGCTCAGGAATCATGTGGTAAAGCTAGGGAGTGGGATGAGGCCTATTTGCTGAGAACATCCTGGTTTTGGCCTGATGCAGGGGCCCTTTGGGGCAAGCCTCAGCTGGGTGATTGGTACCCAGCACACACAGCTAATGGGAAGAGTGGCTGAGCCCACACCATCTCCCTGCCTAGCTCAGCTCTGGCTTGGGCTCATATTCAGCATCTTGGTAGCCCTCGTCCCCAGCTGCCCCAGTACTCAGGGAGAGGCAGAGGAGTGTGAGGCTGAGTACAGTTAAACCTGTGCCCCCTGGGGTTTCTCTGAGGCACTGCTTGCTATAAAATTTGCAGCTTTCCTTTCACTTCAGATTTTATCCTTAATTGCCTGGCCAAACTTCCAGTGGCTTGGAAAAGCCCCGGAGTCAGCAGCATTGGAGCCTGAATACCGCTTTAGCCAAAAGCCTTCCTGGCTTCTGGGAATCAAGAAAATTTGCCTGTCCTTATCTCTAAATGTGTGGAGCTGCCTTTATGTCCTAGCCTGCTGCATTTTGACAGCCACCATACACGCATGAAAACACTCAGCAATCACCAGCAGCAAAGACTTTTTTTTTTTGCAGAAGTGACTCATGCTTGGAATGAGTAAGTGCTGTTAATTATTCATCACTTGTTAGTCTCTCGTTTAGCAATTTTCAGTCACATTGCTGCGGATTGGAAATGCAACCCAGGTCTCTCAAAGAAGCACAATGCACAGTAAACAGCCCTTGGGATCAGCCAGGCAGTTATGAGGCTGAAGTTTGCTTGGGGAAAGAATTCAGAAAATAACACCCACCAGCATCGCCACCAGCTGATCAACATTAGATTGGCAAGCACAAGAACAAAAAAAGGCTGAACCTTCCAGCCATCTAAATCCTGGGAAGGATCTCACCCATATGGATGCATACGAAACCTGCAGTGGCATCTTTTTTTTGGTGAGGATGGGAGGAAGATGCTTCAGCACACATTGCTCACACCGTGAAAAGTCTGTCTGCCACAGTGAGGTATTTCTAACAATCTCATTGAAACTGCAGTAGGGACAGGCCCTTCACGTTTTGGTCCCTGCTATGGTGGGATCCCAGTCTGTAACTGAGACTCTCAACTGCAGTAGCAAGTGAGGCAGGTAGGTAATTCCTGCTCTTCGTGCTTTACAGAGCTGTGCACTGACCTATAGCTGAGCTATTATGAGCCAGCTGGAGTGAAACCCACACTGCCACAGTAAACAGCCCATAGAACACAACAAGCTTTCCTTGCCTACCAGATTTGCCTTCAAGTTTGACAGTCTCCTTGATACATCCAAGGTTGGCCTCAATTTTTCCAGTATAAGACTGCAGCTGGCAGGAGCCGAGGAGTTTGATAGTCCAGCTCCCGGGATTAGAGGTCTTCACTGTGATGGCCAGTTCAAGGGGATTGCCAGGATATAAAGCTGCTTTATTGCTTATCTCAAGATGTAGCCCAGACTTGGAGACTGCCTCACGTTGGGCTACAGGTTTGGAGCCTGCATCAGCCATGGGCATAACTGAAGTGTAACGAGCACGTGGTACCAGTCCTGAAGGGTTTATGAAGGACATCGCTCTCTGCATGGACATCCTTTCCTCTTTGGAACCTGAATGAAGAAAACATATAGGTGATAGTGCCTAGACAGCAGACTTCTTACTCAGAACCACCCTCCCTTTAATTCTGTTTCTGCTGCTTAGCAGAGAGGATGTCAGGGCATCTATAGCCTCTGCTCAGAAGACCCTCTTGGTTTCCATTACCACCAGATCTAACTTAGCCAAGTCTTATAAGACGTGGCTGAGGGAATGGGGTTCATTTATTCTGGAGTAAAGGAGACTGAGAGGAGACCTTATTACTCTCCACAACTATCTGAAAGGAAGTTGTAGCAAGATTGTCTTCTCCCAAGTAATGAGTGATAGGACAAGAGGAAATGGCCTCAAGTTGTACCGGGAGAGGTTTAGGTTGGATATTAGGAAAAATGTATTCACTGAAAGGGTGGTGAAGCATTGGAACAGCTGCCCAGGGAAGTGGCTGAGTCACCATCCCTGGAGGTATTTAAAAGACCTGTAGACATAGTGCTTAGGGACATGCTTTGGAGGTGGAGTTGGCAATGTTAGATTAATCATAGAATCATAAGGTTGGAAGAGACCTCTGAGATCATCGAGTCCAATTGTGCCTGTGTTTGGACTTGATAATCTTAAAGGTCTTTTCCGACCTTAAGAATTCAAAGATTCTAACTGTAGCATTTTAGACTGGAAGACTTTCCTGAAAGAGACAGTTTTAGAAGTGTATGCTCTTAAATTTTTCAGCCTAAGATTTTTGTGCTCCGTACTAGGAAGAGTTTAACAGTCTAGCACAACATGGATGGATCTGAGAACTGTAGGTTGGGAACGTGGGGATTTTCTGTTTCCAACATGGTCTGGGGAATGCAAAGGCAAAATGAAGAACAAAAAAAGTGAAGCAATGGTGAGTCCAACCACTAGGCTGGTCATTCAGCCCATTTCTTTCACTGCCTGCCAAGCTTGCTTGAACCTGTTCCTAAAGAGCAGCCTATAGGTGTCCCTCTGGGCATGAAGATGCTCAGGAGCAGTGCTACATCCCCTAGATCTCCAGGCCTTTATAGGGGGTTTGCCACTGCAGCTACCCTGCAGTTTAGTCCTGGAGTAAACATGCATTGTGGAGTGACCTGCACAGCCCAAGGTCTCCTCTTTGGCACTACATGAGATGATGGGGGAAGTTACCTTCAGGGAACTTGTACTCTGCGGTGATGTCTTGCCGCTTGTTCTGCCCCACGGCTTTTGTGCTTATATTCACACCGATGCTTTTTGTATTTGTGCCAACCTTGGTGTACTTCATCTTGCCATTCACATCCTTGGCCATCCAGTAGACTTCATCAGCATTCACTTCCGAATACACAAACCTGCTGTCAAATGGCAAATACACATCCCCGTCTCGGACAGCCTTCACTGAGCATGGACCACACCGGAAAATACCTAGGAAGTGCATCCAACACCATTGGTTTTTCAAGCACGAGCAGAGCTTCCAATTTTTTATTCTACCCTCAGACCCACTCAAGCAGGAATCTGTGGCCATGGTAGTTGACTCTTAGTATAATAGTAAATATTCCTCCAACTCAGTGATGAACTCCAAAAGCCCCAATTTATCCCATAGCCGTTTAGGTTTTTTTATAGATGACCAAATTCTGGTAAGAGTTTTTGTCTGTTTTGCCTCACTTAAATAATTTTAAGGTTTAAAAGCCTTGGCTTGGTGATGGAGTCAGCCTAGTCCAGCCACCTGTGTTTAATCTCCTGGCAATACTCCGCTCTCTGCACAGCCTTGAGGATTAATGTTTTCTTTTCCACCTCTGAATTCACTACACCTGTGTAGGCAGGGTACTCACTGATTTTGGAGTCACTCCTCTCACTTTCCAATGAATGGACTCATGACTTCGTCAGGAAAAGCCTACTGAAAGCATCTTTACTGGGAAAAGCTGTGGCACCATTTAATATAGACTGCTTTGAGTCCTCAACTTCACCAGAGGAATCAGAGGATGGAGAAGAGAGAAATTATCTCTGGTTTCCATCTGTGCACTCCAACCTCTGAAATGTCATTTATGTCCCCACAGCATCCCACAAGGCTGGTTTCTGCCTGCCAAGAAATGCTGTTCCTCCCATGGCAGGCTGAGACTGCAAGACTGAGACCTCTTGCTTTAGGATGTCGCTGCCCAAGTGCATGAAGGTGTGCACGGGGAGCATGTGCTTTGCTGGCTGGGGACCATGTTTTTTATAAGAAATGTCTTTGCCTCCATTCGGAGCTGCAGAAGAGAAGAGCCTTTCTAGGCAAATCTACCTTGACTTTGCTCCTGAGGGGTTGAATCAATTGCCTGCCAGCCATCAAAACCTGTTGGTAGGTCTGTCCGCTTCATCCAGACATCATTCCACACGTGGAAGTTCCTGTATGGATTAGGATTGGAAAGAAAAAAAGTGAGCTGTTACAGCTAGAAGAGTCATGATCTCCTGTCTTAATTCTTAAGTAGGGCAGGTTTAATGGGGATTTGCATGCAACCCTGTGAAGCCCTATGCTTTCTCTCTCTCCTGAGCAGCAAGCCTGAAGCAGTAGGGAAATTCTCAAAGGAAAGGCTCCTGGGGCTGGAAAACACTGTGCTGTGGGGAGGGGCAGGGGGGGCCGGAAGCATTAGCCCACTTTGATAGTACCAGACAGAGTCAAAGGACATCGAGGTCAGAGGTTCTCCGGATGAATTCAGGTAAATGTCAACTCTCAGGTTGTCATTCGTGTCGTGTGCTGAGTTGAAGTTGCTCACGCAGCGGGATGGGATCCCCAAGCAGCGCATGACTGTGGCACAGACAGACAAAACACAGGGTCACAAAATCACTCAGTTTGGTGGGTGCCTCTGGGGATCATCTCATTAGACCACTCTTCCCACCTAGAGTCCTTCAGAACACACACCCAAGACTGTGTCCAGACAGCTTTTGAACGTCCCCAAGGATGGAGACTCCACCACTTCTCTAGGCAACCTGTGCTCCACCACCCTCACAGTGAAAAAAAGCTTTTTTTCCAAGTTCAGACAGAACATCCCATGTTTCAGGTTGTGCCCATCACCTCCGGTCCTGTAACTGGGCAGCACTGAGAAAAGCCTGGCTTTGTCTGCTCTGCTCCCTCCTGTTGAATATTTATACACACCCCTTTTACAGGCTGAGCAGTAACAACTTACTCAGCCCCTTCTTACATGACAGACCCTGCCACCTCCAACACTCAGAGGCGTGGCAATTTGGCTCAGTGGCACAGTAACTGGAATACCAGAGAATGGAGACAGTTCACTGTTTACCTGTGGTGAGGACTCCTGAAAAGACCCAACATTGACCGTAAAGGACCGGCTGCTTCGTTTTGTAATACTTCTGCAAAATTATGACGCTCCCAAGCCAATCTGTAGGAGAGGTTCCATTGCTGTAGTTCCCTGACCAATTGCCCATCAGGACACCGCGGTCATCATTGGCATTAACCTGTGGCCACATACATATGCAAAGGATCAAAATACAGGGATGAGGCTGAAAGCAGCTTAAACCTTGGGGTCTCTGCCCACCCTGAGGCTCCCCAGGTGCTCCACAGCCCCGTGGTACCCACCGAACGACAGTACCTGTGGACTGCCCTGGTTGGGAATTCTCCACCGGGATATCAAGAGTGAGGTGGTACTGCTTCTACTCAGGGCAGTCATAATGCACTTTGCATCTTGCATCCTAAAGTGCAGAGCTCCCAAGAGGGTTCAGCTGCAGTGAGCAGATGCCCCCCATAAGACAACCCTTGTGTTGACTCTGCCAATGCAGCTGCTGGGGAAGGAAAAACACCAGGGCACCTGCAAGCTTTGGGGATGGGGAGATACTGTATTTCCCTCACCTCTTCTCTCCACCCAAAATACCTCTGACTCTTACGGTTTCCCAAAGGAACCCATTTCAGATGCATCCTGAAATGATGTTCCAGGCTCCAGGGGAAGATGAGCAAGTAAGAAAGAGGAAGGAAAGCTGGAGATGCAAAGCACTTCTCCTACAGAGGCATACCAAAGCAGACATGGCTCTGGTCACAGGCACAGGGTCCCTTCTATCGCTTAGCTTGAGATTACTTTTGTCCAGCAGATACATGCAGGCATCCAAGATGAACTCCTCAAACTGTTTGGAAGAGAAAGTTGAGATATTTTTTTACACTGTTCTAAAATAGAATTAGCTCAAGCACTACACAGCCTATCTAAGCGCTTGGAAGAAACTGCCTGGGTAGTCCTAACTTCTAAACTTCCTTTATGATACTGAATTTCGAAGCTCACGGGGCTTCCCAAAGCTGTTCCCTTCAAAGAAGGGCTTAAACAAAAACCCACCTTGGAAGAAAAAAATCCTCTTTCATGTGTCTAGCAAACACAGTTGGAACCAGCAATCTTTACTTCAGTGGCATTCCTAAGTCACCTACGTTATCTCCCTGCAACCCTGCAAATTACTCACGAGAGTAATGAAAATTTAAGAGCACTACAGTAATTTGATCTGTGTACATAGGTACACAATGAATCCTGGGAAAAAACAAAAAGGTACGTAAATGCCAATAATTACAGCAAAGGATTCCTAATTATTACAGCAGTTACTGATAAAGTTACTTTAGGTCCAATTCACAGAGATGTCAAACATCCGACCCAATGAATCTTGGCAGAATATCAATATCAATTCTGGTTGCTTAATGGCAGAATATATATTACGACAGGAACAGCCCCTATGGACAATGCCCTTTGGCTCTTTCATGGAAAAGGCACAAGCATGAGCACTTTTGCTGGGCTATCTGTATCTTGCAGCTTGAAATCTCAGGCTTAAAATAATAATAATAAAAAGAAAATAAAAAAGGGGGGGGAAATCCACAGGTTCCAACATTTCTTAGTGAGGAAGTCTGTCTGGATAGGGTGCAAGATACTCCGTATGGGTGCCTGTGTGTTTCCTACAGGGTGCAAATAAACCTGCTCTGGCATTGTAGATGAGTTTCTTAGGGTCAAGGTTTAGTAAGGGGACAGGTACAGTTGGACTTGATGATCTCTGAGGTCTTTTCCAACCAGATGATTCTATGATTCTACAATTCTATCCACCTGTTATCTCTAGGCTGAGTGAGTTTTTGTTCCACTCCATCGAAGTTATCTCAGAGGCAGAATGAAGGAATACCCTTCCTGAGAGGGCAGGCTGGTTATGTCCTGCACCCAAATGTTCATCAAGCAGTTGGTCGAGATACCACTGAAAAGATGACAACCTCTGCCAGAGCGTTTCCCCTATATTTTCCCAATCATGATGCAACAGGTAGAGCATTGGACATTTTCATCCTCCCAAAAGCTTCCAAGCTGGTTACCAACAGGTGCTGTGTTTCATGACAGTGGGCAGACTCTTCTCAACCAGAAATGCTCCACGTCCAGTTTCCACATCCTTTGCCAAGGGTCTCATGATCTGCCTATAAACGTGCTATTAAACTCTGTTCTCAAGCTGTGGCTAGGGAAAACACTTAAACATGCAAATTGTTCTAGGCAGGTGACCTCTGCCAGTGAAGCTGGCAGGATTATTCGAGCACTTTGAGCTACTCATGGACTTACACTGTTTATAGGTCTGACTCATTAAAACAAACATCTAAGGGAAAGAATGAACAAGGGTAATAACACCAAGAGGATGATGTGTTTTACCTGTCCGAAATTCCAGGGTTTGCCGTAAATGCTGTTTGCAGACCCAACATAGATGTAGCCTGTATCATTGAGCACGTACTCCTTTCTCTGTGCCTCATCGTCCAGGAAGACGACATCATCTGGAGTAAAAAAATCCCTCAGATGTTAGGTGGTTTGCACCCACACTATACGAAGTTCTTCTTGGAAAGCTAAACTGGGGGACCTGGTGATCTGCAACATTCACACCAAATGATGACTGTGTAGCACTCACTATTTTCCCCATAGAGGAAGAATATCCTATAAGACTACTCCTTATTTTACCCCTGTAGGAGTATCGCTATACGACCATTGTTTTATTTTAGCAAAGTGCTTCCTTCCCAACACTTCAGAGGACTAGGAAGTCAGCAAGGACAACTAGGGGACTGATGCCAACCAACAATGCATGGTTTTTGTCTGGTTATTTTTTTTTTCCAGACCCTAAGCCAACCCAGTCCTCTCAGTTAAGATTTGTGCTGACCCAGGGAAACAGAGGTGACATAGAAGTGATAACAAAGGTGACAGAGAGATGCCTCTTAACTCCACACTGGGGACTCCCCACTGAGGAGCTGGCTCATTGCTATTGCCCAGCTTCCATTGGCTTTGTGAGGACACTACTTGTGGTGTTTTAAGGAGGAATACATGTGGGAAAGAGCGGAGGAAAAATGTGAGGACAGTCCCTGGCAGCAGTAATTGTAACCCCTGGTTGCAGGACCACTCACCTTTGCACCAAGGATTGAACAAAAGGTAGATGGCATTGTTTTGGGGCTGGTAAATATTAGCCCCAGTCTTCACGTTCAGGGTGTATTTTCCCACTGGAGCTCTGGGAGAACTGGTGATGGACAGCAGGCACTGGGTAGTCAACAAGGACAGACAGCGTTACGGATCCTCCACCAAAGCCACAGGCACTGCACAACTACTACAAAAGTACTGATGGTGGTGGATGTGGGGATGCGTGTGGGAGAAGAGGGATGGGGCACATCCTGCTGGTGCGGTGGGAGAGCAATGAATTAATCATGGCAAGGCTGCTTCCCATTTAAAGTTACAGGGCTAAGGGAAAGCGGGGCAAGGTTATGAATATTTGCTCTATTGCTCCGAACGAGCTCAGTGTTGCTGCCCTCCACCATTGCCCCACATGGGAGCACCGCCCACAGGCTCTACCTCTTTGCCATTGCTCTTGACGAAGGAGATGTGCCACCCATTGAGGTCTTGCTCCTTCCTTGGGTTCAGCGACATCAGCGTCCCCCTGACTTTCATTGGCTTTTCACCTGGAAGCAAACCAAACACGAGGTGTGGGAGCGTTGCAGAGCTCTGCAGCGACTACGCAGCGCCAGGCAACAGGAACAGGCAGTGGGAGGCTGCCAGGGCTCTCCCATTTTGCCTGATGGTCATGGAGGGGGGACCTGCTTACCGATGCCAAAACGCATTGAGAGCTTGTCGTTAGCTTTCAGCTCCCTGCTCAAGGTGAGCTGCAGCAGAAAGGCCTGCCCACGCCGCACCACCAGGTGCTTGATGTTGTACGCATCCGTGTGGTGCATGACACAGTTCTGGCTCCTGAGAAAGTCAATCCCAGTGACCTTCAGATCGGTAGCTGGAAAGCAGTTAGCAGAGGGGGAGAAAGAAAAAAAAATGAGGTTGATAGTAAGTGGCTCAGTAAAGACAATTTTCTTCTTCTCAGTTGAGCCCTGTGGGTCATCAAAACACCAGGTGTCCTGTGGTCTGTCACAAGCAATCACACCAGGGACTGCCAAAGCTAATGGATGGTACAAGTTTATATATATATGTATACATATATATACACTTGTATATTTATATATATGCATATATATATGCACATAACATTATACAAATGCATATGTATACAATATTTTATTGTACTGTATTTAATATATAATGCAATGTAATATAATAGAATGTAATATAATTAATATCATATCATATTCTATCATATAATATCCTATCATATCATCACATGACATGACACAAATGACATAACATAGCATAGCATAGCATGACATAGCATGACATAACGTAACGTAACGTAACGTAACGTAACGTAACGTAACGTAACGTAACGTAACGTAACGTAACGTAACGTAACGTAACGTAACGTAACGTAACGTAACGTAACGTAACGTAACGTAACATCTTAGCGTATGCATATAGAGATATTTATTTGTGTTGCTGGGATGGGTTATGGAGTCTGGTGGTGGTGAAATGGTGCACCAATCCACCCGGAGCAGGGATAAGTGACTGCCTCACCCATTGCTGGCTGCAGCATGCCTCTGCCTCTCTCCCTCACAGCCCAGGAAATCTAAGGGATGTTTGACCTCTGAGATGGCTTTGGCTGAGTGAGGAATTAGCAGTTTGAGTGAAGTAGCAGCAGTAGGAGACGCAACCTGAAGATTTCTGCCCCTGCCAGCAGCCAAGCAGCCAAGCAGCCAACTGGCACCGCAGCACCTTCGTGCATGGGCAGCTTGTGCTGCTGCACGCCTTTGGGGCTGCTTCCTCAGCAGCCAAAAGGCTGCAAATGGTACCTTACTGGTTTGGAAATCCACGTCTGCTGGATCACTGCCTGCATTTGCATGCTGCCTGTTGGCTGAGGGACAGCAGCCAGGAGCCAACTCCACAGCTTGCTGTGGGCCAAGAAGATGGTATGGCTGCAAGCTTTGTTGCAATACTGGAAGTCTTACTTCTGTGAAAGTCTTGCTTCCCTCTTGAAAGTCAGGCAAGGACAGTGCATCTGTATTCCATACCCACAGGTGCTGTAAGGCAGCTCTGCTTCCCTGAGCATCTCACATGGGATCCCACCAAAGCTCCTGACCATTGCAGCATGCCAGTAGGCAGCGCCCATGGTCCTGCCATGTATCTGAGGCCTCTCCTTCCTGCCCCCACCTGCTCAGCTGCTTTGATGGTGGCACCATCAAAGGCTGTGACAGCATCTCCTGTTTGCTGCATGCTTGAGCCTTGCCACAGGCATAGTGCATGAGTTTCTTGAGTATTACATATGTTTCTTTGTTATTGCAGGTATTGAAACAACATGAGTAGTAGTAGTAGCAGTAGTAATAAGGACAGGAAAAGAAAGCACTGCTTGCCAAGGCATGCTCAGAGGTGATGCTCTCAAACAGTTCCCAGCTAGCACAGGGCAGCTTAAAAATTAAACTTTGCTTTTGTGATTTTATCTCAGGATGTTTCCTTCTGGTCAAAGACTAGCTTTATAATAGCATTGAACACATCCTGCATGATTATCAAACATTAATTTATCGTAGCTTTAATTGCTCCTTGCAAAACATAGCACACAATGAAGATGGAAGTGAGCTGAATATATTGAAACTGGGCTCCCCTCGATCGCTGAGATACCCACTGTCTCTGGGATGCCGTGAGCCTGGGAATTGCAGTTCTTCATGGCTCTGAGGATGATCCTTTGTGTTTTACCCTCAAAAATTAGTTGCAAATAATTTCACAACTATCAATAATCATCATCATATGGAAGTCTGCATATATGAATCTTTGCGAGTTTTATTTTTTTTTTACCAAGGATCTGGTTTCTCCTGCAACCAAAGTA
This sequence comes from Tapera naevia, assembly GCA_033556795.1. NCBI lineage: Eukaryota > Metazoa > Chordata > Aves > Cuculiformes > Neomorphidae > Tapera > Tapera naevia. Next base: position 11,809,268 of record JAUMJJ010000033.1, on the reverse strand, counting down.
CCAAGGAAGGCCAGGGGCCAGGAGTCAGCTGTGCTTCACAGATGCTGCCTGTCCAGGGGGATACTAAATGTGGGGCAGCTCTCTGCCTCGCTTCGCACCAACTGGTGCTTTTACCATTTGACTTCAGCACAGCTTTGGACTCCAGCAAGAGAGCCTGCCAGGGGCCTCAATTTCTTTCATTCCCAACACAGCAGCTGATTTCCCCTCCTGCAAGTCCAGATTTGGGAAAAGGGCATAAGGATCCAAGAAACAGAACCTGACACCATGTCTGAGTAAAGAGCAAAGCCTTTGATCAAAGCTTGAGCAAAGACAAAGCCCTCAGCTTTCAATAAAGATAGGGATTTGGGGGTTACTGTGTGAGACTTTGGCAGGCTGCCCAGGCGTGACAGGAAAAGCCAGAGCATGCCAGAACATGACCAAGCTATATTTCTTTTGAAGTGTCTAACCTGTCTTGTAACTGCCCATTATATAGCCTTAAAGGATAAATTCTGTGTAAACAGGAGGGAGTAACGATACCTCAAAAGCACTTGGCTTGGGAGTGATTCAGACAAAGATGTGGGAGAGTGAGGAAAGGTAAAACTGCTTATGGTAACTTAGAAATCAGCAAGTCAAAGGCATAATGGTTTGAAGTGATTAGTTCACAAAACTGTCTTGACAGATTCACACGGTACCAGGCAACCGTGCTAACTTGAGTATCAACAAGAGCCAGCCCTAACAACGATGAAGCTGAAATCTGCTGGTAGCTGCTGTGGCATGAGTGATGCCATAAACAGGGCTGGATCCAGGGCAGGCTGAAACCAGTGGCACACTTCCTACCATGACCTGTGCCGGGCAGTGACTGCAGCCCTGAGTAAATTAACTGACAGCCCATGCATCCCCACCAGATCACTACCTTTGTGCATTTCTTCTTAGTAACTATATAAACCATATTTATCTTAATTACATAACAATCATCAGTGGCACACCAAATAGACTTAAAATCAACCATCACCTTTTGTTAACTGATTTCATTTTCGAGTGCTTTTTGTTTGCTCACTGCCTGCCAGATGTTTTGCTCAATGAGGGGAGTGTGGGTGTGTGTTAAATGTCAAAAAATTTCAGCTGAAATTGTCCTCTTGAAAAGGACAAAGGAGAAGTACGTCTTCCTCAACATTAGCAAATCTCCAGCCATCAAAGTTGCTCAACTTTGTTCCTTACAGAAACCCTGGTGCTGGGCTGAGAACCTACTAGAAAACAATGCTGGCGATGAGAGAGGGCTTTGGGGAGTTGTGGGAGCGAATGCATAGGATGGCTGTGGCACAGGGCCCTGGGGAATCCATCCTTCCAGCATTTCCTAATTTAGGGACCTCATTTCCATTCCTTGTTTCTGGAAATCACTGGTGTTGAGGATGCACAGAGAAAAAAACACAGAGAAGAGATGCCTTGGAATGAGCCCTGACAATGCAGAGCATTGTGTCAAAGACCTATACCCGTACAGCGCTGCCCGTCAATCGTGCGGCACTTAGTTCTGTGCAAACACACTTGTGATACCCTGTGATCCGGTTGGCGTGGTGTCCTGTGCCAAGAAAAGCTGCAGAGCAAGCTGGTGACGCACTCAGTGCCATATCTGAGGGGGCTTGGTTGCAGCTGCCTTCCCTGGGCAGCCCCCACGGGCAGCTTTTTGGCTTCCTGCTCTGCCTCCTGCCCCGGGCATGGTGCTGGGTGCCTGCACGGCCTGCACCCGGCTGCCTGCAAGCGACCTCTTTTGCCAGCATGGGAATTAACAATTTATAGCAAAGCTGAGCATGCTGAGTATGAGCCCACTCATGCGATGGGTGCTTGAGCTGCAAGAGAAGCCCTGGCTGCACTCACTTTTAGGGCAGGCCAGAAGCAAACCCAAATCCCAAAAAAAACTTTTTCCATTTTTCAAAGAAATTTCAAGACATTATTTGTCTTTTTGTTTCCTAGTTCTGTGATTTATCCCTTCTAGAGCTCCCTCTACACTAACTCACTGCCTCCATTGCATACTTTCATGGGAAGCTGTTCAGAGCTTTGAAAGCACAGTCATAACCCAGCACACAAAGGGGGAGATGAGGGCTTTGCACTGGTAAGATCTTTTTTTCCATGAGGGTGAGGTGATGGGGTTTAAAAAAATATGAATACAGAGCATAGCCATTTATAGCATACCTGGCTCCAGTGGAAGTAAGGGCAGCTCAGAAAGACATGAGGGAAGTGGGATGAGAACTGTAGTTTTGCAAGAGAGCAAAATTTGGACACCTGCATTGTACTCCTCATCCTTGCCCAGCCTCCAGCAAATACTGTCTCACATCCCAGAGATGGGAGATCGCATCCCAAAGATGCTGCTTCCTGGAAAATTCCAGCTTATCAACACCCGGAGCATGGAGGTGTGAAATGGAGCGGCTCGAAGCCCTGCCAGGACATCCTTCCTTTGCTGATGGCTGTGGACACCTGCTCCTGGTTCCACTGCAGGCACCACCTGGCCCAGTTATATCCTAAATCCCTAGGACTTGGGGCATTCTGGAGTTGGGTTGGCCTCGGGAGCACAGCCAGCAGCTGTGCTTCAGCAGCTGCTATAGGAATGACTCAGGAATCTTTCTAGGTAGGTATAGGATCTTCTAACAACAGGGCAGACAAGACAGCCATGGAATGGAGACTGAGTCTAAATAAATCCTTTTTTCAGTTATCTTGAAATTTCTGTCAGATGGGATCAGCCATTGTTAAAGATCAATAATCTACATGATTGAATAGCTTAAAAGAAAGAAAGTTCTTCCACTTTGAAGTAGAATAAGGTCAGAAAAGCTACACTTCTTTCCCATTATCACCAACAGATCCAGATGTCTACAAGCTGAAGAAAACTGATGAAAAGTGAGTTGCATTTTTCAATTGATTTACCGATCCATCAAAACCAGAATTTGGGCAGCCAGGGCAAACCTACCCCCTGTGAGCAATGATGGCACTGAAACATCTTTTCCCCAAGGTGTATCATTCATGGCAATCCAAGGGGTGATAAACCCTCCACCTCCACTGGAGTTGCCATCCCTCCTGCAGGAGATCTGCCAAACTGTGCATCTATCACAGGCTATTCTATTGAATGTTAAAAACTCACCGTTAACACTCATGGTTCTTTTCGGTGTTTTGATCCGAAGTGCCTCTGATGCCAGCAGCTTCCAAGCTCCTGAGTAGCCTCTGCCACCTGCTCTGAGCGTGGAGAAGGAAGGCGGGCTGCCCTTTTTATCAGGGCTTGCTCTGAGATGTCAGCAGGTCCACTGCCAAGGGGTGGTGTTCAGAGAAAGGAAGTTCCTGGGGAAAAAAAAATGACTACAACTCCCTTTGCACATAGTCAGACAGTGAAAAACAGCGAAACTTAAATCCCAGCTCACATGGAAGGTGGATTTGCATAATCAGATGACAAGTGGACAGACCATTCACTGATAAACAGTAAAATAATGGGCTAGATGAGTAACAAGAATGCACCTATGCCTTAACGTCCAGGTTACCGGGACTGCAGCTCAAGGGATAACTTTACAAGACAGCCCACAATATTTAACCCCTTGAAAAACAGTGTTCTCCTTTAGGACCAGCATAAATTTCTTCAAATTTCGTGTTTGGGACAGATGTACTTGAAGTTGTGGGCTAAAATCCAGTGTCTACACGTGTGGGTTGGGAAGCACCAGGATCCCGACATTGTCCCCCTCCACGCAGGGTCAGGCGGATGCCAAGAGAGGTAGCCTGGTGGGAGCACTAGGTGGGAAAGAGGTGAAACAGGCCATGCCCAGGAGGAGCAAGAAATGTGGTGGATCAGGAGCTGTTTGCCAGCTGCTCTTTGCTGACAGCTGTACCAAAAAATTCTGCCCAGGAGGCAGCTGAAGCCCATGTGCCCCTCTGCCACTGTGGTCCTTAGGGTGACCAAAGAGGGAGGCATGAGTTTATTCTATGGATAGCTGGTGGCCCACAGGCCAACAGTGACATGGGCACAGTGGCCAGAATGAGACACAAACATATCCCCAAATACCCAAAAGTGAAGGGGCAGCTCAGTCACTGGAGCAAACTCAGCCCCCCAATGCCTCCCTTCACGGCAGCAGCCCAGGGTCCAGCAAGGTAGGATTCAGCCTGCAAGGCTGGTGCTCCTAACTATCTCCCTAAACAAGATCTCCCTATGGAAGCCTTCAAAGGCACCAACTTTTCTCCATCAGTTCAGGTAGGTAGGTATTTACTTTAGGAGGACTATTTCCTTCGGTGCTGAGATGTCAGTGCAAGCCAGTGCTGAGTTAGCAGATCCCACCCTTCGGGCATGTCACAGCTTGCTGCAAGGTGTACGTTGGGTGTCCTTACTTGAGAGCATGATTAGTGCATCGCAGGGCAGTGATGGTTCAGTACACATCTATTATCTCACAGAACATCTCTATGAACATCTGAATGGCCAACATTCTTACTAGATGGAGCATCACTCGCCATTCAGCAGCAGAAAACCTGCTGGCTAGTACATATTTCACTATTGAAGAAAGAACTGCAACCCCAATTTACCTTTCATTGTTGCTTGTACTCTATGTTTCTTTCCTCCTGGAAGGTAGAAGACATTCTTGTTTAGAACCAGTATGGGAAGAAGTAAAGTGCACGTGGAATGTCGGTACAACAACAACCAATAGCACATGTAATCTGAGTGTTTATGATGTATATTACTGGCTTCCACTTAATTGCAGCACCAGAGTAATCCACTTCATCTGAGCTACCGAGAGTAGTTTTTTAATCCAATTTCAACCTGTTATATATGCATCATTCCACACTTGGTTGGAGGCAGCTTAAATTCTATTGACAAATAGTCCTGCAGCAAAAACTACAGATTTTTGCACACAGAAACACTTTGCTTCCGAAAAAATTTTAAGTAGGTACATGCTGGAGGGTCAGAGGAGGAGGCAGGGCACGTATTCACCAGGGACAGTCATATTTCCAGCCCTATAGGGTTTTGCAAAAGGCTGATTTCAACAGCGTGCATGTTCTGACCCTCACTTTGACCCACAGAGTTCAAGAAAAGAGCGCAGAAGTTAGACGGGTGTGGGTTCTGCCCTTGGAAGGCGGTTGATCTTTACCCTGTCTACAAGAATTTTTGGTTGACAGTATCTGGCTTTCAGTTCTCCTTTCTCTTTGTGGTCTTGCCTGCTCCCATTACCTTTTTCTATGCACTGGCATAGAGTATCTCAAATCAGAGGCACTTGAGATGGCACATCGAACAACGCTCCAACATGAGTTTCCTTTCCGTGCTCGTATGAGCTTGCCCTGCCAGGAAAGGCCATTGAACCGCAATACCCACTGAGACAGTTGCTGGCAAGGTCTGAGAAAGAGATTTCAACTTACGCTGCAGGAATGTTTTTCAAAGACAGGGCTTAAGCTTATTTCTTGTTGTCAATAGGGGATCTCTGTCCCTCCTACAAGCAAATCTCCTTTTGGTTTTGCTGGCCAGAGTGGCCAGAGTGGTTGACTGAGGTTTAGCATGTGGCTTTTTTCCCTCCTCCTTGGTGAAGCTATGAAAATTCCCAGCCCTTTTGATTTTTTTTCAACAAGAGTAACAACAGTTAATCGCTTCAATCATCTCATAAAAATATATTCTTGTAACTAACAGAAGCAGGAGTTTATAGCTTTTTCACAGGCAATCTCTAGCCTTTTACCAATAACTGCAGCAACTCACAGCCCAGCTTGCAAAATCAGACACCAGAGATTATGAGCCTTATCTGCATCTTTCTGCTGCAAGGTAAATCACCTTATTAGTTGGCATAAGAAGGTAATAAAACTCAAACAAATAAAACCAAAACTCCCCAGTGGCTGCTCCCCTATTTACAAGCTTGCCCTTCGTCTCAGGTTTTGTTTATTTTGCATATGAGAAATTACAATAACAAGACAACAGTTCCAGAGAATGACCACAGATGTGGATGCCAAGTGGGAAGACAACCCAGTCCTTAGCTTTATAGTTTTACTGTAGTCTAGTTATGGAGAAGTTGCCTTTTATAGTAGTAATGTACTGACCTACATTTTTTAGAATCATCTAAGGCTTCATGTTTCTGTTTTATCTTTTTATTTTCTTTGATATGTTCAGTCAGAGTAACACTCAAAATAAAACACAGATCAAAAGCACACAGGTTTCCTTTTTGGTGCTCTCTAAAGGTGAACTAATTCTTCTAGTTGCCCTGAGATGCCATGGGGTGAGTGGTGCATCTGCCAAGGTACACACATATACAGCCCACGTCTGGGTTCCGATGAGCACCACGGCAGGAAGGTGCCTTCCACTGACCACAGCAGGACTGCTCCCACATGTACGTGTTGAGTTCTTCCTGAATCACAGCCTAGAGAATGATTAGTAATGAGAAGTCTTGGGAGGATAAAAAGAAAAAAAGCCCACAGAGACAGAGAACAGCTGAAAGCCTGGTCTATCTTTTTTGAGCTGAACCTTTTTGAGGTGCTACCTTGGTCCACCCCTCACCATTTCATCACACTTGTATCTTAGTCATTATGAATTTCCTAGTAGTGAGATGCATCTCATCCACCTAATGCCTGACACGTTGTGTTGCTGTTACTCTGAAAGGAGTGTTGACCTGATCACTTCTCACTCATGGACACCACAACCATGGGCCATGACAGTGGCTTGTCAGCTATGCCCTAAGGGCATCCCATGTTAACAGCAGACAGATTCTCTTCTAGTCTTACATGAGTCAACTTGTGGCAGGCAATTGGACGTCAGCAGTTGATGCAAGACGGCCAAGCCCAGATCTTAACTAATTTCAGGTCGTCTGGCCCCAGCTATCTGGTAATATCAGGCAAATACCAGAGAAGTGATTGATACCAATAAAGTTATTACAGAAATCGCATTGCTTCCTTCTTACTAAACCTTGAAAGAAGATTTTGGACCTAAAGTTAAGGATGTAGGTGGCTGTCTTCGGGCATTTACCTCCAGAAGGAATGAAAACCATAGCGCTCTGTGCCCAACCCAGCACTATTCAGGGAGTCTGCTTCTGAAGAAAGCAAAGCCAAAGATAAAACAGCAACCACAACTACACATATACCAAATGTAGGCTTACAGTCTTGGGAACCCTAATTAAGCAAAATACTCATGTGTAGCACTTTCCCTGAACTGAAAAAGAAGTCCTGTAGTCATCATAGGAAACTGAGGTTTTAGACCAGGCTATCTTGGAAAAAAAAACAGCGGTGCTTTAACAGCAAGCCAAAACGCTATCATGTTTAAATGCCTTTTACTGTTATATTTCAAGATCCCTTTCTCATTCTGTGGTTGAGATGCAAGAGGTAAAATTTCAAAATCAGTCTAGATATAGGCAGCAACAAAGGCTGAACTTGGGACTTCAGTACTATGACCACTTGACCCTCAACTCTGGGACAACTATTTCACTGGAAACACCAAAATAAGCATGTTGCAGTGCTGAGAAGATTATGTCATATATTGGGCTAAAATGACTCAGGATAAGGTACTTCTGCTTCTCAGCATTTTGTGTAAGAAATGTCAAAAAAAAGGTCTCCATTGTGTCAGTTCTTCCAGGCATCATCTTTTTTTTAAAAATGAAATTGCCTCCTTCTTGAACCCAAGGAATCTGCCAGCATCTGCTGCATCCCATGGGAAGGAGTTCCTCAGCTGAATGACACACTGTGGGAGAAGGAAGCTGTTCTGGCTTTGAAGCTGCTGCTTGCTAGCTTCTCTTGCAGCCCCTATCCTTTTGGTAGAGGAAACTGTCAACAGCTATGCCAGCTTATTTTTTCCAGGCAACTCCTGGTCTTCTCAAATCCCATAACAAACCACCACTGTTTCTTTTCCACATTGAATTGTCCTAGCCTTCTAACTCGCTCCTCACATCTTCATCCCACCCCATCAAGAGACCCAGATGGGGAGAAGGACCCCCCCTTACTGTGTGATCCCACAGTGTGTGCTTGGAAAGAGTACAGCGGGGTGGTTCCAGTTACTCCAGGGCCGTATCCACCCAACTGTCACCGATCCATGAACTGGCTTTGAGTGAGTGTGTATGATCACACTAACTGATTGCAGTGTGGACACATATTCACAGCCTACACCTAAAGCAAACAATACGAAAAGGTATGAGGGAAAATAAAGCAAAAGAGGGCTGCAAAAAATAAATGGTAAGGGCAAGGAAATCAATAGTGCAAATATTGAATGAGGGATAAAATAGTTTATCTATACACTAAAAACAGCTTCAGAGGACAAGGAAAATACTGACAGAATACCTTCCCACCTACAGGATATGTGTTTGGTTGAACACATCTAAGTGAGAAAACAGAAACTTGCATGCCAGTGTTTTCAAGCAAAGTTTCTTTCTGCAGGGGTGGTGTGGCAGCTTCTCCGGTCTGTCTGTGTGGGTGTGCCTGTCTATATACACGTGGAAGTACAGACTACAGGTCAGATAATGCCATACTGCATCCCCACCAGTCAGCTGCATGACTTGAAATCACTACATAGTGGGAAGAGAGAACCTTCCTAGATGAGGCTAGTTGGGGTTGTTCATCCTAGAGACGAGAAGACTCCAAGGAGATCTTATAGTGGCCTTCCAGTACCTGAAGGGGCTACAGGAAAGCTGGGAAGGAACTTCTTCCAAGAGCATGTAGTGGATAGGACAAGGGGGAATGGCTTTAAATTAGAAGGGGGAAGATTTAGATTACACATTAGGAAGAAATTCTTCACAATGAGGGTGATGAGGCACTGGCACAGGTTGTCCAGGGAAGCTGTGGATGCCCCCTCCCTGGAAGTGTTCAAGGCCAGGTTGGATGGGGTCTTGAGAAGCCTGGTCTGATGGGAGGTGTCCCTGCCCATGGCTGGGGGAGTTGAAACTGGACAGTGTTTGAGGTCTCTTCCAACCCAAATCATTCTATGATTCTATCATGATTTGCAGGAATTGAGCCAGTCCTCCCCAGCGCTGAGGACCTGTCTCATGTACTGCACAGCAGTGAACCCAAAGCGGATGTAAATATTTTGGCCCACCCTGGACACGCGAACGTCATGTGTGGTAGTCTTCCAAGTATGGTGGGATTGACTGAGGGCAGAGATCCATGGTTATTTGTCCTGAAAAGCAATCGAGCCAGCATACTTCCGTTCACTTCTCTTCACAACATCCATCACTTCGCAAGAAGTACGAGATACTCTCACCTGGTGGCAGCTGAAGTAGTTTCCATGCCCACCAGTGTTTCTTAGGAAGAGTTTTCAGGCAGCACTGGCTCCTGGCTGAGCCATGCCTGTGAGTTGCCTAACTCAGGAGTTTCCTGAAAGGAACAAGTCATTTGAAATTCCTCCTCTCTGAATGACGAAACAGTTGCTTTGTAAGGGGAAATGTGGAATTTGTAATACTTCATTCTTCCCTGGGGCACCGTTCATTTCTTCCTAAGTGTTGCCTTAACTTACTGAAAACAATTAGGGTCAAAGCCCTGGCTGATGTTCAGACCTGCACATGCAACAAGAGCAGGTCATGATGCCAAGCAGTTCTTTTCGAATCATCTCTTGCTGCAAAGACAAAGAGGTTCTGCTTTTGCTCATGCGGCCAAGCCCCAGCCCAAACTCCTACAGGCAGGATTAAACTCCAGCCCGTAGCAGCCTCTGAGCCAAGAGAGATTGAGTGATGGGCTCAAAAATGTACATACCTCCAAAAAGTGGTGGTACCACCTGCCACACCCCATTTACTATTGCTCTTTTCTGTCCTCCCCTCCCATTTATTTCCATTGTTGCAGTGGAGCCTCTGCACCATGCGAGACCTGTGCAGGAGTGAGCAAGGTGCGCATCACCTTCCCCCAGCAAATTAGGAGTGGGTGGACCAACCCAGGATCTTTCCAGGCATTGATCCAGCATCAGCAATACCTCAGGACTTCAAGAGTGAGCAGGAGGTTCTGGAACAGCTTAGGAAGTGTTGGCAGTTAGTATAGACATTCACAGCCACTTTTCCTTAAAAGTTGAGGAAAAATTGAAACAACTAAGAGAATTATTAAACAGTCATAAACCAAGAAATTTCCTTGGAGAGTGAACGGAGTGGCTGGTTTGTTGCTTAGTGAGGCAAAAATTGTCCTGTGCATGTCAAGAGCTGCTACTGGACATGGGTTACTATGGTGCTGCATGCAGCTATGGGATGGAGTTCTGCAAGGTCCAGGTTTCCTGGTGCTTTGGTAACCCCACGCTGGGCTGCTGCAGATGGTCAGCATTACCCTGCCCTGGCAGCCACCGCTAGCTTTCTACGCAGCAGGTTGTCTCCTCAAGGAGTAAAAGTTCAAACACACAAAGCACTTCACTGTCAGCAGGTGAGTGTGGTGAGGTCCTCCTTTGACAACAGTGTATTTGTTTTCAGGCTACAAAGCGTTTGTCATGGTTTCTGTGGTTAGCCAAAAAGCCCCTGGTGACCTGTGTCTGTATGGTGTCTCGAGGAGGAGGCTTTCTGCAACACAGCATTGTCTAGTGAGAACTGTCAAACTTAGAAGCAAAAGGGCAAACCTCAGTTATAGATGTTCTTGTCAATGGAAACCATCCATGGGCCACAGGAAGTCCAGTCTAGTGCCCAGATGTGATGATCACCAACACTACATTGGATCAATTGAGGTTTTGTCTAGCTGAACCTCAAAAATCTTCACAGCTGGAGACTCTGCTGCCTCTCCAGGTAACTTACCTCATAGGATCATAGAGTTGTTTGGTTGGAAAAGACCTTTGAGATCATTGAGTCACCGTAATATCTCCTGGTGACATTTTTTTTTCCTGATGGCCAGCTCAAAAGTCCCAAGACATAACCTGTGCATGTTGCCTATTCCTGTTCTGGCCATTTCTGTGGAGCGGAGTTTGGCTGCATTGCCTCTGTAACTCCTCTCCAAGCACATTTTGGCTAGTATCAGGTCAGCCTGAGCCTCCTTCGTTCCAACAAGCCCACATTCCTCATCCTCTCCTTGTAGAATCCTGTCACCTTCATAGCCCTCTTCTAGACTAGTTTTCCAATAACCCTCTTGAACTGGGGAAGGGGGATTGCGCTGGAAACAATGCCCCAGGTACAGCCATTGACTACGCCAGGGCCCTGAGGACTTCACAGGGATTGACTACCCCTGTCTGACCCCCCAGGGTCTCCCTCTTAACCCTGTCCACAGCCCAGGTTGCCATTTCAGATTTTCCAGGCAAGTTGCTGACCCTTTTTTTTGGGGGTATTGAAATTATCTAGAAGGAGATTTGCCTTAGAAAGGGCCCTGAAACACCTAGCATAAAAACTAGAAGGTGTTGCTTTACATGTTAAAATACTGCCTTTCTTCCTCAGGACCACACATTTGGAAATCTTGTCTTCTCGCTATCCTTTCCTTTAAAGAGTGATGTGGTGCAACACCCCATATGCTTGATTGTTAGAAACAACCTACTGGCTCTTGTGGAAGGCTTTTACCACTGACATGAGCTCATTCTAGATTTTTCTCTGAAATCAAGCGAGCTACGGGCACCTCGGGGTTTGCTGTGGACAAGAGCCCACCCTACACAGCTCTTGAACCCCCAAAGCAAAGGTTTGCAGCTGCTCTTCTGCAGGAGGCGAGCAGAGCACCAGGCACCACAAACACGCTAGGATTAGAATGCACTTATTCATAACTTCATGGTTTTCCTGTGTCAGCCAAGGTCAGAGCTATGGCACCACTCTTCTTGCATGCTGAGTCATTGCAAATTTCTTCTTCGAAAACACTCCACTGCTTGCAACATTTTAGTGGAATTGTGTGTGTGAATCCCTCGCAATGTGTTCAGTATTTAAGACCTCTGAAGGGTGAACACAGGGCACTGAATCAAATTCCTTGGAAATTCTAAATATATCAAATTCAACAGAACAAGCTAACAATCTTATTTATTGCATCCACTTCTACTACTTGTTCTCTGGGTAAACATACCATCCTTCAAGTTATTTGATATATGCTGTGACTGACCTGTTGTTCAAGCCTTTCAAGTTTCAGCGGCTCCTTGTCAATGCCAACGGGGACATTTCTCGGGTTTTATGTATAGTCCCTTATCTAATCAGCCAGACTGTGCTTTAATGTTCAACTGCAATTACAATTTAATTTGGCTTTGTTCCTTGTGAAGGTATAGAAGGTATTATTTACCTTAGAATATAATACTCTTGTACCTTGTTTATATAATTGATTTTTTAAAATGCTTCCCCACCATTAATTCAAGAATGCTTAATTTGATCTTCATGAGCGACATTTTGAGTTTTTCTGTTAACAATGCACCTGTTTCTTCTACTGTTTAAAGTGTGACATGGCATAGCCATGCTTGAGGAAAATCTGATGAACAGATGCTGAAAAATGAGAGTTGCATTTGGGAAGGGGCAGGAAAGACTCATTACAGCCAATGCCTGGAAGATGTGCAAACAGAAGCGTATTTTGCTGGAAGTTGAGCAGAAATGTGTGTCCAAGACTCTAAAAATACATCAGCTCAAGCGTGTAAAACACCACCCAAGCACGCTACTGTAATTCCCACATAAAGATAACCCATATTCTGCCCTGTTTGGCCATCATCTTCAGCCACCTTACAAGGTCTACCACATTTGAACCACTCACTGTTCAAACACAGCTCAATCATTAGTCTCACATCACTTCTTTTTGCATGTGTGATCTGAAATATCTATAAATACTAAATTTCAACCACTGAGCTTTGGACACTGGTTTTATTTGGGACTGCTGGCACTCATTTTTTGAGACCACCTCCAGCCACATTTTGGATGACCACACATGAACCACTTACCAAAAGCACAGCGGTTTGCCACATGGTGATTGCAGCCTTCCTTCCAATCCTGGCAGACGTCGGCCAAACCCTCTGTACACAGAAAAGAGGGATTCTGCCAAAAGACACCTCTGCCTGGCAATCTTTTCCTTCCACAGGAACCGGAGGAAAACTAATTTTCATTCCCAAGGTCAAGTATTTATGACAGCAAATTTACAGCCCTACTTTATGCTCTTCTGCTTTAGAAGTGAGCATGACGAAATAAAATGCTGTCCGCCTGTGGTGGGTTGACCTTGGTTGGACACCAGGTGCCTACCAAAGCCACTCTATCACACACCATCCTCAGCTGGACAGGGGAGAGGAAATATAATGAAATGCTCGTGGGTCAAGATAAGGACAAGGAGATAGCTCAGCAGTTACGGCAAAACACATTTGACTTGGGGAAATTAATCTAATTTATTACCACTCAGATTAGAGTAGAATAATGAGAAATAACACCCAATCTTAAAAACATCTTCCCTCCATCCCTCCCTTCTTCCCGAGCTTATCTTTACTCCTGATTATTCTCTACCTCTTCCCTCCCAGCAGCACAGGGGGATGAAGAATGGGGGTTGTGGTCAGTTCATCCCATGGGGTCTCTGCCACTCCTTCCTCCTCAGGGAGAGGACTGCTCACACTCTCCTCCAGCTCCAGCATGGGGTCCCTCCCATGACAGACAGACCTCCAAACTTCTCCAACACAAGTCCTATCCAGAAGCTGCAGTTCTTCACAAAATGTTTCATGTGGGTCCGTTCCACGAGGTGTAGTCCTCCAGAGGGTCACAAGTCCCGCCAACAAACCTGCTGCAGCATGGGGCTCCTCTCTCCATGGGTCCACAGGTCCTGCCAGGAGCATGCTGCAGCATGGGCTTTCCATGAGGTCACAGTCTCCTTCAGGCACATCCACTTGTTCTGTCATGGGGTCCTCCATGTGCTGAACATGGATATCTGCTCCACTGTGGACCTCGATGGGCTGCAGGGGGACAGCCTGCTTCACCATGGTCTTCACCACCAGCTGGAGGAGAATCTGTGCTCTGGCACCTGGAGCACCTCCTCCTCCTTCAGCGACCTTGGTGTCTGCAGAATTGTTTCTCTCACATCTCACCCCTCTCTTCCAGCTGTTGTCCTGCTGCAGTTTTTTATTCCCCTTCTTAAAAACCTTATCCCAGAGGCGACAGCACTGTCACTGATTGACTCAGTTTTGGCCAGTGATGCATCCATCCTGGAGCCAACTGGCATTGGCTCTTATGGACACAGGGGAAGTTTCTAGCAATGCTCACAAAAGCCACCCCTGTAGCTCCCCTGCTACCAAAACCTTTCCATGCAAAGCCAATACACCACACTTCCTATACTTCAAACAGTGACTGTAATAAAGAAATGCCACTTTTGAGATACTCCATGTTAAAAAAAAAAAAAGTTTCAAAAGGTTTGTTAGGAGGAAGGGCAACTGCCAAATTAACCAGAGAGGAGAGAGTCTAGCCCTTCTCCTGCTGTCTGTGCAAAGCTGGCCACAGCTTACACCTGGCTGAGAGTTAATAACAAAGGCAAACAAATAGGGCTTGCTTATTTCTCCATCATATATGAAGGTCTAAGACCTGATGTGCTTACAAATGCACATCTCATGGTTGTCAACTCCACAAACCCATATAAGGGTCACCATGTCAAGACACTGCTTCCCAGGTAGAAAGATGTGTCCCGCACTTTCTCTCTCTGCTCATAACCAAAGAGCTCCCCAGGTGTTAAGACTCATGTTGGCAAGGAGAAAAGGCACTCAGAGCACTCTACCCTCTTCTTCACCATGTATGCAGCTCCTCTCGTTGGATGGAAGACTTATGAGCACACCAAGGGGAGGATAAAAGGTTTTGTCCTTCTTGGAACATGGCTGCCAGATGCGATGAGCTGAGATCTCTCCTGAAGGAGGGGACTTGGAGCAAACAGCTCCCAGTCTCTTCTAGAAACACTGACTTTTCCTCTTTCTGATACAAAGAAGGAAAAGGCACAAACCCAACTCCAGTGGCATTTCCACCTGCAAGTCTATTTTTACACTTCTGCGGGACACGGTGTGTAGCTGCCAGTCATGACAAATCTGACAGGTTCTGATACTGAGGCTCGCAGGAACGTGTCCTTAGTTTTTCTGCACATGCCACAACTGTGACTCACTTTCTGTGGTTACAAGACGACAGAGACAACCTGGCAAGCCTAGAGCAAACAAGTTGTATCACCAGCATGATGCATACACTCATAGGCATCATTGTATTTCTCGATTAGGATTGCAACTAAAAAAATCTGAGTAAAACAAGATGTGTGGGGCAGGGCAAAGAAGCCGATACCTTAGGAATGATGATTCCTGACATATGCACCGTGTTGATATGTCTCGTCATGAACACAGAGTAATCACTGACCCAAAATTTAGCACGTATGTGGGTACCAGTGATCTGGACGATTACACTGCATGGATGGGAATCGGCATCATCCAGAAGCGTAAGAAACCATGTTGGTTGAGAAACTCTATTTTACCAAATGTTAAAGAAATTTCCAACTAAAAGGTGGGGGAAAGTGTTGAACACGGACACTCTCCGTGAAGGTGGCTGACTGTTCACGTGCAGCCTGTTGTATTCTCCCAGAATTAGTCTGACCTACATATAGCAGGAACGGTGATTAAAACCTCATCTTGTTTAAGAGTTTAAAGGAAAGAGCAGCAGTCTTATGGTGAGTAAGACATCGGGAATGGTAAAGTGGGAATTACAGGTGTCAGATCCAAATGGCAAGTTAAAAGGCTTTGTGACTGATAGGAGAAGCTGGAGGGATTAATGAAAGGCTTCACAGCCTTACCAGCAGCAGGAGCTTAGGGTAGGCATGGGGCCATTGCCAGAGGCAGAGAGGAAAGTCAAGCACAGCAGAGTAGAAATATCAGCTGCCTTTACCGTCTACTTCTGATTACCTTTCTATTTTGGGATGGGTCCTCTCATGGAAAAGTACTGATGCACAGGCAACTTTCCACAGCCACCATGTTTACTTTCCACCTTCCCTGAACTGGGAAAGCTCTGCAGCCACAAGGTGTGAAGAGGAGGAGCAGCTGATAAGTCTCTGGCCCTGATTTCCACAATACTGACTCAGAGCAGACCAGCTCCCTCTGAGGCTGTCACTGCCACCACACCATGGCCACCTTGCTGGGAAAGATGCAACCAGCATGACTTTGCAAGCTGGCAGATCAGCAGGTGAGCACGAGTCAGCAGGTCTTTGGCTGGCATGTTTGGAGTTGGCTGGGGAGCAGGGCCACCACCATGAGGCAAGACAGTGAGAGGTGATGGATAGCGTGGCCCTGTTCCCCCTCCAGAAGCCCTCACGTCTCCTTCTTCTCCGGTGGGAGCTGCACCAGCTGGGGCGCAGCAGTCTGCAGCAGCGTGAGGCCACAGAGTGTCACGGCAAGGCCGACCCACCACAGCGGTGTCCACGTCTCCCCAAAGAGAAGCTTACCCAGGATGGCCTGAAAGAAAAGACAGAGACAAAGCTTTGCTGGGCCAAGCCACTCCAAAGCCTCCTGTGCTGCCAGAGCTACAGGAATGTCTGCTGGGAGAACCAGACCTAGGAAAGAAGTGCTTGAGGAAACTCCTGCTGTGACCACCAAAAGAAAGGGCTGCTGCAGGTGATGCTGGTGATGACCTACTCTACAGTCCAGCCTGGAAGCTCACCCATACTATGGTCCCAAAACGGGATTCTGGCAGATGCACATGTTCTTTGCTGCCTTCACAGCACCTCTTTGGAGCCAAATGTCCAGTTGACTGGGCGACTCCAGTTAATAAAAGAAGGGCCCCACTGACTTGAGTTTTGGACACACCATGAGTTGGCTGTGAGTTGTGGGAGCAAAGAAACAAATGTGGACAGCTGCTGTGAGTGAAAAGCGAGCAGAAAAGACCAGCAGGTCAAAAATGCTCTTGCTCTCAAAGGAGGCAGTGCATCTTCACACCCAGCTAGGGGGGCTCTGGCTTGTCACAGGTGAGGTGTTGCAAAGGAAAAGCAAAACAAAGCAAAGCTCTCACCTCCAGCTCTCACTGGCAATTAGAAAAGTTCAGTAAACCATACAGCTGCTGCAAGGTGCAGCCCTTCCTCCTGTACCACCCAGAAAAGTCCTACAGCCTCCGCCACGAACAACAGGCAGAGCAGCTGAGGCCCAATATGATCACTTCCAGACAGTGTGACCATTCCCAGATTGCTGCGCTCCTCCAGGCATCAGCGCCCAGGGAAAGGATACACTCACCGAAGAGATGAAGTTGGAGGCCATTGTCGTCACAGAGGCAGCAGCCGAGGAGGAGGAAAGTCGCAGGGCTTTTGCAAAGACCGTCCACATGACCGCATTGCATGCAAACACCAACCCAACGCAGCCGACGCGAAACAGCACAGGCAGCTGTAGGGAGGAAGGGAAAACCTCATGTATTCTCACTGACCACTCATTCACCCTCACTAACTCATGGACACTTTGGAACAAAACCCAGTGGTGTGGGCTGGAAGCTGAAGTACATCTGGTATTAGACGAAGAAGGCAACAGAAGCCAGGAAATAGCCCTGGATGAAGCGTAACTGGCACATCCTGCTGTGAGTCCAGGCTCAGACCACAAGCTGGGAAAAGCCAAGGCAGTGTATGGCAGCTGCCGTGCCAGAAGCCAAACTCCAGAAATCTCTCAAGCTCCTGATGTGGTGCACACACAATCCAGTGAAATGCCCTTCACATACATCACTAGATGTATGGAAAAGGGTAGAATTCAGCCCTGTCAGAGAGGAACACTGAAGCTGTTCATGCTGGTTCTGCATGTGGTCCAGGTTGTGAATTTGGGTTCAGCCCAGTGTGGTTGCAAACCACTGGTCCACACCACCTCCTATGACCCGGCCTGCCTTCCTGCTGCAGTGAGGGCAGAGCAGGGTCCCCTGGGAGCAAAGTGAGAGCTGAGGGGATTTGTGCCTTGTTTCACACACTTGATGGAGAGTTGATTTACTAAGAACTCTCTGCTCCACTGCTCAGCAGCAACAAAATCTCCTCTGAATTCAAGGGCCTTCAAGGTCACCAAGGTTCTAAAGAAAGATCTCTCTCCTTAGACAATCCGACAACACATGTTACGGCCTCATTCTGAAAAAAGGACAGAGCTTTGCCTAAAAAGCCCTCACTGCTCACAGTCTGTCCCCACAGCCATAGTTTTAGCTGCTGCAGCCCTCTCCCTAGCCCCTGGGTTTTGTGTAGTTCACATGAAGACACCAACGGAGGAAATCACAGGCAGAACGACTTTCACAAACACTCAGGAAGCAGATGAGAGCAAGGAAAAGCAAGGCTTTGCCTAAGTCCATAGCAATCACGCTTTCATGGCCTCCTGCCTCACTTTAGTCCATGGTAGGATCCACCTTGAAGCAGACAGAAATGTAGGTGTGAATCCATCAGCAAATGCAGCTGAGAGGCGGCATTTGCCCCACAGGAACAGCTGCATTGTGGCCCCCTGCCAGCCACTCAATCAATGGGGGCCACCAACTGTGCTCTGCTCCCACTCAGAAGAAGAAATTACTAACCACAAGCTAAGGGAGGCTATGGGGATTTCTGAAGCAAGGGATTCAGCACGGACAAGGTTAAAATGAAAAGGCTGTAAAGCAAATCCCTGCTCGATGACTGGCAAGAGCTGTTTGAGGTTGACCCCAAGACAGAGAGGGATGGTTATGGTGTTTGGACTTGTTTTGCCTGACTTGTGGAAAGGTCTCTAAACTTTATCAAGGCAATGATCCAAACCAACTCCCACCAGTGAAACAATTTGCTTTCCCACCACTGCCATGGCAAACTCTGCACAGAGGTTTAAGTGGTACAACCATGTCAATCTGCTACTGGCCTTCTAAAGAAGAAACCTGCCGCGTGCCGCAGCTCCTTGGGGGATGAGGTTTGCCCCCCAGCTTCAGCCTCTGCCTGCGCGACTACTTTTATCACACTCAGGACAGCTGTGTGCACCCACATACACCTCTAATGGGCTGGCAGACTTGGGAGTAAAAAGATGAGAGGGGAAAGCAATTCTCTATGTTTCACCTAAATGCAGTATGCTATTTCTGGATCAGAAAGAGTCTACTGAGCTACGCTTCTAGGAAAAAGGGCCTTAAGAAAAACAGATTCTGATACTGTCTTCAACCACCTGACTGAGGGTGCAGAGAGGATGGAGCCCAGGCTCTTCTCCAAGATGTGTTGGGATATGACAAGAGGCAGCAAGTAAAGCTCAGAACAAGAGAAGTGTTCATCTGATACACAGAAAAAGAAAAGGTGATCAAACACTGGAACGGGTGTCATGGGTTCTCCAGCCTTGGAGATAGTCAAAGCCTGACTGGAGAAAGTCATGAGCAACCTGTTGCAGAACAGGGGTTGGATAGAGACCTCTGGAGATCCTGCTTGACCTGAATTAATCTGACTATACTAGTGCTGGGACAAAACTGGTTCCCACCATCGCAGCAGCTATGCTATCTTTAAAAATGACTTTGAGCCCATAGGTTCTTCTTCTATTGCAGAGCCAGGCAAATCAGCTCCAGAGTGCCCTGCAGGCAGCATATGCCCAGAAGGAAGGTTTTTCAGGGAAAGGCTTAGTCCCTCTTCCTCGTGGGCAGAGGAACAGTCATCGCAATAGCATTCAGGCAGAGAGACAGGAATATCCCTAGGTGTTCCCCACAAGGAAGGAGGGAGGTATAAATTTCTCCCATGCCAAGGGCTCAGCTGAGCCAGCCCAGTGAGTCAAGGATTACTGTTCTGATTGCTTTACCAAGAGATTAATTTCAGTGTACATTTCAGATAATCAAGAATCCCTCCTTACAGTGCAGAAGTAATTTTAGGTGAAGTTTGGAGGGGTAAAGTAAAGGAAACCTTTTGTTCAAGTGAAATGACCCCTCCTTGGCGAGTTGCTCCCAGGCTGGGCCATCACAACACACCCTTCTGGCTGGGAAATCCATCTTTGTGCTGCTGTTGAGCATCCTGTTAGCCTACATCATAACCTCTTAGGAGTGTAAATACACTTTTAACATTTGCTGCTGCCTTCCATGCAGCACAAGTGATGGCTGCTGTCTTATTTTCAGACTTCTGCAGATCTCTTGCAAACATAAAACTTGAATTTCTGTCACCTTCCGGCTGCTCTGTAGAAATGCCTTTGTAGCAAGGGTTTAGGATTCAAATAGCAACCCCTCTGAAACGTGTCTACGCTCCTGTTCAATTTAAAAAGGAAGATCATAGCATTTACTTGAAACTCAGTTAGTTTTACAGCTAAACTGATTAATTTTTTTCGTAATTATCACCTAGAATGGACCTGAAAGAAGTAACTGAAGGAATCAATTTGTCCAGAAAAATGAAACACGATCACAGAACCACAGCATGGTTGAGGTTGGAAGGGACCTCTGGAGATCACCTGGTCAACTCCACCTGCTCCTACAGCAGGTTGCTCAGGACTGTATCTATATGGCTTCTGAATATCTCCAGTATCTCCATCACCCCTCTAGGCAACCTGTGCCAGTGCTTGGCCACCCTCACAATGAATGTTTCCTGGTGTTCAGGGGGAACCTCTTGTGTCTGAGTTTGTGCTCACCGCCTCTGGTCCTGTCACTGTGCACCACCCAGAAGTCTGGCTCTGTCTCCTGTGCGCCCTCCATTCAGACATTCGTACACATTGAGAAGATCCCCCTGAGCCTTCTCTTCTCCAGGCTGAACAGTCCCAGCTCTTTCAGCCTTTCCCTCATAGGAGAGATGCTCTGGTTCCTTCATCATCTTTGTTTCCCTTTGCTGGACTCTCTCTGATGTGTCCATCTCTCCCTCGTACTGGAGAACTCAGAACTGGACAGAGCACTCCGGATGTGGCCTCAGCAGTGCTGAGTAGAAGGGAAGGATCACCTCCCTTGACCTACTGGCAACACTCCACCTCAGTAACATAATTTGTCATAGCACCTTAAAAAAACCCAAACAAACACAACAAATGGGCAATATTTCTATACCTTTCAAAGGAGAAAAATATTCAAAAAAGATGCTGTCAACATGTTCAGCAATTCCACACTCTGCTTTTCTGTCATTGCAGAGCACAATACTTTGTGGGGGATAAGGAATAGCATCAGGATTTAATATTTTTATTCTCTTTCCTGGTACCCTTTCTGATACTTTGGAAAGGATCACCAGGATCTGCAAGTGCTGAGTTTTTGCTTTATTAACCATCTCTACAATCACACAAGTCAATATTTTTTCCTCGTCATGTAAGGCTGGATTTTTTTTTTCAGACCAACTTTCTCTTGTGGGTGTTCCTTTGGATTTTAAGTCCAAATGTACATTTGCCATACGAAAAACAACTGCTATATCTAAATGAGTCTCCCAAATGTGTTTTTATGATAGGAAAGTGATTGTCCCCCTGTACTTGGTGCTGGTGAGGTTGCACCTTGAATCTGTATTCAGCTTTGGGACCCTCACTACAAGAAAGACATAGATCTGCTGGAGCGTGTCCAGAGAAGGGCAACAAAGCTCGTGGAGAGTCTGGGAGAGCAAGTCTTCTGAGGAGTAGCTGAGGGAACTGGGATTGTTTAGTCTGGAGAAGAGGAGGCTGAGGGGAGTCCTTATTGCTCTACAACTACCTGAAAGGAGGTTGTAGGAAGGTGGGTGTTGGTCTCTTCTCTCAAGTAAAAAGTGACAGGACGAGAGGAAATGACCTCCAGTTGTGCCAGGGGAGGTTTAGATTGGATATTAGGAAAAAATTCTTTTCTGGAAGAGTAGTGAAGCATTGGAACAGGCTGCCCAGGAAACTGTTGGAATCTCCAGCCCTGGAGGTGGTAAAAAAAGATGTAGATGTGGCATTTTGGGACATGGTTTAGTAGGTACACTGGTGTTGGGCTGACGGTTGGACTTAATGATCTCAGAGGCCTTTTCCAGCCTTAATGATTCTGTTCTATGGTGTCTGCTGTTCACCTCAGCATCTCCCCATTCAGACTGCTTGTGCAAGAGGTCACCTCTGGAGGAGAGGACACTGTAAGGTCTCACGTAAGCTTAAGCACAACAAGACTTGAGAAACACAACTGAGATAAAGATCATCCCTTATAAACACCCAAGTGGAGCTCACTAGGTGAGAACATGGGCTGAGCAGCACAATGTAAATCAACTGCTCTATCTCTCTTCTCTTGCCATGAGTGAAGAGAAATTATAGAATTATAGAATCATAGAACGGTTTGCCTTGGAAGGGACCTTGGAGATCATCCAGTTCCAACCCCCTTCCACAGGCAGGGGCACCTTCCACTATATTAGGTTGCTCAAAGCCTCATCCAATCTGGCCTTGAAGACTTCAAGAAATGGGGCATCCACAACTTCTCTGGGCAACTTGTTCCAGTGCCTCACCCACCCTCAGAAAAAGAAAATTCTTCCTAATACCTCATCTAAATCTCTGCTCTTGCAGCTTAAAACTGTTACCCTCACTCTATCCCTGCACTCTCTGATAAAGAGCCCCTCCACATCTTTCCTGTAGCCCCCTTTAAGTACAAGAACAAGACAGGGAGAAGGATGATGATGTTATTAGCAAAGCAGACAGCTGAGAACAAGTGTTGGCTACTCAAGCATACCAACATCTTGCCTTTCAAGTAAAACTGATGTAAATCCACTACCATGGACTTTCAGAGCTAGGTTTGGTTCCAGGCATCCTCCTACCATGCTTGGCTGCTTCTCTCTCACGGCCCAGTAGGCTCCCTCCAGACTGCTCCCTGTCCAATGCATCACCCAGACCAGTGAGTCACTGCTTGGCTTTTCCTAACCACCCCAGTTTCCCAGCAAATCCTTCCAAAGACACACACAGAGAACATCAAACATATGGTGTGAATGTTGGGGTTGTCCTATGCAGAGATAGGAGTTGGACTCAATTATTCTTGGAGGAGAGTGAGGTGAGACCTCATAGTGGCCTTCCAGTACCTGAAGGGGCTACAGGAAAGCTGGGGAGGGACTCTTTACAAGGGCAAGGAGTGATAGCAGGAGAAGGAATGGTTTTATATTGGAAGCCGGAAGACTTAGACTGGACATCAGGAAGAAATTCTTCACTTATGATGGTGATGAAACACTGGCACAGGTTGTCCAGGGAAGCTGTGGATACCCCCTTACTGGAAGTGTTCAAGGCCAGGCTGGATGGGGCCTTGAGCAGCCTGGTCTGGTGGGAGGTGTCCCTGCCCACGGCACAGGGCGGTGGAACGGGATGGGCTTTGCCGCACCTTCCACCCCAAACCACTTCGTGATTCTGATACTGTGCTTCCACAACCTCCTGCAGCAGCAAATTCAAGAAACTCACTGTATAGTTGGGTGGGCTGGGAATCGGATGACCTTCCAGCTCCTTTCCAACCCAAACCATTCCACGTGCTTTTGCGTCCCTCCCGACTCGGGTCGCCCTGCGGTTCCCCCAGCCCTGGAAAATCCCGAGGCAGAACCAGCGCGCTGCTCCTCCCCCACGACACCCGCAGAGGGAAGCGAAGCTCCGCGCCTGGAGCCGCTTCCTCCCCGCTTCCCGCTTTCCCCCGCCCCTCTTACCCAGGCTCCGGCCGCCGCCCCGCCCGGCCCTGGCCCCGGCCCCAGCGCCAGCTTCGCCGCCGCCGCCGCCGCCGCCCCCAGCAGCCCCGCAGCGGCCGCTGCCGCCCCCCCCGCCCGCTCGCCCCGCATCGCCGCCCGCACAGCCCGCCTCGCGCGGGCAGCACCGCCTCGGCCCGGGGGGCGGGGAGGGGAGGGGCCGGGATGGGGAAGGAGGGGAGGGGAAGAGGGAAACGCACTGACGCAGTAATAGAATAAGAACTACAATATAGTATAATAAATAGAACAATAGACAATAGACTAATAGAATAATAACTAATTACACAGACTATTAAATAGGATCATTAATAGAATAATAAACTAATAGAATAATAGAATCATAGACTAATGGAATAATAGAATCAGAATGATAGAATGGTTTGGATTGAAAGGTACCTCAAACACCATCCAGTTCCAACTCCCCTGCCATGGGGGACACCTCCCACCACACCAGGCTGCTCAAGGACCCATCGAGCCTGGCCTTGAACACTTCCAGGGAGGAGGTAGCCACAGCTTCCCTGGGCAGCCTGTGCCAGTGCCTCACCACGCTCATCATGAAGAATTTCTTCCTAATGTCTAATCTAAATCTTGCCCATTCCACTTTAAAGCCGTTCCCCCTCATCCTATTGATACAAGAAGTAGTTACCATTACAAAATCGGGATATTTTGATTTAAGCTAGAGTTAAGTTTCATCTAAGTAACTGTATTTTTTAAAAGTTAGACAGAATGTCCCCCGATAGCATGTTTGGTTTTTTAAAATAGTGTTTTTCCAGACACTGTTCAAAGAAAATTGATAACATCTTGTGTTAAGTATGGTATGTGCTGAACAGATGTGTCTTCTATACTCACCTGCTTGCAATCTGGGAAAAAATTAAACACATGCATGTAAGGGGGAAATATATCCACTCTTGTCTTGTTACACAAAATTAATAGAAATCATTCTCACATGTGCCCAGCACTGAAATAAAGGATGCTGCTTTCTAAAACTCCAAAATGACTCTTAGGAGAGTTTATTTGCCAGTGTCTCCCCACCCTCATCGGGAAAAAATTCTTCCTAATGTCCAATCTAAATCTTCCCTCTTCCAATTTAAAGCCATTCCCCCTTGTCCTGTCACTACTTGCCCTTGTAAAAAGTCCCTCCCCAGCTTTCCTGCAGCCCCTTCTAGAAGGCCTCTGTATCTCCTTGGAGCCTTCTCTTCTCTAGGCTGAAACAACCCCAACTCTCTCAGCCTGTCTTTATAGCAGAGGTGCTCCAGCCCTCCTCTAAACCTGCTCCAGCAGTTGTGTGTGCTTCTTATGTTGGGGATTCCAGAACTGGATACAACACTCCAGGTGGGGTCTCACGAGAGTAGAGCAGATGAGGAGAATTCCCTCCCTCACCCTGCTGGCCACCACTTCCTTTGATGCAGCCCAGGACATGACTGGCCTTCTGGGCTGTGAGTGCGCCATTGCTGGCTCATGTCGAGCTTCTCATCAATCAGCACCCCCAAGTCCTTCTCTGCAGGGCTGCTCTCAATCACATCAATATTCATTTATATACACAAAAGCTTTATTTCATGAAAAAAAAAGATAACTCAGGTCCCACTGTAGACAGACACAGAGACAGGCTCACGTGTAAACAGTGTGCATCAGGGACCCTGTCTCCCCATCCAGGGAGGACAAGAAAACCCTGCCTACATGGAAATAGTTGGGAAACAGTTACATGAGACAGAAAGGGGCTCTAAGGAACATTTGTAACCCCAGAACATGACAATAACAAAGGAGAGCTCACAGGCGACAACAGTTGTGTGGTCCAAGCCAACCCTCTCTGCACTGCTAGTTATCACCATTAGTTACTGCTGCCCTCTATTATTACTTGCCTACAGAAAAAAAATCCCTCCTCAGTTTAAGGTCTTGTTTTTTTACACTCCACATCAAAGCTCAAGTGGAAACAAATGTGCAGGATTAGGTGCCATTGAAATTCAGAGAAGCTGGGGGAAATTCTTCTTTCCCTTGGACAAAGGCAGAAGAGACTTTGGCGGTATCTGGCCCTTGACACCCTTCTCTGCATTCTCTTTTGCTCCATCGCTTGTGGGCAAAAGTAGCACTGTATGAAGTAGCCAAAAATTGAATGATGGTACTACTGACAGTAAAATAACACATAAGATAACATAAAATAACACCCAAGTGTTTGACATTGGCATATAAATCAGTGTTTTGTGTTCCAGTAATAAGGCTTATTGCAAATAACTGAAATTTTTTAAGTGCAAATTAAAGGAACTTACACTATGCTCCTAAAAGGTCTTGCATACTTTCCGATCTTGTTTCTTAACTTTTGTAATTTTTGTTTGATAAGAAAATAGTTTCAAAATACTTCAAAAGAATTTCATACACTGCTAACGTAGAAGGCTGCAGTAATATATATTGGGTTAAAAAAATTAAAAAGCATTTTAATTTCAAACTAAAAAAGAAAAGAATACAAAAACCAAAAGATATTTATAGTACTATTTACAAGTCTATTACTAAATTCACATTTGTGCTTTATTGAACAAACTTCAACATGAAAGTTATGGGCTGCTTAAAAATCAGTATTAATAGTTAATAAATCTGACTGATTTTAACCCAGTAAAAAACACACCCTATGTCTAGGATAAAAAAAAAAATCAGAAAGAAATTATACTACTTAGCTCTGGTGGAAAAATGTAGCATTTCAGAAGAGACAAGAACCTGAATAAAAGAACAAAAAGAAATGGAAGTCCAGGTGTGATCCCAGTGAGAAAGCTTTTCCTTGGCAAGTACAAAAGTTTCAAGGAAATATCTACCAGCACTTACACAAAATCAGGTTTTGAAGAATTATAGGAAGCTCATTAAAAGCTGCCCACTTAGCTGCAATAAATTCTTCACTATAAGTTACTACCAGTAAAAAATCCAGGAACTGAAATACGTGATTATTCTCGGACCACAGCAAAAGTCAAGTTTGACAAATGGGTTTTGCTTATTCTGTACACTTTAAAAACCATGGTTCTGCAGATTTGTGTCATTATAACCTAGGATCCTGATGTCTGCATATGTCACCTTTTCTCGATTCTTTCAAAAAAGCATTTTCAACTCGCAGTTTTTCAGTCTCCTGTAAAACAAAAAAAAAAAAACGGATGTACTAAGGAAATTGTACTCATGTCTTTCATATTTATAAGTAAGTGGTACTGACACTTGTTCAAGTGTTCAATACACTGTGCACTTGAGGAAATAAAAATGGGTAGATTCTAGTCTGGGGCCTGTGAGGAGACAGATCAGCCAAGACCTACACAAATGCATAAAATCGAAGGTATTTATTATTCTTTAATAGAAGAGCAAGAATTGTAGTTTTCATTCTCAAAGCTTAGCTCTCTTCTGTGTCAGGCCATTACTCCATCAGTATTCTACCCTGCAACTCACCTCAGTAAGTTTAGCGTAATCTTTCTTCAGTTTCACAAGATACTGAATCTTCTGGTTTAGGTTTTGATGACCAAGTAATTTCCCATTCTCCTCAGCTAGAAGGTCAACTTGCTTCCTCAGCAAGACCATTTCCTGTAATTAACAAATACATCGTGTACCTCTTAACTCTAGCCCCTCCCCTCTTCTTTTCAGAAGAAATAGCTTCTTTTGGACTATTGTGCTACTAACATTTAAGTTTGTGGTAACATATGATGCAAGATGTGGTTGATTCAGGAAACACTACTACATTAGATCCCTCTATAGGGCAAAAGCAACATTTGATTTGTATTATGATTTGAAACAGTACCCAGAGTTCCACTAGTGCAGGAAGCAGCATTCAAAATATAACCACACTGCAAGACAAAACGTTTCCAGAGGCAATCTTTGATTACTAATTAGCTCAGAATGTTGTCCGATTAGCAATAGCTCTACCTCTGCTGAATAAGACTCTAAAGACAACACAAAAATTAAACATATAGAACCTTTTCAGTTCTGTCTCTCTCTTCGTACATCTCCTCCAGTTTTGATCTTATTTCTTCTTTTTCATTAAATGCTTTCAGCTCCAAAGCTCTTGTTCGTTCCATCTCCAGACTCATTTCAAGACAAGTGTTCTCTTTGATTTTGAGAGTATTTTTGGCCTCCTCTAATCTGCGAATATAAAAGCATCATACAATATTAAAATTAATAAGTGGCATACAACTGAATTAGTAACTCAACCTTGGAAATGCAGGCAGCAGCCTTTTCTAAAAATATTATTTTAGACAATTTATTTTGCCTAGAACTCAGTGCGAACAAAAGGAAAAATTACATTCTGCTTCACAGCTCTTGAGTTTGATACAATCTCTTAACTAGGGAGTGTTTTGGAGTTGCTCTTCTTTTTGGGAAGCATGCTGTATCCATACGAGTTCACTTGTGAAAGAAAACAGAAGCTTCATCTACAAGAACGCTAAGAATTCATCTAAGGCATGTAAATTTGCCAGATGAACTCTACCACTTTCAAAGTTTCCCCTAACTTGCTTGTTTGGTATATGGCTTTTGTCCAATAGTCTTGTTGCTCAGAAACATCTTTGAACAGCTCAGAGACGGCCCGAGCTTGTTTGGCCGGATAACAGAAGGACCATTTCTGTGAATAGATGTCTGCTGCAGATGATTTAATTTAATCAGGCTCACAGAATATTAAACCCTGCCATCAAACTTAGCAACCTGTCTACTGGTTATATCAACTTTAGTAATTTTGCATGTCTATTCAACTACTGCATAATGATCGACAATAGTACTCAAGGGAATGGCAGAAGGATGTGCCAGGGGAGGTTTCGGTTGGATATCAGGAAAAGGTTCTTCACCCAGAGGGTGGTGAAGCACTGGAACAAATCCTCAGGGAAGCAGTCATGGCGCCAAGCCTCACAACATCCAAGCGGCATGTGGACAAGGCCCTCAGACACACGGTGTGAGTATTGGGATTGTCCTGTGCAGGGACAGGAGTTGGACTCTATGATCCTTGTGGGTCCCATCCAACTCAGGTCATTCTATGATTCTATAATTTAAAATCTTTTTGTCTTGAGTTTTGTTTCACTGAAGCCTGGCATTTAAGACCTACCATATAAAAACAGTATTCATTTGCTGCATTTCTCAAGACATTTTCTTGATGACAAAATAATGTTTTTCCTCTTTGTACATTATTTGTATCTATGAAACTCTGTGGCACTGTTCAAGTGTACTACAGAGACCAGACAGGTATGAAAACCCAATACATTGAATAGCAAAATAACTCCTAATCAAAACCAAAGTTTCTGGAAAAGTCAGTATAAATTACTTGTGAAATTACAGTGTTCAAAAAACTACCTTTATCTTAAAAGAAGTTACTTACATAGAAAGCATTTCATTAAATCAAACAATACAAACATTAGGAGATTCAGCTGAGTCCCCGAAGCAATACAAATTAAACAGGAGTAACATTTTCAAACTAATTTTCAAATACTAATTCAGTTTTTTTAATTCTTCACTACAATCCGTCCATGATGCAAAACACCAATAAAAATTTCCATTTTGGAAGCTTAAGTGCAAAAAATAAACAGCATAAAAAGTGAAGAATTAAATTAAGTTTAAAATTATAAAAAAATTACAATATAAATAAAAGTATTTCAATTTAATTTGAAAAGGAATTTGCTTAGAATTCACTGTATATAACAGAATTCAAAACAGACAATTCAGTGTCCCTTCAATTTAAGTTTCTCTGTAGTTCCACCTATTTCAGAGTATTTTCCTGATATAATGCTACCTTTTCAGAAAATAGAGTAATAGGTGCTACTACCACCTACTGATGAGAAAGGGTAAGAACTCAGTGTGTTTTGCAGAAGTGTAATCAGCATTTCCAAATTACATCTTTTATAAACTTCAGATCTTGGGCTTCTATTGCTTAAATATACCTTTTTGGTGTTAATGACTTTAATACAAGTCTCTAGTTCAATGAACAATATTAAACTTACTCTGCTTTGATTTTCAGCATCTCTTCACGTGCTTTATTCTGTAAGAATTCGAAATATTAGTTACGTTAATAATGTTTAATATACATATATATGCAAAATTATTTGTAACTTAACTGATGCCAAGTATCTTACGATACTACCAAAATGATTCTATTGTCCAGTAACTCACATCTCTTACATTCATTGTAAGTTCATCTCTTTGCATGCATTTCCAATTTCATGGCAGCACAAATGACCCACAGTAATATCTCTGCCCATTCATACACAGCAGAGCTCTGACAGGCTTCAACCTCCACTTCAGCATTAACTTCCCTTTGGCAAAGCCCTGATGTAGCAAGTGATGCAATCTTAATTCCAGCTCTGTGGAAATCAGTCAGATTTAGTGATCTGAATCTCATTTTGCTTATTGTGAAATCTGACACCCAGTTCAGTGGTGTTAGACCAAGAGAGAAACCTTAAGAAACAAGTATCATGCTCTGTGTCTGTTAGCATTCACTAGAAATCAATGTCTGTTTCACTGCCATGAAATAGAAGAAAACATGTTAATACCACACAAGCAGGCAAACAGCAAAGGAGTGCTATGTGAAAAGGGTAACGTACCTTGGCCAGTCGTTCTTCAGCAACTACCTCCTCTTTCACTTTGAGGTATTGAACATCAGGATGTTTCTGATCACTAGGAAATTCAAGAATGAAGAAAATTTTTCACAAACCAGTCATAGAAGTTGTTTACGAGTAAACCAGTTGTAAAAACATCCAGATTAAACCAGTAAATGAGTGTGGCTGTCTTGACACACGCTCATACCTGGAACACTGAACATCATGAAACAATTCAAAGCGTTTAAACTTTCATATGCCAAGAACATCACTTTTTCCTTTGTTACAGTACAGAGAAACTAATGTTTTAGTGATAACAAAAATGTAGTAACTATGCAACTGCATGTTAGACAGCTTAAGGTCTGAGGTAAACATTTTATTAGTTCATTATGTTTATGTGCACATAGACTGCAGAAAGCAACCCCTTCCTACAAGATCTTTGCTCAGTGGTCTTGCCAAGTTAAGAAAGTAAAAGATTTTTGTATTCAGGAGACTTGGAAACTTTTTATTTTATGATAGTGGATGGAAGTAAGCAAACACCTTAAAAAAAAAAATCACTCACAAACCAACACATCATTGGGAGAATGCCATAAGAGAAGAATGTCATCAGTTAAAAGTTATAACTTAAGGCAGTTTTAAAAGTTTGCTATGTTCAGTAACTTAAAATCTTTGTCAACATACTTAGCTAGGGAGATTTTTCACATCTGGTATGAAAAGCCCCAGTCTGAGAAGGTAAGTGTGTGTATGTGTGGGTGGGTTTTCCATTCAATGCCAGCTTAAAAAGTATAACAACTCTTGAGAACTAAAATAAAAATAATTTATTTTTGCTTGTTAAACTTTGGAACCATCCGCTTCCAAAATCCGCCCAAATTCATGCAGCTTATAAATGTCTGGACAAAAGTGCAACACGCTTTGTTTGCTTTTTCTCAGTGGATACTTACATGAACATTAACACCTTCAAATCTAGAATAACTAATTATGCTTGAGCCTTTCAAGTTCCAGTACTGGCCAGTCTGTACCAGATCCAAAGCAGTGAACTGAGCCCGCTCTTGCTTAGCATTACAGAAGTGAAGAGTGACTTTTTCTCTACAGCTCGTTCCTCCCTGCCCTAACACTAAATCCCAAAAGAGAGCAGATACTTGGTCTCACCTTATATTCTCAAATATCCTCCAATGTAGTCCAGAATGCTCACATCTCATTACTTCATCATGTGTGAAATCAAAGATCAAATAATTTTGCTCTCTAACACTGGGCCACACAAAAGATTACTACCTGCTGCTGTCAGCTGCTCCCATGATGTACGAGTCATCTCTCTGCTGTGACTATTCCCACCCGAGATTTCTAAAATTGACTTTTCAGAGAGTATGCAGTATACTATTGGCCTTTGGTCTATCCAAACCACAACCTCCATCAAAAAACAAGAGCTGAGAATTGTTAATGCCTACCAAATTATATCCCATGGCGGGGATACAGCATAATGAGGAACATAAAAGTAATGCTTTTCTGTGAAAAACTGCGTCCAAGTAACCTACTCCATAAACTGAATGAAAAACAAAGCCACAGAATCCAGTTTTTCATGGCAAGGTAATTGCTTGTTTTTCTGTGATTCCCATTTCAATTCACAACATATTTACTAATATGCATTGCAACCTAAGCAGAACGCCCTAGAGACATCATTGTCATCATCATCCAGTACCCCACCGGATCTGTCAAACCTTGTGTGCAGAATGTCTTCCACTAATCTGTCCCTTCTTAATTGATGATTACCATATAATACATATAATGAAAGGACAAACTGGAGTTGCAGACTCCTGCAATTACAGCATCTTCTAATTGGAATACTTGATTTTGCAAATTTAAGTGTTCTTTTATGTTAAATATCTTACCAGAAAGTCAGTTCTAAAACTGACAACACTGATACTTCATCGGATAGATAGAAAAGTTTGGGAAAATATTTTTTGATATATGTAATAGGAAGAAGAAATATTAAACTCCTGCTTAATGCTAAGCCCCTTAAAATAATTGAATTTTATAAAATTAAATATCAACAGAATATTTGCTGCCAGTTAAGATTTCTTTTTACAAGATGTAAAACAGTAGGTTTAATTCTTTACAAAACTGAAAGCAAAGAAAACCAAAATAGGTAAGCCATGAAACAAAATACTTTATGTCCAAAACCTAGCTGTATAATTACAGTTTGAACCCAACCTCAGGATATCTCCAATCTGAGTCATACAGCAGTGTTTCATCTTTTCAGAGGAAGTTCATTCCTTACCCTCAAACACACAATATTGAGAAATGGTTCCATTTCTGTCCATGTTAAAACTTGCGTTGAACTTGTATTTCCTGTCTACTGCACAAGCAATATGGTAACATATAATACACGGAAATGGTTATGCATGTAGTTATTTTACATTCTATATCCATTTCCTTTATAAAACTTAGTTGTACTTAAGAATTTGTGATTTAAAGGTAATAAAGTCTACAGCCAAATAAACAATTTTCATAGAAAAGGCTGAGTGAATCTCTAATTATAAGAACAACATACATAAGACTGTAGTTCAAATAAAACCTGTAAATGTATCTTACTTAATTGCTTCAAGATAAGACAGGATTTTTTCTTTGTTTTACTTTACCTGTTCTTGTTTCGTTTCTGAGCTTCTACAAGGCTCTGTAAATTCCTGTTGTTCTCCATCAGTATCTGCATTTCCAGACGCAAGTTCTCCAACTCATTTAATTGTTCCTAAGCAAGTGAAATTGGAAACATTTTATTTGAAGACCAAATTGCAATACCTTTTTTTATTTCTAATAGATCACGTGACTGAATAAAATAGAAGGCAAAACTATTTCTCAGTACACAGGCACAGTTCTCCGGCAAAGATCTGCATCACTGCTCCATTTACTTTCATTAGAAACTTGATTTAAAGTAAGCGAGAACAATTTAATCAGCAAAAATGATGTTACCACTTGATATTCATGAGCACGAAACAACTCTGTCCTTGGGAAAACGAGATATATGGACATTCCAAGCAAGTGTCACGCTTTGCTACCAGCCTAGGTAAAGTGGAGACCAAAAACTGCCTTCCTGCTTTAATGGTCACGCTACTAAGCAGAGCTTATTAAAAACCTCTTTGTATTCTGCCTTATTTTAAACTTACAAATTGCGCGTAGAGATTAACTCTAGTACCTTCAGCCTTAGAATTTCATCATTTTTAGCTCTTCGTTCTTCATTCAGTTCATGTACGAGGTGCTCCAGGTTTATTGCAGATGCTCTCCGATCAGCTATTTCTTGCTCATGAGTTTCCAAGAGCTTTGCCAAATTCACATCAAAATTCGGGAGAGTTTTTGGACACTGGCAAGTTAAAAGAAACAAACCCCACAAGATCTTAGTACAGAACTGTTTCCCCTGTGTATTGGTTACATGTTTTAATACTTAATTGGAGACACGTTTATAAATTCCTGGCAGACAAATCATCAATAATACATTTAAGTTACAAACAAGGTGGTTGGGATTTGACTGTTCTTGATACATTGTCATTTCTGCTCTGAGCCTGAAGCCGTTCTGTAAAGTTTTAGTCCTTTCAATGAGTTTTAACAGTCATTACAACGAAAACGTTTCTCTCAAATGCCATACCTGAGGAAATGTTACTGAAGATGAATCCACAAAGCAATCAATTTGCTTCATTTTTAGTTCATATTCATTCTTCCTCTTCTCCATTTCTTCTGTCATTTTGTCCAACTATTAGAAACCCCAATTCGAATTGAATTAGCTCATAATACACATAAAATATTAAAGAAAACAACATCCAAATCTCTATTGTGAGCAAGCTGAAATACACCACAAGTTATTTTAGATTACCTCATACTTCACCTTCATAATTGTTAACAGCTGTTAATCATTCAATAGTTGCATATAACAAATATTTTTGAAAGTATACTTTACACTGTGTAATTAATCTGAATTTTGTTCATGTTAGTTGATATTTGATTCTTTTTGCCTTGGAATTACAATTTGCCTTTCAAAGGGCTTGCTGGCACAGAAAAACTATTATAAGCTTGGCTCACAAACATAACTGGTCAAAACAAGATTTGATATAGAGGTTTTACTGGTATAGATTTAATCAGTTTACTCAAAGAGAATATGCTAACACGACAAAAGAACTCTTTCCAAAAGAACTTATCCTAATTAGAGTTTTCACCAACACTAGTATCTTTCTTAGCACTATGATCATTGTTGTCAATTAAATCTAAAACTTGGACAAAGTCTATAATAAATATTTAGTCTGCAAAAGTTCTCACTCTAAGACTGCATAATTTAGAGCTCAACAGTTACCTCTATTACATAACCATATAGTTTGTGGATAAGTGTTAGGCAGAGGAAAAAGTAATTCCCTCTGTTACACTGCTTATCATCTCAGGTTGCTGTTATTATAGGCACTAGTAATTTTACTCTTTACATTTTCAGTGTAAACATTTTTGTGATCTCTTGACACAGTTCCCAAAGTGTTTAGAAGTTACCTAGGTTTGTTCAGATGCCTTACAACTACTACTTTGCTTTTACGAGAAGGAACATTGCTCTTTACCAAGAGTACTGTGTAAATTTGAAGTTACAGATAAAGCCTTTTCCAGAAGCTACAATTAACCACAGCTCTTGCCCCAGGAGTTAATTATCAGCAGAATTTTCTTGTTTTACCTGTTCCCTAAGTTCCTGGATTAGAGCTTCTTTCTTTTTTATGTCTTCCTGCGCACACTGAAGCAGTGAATCATGTTTCTTAGAGGCCTCTGTCAGTCTTATGAGCTGCTCACTGGTATGATGTAAGTCTTCACACAGAAGGTCTCTCTTTTTAAAGTCATTGTATGAGTAAAGAAAGAAATGTTCAGGTTATACTCAAAATGTTCTGTCATTTTTGCCAAGACAGCTACAAGCATCTTCCTTTTCTCTCCACTTTTTCATCATGAATTGTAGCAAGCATTCATCTATAATTTTCTTTTTAGTACTTTTTCTTATCCATTGTCTCGGTTGCCGAACAAAAAAGAGAATTTTCCTACAGTATAGTTGCAGTTAGATACTTGTGGGAGATACATGGAATCACTCATTGTTTTTATAATTAAAACCAGATATAATTGATTAAATAACAAACCAGAAAAAAAATGCATATATTTTAATTTATGCTGAATTACAGCTTTTCAGTGCACTGCTATTTCGTAGATACCTATGGATTTATTCTAGGATCTAGACTCCCACCCTATCTGATAAGGCATCATACATACAGGAGGTTTGTTAATCTAGAAGGAGAAACAGTACTTAGTATTTTAAATGCCACCTTGGATTGGTGTTTTTTGTCCACTCAGGAAAACATGAAGGAAATTAGTAACTGATGTACAAAGTCAAAGAAAGACAAACAATGATTTTAGCAGAAGCCAGATACACCCAAGGGTAACAACATTGTAATAAGGATTGTTACCTCAGATTAAAAAAACCCAAACGAATAAACAAAACCGAAACCAAACCAAAACCAGAAAGTGATTCATTTTGCCAGCAACTCAGTTTAGGATTCTAGAATGTCAAATTTAGATATAGTTGTTAATGAAGAAAAGTCTGTTCATTAAATGTACTGGAAATCTATTTAAGAATGGCTTTTGAGAAGCAAACACTACTCTGGAAGACTGTCTGTGCTATATGATTGGACTAAGCATAAGCAACATAACAGATGATTTTGTAGAAATTACTGGTAAGGAGAGGCTGGTAGTTTAGACTGATGGACATGTTCACCAAAACAACATTGAGAACAGTAACAGGAAAGAAAGTTAAAGGAAAGTTACGATTTTAAAAAGCAAAATTGCAGCTGAATCAACCATGCATCCTAGATCAGCTCCCAGCAGGTGGAGCTTTTTGTTAAAGTTATGAGTAAAAAAAAGATGAAACTGAATATAGCAGCAGTGGGGGAAGAGATAGTATTAAACATAATATATTCTTCTACCTATTTTAATTTCTCAGCTGCATCATCTAATGTTACCATTACATTTGGCTGATAACTCCTTAGCGGCCTTAACAAAATTAAACTAGGCTTTTAGCATAGGTTTTCATGAAGTAGCTTATAAAACATTTATGTCAAGTAACATGATAATTTAACTGAATTTGTCAGGTACCTCATGAAAAATTCCTTTAAGAAGTGCTTAACTAGCTTTAGGTTGAACTAAAATGAGGTTAAGTTTTACACAAGTATTTTAAGAAAACACATCCAATTGGACCATTGAATAATAATTATATACCAATATTAATATTTCTACCTCAATGTTATCAGCTAGTTGTCTTCTCTCCAAAGTTTCCTTCAGTTCTTCAATCTTCTTTTCCTGATCCTGTATGATTCTTTCGCTTTCTTGTTTTGCAGCCAGAACAAGATTATACTTGCACTATGAAAAGGATTAAATTAAAATTTATAACGTTTTCCTAAAATATTCTCAAAGAAAGCTGTCAAACATAACGCAAATAAATGTATATCACAAATCTTATGACAACTGCTAATGTTTAAAGTGTCAGTGTCAACAACTAAAATCAGAATGATACATCATACTTGCTCAATTGTACAAATTATGTTATTAGTAGTGAGTTGTCAGAAAAATGGAAAGAGTATTAATTTAATATGTATTAACCACAATACACATTAGTCACTAAACCCATTATTGAAAACCAACAGGT
The DNA here is from genome assembly GCA_033556795.1 of Tapera naevia. Lineage (NCBI taxonomy): Eukaryota > Metazoa > Chordata > Aves > Cuculiformes > Neomorphidae > Tapera > Tapera naevia. Next base: position 11,772,704 of record JAUMJJ010000033.1, on the reverse strand, counting down.
AACCACATGTAGAAATGCCTCATTAACATTTTGTCTGTAGGACCTTTTTAATTTGTAGCTCATACATTTTAAATTTCATACGGGTTACATACATAAAGCATTCTGCGGGTTGCTCTATCAGTTTGCAGACCTGATCTATTTTAATAGAGGATGCATCATATTTTTTTATAGTTATTCAAATACAGTTTTAGTTCTTTATACTTATGTTCTCAGATGTAGAACGTAGTAATATCAGAAACAAAAATTCACTCATGCTAAAATGAATTTACAATTCAGCTTCAATTGTTGAGATCTTAAATTGCCAGTTTCTGAGAAAATCTAAATGTGACTGTCAGCTGCGTGTAGTTTACAGGATATGAATAGGTCCCTTTTGAGACACTGCTCTGTACCGACCACGTGGAAAGAGTTCAGTTTTCAAGACAGCCTTAGGCATAAAATGTTCAGAAGGTTTCAACATGTCAAAACAAAGAAGCTTCCTTCTATAATGCTACAGCAAGTTACACTGTTTGAGACCCATGATAAGACATGTCATTGCTTCAATTTCTGAAAAACTATACCATGTCCTTCAAAATGACAGAACATACATTTATATCCTCGAGCTCTCTTGTCAGCCCATCTATGGATTCAGTTTTATGATTAATTGAAGACCTCAGCTCCTGGATCTGTCTCATCAAGTCAGTTACGACTTCCTGCAACACAAAAAAGTTAATGCTGATACATTTTATATATATTATGCATAGATATACCTACTGGAGTTTATTTGCTGTGTAATTTGCCAATCCCAAATTTCAAACAGCCTTTTGAAAATGAGGCCTCACTATGCTCGTTTAAAGGAGTAACAGGAAATTGCTCGTTAAATCATTGGGTTTTGTTCTAAGCACTTAACACAATGAATTAAATAACCTGCTGTGTTCATTGGAAGAGAAGACTGGCCTTTTGATTTAGTCACAGGCTGTCATGGGTTTCAAATAGGAGAACAGAAGCACTACAGTTTAAGGTTACATTTGTTTATAGTAGAAAAAGACACATTCAAGAAACACCACTGCACTTGACAGTACCAAATTCTTCTGATCCTACACATTTAAAAGTTTTAGTTTTAAAAGCAAGACTTATCACTGCATTGTGCTGGAAAGAAAACACACTATGTGATTTCATATGCCTGTATTACACACAGCATAAAGGCTTGTACTGTGGGAACTTCTGCTATTTAAGCTTTCAGGACACCTGAGCAGTTTTTTCATGTAAAAGTGCTTTGGTTTTATTAATAGAGATACCTGCTGTCACATTCTTACATCACCTTTTTTTTCTTTTAGTGCATTGTGACATGACACTGACTGCAAGGCCCTGTTAAATCATCAGGGGAATTATGCATCATTTATGCATTGACTGCTTTGTCCTGTAGACAGCTTTACCTTGATTACATTTTGTTTAACCTTCAGTTGTGTTTTCTCTGACTGCACGCTGGTTTCCTACTATCCTGCAAACGCCATGCCAGTAAAAGGCAGGATTTATTTTACCTAGATACACAGCCAGGACTGCCTAGAATCACAGAATTACTAAGAATCGTAGAAAAACTCTGGGCTTTCAGCTCTGCTACAGAAAACAGTTATTTAACTATTTAAATAAACTAGTAAAATAACTATTTATTACCCGTAAAACTGGGCATCAGTAATAGAAATAAGCCCGAACCTTATCTGCATCATTTGTCTTCTTCAAAGAAACAATAAGCTCTTCAGCAGCAGCCAGCTCCTGTTCCAATTTCTGCAGCTTTGCTTCCTAGAAGAAATCATAACTGTGAATTAATTACTTTTGAAGTATGTTTTGCAAAGCACAAAGCCATAGGGAAAAAAAACCCCAAGGAATTAAGTTGTTCATCTTACCAGAAAAATTAAGCAGTAGCTTAACAAAACAATCTGAAAATTGAGAATTCTATATTTATTTTGCTGGTAACCTACAGAACAGTCAGATCACCAGTGAAATTGCTATCAATGCAAAAGGAAATCCATGAACACAATTAAGTAATTCAATTCTGCTGTTGTACCTGCTGCTCACACTGTGTCACAGTTTCAGAAGATGGTTTTTCCACCTGTGCTTCAAGTACTTTCAAGAGCACCCTGGAGAAGAAAACACCTTTAGTGAGAAATATAATCCGAACATTTTAACAAGAATCAAGTCATATAAGTTTATTCTTATTTGCACTTAATTTTTTTGAAGAGTTCTTTGACTATCACAGTCTCGGTGGTAGGCAAACCACTAATGATTTAGTTACTAGCCAGACACACTACTGTTAGTCATGGAACTTTATCTTTGACGTGAAGAACTATACTTGTAATGAAAGTACATCTTAATTAAATACATTAACACAAAGTCTTGCTTTAAGTTGAAAAAAGATAAATGGTTATGTAATTATTTCCACCCAGGTGGGGAAAAACACGTCTACAAACAAAATCTCTATTTGGATGCAAAAACTAGCATAGACAAAACCAAAGAAATCAGATGAAAATAAACCCCATACTAATTAAGACTTACTTTGAATTGTTTTCTTTGTCTTCTTGTAATTGTAATGTTAGTTTTTCATTATGTTCTTTTTCTGTTTTCAGGAGTTTCAAAAGGTTCTAGAATATCAAAATATCATTTCTTATAGTAACTTATAAGTTCTTTAGAATAATTTAAACCAAAATAAAAAACTAAATGAAATCTTAAGATGACAGAAACCTTAGACGGAAGCAGTAAGATCTTTAGCTTTGTCCTGGGTAATTTCAAAAGTAAACTCTTGTTTAAATTAAACAATCAGCTCTTTCCAACTGCCATTGATAATGATTTCATTTAGCTATAATGTTCCTCAATACTCAAGGCTTAGAAAGAGAAATTAGAGTTTTCAATTGTAGATTAATTCAGGGTGGATTTTTCAATTTCTAACATATAGTTCAAGATATTAAGACTTTAAGGAATTTAAAATAATAATTTTCAACCTGTATCCCTTTAAACACTAAATAGGAAAAAAACTCAGAGCAAACTTGCTGAGCAGACACAGTACACTGCAGAAAAGCAGGGAAAATGATTTGCAAAAGCCCTTGAGCAACCTTAGTGCTGTTTTGCAGTCAATGCAGTCTTGACAGGCCTTTCAAGGACATCATCAGCTAAACTGCAGGACACTGATGCACCACAAAGACATAGATCATTTTAACAAAATTACATCTACTGTTAAAAATTTTACATAACTGCTTTGTAAAAGATAGAATTAATTAAGCCTGTCCTCACCAGCACTGAGATGAAAGGTCACCAGCATTTCAACGTTAGGATTATTTCCCAAAGCAGTTTCTTATTCCTTTACTAATTAACCCATCTCCCTCAACACTTCCAGAGCAATTTCTTTAGCTGAAAACCCTACTAACCATTGGATATTCTTCGTAGCCCGCAGCTGCAAAAATCTTGCACTAAGTTTTAAAAAAGACTCTGGTTACGTCTTCCAAATGAGATCATCAGGAAACCTATTGTTACTGTGGAATCTATTATCAATTATACAATAACAGGAATTAAACAACCTGGCTACATGAATAACTGTATAACGAAGTCCTTTAAAAGCTTTGATTGTCTTACACAAAGCTCATTTTTCATCGCTTCTGCTTCTTGTTTTCTGTCCTCAAGCTGTTGCTTCAGTTGATCTGTCTCAAACTTCGTTACTTCCTGCAAGTTGTCATAGTCATCCTGCAGGCTCGCTTTTTCTTCAAGAATTCTTTCGTGCTCTAGCCTTTATAAAAAAAACCAAACCAATCAACCCCAATATTAAAATAAGGCTTTGTTTCATTATAAAAATACTCCAATCAATTGTATTTTATAATCATCAGATAATATACAGAGTACTGTTATTTTAGAAAGAAGGTACTGACATAAACAGTAAGTTTTTTTAAACTCAGAAACCCCAAATTTATGGAGGGCACAAGAAATGTGTCATTGGCAAAGAAGGCAGAGTACTCTTCTTGATGCCTAGAAATAATTTACTTCTTATAAAATTCTATAGAAATATCAGTCACTGCGACTTGATAATGGCATTTGTTTATTTATTTTTATCTAATTGTTGGATAAAAAGAATTGCCAGAATGACCCTGAGTACCTATATCTGCTTAGTTAATATCTGGGTTATTTATCTCATAAAATCTTTATATACTCTGGGCAAGTCTGGGTTATTTCCCTCTTAATTGCTGCCCTGAAAACGTATTTTGTTTGATCTTTCCCAAAAAATAAAAGCGCAAACAGGTAAAACAGCTGCTAAATAAGTGTCATAAATCATGTCATTAATGGAAATTCTATAGAAAGAACACCCTCCAAAAAGTCAGTACTTCTGTTAACATAGAAAGCAGCAATGAAACAACAACACTGAATTTCAGTTTCAGGTTCCCTGTCTCACAAAGCATTACTCAAAAAATTACTACAGCTAAGACATGACCTGCTGTAGTGCAATAATGTAGTTAAGCTTTCCAGGAAAAAAAAATCCCCACAAACCCAAAACCCAACAACAACAAAATGCAACAGAACTAAGTTGCACTAATGATTAAAAATCTCCCAAATATAATGCCAATTATTGCATACAATATAATGAGCATTTAAACTTAACAGTCAGGTTATAGTTGATTTTTATGGTTTTCTTTCCTGCTGTTATTTTTAGAGCAGCATCATTATGTCACCTGCTTTATGTGACCAATCTGAGAAGTTAATTTTTAAGATTAAATCGGGAAAAAAACTCCAATCAAACTATGCCTCTTCAGCTACCTAACTTTTAGAGATCAATAAGATTATAAGTATATTTAACTTAATGGGAAAATGCTATAAGCAAATAAAGAAGCCTTATTTTATATTCTTTCTGCTAATTTCACCATGTTCCTCCTCATAGCTCTGAAATAGGCATGGGAAAAACTGAGAACAAAACAAGTGAAGAATATAAACACAAAATAACATCTTTAAATAAGAGATAAAGTGCAAGTTCACATGCAAAAAAGAACAATTAATCACTGCATGCATCCAGAAGGGAGGTTAAGGTATTTTACCAAACTACCGACATACCTGACACTGTCCAGCTGGACCTGTACATCCATATGTCTACCAGAAAGCTGACTCATTTCTTTCTCTTGCTTTTCCCTAAAGGCACCATATTCCAATTTTACAGCAGAGAGCTCTTTGTCCGCAGACTGCAGTACAATGCGCAAGTCATAGACTTCACTTTTTAGTACTGTCAAAAAATCCCAAAAATTTTACATGTTATTTGGAAAACTGTGCTAAATACAGGACATGTAACACTACAGAACATTCTGGGAAAGACTTACATTTTCTGTGGAACTAACCTTGAAGGTCACACAAAAAGGATTTGTAAATGGAAAAGGTCATGAAATATTGACTTTGAGAACTAAAGAATATAGGTATACTCAAAAAAAAATCCAGACTAAAATCACTGCATCTCCATAGATCAATAAAGGATTTTTCAATTTCTAACCAGGCGTTCAAGATATTAGACTACAAGAAATAGGGGTCCTACAGGCAAGCTGGGGAGAAACTTTTTCCAAGAGCATGTAGTGATAGGACAAGGTGGAATGGCTTTAAATTGGAAGGGGGAAGATTTAGATTAGACATTAGGAAGAAATTATTCACAATTAGTGTGATGAAATACTGTCACAGGTTGCCCACGGAAGTTGTGGATGCCTTCTCTCTGGAAGTGTTCAAGGCCAGGCTGGATGAGTCCTTGAGCATCTTGGTCTGGTGGGAAGTGTACCTGCCCATGGCAGGTGGGTTGGAACTGGATGGTGTTTGAGGTCCCTTCCAACCCAAACTATGCTATGATTTTTCTTTCATTTTCAGTTAATATTTTTTTAAAAAATACTATATCCTGTACTCCCTTCACATTTGGAGTGGAGAACAATTTTCAATATTGTATGCTGCACAAGACTGTGCAGACAAAAGATATTCTGCAAATACTGCAGATTTTTTCTTTTAGAAAGATTTAAAAAATCAAACCAGTATGACTAACATCTTAAACCCACATAGTTACTCAGCATGTGCTATTGTTAGTTCTAAACACTAAGACACCTCAAAACCTCAAATAGAATTTCAGTGTTACATAGACTTACTCTCAATCTTGCTTTGACTGTCTTGAAATTGCTTTTCAAGTGATTTTATCTGTTCAAGGAGTTCCTGGCGCTCTTTACTCCAGTCATTCCTTTCAGATGAAAGAAGCTTGAGAAGAGAAGTAATATTTTACAATCAAGGAAATGTATGAGTGGCTTAGTCAGAACTGTAACAATAATGATGTATCAGAGCATTTCATTAGCTGATAACAAATACAAGATGCATTTTTCTTTGAATTTGATGTTGAAACTGAAATTGATAGAATTCCACAGGGAAAGAATGAATATAACTGAAGACATCTTATCTCAAAAGTTCATTTAAAGCAACCCGTAGTTTAAGAGAGAGATCTACTTCAAAACAATCAATTTTAGATATTAAGGAATACTCATAAACGTTTTACAGTGTAAGGACATTTCAGTTCCGTTCCAACTGAGTCAAGTAGTATTTTCAGCATTATAAAGTTTAAAAGTTCTTTGTGACTATTGCTGTTTCGCAGAAATCATTAAGGTAGCCAAAAACCAAACACTGACACCTTGAGAGTCTGTTTGCTTAAATTTAAGATCAAGCAGGCTCAGATTCACAACTTTTAAAACAAACTCCCAAAATACCCCAGATCCATAATATTATGTTAAATCAAGTCCTTGTCTTCCTGAACAGCCCTGAGATATGATGCTATGCAAACTTTTCAAAAGTTAAAAAGGAGGTAACGCTACAAATCTCACCAGAACACAGCAGTGTGAGTGTGGTAAATATCACCTTGTCATATACCCACTCATATGTAGTCCTGTATTATATTGTGTTCTCACCTCCTGTATTTGTGCAGAATGATGCTCCAGTTTATTAATATGCTGCTGGAGTTTTATATTCTTGCTTTCCTCTTCATCCAGCTTTGTCTGTATTGTGCTCAGTTGCTCCTGTGACACAACAAACACTCAAAATTAGAACAGCCATCATCCTGTTATTCTCACATGCCATATGGCAGTCCGTGCATATTAAAAATGTCAGCTACTTTCTTTTTTCATGACCAAAACCAACACAAAATAGAACAGTCAAAAATAACCTTGTATCTTAAGTAACTGATTTCTCCTGTTGCTAAGTAAACTCCAGAACACAAGAAAATCTGTCAGGGAACTCAAGGACTGAATCCAACTAACAGTTAGGTTTCAAATACGTGTCTATCTTGGAGAAATAAGGCTTTAAAAAGAAATTATTCAAAATATACACGATTCAAAATATTACACGATCTCTGTGCTATGATAAGCATCAAAGAGGGGTTTCGGCTGTTGTGCCAGGATTTTACATGCTCTGAAGTTAGTTCCAGCTTCTAGGGGTAACTTTGGAGCACTCTGTGTGACAAAAGGCCTTCCCTGCCCTTTAGGAAAGCTACAAGATGATTAAAGTACAATGGTGGACAAGCAATATTTGCAGGTTTCTTCAAATAATATATTTTTAAATTAAGCTTGAGTATTGTTCAAAAATACAGCTGTCAAAAACTTATAAAGAAGCTCTCAAGAAACAAGTTATCAAATTAAAAAAAGTCATAATGCCCTGTATATCTTAAAGTATTTATGATACACAGCTCTCAAATCCCTTTCCATACTTTTACTGCAAACCCTCTTAACAACAATGTATAATTAGAGAATTGTTTAGTGAAACCTTAAGTATTTATCAAGAGCTTCAGTTTAAAATATATTTGGTGTGGAGGTGGGGAAGTATTTCATGCCCAAACCCGCTTTGTTATGAAGTTACACATACACTTCAGTTTTTATTCAGATCATTCACCTGTGCCGCTTTGAGCTCCTCGGCAATGGCCTCGTATGCTTGTTCTTTCATCTCTGGGGGAACGGGCTCTTTCAATATGTCATCCATCATCTCCTTGGAACACTGGAAGTCTTCAGAATGAAAATCTAAGATTTCTGGGCTTACTCGCGGCACTAGGCGAGACCTTAGCTGGTAAGCTTTGGTTGGAGTGGTTATGTTCTGTTACAAAGATTAAAAAGCAGTCTTTATTTTAACCGCAAAATAGAATTAATACTTATGTTCTACAGTTCTACAAGGAGAATGAGATAAAACGCTCAATGTGGTTAGTTCTAAACCACTACACTTTTTCAGATTCATCATCTGATTACAGGTGCAGCCATTCAGTATTTCAGAACAAAAAAGCAGCATATCCATCTTATCACATTATGGATTACAGAACATATGTGGGGTAAGGGTTTGTACAAATGAAAGTCTATGTTCTCATGCAACTCAGAAATAAGTATGTGAGGTTTTAAATAATTTTATACCTTAAGAGTTTCTCTGTGTATCTTATGTAACTGAGAGACTTCTTGGCGTTTGTGTGCTTTGGTTGCCTCCAGAACGTTTTCAAGATGCTGGTTTGTTTTCCGAAGGGACTGAATCTCCGATTCCTGTTCCATACTCTTTTTGCTGTTTAGGAAGCATATTACTATTGTCAAAAACACTCCCATCAGTAAGAATAAGCTGCAGTATTGCCAATGAGCAAACTGCAGCTGAACACTTGCCCGAACACTGAAATACATTATTTTGAGAAGGAAGCTACCACTGCTGTATTAAAAAAGTAAAAAAAAAAAAAATTAAATTAAAAAGTTAAGAAGCTTATTTTTGCTTGCATAATGAAGCAAGCAGATGGATAACTAAACGTATCAGAAAAAATCCATTACATGGTAAGAAATAAGCTGAGAGCTCTGCAATTCCTTTTATGAGAAAGCGATATCACCCATACCAATATGGTTTTAAGCTTTAAAAATGTTATCCAGTTATACGAGAAGTATAAACTGGTGCTTGCCAGAATTAAAGAAAATCCTTTAAAGATTAAGTTTTTTTGGAAGTGCTGCTCTGTTAAGATTATTTTACCCTCTAAGTGTACTTTAACTGAAATCTAACAATTGAGGAGAAATCTAGGAATAACTTTCATTAGGTATTTTGCAGAGCTACATGGCGTTACTGTGATCGTTCGCCTTACTGACATAACTGCAGGGTCAAAGTCTACAGACAAAAGGATATATACTAAATCTTTTGACAGTTCAATGCTATCACTTTCCCTCACGTTTTCAGTATTTGCAACAAAACTTATGGAATAAAACAGAACTTTCGTTCTCACTGCTATTAGACAACAGGAAAGTTAGTGCACATTGATTTTGTGAAATTGTTGTGGTTTGCTCTGCTTATTCAGTTACAGCATATCAATACACTTGCATGTAAAATTAAGCATCCAGTTACTCTGAAGCTGGAAACAAGTTTAAAATTAGGCAAATCCAAAACCTCAAAAGATCACAGTTCTGTTTGCACTCCACTAAGAAAGTGTAAGTAATCAGTAATAAAAAGGCATGCACACTGTCGAGAAAGCAAGACATGTACAAAATACAGACAAAAAATAGAAATACATCTAATGGGCTTGAAAAGAAAGCAATTATTATAGAACAACACAAATAAACCATTTTAACTAATGATATGGGATAACAGATGGATTGCTGAATTGATAAACTCAGTAGATCAAAACATTACTATTTATAAACATCATAAGATTTGCTACACAGAAATCTAAGAATAAAAATACATTCGTACAATTGCTTGAAAGAGCAAAAAGTACCCTATAGAGCTACTTTACAAAAAGAAGTGGGGAGGCAAAAATGGAAATATCTTGTGCCCAGTGCTTCTGGAATTACACTGTAGATTCACTAAAACCAATAATAAGCAACAGTGTTAGGTACAAGCTAAAAATAAATATAAGAAAAAAGCCTGGTCCCTTTTGACTTCCAGGTTTACATTACATTTGCTGAAAATGCAATTATTTGTTTTCTATCTCCAGAAGCAGGACTTGTATTTTTCAGAAATGGGGTTGCTAGTGAAATCGTGTATTATTCACTTGTACGTGAATATACACACTGAAGGTATTACTAAGGCCTTTTGCATTATCTTGTGCTGCATTCAAGGAGAACAATGATGGTAAATTCTTTAGTACACTAGTGGACAAAGTAGACTCTTATTTCATGTTCAGATGCCAAAGCAAACAGATATGAATGAACTACTGACACCATGTCTCGTTTCTAATTTGAATTAAACCTCTGTTCCAATAACAAGTCTCAAGACAGTGGTACTATTGTCTTCTTAAAAGTCCTTGATATGGAGACAAAAAATTAACCAAAAAGTTAGCCAAAATATTCTTGGGGGGGCTTGGATTCTGCATTTATGGCGATTTAAAGTGGCAATCTTTAAGAAGACATGTTAAAAACTATTATTGTACTGAACCAAACACAAACCCACGAATACCACCCTGCCAAATGCATCAGCTCGTTGTTCCTATCGCTGCTTCCATGTCTAATAATTCAGTTAGTAAAAATTACTTATTCAACGTTGAAACCTAGCCAAATTCTCCCTGTCCTGTTAAGCAAGTGATTATCAGAATTATTTAAAGACAATTCTGTACTCTTTTGTCTCACTTGGCTAGCTCTTTGAATTCTTCATATTCTTGTTTTGAACTTGCCAGTTCACTTTGAGTCTGTAGCAGGCGTGCTTTCAGTTTTTCAACAGATGCCAGGGAGTTGCCTTCCACTGATATGGTGGTAGAATATAAATGATGACCTAAAGAACAAACATATACACTCTGAAATCACAGAGTAGCTCAAATATTGTAAGTTTTCCTAAAATGACAGCATCTGTAAGCTTTTGAACAGCACAGCAGCAATCAAGATGGAAAAAAATGGGTATTAACAACAGTTCATAAGAAAAACAGTAGAATAATTAATATTACTACAGTCTTCATAACAACTAAGGATAACAAAATGAGGTTGTGGATGCTGTTCAAAAGATGCACAAGAACACAAATTCCCTACTGCTGTATTTTCTTGGAGGCCAACGTGAATAAAATGAAGCAAACACATTTCAACAGTCCTCAGGAATCACTTTGAAGAAGGCAAAAATACATCAAGACAGACATATTCAACACTATGCTGAACACAAGAGAAATACAGTAAGCTTTTGTAGCTGAAGAATGGTAGCATATCTTTTTTACCTCCAGTATTTTTCTCTGTGGCTGAAGCTTCCAAAAAAGCTTTTTCTAGTTCTGCAATGGTCTGAGCATCAATTTCTTGGGCCTTTTTAACTGACTGTAAAGAACGAAGTCTTTTATTCTCCTCTCTGAGGTTATGGTTCTCCATGGCATACTTTGCAATTCGTGGGTGTTGCTCCATCTGTAGTAAGCAATATTTTATTCAACAGTTTTTTATTTCCCAGACAGTGCTATACATAACTGGCTGTTGCTCTACCATCTTTAATAACTGTTAAATTGTAATATAAAAAAAAACCCAAACAGGTATTCCGTATAGTGGTTAAAACAGCCCCACTTTTTGTTAGTTTTCTAACTCCCTTGGAATCTGCTCTCAAAAAAGACAATAGGTTTACATTGTACATGTTTATTCTTTTACTGATAAAGCAGTAGAAGTTTTCTTGCAGCTCTTGACGACTCCTTTCAGTTTCAAATTTGAGATTGTGCTTTCTTAACACTGTCCCTACATGCCAGAGTAATGTTTCTATAGTCTTTTAATGACTACCCTGACTTCTGTACTGCTTTTTCCCCCTTCACTTTGTAGCTTAGTTATGAGCTACAGATTCAAGCTGGTTTTCTAATACATCTAAATTCTCTTGTGCTTAGAAAAAATTGTTTTTAAAGATTTGCCTTCTTTATTGAGCTTCTTTGTTCTTCAAAACTGCCTCACAAATGATACCACATACCAGATACCTGAATAACCTGAAGCCTCCTCTCCTGAAGCCTTAGGTATGTACTTTGCTACTTGTCTTCTTCAGAGAGCTCCAGGACATCATCACCCCCGACTGGCCCATCTAGCATCTGAGTTATTATCCTTCAGAAACTCGCATCCTGCTGTCTTTCCCTTTCAACAGATGTCATGAAGGTTAAAGTCTCCCATAAGAACGAGAATTTGTCATTTGGTGACTTTGTTAGGTTGCTAAAGGAGACAGCCCTTTACCTAACCCAGATGAGGTGGCCTTCAGGCAAACTCCCTCCATGACATCACCTTTTACTTCTATAAAGGAACCCACCCCTCACCCACTTTTTTCCTTTCTATCTTTCCAAAAAACGCTGTATTGACTCATCACAGAACTCCATCACATCAGAAAATTTTTCTCTGTTGAGATTTAGCCCCAGCGGGCAACAAAGAACCATATTGCTGCTTGCTCAGTTCCCCCCACTGGAAACAAAGAAAGTCAAGCTCTTCAGCTGGGATAAAAACAGTTTAACAGGAAAGAAGGAGAAAAACAATAACTGCAATAACAGCATAAGGATATACAAAGCTAGAGATACACAACATAAAGTGCTCACTGCCCAGAAAGTTAATGCTGCATGCATTCCCAATACAGAATCCACATACTACACTGCAAATCACATAACAAATGCAAACCATGCCACAAACTGCATCCCCCACAGCCAACTACCCTCCTTTATATACTGAGTATGACTTCATGGTGTGAAACATCCCTTTGGCTGGTTTGGGTCAGCTGCTCCTACTTTGTCTGCTCTCGGATTCTTATGAAAATAACCCTCTCCCAGCTGAACTTAGGACATTCTAGAAAGGAAAAATGAATACTTACCTGTTCTCTGAGCATCTGCAACTCCTCCCTCAATTCGGACAGGAGATCGTGTTGCTCTTTTGGCAATAAACTTCCACCAGCCTCTTTATGTAATCTTTCCAAGCGAACAATATGGTCTTCACGGAATTTAACGATCATTTTATTGGACTGAATAAATTTCTCCTTCTTGGCACACAGATCTTCTAGTTGAGCAATTTTTTCTAATAAATTCTGAGAAAGTACATATACAGATTGGTGGAAAAGTGACAGTTAGACTAGATTAATTTAAGGTACATATATCACATAGAATCATAGAATCTTCCGGTTGGAAAACACCTTGGAGATCGAGTCCAACCACACCCATCTTCTGCTAAACCACATCCTTCAAAAACTCATCTACCCATTTTTTAAACACCTTCAGGGATGATGACTCAATCAATTCCCTGGGCAGCTGTTCCAGTGCCTGACCACCCTTTTGGTAAAGAAATTCTTCCTAATATCCTGTCTGAACCTCCCCTGGCGCAACTTATGGCCATTTCCCCTTGTTCTATCACCTGTCACTTGTGAGAAGAGATCAGCGTTTGCTCTGCTACAGCCGGCTTTCAGGCAGTCGGAGACAGTGATGAGGTCTCCCCTTAGCCTGGAGAAGAGGAGGCTGAACAACCCCAGTTCCCTCAGCGGCTCCTCATAGGACTTGTCCTCCAGCCCCTTCACCAGCCTCATTGCCCCCCTCTGGACACACTCCAGCGCCTCAATGTCCTCCTTGTAGAGAGGGGCCCAGAACTGAACACAGTACTCGAGGTGTGGCCTCACCAGTGCCGAGCAGAGGGGCACAAAGTCCCTTGTCCTGCTGGCCACGTTGTTTTTGATAGAGGCCAAGATGCCATGGGCCTTCTTAGCCACCTGAGCACACTGCTGGCTCATATTCAGCCAGCTGTCAACCAACACCCCCAGTTCCTTCTCTACCAGGCACATACACACACATATCACACAAGACTCAGTTAATGATTTCATAAATACGCAGACTATCATTCGTTTGGAGCAGATCTGTACAGAGCAACAGCTCATACCAAGAAGCCAAATTACATTCTATATTGAAAAAACTTCAGCTGGAAGCTCCAGTATGATTCTGTAGACCAGTAGAGTCAAACTTGCAGCTCCCATCGTTCTCCTGCTCCGGCAGCGTTAACGCGTGTCACACGCTGCACAGGTGACCAGCACTAGCAGGAGCACAGGGGCAAGGAGCTGGGAACTGCTGCCAGGCAGAAACAAGGTGCTGGGCTGGATAAAACAAGGTGGAGTGCTGGATTTGGCCCGTGGGCTGCGAGTTTGACATCCCTGCTGTAGCCTAAGAAGTCAATTAAGTACCTCAGATGCACCCCTAGAGTGCCTGTTTAAATCCATTTTCTTAAAAAAAAATTCCATTTTGGATTATCCAGCGCTGCACTATGATATGAACACAATAAAACATGGATGACTAGGAGGTTTGCTTCAAAACCCACTTAAAAATGTGCTCAAAATAAAGTAAAACAGAAATTTGTTGTTCCATTCAAATTTTTTATTAGACAATCCAAATAAAAGCTCCACCTCCTAATACTAAAGAAGCTATGAAAGCTGTCCTATTGCTAGTCTGAATTTTAAAGATTTTTATGTCATTTGACTATTTCATCTTTCCCTCACCAGCAAACCTGATTACCTTTGGACAGGGAATTTTTATTCAAAAACAAGGAAAAAGTGTGATGAGAGTCAGCCTCAATAAGCTCTCATCAGAAAACACTTTGAAATATTAGTGCTTCCTTACCTTCTTTTCACCTTCCGATTTCTCCCAGAACAACATTGCTTCAATGAATTTATTCATGTAATTTATGTTGTTCTTCCCTTTTTCAACAGCACCTGTAGGGTAATTCAATGAAACAAATTCATTAAAATACCAGTTAACCAGGTTTTCCTAAACACACGGTGTGGCAGTTGTGGAGAGAAAGCTTATATAAATTCTTTGAACAATATAATTCCTCCAAGATCATGGCTGTACCCAGAGCAAAGACATTTAGACTGTAATTTAAGTTACTTGTAAGTGCTGATAAAGAACAGAGTCAATATACATAATTTTATAATTAACAGAATTGTTCAAGCATTAAACAGCTTTACAATGAACTATTAAAATAAAAGAATCAGTTTGTTCAGCTGAATATCTGTATAAAATGCAAGACCCCTCTGAAATTAATTTGATAACAATAAGCCATTATTGACATTATCACCGTTTACTGGACTAACTGGTTTATAAGAAGGAAATTCAGGAGAATAAGCGTGAATTAAGTGGACAATTAGCAATTTAATCTGGAAGGAAACTGTCCACACAAGGGATTAAAAGGTCTTAACTAATCCACTTCAGAAATTAACTCAAAATAGCTTTCCTGAATATTCTCATGCAGGCAAGTCTTCTTTATACAATACTAATCACCATGGCATCTAGATGCATAATAACCACCTCATTGCAATTTAACATACTAAGAAGTGTCATTATGTTTTTAAAATAGCTAATAAGTAGCTTCCGTATTTGTGTGATCAAATATTACAAATGTGATTTAACTGCATAGAATAAACACAGCTCTAATACGTTAGGTTGTGCATAAAACCTCCCTTAAGTGTTCAAGTATCATCATTCACTTTCCCTCAGAACCCTATCACAAGTCTAAACTTTTTTGAGCTCTCTGTCAATATTTCTGTATTAACAGTTAGTGATTCAGTGTCCCACATAATCACTGACTTGTTTTTACTGGTTAAATGTGTAAGCTCAAGGAAAGGTAATTGTTCCTCAGTTAAACTCAACCATGGATGCTTTACATTAGACAAGTCTTTTTAACTTCTGTTGTATCTTCTATTTCTTGGCAAGATCAGGAAAATGTTGACTCGGGATCACAGTAAAAGTTGCAAGACCAAGTTTACTACTTCATAATCCAACATTATTAAAGGTAGTGTATTTCAGTCAGAAGCACACACAGTGGAAAGCTATGTAGGATCTATACTGCAGACACAGCGGTGTAGTAAAAAGCTACCGTAAAAAAAAACCCAACATTTTGATGTTTTTTTTCCATTACCATCTTATATGAAAACTGATCCTTTATTGAAAGGTAAACATCCCTCTTACAATCCTCCTGAAGGGGCAAAAAAGGGAAGGGAAGTGAAAATCCAGTCCTGAGCTTAAAAAGAATGTTGATTCAATGGGCATTATCAACACATTAGTGCCCTCCCTCCAACGTAAATGTAAATCACATGTAAACTTTAAGGATTAGGCAGTGTATCTCTTATGAGCTGGAAGAGTATTCTGGGTATTCTGTAATAAAATATAGTCCTGCATACCAATTTATAAGAGGAAGAAAATGAAATCATATTAACAGTTTCTACAAAATATTAGATACAAGAGGATCCATAAGACAAATTCAACGTCTGTAGGTCAGTCCCTACAAAAATATTAATTGTTCAGAAACTTAATGAACTACATAAAGCTCCAACGCTTCAGGCTAAAAAAGTAGTAATTTCTTCCCACCTCACTTCCAAATCTTACCTTGTGATACCAAAATATCATGCACAGACGGCACTGAAGTAAGTTGAGCAAGCTGCTCTTTCAACTTTTTCACCTCAGCTTGCAGTTGACTCACATTTCCTTGTGTGTCTTCATTTACCACAGCCTTTCATAAACACGTTGAGAATATTAAGAAGAGATACAAATAATAAAACCCCTTATATTTTATAGGATAAAAGAAAAGTCAAAAAATGCAAAGCAACAGAACTATTGAGAAGTTTTCCATTTTAGGAAATAAAGAATTCACGGGGAAAAAAAATGTTCAATTTAATAAGAAACCAGAAAGTCGTGCTTTAGCTGAAAATGTTGGTTGAAAAAATTAATGTTTTCTACAGAATTTTCTCTGGAGCTTCCGTACCAAGAAAGCTAAGCAGTATACAATAAAGGCAGTAGTTTCCAGCCAGATACCAACATACTTCCAAAACCCACTCAAGAGAAATTATGTTTTGGGAATTAGCATATATAAGAAATAGATGCACTGAACTACTACTGAATCTAATTTTTCTAATGACATTTTTAATTTTTAGTACAGATTTAATTACTTTTTTCCAGTGAACAAGAAATGAACACACACTATTATCAGCCATTACCTAGTCTCCAGCTGTTGTACTCTATTCATAATCAAAAGCAAACAAGTCCTCTTCAAAATAATTTGTCAAACATTTAGGAAAGCAAATTTAGGATTTTAAAACAAGTTACAGTCATTTGAATATTTGAAAGCACAAGTATTTCAATGAAACTATGCTGTTTGCAGAGGTGTCATTTAAATGACAGGAAATTGTTGCAACAGTGAAGACATTGAATAACTCTCTTACCTTGTTTTTAATCAACTTTGCTCGCTGAGCAAAATTAAGGGTGGACAGTGTTTCACCAAAACACCTGGATCCTGGATGAACATTAGCGATTATGCATGTTTTTGCATTACCACCAAGAGAATCCTATTGAAAAACATAGAAGTCAACTTTATTTGCATGTTTTTGTCTACAGCCAGAAGCCATTGCCTAAGAGCTACCGCGCATCACTTTGAATAAACTGCAGAAGGGATTATTTTTTAACTAATCTCCATACCACTTAAGTTTCTGAAATGTTATTTCAAATGTAGATGTAAAGGATTTGACTGCAAATCAAGATTTTATTTGGGTTTTCAAAATCCTGATTTTATATTACCAATCAATAATTTGAGATATTTGTTACACCTGAACAGCAAAGACGGAAAAAAACGCAGAGAAAATAAATTGGGGAATAAAGTGGATATTTTACTTCAGTCTTGGTGACTAGCAATTTGATATTTGCACTACTTTGAACATCATCTAATCTGTAAAGAACATCTCTCCCTTTTACATGCATATCTTCAAATATCTCTATGTTGTTAATACAAGCAGCTCTCCAATCTCTGCAGAAAGCAGCAGTTGTACCTAAGTCTCTAAAAGCCTAGTACTACAAAATAGCCCACAAGATTCATTGGCATTCTCTTTGTCTAGTATAGAAGGTCATATTTGTGGACTTATTGACTGTACAACCACCTAAAAAAACCCAAACCACTTAAGAAAGTAACAGCTCATACAGACGCAATTCTCTTTGAATTTCTATGTATTTTGTGTTGCAATGGAAGAACATAATACTTCAGAGGTTCAGGATTCTAAGATAAACATGGAGCAGGGATGGAATAAGTGGGAAATTATGCTGTGATTACAATATTGTGTTGTAACACAAATACAATATTATGTAAAAGTACTATATTTTAAGAAAAAATTACAGATATTATGCATTTCTGTTCACAGAATTTTGGTGAGTGCTGGTATCCAACAAATCTTTGACTGCTTCCATCTGTTTTCTGTTCATCTTTGAAGAGAACCCATAAGTTCGCCAGCAGGAAGCTGTAAATCTATTGAATTCTTAACATCATACCAACACTTAGCACACATAGGCTAATTCTGAAAATCTTGTCAAACATTTCAACACATCTCTAAATATTACATTGCGATACACAGTATTTCCCAAGTTACAGGGATCAAAATGTATGCTGCTTTTTCTTTAAAACTTGCAAATATGTAAAAGGAGATTATAAGCATAAATACATTTCTTGCCTTCAGCTAGAGCAATATATTGTCTGGAAGTCTGTTTAGGTAGAAACATTCTTTTCAAGCTTTATACCACCTGCCCATACTGAAACAAATTTAGATGTACCTTAGTTCATCTTTTTATAATAAAAACAAAACCAACACAAACAAATATTTTTTCTACATCCCAAGTAGTCTATAAAATCCAGAGGGTATATATTACCCGTAACAGAAAAGTGAGCTTGGAATCCCGGTAACAAATGTGTCTCTGTTTTCCATTACCCACATCAACAAGTGCTGTGATTACTTGGCCCAGGCAACTTAGCGATCGATTTATGTTACCCGCTTCCTAAAAAAAGAGAAGAGAACAAAGGTGAACAGATTTGGCAGATGGAACAGGGCAATATATCTGAAAGGAGAAAGATGACGCAGGTATCACATAACTAACCTTTAACCTCAGTCCTTCTGCATGAGTGTCTTTCTGTCTCTCAGATCCTGCCAAGTCTACCAGGTTGAGCAGGGAAGATCGAATGTTAACAACCTCATTGTTTTTCTCCATGGATTCCACAGTGATAGTGAAAACTGCATGTGATCTTGAGGATTCTCTGTTCATGGAGGTTGATGCTACACGACGGTTTCTCCAGCCCATAGTTAATACCTAAGCATCAAAAAGATATCAAATAATATCAAGTATATCAGACTGTATCCAGTATTTACACGCAGGTTACAAACAGTAATTAACATATTTCAGTGCAAGAGCTTTCAAAAAACTCAAGGACAAAGACTTTTTCACTTTTTTCCAACAAAAGTATTTTAAAAGTTAAAAAAATATAGGTACAATCAAGCTTAATAAAAATACTAATTATAATACTTGTTTCCTCCAAGAGTGCCACTGCCATTTGAAAGCATATGAAAACATATCCCATACTGGTGTGTGTTAGCAGTACACAAGTACATGTAGTTTTCTGTTGCTATTTCAGAGATGTGTAGGTCAAGCATTAGGGAAAGATTACTGTAACTGCAATTCATATATGCCAAACTCTGAAACATTACGATTTCTTACATATGTGGGATAGTCAGGAAGCACTGCCTAGAAACAGGCTTTTTACACTGTTTTTTTGTGGATGGAGATAGAGGAAGAGGGTGTCACACACGCTGCAAAAAATATGTGCTTTAATCAAAGAGGAATATTTACCAAATATGCATTAACATGAATAGTCCAAACATTAAAAAGTGACAAAAAATACCTGGTATGCTTCAGCAGCAGATGACAACACCTGTTCAACAGCACCATCAACAAAGACTCCCTTCTTGATGTGTTCTCTGAGAAACAGTCCTGCTGAAGCAGTATCTAGCAAGTCAAAGATCTGTTCATTGTAGATTTCAATAAATGAGCATTTGCAGAGAAAACTCTTTCCACTGCCAGCCTGAAAAACATAGCATTTCACAGTATAAACAGATCAGTCCTATTAAGTCTGGCATTGTATGGCAGGTGAGTCTCTTTGGACATTTCTAAAGCTACAAGTTTGCATATATATTCTGCACACATTCCTCATGCCTATAAGACAACCAACTTCCAGAAACCTAGACGAATCTTTAATATAAGCATATTGTGTCTCAAGAAAGCGTTACTATAATGTGGTACAGTACTAGAAATGTTTCTCATTAATAAAATTAATGCAAGATGGCAATAATTCTGGAAACGTAACTGCTACACATCCTGCCTACCAAACAGCCTTAGCTAATCTTTAATGTGAGACTTCACTTTCACTGCAACAGTAAGTATAAAATAAATATACCTTTTCTTTTTCACGTTCAATTAGAAAAAATAAGTATTCAAAGCTCCGTGGAATTACACCTCTCAGACTGTGAGTGAAATTATCCGAATCAGATGGTCCTAAAGAGATTTTTAATTAAAAAATAATTAGTTAGCACTATTCAAGAGTAATGTTTGACCTTTTCAAGATAACATTACAGAAGATTTCAGCAACCTGTTTTGAGTCTGTTTATGGCAAAACCATAGACGAAATGTAATAAAATCAATTTTGAAGATCTAAGATAATATTCCATAATTGGATTTACATGTAGTCTAAATGCTGGTTGTAAAAGCAAACAAGAGCACAAGTTACCTAAGCCTAAAATAGTATAAATATGTAGGACTTCCACAGAAAACATGCACAGATGTGCAGGTGTGCCAATACAGCTACCTTAACCTTGATTTGAAGAATTAGAAAGATGAAGTGGGTCTGTCCTTGTGTTTAGTTCAGTCCTATGCAGCCTTTGAAAATGCCGGCCAAACTGGTTTTGATTATTTCAGTAACTTTCTATTGTCTAGTATAATATTAATACAATTAAAATCACTGCTATAGGAAGAACTAGATTACAAGGGGATCCTTTCATATACAGAGTGGCTTTAAATTCTTAGTTGGGTAGGAAGCAGTTACTTTGAAAACCTCACTATATTGTAATATGGAAGACCCTTGCAGACTTGAATATTTTACTACACAAACAAGGAAAGCAGTAGAATACTAATTCTTGGGAAAAAAAATACTAGAAGTGTTTGATTTAATTGAAAAGCTTCTCTCCTGTCAAAACCAGAAAAAAAATCTACATCTTTGAAGACACAGAGAAGAGTACCTATATTTCACTATTTTGATATAAAGCAAGAACAACTGCACTGAGCGCTACACCGTTTGTTAAACCTTAAAGTTATCGGCAGGAACACAAAAGTCTAAATCATCTCTGTGTTTTAGCAAAATGGCATTTCAATTCAAGACAAAAACACATGAAGGAAGCACTGAAAGATTAAGCTCTCTCATGCACTTACCCATCATAGTAAAGGTTTTTCCCGACCCAGTCTGGCCACTGATAAACAAAAGAAAAAACATCAGATAAAGCTTTATTCTGACTCTGAATTTTTCAGTAATCTGCATTTTTTAAGTAGAACTCGCAGCTTAAAATAAAATAAAAACTCTTCTAAATTGAAGGCAAAGAGACAGAGGGAAGCTGAGAAATCAGCCAGCTAAAAAGGTATAAAAATAAACCAGCAAATTTGACAATGAAATTCTTTGACAATGAATTTTCTGTGCCCTGTCACCCACCATTGTCTTCCTTATTTCTATTTGAAAGAGAAATAGCAGAATTTAGCATTAAAAGGAAGTCTATCAAGTATATACATTAAAGTAACTTTTGGTTCTTTCTTTTGGGTTTTGTGTCACTCAGTGTTGCACATAAACCCAAAATGAAGAAAATGCATTCAAGTTGAATACAATTTTTTTTCTTCAATCATAGTTATTAATCATGCTAGAGAAACTTCAGGGCATTTTCACTTAATTTTTCCACAGTTTTATATTGTAACAAGGTAGACTTCCCTTCATAGTGTTGCAAATGCACTAGACTAAAAAGCCCAGTAATGTTTTGAGTAGATCGATCCATCTTTCAAGTCAGCATTTTTGACCAAAGTGCTTACTCAGCTTTCAAAATGAGAAAATACTGAAAGTTAATATAATGCTATTCATGCTACTAGTGATGGATATGTTTCTACCTTGAAAACATTTTTGAAAGCTCCCACAGGCATCTAAGACTCACTAGAGTTGAGCTGGCTAAATATCAAGTCAAATTCATTCCATTTTACTATGGACATTTTGAAAACAACTAGTCTTTAACAGTACAATAAAACTTCTAGGTTTTAAGACAAACAATGGTAAAATTGAAATGGTTTACAATCCATACTGTTGTATGTAATACTTATGTATTAGAAGCATAACACCTACAAATAGATTCCCCCAAATAGGAAATAAGAAGTACTCTTCAATATTGCAAGAATATTCCCGATGTTATGCTGCACTAAGGAAGCATATCCAAAGCTTACTGGAACATTAAGCAGGCTCTGGCACTTGAACCACAACTACTCATTAATGTAATGTCACCAGATTGCTAGGAGAAACCATGAAATTACTTACTATGCAAAGATGGTTCCATTGTAGCCATTCATACAAGATTCAACAATATTTTTGGCCACACTTGAGAACACTGACTCCTGGGGATAAAGGAAAGAGAAGGCACTTGGCACCAGTCCTTTAAGTATCTCTGCTGTCAGTTTTCTACGCCATAACTTTATAATGTATAAAAGAGATGCATTCTTTAAACTTAGACATGTATAATGGCCCCTGGAGTTCTCACAGGAAAACAACACATTCTAAGTCTTGTCAACATAAATCACACCCTCAAAAACTTTTATTCCTTGATGACAGTTGGAAGAAAATTAATAAAACTCAGCACCATAGTAATGGCGTTCAAATATATATTATACTAACTTTGGTCCAGTGTTTTTGATTACGTTATAGGGTTTATATCACGAGTGGAACAAAATTGAGCCTATGACACTCATCTAGTCTGCTTTCAACATTTGCCACTGCACAATGGTATATTCAACAAATCTGCACAACTGCTAGCCTCATCTGTTTCCACAGACTTTTTAAACCTGTAAGAAGAGCATAGCTACAAAAAACAGCCTACAGTGGGTGGGGTGGGTATTTTTGCTGGTTTGTTGTTGTTTTTTTTTTAAAAATAGATAGAATTGAAGTCTTACACAAATTAAAATTATGATCAGAATTTCAAAACCAGTATTATAAAAATTAAATGGAAGGATTTTCCTGCCAGTATTACCTGTCCAGATGAACAATGCATTTATTTAAAAGGGAAATCTATAAGAAGGATCTATAAATGAAAGAATATAAACTCATAAGTTCCTAATATACAAAACACATCTTTAATATCAACTACTGACTGACAGCTGTTTTTTATATGCTGTATTCAAAGGGGGTGGAGTGGGTATTTTCTGCCTATGGTGTTAGTGTAACATTTACAAACAGAAGCTTTGATTTTAATGCAAACTTTGATCAAGAAATTAACAGTTTAAGAAATGCATCAAAACTATTAGAGAGTAGAATTTACTGCAATGTTTCTGTACTATAGCTACATGTTAGCAATCTCACCATTGCAAAAAATAAGACCTAAGGCATTGCATCTTTAGAAAGGTTTAGTGTAGCAGTTGCCAAAATCTGGGGAAAAACTATGAGATTCTGAAAGTTTTTACCTGCGTCGTTTCCATATTTGCAACATAATCAAAAGTGAAGATCTTTGGCTCAGGCTTCGAATGCAGACGGATGGTATTTGATGAAAGAACAGATAAACACAAGCCTTGATCTCCATCAGTTAACGCAATTCCCTCTGAAGGGGGACGTACCCTTACATAGACTTTGATAGTATCACCTTCAACACTAAAAAAATATTTATGCATCAGATTACTTTGGAATAGATCAATTTGACAAAATCAAACCATAAAATGCAGATTAAGCATGTGGAGTCACGCGGAAGTCTCTCCTGCAAATATATTCCTTTAGCTGTACACATCAATTCATTACAAGTCATACATTTAAAGGTAACAAAGTGGCAGATTTGACAATGAACATGAAGTTACCGGACTCTATTGCTCTCACATGTAACTTCAGCTCTAAAAGAATACATTTTACAATGAAAGAGAGATACATAAAACCAGAGTTACAATACAGGTTTTGGTAGTTTGAGACTATGGGCTTCAAACATCCTTCTTAGAACTATAAAAGACTTCACAAATGGAGCAGATGGTGCTATATTCCAGCAAGCAAGTTACTAGCATTTTGCTGCTTGCAAGAAGTGAAAGAGCAATCAATTCTTGATCTGCAAGTCTAGTAAAGTATAGCAACACCTACATCTAAAAGCTCCCTATCCTACCTCATCACATTTATCAATGGATGCATCAGTACATTTAGCTTGAATGAGTAACTGTGTGTAATTTCTATTAAAGCATTGAGGAGTTCTGGCATAAATAGCATTATACCAGTATAACATTAAAGAATTAAATTCTTACATGAAGTGGCAGCAAACTTGGGATTTACTTTACTTCACTCTTTCCCAAAAGTCAGTTATATCACAGTGGTGTTATAATTGTTACTGATTTTCACTTTTGGTAAACCAGAGAGAGGAACAGAATGGCTTTAAAAGTGGGAGGAAAGATTTCATTACTGAAATGTGGGGTTGGGGAGTGACAAAGGAACGGGCTAAAAAAAGAACAGGAAGCAGCTAAGAAAGGGAAGATGTTATATAGGATTTAAGACATACCACACTAACTTTCCAAATACTTTTTCATTAGGTAATATTATTCTGAGTTCTGGCAGAAACAGTTTATATTTCGAGGACTTATTTGGTTTTGTTTTAGCTTAGGACTTCATCACAGAACCCAAGTTCCTTGTAGGATATCTCTGACAGAAATCCTAAAGTCCAGCTGCAGAGTTTGCAGAGAAATGAGAATTTACTGCATGGCAGCATTCCAAGAGGAATCTGATATCTCAAAACAACAGTTTTTTTTAAAAACTTAAGAGGAAGTTAGGAGAGAAAGGCAACAGTCTTGCGCAATAAAACGTTGAAAGAAAAACTATTTTTTTTTTACAAAGTTATACTAGGCTTTGTTTGCAGTTTCTGTACAATATGATTATTTTATATTATTAATTCTTACATATGGGAATCAGTGAATATTACTTTACCTAGGTGAGTTCAAAGGTAATGCAGAGTCACGTAAATCTCCTGTAAAAGTGAAACACACAAAAATTAAATGATAAAATTGTTCCTCAAAAAACCCTTTAAATAGAAATTACTCCAAGCCCTACAAAGGGACAAAAATGGAGAGGCTTATAAATATCGGTCTCATGCATTAATGAGAACTGCACAAAAATATTTAGGAACTATGTTCCTTTGACAAAACATTTGCAGTTTCTTGCAAAAGTAGAGAAAGCCCCAGTTCTGCAATGTAAGCATGCACACATTTTTTAAACGTATGCACAGAAAGTTGTCTCTTAAATTAACACATATAAGATTTTGCAAATGTTTCGGAAAATCAGGAACATAAACCTTAACAGTATTATAGCATATAATCCCATTATATTTAAAAACTGCTAAATCACTGCAGACAAAACAGCATGAAGTAGTTTTACTGACATGATGACAAAAACTCCATTTCCTACACCTGCACAACTCAGTACCTGCATTACTTTTGCATTTATGAAATAATACTAAGCACTGTCTAATACATAAAGCTCTGTAGCATGCATGAGCATCATTTTGCTTCATGTTTCAAGGAGATGGCAAATATTGCCCCATAGGTAGATACATAGAGTATAGATATGTAGAGAATACACAGAAGTAATTATCAGTATCAACACAGGCCTGGGGGTGAAAGGATTGAGAACAGCCCTGCAGAGGAGGACCTGGGGGTCCTGGTGGATGAGAAGCTGGACAGGAGCTGGCAATGTGTGCTTGCAGTCCAGAAGGCCAACAATATCCTGGGTTGCATCAATGGAAGTGTGGCCAGCAGGACAAGAGAGGCGATTCTGTCCCTTTACTCCGCTCTGGTGAGACCACACTTGGAATACTGTGTCCAGCTCTGGAGCCCTCAGCACAGCAGGGACATAGACCTGTTGGAGTGGGTCCAGAGGAGGGCCACAAAAATGATGAAAGGCCTGGAACACCTCTCCTGTGAAGAGAGACTGAGAGAATTGGGGCGGTTCTTGTTCTGCTTGGAGAAGACTCCAAGGATAGCTTTTTGTGGCCTTTCAATACTTAAAGGGGGCTTATAAGAAAGACGGGGAAAAACTTTTTAGCAGGGCCTATAGCAATAGGACAAGGGGTAATGGTTTTAAACTGAAAGAGAAGAGATTTAGACTAGATATTAGGAAGAAATATTTTTTTGCTGAGGCTGGTGAAACCAAGGACAGGTTGCCCAGAGAGGGGGTAGAAGCCCCAACCCTGGAAACATTCAGGGCCAGCCTGGATAGGGCTCTGACCAACCTGATCTAGTGGAAGGTATCCCTTCTCACTCCAGGGGGGAGGTGGACTAGATGACCTTCATGGTCCCTTCCAACCCAAACCATTCTGTGATCTATACAGTGACTTATTTTTTACCTAAGGGTGAATCTGACATGAAAATATTTCACATAGCTTAGTCAAAATATTAACTAAGTAACATAATCAAATTTTAAGAACTAGTAAAATGACAATAAAAGATTTACCAAAATATTCCAATGATAAAGACCTTATAAAGTCACTAAAAGAACACAAGGTTTATTGTAAGAGGATGCCTTAAAAAGTAGGATTAATAACGATGTGCTCAACGAGCCCACTCTCCCCCCGCCCTTTTACCCTCTACCTCCTCTCCCATCTACCCTCTTACGAATAAATGAGGTGCTCAGGAATAGGGCAAGTAGCGCTAGGAAATAGGAATGGGGAATGGCTTTAAACTGGAAGGTTTAGATTAGACATCATAAAGAAGTTCTTCACAATAAGGATGATGAGACACTGGCACAGGCTGCCCAGGGAAGCTGTGGATGCCCCCTCCCTGGAAGTGTTCAGGGCCAGGCTGGATGGGGCCTTAAGCAGCCTGGCCTGGTGGGAGGTGTCCCTGCCCATGGCAGGGGGGTTGGAACTGGATGGGCTTTAAGGTCCCTTCCAACTCAAACCATTCTGTGACTCTAAATATTGTGCTTCCACAACTTCCTGTAACAGCAAATTCCTGAAATTCACTATGTAGCTGGAAGGTGTCCCTGCCCATGGTGAGGGGGTGGAACTGGAAGGGCTTTAAAGCCGCCTTCCAAGCCAAACCGTTCTATGGTTCGACGAGTCTGCACGGTTTAGTCACGGACAGGTACGGTTGGACTCGACGACCTCAAAGGTCTGTACCAAACACACGATTCCACGCTTCTGCCACCGAGCCCGCCCCCCCCATCGAACCCCCCCTCACCACGCCTGCTCCCCACACAGCCCGAGGAGAGGGGGGGCACGCCCCTCGCCCTCGCCCCAGGCTCACAGCCGCCCCTCCTCACCTCGCACACCAGGAGCCATGATCCCCGCCGCCTCCTCCCAGCCCCCGACCACCGCTCCAAAATGGCGGCGCGTTTGAATTTGGCGCTACGGGCGGCGGGCGGCGCAACCCCGCCCCCTGCGCGAAGCCAGCGAGCGCGCCGCCATTTTGCTCTGTTGGCCTCCCCTTGCCCCGCCCCCGCTTCCTCTCGCGCTGGAGCCGGAGGTGGTTTTTATTCCAGAGAGGAACGTTTTGAGTTAAGTAGGGTTGGTTTTCTGTAGGATTGGTTTTCTATGTCACTTCAGCTAAGCGATGCCTATGTGGCAGTGGTTTTGAAAGTTAGACAGGCACAGACTGCTCTTCTGATGCTGTGTTTTTTTCAATAGTGCTGTTCCCAAACAATGCTGAGTTTCCAGCTCGACGTGAGCTGGCAATGTGTGCTTGCAGCCCAGAAGGCCAACCGTATCTTGGGCTGCATTAAAGGAAGTGTGTCCAGCGAGGTGAGGGAGGGGATTCTCCCGCTCTACTCCGCTCTCATGAAACCCCACCTGGAGTGTTGTGTTCAGTTCTGGAATCCCCAACATAAGAAGGGTTTGGAACTGTTGGAACAGGTCCAGAGGAGGGCTATGAAGATGATGAGAAGGCTGGAACACCTCTGCTAAGAGGACAGGCTGAGAGAGTTGGGGTTGTTCAGCTTGGAGAAGAGAAGGCTCCAGGGAGACCTCATAGAATCAAAGAATGACTGAGCTGGAGGTGACCCACGATGATCATCGAGTCCAGCTCCTGTCCGTGCACAGGACAACCCCAGCACTCACACTGTTTGTCTGAGGGCATTGTCCAAATGCTTCTTGAATATTGCCAGGCTTGGCACTGTGAGCAGAGAGACAGACACATAACCACTCAGGAGAGGTTATATATGGTGCTTTCTTTCGAGGCCAGGGGTACGCACCCAAATCTGGATCCCAACAACAAGGTTACTCGTTAACTCACCCTTCATAATCTACCCTTAAAATTTCTCAAATCATCTTTTATATTCACAAAATCATTTCTTAAAATCGATTATTCTTACATTTGTTAATTTTCACTGATAAACTATATTCCCAACAGCACCATGACTGCTTCCCTGGGGAGCTGTTTCAGTGCTCTACCACCCTCTGGATAAAGAAACTAATTTTCCTAATCTGCAACCCAGCTCTCCCCTGGCACATCTTCCTGCCATTCCCTCGAGCCCTAACACTGGTCACCAGAGAGGAGAAGTGGCCTTCCAGTACCTGAAGGGGCTACAGGAAAGCTGGGGAGGGGCATTTTACAAGAGCCAGTAGTGATAGGACAAGGGGGAATGTCTTGAAACTGGAAGATTTAGATTGGTCATTAGGAAGAAGTTCTTCACTGTGAGGGTGGTGGGGCACTGGCCAGGCAAGCTGTAGATAGCCCCTCCCTTGAAGTGTCAGGATGGGTCCTTGCTCAGCCTCGTCTAGTGGGAGGTGTCCTTGCCCATGGCAGAAGGGTTGGAACTGGATGGGCCTTCAGGTCCCTTCCAACCTAAACCATTCCATGATTCTATGATTCCTTATTTAAGAATGCAAGGTCAGACAGAGCTGGCTTGAAAGCTCTAATGAGCAGAGACCTTGCTGTTGTGAAGTTCGTAATTAAATTAAGATTAGTCCTTGGAAAACAGTAGGGAGAAAGCAAGGAGAATTTATACACGAGCATGTGAAGGGGAAATATAACCTGTCCCCGCTCTTGTTACACAGGATTGATGGAAACCACTCCCTCACCCGCCCATCGCCGAAATTAAAGGATGTCTGCTTTCTGAAACTGCAAAAGGAGCCTCGGAGACTTTTATTCGCCGGCGTTCCGGTATCGCTGCCATTGGCTGAAGGCGCCCTGCGCTCCCGTCACGTGACGGGGGAGGTTAGCGGCAGGGAGGCGGTGCATTATTTCTGTCCCAGCCGAGCCACCGTCCCCGCGCTCGGGGTGCGGGGGGCGTCACGGCTGCGTCGCGGGCGGCGGCCATGAGCAAAAGGAATGAGGTGTCCTACGTGCGGCCGGCCGAGCCCGCCTTTCTCAGCCGCTTCAAGCGGCAGGTCGGGTATCGGGAGGGCCCCACGGTGGAAACCAAGGTAATGGCCCGGCCCAGAGCTCGGGCAGCGCGACCCTCCCTGCTTTCCTGTGGGCCTCGGTCGGGGCTTTGCTGATAGAAGTAGTTACTATGACAGATTTGATTTAGCTTTGATTTAAGCTGAAGTAGAGTCAAGTTTCATCTAGGTAACTATTTTTATTTTTAAGGTTATGATGGACTGTTCCTCTGATAGCGTGGTTTCTTGATAGCGTGTTTTTTTCAGACAGTGTTCAGAGAGAAATTATAAGGTCTTGTGTTAAGTATGGTCTATGATGAACAGACGTGTCTTCTCTAATCACCTATGTTTTCAGTCTTTCCCTGTCTTAAATGCAAGGTCAGACGGAGCTGGCTCCAAAGCTCCAATTAGCAGAGATTTGGCTGTTGTGAAGTTCATAATAACATTAAAATTAATCCTCGGAAAGTAATAGAATATACATAAGATTCCTGGGAAAATTTATACACGTGCATGTAAATGGGAAATACATCCTGTCCGCATCTCTTGTCTCATTATGGAGGATTGATGGAAACCGTTCCCTCATGTGCCCAGCACAGAAATAAAGGACACTGCTGTTTAAAACTCTGAAAGGAATCTTAAGATGAGTTTATTTGCCAGTGTTTTCGGTGTCGCTGCATCCATTCCCAGCCCTTCACTGAAGTGGGAAGGGGCAGTGGTTGCTCGAGATATCCCATGCCATGTTGCCCCTTCCTCAGGCCTGAAGTGAAGGCAGGGGAGAGGCCCTGTGGCAGGTGGTAGGGAAGCAGCACTAACATTGACTTTGTACAGCAAGGGGCAACAGCAGTTTCCTGCTTGAAGTTTAACTGGCGCTGTCTTTGTAGCTTGGTTTTGCTCCTGTGTTGGAGATTCAAAATAACAAAATCCAGTGCCCTTCCCCGTTGCTGTTTTTAACAATTGCATTCAGGGTGCCCATTGCACAGCAGGCAGTGCTGACTTGTTGGGACTGAAGGGCTCTATCGGGGAACAAGAGTAATAGTGAAAAGGTCCTAGCTTTTAAGTGGCCTTGTGAAGCCCAGGCAGGGATTTTAAAAAAAAAAAAAAAAAGGTATTTTAAGAGTAGAGTAAAAAAAATACATTGGAAAGGGGTTAACATCATCTTCACATCAGGTCAGCAAACACAAACTCCCAGAAAGGCAGGGCAGGGGCAGTAGCGTTTGAGCCGGCTTGTTAAAAGGCAGACTATTCTGAGGGCTTTATTTTTTTCCCATTTTTCCCATGTTTCCAGTATGCTTTTGTGTGTGTTTCCTGCTAACTAAGGCCTTACAGGCTGCCTTAAGAGGCCCATCATTATTTATGATGAGCTGGAATTTGACAGAAAAGTATACTTTCAGTAAATTTAGTATAAAGTGTTACACTTCCTGAGGAAGAATGCATTTTTTCTGTCTCTTGGTAACTTCAGTAGATGATGGTAATACTATCTATACTTTTCTTTATAACAGGGTTGTCAAACTCATGGCGGTATCTGGCCCTCCACCTTGTTTTATCCAGCCTGGCACCTTGTTTCTACCTGGCAGCTCCTGCCAGCGCTGGTCACGTGTGCAGCCTGCGACATGTGTTATGCTGCAGGAGCAGGAGAACAGCGTGAGCTGTGAGCTTGACACCCTTGCTGTATAAGATGAAGTTCTCAGTTTCTATAGTATTGCCAAAGTTGATGTTGTTGCACTGAGGTTTCCATGCCAGGAAGTTTGTTTCTGTAAAATTTGATTCCAAATGATTCTTCTCTCTCAGAGCACAAATTTAAGAGACTGGAAATGGGAGTATGTTCTGTCTTGTGTCAGTAGTGCTTAATATGGTTTGGTTGGGCAGCTTTAATAACAAAGACACCAGGGACTCACTTTGTGCTGTTTTGAGTGTAACACAGAAGACACAAATCTGGACCCAAGTGCTTTAAGATTTTTGTACTGTTGTGTGGTGGGCAGTACCTGTACAGTGAAGGTAACAACAAAAGGTATAATTTCTTACCTTCTGAGTTCTACTGTTTTTGTCTTCAGTCGAAGGAGCCTGCACTGTTTTTTTTGTCTAGGGGACGCTAAGTCTCAGTGATGGAATGGGCATGTCATTTGGACTAAGTGTAATGGAAGGGCCTGGCACTGACAGCTGTGCCAGGTCTTCTCACTAACCTTACTGCAAAAATAAAGACTAATAGCCCACCCTTGGAAGTTGTGACTTAATTTGGTGATCAGAATTGCTTTTGTTTCTTTCCTGTTTAGAGAGAGCAGCTGCCACTTGCAGATGATGATAGTGACAATGAAGATGAGCAGCCTCAGGTTGTAACACTGAAAAAAGGGGACCTGACAGCTGAAGAAGCCATGAAAATTAAACAGCAAATCAAAGAGGCCTTAAAGTCAAATGAATCAGGTGACTAATTTCTTGCTTTATACAGCCGAAGAGAGAGAATCCATAAAAGGGAGCTTGATATTTGCTCAGTTTTCTACTGTTTAATGCTACCTTTGATGAGTTGTTTTTAATTTTTCAGCTGAATAATTTGGACTTGCCATTCCTAATCTGAAGTTGCCGAGTACATATCCGAGTACATATGCCGAGTTGTGTGGGTTTTTTCATAGTGTTGCAATTCCGTGCTGCTTGGTTGTGCTTCATCCTGCCTCCAGATACTACCTTAAATAATTTTTTTTCGGTTTTGGTGGTTTTTTTGTTGTGGTATAGTGTTGTCCTGGTAGGGTCTTTTGGCTTCACCGGTGATAATTTTTACACTCATTCATTAGTTCAGCCAAATTTGAAGTTGGATGTCTTAAAGATAATTGTATGAGTTCGTGAAAGAGAGAGTCTGGGCAGAAGGAGGAAACTCAGGTTACTGCTTCAGTAGAAGGAATGGGAGGTGTGTAAGCTCAGTAACGTGTTGACCTAACTGGTCCATGTTCTTACTTGTTTAAAATCATCCCCAGTATGTAGTATGACTTGCAAATATATTCAGCAAAACTAAAAGGATTAGTTGAAACTAACAGATGGTACAACGGTGCCAACAAACAGCAAGGTATAGAAAATCATGTTTCTTTGCTGTGAATAACTAGAATACTTTATCAAAGTTATTTAACAAGCTTTTCAAGAATGGAAAGCTGGAAATGGCGTGGGAGGGTTGCTGCAGTTAGACAATAAAGATGTGAAACTATAACAGTTGATGAATACAGTTATGTTAAGAATTTCTGTCAGTATTGGTCATTCAAAAATGATTGACGCAAATGCTTTGAGAGTCCAAAACCTTCCATTGTCACACAGGATGAAATGTAGCTTTATATATTTCCTGTCAGAAGAGTTGACAGATTAAAGGTAGATGTTATTGTCTTTAGTGGAAATGTCTTGATAATTAAGAATATAGAACTGGAACCTTGCAAGTATGAAATAGAAAGGTGGTTTGTAGAAGCTGTTGAACGCTTCCTCAGTTGGCCATTCTGATTGTTTACAAAGTCTGTAAATCGAGTTTAGAGCAGATTAAGAAGTTAGCACATAAGTATCAGTATGACATCTTCAGCTTCTGTCTTTTTCTGCTGTTTGGATTGGAAAATTCAGGTTTGTGCTGTCTTTAACATTGAAGTATGTATTAAAATTTAAATGGTAGAAATGGTATGAATTTAGAAGTCAAGTAACAGTAGTGGGAGAAAATACATTGAGAATCTTAAGTTTTTGAAAAGCAGATTGATAAAAATTCTTCATTTTTGTAGTGTAGGTTAGCTTGAAATAAATAAAAAATTATGTCTTGATTTGTTTCTGCGGGTAGATACGTGTTAGATGTAACCAAGTGGTGGATTGAGAGCTGTCTTTGAAATCCTTTGAGAAAATGTGTTCAGCTTCCTGCTTAGTTCCTGGTCTCTCGTTATTGAAGTGTAAGCACACGCTTGGTGTTGCAGTTTGTAAAGCTGTCCTGTGATTTCTCTTCAGAAGTGGGATCACCCTCCTGGTATTGGGATAAATTTCATTCTGTTGGAAAGAAATGGCGTGATTCTTTCTGAGCATTGGTTTTCTTTTCATATAAGCAACTTGAATTTTGAATGATCACAGTAGGAGGGAAAATGATTTTGTAAGGCTGGGCAAAAAGAGGTAGTTGTCCATGAGAATCTATTGAGGTGGAGACCATGCTGTGAAAAAAGTCCAAAAAAGCTACCAAGCTGAATACACAGTACGAAATGGAAGTCTATTTCAGTAGAGGATAAACTGAACTTCTTTGGTGGAAAAAGACATTGCGAAGATGTAATTGTACTACTGAGAATAGTAGTATTGAGTCCCTGTAGGACTTTGACACTTCTGCTTATTAACCCTTCAGCCCTTGAGTAGCAACTTGCATTTGAAGCCAAAAAAAAAAAACCACAGGAGAAGGTAGCAGAAGTGTTGAATCACTATGCTCTGGGGACTGCTGCTCTCTCTTCTACATTATTGTGTTACTGTTCGTTCGTCTGCCTTTGCTGTTAATATGAGGGCTTGGCCTCCATTTAATTTTTCTGGCTTATGGGAGTAAGCAGGGTAAGTGCTACAGCGTTCCTCTGCTGTGGAGAGGACCCGGTGTGACATTTTCATGAAGGTATGGGTGACTATGCTACAGTTGCTGATGGCTGCTTTGAGTCTTTGTCCATCTGTGCACTGTCAGTCTGACCTCTGGATTTGAATTCTGATTTCTAGTCAGGGCAGGTATTTAGGCAGCTGATTACTGCCAGCTTAATAAAAGAGAGTTTTGAATAACATATTAGTTTTTGGTTTTTTTTTGAATAATTGTCAATTCTTAAAATGGGGACTATAAAGGAAGTTTAATGATTTTGATTACGTTGCTTGTTGCTTTGGTTTTTATCCCAGAGTTGAATTAATTTAACAAGTATTAGACCTGCGCTGTCAAACCCGTGGCTCCTGCTGTTCTCTTGTGCCTGCAGCGTAACACGTGTCACACGCTGCACATGTGACCAGTGCTGGCAGGAGCACAGGGGCCAGGAGCTCGGCACTGTTACTGGGTAGAAGGTGCCGGGCTGGTTAAAACAAGGTGGAGGGCTGGATACAGCCTGCAGACCATGAGTTTGACACCCCTGTACTAGACCATAATATGTAGCCCTGAACCAGATCATTAGTTGACATTACATGAAGCTGGAAAGGCAGTAGGGAAGTAAATTTCCTAGTAATCTTCCTTTC
Organism: Tapera naevia; assembly: GCA_033556795.1. NCBI lineage: Eukaryota > Metazoa > Chordata > Aves > Cuculiformes > Neomorphidae > Tapera > Tapera naevia. Next base: position 11,738,177 of record JAUMJJ010000033.1, on the reverse strand, counting down.
CACCATGTTGACATCAGTGCTGAGGCACTTTGGTAGAAACTGTTGAGGTTCTGCCCTCTTTTGTATCTGTTGTGATTGTCTTCATTTGAAGGTCCTTCTCTTCAGACTTTGGTTTGGGATATTATTCTAGGATTTTTCTGTAGCTCATTTGCATTTTCTCCTTCATTTACTTCTACAACCAGTTTGATACAGCTATGCTTTTTTTATTTCAGACACCAGCAATTCTTGTGACTTGCATTTTCTTTTATAGATGAGTTCCACTTTTGCATTAGTTTGGCAAACCAGCTGATCAGTGTCCTGGCTGTGCTTAGTTGCCTCCTAAGGCAGAACAAAATACATTGATTCTTATACACTGACTTTTGCAAGTGTAGTCACAGGAAACTTCTTTATTTAGGACTGAACCCTTCGCATTTGAGAAAATATCCTTCCATATTGAAATATTTTAATCCGTGGAGGACTGACTTAGAAGCTTTTTAAAAAGAAATAATTTATCAACAGTATCATTTTGCTTAATATCATTATGCAGCATTTTCTAAGCCTTTACTGTTGGTTCAGAGACAAAGAAAAATGGTCTTATGAGAAATTAAATTTGCACAAAAGATGGCAATTACTGCAAGATACTTCATCTCAGCATTCATTATAATCTATAGAATTGATTTTTCTACAGCTTTTCTAGTTCATCTGGCCTCTGGGATGCTCTGATACATGCATACGGAATTTGGCAGAAAGTGTCCTTACTCATTCAAAGTCTTTTAATATTGTTCTTGTCTCATTCTGTATGCTGGGGTTGGGGGAGGACAGGAGAGGGGAGAGGCAAGGAGAATACAGTCCGTGCTGTCTTCAGTATTGGAACTCTTGCTTTAGCTTAAGGCAGCTGCTGTATCAGATACATATCATAGAGTTTATGCTGTTCTTTGTCATGTGAAGAGCAGAGATCTAAATCCAATTTAATTTTATAGTATTTAAGTAATAAAATCTTTCCCAGATGTCCTCAAAAATGAATGAGACTGAATATCTGAGGAAGAATGGTATTTTTATCTTGATGATACCAGTGTGCAGAATTCCTATACTAAATGCTTCCAGAGGCGTGCATAGAGATGGGTGGCCAGAAAGCCCTTAGAAGGAGCATCTGAAATGGCTGACCTGGACTTGTAAACTTAGAAACCATGGAGGAATTCGCTAGGTTATCATACATCTCTTTTCCAGCCTTTATAATTTAATAGATATATGTCTTGAAATATTGTTTACACTGCTTCTCCTGTTGTTCCTGTCAGTTTAGTGGTATTTGTGTTTCTTGTTGTTGCCTCATTGACCCATGCAGACAGAAACTGCTGAAAAATGGTGCTGCTAACTACACAAATGACTACTACAGAAGAAAGACAGTAAACAGAAGGGCAGTGTTTCTTTTCCAGACTCTAATTGCTACTTCTTTTTTAATATATAACTTGTAATTAGAAGAATAACATTTCCAAATTTGTGGCTTCTTAAATTGTCACCTGTGAAGTGTGTTTTCAGCTCAGTGTCTGATTGTGCCCATCTTAGTTGACCAGTGTAAACGTTTGTGATGCAGATAAAAGCAGTAATGACTAAGAACAGTCAAAATTTGAACCGCTAGTATAGTTTTTTTACCCTCTTATCAGGAGTGGACTTTTATTATTTTTCCTGTAATGCTTTTATGTTGGTTATATTTTACTTTGTGTGTTTATCAGAAATCCTGCTTGCCATGCTTTGTAATACTCATACAGTCTTTTATCAGGGCTCTTTTTTAAATACCAATGCTGAGATTGTTTCTTCCGTCTCTTCTTTGTATTGCTTAGTTCAGGTCAGTTTTTAGAGGTCATTGATAAAAACAAAAAGACAGCTGACATGTAAGCATCTGGCAGAATTAGAAAGGGTGAAGTGAAGCTTTTACTAGCTGGAAAAGACAGTCTTAACAATCAACACAAATTTCTTGAGCTGCTACATCAAATTCTTTCAAAAAGCATAGTCTGTCCTCCCTCATTCCGGAAGTTGCTTAGGTAAGGCCAGGCCTGCTGTGTTTCTTCATTTGTTTCATTCTTTGCCAAGCACTGCCAACACATCATAGCTCTCTGAAGATGGCCTGGCTTTCCTGCTGAAAGAGGTGTCCATGAGCATATAATGAAATCATGACAGTGTTTACCCAGGCCAAAAGCTAAAATCTTTTCCTTTGATTCAGAATGATATGCAAATAGTATTGAGGCCCTGGAAGTCAGAGCTGAGCTGGTTGCCATTTTAGTGATGCTTTGAGCTTTGCTCTATTTGTACACTTTGCCTATTGAGAGTTTAAAATCGTATTGCAAAGATACCTATCAGTTTCTCCATCTGAGAGACAAAATGAAATGATTTTGTGCAGTTCACAACATGGGCAGCAGGAGACTTGGGCATAAAATTGGAATTTTTTGCTTAAGTACATAGATGTTTATCTGATTTATTTTATGGGTATGCTTTTGTTGGGTTTTTAGGGGTTTGGTTTTTCAATTTACCATTCTAGAAGAATGTAGTAGTTGTTCTTTAAAAGAGCGTACAATGAGATTTTGTTCCACGCGTCTCATGATTATGCAGTAGCTGGTTCCTTTGAAGTCCTGCTTCCACAGCTGTATTGGTACTGTATACAGTCTGTGTGCTGACTGGCTTAAATATATTGACAGCTGGACCTGCTTATAAGTGAAATTTTTCTGGTAGATGCTTTCTTTTTTCTTTTTCCGAATGTGGCTTATATCACATGCCTCTTGGATTTTGTTTAAGTTAGATGTGGGCTTCGAAATAAACACTATATTTAAGCAACAATTAGTAAGGGAAATAACTTCATGTTTAACTTCAGAGACCCAAAGTGGAAGCAGTTACATGGAAAAATAGTTTGAATTTTTATTCCAGCTTCTGAGAAAAATGGTACATAGTACATTTTGATTGGTTGAGTGTGATATGTTTTCAGATATAGTTATTTTTCTCTGCCAGAATTTATTGTAGGCACTTCCTGAACTTCTGTATCCCATGTACAGCATCTAAACACCTAAGCCAGGGGTGTCAAACTCACAGCCTGTGGGCTGAATCCAGCCTTCCACCTTGTTTTATCCAGCCCAGCAGCACCATGTTACTCTCTGGCAGCAGCGCTGAGCTCCTTGCCCCTGCGCTTCTGCCAGCGCTGGTCATGTGTGCATTGTGTGATGCGTGTTACACTGCAGGGGCAGGGGAACAGCAGGAGCTGTGAAGTCAACACCCCTGACCTAAGCTATCTGTGCAGAATTCACAACAGATCCATTGACAGGTATGCTTTTCATACCTATAGATTGTTATTGCTGCTAATTCCTTGTAACTGTAATGCTTTTTAAATACTCATCAGTACTGAAATATTTTCCCCAAACCTGGTTATTTACTTTCTGCCTCATTGTGCTCTCTTTAAACTACTGCAGAAGCATGCATTCTGTAGAAGTCACTGACATTTTTTACGCTACATTTCTTCTTAAAAAGAATCTGTGGAACTTAAGGAATTAGAAGTGAAGTTTCCTTGTTAGGTTGATGGCCTTAATTTGTACCGCACAGCCCTTAAGCCACCAGATTTAATAGTTTTATTGTTTGGAGTGTGCTCTGGAGAGTGTTTAAGCCATTGCTGTGCATGATAACACTGAAATGTTAGGCTTCTAACATAATACTTATGAATTGAGGAAAGAATTTGTGCTAAAACTAGGAAATGTTTATCAGTTATAATTAATTAGCACATAATCTTGTCAACCACATGTATATTTTTAGGAAATTTCAGCTGAATATTGAATTTCACAAAAGTACTTCAGGAAAAATATCTTGCACAGAAGTTAGGGTTCTTTAACTTCCCGTCACGTACACATTATAAAAATTGCAAACTACTGCAGCGTAAGCCTTTGTGTCTCATTCATAGCTTTACAATTACACTTTTTTCCAGAAACAGTTCTTTGGTGCTATTACTTTTGCAGTAGCTTTCCTCCTCTGCCTGATAATCCTGGTTTTAAAATAGTTTTAGAATTTGCCTTGGTTTTCAGATTGTTGTTTGTTCCAGTACGTGCTGAGGAGCAGAGTTAGTTCATTGGAATTCTTTGGTAGTTTTGCAGATATGAAGCAACCCGGAAACTTTCATCTTATATGATAATAGAAGGCAGGTTTATGACCATGTGATCTTTTTCACTGTCTCAGCAGGAGAGAGTGTATTATACAAGACCAAGCTTTTCTTTTTCCTCTATGTGCATTTTTGTTCTTTAAAGAGATACCATAATTCTGAAATAAGTGCATTTGTTGTCATGGATTTTACAAATAGCGAAGTGGAATTAGAGGATCCTGTAAAGTTTTCCTCTTCATTTTGGTAAGTGGATGCGACTGGATTGTGTGGGAAAGCTCTGCTGCTCATAGTCTGTACTAAGTTAAAGCTCTGGTTCATGAGAACCCATTTCTAAGAGGAACTGCTGGAAAACCGTCTTCAAGGGCTGGTTGCCATGGAGCAGATGTGTGTGCTGGAAGGACATTGATTGACACAGACTTTGTGGCCAAAAAATAGATTTTTGTGACTGTTGGATCCTATCAGAGGTCTTGCTGATCTTGGTTCTGCAACATCTGTATGCGCTTGTGAACATGTGCAGATGAGTTCTGATTGTACTGTCTTTGTTACAGAGGGGGAACCAGAACCTGAACCTGCTGATGGAAAAATTATGTTCAGGAAACCAGCCAAACGTTCATCGGAGAAGTTTGTGGACTTCAATATCAGTTCAAGTAAGAAGATGAAAGAGGCAAAGAAAGCTAAGAGAGAAGCAACTACTTCTCAGAGTACAGCAAAGCAAATAAAAAATAGCAGTCTTCTCTCATTTGATGATGAGGAAAATGATGACTAGGAGTTGTATTTTTGTACATTTCATATACCCTTTTAGGGATCTGAGTAAGAGTGAGTGCTTTCCTAGAAATTGAAGGGTGATATCTGAGTCTTCTCTTACTCTATTGTAGTCCAACTGGAGAAACGTAGTGTAAAAGTAGCATTTGCAGTTCAGGTGGAAATGCATGAACAGTATGTGGTCTTTATTTTAAAAGAGACTTTTAACCATCTTTGTAAAAGCTATTTGAGGTCACAAATGAGTAGCAAAATATACCTGTACATATCCAGCTTGTATAAATTGCAGTCAATGAATTTTAAAATGTCCTTCATTCCTAAAATATATTTCCTCTCTATTTACTGGTCTTAGTTGACAGTTTTTTTGTTTTTTCCCTGTTACTGTTGACTTGCCATTCAAACAAGAGAGGCTTCATTGCTGTGGAACAGAGACTGAATTTTTCTGTCTCATAGCTTAAAAAAAGTTTGCACTAACTTTTACATATGTGGTTTGATGGATTAGCTTTTTGCAGAGCCCTTGCAGTAAGTCAGCATGAAGTTGCTGAAGTGATCTGGTCTTAATCCTATCTTTGGTGAATGCTGTCTAAGAAGCATCAAATTCATTTGACTTGCTTGTGTGAGCAAGATATAAAAATTTGGGCTGTAGTTGATGGTATCAACTAATGCAAAAGAAAGATGCCTAAAACCTTGGAGATGGTGCACATTGATTATCTCACTGGTGGGCTCTGTGGTTTGGTGGAATTTTTTTGAATTATATTGGTTCCAATTGGCTACATATGTGTCTATAGTTGTTTGGGATCTCAAACAGCTTATTTAAAAAATGTATTTCATTTTTAAGCTGTGGAAAAGCATTACTTTGGTTTTATTCAAGTATTAAGTTGTAAACAGGAAATTTTAAGTCAAGAACTATTATAACTGATACAACGTTCTAAAAATTTTTAGTTGCCCTTGTACAGTACACTGAGAGCAACCATTTCTGTACCTTTTATGTAACAGGATGTGCTGGAATTCAAAGTAACACTGAAAGCTAATGGCATTGAGGAGAACAAGGTGATGGAAGTGAGACTAGTGACTTTGAATTTACTTGGAAGTGTGGTATGTTCTGTAGCCAAATTTAAGCAAGACCCGAGACTGCTGCAGAATTATAGGGTACAAGACAAAGAAACCAGTTCTTCTCTTGCATGACAGGACATTCACAATTATTTGGGCTGTAAAGCTTCATTGAGGAGCAAATTTGAAGTTGCTGTGTGAAACAGCTGGCTTTAGTTTGTTATCTGGTATTAAACAATAAATTATGTTTTCTATAAATGGTCCAAAGATGCTTTAATGAAACTTTCAGTGCGTAAAATATGGTGGGTTTTATTTTGTCACCTCACAATGAAGTCTCCTATGACTCCTACCTGTCTCTAACTGCTGTCTCCATACATATCAACTTCCTGAAGAATCAGACCATATGCAAGTCTGCATACTATTTCATACCAATTGTGTGAGTGCAGGTAACCCTGATTTTGAAAATCCTTAGATCTGTTGTTTTTTCAGAAAATTAAAACCAGACCTATAAATGGATGTTAAATTCTTGTTATAGCACTGCCAGAGAGGTGCAGTGTGACAACCTGGTTATTCCCATGACGATGTGTTACATTTGTAAATACATAATTTATCTGCATTCTGCATATATAAAAAAGAAAATCAAACATAGGAAGAAGAAATACAGAATCAAAGTTTCCAGGGATTAATCATTCAATTTAGTTTGTATACTTAAAACTTGGTTTGAATCCATTAAAAATATATATACACACCCAGGAGAAATCTTGTAGCATTACGATACACTGAAGGAATATTTAAGTATATTTCAACAACTGAGTAAATACTTCGACTTGCTGAGACTCATCTGAAAGAATGAATTAACCATTAATTGCTTGCTTAAACTTTCCTGGTTCTGTTCGTCAGCACAAAAATATATTGACTTATATTTTTCTTGCACAGCCTGGACTTTCTTCACTTTAGCTGTGAGGCAGTTTAGGAGACATGGCTATCAAGAGATAAATGCTTGCCAAGGATCAGAGGGAATTTGGATTTACCATAAAATTAGAGAGGGCCTCCCAAATATGCAGCTGATTTGGTGTGTTCAAAATAAGATTGAGGTCTTGTTTAAATCTGGTTAGTAACTGCATTTAAACAAAAATTGCTATTTCTAGTGAAAAACTTGTGAGACTGAAGTCCAGTGAAAAGAGGATTATCTCAAAATAGTGAGTGCAGTACTTTTGCTTAATCATGCTACTTGCCCTACAATTTCATGACAGGTGTCAGGAATGCAAATAAATTAATTGGGTTTACTTGGAAGTAATATAATGAAAAGCATGTTATTCTTCAGGCAACACAGCAGGGGAAAGAAAGGTGGATGCGGAAAGCCGGCTTCTTTCCTTCATTCTGACTGTGATTTGTAATGCTCTGACCAGGAGGAGACCTTTGTATTCATTGTATTTCACTCCCTCTTCACCTAACAATAACTAATTGGATATATTTATTAAGAGGTGTGAGTGATGCACAAAAGCATTTTAGTCAAGTAGTCATGTGAAAATTTAGTGTTCTTAATGTGACACACCAGGAAAATTACACACGCCATCAACTCCTCATGAAGCCTGTGACTAAAGGGAACAATTACTTGTTCATTTAGGAAAGAAATGTGAAACTGTCTTAAGCAATCACCTGCATTGAGCAATGGGTCATGGAAAAATAATAATCATGAGAACTTTCTAATAAAGGAGAAGTCAAAGTGAGCACAGGGAACATGGGGCTAGGACCGAAATGGACAAGTTTCCTGGCTTTTTCTTTCTCTCTCTCTTCCCTGCCCCCATCAGCCGTCTTTTTCCTCGCCTGTGGAGGGGAATGTATATGTATTATTTTTTTTTTTGTGGATCTTGCTCAGGTAAAAGTGAGAGAAACGCTGTGGAGGAGCAAGGTGAAAGTAGCTGTGGCCTGTTACCTAATATGGAAATCTTTTACAGTTTTTATTAATAAAATCTTTGAAATTCTCAGCATTTATTGGTGGTGGTGTTAGTTATTGCTCTCTTCAGCTGAGCATTAAGTGGAACAAAGCTGATGAACTGTAGTAGCATTGCAGCAATGGATGCTTATTGTGGATGCTTTTTATGTTGCAAAAGTGCTTGGATAGCGTCAGGAAAGGTGAGATGCTCTGTCACCTTTATTTTTTTCTTTTGAAGAAACAGTTTATTATTCTAATGATAGGAATCAAGGTGAATCCTCAAGAATGCTGCATTATTGAGATAAAAATTGCTAAGATCATGGGACAGAATGAGCAAGAAAATGCATATGTGGGCAGGTGGTCTAAGAGTTCCTGCCCTTGGTTATATTTCTAGCCTCTCTGATAAGGTTAATTTTCCTCAAATAAAGAGTGTTGAACTGCAAATGTTCATTTTGTTAGCCTAAACAGGAAGGGATGTGTCAGAATTCTGTTCTGATAGGTTTTGTGTCCGGAGCTTTTCCAGGAAACATCATTTGGAGGATGAAAGGCTGTGTTTTGCAGACAGTGAACACAAGAAGCCTGTATTTAGCTGTTCTAATTACGGGGTTTTTGTAAGTTTCATCACAGGACTTAATGTCTTTTTTTTTTTTTGCAGTGCCTCAGTATATAATCCTATTAGGAAGCTGCACATTTATAATGAAGCGGGAAGTAGCAGTGTCATCATTTCAGCTGATTGTTTCCCTTGTGCTGTGGTGTGTTAACTAAATAATGCTTCGCTTGGCTGTGTAGAGCCAATTGCATTCTCAAGGACGTCGGGCATGCCTGAAGATGAGTCATTGCCTTTAGTATAGCACAAGAGGTATGATATGCAGTCTCAGCAAGTGTTTGTCCATTGAAGTTGGTTAATAACCTATAGCCTTCTCCTGTGGCAAGATGCCATAAATCAATCCTTTGTGCGTTCAGCAAACAGAAGGATTGGTGTATCAACTGCCTCTTCAATATCATTCCTTTATTTCCATTCCTAGAGCGAGGTGTATAAAGAGATTTTTCATCTCATAGGCCTCCCCTTCCGCTCCACTTCCCTGAGAGCATTCCAGAGGCTGAAGTCACAAGAGTAGCCATTGAAACCAGGGGAGACACCACAGGGTTTTACATGAATGACTGCAACCTCCTATAGACTTCTCTAAGATTTTGAGAACCTATAAAATCTCAGAGCCAGCCCTTGGGAAGTAAATTCCTCCTGGGGAAAATGGATGGGACCAGTCAGGAAAATTACAGAAGATAGAATTCTGCAGTATTCATCCCACTATTGCTTCTTTTTTTTTTTGTTCCAGGTAAAGCAGCAGCTGGCAAAAGCAGTTTTTCCTCTGTCAGGAGATGGAAAGTGGCTTTGGTGCTATTCCAATCCATATGGCAAAGGATTCCTTTTCCTTGACTCCCGTGGCACTCCTCAGTGCAATACCTGATTAGTTAAGGACATGAGCAAGAGGGAACTACCTTGTAATAGGCAGAAGTTATTAGAGGAAGGCATTGTCAAGCCTCCGTGGGGTAATGGTGATCACTGCACACTTTTAGTTTTGATATCATGAAAGAGTTGTTCCCTTAGGGACAACACAGTAACGATGAACTTTAAAAGGGCAGATTATAAAACTATGAGGAAAATGGTTAACAGCAGGCTGAAGGGCAAAGAGAAGTACTTAAAAACCATAGAGATCTGCCTGGAGGCTATTTAAGAACATTGTATTAGAGGCACAGATGGTTTGTATACCTCTGAGCAAAAATATAGCGTACGAGGAAGAATGAAACTCAGAGGGTTATGCAGGAGAAAAGTGTGAGTATAGAAAGGTTGAAAATTCATGCCTTAAAAATGATGATTGTCTGAATGACAGACTAGGAAATTTTATCAGGAAAGTGTAAAGAGCTGGAAAGTGTCAGTGCTAACTGACTTTGGATCCCCAGGATGAAACACCGAAAAGAGTGGTTCTGATAATGTCCTGAGCACTTTGCCTTTGAAAACTGGGCTACTCCAGATGAGACGTCACCAAAGAAACCAAGGAGACTCTGAGTCTGAGTGAGCTGACACAACCCAAAATCTCATTGAAGCCAAAGCTTCCTGCAGTTTTAGTGTGCGACTATGCCAGATTTAAGGGTCAAGGAGCCCATTCAAACACAGTTCCTCTGTACTAGCACTTCAGTTTCACCTTGTGTTAGATTCAGTGCCAAAAATTGTGTTTTTAATCTTCGCCAAAGAAGGTTGAGATTAGAAAAAAATAAAACAGTTCTAACAATCTATAGTTTTAGTAAAAACAAAAAGTCTACTATTGTTCTGGTATAGCATTGGGCTGAGAGGGACACTGTCTGATAAGGATGTTGTAAGGTTTGCAGAGCTTTTTATGCCAACGTGTAATTGGGCAGATACAGCATTTTATTGTCATGTACCTGAGAACAGGGACACACTGATTATAAGTTAGAAGGGGAACATCTCAAGTATTACAAATCTGATGAAGCGTGCAAGAAAACCCTGTCCTTGTGAAATCAATGAAAGTTATTTTCTGGTTTAAAACCATGGAACGGCAGGGGAAGGTTAGAACAACTACTCTGGTAATAAAAACTTGATGCACACAGTCCCAGTGGGACTGAAGTCCTGGCATCTAGGCTGTTTTATTCTGCCCTGTTAAATTGAAACAAACAATTCAGCTGCCTGAGTCTCTTCTTTTCTCCTCTAGCATGCCAACGATCTTGGGAGAAGAGATTAAGCATTGTTCTGATCAGTGCCACAGCAGCAGCAGCAGTTTTACAATTTAAGGGCTGCATAAAATTTATGGAGCACTGAGAAGAGCTTAAATCAATCTTATGATTTTCATAAATTATTGCAGGCAGACCGTGTTTGTGTAAAAAGCTGGCGGTGTTTGAGCTTTTTTATCGAATGGACAGCAGCATTCAAAACAGGGATTTTCAAAGGCACCTGTGGGAATTATTCATTTGACTTTGATGGGAGTTAGAAGAAGTTAGAACAAGTTCCTTTGAGCTACTTCGTATTCCGCTATTAATTTTTAATCATGCCATTTTGTTTGAAAAACTGGGTGAAAAGCAAAATTTGAGGGAAGTCAAATTCAGAGCAATTTAAAAAAATGAATTTAAATGGCGAATATGCTTATAAACATTGGGTGGGTAACTTGTAATTCTATATCAGGTGAAAAAACACTTTGGTACTTGAAGAGTTAACCCTTTTCTTATCATTCCATGTGTCCTTTTGGGTTGTTGTTTAGGCCCCATTACTGTGAGTGAGGAAGCATGTTTTCTCTCTGCTTGAGGCTGTACCTGCAAATTACCCCAGCTGCTGCAGAGAAGGATCTGCCTGTAGAGCAGAAAGAGAAACAATACCTGGTTCCTCATAGTACATCTGAAGATTATTTAATAAGACAAATATAATCCCATATGTTAGAAATACAAATAGGGCTTGAACTTCCCTTCTGGACAACTGACCAGTGTGGAGCTGATAAGATACAATTCCCATTTCATCCTAATTTGAGTATTATTGGTGATTGAAAGAGCCCTCACTGGGCATTATGCCCATCAGGATACAGATGGTTGGAGACCTTTCGTCATATCAGGATACCTCTGAGCTATAATATTTGGAGCTTAGTTTTCTGTATTTTACACTTTTCCACCTCCTCTAAAAAGAAATAAATCATTGCGTTTAAGTTTATTGCAGACTGAAGATTCTAAACATGGTATTAATGGGAAGAATTGTTGCTGGATTCCTTAATGCTGGATGGAGAGCTTGGGCTACATTGTTTTCTGATTGTTACTCCATCACTCTCCCTAAAATAATACTGATAGATATATGAGCTCCATACTACTCCGGGATGAATAAGTTTAAATTAAAGGAAGTGAAGAGTTGTATACTCCACGATTTTGCCACTGAACTCCTATAGCCGGCAACATACATAAATGATGGGAGTTACTGGCTCAGTGGTCATTCTGCAGGAAGGGATCTGTGACTGCCATGAATCAAAAACCGAAGACAGGCCACAGTGTGAGGGAAGCTAATGTGATTTCGGCTCTATGAATAATGTGTCATGGAGAAGAAATGTGAAGTTATCCTACCATGCTTATTCTCTTCTTCAGACCTCAGCCAGGGTAATGTATCTATTTTTGTGCACTATACTTAAAAAATGACAAATGTAGACCAACTGGAAAGTCCAGCAGAAAGTAGTGCTATTGATCAGAAGTCTAGAAGACATGACCTGTGAGGACAGACTGAAAGAAGTGGGTTTATGTATCTAGAAAACAGAGATGTAGGGGAGGGAATAAGAATGTGATACCAGTCTTTAGATATGTAAATCTTGCTGCAAAGAGGAAAGTAATAATTGGTTGTCTGTGTCCACTGGGAATACAAAAATAACTAATGGATTTAAATTGCTGCAAAGGAGATTTATAGAAGACATTAGGACAGGCTTTCTAGCTGTTAACAGTAGTGAAGTACTGAAAGAGATTGCCTGGGGAGGTTATGGGATCTTCATTGCCAGACATTTTTAAGAACAGGTTAGACAAACATCTGTCAGGAATGATTTGGGTATAATTGATCCTGCCTTAGGGCAGAGGGCTGGACTCAATGACCTCGCAAGGTCCCTTCCAGGCCTATTTTCTATGGTTCTGTCATTAGGAAGGCTGATGTGGCATTCCTGAGACCTCATCATTCCTTACGAAAGCAAAGCCATGCTATAGCGATGCCAAGTGTCAGATTTAAACTGGCAATATCTGGGAAAATTCAAAGCTTATGGTTGATAGCCCACGTGTAATTATGTAACAGGTGTTCAAAGGCTAAATACTTAGAGGTTACACAGCTGAGTCTTTTATGAACAGACCGTGATCTTTTTTTGTGGCATAAGAATCTGTTTCTTCTAACGTGTATTTATCTTACATACTGCAACTTCTGTTTCATCATTCAAGTAAGTAGCAGGCATTGCTCTTTAGCATCTAACATATTCCAGGTGGGCTCACTCTCATTTCACATGCCATCACACTTCTGACCACATGATATGCTTCTGCTTACTCACTCCAAATCTCATTCTTCCACTCTGATTTCTCATGACGTTCATGCTCAGCTTCGTTACATGGCTGTGCTTAAATCACTCATGCTGCTGTTAATGTACTGACTACACATCTCTCCATTCTCAGACACTGCGTATTTCTCCTGCTGCTTTCCACTCACATGTTCTTTTAATCCTGTTGATAAATTTCATTTTCATCTGTCTTTTGCTGCGTTCCTCTCAAGCTGTGCTTGCGTTGCAAACCGCGGTTCAGCAGTTTAGCAATTGGATTGCATCCAAATATTACCAAATGCCACATCTTTTAATATCAGGCAGAGCAGCTTGAATTTTCTTCCTCAGAGTGCTGTAGAAGACGCACTGGTGTGTTTTCTGTGCAAATGCCAAAAAAAAAAAGGAAAAAGTTTAACAAAAGATGGGGGGTGTGAAGCAAGCTGAAATGTCTGTATTGCCAGAATTTTGTATTTTCCCTGATTTCAGGTTTTAGTTTGTGACCCAAATGTTGATTTATGTAACTCAGTGAAACTATGCCAATTTCAAACAGCCAAGAATTTGACACTGTTACTTTGGTGACTGGTGGTATCTTAGTATTCAGTAATGTGACTCCATATACTTTTCTCCTCAAAGGCCATGCCTGGCCGTTGATGATCCCAGTATTGCCAAGTCGTCAGGTTCTAAAAAATCGTATGTAAACCATGAAGTGGATTTACAATACACATGTGTATATATATGTATGTTTGTATTATGTATTTGATTTGAGTTTGGCCCTTCAGTATTGAGCTTTTCTCTACAGCTATATGGAGAGAAGAGACTTAAGTAAAATAAAAGCAAAAGCAGAATAAAAGTGGGCTTTTCAAATAATCACAGAATGCTTCCAGAAGCCGAGACTTGAAAAAATTCAACATGTATCGTGAAAGCTGGTAGCATTATGACTGGGTGTTTGGCCATTAAATTGTTTTACTGAGTCTGGCACAGAGAAGGATGTTGTCAGTTGTTTTTTTTTTATAATGGTGACATGCTCATCAGGGTGCTGTGAAACACCCTTTGCTCTATGTATCTCAGATAATTCCTTGTTACAGACTGACTGTATTCACTGAAGCTGTGGGTGCTGCATGAGGTTTGCCGTAGAGGAGGACTTCCCTTGGTTACCCTATGCTTTGGATCAGAGTCAAGAGTAACTTTTGCTACCGTTTCCCTCCTGTTTCACTTGAGACTTGCCCTTCATGTGTTTTGGAGATAGATGGTTTTGTTGTGCAAGGTGTTCTTTGTGCATATTCCCCACCTTCTGCTGTGATTGAGTATGTAGGGGATTAAGTGCACCTCCAGAATGGTGCTCCAGAATCCATGTGCCCCCTAAGTTTCTACTTAAAGATGCCTTGGCTCAGCACAAGCCTTTGTCTGAGTATAGATAGTCCCCACATCACTTGTTTCTGCTTTGTGTTTTGCATTGCTTGAAACATTAATTTTCTTCCCACTGTGGTACAGTCTGTGGCAAGGGATCGTTTGACTTTGAAATGCAGTTTCATTCATTTTACCCACTGGTTAATGCTGAAATTGGGAAGAAGGTAAGTCTTGTCACATATTTTCTGGTTCTTAACTTCCTGTTTTTCCATATTGGCAGTTCACCATATACTATAACATGAGGAGGATAATACTTTTTCTCCTACCACTTTTGTCACCATTTACATATGGTGGCAAATTTTGGGGGGTTGCGAGTGCTCTGGTGCATTTTTCCTTGTACATCTTTGGCCATTGGCTTTGTAGTTCTTCCTCTCCTCTATAGCCCCAACACTGGGGCTGACACATCACCCAGCAAATCAGCCCGCTAGGAAGGGAAGGAGCCTGTTCACTGCACCTTCTGAGCTAAACTGGAATGAACATTTGTCATGAAAGCCTGTTTCTCAAATTTAGTGAGATAAGGTGTTTGCCTCCTATCCTACCTCTGCAAACCTCCCTTGTTGTCCTCTTTGCCCTCAGTGTTGGGTTGGCACAGGCAGTTGCTGCAAGTGCCTGTGGATGGTGCTCCACTGTTCCCCACTGTTCCTGCACCTCTGAGAGTTCAGAAAGTCTATGCAACACCAGCTGTTCAAGGGTAGATTTTGGGTTTGAGTGAGTTAGAGACTTTTATGTGTGAATGCTAGCTTTATTTAAGGCACCTTTTGGTGCCTGAGAGCCTATGTAGGCTCTAATAAATAAATGCTTTTATCTCAGGTGTCAGCTTTAGTGCAGTCATTGAGCACCACACACACAAATACATACCCATGGATCTTTTTGAGCTGTGCAGTTTAGAAAGCCAGTTCCTGAGTGATAGTTTCAAGACACAACACTCCTTTATTTTGAGTTTACACACGTCTACCCCAGAGGAGGCCTAATCTATGCTACAGACTCCAGGGTGCTACTTTAGTACAAAAAAATAGTAGTAATTTGTAAATGAATCAGGGAGATTTTAAAATCAATTTTCTTCAGCAAACTGCAATTATTGAAATGGCTGCAGTTATCACTGAGGACTGAGCGTATAAAATGCTTCAAGATACAGAATTGGATTATATAAACATATAATTCTTTTATCAATAATTCTTATAAGCAGGCTCCCTCCTACACTCTTCCTTTTGCCAAAACTCTCCTATTACTGAGCTCATTTTCCTCCTAGGTACTTGTGCATTTGTTGGTATACAAATTAATTTTCTTATTGACCAGAATGAACATTTGGAGGCTAAGAATGCTATTGCTATTCATCCCTAAAGGTAATCAATACAGGTACAGAGGAATAAGTATTTTCTACCTGAGTAGGCATCTTCTGTAACCTTCTTTCCTTTTTCTAAAACCTGCAAGACTGTATCCCGACTGCTGTACACATGAACAAAGAAGCAATAGTGTTTAAATTTTTTTGCTGAAGAAGGATCACGAGAGAGAGAAACTTCTCATCTTGGCTCTTCCCATACTCCAGCTCAGCAGTATGCCTACTCATTGACTGCAGTGGTGATAATTATTCATCAATTATTAATCATCAATTTGTTAGTCCCAAAACAGTAGTGAAAGAATAAATCCCTACCTCAAGTGTCTTGATATCTGCTTGGGCATGGCAGACAGCGGCAGACTGTGACTATGGTATTTAAGAGAGAGGATGTAAAGGGATATTACGATGCTGTGATTGTGGTTTCCGTCGGCCTGGCATCTGTCTGCAAAATGAGTATTATTAGCCCAGTAAAAGCAAAGGAAGGGGGAAAGAATAGCAAAAGGTGGTTGGGTTTGCCTGCACCAATGGCCAGTTCCAGCTACTTCCAACCTATTGTTGATGCTGTTTGTGGCATTTCAGGCATTTCTTGCTCAAAGACATCCAGGAGGTTTGCACTCACTTATAGCCAGATTTGGCCTAAATTTATACCTGAAATCAGCTGGGGGCTGACAGAATGTCAGCACTAAATTTTGCTCTGCTTTAGCCAGCCACTCCTTTCATAGGATTTGCTAAGGAAATGCCAGAGTGACAGGGCGGAGGTGGCTGGTGCCCAGCCAGCCTCGGGCAGGACCCTCTGTGTGAGCCATGGTGCTCCCCGAACCCCAGCTGCACCTCCCACAGCGCCAAAGCGATTTTGGGTGGACCTGTGTGGGCCTTGTCCCCTTGCCTCTGTCACACAAGCATGCTCCATGCTGAATTAGGGTTGGAGAGCAGGAGGGCTCTGCAGAGGGACCTGGGCAGGCTGGATTGATGTGCTGAGGCCAATTGTATGAGGTTCAACAAGGCCAAGTATTGGTTTTTTTCACCTGGGTCGCAACAACCCCATGTAGTGCTACAGGCTTGATGAAGTGTGGCTGGAAAGCTGCCTGGTGGAAAAGGACCTGGGGGTGTTGATTGACAGCTGGCTGAACATGAGCCAGCAGTGTGCCCAGATGGCCAAGAAGGCCAGCAGCATCCTGATCTGCATCAGAAACAGGGTGGCCAGCAGGAGCAGGGAGGTGATTGTGCCCCTGTACTCAGCACTGGTGAGACTGCACCTCGAATCCTGTGCTCAGTTTTGGGCCCCTCACTGCAAGAAGGACATTGAGGTGCTGGAGCGTGTCCAGAGAAGAGCAATGAAACTGATGAAGGGTCTGGAGTACAAGCATTAGGAGGAGCAGCCGAGGGAACTGTGGTTGTTTAGCCTAGAGAAGGGCAGGCTGAGGGAAGACTATTGCTCTCTATAGCTACCTAAAAGGAGGTTGTAGTGAGGTGGGTATTGGTCTCCACTCCCAAGTGACAAGTGATAGGATGAGAGGAAATGGCCTCAAGTTGTGCCAAGGAACGTTTAGTTTGGATATTAGGGAAAAATTCTTTACTGAAAGAGTGGTGAAACATTGGAACAGGCTGCCCAGGGAAGTGGTGGAGAGCAGGGAAGTGGTAGAGGTTCAAAAACAGTGTGGCGCTTCAGGACATGGTTTAGTAGGTGTGGTGGTGTTGGGCTGATGATTGGACTGGGTGATCTTAGAGGTTTTTTCCAAGCTTAATGATTCTGTGATGCCAGGGCCACGGTCAAACAGCTGCTGCAGCAAACCACCTTCCCTTCGCAGAAAGGCTCCCTCCAACACATTTCATGCAAACATAGAATCGCTTGGTTGGAAAAGACCTTTGAGATCGTTGTGGAAGATGTCCCTGCCCATGGTGGAATTGGATGGTCTTTAAAGTCCCTTCCAACACAACCCATTCTATGATTATCAAGGCCAACCGTACCACTCCATTACTAAAATATATCCCATAGCATATTTCCTCCAGCCTCCAACCGTGCAGCGCCCGCGGCGCCCGCAGCGGTGCGGGCGCCGCGGGCTCTGCAATGCTGCAAGTGACCAGCAGGTGGCGGCCGCGTCCCAGGCAGCGGGCGGGAGGCGGGGTGGGGGTGCGGGAGCCGGCGTGGCTGTGGCCGTGCTGGGTTTTCCGGGGGTTGGATACAGCCCTGCCGTTACGCACAGCCTCCAGCATCCGGCGCTGCAAGAGCAAGGCTTGGTGGGAGCTTGGCTGGGAAGCAGCGCGGTTTCCCTTAGGGATGTCGGGGAAAGAGCTGCGTGGCGCAGGGATGGGGTTTTGGATCATGCAATCATGGAATGATTTCGGTTGAAAGGGATCTTAAAGCCCATCCAGTTCTAACCCCTCTGCCATGGACAGGGACACCTCCCACCAGACCAGGCTGCACAAGACCCCATCCAGCCTGGCCCTGAACACTTCCAGGCAGGAGGCATCTGCAATTTCCCTGGGCAATCTGTGCCAGTGCCTTACCACGCTCATGGTGAAGGATTTCTTTCTAAGGTCCAAGACACTGAGGTGTTTTTTTGTTTGTCTGTTTTTTTGGGTTTTTTTCCCTTGCTTCCTCCTCCCCCCTCCTGTTCCCCCCCCCCCCCCCCCCCCCCCTCCCCCGCCCCATCTTCCTTTCCTTTCTCCTTCCTACCTCCCTCTCCTACATATCTGCTCATGTTTACTTCTCCCAAGTAACAAAGATAGGATGAGAGGAAATGGCCTGAAGTCACGCCAAGGGAGGTTTAGGTTGATATAAGGAAAAATTTGTTCACTGAAAGAGTGGTGAAGCATTGGAGGCTGTCCAGGGAAATGGCAGAGTCACCATGCCTGGAGGTGTTCAAAAAGTGCGTAGACGAGGTGCTTGGGTACATGTTTTAATAGGCACAGTGGTGTTAGGCTGACGGTTTGACTGGATGATCTTAGAGGCCTTTTCCAATCTTAACAATTCTACAATTCTATGATATTTAGTTTGGGATAAACAAGGAACAAAGTACTGTGAGGGGTGAGATACAGCAACACTGGCCTCCAGCAAAAGCTGCGTTTCTTGGGTTGTTGGTGTTGGCTGCCTTTGAGGGCTGTGCTGTGGGGCTCCATGGGGCACCCTGTGTACCCCTGGTGCCTGCTTATCCCCTACTGGTAGTCCTGGCTGCCGTGTTGGCCCCTGCCATGCTGTGCCACTGTGGGCGAATTGGAGCTGGGGTCTGGGGTGCCCTGGTGAGGGTGTTGGGGTCTCAATGCTGGCTGGCCCCTGAGTGAGGATAGGGGTGGAGACAAGGATGAAGCATACTAGGGCTTTTGTGCTACTCTGGCCATTGACCACCATGATCCAGGACTAGGGCCTGACTGATGGGCAGTGGTAAGTCAGGCTGCTGGCATTGGTTGGGGATGGGTGTGAGATTAACTGCAGGGAGCATAGTTGACTGTTGGTGGAGCACCCAAGAGACTAAAAACAGGGCTTCGCAAGACTGCCTTAAAATTCAATGACAAAGAAGACTTAGATTAAAATATTGCACTTTCTAATGTAGGGCACTTGTTATGGGCTTATCTTGCAATCAGTATGCACAGAGGTGGAAGCTTAGTCACGTGCAAAGTCTCCGTTGGCTTAAAGAGCAACCTCCATAACCAGCCCTGCAAGGTGCGCGGGAGGCATAGCCCAATTCTATGTGCCACTGTCAAAACTATAGTATCATCAATGTCTAAATCTTTCAAGTTCTTGTTGATTTGGTGGCTTCTATTTGCAGCCCCTGACCTGCCATCTATTCACGATACTTATCAGATTTCTCCCAGCACAGATGTGCCCAGAACTTTATTAAGAAAAAAACAGCTGGTGTTGAATATTTAGGCTGAAGCACAATCTATAATGCAAAAGGAGAGACCCTAGTAAGGTGTGATGTCATAAAGTGCAGAAGAGTTTGAGCCAATTAACTGATATTTGTGAATTCAGAGTAAACTTTCCAACTACTGGATATTTGATACGCTATTTAATCATTAGATCTTGCATACTTGCACTGAGCCTGTATGTGTAGGTTATGTCTTAGAAAGGCACTATCTGCTGGAGACATAAAAGTTATTGTGGAGGCGTTAGGTTTTTCTGTTATCTCTGAATCTGACCTGTTGTGGGAATGGGATCCATGCACACATCAGGTGCTGAAACTTGCGCAACACGATATGGGACAGGGGCTCATTTAAATGGATTTGCCATGTGGTAGCTGCCTGACTACTCACAGATTCTCTTGAGTGCCAGGCCCCTCCTTTCTGAAATGAGGACACTAAGATAGCTGTCCCTGTAAAAACGTTATTAAATGTGCTGGTGTGCATTCTCACATGCTGTTTTCTCTTTCTTTTGTAATTGTACTTTAAGATAGAAGTCGGCTGAAACTGGGATTTTGAGCTTAACACTTAGGAATGTAGACATAGGTGGAAAGCCAGTTCTATGTCCACAAGGTCCATCTTTCTTTCTTAAATACCAATTTCATAAGCTTGAATGCTTTTTAGAGATCTCTGTAGACTTTACTGAGTAAAACCAAGGGGTGAACAAGCCATTTTGTTTCTCAAGAAAATACAAAGTCTATATTTTTAAACATGAACATCTGAATTTAAGCATCAAAATTCTTATTTGTCATCTGAATATCTGTTCTCTGTACTCTCATCTTTTTTTTTTAGATGGTAGCTTTATAGCTTTCTGAGGCAGAGGCCAGTCCATGATGGCTTCCAATTTCTCAGCAGTGCCAGGAAGATAAAGGAGACCATCTCACTTGCACTGGGGTTCTTTTGCTGCAGCAGAGTGATTTCTTTAAGCACCATCTCTCTTGAGCATTCTGAGGCATTGAACAAAGGTTCCCAGCCCCACAGTTGGCTGCTGTGGTCCTGCTGATGGGGAGGACAACATTGAGACACATGCCAGAGAGCAAGGAAAGGGGAGGAAGAACCATGATCTGTTTCTAGACACCTTTATTCTGTCTCACCTTCATTTCCTGTCCACTGGGAAGCATGATTTCTGTGTAGGCTGTCTGTTTGCATCCGTGAAGGAGACAGTGGTAAGCCAGACGCCAGGGCAGCAGAGCTATCACTGCTCATTATTCCTCGAGAAGAGTAGGATCTATGGGAGTAGCTGTGCCACTGCCACTGAACCAGTGTAGGTCAAGGATGAAGTCACGGCCACTGCAGTGAGATGTTGCTTAAAGCTGTTGTTTTACCTCTCTCCTTTCTCTGCCAGCCTAGGCAACTGTTCACGTTGCTTATGCCTCCAGTTGGCCCTGCTTATTCCCCCAATGATGACAAGGGGCTCCTAAGTGCAAATTATTACAAAGAAATGGGTACAAATAAATATCTATTAAGAATTACAGAAAATGATGCTACTGATAATTAAATTGGCAACCCCATCTGCAGTGCAGCTGACCAGGGTTAGCTTCACTTTACTTTGGCAGCTATGTCCACACTGTCCTGAGGTGAAACTTAAGTTCCCCTTTGCCTGCCAGGCAGGTGGTGAGCCTGTGTGTGTAACCCTTTGAAGCCAGTCCTCTTTATGTGGCTAAGCACGTCCAGCATGCTCCAGTGCCACCAGGCACACAGCAGGAGCTGGGCTATAAACTATCTGTGGGGGCGCGGAGCTCACTGTAACTAAAGCCACTCCAGAAGCTGCTCTTTTGGAGAGCTCCAGATGAAACCAGAGAGGCTGTTTACTCCATGCAAAATAAAGGTTTAAGAGCTCAGGCATCCTTTCTGATCTATAGTGAGGGGGGCTCTGTTGCATCATGGATAATGCTCTATTTCAGGAAGTCTGAATGTGGGGCAGATGTCCCCCCCTCCCAGTGGGGGATCACAAGCAGGTGCCAGGGTTTTATGACCATCCGGGCCTTCTCAGGTTGCTGAACGGGTGGGGGAACCCCTTCCAGATCCTGCCCAGATGAGACAAGGATTCTAGGGGGTTCCTGCTCTGGAAAAGTCTGACAATCCAGCTCTGCTCTAATTATAGCATCAGAGGAGGCAATATTAGAGGTACCGTCAATGGAGGGTATTTACTGCTCCCCTCCTTTATCCAGGAAGCACTTTCTGTACTTTGCGCCCACAGCTTTAGCATCTCAGGAGTACTGAAAGCTCAAGAGCTCCTGGTGCTTAAACCAAAAATGAAATAAAGAAAGAATGAGAGAAGGTTGATTCAGTTTCTTGTAAAACAATCTCCACCCTTCAGACTCCAGGATAAGCGTTTGCAGAATGAGACCCGTCAGTGAAACACGCTTTGAATTTCAAGCCCAAACTTCTCCCACCATATGCAAGGACTTTGTCATCACACTGATCCTTGTCATCACATCTGCTTGATCAAAGTGTTCCTGGACAGAAAGTGGGGGTTGCTATTGCCAAGCAGAAAAAATTAGTAGCTGTATGCCTTATCCAAGCCTGTCCTTACTCTTATGGCTGCACTCACAATAGATGCTGTCTTTGCCTGCAGAGCCAGTATTTAACACCTTTGTTTACAAAAGCTCCAGATAACCTTCTCTGCGGGAGGTGCTACAGAAAAGCAAGAGTCTTTTCTAGCTTATTCAAACAGAGCCCCAGGGTTTCTGAAGAATGTACAGGAAACACTGTCCTGGAATTAATATTCCCACTATCCCTTAACGATTTGTCAAAGCTTAATTTTGTTTAATGGGGTTTTTAAATCTGCACAGTCTTTTCCACATCCCATCTTCTCCACCCTGTGGTAGTTCATTCTCGGGCTGCAAGCATTTGCACTGGCCAAACGTATCAGTGGATTTAAAAAAATGAAACAGGTACTTTACATGTAATTAATTTAGTGATTTGCTCAGCTGCTGATTCACGTGCATAACCTCAATTAACATTAATGGAAGTTATGTAGGCATGTCAAGGGCAGAATAGACCCCTAATAATCTAACATGGAATGTTATTACGTTACTGCTGTAATTATATCCTGCACACACATCATTTCTACTTTGCTTCATGAACTGCTCTTGAAATGTGGTGGCTACTCGTCTATTATGCTGTGTCTATTAATGCTGAGGTTACACTAAGCATTGTCCTTCCTTCTTCATTGTTCTGTTGCCTGTCCACAAAAGGTGCACGTAGCTAAATGAGTAACCGAGCTAGTTGGTGTTTTGCAAAGCTACAGGTTTTGATTTCTGAAGGTGATGTTGGAAGCCAGAAACAATCAAGAAATCTGCAGGACAGAGTGTCATCTCTCCTTCAGCATTTTGTTTTTATATATTTTTAATTGGAATCTGAGCATGCATGGCTGAGACACCGTTAACCTCATGGTCAAAGGAAGCTGGGCGTACATAAATCATATCTCTCAAGGAGGTGTTGAAACAATTCTGCTGTTCCAGAGGGATTTTGGTCTTTGGTAGCTGCTTCTTTCAGGGGGGAGAGAGAAGGGAAATGGTCCTATTCTGGTGCACTGGATGTTCCTGGAAGGTAAAGCTATTGCAATAAATTAACCTTATCTAACCAATTGGAATAGCAGTTTTCAAGAGATAAAGCTTAACACAGCTGTCTCAGTCTGTTCTCTGTCTTGTTCTGCCCAGTGAAGTTGTTGTGTATGGACAACAACTTTCCAGATTTGGCTATGGGATATGCTCGGCCTCTGTGTTTGTACCACCATGCTCTGAACTGTCACATTTTAGTATTTGTGTCTTGAGGCTCTTTCCTACAATTCTGCAGAGATAAGGCCTAATACATTTCTGAGTATGTGGGCTACCGTTCAAACCTGCGTATTTGTAGCAGCATAGTATATCCCTGTAAATAATTGTCAGCTCCCTGTGGCCATCTTCCCATGACAGTCATGCCCAGTACTTTGGATGTGATACTGCTGTGGAATCAGAGGTACACACAGTACGCCTGCACCTTTACAGGATCACACAGTTAAGCCAAGTAGTTCAGATTAGCTTAGCAATTAAGGGATAGTGGAAAGCAGCGAACCTTAATGCTGACTGACAACATGGCTCTAGTCGATGAAAAGAGGAAAAAAGAAGCACTGGCAAAAAACTTGAACATTGTGAAATAGCCAAAGACCCCAAGTTAATGCACTTTTAATAAAATCGCTACCAGACAGTCAGCATGTTCTGGGCTGAAGTTACTGGCTGATACCAACATCTGCCAGCCTCTTATCAAGGAATTTGATTTTACTATTTCTGTTTGTGTAGGTCCTAATATTTGTTAAAATGTTTGCTAAAACAGAGCTCTGTTTCCAAGGTAACTGCTACCTAACTTTATTACTAAAACTGCACTAATTCAAACAGGGATCTGAACAAACAGATTCATGTTAATTTCAAGCTCCATTAAAAACACAGGGAAAAGAAATCAATGTTCACCAAATGGAAAAAGAAAAGAAATCAATACAGAAATTTTATTTTCAGCATTTTAAGTGGGGTTTTGTAAACAACAGAGGTTAAAAAAAGTATGACTACATGAGAGTGGTACACAGCATCCTTGTGCGCTGTACTGTAAAACTAGAAAAAGAAGATTCAGTGATAGTGTAGAAATATTCATTAGGGCTATAAAACCTTGAGAAATAGAGCCACAGAAGTGGAGTGACCTGTCTCAAGGCATGTGCAGTCCGGTCTCCTAACATTTTGTCCAGTGCCCCCAGGCTGTGACTCAAGAGTGATGACCAAAAGCCTCAGAGAAGAGCAAGAGTGTGATTGTATCATGTCCTGCGTAACTCTAAGTAGTGTGGGTGACAGCAGCTGTGCCTGTGTTACTGCTGGGGCTCTAACGTTTGCTAACAACCACCAAACAAACACTCCAGGGATCCTGGTTATATGGTTTAATTCCTAATATATGCCAAAGCCCCCATTGCCCTGGTTTTCCCCTGCCGTCGTTACCCGTGCTGGGAGAAAGGCAGGTACGCTGGCACGTGCTGTGGGCACTGTTGCAGTGTGCCGGTGGCAAGCTGGCATGGTGGCAGCTGGGACTATCAGGTAACACGTGCCCCTCAAAGGGGTGTTGGTAATGGGGGTATTACTTGTGGTTGAAACACCATCTAAGCTCTCGAGAGATCTACATCTGTCGCCTCCTTGCTCTGATCCTCAGTGCCACACCCCAGCTGTAAAAGGGGGTCGCATGTCTTGGTTTCCTGATGCTATTTTTGGGCTAGATCCATTATTACGGGCAGCTACTCACAAGGCAGCAAGACTTGGAAGGTGCTGAGTGAATGTTTTTAAACCAGGTCTTTGCATGGTAACTCAGGCATTGGCTCTTCATGCTTTATGTGATATTTATCTGATCCCAAAAGCCCCCATTCCTTTCCTTTCAAATTAAGGCTGTCTTGGCAGGTCCATGCACTTTGAAGCTGTATTGTAAAAAGGTTTTTGCAAGGATTAACAATGACTTTTCCCCTTCACTGGGCCATATCTTTTCCAGTTTGACACTGTTAATATATATTCCCATTTCCAAAGTTGGATGGAGGAGAGAAAGGTGTAGAGATATATATATTTTTCTGAATTCTTCATTACTAGTGTGTTCCCTAAACAAAATATTGTTTTGATGATTAAAACATCGAAAATAAGTGACCCTAACTTTGAAGTGCCTTAAGTGCAGGTAGTGAGAATTCCGGATAGAAGTCAGTTGTTCGAGATCCCAGTTATTTAATTATTTTCAAGAACACAATGTTTCATTCCCACTGTCAGTCTCCTTGACAAGTGGAATTTTAGATGGGTGTGTGATAGTAGATTTTACCTTCCTTACAGGAAAACAGAGAAGGTGATGCCACATACTTGCCCTTAGGTAGAGCTCTACCCTGTGAATAACACATCATCTAACTCAGTAGGGCTCTCCAAAAAAAAGGAGGTAGGTCACAGGGTATGTAGCCAGCACTTATACCCTAAGCACCTGTTTTTCAGTCCTTTGCCTTCTTGGTACCTGTAAAGAAAACAATCTGAGAATGAGAAGATGAAAGCCAAAATCTTTTGGGCGTACACCGATAAGGTCTGACTGGTAAAGAAACTGTGCAAATGGGACAAAACCAGTCTACCGTAGAATGCAGTAGTTTAATTGTGGTTATGCTCCTAAGGATGACTAATGATTGGAACCACTTTCAGAGCACAGTAAAAGGCATGGCCAAGTAAAACCTTAGTGCAGCAGTCCTTTGAAAGAGGGAACTGATAGCAACAGAAGTCTCTGGCAACATTTGAGATGATTTTTGTCAGGACAGCTGGTTTCTCCTCTCATTAGTCTTTTGGAGAGGCACCCTGTATTAAAAGGGCACATGATACCCCTTTTCCTCCCCTCCTCTCCTCCTTCTCTAGCCACCTTGCTAGCATTATATTGTTTACTCTGTATTCTAAATGGCATTTATTTTAAATCTTCTTTGATTCAGTTATTTCACCTTGGCATCCATCAGCTGGCAAACACAAGTAATGAAGTGAAGGGAACATAGTTAAGTTGATATCTTAAATGCACACAAATCCCACATGCTGTGGCAACAACAAAATG
Organism: Tapera naevia; assembly: GCA_033556795.1. Lineage (NCBI taxonomy): Eukaryota > Metazoa > Chordata > Aves > Cuculiformes > Neomorphidae > Tapera > Tapera naevia. The sequence continues at coordinate 11,712,063 of JAUMJJ010000033.1, read as the reverse complement.
AATAACAAACACACTGCATGAAAATCCTCTTAAGTTCCTTTTTTTCAATTCCAGCCTTGCATACAACAGGAGGAACATCTTAAAAAATAATCCCATAATATTCCTGAACTAACAGCGTTGGCACGAGGCACAGGATGGTCTTCTTATGCTTCTCTGCATATCTCAGACAATCACAGCTGCTGCTAGTAAATTAATGGCTGCAAGGGTGTTGGGAGTGGAAGAAGAGGAAGAAAAAAGGGAAGTGGAAAGCCTCGTAGGTGGCCTTGTCTCCACCAAAACTAAATATTTTCATCGGAGCTTTTTCCATTCAACAACTGGCAGCTTTATCCAGAGGCCTTAAACAGACAGAAAAATTCTTACTGTTTTAAGAGTGACTGCTAATAATAGAATTTTTTCTCCTAAGGTGCCCTTCTTTTTTCAATTTTTTTAAAATTCTTACCTGCTGGGTCTGCCTGCTTCCCTTTGCCCTAGAAATTAAACTTTCTTTATGCAAGATTTATGCTAGAGATGTTGGCTGGTATTTCATTGTCAGTCAGGGTGTGATTCTGCTGTGACATTTCCAGCTAGATTTTTATGGCAGCTGCAGTTAAACCAACATCAAGTATAAAAACAAACATTTTTGCTCCCTGGCACAGTTCATTTACATCAGTGAACCAGACTAAAAGGTGCACTACCCAAAGCACTTTTGGCTGGTATTACTTACATCTTCCCCAGAAGGCTCAAATGGGGGGGTGTGTCAGTGCATGTGTGCAAGAGGCCAGCTGAGGTACAGAAGGAACGGTGAAAGAAAAAAAGAGTTCTAACATGCAATCTGTTGTTCTGGTGCTTGGGTAAAAAATCTCCAAAGTGCTCAAGTCTGGAGAAAAAATAGCAGGGCATCCTGACATGTTGAAGACCAGCTGACTCACGCTGTCTTTTGGATTCAGTGGAGGTGGCTGAAGAGGTTGCTGACTTCTGTCTGTCTGTCTCACCTCAGCCAGAGCTTGTTGCTCTCAGAAGCAGGTCATGATAGAACAATTGACCTGGTGGTTCATCAACTGTGCCAAGTAATAGCCTACAATATTAATTTGGTTCAAAGAAATTGTTCCAACAAAGGCTGTATTCGTGATAGTCCTGTAAAAGAACTCACTTTCATTGTCAAACCTTCTAGCCTGCTCTGGACTTTTCCACTTGGATTGAAAGGGTAGAGAGAGCATGCAGGAAGAGTATTATTAAGCTAGAAAGTGTTTTGATAGCACAGTCAGTAATTTAATCATCAAGGGGATTTATCCTTGGGGCTGAAGTTCTTAGTGCTAATAATCAATGGCCAATGGCTCTTTTCTTCACCTTCCTCACATTTTAATAAAACCAGAGCCCACAAAATCGGTGGTGGAAGGACATACATAGGAGAAAAAAAATAAGGAGATGCCAATCAGGTCCTGTGGTGGTTGGAGGGAGGGATCCTGGTGAGGCAGAGTAAGAACAGTGAGAACAGGGGCATGCAGAACCCCAGGATGAAGGAGAATAGGAAGATCCTGAGCAAGGAGGGATTGGGAACCTGTAATCAGTGAGCTCCCATAATTGTGAATGTGTAATCTCAGCATGTTGCTGGGACTCCCTCATTTACTCCTCAAATGTACTTTTCTCCCTTCTCCGATGAGGCTTAGAGGTGGTGCTTGCAGTCCAGGACTGTCCAGCTACAATGCCTTTTCCATTGGAAACTTTTCCCAGTTTCCTGGGAATGTCCTCTGTCTCTATCTTCCCTCTCTGGCACATAGTCTTTGCATTGTTAAATACAGATGTGTACTTATTCTGCAAGGTTCTCTGCCACTTGAATTTATTTGGCTTTATGTGTTGTTTTCTCTTCAGCACTTGCTTTCAACCTCTCTGGACCAAGGGGGGAGAGAGGGTGTTGGGGAGAGACTGATGTAAATTAACCATCTAGTGTAAATCCATATAACTCCACTGACTACAATGAAGCTGCACTGAATTAGTGTAGCTGAGAACTTGCTTTGTCACGTCTCCCTCTTCTGTGCATTTCATTTTGCCTGTTGTGAAAAAAAAACACAGAAAACCACTCCACCAATACTCCAGTTCTTTCTGTTTTACTTTCCTAAGAGGAGCAGCTGTATGCTAATAGTCTACTTCTCTAGTGGGAAATAGAAAGGGCTACAGCATGCTTTGATAAACCTGGAAGCGGACTCTGATGCTAGTGTGCAGGGAGAAAAACACAGAGCTTTTCCCCCCCTCTTCTCCTTCACATCAATTTCACACTCCTTTGGTTCTGTTGACCTCCATGGATTCTCTCCTAATTTACGGTGCCATAAGCAAAATCACAGCGATACCCTCTAAAATGTACAGAATTGTTTTTGGCTTACACCGATGAACACAATGTAGTCCAGGGATTTGAAATGGCGTCTCTCTTCTTGGTGCTATACACCTTCTCCTATGCTTCTGCTGCTCATATTGGCGTGTTTTATTTGGATGTGTAAGAGAGATGCAAACAGTATTGCAATCACATGGCCTGCTGCTTTGGAAGATCCTGAGGGACTCAGTTTCTGCCATATTTTCTTTTTAAACAAAGAGTTGGATGTTGCAGCATGATGGATGGAGCAAGAGTCAAGCCCTTGACTGTGTCAGTACCCTGAGGGTAGGTTTGGAGTTGCCAGTCCACGGATTAATTTCATGCCATAGGTGGACTGGAAGCACTTTATTTTGCCCCGTTCTTCCCTGTACCTCGGTGCACGTCCAAGGTGTGCCATTAATCAGCCTGACTATGTGGACTGTTCCATCTTATTGCTTAATTAAGATTCGTCAGTAATTTACTTGAGATTAATACCTATTTATATGAAGCTGAAGTTTCATCTGTTTGGAGGATGAGTTATTGAACTGAATTATATGAAATAAATCAATAAAATATTACTGGAAATGAGAATGACTCTCTCTCCCTTGCAATTCAGTCCTTTGACCAAGCTCACAGCCAAAACTCAGTTAAGGGAGGCGTTCACATTTACACTCAGCTTCCTATCTTCCAGCTAGATATGATGTCTATTAACATCTCTGATCACCTTGCTGTTGTTATCTGAATTGTATTATAAAGTCAAGACTTGACTGAGTGCTGCTAAAACATGAGAACTGTTTTTAATCACTTACAGGGTAGTGGCCCTGGTACGATATGGCCCAGAGCCCAGTCTTCCCAGTGGTTACTACAAAACCAACACCCTCAAACTGGTCTCAAATTGCTATTAAAGGAGTGCTTTGTATCGCCATATATACACATTATTCATGAAGAACAGCAGGGAGGTCATCAGTGGGTGATGTCCAGAATATGTGGTATAAATTGCGGAGTAAAGCTAATACAACTTGTTTACCAAATGCAAATAGCTTCCACTTAATATCATGTTTTAATTCTATTACAGTGCCGAGGGAGATTTTTTCTTGGCCACGTTGCCTGCCTCTGGTGACTTCCCTTAAATGGGGCTCTCTGAGCAGGACCACTCTCTCACCAGAGGCACCCTGCCAGGAAAACTCCAGGCAATATTGAAAAACAGAGCTAGCTTTTCTGCCTTTTCTTCTGTATCTTCTCTTTCTCTCCTAAGCTTGACTTTCTGGGATAGATGGCACATCTGCCCTCTTGCTATAAAGACATGCAGTTTTATTTTGGTGGATAGCTGGTTACTTTCCACTCCCTCTTTTCCTGCTCTTCGCTCAGCCTTATCCCAAATGAGAAGTGCAGGAGGTTTGTCCTTTTCTCCATTTCTCTGAAAAAGTATTTATTTCTGCTACCATTTGATTAACAACCTGCCACAGAGGAGGTCTTCCAAGAAACTGGAACCTTATTTTCTTTGCAATAATTGTTCCTGTCTTTACAACAATCTTTTCTAACATATGACCAGAATCAGACTGTAGAGATGTGAAAGGATTTGACATTCGGTGACTCAAGTGGCTGCTGCAGCAAATGCTAGGAGAGGAGGAAATGCTAATGTTGAGTGGACTTCAACAGTTCAGAGGTGTTTGTTGAGATAGCAGTGTTCATCTCTAGCCTGGAGCTTCTGTTGGTTTGAAAAAAAACCCATTCTCCTTCAAGGTTTTGGTGAAAGAAGAGGGCTTTTCTCTTACTTACATGTAATTCAGAAGAGTCTTTTGACTAGACCCTAAAGCGAGGACAACCTTCACCTCTTACCAGCTTCTCACCTTGTCCCTCTTTCACTTCATTGCTTCTTTTAGCTTCCCTGTGCATCACTGCAGTCGTCACTGAAAAGCCTCCTTAATGCTTGTGCCATAGAAAAGAGTTCACACAACTAAGAAATGAGATGCTCTCTCAACAGCAGGTGCTGGTCAAAGCAGGGGTTAATGTGCTCTTCTGGCCTCAGACGAACTCAGTTTCAGAGCACCCCCATGCCCCAGCTGTCCTTTTCCACCCTTCTAAACATTATCCCTGCTTCATATCTGCCAGAATAACTGCAGGTTGGAGGTGCTCCCTAACCCAATTCTGTCACAGTAATCTGGGTCAGCCTCAACACTTCCAGTACTACATTTATTTTTGTAGCTCTCATCACTTGAACAGTTGGGTTAGAGAGCCCTTTCATGTGCAATTATGCTGACGAAATTGAGAGGGAAGTAAGCTCCAGAGGGGACTGAGCAGAGCAGCACAGAAGTGCCAGTGGCCAGGACAGCAGACTAACTACTCCCTAAAGTACACAATAAACCTTGGGAGGAAGAGCCCACGTCAGTTTTTTTGGTGTGGTGACTCTTCTGTCCTCTCCTGGTAACAACAGTAGGTGGGAAGTATACAAATTCAGGATTTCATTCCTAAATCCATGATGTGCTTGCATGCTAACAAATTATAGGTTCCCTAGCTAAAACTCTTTCCACCTTGGCACAGCCTCCTTTTTCTGTAGTTGAAGTTACTGATTTGAGACTCAGCCTTGCAGTAAGCCTTGTAGGGTGCTGGTATCAAGCTACAAAAGATTTCCTGAGGAAGGGTGCCTTACGATTTCTCAGGTAAGCCTTCAAGTTGGCTGAAAACATGCCTGGACATTGGAAGAGCACAAAAGCTGATGAGCTCAACCTCCATGGAAACAGCACAGCAGCAGATGGATTTGCTGAGGAATGTAATCATTGGTGAATGCTAGGGTTTTTAATTTAATATCAGACAGAAGAAAGCTACAAAGTTTGGAGCTGAACTTCCTTGAAGTTTAGTAGAGGAGCAGGGAGGAATGGTTTATATCACAGATTTTGGTCCACCTCCTCTTTTGATTTTTAACTGTTGGCAAAGGGCACTAGCGAAAGAAAGAAAATAAATCATCTGGACATTTCTTTTTATTATTAGCTAAGTCTGGTATTTTCCTAGCTGCTCTTCTTCTAACCCTTCCTGCCTCTGTTTCCATCCTTCATTTCACTGAGATTATTCTATATGCTAGAGCTATTTTTCTACAAAAAAAAACCAAAAAAGCCAACTACAAAATCTTTAGACATTTGCCCCTGGAAAGAAGTACATTGTAAATAATGAACAGGAATAAGAGCCTCGTGAGGATCTGAGTCCAAGTAGATGTCACTGTCTTGGAACTGAATATAATACCTCTGAAAATAAACCCGTCCTGCCAGTCCCACTCCCTGTCACCTCTTCAATAATATCTGATCACTGGAGCAGGCCTGGCAATTGAAGGAAAGCTGTCCTTTGCCCCATGAGAAACTGGCGCACAGGAGAGCATACGCTGCCAGCTCGGTGTCGGACTGTTATGACACCGGAGTTGCTAACCATTTTACACACAGTTGGAAGCAGCTTTTACATGACTTCCACATTCTCAGGCTTTCCGACCTCTCCCTTCAGCATGCCCCTTTATTAAATATAATGAAAATGTCAAGACTGTTTTTAGACCCACTCTCCTGGGTGCATTCACCTCTCAAGTGAAAAGGAGTTTGTGGCTGTGGGTGCAATACACGTTTATTGAACTATCTTCACAGATATTGGTGGCCACTTTTTCAATTTAGCCTTAAGTGACTCCACATAGTGGTGGAAATGAAGCAGCCAGTATAAACAAATGTATGTTTTGTGCCTGCAGTTTAGATCACTTAAGCTGTTTGTTTTTTACTGCTGAGATAGAGAGTTAGGAACTGACTGTGGCAGAAGACCTTACCAGTTGCCTGCACCGCAGTACACGGCCAGCTCCAGAGTAAGGATATTTACAGAGAAAAGTGCCTGAGTAGCCATATGAATTTAGATTCACACTTTGATTTATAGCAGTGTAATTTTCCTGTAGATCCAAGCTTTTAAATTTCTTCTGTAATTTATACCTGTATTTAATACACACACATATTTATACCCTATGAGGTTATCATACCCATGTGGTAAGATGCCAAAGCAGGTGCTAAATTGTATTTAATCTGACTTTCACCTTTGGTCACCTCAGTCTTTGACCTTGAGAAGATTTTTGCTTGAGAACAACATCTTGGTTGTCCGTTCCCCTGGGTTTAAGTATCTGGAAATATTAACTCTAATTAGAGCAAATTTATATATTTGTAAATGAAAATACATATCTGAGATTTCATACCTCAGCCAATTTCCTTTAAGCTTCCCCATATTGACCAATAGTAAAAATTTCCTTTTCAAATACAAAATCCTGCTTCCACTCAAATATCAACCATCCAATCAATCAATTAGTCTGCCAGATGGTTTTCTGTATGTACAATATTCAGTTCTGCAAATAGTGACAGTTGTAAGAAACAAATATCAATATACATCATTATGGAAGTGCTTGAAAGGAAGAATTTCTGCTACCGGATGGCTGAGAAATCCTCATTTCCAGAGGAATACAGCAAGTGTTTCCAACCGTGGCAGACTGGAAAAACAAGATTTTAAAATCATGACACTGACTGACAGAACTGCTGTTTTAGGGAGTAGCTTAGACTTTTTAAAATGCAGCATTTATATTTATTTTCCCTCACAGGTCTCTGCTAAGGCAAATTAGCAGTATAGGTTGAGGGATTAAGAAAACAGATGTTAATAAATTCTCATTGTTAGTGTTTGTGCTTGTAAATCCTTTGGCATAAACAAGAGGCAGTGGTGTGGCACAGTAAAAATCCAAGTGTCAGTCATGCCAGGGTGACTAATATAACTCACTTGTGGCCTCATTAATCATGAGTGGAGTAGACATCCCAAATTCGTGTCAATAACAGCTTTATGCCACCCCAACAAATAAGGAATCCTCTATAGATATCCTCAGGTAGAGCGAGCAACCCTGGTCCTTCGCTGGTGTAAACTACCTGAACTCTGCCAAGGACTGGTGAGCAATGCCCATTTCTCTTAGCCGAGCATCTGACCCACATTTGCTATTTGTTATCACAACTTTATTTTTTGGGAGCCAGCAGAGTTATTGTGGCTCCGAACAAAGTGTTTGCCAGGCATGTCTCCAAATACTCTTTGGGAACTTTATACAAAATACAGCCTCTGCCCCAGTAATAGGAAATAAATTGAAGATTTTTTTTTTCCCAGGTGTAACTGATGCCATCTTTGGACATTGAATCCCTGAATAAGGGGTTCATACAAGCAATCCTAACAAGCACGTTTGGTTAGATTGCAGAAGCATGATAATTAACAAAGCAAATCAGGTAAACAGATTTCTAGTCTTCTTTAAAAGGTCTTGGTGTTGCTGTCAAACTGCTCACTTTAACTTCATATCCCAGCCTGTGGAGCTTTCCTTCCTGAGAGTGACACCAAGACTGCTGCAGATGTTATGGTCTACTTCACTCTGATAGCCAAGAAATGGGCTGCATGCACTTTCACAGCCAGTTGAAAGCAGCATAACAGTGGCTGTGCAGTCTGCCCGAGGAGAGGACTGATCTGGTTGAAAAGCCATCACTATTTCTGTGGTCCAGGTGGATTAGCTCCTCACTCCAGGTGACCTCGCTGCCACATGTGCTAGCAGAAGGGAGGCATCACAGACATTGGGCTAAAGGGCAGACCCTCTGCCTCTTGTGGTGGCTGTCTGCATGTGGGTCAGCTTGGTCTAAGAGCCGAAACACGCTGTGAGGAGAAAGCAGTCATACAGATTCAATAAAATTTGGTCAATGCTTTGAAGGCTGAAGAATCTGACAGCACAGTGCTTTTTAGAACTCTGAAAATCTTACTGGTATGGCAGCAGGTTAGACCATCCTGACATTTGGGTAAAATCCCCCCGAACCTACAAGCAGAAAAAAGGCTCTTTCATGTCTCATTATCCTGCAGCAAAAACGGGCAAGAAAGTCAATTTCTCCCCTGCATCATCATCCCCAGATGATGAGCTGCAGTTCAGGTCAGCCAGGTGGGATGCCTGCGGGGTCGCATCAGCCTCCTAGGGTGGCATCCACCATGCCTGCTGCAGCAACAGTAGCATTGCATCTGGATGGAGCATGAATTTTGGATTTTGCAGGGTGTTCTTGGGCCCAAGATAAGATGGCACGGCTGACATTTCCTTTCAACACAAGCTGCTGCACAGGGTGACAAAAGTGCAGCCAACAGGCCATGTGTGGCTCCTGAGCATGTTTGGTGCCGCTGCACATGGTGCTTTGTGAAAACCCCCAGCAAGGCTGAAGTGCAGCAGCCAGATGTGTCCTCACCTCCTTCCCTCTGTTCCATAACATACCATAGAGCAGGAGGGAGGGCCAAAAGCCACACAAGGTATAGTGCCAAGTACCCAGATTCTCCTCCCCACTGGAAAAAAAGGAGTTTCCTTAAGGTAGCAATCTGATGTTCCAATATTCCTCCTAAATCTCAGCACATTTGAGTCTAAAGGTGACTGAGTATCTAGTTGATGATATTTGAATGTCTGTGTTCAGAAAGGTCAGATGTTTTCAGCTGAAGTTGATAGGCTGATCATATGGATGAGTGGAGACTGAACAAAGAAAGACCTGGGCCAAAGGAGTTTGCTGGCCTTCCTTTAAAAGTTTTTTTCCTCTACCTAGGACAGAGGAGCTCATGGATACGAGTACCAATGGTGGGTGTTTGGCAACATGTAAGCCCAGTTTGGGCAGGCTGGCAAACTGCAGTGTGTAAGAGAATCAGCCTGCTAGTGAGCTTGCAGGTTGCATCCCAGGACGTTGAAGTGGCCAGTGAGATGCCTGGTAGAGCAGTCACCCGTGTACCTACATGATGTGAAAGAGGTATCATTTCATTTTGTGTGTGCACACCTCTGGCTGAAAATAGAAGCCAAGTTAAAAAAAAAATTAGGAAGAAAAACAGAAAACAGAAGAGCTATGAGGTTTCTGGTTATTGTGGTTTTGTGATGTATTCAAAACCATGGTGGAATATTAATTATTTGTGTGCAGTAATATTTATATCATGCATTAGCAGGGAAGAGAGGAAAAAAGGGAGTCTTGGACACCGTTGAAAATGGGCTGACATCGATACAGGGGCTATCTGTGAGTCCTGCAATCCTCAGGTCCACAGAAGCTGCAATGATTCCTATGAGCTGTATCGAGTCCCTTGGAGCTAAGCCAAGGGATGCCACATTTTTCATACCACTCATGTAACTTGCAGGTCTAAACTTTCATTTTTAAGGAACCCGCTGCCTGAAAGGCAGCATATCAATGGTGGTGCTTGTTCTTTCAGCTCTGATGGCAAAGACTGCTATCTTACCAGGGAATTCACAGGTAGTAGCTCATATTTACTTGCTCACCCTGGGATGACCCAGAGCAGACCAACTTCACACCCCTGAAGCTACAGCAGATGCTCCTTTCTCTGGAGTTTATTCTTGCTTTGTGAAAAGGCCGTGTGAAGGCTCTTTATAATAGACTTTTGGTGCAATTATTGTAATTTCGGAGTATAACTCCATCTTGGTGTCTGATACAATTTTTCTCCATGCCTCATAGACGGGACAGATGGGGAGAAAGAGAAGAAACATGAAACAGGCTCCTCTATCTCGGGCCACAGGATGATATAACATCGAAGCATGTTCCTAGAGATGGAGGGGCAGTCGTTTAGCTCAGCTAAATGCTGATAGTTTTCAGGGGCTGAGCTCAATGACTACCATTCCACTCTTCCATCTTCTTTCAGCACTCACAAAGGTTGAGTGCCGAAATGTTGGTAATTGGAAAATCTCATCAGGCTGGTCAAAAGGGGGCTCTCCTTTGCAGCAGTTATCACCTGTGAGGGGAGGGAGGGAAGAGGAAAGAAAAACCCAAACTGGAGACAGGGAGTGAGAGCAAGAGCTGATGAGTTGGCAGATGCTGCTGGATCAATGGCTGTATCATGGCAGAGAAAGCAGTGACAGCCCTCTTGGAGCTGTCAGTCACTGTTGTTTTGGGTAAATGCCAGCAAACAGAGTGAGAGAAGAGATGGGGGAGGGAGGCACCAGCCTACTGGGCCACTTTTAATTACTTCAGGTCATATCAGACAGAGAACTGCCCACCGTGACAGATCAGTCCTTCTCAAAAGGCTTGCATGCAGCCTAGGGTAGCAATCAGGGCTTATGTTCATGCAGGCCCTTTTATCCAGAAAAAAAAAAGCCACAACTCAAAGCACTGCCACAGCCAAGCGACAGGCAGAAGCATATTGTGCACATATACGCATCTGCGTGTCGCGCAGGGCTCCCCTGGGCTGGAGCAGCGAGGGGCATCTGTCTAACAGCGCATGCAGCGACACTACACGACTTTCTGGGCAAGAGGGAAAGTAGGGGAGGCTCGGTGGTGTGATGGCTTCCCTGGATGGGAGCCAGAGCATTAGCACATCTGAGGTAGGGCTCATGTACCTCTGAGTGGCTTGAGTTGTTTGCCACAGCTTCCAGAAAGGGATCTCACCATTGCCTTGCTACTTTTCTCCTTAGCTATCACCTTCTTTGAAGTCTTCAGTGAGGCTTGTGGCAGCAAGATCCTCTCCCACAAGTGCTCTGCAAAGCCAAATTTATGTGGAGTTTTTTTGCACCAGCAGCAAGGTGTTGTCACAGGAATGGTCTCAGCCTTTCTGAACTTCATTACCACCACAAATTCCTTAGAATTTTCTAAAAAGAAATATCACCATCGTATAAATATATTTGTGGCCGTATTCATCACTGCCATATATGAAACTCATGTAAGAGCCTTGCTTTCTTCACACACAGCAATCTCCTGTTGACTTCACTGGAAGCTGCATTTGCATTCAGGTTGCAAGGTCAGGTTGTTAATTATGCAAACTCACCTGGTCCTCCTGAGCTCAGCACAAATTCAAATGGACATGCCCTGATGAAAATATGTCCTGCATTGCCCGGCTATAGATTTCAAAATACTAGTGTCCCTTGTGGAAACAGCATTTGGTATTTCTAGAAGATTCTGGTCATGTGTGTCTCCTCTTACTTTCTTCTCAGCAATAATCTCGGTGTAAGGGCTTCTGTCTCTGCCTCTGTGCTTCTCCTTCAGCAGAGCTGATTTGATTGCCTATGGCACTGGACTTTTGACTGTATCAATGAGCTGATGCAGATTTAAATAATAAATCGGGCAATGTCGGTTTTACAGTGCAAACGTTCTTACCCAGAGATGATGCAGGAATGCAAAAAAAAGCGGAGAGAAGAGAGGTAAAACTGATCTAAATTGAAATTTGCCCCTGTAGTGTTACATTGCAGTGGGACTCAAAATTAAAATGATCATCAGCCATGCCAGTGGGGATGAGGAGAATTAGGTGTTGATTCTGTTTCAGATCAAATGTGTGTGTAGTCCAAAGGTGCGAGTTTGGCTTATATAAAGGAGAAGCCTTCATTATAAATCCAAGAGGCCACTTTAATGAGCTGGTTTAATCTCATGTAGTTTGACTGATTGTGGTGGATTTGGCACAGGCAGCACCATGCTGCCTGGAGGATGAGATCTGGCAGCGTGCTGGACCCCCCGCTGTACCACCTGCATGCCACTGAGTGCCAGCATCTTGTGTGGGTGCGTGCCCCACCATGGCTGCAGGGATGCCTGGAATTTGGTGGTGTTCTCTCTTGCTCCATTGGACTTGGTGATTTTATCTGCTCTCTCCATTCTCTGCATTTTCTCCAGCTGGCTGGCTCTGGATAACAGCTTTGGATAAAGGATTTTCAGGAATGGGAAACTTATTCTTGAAACACAGCAGTTCTAAATTGCTACCAACTAGATATTATTTCACCTGTGTCATGGGTTTTTCCTCCTATGATATTCATAACACTGTCTTCTTGTGCTACTCTGTCATTTAGGGGGACAGTCTTTCTATTATAGGCACACTGCTTTCCCCTTCCCCCAAACACTGTTTAACTCCAACACGATTAAAGCATGGCATTTATATTCTTGGTCTGTCAGACTGATGCAGACAGAACAATAGAAAAATAAGGCACTTTAGTGCCATCCTAGACTTCCCGTGTAACCTCAGAAAGGTTATTGTAATGGCAGAGCTAATCAACACAGTAGAAAGGTTTTTTTTGAATAGTCATTGCTATTCCAAACGATGACTCTACTCAACAATTCATACTTCCTTTAGTTATTTGATTGATATTTGATCATCTACCTAAAGGGGCTTTTCTTGCACAAATGTTAGGGGAATGGCTGATTTTTCTTCCAGTGCCTTGTTCACCTGCAAGCAAAAGTATTTGAGGAGAAGCAAGAAACACATGTTCTTCATTGTTTGCCAACACCCATTATTGCTATTAGTGCTACTGCTATGGAGTCGGGAGGTTTCAGATAGGGTATGATCACAGCATGTGACCTGGATCAGAGCTGTTCTGACTTCCCAAGTTAGATGATGCTCTGAGACTGAATTTATAAGGCATTATACAACCATATGGGAAGAAACACCTGCTGTGAAGATGTTCCAGGTGAGATCTCACCTGATTTACAGATTCCAGTATCAGACCAGGGAAGAGACTCTGTGTCATTGAGTGGGAAGAGTATGCAGTCAGGGAAGAGGAGCTTGTACAAGCAATCACAAATACAAAGCTTAAAATCAAATTGATAAGTCACAGTTAGGCAAAAAAATCCCTTAAAATCAGCAATTAGCATAAGCAGTGCTGCTGGTAAAAGAGGCTTGGAGAAAGAGAAGAGATGGTGTGTTGAAGGAGAAGGTTGGTAGATTGGAGGACACTCAAAAAGTGACCGGATACTTACCAGTGGGATACAAATATTTTTCATTTGTGGGCTGAAGATTCATATAGGCATTGAAATCTGAAGAGTGGTCGTTGGTTGTTGTCCCAGTTTCTGATGGTAATTTTCCCTCCCAGCATTTGTCCTCCTTTCGCACAGTCTGTGCCGTGTCCAGATAGTGAGGCGGGATAGACTTCTTCTTATTTTTTGTCCTCTCTCACTTTTCTTCTTCACTGCAAGTTTCAGTCCAGGTTGGGACATCCTGAGATGCGCGACTTTCTCCCTGCTGGGTATGAGGATGGGCATTTCCGTCTTTGTGCTCTGGGCTGCCAGAGCAATAATGTTCTTTCCAGGAGTGCTAGATTCTTTCTAAAACTATTTCAAACAAATGAACAAACAAACAAAAAATTTCTTTTTGCTAAGTACTTACTGTATTACACAGGCCCAGCAGCAACTTTTTAATGACAAACATTTCCTAAGGTTTCTGTTCACACTTGGACACAATGATTGCATACAGAAGCCACGTTATGCATACGTCAGACCAAGCATAACAGCAACTGCTGCTACTCCTGCTGCTACTAAAGAGAGAGCAACTAATCTCTTTAATTATTGGAGAAGAATTAAGGCTTTGATTTGCCATATTTCAGAAACAGGTATTTCTCCCTTGCAGGCAGGGGAGGAGATGCTATTTACCTTTGTGTTCTGCTGCAAGAGAGGCTTAAACTCTTGGGTGGATGACCCCCACCGGCAGCATCTGATTGAAGAGTGGAGATGTATGCACACTCACCTCCCTGTTATCTGTATGGGAGTTGGCATGCGTGGGTTTTCTCCCACTCTGGCAGTGGTACGTGCAAGGCAAAAGGGCTGATTTGCTCCCTGGAGCTGTGGTAGGATCAATGCTCTTGAATCCATGGGCAGTAGGAGGGGGCAAGCTGAGAGCAAGGTTAGGCTCTCTCTGGAAGCAAGGCGAATGCAAATGACAGCGGGATTGTCTGGGCACTGCTGGAGCCCACTTATCTGCAAGTGTGCTATATGTTCTGGGAACCACAGGGCTACTGGCGCATCGGCCGTCTCCAGCGAAGCCAGCACATCTGCCTCTTTCGCCTGGGAGGAAGAGCTGGTGAATCGGGAGTGGAAAATAATCATGGGGTAATTGTCTTCTTGATGAGGATTTTGTAGCATGTTATTGAGGAGGACCTTGCTAGCCACGTGCTGGAAAGGGCAAAGAGAGATGGAGGAGCACTTGAAGGACAAGGGAGGGTCTGCTGCCAGTCATCCCTAGTTAAAGCTGGACTGGACTGGACCATAGTGGTTTTCTCTGAAATGCTACCAACATTTGGTGAGCCTCCTTTTCTAAACTCTCCTCCCAATCTCCTTTCTTATCCCCTTTCAGACCCTTACCTCCCTATCAGTGTTACAGCAAGAGCAGTGCAGCCATGGAAAAGTGCAAAAAAGATCCTTTCCATCCTTTCAACTCCCTGCTGCCCTCCCCTCCCTTCCCCCCCACAAAGGAGCTGTAAGTATTCCTCTGTATCACAAAAAGGACCTGCCAAAGGGTCTAGGACAGAAAGGGTTAAACTCAGACGAGCACTAGCTCCAACACAGTTAATCCATATAAAGCTCATGGATTTCTCTGCAGTGATCTTTGTGGTTGTCATTTGCATTTTTTTCCTTTTGTGAAATCTTTTCTTCTTTCCTTTTACACTCGTATGCATGCAGAAATTAGCATATTGTACCGAGAGTGGGAGATGTAAGAAGCCGACCCCCTGCTGTTCAGCGGATTGTGCAATCTGCAGGCAGCATCAATTTTTCAGCAGTTTTCTCATTTCTCATTACAGTCAGGGCACCGCACAGCTCCCGATTCAACACAATCCCTAGTGGTCCTACAGACAAGCATATGGGCTGCCGAATATCCATACTGCTACTTTCATAACATTAATATCCTTGTTTATGCTTCCACCGTAATTAATCCTGGTATTAATATAGTTCTGGCTTAGCTTTACTAATCATGCATGGGCTAGCAGGATAATTATGTCAGTAGGCTCTGGCGCTGATATTTGACAGCAGTTTGCTAACCTAAGGAGTGGCACATAAACACTTTGACTGATCCTGCCTTGGAAACAAGGAAGGCGAAGAGACGAGGAGGAGGGTGGATATGGTGAATCAATGTCTGATAACTATAAATAGTGTTTGTAAAATAAGGAAATTTCACAAGCACAATAAAGTTGTCCTCGGGTATCAAACTCCGTGGTTGTCATAGTGATGTGTGCATTATTAAGAGGGTGTTGTTCGCTCTGGCATCTAATCTTATAATGAGGACGGCTCATTATTGGCCTGACGAGAGTCTCTTTCCCCACTGGCCACATCACAGCTTGTCGGGTGCTTGGGGCTGAGGGGGAATTTTCCCTGTGCTCCTTCCCTGCTCTCCATCTCACCCCACCCTGAATAACTTTGACAAGCTCTTGGTGTGGCAGACTGCTATGCAAGGGCTAAGGGATGTCCAGCACTTGGCAAGCCATTTCCCGATTTTCGTCTGGGTTTGAGCTTGCCTGTGACTTTAGTGGGTACAAAAAATTATGCTGTAGCCACCTTAGTCTCTTTGGCTGTAGCCACTTCAGTCTCTTTGGCTGTCCATGGCCCTTGTGTTCATTAACATTGCAGATTGGGGAGTTTAAAACGAACCGTTGGTTTGCTTTTATTTCTGCACCTGTTTCTGCTGCCTGACCATTCCCAGCAAATATCCTTCGTGGGGTCAATGATGCTCCTTCATGCCAGGCGCACGGCTTAATGGAACTTCCTTTGCTTATCATTAACCACTTTGCATTTTTATAGAGCGCTAATAACCGGCGTGCAGGCTTGCTTTTAATTCCCTTCTGAGGTTTGTACATGGCGGTCACATCCCTTCCCCTCTCCCTAAACAATCCAATTATCACAGTTTGTCACACAGGCGTGGATGACCAACACGCCACCTGCTCTGCCAGCGGGCCTGATCCTTTGGGATGGCAGCCAGGCACGGAAGTTCAAGTTTTGCCTTAGCAGGACCCTTTAAATGGCTTTAAAAATCATATATCTGCTTTTGTTGGCAAAACTAAAACCAGAACCTGAAATCAGCTGTGAAATTGCATTGTTTGAAGGTCTGGGATTTGAAAATGGCTTAAAAGAATTTCATTCTTCCCTCTCCCCCTCTTTCTTTTCCCCTTTTTGTCAGAAATAGATTTCTGTCTAGACAGGCAACCTGTGTATTGTTCCAGCTGAGTTAGGATTAAAATGACCCTGGCGACGTAAGGGTCTGATCAGCTGGAAAGTCTGAAAAGTGGAAGTTAATGGGAGTGCTGCTCACAGTCTCCTACAGTCTCCTACCCATGTAAGCATGAGGTCAACATTAAGGATGTGATTAAATCTTACCCAAAGACATGGGTGGAAATATTCCCCACATCTTTAGTTAATTTTTGCAGCAGCCCCTTTGAGCTGTGCCTTTAAATGCCCCCCCTAGGTCGGACATTACTTGACTCAGCCCTCCCTATGTGATCTCAGCTCCTTCCCAGCAGTTGCTGGGTTTTGGGGGATGGCAGCCCCAAGGCACTTGGCTCCTGTTCACCAGTGGCTGGGCCATAATCATGGAGCACAATACCACAGGTTCTGCTCCGGAATTTATTTTTTTAAGTTAAAGGGTCACTTGCTGCAACACAGAACTAGTCATAACACTGGGAATTTCATCCCAGGTCTTCTTCCTCTCAGGCAGAGAATGCAGATGGAGATGACAGAGCAATGTCTCTTTGGCCCTGAACCCTGATGCTTTCTTTGCTCAGCAGCAGGGTTTTGGGATAGGTAGAGCCCAGTCTGAGTGGCGAGCACATGACCTCAGGAACAGCATAGCACTGGGCACATGTGCCCTGAGAGATGCTGAATTCATGGTTTGGGTAATCCATCTACAGATTGCCAAGGGTGAGCTGGGATTTCCCCAAAGAAGAAGAGGTGGTCCCTTAAAGATCTCCACTAAGCATTAATGAGAGATATCTTCTTATAGAGGCTTCTGTATATTTACAATATGCACCAGGGTTTCTCCACAGCTTCCTTCCAGTTTTGTTTTCTTTGCTCTTTTGACTGTTGTGTTTCCACTGAAAATAGTAGGGTCTCTCCATTAAGGGTTTTGTGCTGCATGTGCTCCTTGTCAAAGGGAATTTAGCACATGACTAAACCAAGAGACTGGAAGAGGCCCTCAAAGCATAGCTAGGTGGTCCTGTATATCTCTACTGGTTCACAGGAGAAATCATACCTGCCCTGAAGCAGTTGTCTCCAAACAAAATCTATGCGTTTGTCTGGAAAGAATTTGGATAGACCACAGACTTGTATGAACCTTTCACCTTTCCACCAAATCCCCAAATTCCAAATCTTGATATCCAGAATATTTGAAAGTTATATGGTATTTAAATGCTGGACATAGAAAATCTTTTAAATATGTGTGACTAGTAAATGGATTGACATTTTGTCTTGTATTTCAAAAGGCTTTTTCTACTGGGAAATTAGGCTCTACTCATACTATTGTGATAATCCACTTATAGTCCAGTTCATCAATATCTTAAGTACCCACATGCTTTTCCTCTACAACAAAGTAACTTTGTCATTTTCATGCTGGTTGTCAACCATCTCAAGTAAATTGCCTAGCAGAATATGGGTGAGTTTTAGCCAACTGTGTATACTTTAATAGCATAGACTCAATAGTGCTACCAGTAATTATATTTTCCAGTGACCAGGAGCTTGTTAGACCCCTCAGAGTACAACTACTCTGCTCTCTACCCTCAGGACCTTGCAAGCTGACACCAGATGCTGTAGGGAAAGGGAGGGTTGTGGATGAACACGCGCATCAGCATTAGAATGTGGCTGCGTGGCAAAGCTCCGTTTACAGAATGGAGAGGTAATAAATAGACAGGGTAAGTATAGTAACAAAGATCTTTTGTTTGGCTCATTCTTGATCAGGTATATCAGTCTGTTAATTTGTTCCTTCTGGATTCCCTGGAATGACAGAACAAGTCCTCAGTTTTGCATGCTGGTAACTCACTGACAACAGAAGCGGCTCGTGGAGCTATGGCCACACATTGCTATGGCAGCTCTAGATGCAAATGGTTTTAGAAAAGTTTTGGGTAGAAATGGGGAGGATGGATCTCCTGGCGACTGAAATGCAACCTGAGACCCAGAGGGTGCCTAAGCTGCTGACAGACAGAAGCTGAGAGGGCATTTCAGGGAAAAACGTTTGTATGCAAACCCTATCTCTATTCTTTCTAAACATCTGCCTCTGACCACTGTCAGAGACATGCTACTGGGCTAGGCAAATCCTGGTTTAATGCTATGTGGCTTTTCTTAATCTATTTTAGTGTGTACTGTTCATACCCAGTGCCTCTGGCTTTGTGGCATTCCATCTGCTGCAGGTAGCACTGCAGACACCGGGCAGAGATCGAGGCCCCTGCTTTCCATCTCTGTGAGCCAAGATGATGAAAATTCATTTCATTCCCCATGAGGACAGAATTACTAATGCAAAATGCCACTAAGAGCTTGCCCTGTTACTCTGGGTCTTGAAAAGGGAATCCTAGCAAACTGGGTAGGTATTAGCTTGTTTTCCATCACTGCCCTGAGTTACTACAAAGGAGACACGGGGGAGCAGAAACATAAACAGACCATGGGATTTCTTTATTAGTGCATGAGCACTGAAACTATTGCTCACGTCATATAGTTTGAGTCAATTCTGGTTTAGGTTATCTGCTGCCCATATATTCACCACACAGAAATATCTGACAGCAATTACATTTAGTGATGATGTTAGAAATCAGAATCATATCTCCTCCCTGAGTTTATAAAAGGACCTTTTCAACTGTGAGACCCCAAATGGACAAACCAATTATTCATATGTGTTATTTGAAGTATGGTCTTTAATTCAGGCTCACTCATTTAAGCGTACTTAAAGCTGAGCAAGTAAAGGAATGCTTTGCTCGACTGGACCTAGGTGAGTTTCCCAAGCACTGTTAGAAGTTAAACAGCTGGAGGTTTTTTTTAATATTTCCAAGACTGTGTTGTCTTTGTAAGGAATCCAGACTTTGAAACAGTGCTGATTAATGAAGTCTGTTGGAAGAGAATAATCACAGAATCACAGAATAATAATTGCAATTTTGGAGCGGCTTCTGAGTTTTGCCATTTGTTTTCATTCTTACCATCCAACACAGTGACAGTGGTGGATCAGGAGGTGCCCAGCTGAAACACACAAGGACAGCTTGGTTTTTGGGTTATTGGCTCCTGTCTGGAGCTGTGGATGACCCTGGGTTTTCCTTCCCAGTGGCATAACTGCAAGTACGCAGTGCTGCTCCACACCCGTCAGCAATATAGAATTTGCTCTATTTTGATGTACACTGAATAGGTGAGCTTACTCACTATTTTAAATCACCGCTACTCTATGATCTTTGTTGCTTCCCAGAAGTTAATCTAGTTTGTGACCGCACTCCAGTGTTTTCTATTTCATGAAACTTTCATGGAAGGTAATTTGCCTTAAACCATTTGGACTTCAGCAAAGTGGAGAAGTCACCGAAAACGTCCCTTTGGCAATTTCTGCTCTTAGCATCTGCCCCTGTTCCCAGTGATGCCAGTAAGGGCAATGAGGGCCTGGGTACCACTATGTCCTTCAGTCTGTGTAGCAAAGAAATCTGTTGGAAAAGAGGTAGCACTCCTGCACAAGCCCCACCTGTGCCAGGGTGAACTGGGAGATCTAATCTTTCACTGCAAATAAAAGAAGTCAGCACAGAAAGTGCAGGTCTCTGATGCATTGCGTGCTAAAGGAGATCCACATTTTGCCAGTGGCATAATTATATGCTAGGTCATGTTTTTTTAATGGAGATGGAAACCAGACATTTTGACAGGGCCGAGTTTCGCTCAGGGCTATTTATGTGCTGCTCCCACCGAAACTTCATGGGCAAATCTGTCCCTTGTTTGAGAAGACACAACTCCACTGAGGTGTGATGGAGATAAGTTTGCTACTGAGGTGCAGCTGAAGAAAAACATTCCACACTCTCTCCTGTCAGGGCAGTGTGAGGAGCCCTGTGAGAACCTAGTTATGAAATCCTACTGCTGCTCTGTGCTTGTTTTGCTGGCAAGCGTGCAGAATTAAAGAACAATGTTTTGGTTCTCCAGTTGATCTTTAATTCCAGTTCTCTTCTTTCATGCTTGTCTTGTTGAACACATTCCCTGTGAATAAACTATTATTGGGTCTTTACTTGTTCTGAACATCAGAAAATCTCAAAGACTATCTAACTTTCACGAGCATAGAATGTTATTGAAACACAAATAAGTAGAGAAAGAGAGGAAAAAATACTGAAAGGAGTAATCTGTAAAAGCATTTCAACTCCTGCAATACAGGAGGAGAAAAACTTTACAAAGTCCTTGGATGTGGATCTTGCCAGAAGGGATCATGTCAATGCAAGGTGATGTTTTCTTCCCTTAGGTGATGGCAGTGGTGGGGCTTTGGAAAGCACTGGTACTTTAAGTACTGCAGCATTATCATTTTATACTTGTAAGTGGAATTTCTTTCCTCTTTTTTCAAAAGTACTTTTGTTTGAAATGTCCATACTGATGCTGAATCATCTCTGAGAGACTTTAGATCAAGGCTAAGACTGTTGGAAGGGGCACTGTAGCTGGATGCAGGTGAGCTCAATTGAACTGCAGGAGGGTAAATATCTCACCTGTATTAGCCCTTGGCCGATATTAGATGGAAAATCACATAAGATCATTTGATAATCGAACCTAAACCAGCTACTACTGTATCAATAGGAGCTAGCAGGCTTGTGAGTTAATGCCAAAACGTCAACAATGATATCTTGCTTGGAAAACTTCAAGAATTATTGGAAAGCTTTCAGTTCACCACACTAGATTTCATATACTCTATGCAGTCCCACTGATGTCGTAGGATTTATTATTGTTTTTTCTTCTAGGCACATTAAGCTATCTTGCTGGTCTATAAACTTAATATTGTAATGATGTGGGTTTTTTTCATGCTGTTTAAAGGCAGAAAAAATGGCCAAATCCCTTGGGAATATGATTGGGCTCTTCCCCATGCAAGGGCTACTCTATAATGGTGCTAACAATGGCTCTTGCCAGCAACTTGTGGCAGTCATAATACTCTGTAGGTAGTCCTGCCTAACTGGTTCATTTAGCTGACCTGCACTGAAGGAGCCTGCAATAATGGTGCTGAAGAGTAATACTCTTCATTTACCCACTAAACTCTCTGAATGTTACCAGCTTCACCCTGCCCAGCGTGGCTTCTTTACCCTGTAGAGCCATACGGGAAGCACATATTTCATATGATAGCCCATATCATGCTCATTTGACCTTCTCCTGAGAGGTTCAAAGGGCCACTGGGCAATGGCTAATGGTTATCTGCCAGCCATGGTAGTTAAAGCTAATCTAAGTCACCATGTCTTTTGCAACAAAACTGACTCTACCACCTAATCCCTCCATCGTTGGGCAGCCAAATACTACAAATTAATTTTAGCCTTGTCTGTCTCCGCAGGTCTCAAACTGACGGTCTAGAAGACAAAATTCTCCACTACCATTGTATGTAGCAGCCTGTTTCCTCCTGGTTTGTGAAAGAGTGTTTCTTTGGGTTTGTTTTTTTTTTTTTTTGAAAAGTCAAATATGATAACAGAGTGCGAAAAAAAGTGAAATCAAGCTGCCTGCAATGAACAGGGAAATAATTCCAAGAAATACCACAATTTAGATATTAAAATATTCTTTCTCCATGAGAGAACCCCCCCATCCATTAAAACAGTCATAAAACCCTTTAAATCAGGCTCAGGTACCTTTTTGGGAGGTGATTGCCAGGTCAGGATCTGTTTAATGTGGAGAAATACAAATGTACTGGTTTTAATCATGATAAATAACTTCTCTTTTATCAAATCATCTCTGCTGGAAATGGTTTCTCTCTGTGCAGTAATGATAATTTGCACACTTATCATTCAGTACCTTCCCAAGACCACCAGCCAGCCATGGGATGTAATTTAACAACTTATCAACCACAGGTTCATCCAGCCCTTTCCAGCCAAAAGGGCATTTCACATTATTTAAGAGACTTCACCATATATTGTCATCAATTTAAGATTTCACCAGCCCCCTAGTCATTAAAATTTTCCACTCAGCACTTCACTTTATAACCTGGGGACGTGGCTGCTGAATGGCGCCAGCAGGCCCACTGAATTATCTGCTCCATGCAGGAGATAATTACCAAAAGGATGCAAATCACTAACTGACTATCAAAGGGAGCAATCATGATTAGCTGTACGTGTCACCACACAGAGGTTGCAAAGGCATGATGGGGAAAAAAAAAGGAATATCTGTGGCATGCTTATCCCCCTCCTTCTGTGTTTTCAGCTGGAGTTCTCTCCAGGGTTATGTCTGCTTAGTGCTGAGAGTGACGGGGTCTGGCATCTGACTCGGTGCATTGCATGCTGTCTTCATTGAGTCAGCAGTGGAGAGGTGGGGAAGGTTGGTCAGGTCCTACGGTTCACTTCTCTGCAAGCTTGTGTGGCAGGTCCAGACCTGGAAGAGGTCTGGTTTCAAGGTCAGAGTGCATCATCCTGATCACTGCAAAAGTGGGTGCTATGTTATCAAAACTGGGCATGTAGGAGTTGTGTTCAGGCAGAGCAGACAGTAGTTTTGATGCTAGCATCTGAAAGCATTAGTGCACAGGCTTTCCTTTAGTTTTTGCATCTCCACAAATCCCTCTGGGGCCTGCAGCAGACCAAGAAGTGGCTCAGCGGCTGCTTTACTGCTTTCTCTGGTTGTTTCCTGCTAAAGGCACCTGGAGACCTTGTCTGCTGCTTGGCAAGGAGAGGAGAAAAGACTGCATGGAATGGCAGGCTCTTCCCAGCTACAGAAGCCATCCTGCCATGTAACATGGGATAATGTCTTGTGGCAAAGGGTATTAGTGGAGGAGGATGGCAGACAAAGTCTTGGAGATGACAGCAGTATAAGATCTGGTGGATCTATTCATGCGTGTTAAGATCTGCTTGTGCTGTGCAGGAGTCATAGGCAGAGGAGGTTCAGAAAAAGTATTTACCAAGGCAGGGGATAAGCAGGATAAGAGAGGTGGCAGTTTTGCCACGCTACAGCTACTGCAAGGGGATTCCTGGGCAATGAAATTGGCTCTTACTTTTGCCGTGTGGTCAAAGACATGAATGAGGTGGTTGCAAAAATATTTTTGAGAGGAGATGTTTTTAAGAGGATTTTTTTTCTTTGAGGTATTCCTCATTATTTGTAGCCTGCAAATTAGGTCTCTAGGGGTACGGTGCTACTGGCTGGACACAGCACTGCACGGCTCAGAGGGGTTGGCAGGTGGCTTGCGTGTGGCTGAGAGCTCCCTTTGTAGAGACCTCTCTTTGGTCCCTCCCTTGTGCTGATGATCGCAGCCTGGTTGTGTGCTCACTCTCACACCTTCTCCCTGGCTGAAAGATAGGGAATTATACAGTGCAGTGGAGAGAGTTTGCAAAAGCACTGCTGGGCACAGGTGAGCGCTTCTCTCTATTTAGCGCTTTAAGTGAGTTGATATGGGGTTTGGGATCCTCTCTCTGCTGAAAATACTTCCTTGTGGGAGTCAAATTTCTTCTTTGATGACATGCTCAAGCAAAAGACGTTAACAGGGACTACTGGGTGGGACTTACCGACCTGACAAAGGATTCCCCCTTCCTGGATTTCTGTAGCAATGACCCTAGGCTTCCATTATAGCCAGCATACGAATAACTAACATAGTCTTGGATCTTCCCCTTCGTGTCCTAAACTAGGTCATGGCATCCTAAAACTGTGTCATTCTTCCTCTTTTCATATAAATAGAGATGGGGGTGACCAACTTAGTGTCTGACTTCTGTGTTGCAACACAAAGGGAGAGAAGAGTCCTGTTTTGCTCCCATTGAGACGGATTTTATGAGGCTGGGGATGATCTCTGGCCTTCGCAATATGCTTCTTCTGACAGCCCAAACCCTCTTACTGTCCCTGCTGTTGTTATCTTAAAAAAAGGCACCAACACAGTGCTTTCTGGCCTCCTGACAGGCTCAATCAGGCTCTGTGCTCACAGCCTGCCTATTGGAGCTGTAGCTGATTCCCTAAAAGCCTGCTAGAGTCTCACTGCAGTTCCCTCAGGTACTGTGCTTCCGACGCCTCTCAGGAGTCATGCTGCTCACGGCTGCTTCCTTCCTCTTCCTCCCCACTCACACCCCTGCTTGGATGGGATGGTTGGAAAAGTAGTGACGACACTTGCAGTTATCAGGATGGTGAATGACCTAACATGAGGCTTTGAAGCTCACAGGAATCTGAGGTGTCTGCCTGTTTTACAAATCTGACTGATTTGGACTAGCTAGCCCAAGAGATCTCTGGGGAGCTGGTCTGCAAGTCTCATTTCATTGGGAAACCATTGTTTATTTAAAGAAGAAGTTTTTCCCCTCCTTTGGCTACTTCTTTCTTTTAAAAGGTCCTTTGGACTGGAAGAAAAATTGTACAATCTCTTCCATAAATGGTTCAACATCTATTTTAAAACCCTAAAAATTTTGATGAGGTCATCTGCCTCTACTCCACCTGCTGCCACCATTTGGGGATTCAATCATAAGACCTACAGCACACGAATCATATATAGTCAGAGGCCTGGACCAGCCTTTTACAAGGCTGCACTGAAATAAGAGAAGAGAGGAGTGATAGGAAAAGACGGGGGGAGTTAAAATAGTATATAGAGAAAAATATGCACATTGAAATGAATTCTAGATGTACTTTTTCCAATACTTTTAATGTTGAGGTGACTTTTGAGCAGAATGTTGTGCATGGTATTTCAGCCAGACCTGTTACAGCAAAAACTCACAGTGCAGCACAATTTAATTAAAAAAAAAACGATACAGGAGTACCCAAGCACTCATTAAGCCTCCCACCACCACTATGGTGTAGGAAGGCGTGCAGAACCAGGGGCTGAATTGCCTGGTGTCACACAGCAGCCGCATCCCTGGAGTCCCCAGTGCCTGCTTTAGTCATCACATCATTTTTGCCTTTCTGCACCCCATCTCCCTTAAGGCTTTGCTGCCTCAAATGTAGGCAGTGCCTGGTGTTTTTACAGTTGGGTACAAGCTGTATCAATCAAGGAGGAGGTAAGAGGGCTGGCTGTGTTCCAGCTGTTTGCCACTGGCACCGCACAAACGTACTGATTTGGGGGCCGTCTGACCATTTCCTGCTGTTGCCCTCTGTGGTGACATTTAGTTCTGAGTGCTAAAACGTGTGAGGTCCAAAACACCATCTCACACAGTTCAGGGAAGGACCTTCTGTTTTTCTCTCTAGCTAACAAAGTGACACTGCCAACAATTTGGTAAAATGGCACTCTACTGCTTGAGACAGGAGGAAAGTCCCCACTACCAGCTGTAGGGAATATATCCCTGGGTTCACACCTGTGTAAACATGAGGAAAATGAGACCAGGCTTGGCATGACAAGGCTGGGAAAGGATTTACGGCTGAGAGAAGACTTTTAAAAGATATTTTTGAGAATAGTGCTCTGCCTTTGCAGCCAGGATCATTATCTCTCATTGCCGTAACTTTGGGGTAGGCTTCTTGTGTCTATGTAGCTGTTCATCTTCCAGATGGCTTACAGGTGCTGTACAGGATTGACAATAAAGTCTGCCTGCATAACATATTAGTGAAGGAACACTTAAAAAACCACCCAGCTTCTCAAAATTCAGGATGACTCTGTGGTGGCACGTTATTAAAATGTAGAGATCAGCCAGTGGATATTTTGAGCCACTGAGAAGGGAGTTGGGGTTTGAGATGTCCCTTCTTGCCTGAGTAGGTAACCACAGGGCAGGGTCTTCATCAACACCAAGCGCTTCGCATTGTACAAGGAGCTGCTCGTGGTGATAATTTCTGTTTTACAGAGGGTGATGGATACTTTTGAAGTCTAATCTCATTTGTTTCATTTTTGAAAATACATCTGGGTTGTTCTACAGCAAAATACACAGATCTGGGAACACTGCTGGAGAGCCTGGGGGAAGGCTCTTCCCTGACCACAGCTTCCCTTCTCTGCACTGCAACTTAGAGACTCTCCTCATGCTTTTTCTCCACCCATACGAGTAAGAATATTGTTCTGCAAGCTCTCAGTCCTGGCCTGTATTTTGGATTTGTGAAGGGGATTCCTGCTGACAGCACTGCAGTTTTTGTGTTGAGTGTTAAAGGCTTTGCTAGGGTGTGTGTATTTTTTTCCAGAAGTCCTGTAGAAAACCTAACAAGTTTATTTTCTTGTAGCTGTCATCCTCCTGGGAGTTGCGCTGGGGTGCATTTACCTTCTCAGCTACTGAGCAAGCATGCCACAGGATGCTGCCTCCCCCTACTTTGTGTTCAGTGTCCACTGAACACCTTTGTATGTTCAGTTGGTGAGAGACCTCCTTGCACAGCTGGCAGCACTCTGCTGCACAGCCCAAATAACTCAGCAGAGCAAGTCAGCGCTTCCTTCTCCTGTGTGAGAGCCAAGGCTGTACCAGCACACTGCCTTTTGTGGGTGGCAGCTGTGTAAGGAAAGACTGCAATGATAGGGCATGTAGAGACATCTTTGTTCAATAAAACCTAGCAGTTGCAGGCAATCAGTGAATTAGGGTACTTCACAAGCCAAAGGCTGCAGCTAGCTCCTCAGGTTCAATAGCTACCAGCGGACCCAGTCTCCACGAATTTGACTAATCAGTTTTTTAACCCATTTGTAATTCCAGCCTTTGCAACATCCTATGGTGATTGTTGGGTCTTTGTTTGTTTTAAACCTGATGTCTGGACATACCGTTGGATGGCTGTCTCCCTTCCTGCCAAAGCCACTTGGCTTCACCTCGTTTCTTCAAAGAGGGCTCTGATGCAGCGCCATAAATCATTATGGCCAGAAAATATCTTTGAATCCCACAGTATCGTTTCAAAGCTTTGGACTGTGTGTGGTCTTTTAAATATGAACTATATGCCTGAAAAACTGAAGGATGATTTTTCCCTTTGCAAGTGGTCTGGAAAGGAGCAGATTGTCTTTGGACTGTTTGCAGAAGCAGGAGTTCTGCAGCTGTCATTCATTTGGCTTCTCCCCATCTCCAGGTCTGCTGATATCCTGGAAGGCAGGAGGGGGATGGGGTTTGGAAGGGCTGGGGCAAGTGGAGCAAGATTTTGAAATTACTAGCAGTGCTGCATTCACATCCAAAAGATCTCTCTTCTTCCACCTATTAAATTTATTGTGCTCATTTCTTATTTCCTTTGACCAGAGGTGAACATAGAGCAAGCAATACATAGATATTTTGCAGAAAAGAACTAAACAGTGGCTTCCAGTACAGGGCAGCAGCAAAGTTTTACAGCATTAATAAAGTATCTATGCACATCCTGCATGAGTGAAGGAGAGGAATCAATGCAGTAGGCAGCTAAAAATTTCCACCCTTTAAAAACGAAAGTAAAAGAAATCTGAGCAAGTTTAAATTTGGTGAGCATTTTTGGGACCTGCAGCATCCTTAGTGCTGCCAAGAGCTCAGGATGGAACAAACTGTTGTTCGCTGGCCAGACATTCCAGTAAAAGAGTGAAATTCACTGAACTCTCTGCTCCTGAAAGTGTTGAAGGGATAAGAGCCTGATCCTACCCTACTTGGAGGTAGTGGGACTTTTGACTTGGTCAAACGAGTCAGCCCTAAATAAAGGGCTGAGGCCCGCCCAAAAGGCAGGTGTGCTGTCCTATAACATATGGGCACAACCACCTCTGTCTAATCAAGCAGATCCTATTATCCTGGCGAATAAGTCATAGCTCATTTCTGTGGGGAATACCCCTTTCCTTTCTTCAGGAGAGCAGCTTTCCAGGAGCTGCAGCCATGCAGAACATTGCTTTGCAGCAGGCACGGAAGTCTTATGCTCTTGCAGCATCAAAGAGGAGCTCTGTATCTAATACAACCACCCTGGTACAGAGAATCTGCATTTTATCTCTACCTAACTCTGCTGCACGCTCTTTTAAATCAATGAAAGGGGGCACAAAATTTTCTCTTACATGGATAGAGTACAACATAGTGAGCAACTCAGAGAAGCCAGGCAGGGGAATGCTCTAGTTGCCTGCCTTTTCCAAAAAGGAACAAATTATTTTGCTCATATATGTCGTGCTGGACAGTAGTGGGCTATTAATAGCAACAGGTGACTCTAGAAGAATGCACAAGGAGGGTGAAGCGTGTAGCATATGGTTTTACGCGTTGAGAGATGCAGCAGTTAATCAGTAGCCAGAGGCTGGCTTCATCTGTGTCTCTCTTTCTGATCTCACAAGTTTTGTGCACATAAATATGTGTGCTTGGAACAGGCTGTATCAGTGGTTTTGGTCACTTTGGGACTTCAGCCTCAAATTGTTCAAGACTTGAGACCTGAACCGTGCAAAACTGCCTTTAGTGATTTGTTAAAACAAAAAAGAAAAAAAAAAGGAATGTTGCCATCCCAATATCTTTCCTGGTGCATGACTTTGTCCTGAAGACAGCCATGTGTGCACTTGCCCCAAAAGCAACGAATCTAAGTTAATTTATCTTATGCCAAGGATAACAAACCAATGGGCTTCACATCAGCACTGATTATGTATTTGTGTCATGAATGTGGACTGAGTTTACAGAACCAGTTCTTTTTCATGTTTATCCCTTCTTTGGTAATATCTAGATAAACATTTGAAGTGACAGGTTGTATAATCCTTAAAAGGCAGGTTATACAGCATCATCTTCTCACCAAAATGGACTCCCCTGTTTAATGGTAGAGAACCAAAGATGTGAATATGTGAGTATGGTTCTCTGATCAAAAGTAAAGAGGCCTCTCACCCCTCTTTTAATAGCAGTGGCTCTGAAAATTACATTAGTTTTATTGCTGTCCTTAAAACTAAAAGGAGAGGCACATGTGACTCTTTGTTCTTTCAATTAAAATGAACTTTATTGCAAAACGTTTGTTCTTTTGTTGTCTTGCCAGCTGGGTGGCTTCAGGAGCTTGAATAATACATGTGCAGCATTGTACAGTAATTGTTCCCCATCCTCAAAAATTCATATATTATAAATTCATAGATTGTTTGTGCAGCTGACAGCAGCTTTGAGCTTCTCCATAGTCAGAAAAGTACCCAACTCAGTGCAGACTGCATGTATGCATCTTCAGTAAATCCAGATTTAGTATTTATCCTTAGCCTCAGTTGGCAAAATAATACATCAACCCCAAGCCTACTGCAAAGGGTACAACAGACTGGCTGAGTATGAAACCCATATTCATCCTGGCTACCGTGAGGTAGAGGGAAATCTAACTGAGGTGCCTAGTGCAAGAGCATCACCCTAGCACATAACCTAAGCCAGTGCAAGTGAGATGGCTCCAGGAGGTGGTGAGAATGGGATGAAATACCCTGCAGGACCTCTTTATCTGTCTTGGGAGAGGAAAAATGGAGCTCTTAGGGTGGCCAGTCAGGAATGCAAGGCTCAGGTAATACTTTGAGTTGACATGCACCCAGGCCTATGTGTCTGAAAGTGTTCAGGTCCTGTTAAAGAGGGCCATATACCTAGTAGAGTGTCATTGTAACTGCTGTTGTCTTGCTAGAATTGCTCACACCTGTGAGGAAGTGTGGCCTTGCAGCTGGAGGTAGGAAGGAAAGAGGGAAAACAGTAAAGTAAAAGCAGAGGAGCAATTGAAAATAGTGAGGGTGAGGAACAGAAGGAGAAAACACAATAAAAGCTACAGCAAAGAAACTGAAAGGGAAATAACACTGCAGTAACACTTTATAATGGTGTACATATCTGCAAACCTGCTCTGAGCAGTGCATTTGTTCCTCTCTCAGCAGAACGCATCGGTTCTTCAGTTCCTCACCGCTGAGCGGCTCTAATGAACACTCCTCTGTAGTCTTCTAAACACCTCCCATGGCTTATGCAGGGTATGCTAACATATTTGTAAAGGTTTACTTAGCAATGAATACATCTGCCCTAACTTCAAAATACATCAGCAGAATGTAGCCTCAGGACCCCCTGTATCTTAAACAAATCCCCTGTGGTAAGCCAGATTTAACTGTTCACAAAAGCAATGCTGTCTTCTTTTTTTTTTTTTAGGGCACCACCTTTACATTCAGCTAGAGGAGTTGCAGCCATCTACAGCACATTGCCCTGTTATGAGCTGGAAGGGAACAAAGGCATTTTCTTCACAGCTGCATTCGTCCCTGTGCATCGTGGGTGCAGGCATCAGCTTCGGTGCTGAAAAGCATTTATATTTGATTACTCTTCTTTTAAAAGAACATCACGCTCAAAGAGAATTTTGGTGCCTCGGGGCACAAGGAAAGGGTTGTTTTGGCTGTTTTGAATTGAGCTTTCGCTCTCTGAGTGTGAGAGAACTCTGATTCTGTTTCCCATTTTTGGGCTCTTTGCACTCATGCTGGTGTCTTTCGTCAGACCTCACCAGAAGAAGTGTAACACTGGAGTGGATTAGTGTCATCTTTCAGAGGTTTTGAAACTTCTCAGAGTATTTCTTTCTCTAAAATAATGAAGTTATGCCTTCAGTGAGATCCTGAAGACCTGACAGGTATTTAGGGTACAAAAACTGGGCCTAGAAGTCACAATCCTAAATCTTATTCTGGCAATATGAACACAAAAGTCCTCTATGAAGAATTCCTTTAGGATGAACATTGCACCCAAAGGAGTAAATTTTGCATGGAGAGAGAGATCTCTGTTGTCCTTGAGTACCAAGGATGAGTGGGACGTGAGAGGGAATGTCACTGAAAGACCCCCAGCTCAAGTGCTCTTGGCTGCTTGACAACCCTCGAGAGTTACTGTGTCTGGAGTGTGGTTTGGAGCAAACCTGGGCCACATCTCAAACAAGGGTCTATGGGAATCTCCGCTGCAGTTCCCTCACATCTCTGTTGCTCAAACATGAACCCAGAGGTTTGAGGCTTTGAAGAAACCATCACCCATGTCCAACCACATAAATCCACAAGATTACTCAAATTACGAAAGCCGCTGATTAGTATCTGCAGTGGGAGGTGGGTGCTTTAGGGCGAGGATTCGCTTATACAGAGTCATTGAGCAAAACGTAATTTGAGTTAACTAAATGTGTGAATTAAAAGTGGATTAGCATTGCTACATAAATGGATGGATGGATTCCTTAGATTCTTCTGTTCAGAATTAACATGATCCTAATTTGTTTCAGCACAATTATGAAAGAGAATGTTATACAGACCTTTAATGAGATATAACTTACTGACCGTAAAAGTTAGTCTGGGTTAATTTTTTGTGTCTCCCAGCAGGGGTGGGATTGGAATATAGTCTTGACATTTTTTTAGTAGGAACCTTGTATTGTCTTTACTAGGGATTTTAGTGACTGATCCTGATAATGTATTAATCTGTTTTTATTATGATTATACTATTTTTAATCTTAGGATAAAAAAACTCTAAAAAGCAATTAATTAATCCTCACCATGTCCCTGTGAGGTTGGTAAAGGCTTTATAAGAATCAGTGCATTCATGCTGTACTACGTCTGCTCTTAGTACGGAATACAGCAAGGCAAAGCAGTGCTACTAGATATGGGAGGGAAGATGAGTATCAAATCTTATTGAGTGCATGGGATGAATTAAGCAAGAAAAAAATGTTATTACCCAGTTTAGAATTTGGTCAAGCCACCGTGATGTACTCACAAGGAAATATCAGGGGAGCTTTAATGATGAGAACATCTGCTTTACGTCTAACCAAATCCACAGCATGTACAACAGTACCACACACAGTGCATCGTGGTGGGGAATGACTTAATAGCAGGGTGTAAATATCAAGGATTAAAAATAATTTATCGGATTTCCTTTTATTTGGAAATGAGATTTAGCTTTTTAGATTACATTTCTTAAAAAAAAATAAAAAAGTTAAGAAAAGAGAAAACTAAAACCTCTGAGATCGTAACTGCTTTCTGAAGGCTGACGCTCCATTTTCATAGCTTGCTCCATCAGTGTTGCAGTCCCTTCTCTGTACTGGCAGCTTCTTTCTTTCCCTCAGCAGCCTCTTTATTTTCTCCTCTTTGCTAATTCTCATGTTTCTCTTACTTCTGTAAATGAGAGCAAGCACTGTGCTTTTGTTCTGCTCCTTTTCCACTGCCGTTTTGCTGATCTTCTCTGCATGTATCTGAAAGGTCAGGAAAACAAATCAATGTAGAAAAGGACCTCCTGCCCCTTTTAACCTAACCTGTAGGAGGGAGGGAAGGGAAATCACCAATTACATGAAAGGGAATTTTAAATATGCTTGAAAATAGCACAGTGGGAGTGAGGGTTTGGAGGGACAGGTGTTGACAAGATGAGTCTCTGCAGTTTACAGGGTGCCTTTATGAACTTGCAGTTTTCTCCTCCACAACAGTGTATATGGGCAGATCTGTATTGCCAAGAGATATCCCATGAAAGAGGCAGTGTAACAGGGATTGGCCCTCTCATTTCAGCATCACTGACCGTGACAGGTTCTTGCAAGGAAGACCTTGGTGCTCTGGGAGCTGGACTGAGGCTCATCACATGATTTCAGGGCTAGCAAATGCTGACTGCTGTCTTGCAATGGCTGGGTTTACTTAAGTACTTTCTGGTTACCACTAACTTATTTCCACTTCTCCAGGGGACTGGCTGCTTCTTCTGCAGATAACCACTGTGCATGGTGCAGAGCATCAAGAAGCAGGAGAGAGGTTCCATATATGCACGGTAACTGGGCTCCCACTGCACCATCACTAGAGCAGCAAGGCCTGTAATTGAATCTTTGTCTAAACTGAAGCCTGAAGACTACAACCAAGTTTACTACTCATGGCCTCTGTTCCCAGCAAGAATTCAGCTGAGTTGTCCATTAGGAGAATACCTTGGTGTGGGTCTTCCTCAGTGGTCGATGGACAGGAATGAAGTCTCCCTTTCCTTTTTGGTGATGATGACTTATAGATTGCTCATATAGGGTCTTCATGCAAGTGTTTTCTGTTAGGTGCTAAAAGTTCAGGCTTTAAACTCTTAAATTATTTCAGTCTTTAGACATCTGCCTTTGAATTTAGCCTTGATTGATCTATCAGGTGCAAGACTCTTGAGCATCCTGATAATGCACCTTCCTTTTCCCTCAGTCCCACCCCAGGTGCCTTTTTAAGAACTGCTTTTCACTTGCTACTTGTGATGTGGCAAATACCACAGTGTGGAAAAGTGACTAATTGCTCTGCCCTCCTTCCAGCAAACAGAGAAATGCAGAAAGCAAAGAGGCCACCCCTTTAAATCCACAAGTTTCAAACAGTGGCTGTCCATCCTGGGTAAACAGTAATACTTGGTTGGGAGGAAGGTTTGATCTGTTAGAGGGTAGGATGGCCCTGCAGAGGGACCTGGACAGACTGGAGAGCTGGGCCGATTCTAATGGGATGATGTTTAATAAGTCCAAATGTCGGGTACTTCATTTTGGACACAACAATCCCTTGCAGAGCTACAGACTGGGGACAGAGTGGCTGGAGAGTAGTCAGGCAGAAAAGGACCTGGGAGTGCTGGTTGACAGGAAGCTCAACATGAGCCAGCAGTGTGCCCAGGTGGCCAAGAAGGCCAATGGCATTCTGGCCTGCATCAGGAATAGTGTAGTGAGCAGGACCAGAGACGTTATTGTCCCTCTGTACTCGGTACTGGTCAGGCCTCATCTTGAATATTGTGTCCAGTTCTGGGCCCCCCGGTTTGGGAAAGATGTTAGGATACTGGAATGTGTTCAGAGGAGGGCAATGAAGATGGTGAAGGGGCTGGAGCACAAACCCTACGAGGAGCGACTGAGGGAGTTGGGGCTGTTTAGTCTAAAGAAGAGGAGGCTCAGGGGAGAACTCATTGCTCTCTACAACTACCTAAAAGGAGGTTGTAGTCGGGCAGGGGTTGGTCTCTTCTCTCGGGTAATCAGTGACAGAACTAGAGGGCATGGACTCAAGCTTCGTCAGGGAAAGTTTAGACTTGGTGTGAGGAAAAAGTTCTTCACTGAAAGGGTGATTGGTCATCGGAATGCGCTGCCCAGGGAGGTGGAGGCGTCGCCGACCCTGGAGGTGTTTAAGGGGAGACTGGATGAGGCGCTGAGTGCCATGGTTTAGATGATGGGTTGGTGTTAGTGTGGGTGTTGGTGTTAGTGTTGGGTTATAGGTTGAACTTGATGATCTCAGAGGTCCTTTCCAACCTTATGACACTGTGATACTGTGTGATACTGTGATCGGCGGATGGGTTTTGCACCCCCTGCTGTTTAATTTCTCATCTCTTCTTTGTGTTACATTTTTCTCACTGAATTATCAGCAGAGAACAGACCCTATCTTCTTCATGTACACAATTCTCTTGTAGGGGAAGACAACAGTGACTGTATTTCTCAGAAGGCTTAACATTTGTTTTCACTAGGATGGTGGTGCTCCTCCTGCACACCTCTAGAGTGTCAGTCATCAGAGCGAAGACTCAGAAGCAGGGGACAGAAACAATAAAGTAAATGTTTTCCTTTCCTGGGTTGGCCTATTGTACTACTGAAACAGCTTCACTAAAATCTTTCTAAGAAAGATTGTAGTAAGAGCCTTTTGCAGAAAGAGTGTTAGAAAACCAACAATTTTTGCAGAAGCTCAATGTAGAAGCTCACGTGATAAATGTTTTTCAGTCCTCGCTTTCCTTCCTCCTTTGTGCCCTGCACCAAACCATTACACACTGTACCTGTTATTGCTCTTTAGTAGACTGTGCAATGCCAACAGCAGAACCAGGCTGAAGATGGATGACACTGGTGTGTTGCATGCTATATTTTGAAATTTATCCTGGAAAGGTCTGTGTGGATAAGATGCTGACAACTGCAATGTGGTTTCTGTGCATTTTATCACACTGTTTTTATACAAAGAATAAACTGTAATATTCATACCCTCTCAAACCAAATGAGGAAGTGATTCAGGATTTTGAGGTTGTTGAGTGAAATTTCTTACACTGAAAGACCCTTTGTTGTCAGAAAAGTGAGCCTAAGATTTATATCCTCAGAAATGAAAACAGAAGTTCGTCCGTTAGACTGAACAGAGAGTGATTTACCTACAGATGCCTTTATTCTAAGTGAGAATATGGATGCTTTTCTAGAGAAAAGCAATATACTTCGAGATAAGATGCAACCATGAGTTTGGCTTCTTGTGCAGCTCCAGGCAGTTCTGGTCTTCTTTCAGGTCTTTGGAAGGCTGAAAAATGCCATTAACAGGGAATTATCAACATTAAAGCCCTTGCATTGCTGGATTTTAGATGCTTTAATGGGCCCTCCTTATGGAGGGGAAGCAGATTTTGATCCCAGTGGTGTAAACCAAGAGTAGTGAATTTTAGTGGATTTCAATAGAATTAATTTTTAGTGGATTTCAATAGAATTTCAATTTCTAGTGGATTTCAATAGAATTTTGATAGAAGTCCTCTATAAAAATCCACATAGAATCAAAAGAAAACATTTTAAGTGTGTTGTTATGCTGTAAATGTCCCTGTCATTCAGCCTAAAAAACTTATTTGGTGTTCTTGTGTTGGTTTGTAGTGGCCAGTCAGAAAGATCTAATTAATCACTATTCATATTGTTATGGGAATTTCCCTCTTGCAGTCTGATGTACCTTGGAAATTGACACTAAACAGCTCAGCATCCCTCTGAGCTGATCCTATGGTCACCCATCTGTAGCTTGTCTAGGAGTGTTTTGCAGACCTTTTGAGTTTTAGTTGATCAGAACATCATACAGTGATGTTTTGTGTGAACTTCTGCTCATCTTTATCTCTCAGTGGAGACAGCAGTGCCAAGGCAAAAATTCCCCTAGGACTCCTTGCCCAATGCATGCTCTAAGCAGTCAGGATGTGTTGCTTACCTTCTCCTCAACCACAAAAAGAGGAGTGTGTGGCTTACTGAGACCTGAGCAATGAAAATCAGAGCAATGGGCTGTAATGAAGTAGATTGATGACAGAAAAGTGGGTAATTAACATGTAAAATTTAATTGTTGCAGGAATTAAACATGGACTGAGCTGTTTAACGCGGAGACAAACTTGACTGTTTGCTGGGATGTGGCGGGGTACACCAAACCCTGTGAGCTTACACAGTGTGCTTCACACCACAGCTGTGCATTTATTCTGATGATCATATAACTCTGCAGGCAGTTACCCTCCTCGCTCCATGCCATTTAACTTGTACCACGTGCTGTAATAGCAATGACGAAAAATCATCTTCATCTTTCTTCTCCTGCTATTTTGACTCAGATTGTGATGAAAATTTAGCACTGGATTCCAGAAGCTAATCAAGCTCTTGTCTTCTCTACTTAACTCAAAATTTCCCTTTAGAAAAATGCTATCAAGGACAAGATGTTATAAAATTATGCTGAAATTTCCTGTGAGGTGAGCCTGCAGAATTTTGATTCTGATACCTCTGGTGTTTTGATTTAAGGCTTTAGCTTAAGCCACCAACAGAATATTCTGTGTGTATGTGAGTGTGTGTGTGCATAGCATAATTGTATCTTTAATGCACATAAACTCACACACACACAATTATACAGAGCAAGCTGTCAATGCCTGTAAGTCTGGGTTCAGGAAACAGATGTGCTTGTATCTTTCAGGATCCTCAGATCTCTAAAAGGGACAAACTGGAAATATCCAGAAGAGAAATTACTTGAAACGTGGATATTCAGTAATAATTGTAATAGTAATAACATTAGCAATAACAAAAACAACAATAAAACCAATAATAATAATGCACTGCAAACCCAGTTGGTGTCATTCATTCTGAGTTACAACTACAATAAGTGACATCTAGTTTTCTGGTTTTCCTGTCGTGTTTTTCCAAGGGCTGTTTGTAAGTCTTCCTGAGGCACTAGCTTGAATCCCTGAGAGCAGAAATTGTTTTTCCTTGTTCTGATGCAATCCCTCTGACTATTCCAAGATCTCCCCTAAAATAGCCCTTGACATGTCTTCTAGGTGATGGAGAGTTGGTAAAAGGTAGTGAGGAGTGAAGGAGCCTCTTCAGAAGACACGTGCTTCAGTCCCAATGCTGTGAGTCACTTTGTGTGGTCGTAGGGGTTTATCCCTCTGGAAGAGCCGCTGACAGTGGACAGTCCATGTCACTGCAAATTACACCATGGATGCCTCTGCTACCATTACTCCCTATAATTGGTGTCACGGCTTGACCTTGTTGCTAATTTTTCCTCATTTTATTATATGAGCCCCTTTCTGTCTGCAGGCAAGGCAGGCAGCAAGCTTAACAGCAATGACAGAAGGCGACTGCTTACTGCAGGGAGCAGAGCTGTCAGTTTCGGAATACATGGGAATACTGAAGGAAAAAGGAGGCCAGTCTCAGCATCTGCCTCAGGTTTACTCAGGTTGAGCTGAGCCTGCTGAAGTCTTAAAGATCTGAGTGCGTCAGGGAGATTGTGAAGAAAGCATCAATGAAGAAATCTGAGAGGAATTACAAGAATAAGACTGTGCATGGTCACCCAGCACTGCTGAGGAGAGTCTAAC
Organism: Tapera naevia; assembly: GCA_033556795.1. Lineage (NCBI taxonomy): Eukaryota > Metazoa > Chordata > Aves > Cuculiformes > Neomorphidae > Tapera > Tapera naevia. Next base: position 11,674,561 of record JAUMJJ010000033.1, on the reverse strand, counting down.
TCCAGAAACTGGGACAAAATGCATAGGAATCAAGTGCTAGTGTGATGGAATTTGGGCTTATAAACTCCACTCAGCATCAACAGGAGCAGCCATGGAAACAAGCAGCAGGGTTCTGCTGCACAGGATGTCTAAGGCAGGGAAGCCCAGCCCTCTTGCTCACAAGAGATGGGGGAGCCAGAGCATGTCACCAGGGGAAGTGTTGGCCCAGCACAAGCCAGTCCTGAGAGGTGAGTCCACTTCCATCAACAGCCCAGCACTGTTCACTCACTGGTCCTCTGTCCTCTGTTGGAAGCAATGAAGGCTCAGGAGATGGATACACATGGAATAATTTGAAGTATCTGGGATACCGCGCAAGGTTCTCTAACAGAGGCAACACACCACTGCTAAAGCCACTGTTGGGCCTACAACCATTGGAAGAAAGCCCAGGAGCATTGCTAGTTGATGATTTCTTTCGAGCTGTGAGAAAACCCTAAGTTAGACATAGAGATTTTGTTTCTAACCATAACCCTGATTTGCTGTGACTTCACATGAACCACAAAATTTGTGAAGTGTCGCTTCTTATAACCTACTTTCTAGGGAAAAGGCAGTCTTGCATTCAGACAAAGAGTGCCATACAACCTTGGAGGAGAAAAAACGTGGTTTGTAAATTAAACTGCTTCGGAGGCCTGGTTATTAATCACTTCACTTGATTTTGGTATTTCCTCTCTTAAAATCTGAACACACGCTTTGGAATAATGATGGTGATTCTGACTTTTAAAACACCTGCTAGCAACTTTATTTGACAATGCAAATTTCCCAATCTCAGTAAAGTTCAGACTTTGGCAGTTGCTTTTCATTCACACCAGGAAACGCAGGAGAGGAATGACATCCTGATGATTAAAATCCCTTGAAGGCATTCTTTGCCCTCATGACTTAAGGAAGTTTTAAACTCTGCATCAGTACCCCTTGTTATTCTGGCTCAGAAACAAAAGTGGCAGTTTGAGGTGTGAAACCATTAATTTTCAGCTGAGGCACTGAGGACTCTGGTGTTGGAAAAATGATGCAACTCTGGATTTACATGTGTGAGGTTCCTCTCTGAGTCCTTTGTAGTTTGATAAATTAGTGAAGAAGTAAGAATAAGTTTTGAGGGGAATGGGATGACCTCACCTTAATCCTGAAATCTGGGCTGAGGCTAAAAAAGTACACTGATTGATACTGCAGGTAACCTAAGCAGATAAGAGATCCTCCTCATTTCTGTACTACATTGTAAAGAAGCAAATAGAGGCAGCTCCCAAGAACACCACTTTTTGCCTAAACTTTACCAATCTCATGGAAAAAAAAAGGTATAATGAATTGATAAATACAAAGCAAAGCTCTCTGGGAAAGAGCTGGAGTTAATGACATCATTTTCCAGTCCCTGGATGTACTCGGGCTGGCGTTCCTGGAACACTTGACTTGTGGCATTTCAGCGATCAAGTAATATCATCTCACAGACGCAGCATGACAGGCCTCTTATCACACACAGGCTATGTATGTTGTCTGCATAAACATGCTTATCACGTGTCTCACAATAGATGCCGGAGCAGGGGTGCCAGTATTTCTCTCCTTAAAAGTAAAGTGATATTAATCTCACAAAAGACCTCACACGAACCCTACAAGTCAGTCAAATCTGGTTTCATGTGGAGTAGCTGCTACTTGTTTTTTTCAACTTATTTAGGGTTTGCTTTAATTTTAATTCTTATTTCTGTTCCAACGTGGCTTGCAGAAGTTGCCTAGAAACCATCTCGCGTCAGCTCACTCATCCAGGACAGTCGGCTCCCCATATGCAGGCAGAGAGATAAGCTTAACTTCCCAATTTTTTAAAGAAATGCAATTAACTCTTCTTCACTTCCCTCTCCCTTGGATATGATATCCGAGAATTCAGGGGAAAAAAAAAATCACTGAGTCATAAAAATCTGTCAGGTACAGCCTGTGGGGTGTGTGGATAGAGAAGGTGCTTATGAGGTGGTGGCGGAGTCACAGCCACATTTGTCCGTACTAGAAGATCTGGCAGGCTTCTGGTGAGCCCTGCATGGTTTCTGGTGACACAAAGCAGCCTTAGTCTTTACTTGAGCTGGGCTTTACACTTCTGCCTCCCTGCTTATGAAAAACTGATTACTTTCATTGCCATCCGTCTGAAATCCCCCTCTCTGTTCTCCCTGTCATCTCCTGTAGTAGTTGTGACCTGCTGCTCTTGTGCAGCCAGTATGAGGGTTGAGTGTTGGGTAGTCATTTAATGGGGTTTCTTGTGTTCTTCCAGGATAAAAATCACCTTACCTGTGATAAATCCCAGAAACACTGGGAGCACCAAATACATATCTGAGGGTAGAAAGAAAGCTATGCAAGTAGAACTCAGAAAACAAGGTGTTTGTCTGGACAGTGGCTGGATTAGAAGAATTTGGATTTTTAACCAAAGTCCAAAGGTTTTATTAGACTCTCCAAGAAAATGCAAAACAAGAAAAAATAATTTTTGTTCGACATTTTATTTGGAAAATGCTTATTTTGGGGTGCCTGGCCTTTTGCCTGTAACTTGGGATGTTTTCTAAATGAAAAATGGCTTCTCAGAAGGAAGTGTTGAAAGGAATTAAATATGTCTTAAGTTGAAAATGAGTGTTTCGATACTGAAAAAAATGGCTCCCTTTGTGAGACTCGGAACAATTAGATTTATGCTGAATTTCTTAATGCTTCTGCGCTTCCCGAAACTGCACTTTCTGGCAAGGTTTGCTATACACTGGCCATTTTCCGTGTGTGTGCAGGTAGTAAACAAATGGTTTAGGGACAGAGGAGAAAACCTGCATGATAGGAGGACTTGGATTGCAACTTCCAAACATAATTCACTACCAATTTTAACCTGTCCCTCCTCTCTCATTCCTCTCTTTCTTAACAACTCTCTCCTGCTGCTGTTGCTTTTTTGACAGGGAACTTTAACCTGTTCCCCATGCAATGGCCTTTCCCACCACCACTTTCTTCAGGGCTGACAGGAGATATGGTTTGTGCTCCCACACTGTTCAGATCGAGAGACCACACTGGGTTGTGGCTTGTGTAAAGGAGATTATTAAAAAACAAATAACAAAAGCCACACTGCACTGCTGTGCTGGTGAGATGGAGGCGGACAGGGATGGGAGGTTGACCTCCTCAGGGTCAGAGCTTGTCATTCCTCGGGGAGGCAGGGGAGAACCCCTCACTCACTGCTCAAACAGTGGCAGCAGGAGCCTCCAGCATGGGAAGCAAAGCTTTCATTTATAGATGCTGGTTGAGATGGTATGGCTGAGGATTTCTGAAAGCCTTGGAAGTTTAGGTAGTCTGGCATGGAAAGAGTGCCTGGACATGATATGGACTATTTACATGAGCTCTGGTCCTATTTTCCTGAGAATTTTAGCAGTTTCTAGGGTCAGAAGGAAGGAGGGCCGAGTCAAATTCATTCATTAGGTCTCAGTGTTTATTTTTGACTCTCAGAAACCACAGGTAGATTTTGTTCACTGCCAAAGTAATAATGCCCACCCAATTCTCCGCATGTGCCCAAAACATGAAGGTCTGGCTCCCACTGAATCCAGAGTTCATGGGCATCCCTTCATACGGATTGCAGAGAAGGTCTTTCTTGATGGATACCCTAAGGAATAAACTGTACTGGACTCTTTGGATGAGTCTGAGGAAATGTAAGGGATCATTTGTTTATACCTTCCTTCCCCCCCGAGAGTGAAAAGAGGTATATGAGTACATGGCTGAGCCCTCTGAATCTATATTTGCAGCTACTGATTGTTGCCACATCTCACAGGACGACGTGAGCTCTGAGAGATGCCTGGGATTTACTGGCAGGGTAGGGGTCAGGCAGCAAGACATCACTGTTTGGATGAGGAATGCTAAATCTGCTTACAGATTTAAATGCACACATTTGTCTTGGCAATGCGAGCCATACTCTAAGTCTTGAACACTGACCTAAGGAAATATTTCTAATAAAGATAACTGATTTCCTGGAAATCAGAGCACATCACAGGCTTTTATCTGAAATCATGCAGAATATCACTGTTCTGATGATCTAACAAACTGAAGACTACTTCTGATTGCAGGGGCAATGGTGTCACCATCACTAAATAAGTGTTCAGTTCCTTTGGCCCCAAGTGATTCAAAGGCAAAGTCCTTTAAGGTGGAGTGTTTATTTCAGCAATTCACAGATGAAAAACATAGAGGAGGACATTTGAAAGAAATCTTTGTATGTTACTACAAGAAAGATACAGGTTAAATCTGCCAAATAATCTTGACTTTGCCCTGCAAAGGAAATTTAAATCTGTAGGGAAAAAAATCAATCTGGAATGGTAAAAGCTAAGCTCAAGTGCCATTTTGTATGGTAGTGTTGCTTAAGCGTAAGTGTATGGTAGTCTCTCTGAAAGTCAGAGTCAGCACAAGACGGATCGCAGTAGTCCAGGGGTTGGGCAACATTTGTAAGGGCTGTAATGCGTTTTTGAGCACAGAACAATGCATTAGGGATCTCTTAAACCTCAAGTTAATGCAATGAGTTGCAAATCTTCATTATTTCATCTTCATAGCCAGTTATTTCTGGCAGTCTGGTACAGTTGTTTCAGACAGTAAATTCGACATCAAAGAACAATGTGAAGAATGGTATGCCTGGCTTAAAACTGGTTTTGAGTTATCAGAAAGTTTCTGTTGTATTTGTGGCAATTCCAAGCATATCTTTTCTAACTTGAGCTGCATAAAAGCAAGATATTTAGTTTAGTTGTCCTAAGTGGCTCTCTAGTGAGTGCAGATCTATAAGCTGAATTGCCTCTGCAGAGACTTGTCCTAAGGTAAGCCAAAAGGGATGAACTGCCTCTAGGAATTGTCATATTCTTCCTCCATTGCTCCTGGAGAAAACCAAGGCAGCTAATTTGGATTGGGTGCAGATGGAGCTACCATGTCACAGGGTATGGAGTGCTCTTTCATTACCACCAGTGCTCTGACCTTAGGCCATGGCATGTTGTCATTCAGTGTTCCATAGAGAGCTGGTAGTTTTTCAAAAATTGTTGCACAAACTACCAGGCAGCTGTGGAAATGACAGATCTGTTGAGTGGACCATATGAGTAGTCTATATACTCTCATATAGACTTATGTAAGTAATTACCAGCTTAGTCGTTACAAGCTAATGTCTTCAAAGACAGACTGCACACACAAGAGTTTCATTTTTAACCATAGGGGAATGTTGAACAGAGGACTGACAGAAGTTCTAATTATCCTAGAGACCAAGTCTTTATTTTTAATTGTGTTAAATGGGCATTTAATTGATATTACTGTAAATCTCTTGAAAATTCACTTCATACTCAGTGTACTGCAGGTTTTTAAAAGCATGAATGCAATAATCACAGGTAAAAGGGTTGGGTTCCAATGTGCAGCTGAAGGAGGGAGCTGGTATCTGCACACCAAGGTGTGGTTGATAATTCCCTAACACAAATATCTGTCCCTTTTGGCTGTTTTCTCTGTTATTTGATTTCCTCCCAGTTATGTGCTACCTGTGCTTGGTTATCTAGACTCCATCAGAGTCTCCTGTAGTCAAGAATTCAAGGCAGAGTTGAGCCCTCATTGAACAGGTTTTCCTTGAGAAGAACCAATAAACAGAAGAGACACAAAACTGAGATGGGAAGCTAAATGCAGTCATTGAAATTTGGCACTCTGCTTTTTCGGAAGTGGAGGAAAAGGCATTATATTCCCAAAATGTGGTAAAACAAGTACCATTTTTTTTTTGTTTTATAGTGCTGTAGTATAATCATGTACTCAAATGAGGCCTCTGCTACTAAATCTTTGAATGCCAGGTTTTAGGTTTTGCTCCTATGGTTTCTAAATAACCAGTCAGCTAATGAAGTTCTTTGGTATAAACTCACACATGCCTTTTACTGCATCTTGTAGCTTCCCCCACAGCAGTAGTTAAAAATGGAAGTTGCTTTATTCTCTTGTTTTGTTTGCGTGGAGCACTCTGGTTACTATCAAAGTAGTAAAGTTCTGATAGAGAGACCAGAGTGCAAAATTCAAGTGCTAAAAATAAATAACAGATCAAATGCTCAAGACATTGATTGCAATTTCTACTGAGGTCAAATGAAGCTCAGCCTCAGTTCCTGCATGTGTCTCTCTGCAGGAACACTCGTATCCAGCTTCATGGCTATAAATTGTGTAGTCAAATTTGAATTTAGTAAACATTCAGGAATGTGTTTCACAAAGATCTGACTAAACACATTCTTCCACACCGTGCTCTTTTGGCAGCTGTCTCCTATGTCTCCCAACCCCACAAATGCACCTGAGTAAGGTGTCTATCTGCTTGGACTCCACAACTTAGCTATAAATCCCTAGCTGTCATTCCTGTGCTGAAAGTTGTCAAGGGGCTACTGGAGGAAAAATTATCCCTAGCTTGCTTTCTGTCTAGACATATTCTCCTTACCTGGCATGCTGTGGAAGCAAGGAGATCCACTGATGCTGCATCTGGGAATCATGATAAGTAGAAAACGCCTGAGAGCTGAAACTCATCTTACAGTCCCTAAGTGCATGAGAGCAACGCAACACCTGCAGCCTTGGAAGCTGGGCTGAAAGATAAATGTATTTTTATATATGCTGTTTAATGCTGTTACTGGCCTCCTCGTTACCGTAGGTAGTTTAGGTAGTGAAATAACATGTGGGCGTCCAGGCTCTAACAAACAATGGGTCAGATACCTGGTGGGGAAAACTAGGCTGGGTAGATTGTAGCTGCAGCATCTGGGAGCAGAGGAGCAGATAGCAAACGTGCAGCCATGGACTGAAGCCTGCGCCGAGTGATGCCTGCACTTAGATGAAACATATTCCTTAGTAATATCAAGGCTGCTGTTGTGGACTCTAAATGGGATCCTGCGACGAGCCTGATCTTTGATGGTATTGGATTAACATCACTGCTCATTCCGGCTTATTATGTGTCCTGCAGTACCTGTCATGTCTCTCTGCCATCTACAGCAAATAATGACTCCAGCAATTATGAAGGCTTTGTGTGCCTGCAGATCAGAAATACTATCTCACAAAAGGCAGACTTTCCTCACCCCAGCACTGAAAATTCTTCCTTCACATAGCGATTTGGCCCTTTTCGTCTCCTCTTCCCTCTGCACCCACTTGTTTGTGAAAGGGCAGAAGCTTTGCAGAAGAGCAAAAATGAGAGGCATCTTTACCTTCCATTTTTCTCCCATTTTTTACCCAACGTTCCTTCTTCCCTCTGGAACCAGAACAAAATTTCATATCAAACATGCAAATCCTGCTTTGCTCAGGGTCTTGTCAAAAGTCTGCCAAAATCAATGAGAAAATTTCTGTGGGCTTTGCTGTACTTTTTATTATATTCAGCTCCCATCTGACTACATCCCTTTGGCTGATGTGGTGTGAACACAGCTATTTAGGGAACAGAGCTTGGACTTACTCTCTGCTATGATCTCCACTGAAACCAGGGGCAATGGCCAGTCCTGACAGAGGGTGCACAGGGGAGCTGGCAGAGCATGGGATCTGAGGAGCTGTGAAGACAGGGATTGCAGGGCCATTCATGATGGCTGTGGGAGCTCAGAAGGGAAAGATTCGGAGAATCCACTCACAAAAAGGAGCCTTGTCTCCCTGTGCAAAGTGTGAGACTCTTGAATTTCCCACTTGGTCCAAATCTGTTACTCATCTGCTTTCCCATGCTTGTGCTCACATTGTAACACACCAGCAGCCAGGCGCAGAACTGAGCGTGAGGCAGTCAAGAGTATGTTTTTTCTTGCTCTGTATTTTTTCTTTTATCTTTGATTTCTCCCTCTTCCCCCCTGTCCTCCTCACCTCAAACCTGCCGTTCCAGGGCAGTGGCAATCCACTGCCCCACCTCCAACACAGCTCTAAAATCCAAATCAGAGCTTACTTTGCCATCCTGTCCCAGTGTGTCTTTCACCAACTTTGCAGTGCTGCCACTTTGTTGACTGCATCTTCACAAAATGATCTTGAAACCACAGATGAAGGCAGAAACAATAGGGGCACACAGGGAGGGTCTGCATGGAATGACAGCATTGTAGGTAATGCCTCAGATTTCGCACACATGGCTTCAACATGGGAGCTTTGGTTCAGCAAAAATATGGAAGTAATAATAGCACTTCTTATCTTCAAAGTGCTCTTCACTCACTAACTAATGAGTGCAATGTTAGACTTTACAAATTGGTCATACCCTGAAAATATGTTTGGTAGGACAGACCAAAGGTCGAACTTTCTGCTACTGTAAAGTCTTGCTAATGTTGGCACCAATTTCACGGTGTAAAAATTAAGGACCAAAGTCTGTTCTAAGTGTAAAACATCCTGTTTAGTCAATGGGAATTGCATGCCTGTTAATAATAGCAGAATCAGACCCTAATTAATGACAGGCTTGCCACATATATTCTTCCATTTTAATACACATGATTACTGTAACACCTGCCCTCAAATGTGAACTGACCTGAGCTTTATAATATGTAAATTGGATATTGGTCCTGATGTGAGATTTAATGTACCAACCTTTCCATATTTATTTCCATGGGAATCTTTACCAGGGGAGGGAGAATGATCCAAAAGTACTCAGCCAGATTCTGTTGTACAATATTTTGTGCACACATGCAGGGTCAGCTGTAGCTTTGGAGATGTCTGAGGGTACCCAGGAGTGAGCATGGGATGTTGAGTCCTTGGTCCTCTCATGCAGTCAGGGGTCTAACAAGAACAAGTTGCACAAACTTTGCTGCTGATGCATGGATGATATGGCCATGGCTCCACTCATTCCACCCAGGTTTATGGGAGGAAGGATCCCAGGCTGAGGATGGCATGGGAGAGGTGGAACCTTTCTGCAGGAGCAAGACCAGAGTCATAGGCTTGCAAGGTAAATATGAAACAAGCTAATTTTAAAGGTATCAAATTATTCAGGATTGAAGAATTCAGCTCTGCAAAGTGCAAGGTTCCTGTCTGGTGTCAGTAACAGAGGTAGGCAAAAGCTGGCCTGTAGCAAGCAAGGCCTGGATATGCAGCATTAAAGAGCTGCAGGCACTGATTCCCAGTTCTCTTGGGTGAGAGACAGATCAGTATTGTGTTTGTGTTTTCAAGATTAAGTATCTCAAATCATAAATGTCAATAGAATTATGAAGTGCATTGAAAGCTTCCAAGTTATTTAAAATTAAATAACAACCCTGTAATGCAGCCAAGTCAAGTATTGCTCAGATCCGTTCGACCCTTGCAGGAGGCAAAGGAGGCATTCAATTTCTTTGTTCAATCACTTCATTAAATTCCAATTCCTCTTAAAACTTGGCAGCCCTTGTCCTCTGCTCCTTACTTCTGATACAAGTCTCTTTTGTCTGTGCTCAGATTTCTCTTGCTTCCTAGGCTTACCCATCATCCTACGTCTCAGAGCCTTGCTGAGCCTTAAGGCAGTGCTCCTAGTAAGTAGACCTAATGGTATTTTTGCTAGGAATTTACTTGTACTGTGTAGCTACTGCATTAGGCTGGGCTGTGGCTGTGTGAGCAGGAGAAGTGCTGCTGTGGTGTTTGGGGGGATTTGTGATGGAAAGCATGCTGTTAGCCAGCGATGTCTTTGGGGGAGATGAAAGTGTCTTGGCCAGGCACTGTCCTTGCCAAGGTGCCCCACTCGGTGTGGAAATAACCTGAAGTGGGAGGCAGGACAGTCATGTTGGTGGAGTTACATGGTAGGGGTGAAACTTCTGACCTCAGGAGTGTTACTGTTGCACAGGAGAAATGGCCTGTAAAATCCTGATGAAAGACCCTGCCACCCTGGTCAGGCACCTGTAACATGGTTTCAGGCTGTGAGAAACATCACTGCGAGGGACCCTGGGCTCACCAACTTCAGGATGTAGCTCTGGACCATGGCAGTGTACCTTTTTTCCTGTACTTTTCTCCCTGAAGACAGGTATGGTGTTAGCATATTCTGTGATGAGAGGGAGACACATCTGATGGGCTACAGCTCAACTTGAACATGCATTTTTATGTACAGGATTCATTAGCTTTCCTTTCTCATTCTCTCAGAGATATTCAGGGAAAGGCAATAACAGAAGACAGAGCCAGGACAAAGAGTAAGACAAAGCCACAAAAAATAAACCATAGATCCTAAAGGATGTGATTTTACTTTTCCTGAAGAAGTGATGGTCACAGATGAGATTGCTTTATGGTTTTACTTGTGCTTATAAAAGCCTTTATGGGCAGTGGGCTTCACAGCTCCTATTGAGCTGTTATTTCTGCTGGTTCGTACCACCAGCAAATGACTGTGGTGCCTGGGCTTATTTTCTTTTATAATCTCTTTCTCGGCTTTCACTGAAATTTCCTGTCTTCGGGGATCTTGCTTAGGCTGGATGGATTACTTAAATGTTCTTGGCCCAGCTCCAATTACGGCTTAATTTATCTCTAACTATTAGGGTTTATGACTGGAAAAGGTACCCTATAGATTAATCAACTCATACTGAACGAGGTGCAGTTGTTGACATGCAGCAAATAAGGATCCCCATGTACAAGGCTCACCATTAATACTGCTGCAGAAGGACCTTGCTCACAGCATCTGCCTGAAGGGCTCTTGTCACCAGCAGGGCTGGTCCTCCTAGGAATGAAGAGTGTGTTTTTGCCCATACCCTGAAGAAGGCAAGAGTGTGTAGGCTCTGTAACTCTTTGCCCATGGGTTTCCACACCACCATACCCATGAGGAAGAAAGAGTCAGTATTATGCCTTGATTTGGACACCACTAGTGAAGAAAAAACAGGTCTGGAGAAAGGAATTTTTCAAATCCTCAGCATGCAAGCATGCAATGTGAAGGAAAATCTCATGTTTACAGTACAGGGGAGTTTTCTGGACTGCTGCTTGGGTACACACCTCCTTTGATACGCCAGTTCTTGTTAATTCACCTCTGGGCACAATTCCTGGGTGAAGACTCTCAGGAGGGACCTGCAAGTATTGGCATGGGAGGATACATGCAGATCTATAGAAATCAAAACACCAATTGCGGGGCTTACCATTCTCCCCTTTAACACAGACATTCCTAATGGCTTTGGGCAGCAGTTTTGCAACGGCCAATGAACTCAGATACCTTGGGAATGCTGGACACGAAGCTGACTTGGCAAAACCACTGCCAGGACCAGTGCCTGAGACATGGGTTTTGTCCAGTTCATGTCTACATGTGGTACCTGGCTTTCAGTGGTTCAGTGCAAGTTGCAGATTCCTCAAGGTTTGCCTGTGCAAATTGCAAATATATTTAAAAAAATAGAGCTCTGTGACTTTAACACTTACTGGGACTAACCCGAGCTTTCTACCAAACCTTTCACCTCTTCTCTGTGTCCTCACATCTAAGCTAAACATTTTTAAAGGTTTGCCAGTGCCAGACAGAAGTTAAATATGACATCAAGGGCTGAACATACTCCTGATACTCCAGAAACTCGATTCCACCATGCCATAGGAGAACATGTTTTGTTGGGTTATGATGTGTGGTCCACAACGTACATTTCACTACCTTCAAATTTGCCTAGCAAGGGCCAATAGCATAAATAGCATAAATACATTAACTATGGTCTTTCTGAGAAGTGATGCTTTAGTTATTTTAGTAAGTTTAGAAAAAAATCTTGTGATTCCCCTGCAAGAAGATTGTGTATGAGCCACAGTAACTGCTGAAAGAACTGGTCCCAGGACTGTTCTAACTGGCTGATTTAGTGACATGAAAGTGTTGTCATTTACACGCTTTGCAGAGCTCCAGGATGCAAGAAAGATGGATGGTTATTCTTCTTGTGCCTGCTTAAACAATATATTTGATCCTGTTACCTGCCCTGTGTGAACTGCCTTCTTTAGAAGTCAGTATTAATGATGCAGATCAAATCTAGATGCTGTCACTTATCTCATTTTCTCCAACAGCCTTTGTTAAAAAAAAGTAGAATGCTTTTGACCTTAAAAAGAGGAGGTGATATTACTTTTATGAAACAGTTAGGACAGGTTCTAAAGACTAGAAAAGTGCCTCATTGGAAGAATGTATTAGTGAAACCTACTTGATCACAGGGACAGCAGTATTCTTAGTAGGAGATGTAGAAAACAGATCTGTTGTCAGCTTATATTCCTCATACTTTGACATCACTTGCTTCAGAGATCTGACCTTGCTTCACAGTCTTTGAGGACCCTTAGAAAAAGCACTTTTTGACTATACAATGAGTATATTTTTAGTAGGAAGCGTTCAAGGCCCATTACCACCTTCCTCCTCCTCTTCTTCCCACAGTCTACCCTTGTATCATCGCTACCCAAATAAAAGTCTCTTCACCAGACTTTCTCAGCTGGAACTGAAGCAGGGATTTGAACTAAACTCTCCAGCTCCTCAGGCACGTGAGCTGCCCACCACGTCTGTCTAGCTGGGTGTCAAGTATGTCTCTAGTGCCAGTGCAAGGTAGTGCCAGTGCCTAATGGTGTGTATCCTTCTTCCAGCAATGGCCTGATGTGGGTTCTTGGATAAGGCTTCAAGCATGCCAAGTATGCGTTTCCTGATTGTGCTCCAAGCTTTCAACTATCTATAGGGATTTTCCGAGTCAAATTCAGTTTCTATGTGTTAGTAACACCAAGGCATTTCTTTTCCATAAACTCCCCCATTCTCCTTTTGAATTCCTGTTCCAACTGTAGATCTGCTTTATTTATCCTGTCTAATCTGTCTCTAACTGGTCATCGCAGTTTTCTCCCTTCATCCTTGTCATCAATTCCTACTGCTGTGTAACTTTGCCGTATCTGCATAACTTTCTGTCAATTGTGTAATAATTAGAAGTTTGGGAAATTTTTAGAAATATTCTTTTTTAGAAAGATTTTTTTTAATTGTTATTTAGTTGGAGAGTTTACAGGTTTGAGTTTCGAAATAATCAAATGTACTGTTTAAACTGGGTAAAAAAGTGAATGTGATAACTACCGTTGGTGAGGGAAAGGCTGGGACAGTGAAGTGTGCTTGGGAGTGGTAACCTTTTCACCTCAATCAGCAGCAACTGGAACAGTTTGCCCTCACTCTGTCTGACTCTGGCTTGCTAAGTGTTCAAATACTCCATGCAGAGTGGAGCTGCCTGAATTTACAAATAGCTTCAGCCACCCTGAAACTGCCTTTTTATTTTTTTTTATTTCCAGCAAATAAGTGATTCACCAGCCAGAAATATCATAAACATCTATCACAACAGCACCAGTTGTTCTTGGGTGTCTTGGAGTTTACTGCAGACTTGTTAGTGCGTAGTCTTACAGTGGAGGAGCTGGTGGATATGTACATTTGTCCAGGCAGGGTGTGCTTTCCAGCAGGGCATTGCTAATCAAGGCTGGGCTGCCTTCTTCTGCCCAGCCCAGGGGGAACTCTTCCTCCTCAGGCAGAAACTTGGAGTCCACTACTCTGCAACAGAACTAATGATAGCAAATGGACACAGCCTGCAAGCAATTGGGAAGCTGAAATTTGTTTGCTTGCTGTGTTTGCCAAATAGTTATGAATACAAGAAGAGGTTTGTTTAAAAAAGAATCTTGCTTGCAAACAAACTGTAAATGGGCAAAGGCCAAAATCTCTAAAACTATTTGTGACAAATAACTTGGTGAATTCTATGAGCCTCTGTCTAACTCTTGCACAGATGGGAGTCACTCCGTTCCAGAGTAAACAGAGCAGCGTGGTGCACTCTTTGGTTACCAGCTTGGAAGAATGCAGTGCCTTTTCTGTAAGTGTTTGCTCTGACTTAAAAATATGCTTGCTTTATCTACGTTTCCACCTCTCTTTTGTCCATGAGCTGTGAACACTAAAACAGTCAAGACTTACTCTTCTGGATACCTACCGAAAGCAAAATTAAACCTCATTATTTGCAAATGGAATAATAGGTCTTAACGTGGGATCCTGTTTTTAGAAAGCCCTGCCAGGTCTCTAGAACAAAGGCTGTGAACTTAGCCAGACATGGGTGTGCCAGTCTTCCGTAAATAAAAACATGCATGTACATAAGTATGTCTAACAAGTACTCAGACAGAATTAACTAAAAGATCCATATCTTGCCAACAAATCTGTTGAGCAGCTTAAGTTTGGTTTGTGTTTATTTCTGTTTTCTTGGGTTTTTTTTCTTTTTTTAAAGTAACAGTGCGTCAGGAAAAGGTCTGTGTGGCCCAGAGAGGAAAAGCTGAAAATGATCTGTAGAAAACTCATAGAATCACAGCTTATCTGCCTCCTGTCCCTAGGAGGTGAAAGCCACCAAGGACCTTTGTAAAGTCTTCTCTTGGTTACAAGATTTGTGCTTATCCAGGCAGGAAACTGGCAGGGCTCTGGGACTAAATGATATTTAAGGTCCCTTCCAACCCAAACCATTCTATGACTTGGGTGGCCCATTGCTACTGGAGAGCACAATTGCAACAAATGACTGGCAGTCCTTCCCTAAAAGCAGGAAAAATATCTGTAATTTCACATAAACATGGGAGGCTGCAAGCTGCCAGAGGCTGATTGATGCACAATGAGTGTCTTGTTGGGTAACAGGTTTCTGGCCAATGCTACTCTGTCTTTAAGCATGCAGAGCAAGAAGCAAAGCTTGTTTCTTCATTCCCATCTAAATCAGTTGATTCAGAGGCCATCTTTGCTGGTTGGTGGAGAGATAACTGTCCCAAACCACTCATTTGGAAAGGCTTAGGACGATGGCAGAAGTACGTGCTGCTGCTTTCTCATGTCCTGTGTAACTGTGCTGCCTGTTCCCAGACCTCCCAGAAAACACACCAGAACAAAAGGATCGAAGGGGTTGCCTGGGTACCTAACCCCTGTGACTCAGCTAATGGGTGTAGCACTGCTCTGCGTGGGATCTATCTGCTCCAGGAAGCAGTCTGTGTCTCAAGCTTGTACAACTTGTGTGGCTTCTCTGCTCTCAGCAGTGCTCTTAACACTGGTGGCCACTGAAAATCCGCCTTGTGCGTGTCCATGTATGTGTGTTCATCAGCAGATTGACGCATACAAATCATAAAAGACAGCTCCTGCTGCTAGAAAGCCTGTTGGCCGAAAGAATACTGTGACTGTTCATGTCTGGATTCTGCTCCTCTTTGCCTCCATCTTGGGCTAAAAAATTGGGCTGAAGGCCTGTGGGAAAATACAGCACTTCATTGCATGTGTGTATGTGGAAGAGAAGGTGTCCTGGGAAAGCTGGTACTTACCACATCCCAAGTGTTTGACTCATACCCTTCTTGACATTTTTGCAGGGGAAGGTTTTTACGTGCAGTTTCCCAGTGGCAAACAACTGCCCTCAAGTTAGGCCTGAGAATATCTGTTGTGACAAAGCTCTTGTTCCTCAACTTCTATCCTTTGCTTTTGTTTTCCTCTCCCTGCTTCCCTTTTCCCTTGGTCCCCAGCACCCCCAGTGCAATTTGTGGCACCGGTGTTCAAGCAGTGTGTGACCCCAGTACCTTTAGAAGGGGCACTATTTTACTGTGAGGTATTTTGGCTCAGTGCTAAAATGTTTCTGAGCACACTCAGGTGGGGAGGGGGGAGAGTAATGAGGGAGGGAATGAGTGAAAGCAAAACGGTAATTCATTTTTAATGATTTACCTACTGCAACAAAATTGAGATAACAGCTTGCAAGTCTAGGAAAAGGCATGGCTTTAGCCTGGGGGCTCTACCTGCTGCATTTGAGATCTCCTGCAAATAATAGTAATCTCCAAGCATTCCAAGAAACCTGCACAAATTGTTTATCATGCAAAATATTAGGCAGCCTAAATACAGACGCCTCAGCCTGAATGATTGTGCCTCAAACTGCTTTTTATGCCTGTGTTTTAACCAATGTTTATGTGCTCCAAACGAAAGTGCTCTCCTTCTTTACCTTGGTTGGTTTATCAGCTTCTGGGGATCCTACTTGCTGCTTGTGCACCATTACAAATGTCCGATTTGGAGATCTCAACAAAATTTTTCTGTGTTTCACGTTCCATGATGAGGTAGTTAATGCTGGCTTGGCATGGCTGAGCATCAGGGTAGCCTTGGAAATCTGTTCTCAAATCTGATAAAAGCCTGGAGTGTCACTGCCTCTGTCCAGCCAGGAGAAGGTGAGCAGGAAAGGTCAGTGCTGATGGTGATCTGTGAACGAGTTTAAGGAAAAGGGAAAAGGGGGTCAGGCTGGTACAGGCACAGATGGAAGCTGCTCCACTCTGGAAGAGCCTGGGAGGCAGACAAACTCCTTTGCACACAACAGTAAATGGTGTCAGGAAAAGGTATTTGCAGAGTTTAAAATGGATCCTGGGAAGACATGACGATGGAGTAAATGAAGCACATGGCTGGCTGTTGTGCCAGGCAGGACTGGCATCTTGACCTCTTCCTTTCCTCATTCTCTTCTCTCTTATCTTGTGGCCGCATCCTCCTGACTTCAGGTCTTCTTTCAAGGGTGGTAGTTGTCAAGCCTGTGAAAATACCTCATCACAAGGGTGTAGATAGCATGTGTCTGTGCAGAAAGGGCGTACAGAAGAGAAGAAACTCTGTTGTAAGACATCAGAAGATCGAGGCTGTCAGAAAAAACAGTATCATGGAAATTACTGTGTTAGGTAGGTCCAGTGGTCTCTCCAGTCCAGTGTTGTACCTGATATGAAACGCTCACTGGGATGAGTGAAAAGCCCTTGCAATAGGTAGATATGGAATGTTCTATAAAAGATGAGTCTTCTACTGTCCATTATTGAAATTGATGCAATTGTGGGACATGTGGCTCTTTATTGCTCCTGAAACTTTCTTGGTATTTGGTTGTGCATATGAAGATTTCATTATGGGAGTCATGAGAGATCTGTGGCCTTGATAGCTGTGAGCTTCACAGTATTTTTGTGTCTTCTTGTTTCTGTTTTGCTCCCTGACAGATTATTTGAATGATATCTACGTTGTCATATGAGGTGAAATTCAGTATAACTTTTAAATGCCATTGATTTATGTCCTGTACTCTCATTTTTTCACAGCTTTGTTGTTGTTTCTTCTTTTGTGTTGTGGATAAATCTCAGTTCCCCCTCTTTCTCTGCCCTCTTTGGATTCCCCCTGCCTCATCCTTGGTTTATTGCTGGCCACCCTCCTTCCTGAAGTGATACAGTTTTCTGGTTTGCCTTTCACATGGGCTGTTCCAATATGTGCTTGCTGGCCTGGCATTTTGACAGCTACTGGTGTTGCTCATCCACCATTTTGGCAAGTTGTTGTGAGGCCGTCTTATTCTCTAGATGTTACTAGCACACTGTGCATCATCGTCCAGGTTTCCCACCATACTTCTTCTTCAGGCAAAAAAACCCTCACATTCAGCATTTCCCAGTATTTCTGAGGGGTTTTCTACATTTGGAAATGAATGTGCAAAGGAAGATAAATTTCCACTCAGTCCTAATGCTCTGTGTCATCCTTTTTATGCTCCCTAGGAGAAGCTACTCCTCACAAGGCACTCTTGGGGTCTGTGAGGTGGCAAACACTAAATCCCTTTGCCTGAGTACTCTCCATCCATGCTGGTGGCTCTTAGCTCAGCCACAGTTTAGGTTCAAAGTTTCCAGCTGGAGCTGGCTTTGGGATTACTACTGGTAAATCCATCTGTAGCTCCATCCTAGGGTGCTGAGAGAGCTGGCGGATGAGCTTGCTAAGCCGCTCTCCATCATCTTTCAGCAGTCCTGGCTCACTGGAGAGGTCCCAGAAGACTGGAAGTTGGCCAATATGATGCCCATCCATAAGAAGGGCCGTAAGGATGATCCAGGTAATTACAGACCTGTCAGCCTGACCTCGGTCCCAGGTAAAATCATGGAGAAGATAATCCTGGGTGAAATCATGCACCACCTGCAGAACGGTCAAGAAATCAGGCCCAGCCAGCATGGATTTAGGAGGGGTAGGTCCTGCCTGACCAACCTGATCTCCTTTTACGACCATGTGACTCGCCTGGTGGATGAGAGGAAGGCTGTGGATGTGGTATACCTGGACTTCAGTAAGGCCTTTGACACTGTCCCCCACAGTAGACTCCTAGGGAAGCTGGCAGCCCATGGCCTAGATGGGAGCCTAGATGGGAGCACTTTGTGCTGGGTTAGGAATTGGCTGGATGGCCGAGCCCAAAGAGTGATGGTGAATGGTGTTTCATCCAGTTGGCGGCCGGTCACCAGTGGTGTCCCCCAGGGATCGGTATTGGGTCCCGTCCTGTTTAATACCTTTATTGATGATCTGGATGAGGGGATTGAGTCCATCATCAGCAAATTTGCAGATGATACCAAGCTGGGAGGAAGGGTTGTTCTGCTAGAGGGTAGGATGGCCCTACAGAGGGACCTGGACCGATTGGAGAGCTGGGCCGATTCTAATGGGATGATGTTTAATAAGTCCAAATGTCGGGTACTTCATTTTGGACACAACAATCCCATGCAGAGCTACAGACTGGGGACAGAGTGGCTGGAGAGTAGTCAGGCAGAAAAGGACCTGGGAGTGCTGGTTGACAGGAAGCTCAACATGAGACAGCAGTGTGCCCAGGTGGCCAAGAAGGCCAATGGCATCCTGGCCTGCATCAGGAATAGTGTAGTAAGCAGGACCAGAGAAGTTATCGTCCCCCTGTACTC
This sequence comes from Tapera naevia, assembly GCA_033556795.1. NCBI lineage: Eukaryota > Metazoa > Chordata > Aves > Cuculiformes > Neomorphidae > Tapera > Tapera naevia. The sequence goes on along the minus strand of JAUMJJ010000033.1, from coordinate 11,656,024 downwards.
GGCACTGGTCAGGCCTCACCTTGAATATTGTGTCCAGTTCTGGGCCCCCCAGTTTGGGAAAGATGTTAGGATACTGGAATGTGTTCAGAGGAGGGCAACGAAGATGGTGAGGGGGCTGGAGCACAAGCCCTATGAGGAGCGACTGAGGGAGTTGGGGCTGTTTAGCCTGGAGAAGAGGAGGCTCAGGGGAGACCTTATTGCTCTCTATAACTACCTAAAAGGAGGTTGTAGTCGGGCAGGGGTTGGTCTCTTCTCTCAGGTGACCAGTGGCAGAACCAGAGGGCATGGACTTAAGCTTCGTCAGGGAAAGTTTAGACTTGATATGAGGAAAAAATTCTTCACTGAAAGGGTGATTGGCCATTGGAATGGGCTGCCCAGGGAGGTGGTGGAGTCACCTACCCTGGAGGTGTTTAAAGGGAGACTGGATGAGGCACTGAGTGCCATGGTTTAGATGATGGTTGGTGTTAGTGTTGGTGTTAGTGTTAGGTTATAGGTTGGACTTGATGATCTCAGAGGTCCTTTCCAACCTTGTGATACTGTGATACTGTGATACTGTGATGGTCACACCAGTCCCTCCAGACCCTGTGAGCAAGAGTGTGGGCCTGGGTGAGGGCAGTGAGTACTTAAGCATGGTTCAGAGGTTGGCCTGTGAGCCTATGGGATTGTAAGCAGCAAATGGGAATAGTGAGCCTGGAGCTGAAAAAATTCTTAGGGTGATTAAGTCCAGCTGTACTCTTGTGCACAGATGCAGCGAACAAAAGGGATCTAGGGCAGAGTGACAAAACATTTTCACACTCATTCTCTGTACTGAGGCCCCTAGAAACAGACCTTGATTCATGTTCTACTGCCCGATAACTTATGGACCATGATAAATCCCTCCTCGCTTTTCTCAGGACACAGTTCATGTCCATTTTAAGCCATGTGGGATTCCACATGTATTTCTATATCTATGATCTCGCCCAGTTATCTCTGATCTTTTCCCATCCTTTCACTGACAGATAGTCTTCGCATCTTGAATTCTAGTTACCCTGAAAACAATCAGCAAGTAAACATTGCAGGAAATATTGGAAAAACCCAACCCGTGTCTAGCAATTGGGCTTGCTGCCTCCAGGCAGGTGCAGACTGCATGTGAACAGCAGCAATTCATTCAGCAGTGCTTTTGAAAGCAAGGAGCTGACGGCACTGGGAAAGCTGAGTGATGTGATGGGTCTGGGGCCAGGGAAGCATCGTGTGTTGATGCCAAGTAGACGGCTGAATTTTAGACGCCGCTAATTTTAGTTCAGCATGATTTGCTTCACTGAGTTCTCCTGGATCTCCAGATGCTGTCATTCAGGTTAATCATAATTCTTGACAAGACTTAAAACTCTTGGATACATACGAATCTGATTGGGGCTTCTTTTTTATCCTTAAGATGTGGTTTTCCTATGTGATCTGACTTTATCATGAATGCATATTAGACCAACACCAGTAATCGTGAACCTTCTGCTCCATATTTTCTCCTCCTCACGATTTTCTTTGACCTATTTTACATGTAAAACATTTCATAACATTCAGCCAAGTGTTTAAGCATTCAATTCCCTTCCTTCACCCGCCCCTCCTATCCTGCAGTTGGTTGCAGATCAGTGCCTGGCAGCAGGCAGAGAGAGCGGGCAGCAAGGTGAGTTTTGTTCCTGTGAGAATAGCTCCTTTCAAGTAATTCTTTATCCAAGGTGACCAGCGTGCACTGATACTGTATCTCGGCTGAAAGCACGGCAATTTCTGACTGTGCAGTCATCTGTCCCTACCCTTAAACAAAGCCATGATCAGGTCCCCAGGCAGGATTGCTGCAGAGAGCCAGGGGCGGGTGCAACTCCACACATCCTCTGTCTTCTTTAAATCCTGTAACTTTGTCCCCTGTTGATCTTCTGGGTTCAGTTTCTTGCGTGTTTGCAGCAGTGAGCAGGGAGAGGATCTGCATGAAAAATGCTCAGATGTAAAAATGAGCGAATGGCTAAAACCTGATTTGAAATAGACCCAGGCTAATTGAAAATAAACCCAGACTAATAGAGTTTCATTTAATCTCCAGGTTGCCGTTCAAGATCTAGTTTGTGTAGGTTGTGATGAAATGTGGTTACCACCAGACAGTATTCAGTGCTTCATGTAATGAAAATTGGCACTTTGCAGCAATTTCTAAACAGATGCAAGTACAGCTGCCGTGGGAAGGCTGAGGCCATCTGTTCCTCCCTCCAGGTGCTGGCCCCTTCCCGTGGCCCTTCTCATCCTCATCCCCAGCCTCGCTGTGTGCAGCCAGGAACACCCATGGGCATGGGATGGGTGGTGATGGGGTTTGTCACGCTTCAGTGGTTGGAGGCAGAACTGTTGCAGGGAAACTAGGGCTGCAGTTGCACAGGGATTTCTCCTGGCAGCAAGGGCAGCTGCAGCAGTTCTTGTGCTTTCTCCTGTCCTGAGCTGCTGCCAGCACCACCACTTATGGGGTCACACAACACAGTGGGGATGATTCCTGTGACATATAATAGCAGCGGAGTGTAGGAAGTTTGTGTCATTGCCTGTCATTTTTTTGCTTGCCCTGTGTCCATTCAAAGCTGAGTACTTTGCTCTGTGTTTCTGGTTTCAGTCCATCAGGCTCCAAAAGCTTTCTTTGATTCAGATTTACAAAGCTATACCTAGAGAAGGCCATGTCATATTTTTTTTTTTCCCCTTTTCTTCTAGTGATACTTGCTCATCACACTGAATCCAGGTGCTGGCAGGAGTGTAAAACTGCTCTTAACCTGCAAAAGCATGTCAAGGTATATTCTGTGCCGCCCAACATGATTCTACAGTGGTTCCTCCATGAACACTTCTGTTTGGAAAAAGAGCAGGTATAAAGGCATTTTTTTATATTATGCAATGGTGAAGGGGCTTAACATTCAACACTGGGATTATTTTGTCACCATTTCCCTGCAAAACCAAATTTTGAACTTGTAGGGAGTTCCAAGGTGGATCCTTGGGATCTGATTATAAGTAAGACTAGAGAAAGATGATGGTGTTTATGACATGCCTTCCTCTATCCTGGTGTTCTCACCTTGCTCCTGGAGTACTCTTTGCTACAGTATTGGGGCAAGAAAGGATTTGGTTCCCCTCACAGACACATTTCCAGCTTTCATTATCATCCAAGTTTCAATCAACAATTTGTGGAGATCAGGTGCACAAAGCTGGTAGTTTTTTTTTTTCAAAATTCAAGGCAAATATGAGCCCTGGCCACAGAAGTTTAGCAACTATAAATTTCAAGACTGGACCATTTATCCCAAAATATGTGTCTTGTAGCAAAATTCTCCTTTTGGTTATGAAAGTCTCCATGTGACATAAAATTTATCTTTCTACCTGGGCAGAATTTCCCCTGTACCCCAGGGAAGAGAGAGAAGAAAGTAGGGAGCCACCATACAGTGCAGCAAGTAGAGACTTCCTGCAATGCTTTTGTTAATGGCATGTTTCTGGGAGCTGGTCCAGGGCCATTTCAGAGTGTCAGTATAATTTTACTGTTATTTCTCCAGTTGAGTTTTGATCCATGAGGCTTTATCTTTGGAAACAAACGTTTCCCAGAGCAGTGTCCCTGTCCTCATGATGAAGGGCTCTGCAGTGCATCCTTTGGTTCTCCAAAACACGGCACGCTTCGCAGACCTAAAGCATTTCCTATCTGATTGATGGCAACTCATTTAATGCAACGTGTGGGTCTAAAACTATGAATATATTGAGCTGTGAAACAATATATTTCTTCTTCTCAGCAGTGCTTATTGTACACCACTCTCACTTAAAATGGAAGGAACAATTGCATTTTATCACCTGTTAGCAAAAAATCATTATCAGAGGCTAAAAAATTTACAGGCAGAACCTCTGAAATCTGATGTCTTGACACACTATATTTTTATTGTTTGCTCTATGGCCCTGATGGTGGTGCAGTGAAAGCAGAGTCCTCTCTGGCTAGGCAAAGGTATCATACTATCAGGTTATGGATAGAAAGCAAATTAGTGGGCAAGCAGCTCTAGAAGTCCTGCCTGTGTGTATCTGGCCACCAATGCTGCATGTGAGGCTGATCACCCCTCTTTCATCACAAGACGGTTGAAGCTGTTGGACAGAAACAGACTCTGTGATCCAGCTATTGCAGACAGAGTATGGACAAAGATACCAGGAGGAGATATGAGCAGACATGCAGGGGAAACTACGGCTTTAGTGTTAACATCCTGCATCCCTCTGGAGTGCAGTCCTCACACTGACCGTGTGCTGCAATCGTGTCTGAGGCTGGAGCCTTTTTCTTGCAATCAAAGCAAAATAGCTGATGAACTGCTTTTCATCCATTCGTGGGCCAAATTCATGTCTGGTGTAATTAGCTTTGACTTCTGAGGGCTCGAATTTCGAAGAGGTTTTAAGAAGTTGGTCTTTTCTGTCACAATACTTGTAACAACAACCTCACATCAGGATCCTCATGGTTGTGGAGGCTGAGGAAATGAAGTTAGTGCTGTTTGGCTAATCCAGGTCTCCTTTCAAACATGACCCATCTCAAAAGCTGAATTTAATTTATGTTTGCAAGGACCAGACTGGGCTCAGCTTTGTCATTTTCTGGGTTAAATATTAATATTTTTAATCAAAAATTGATTGACTAGCTGAGGATCTTGTTAGGGTTTACGACAACATGTCATTGATAGGAATCTTTTTGCTGCATTACCCCATGTTTAGTAGGGGGTATGCTACACATGCATAGCTTGATTTATATTAAACACATATTACACTGTTAGCAAGTAATGATGAGCTACAGGATGACTTTAAAGGGTTCTGTGCAACTGGGGATCCTTACTGTAGTTTAGGAAATGGAAGTAAGCAAGGAACTCTATGTTTAGTTTCTAGGCAGCCATCACCAGAAGTGACTCCCTCAACAGATTAGGTTTCAAGACTGTGCACAGGTTATATTTTTTCAAACAGATCACCTAGCCTATAGCTGCTCATGTTAAATACATGCCAGTCTTATGCATAGAGATTCATTTCCAGCTCCTGCGGCCACTATAGCATTTGCATTTCCTTTACTTTCTGTGACTGTAACCATAGAACCTACTACAATCCTTGGAGAAATACAATCTTTGGCACTTCTGTGAAGTGCACTTTTGAAGAAGCAAACAGAAAATCCACATAACTCTGCTGTCCATAGCCAGGAAAAGCTATGATGGGAGAGAATAGGAAAAAAAAAAGTAATAGTTACAGAGGGGGAAAGCATTAATTTGGGGAGTTACAGTTCCACTTCTGGGGAGCAAGTGCTGTGCTCTGCAAAGCTTCCTTGTGCCATCCTGGCAGTGCAGACAGGCTGCTGAAGCAGAAATGGGTCAGGGGAATGTGCCCTGCACCAAGGTGCTTGAAACAGCACCTGAGCAGAGTTTCAGTGCTGCACAAGGCTTGTAGGGGCCATTATGAAAAGATGAGGTTTAATGGAAAGGTGCACAAATAGCTACTATGAGTGGCCCCAGGCTAAATGGCTCACCCAGGCTATTTTGGCAAATACTTAGGAATGACAAATATATTCATCCATCAGGGCTGGCTCAGCAAATAGGCTGGATTAATGATAATGATTGCAGTGAATAATTCAACTGGATCTACTGGCAGTCTGAGAGTGAGTTGTACAGGCAGAGAAAATAAGCAAAATCAGATGGGTTTCTTGGGTGCTGGATGGCAGGGAAAGAAAGAGGAGGAGGCATGTAATGAAGCAAAAAACTACCAAACAGCTGGGGCACTCAGCTGGGATGTGAGACACAGACCCACCACGTTCCTGCTTGGGGCTGGGCAGACCTGCATGCAAACTGTGGAACTGATCTGGGGTTTTTCCAGGTAAAACCAGAGAAGGAGAGCAAGCAAGACAAGTCAGGCAAGACCAGGTCCAGACAGGGACCTAAGGAAACTTTTGTAGACATAGATGCATTTCTATGAGAAGTCTTTGTTTCTTTGAGTCAGATTTTTCCAAGGGCAGATTACTTTTTCAGAAAGCCCTTGTCCAGCAGTTGAATGCCATCACTTTCGTATTTCATTTAGTCCCTATAAATGGTACACTTACGCTTTCTGAAAGGACGCAGCCTCAACTACACCATGTCCAAATGTTTCCATACCTATTTCCCCTTCCTTTCCCTTCCCAACATCTCTGTCCCTTCTGACCAAGAGCCCTGTCCTGCCCCTGGAGGGCAACTGAGACACAGTGGATTTTGCTCAGGAGCAGCAATTTGTTCATGTGGAAAACACTGAAGATTTTAGGACTGACCTGGTTAACATGGTCCTCTAAGTCAGTGCTAGGGAGGGAGAAGAAGAGGGCAAAGCTGCCACTGTGTTCCTTAAGTTGGTCCTTGTAGCAGTTTCAGTATCTGCAGCACATTCCTTTTCACACTCCCTCTTTCTCCACACCTTGGGGCTAGTTCATGCATAGGTCTGGAAAAGCCCTCCTTTCAGTTTCATCTTTTACTGCCACACAAAGAACTTTTGGATAAATTTCAGTTAATCAGACCCTTTTGCTGCTGTTTCTGGATGCATAAAATGTGAAGGACTCATAAAAAGACTTGTAGGTCATCTCCCACGGTTTCTGCTCTTTCTTCTATCATCATGTTCTGTGGATCCCCACATAATGTGGCTGCATAGGACCTTTTTTAAAAGGGTTTCTGCCTGTAGAGGTTCAGATATCTTTTGCTTGCACGCACAATCCTGGTGGGGTCTGCTGGCTAATTGAGACAGATAATGAGGATAGCAGAATGGGATTATGAATGACCAAGTTACTGGTTATGTTACTTTAATCACAGATCCTGGCCTTGCACCTCAGCACAGTCTACTGCAAGCTTTAAAGAAGATGAGAGCACACTATGGCCATTTCCACTTGAGAAACAGGAACAGGAATGGGCAGAGGGAGCAAGATGCTTCTTCCCTTGCAGTGTTGTAGGTCCCACACCCACTGATATTCTCTATCAGGATGCCTGACCCAGCAGCTAGAAGCAATTGGAGTGCTTTGCCTCTTCACCTTAAATGTTGTGGGAAGAATCAATGCTGCTGAAACTGGCTTCTGAAGGATGTCCCCGAATTCCTGTACCAGGGAGTTGCCCAAAGTGCTTTGAATTCTGTCTGGTGGCAGCCAGAAGAGGTAGTTCAGCGACCCTGGAGAATATATGGGTCCCAGTCATTTTCCGCCCCCTCTTGCTGGGGACACAGCTTGCTGGGGACACAGACATGGTGAAGACAGATACACGGTGAAATGGGCTCTGAGCCTAAGACATGTGGCATCACTGCTGGAAAGCACTGAAACCTGATGGTTCCGAGCTGAGCACTCCTGGTGCAGGGCAGCCAGCGTACAGAGCAATGCCTGTGTGCAGCAAGGGGGAACTGGGAATGAACTCTTGCAATAATAACAATAATAATAATAATAAAAAAAACAGTCAAGTCTGTATTTCACATTTCTCTTTGCCCTTCCAGCAACCCGTCCTTGAAAAGTTTATGTCTACATTACAAGAAGTAGTTACATTTTCACACAGCCAAGTCCTCTCCCTTCTGTTTTCCATAGCTGAGCTGGCCTTTGCATAGCCTCAGCGATTCGGGGCCTCTCGTGGACAGAGCTGTGTTTGTCTCAGAGGCATGTTGAACTTGGCAGGTACTGTACATCTAACTCCAATTTAAACTACCACCTTGCTGAAGGAAAAGAGTCTGCAGTACACAACAGCAGCCGCCAAAAGGAAAATCTGCTTGACTGGCTGGAAAACCCAAACAGGATCATTACCAGCAGTTTCTCCATCTTTATCTACAAATTTACTCTGCAGTCTTGCAGACACTGTCCTAGCTAACATTTTTTTCCAATTTTAAGAGGCTAAACTAGGGTGGATCAATTACAATCAACCAGAGTAGACTAATGTGTGCTAAACCAGGGAGAAATACAGCCTTAAAAAGCATGGGCTGGGCTCTTTGGAGCCTGGCCTAGGTGGATTTTTTCCCTCTCTGGCTAGGAGGAAGCACAAGCTGGCTGCAGTTGGTGAGAAGGTTGATGGCTGGTCTCCACAGGTAGCAGATCCTGTCCTGGTCTCAGTTAGCTTGCCATGGGAAAGCGGAAAGCCGATCATCCTGCACAGGGAAAAAAACGTCTCCCTTTGGAGGGGCAGCTTTTAAGAGGAAAAACCCTGGTCAGAATCCTCCTTGGGACACACATTGTGTCTGTGGGCAATGGGAAAGATGATGTGGAACATTTCTGGGCAACAAAGCCCACATGTGAACCACTGTGGAGTACAATTGCTCTTCATTACTGTTTCCATCTCTTCATTAAGCTTGCCATCAATAATACAGTGTTTCTTGTGCAGCTAAGAGCGGAAAGGGAAGTCGCATGAGAGCTGACTCACTCTGACTCACATCTCCTGGGAACACAGGGTCAGTTGGTTTAACCTCAGCCTGCTGCATGCCTAAAGAGTCTCCAGGGGAGTGAGGGCAATCCCCCTCTGCTCTCTGCCTGTGCACACTATTGTCACCTGCAAAGCCAGCCTGTCCTGAGGCAATGAAAAACCTCTTCTGAAGACTGGGCTGAATGAATGAGAGAGCCTGATCTGTGCCACCTATTTTCCTGGTCCTCCGTTAAAGCAACAGTTTCCCCTCTGGAGTGCCAGGAGCCCCATTGCAGTGGGAGTACTCTGGATGCCCCAAGTTGGGCAGACTGGCCCAGGGGAATCAAGTCTCTCTACTTTGGGGCACCTTCTAGACCAGATAAATGCAGCTGAGCTTGCTGCAGCCTTTTTTTCTACTTGACCTTTTGGGAACAGCAGAGAGACAGGGCAGAACAAGCTCCCAGGGAACAAAGTTTATTTTCCCACCCTTTATCATTCAATGGTGTGAATTCTGAGGTTGATCTTTGCTCAGGCAGAGCAGAAATTTATTGTACTTGATTTCTTAGGAAAGGAGGGCTTGGGAAAGAAGGAGCACAGCAGGGCTCTCTGGCTGCTGGAGAGTTAACGGTGCTCTACTGCTGCTGTATGACCGGGCTCCAGGTTTTGACAGGTACAGTCTGGGCTGCAGGCAGCAGTCAGTGAAAGTCAATGTTGATCTTTCTGTGACTCCTGAGATAACAGTTCAGCTTGCAGGATCTTCATGTTCATTTTCTCTTTGTTTTTGTTTCTCTCCCAGGATGAAAGGGTGAATACAGGAGGGTTGATTGAGCAGAAAGGTAAAAGATCAAAACTAGCCTGTGTTATCATCTTTCTGGTAGGTGCCATGATGCAGAGCCTATCAGATGGGCATAGCTGGGGTTGGGGAAGGATAAGTCAGGAAGAAGAGTTTTCTGAAATGTTTGTCTTCAGCCAGTCTAGTCCCAAATTCAAATTTTCTAGCAAAAAAAAAAAAAAAAAAAAAAAATTGACACTGTGAGTCTGCCTAAGCAGGAATTGTTAAGTTTTGGAAAAGGACAGCAACCAAGATGGAGCAGCAAAAAAAAGTTAAAGTAAATGAGAATGATTTAGGTTGTCTTTGTGGTTGTATGGTGATAATGCTTTCCAGATTCAGTTACATTTCCCTGTTAGTGACATTCTTCTGCCTCTCTTTGTGTGCCCACTTCCTATTTTCTATTTGTCCTTCTCCCAGTGCATTCCTACCACCATTTTTCTAAAACTTTATCCATCCCAACTTTTCACAACATTCAAAGGCCCTTGCAATTTATCTGGTGCAAAGAACTGTTTTCCAAAGCCTTCAAGAGGTTTTCATGTCCTTCTCTGAGGTTGTGGGGTTTTTCATCAGTTCATTCTGCAAACAGGAGGCCACCACTATCCCAAAGCATGACTGGATCCAGTAGATTAGATCCAGTCTCAGATGCTATCAGTGGCTGTGATGGGTTTGCCTGTTGGTCCCCTCCCTGTTTATTGAATGTTTGATTATCACTTTCAGCTGGTTCATTCTTTTGAACTCAAGCAGCAATGCTGAGTTTAGGGCGAAGGGGGGAAACCGCACAGCATAGCAGTAGTGCAGCAGTGATGAGAGCTCTCCAGTGAAAGGTGTGATGTCTCTGCCTCCCCCATCTCATCTGGATGCCTGTTGTGGTACCCAGAAGAAATGTTGCTAACACCAGCCTTTGTGCATTTTCATCCTATTATCAAGGTCCTTCCTTCTGGATGGCAACCAGGGCTCTGATGCACAAAATTAAAAATCCAGTGGCAGCTTATTTTCCATAAGGGGAAAAAAAAACCCAGCAGATCCCTTGAATTAACCAGATGTGTTAATAACATAAAGTGTGGTTTGTACTCTGTCTCACCCCTGTCTCAGTCTCCATTTATGCTGTTTCCCTGCAGTTTCGATTTCATGTATCAGAGCTGAAAATCAGGCTCTTCTCACTGCAGGCATGGGGAGACAGTTTTAGGCTGGGCAGTGTGAAGAGCCTGGTTCTGATGAAGCAATCAGCACCTTGCTACACAAGAACATGAAAGCCATAGGTTCAAACTCAAATCTGAGCATTAACACTTGGGAGTCTGCATAATATGTGCCTTCACAATCTATGTAATTAATAGTGTTTTCATTTGCCTTCTAGTTCTTAAGCTTTTTGTGCCAGCATTTTTAAATCTTTCTCTGAAACTGAGTGGAAGAAACATAATTTTCTCCATAGACTGAGCTTCTTGTGTAAAGATTTCAGGAGTCAGGACTTTGAGAGGAACAAAAAATATTGTCATACTCGCAGGGTAGTTGTGGCACCTTGCAACATTTGTCTCATTTCTTCCTCAGCAGCCTCTTCCAAATTCAGGAAGACAGATGAGAGTTAGTTCAACTTTTAAAAAGAAACAATATTTCTTTCAGCTAGAAAGTCTAAAACTTAAGTCTCCAAATTCCTTAGTGAAGTTTTGTGGCAGAAGCCGGATTCAGTAGCAACCAAATGGTTCCCTAAAAGTCATGGCTCTGCCTTAGCATATAGACGTGTTTCTGCTGTCAGAGAGTAAATGTTGCTCTACAGTGCTGCAATTTACGCTGCTGGGAAGGATGGGACTAATACAAATATTCAGTGAAGTTATATGATTCCTGCTCACTCTGAGCATTAAATTACTCCTACCTTGAAAAACTGGTTTCACCTTTATTTACAGAGCTGGTCTTACCAGCAATGTACTTCCCTGGAAACAAAGTTTCTTCCAAGGGTTAAAAATGTGCATAACCCCATTAAAATATATCCTAGTACCATTCAGTGAAAGCTGCTTAATTGGAAATCCCACACAGCACTTTGCAATTAATGGTGATGCTGCTGTTTAGAAAAAATAGGGGAGAGTCTCAAAGTCAGAATACAAAATACAGTAATGTCCTGCATGGAAGCATGGTGCACAGCTATAGACACTGTCAGTTATCTTTGCTCTCAGTATCTCCTGGGCACAAGTCCTACCCTTCATGAGTAAGTCCTACCCTTCTCCCAGTGTAATGTTTTGTGGGGGGCCCTTGTGCTATAGGGGACCCTAAGAGCTGTAGAGCTGAACCACGGCCTGTGTCCCTCTTCCCTGCACTGAGCAGCTCTGTGAGATACTGAATGTATGTTAGGTGCTTCCTATACCTTTTTTACTCCACCATTTCAACCAAGGATTCATTGGGCATCTACTTAAAAGCTCCTGAAGCTGAGGATGTTGCTTTGTGCAGAGTGAGGGAGAGGATCAGCTGACACAGAATCCCTGAGTCATGTCCCATATTCCCCTCTGCAGCAAGGCTGCAGGGTAACCTTGAGCTGCAGTTCTCTCGGTGCACAAGATAAAGCAGGATGCAACCCTGAACTTCTGCATGGGGACACCTGCATGAGGACACCTCCTAGTGCTCTCCAGCTTGGGACTAGAGAAAAGCCAGCTTCATAATATGGTGAGAAACAGCATCCTTCATTAAATCACGGAGGAACACAACTGTAGCTACGGACTTATTCTGTACCAAATGAGGTTTTCCTCCCTCCCTAGTCCTCTAGTTCTCCCTCGCGTTCAGGCCTGCATTACCTCACTGACCTTCACGGAGTTTGCTTGGGATATACATGTTGAGGGGTCACTGCAGGTCTGGGGGCAATAGTGCCTTTATTATGTAACTTCTTCACTCGTAACTGTCTAATGAATGACATGAAAAAATGAAGACACCAGGCATGTGGCATTATCAAACCTTATGGGGGGGGAGGGGAGATATTTCATGCTGGTTATGCTACACAAATCCCAGAAAAAATGTGATCTTAAGTTCCACTGCTGCTTTTTCTGCATGGCTTGATGGGCCAAGGGAGGAGAAGGCTCAGGGACACCTGGGCTTTGCTTTGTTTGCCCCAAGCCCTCCTCTAGATTAAGCAGAGCAGCTAAGAAAAAAACCTGAGGAGATGAATTTCCTTGTTGACAAGAGCAGACTGGCTGAGCAATTCCTGGGGGCTTTCAGCAGGCTAACCACAAATTTGCAGTGGAGCCTTGCACTCTGGGAGCAGTGCGGGTAGAAACTACTTCCCTTTGATGTTGGACCTTGAACCCATTTCGTTTTCAGTGTAGCTGGCCTTGTTGCCATGGTTGTTAGAGCTTGCAAAGGTGAAGCAGTGAGTTCGCACCAAGAGAGGCTGGAAGCAGTCCTGTTTTTTCCTGCAGTCTCCTGCAGCTGCCCCCACACCACGGTTTCATGGTAGGGAGATGCATTTAGGTTGCATTAGAACAGCCCTACCATTTTCAGCTCTGCATATTCACCCCACTGCTGCAAGACGAGGACAGCCTGTCTCTCCCACCATCTGCTTATGCAAACCTGATAGCAGCTGCTGGGATAAGAGTCCCCCAAGCAAGTCATGTCCTTTGCCTAACCGCTGCAGCTCTCATCCTATCAGGCAGGTGCTGTGTGCAGGACTAGTGATTATCAAAGGCCATCTATGAGACATCTCAAATCCAATGAATGATTATTAGTTGGGGGAAGGAGTAATTAGACTGGCTTTACTATCTTGTTATGCTCAGGGGAGGGAGTGTAATGGGGTAGTATTGCTGCCATTGAAGAATTTTATTTGTTAGGAGTGACTCACTTGGGTATGCGTCACAAATTATACATGGGAAAAACCACCCGTGCTCCCTCTTGGGAGTTGAAAGTCCACCGAAATGTGCCTAGGTGATCCTTGCAGATGCCTGATAGTGATAGCATCACCTGGTGAGTGCTCTCTCCCTTTCATCTCACCTAGAAGGAAGCTATCAAAGCCAGGTCTGCTCTTGCCAATAGAAACCCGATGGGCTATGTACCTGCCCCACTGCAGAAGCTGAAGGGGAAATAGCTTTTGACAAAACTAGTGGAGAAACAAAACTAGTGGAGAATCAGAAGAACCAGATGCAGAGCCCTTGTATCCTGGGTTGCGAAGATCTGGGAGGTCTTTGTAGCCCTTGAGAAGGAATTTAACCTGCTGGTCTGGGTCGAAGTTTCTTGATCATTTTTGTTTCAGTGAAGTCTGATCACAAAGCCAAGACATTTGCACTATCCAAAATCTGTCCCCAGATCTGAGTTTCACAGTTGAGTTGGCCCATCTTTCATTTTAAAAATAGATTGAGTGAACTTTTATCCTATTTGACTGATTTTTATTCCATGGACTTGCAAACTTCAGTTGAACCAGGTCATCTTAATGAACTTAATAAAATTCTGAAAAGATATGTTTCATAATGTTTTTGCTTTCAGAACAGAGTAAGGTTTGGGAAGACAGAGGCAACCAACAATAAAAGGAGACAAAAAAATTACTTGGATCTTTATATCTTTTTTGCACTTTGAAACCTAATTTTAGATTGCAGTTGAGGCTTAAAGTTTGTTCTTAATTTGCCCAAACTGTTTTTCTTTCTTCCACTAGAACAAACCCGGCCAAACTGTGTTTGCCCTTCAAAACTTCATTCTGAGAAGTGCCCAGTGCAAAGTTACTCAGTGTAATGAAGGTAAACACTGGGAAGATTACTTATTTCCTTTGTGCATGTTCTCTCGAGTTGGAATTTGATTACAGCACTTGAAGAATATACTCTTACTGGATAAAAGCACAGTTATGGGGACCTGATTCTCATCTTCACTTCAGAGGAGGTACGCTGATAAGGTGTGTAGGTGCAAAGCAAGCACGTCATGAGTTCTGGCAGGATGCTGTGCTCTGAGTCGGTTGGGATTGCTCTGTGGTGTCTGCTTTGAGACAGATAGGTCCAGGGCCAGATATTTCTGCTTTTTCATGGAATCAGCTTTTCTATAATCTTACACCCTGAGTGGGTAATGAAGGGCTTGATCCTGAAAAGATGCTGAGAGCTGCAGCACAGCCAGAAGCCAAGTGGCACGTCCTTGATGCCCACCTCCGTGACCCCAAAGCAGAACCATGATTCCAATGAAGGTGCTCATCACCTCCTGCTCAGTCTGCGCCCCCTGGCTAACAGGCAGCCATTGCTTTCCTGTGCAGGGACACATGGAAGGGCCTGCAGGCATCTTTGCATTGGCGCCAAGGCAGTATCCAGCGGGTCCACTGAAGGTGCGTTGCTGTGAGCCATTCACATCAACCACAGTTGTCGGACGTGCCTGTGCTGTGACTGATGCTGGAGGTGAGTTAAAGATACCTGTTTGCTGGACACCCTCCACCCCCCCCCCCCCCCCCCCCCCCGCCAAGTCAGAAAAAACAGGGGCCATTATTGCAGAGTATAATGTCATGATAATCCACTGGGAAAAGCTCAGGACTTGACCTGCCAAAATTCTTCTGTTCTTGGTCTCAATGTTCAAGAACGTGACTGGTGAAACTAGGTGGGCATTTTTCCAGGAGATTTTGCAAGAAGAATGATGATGGCTTGGTTGCAGGCTGGTAGGACACTAGGGAAGATCATGGCATGCCCTGCAAGAACCACACTGCTTTGTTTAAACCCTGTTTTATTTTCCAGACTCAAAGGGTTCCCTGGATTTCAGATGCACCTTCCCTTGGTAGGGAATCCTGTCCTATGTTTTATCTATATCCAGAGTAAAAGCTCATTTTGCTTTTCCCTCCCCCCACAGTCTGTATGGCTTTGTTTAGAAGAAATTATACAACTAAATAAGGGCTAGTATGAAAGGCCACATCTTGAATCGATCTGCATTGCACCCTTGGTGACATGTGGACAAGCCTATCTCTGGGAAGCTGAGCTCCCAAGCATGGAAAACAATACAAGGGCAGATGTAGCTGCAGGGGAGAGCTGTCGAAGGGACACCCATAACCAGGGACATACACTGTGTTTCCCAGCTGTTGGGAAGACCACGCCACGCTGCTGGTATCCCTACTGTCAAAACCATGGCTCGGCCAGATGTCCCTCATTTTGCTCTGAAGATCTTTCTCTCACAGAGCAAAGTCTCTTCTCCCCTTCTTTTTCTTTCACTGCTTGCAAGGCCAGTTCACTGAACTAACCCTGTATCATCTGCTGGTCACATCTCTCCTTTCTGAATTCACACTAACAGTAAATCAGGATGGATGGTAACGAGAATTGTGCACATCCGTAGTGACAACACAGAGAGGTGTGGGCACACACCCAGTGCCTGCAATGACTACTGCTCCTACAGGGCCACCACTGTGGAGAGCAGGATGGGTTCCCTGGTTGCTGTCCCTCATGGGGTGCAGAGAAAGACAGTCTCTTGGGTGGGAGAGGAAGGGGAGACTGGATAATGGTGCATGTTTTATGCTAACATCTTGCTGAAAGCTGCATCAGATGTTGGAATTAGTACTGCTTCTTCACACAATTTCGTTTTTGCTGTCAGTTTTGCCAGGACTGGGATGATGTCTTTGTGAAACCACATAAGGCAATAAGGAAAGGCAGGGCCAGATTCTGAGCTGGCAATGGGATGTTATGCCAGATTGCCTGCACTGATTTTCAGGCCCATGGTTTTTGGTCATGCTGGCTGCAAGCACAGCAGACACAAAGTCTGAGTACGCAGAAGGCAACACTGCAGATCCCCACTGAAATATGTGGAAATCTTTCTGTCAGAACCAGGGACAGGATTTCACTGCACTTACTCAAAAGACAAAGAAGGTAGTAACAGGGGTAATGGTGTGAACTTAAACCTCCTTGCATTTACAGGATTACAAATGCAGTCTGCCTCTAATCCTTTCTGAAGATTTCTTATCAAGTATTTATTTCCTCTGCCCCTAAGCTGCTGCTGCAGGCTGCCAGGAGGACTGTCAGTCTGTCCCACACATTTGCCAAGCCTTATATAGTTTCTGTGTTATGGAGAAAGGAAAGGTGATTGACAGCAGCCTGATAAATAAGTTACCCAGGATACCTGTGATTCCTATGGGTCGATCATTACTGTCCAAAAGCAAACCCAACTCACCAGCGGGCAGACACTTCTTCTTTGGGGTCTCCTACAGTTCCGGTGAGTCAGGGTTAAAGGTCTCCCTACCTTTTTCTCCCTGCCCCACCTCTGCAAGACCAGAGTGGAGAAGAAAGTGGAACCCAGTCTGCCCTGAATTCTTAAAATGTTTCAGATGGGCTTTGGGGATAGAGGAGGTCCATGGCAGAGCTGTGTCTCAAAGAGACATTGGATATTTATTGTAGTCAAATTTTTTTTGAGTTTTGCATCACTTATTATACCATTATCATGATGATAAGTGACTATAAAGTACATAAAGGATCTAGAAAATCAAGTTTTCTTTTTTAGCGAGTTACTTTTTTAGGTAGAGTTCTTTTTATGTTAGCTTGGCTCTGCCTGACATACTGCATTATTTTTAATAAGTCAGAAATCTGCTCCAAGATTGTTGTGGCTGAAGAATTAATAAGAAAATGTTTCCATTTTAGGAAACCCCCTGAAAACAAGATGTAAAAAAGCCTAAAAGCCACTAGTCTGATTTTCAGGGATCTGTATTGCCCAGGGCTCCCATCAGTCAGTGAGACTGGAGGTAGCACGGCATCTCCCAGATACCAGCTCTGCAGTGCTGAGGGGTTTTACTGATGCAGATGAGAGGAGAGCCTGGCTCATAAAATAAGGCAGAGTTTACCTCAGAAATTTCCATTTCTTCGTTACTCAGTTCTGCCACAGTGAGATCTCTATCTGGCTGCCGGCCTCCCTGGAGATGAGATGCCTATGGTACACACAAAAAATCCTCTCCAGTATTTTTCCCTAGCCCTGTTACTGGAAAAATCCATTTATCTGCTTTTCCAAAGAGGCAGCCATAGAGATCTGAACCCTCAACGAATGGGAGAGGAGTTTTTCAAAAACAAAGGAAGACTGCAGGTGTAAAATGTTTGTCATGCTAACACCTGAACAAACATATCACTGTGCCCTTGCTTATCTCCTTCCCACTCACTGCCTTTATTGAGTCAGTGTCCTGCTAACTGCAGACATATTAATCAGGCAGTTAGATAAGAACAAAGTCTCAGCCTCTTCACTATCTTATTTAGACCATATAAATGTGTCATTATATAGACCAGGGCCAGACCAAAGGGATTTTTTAATACCTTTGTGATGACCAAGCTGCTCACTGCTTCCTGTTTACATGAATTCTCTGTGCCTCAGAGGGAAAGCTATCCTTCTTACAGGCTGCAGGAAAGTCTTCTGTTGTCCCACTCATATAAATATAAATATATATATATGTAAATATGTATTATTTTTCTCCTATTCCACCTTCATTACATTGTATGCATTCCTTTTCATGCAAATATCCATTTTCTGCAAATTACAGATGGATGAAGCAAAGTCTCTTTTTGACCCTATATATTTTGCAGCCCATATTGCATTAGTGGAGGGGTTTGCTTAGATCGAATATCTCTCAGTGATTTCTGCTGCTATGCATTTGTTAGTCCTTGGTTTGTTATTGGGTTTCCCATCCTCTGCCCACTTCCCAGAGTTTTGCTATGAAGATGTTGACATGCTGAGATGCAGCTGCCCCAGGTATATGGAAAGTTGTTTGCCCAGGGTGGCACCAGGGCAGGCCAGTGGTGGAGGGGGGAAGAAGAGGAGACAGCCAGTGCAAGGAGCACTACACTGCCCTCAACACAGGACTGCATGATATTAATGTCTCCTTGCTGCTTCTCTTCTCTCCCCCGTCATTGCAGGCAGAAGCCTAATGGCTGTGACTTGGGTTTGATCTTTTGTCCAGAGCCTGGGCTTGCCCTCTGTCCATTGGGTTTTTGTCTACCTAGCCCAAAGCTCTGGAAGCTGTTACAGTGAGCTTCTCCTTGCACGAATAGAGCATAAACCTGTTTTTACACGTTCTTCAAAACAAAATCTCTCCCTTTCTTTTCTCTTTTTTTTACATTTTTGATGACAGTAGATAAAGCTGCATGCAGAAAAGAGCTCTGAGGGTGTTGCTGTTCTGCCTAGTGTGCTAAAAGCATATCCATAGTGGGCATTCAAAACGGAAGACACTTCTGTGATAAAATGAGTTGCAGGCACCATGGCAGCAGCCTACTTCTGTGCTCTAGCTGGATATCCTAGTCCCTAGCTATTGGATCACCTCTAGAGAAACTGCCCTGGTTTCAATCACCTCCTTTTTTCTATTCCTTGTTCCATTTCTGGTTCATTAAAATTAGAGGTGTACTAAAGGTATGTCCTGGGAACTGAACGTCGTCATGCTTTGGAGACCTCTGAGTCACAGCTGAATGCAGGAGCAAATGTCATGGCTGAGTAAAGGGGATGTGGTCACAAATCCATGCAGCAAGTGCATAACTTTTTACAAACAACCAAGAAAAACACAGCCAGATCCTCACAGCTTAGTGCATGGATTATTACCCATGTACAACATACATGGTTATAATATTCATAATCAAAATAAATATGTTTACCAGTTCTGTAAATCTCCATAAATCCTTCTTCCTCTTTTGCACGAAATATAATTCTCCAAAGGCTTGAAAATGTGCATGGTGAGTCTCTAATGCCTATTTTATTTGCTGATTTCCAATGGCTCTGTACAGGCGTTTTAACTTCATCAGAACATCTCAGCAGGAACTTTCTTATCAGGATTTCTGAGACTCGCAACCATATTCAGAACATCCAGTAGAAAGATTCCTATGTCTCTGGAGACATCCCTGCTTAAAACCATATTTGCTTTCCTGGCAGTTTCCTCTGAGAGCCTTTGAAGGCGGGGAATAATGCCATGAGTGTTAAGCTTTTCTCTCCCCACTGCTACAACTCCAGCAAGCACAGAGTCTCATGTGCTTGTCCTTGCCATACTGCTGGGGTTTCTGGTGTGTTGTGAAAATGACTGGGATTACTATGACAAAAGGTTCCCTATACCTTTTGTACCAGGAACCTCTTTTGCCCTAGGAAACATCTGTATTTCTGAAAATAGTTTAGCGGTAATCTTGCTGCAAACTGCTCCCTTAAAGGAGCCGCTCCTGTTCATATCACCCTGTACTGTCAGAAGAAGAGCACTGGAACAGATGCATAGTGTCTGGCAAATTTGGTGGTGTTAATTTCTACCACGACAGTGATTTTCTTTAAGTGGCTTACTGAGACAAAATAGGATGAGGATATAGCAGCTAAGCTATTAAACATAAAGGAAAAATCTGTCCTTGCTGCAGATATGACAAGGGCTTCCTTGGCGTTGCTTTCTCCTCAATTTGTGGAAGTCTGATCAACCCTCCCTGTTGTGAGTGTATGCTTGGGAACCATTAATGGCTTCATAAACTCTGGGAACATAACTCTAAGTGACTGTAAGTGACTGGCAGGTCCCCAGAATTATTTTGGTTATGTATTCACTCCAATGTAATGTGTACAGTAGCTATTTTGCTTGTCTGCATAATAAACCTCTCTGAGAGGCTTTGACTTTTAATTTCCACCTTGAGTGACATTTATGAAGGATAAGATTGCCACTATCCCTGAGTTGTCTGGGAGAGGGCAATTCTGTCACTACTTCTCTAATTGTTGTGTGCTGAAAGTAGATTTTAATGTCTTCAGAGTAAAGATCTCTTTGTAAGCAGAACGCCACATAGCCTCAGAGACACCAAGGCTGGAAAAGCTCAGTTTTCTCTCAGCTGAGACAGGGTTACAGGGGAATCCTGTGCCAGTTTCAGTGAGAGGGTCAAGCACCAAGCACCCAGGCCTCTCGGGTGCCTGTAGAACAGAACCTGGGTTTCTGAACCTAAGTGCTTCCATCACTTGAGTAGGAAATCCTTCCCTTCAGGTAGGTGTTGTCTTGTGCTTTCAACTCTACGATTTGCACGAAAAGATCTCATCCTGCTGTCAAAACAACAAAGCCCTCACAATTAATGCTCTGCTACCAACTACTAAATATGAAATATATTCAAAAGCAGAAGGCATTCTGTTGTCTACTTGCAGGAGCTGATCAATATCGTCTCTCTCAGCTAGTGCTGCTTCAGTTAGCAGCAGACAAGCTGTTGAGTTTAGGCTTCCTGGGCTGACTTTATTTTTAGCTGCGAGTGGCATTTTTCCTCTGGAAGCTTTCCCTGCCTCACATCATGCAATGAAAGCTGCTTACTGGCATGACACTTTCTCCTCCTCGCTACTATTTTCCCTCTGCTGACTTTGTAGCCTTCCAAACATCAGTTTGCTTATTAAATTATCATGCTGCCCACAGTAAGAGATAAAAATGAGTTCGCACACAGCTTGCAGCTGAGCATCGGGTCGGGCACTTGTCTGTAAAGGGGCTGACTGGCGTCGGGGAGGTGGGCAGGCTGCAGCAGGTGCTGGAGACAGGCAGGGCAGGGGATGCACAGGGGCTAGAGCTGCCAGTTTTGGAATGTATTGAGCCATCAGCGCTTGGGATCCCTCTCTGCACCATGTCAGACATCTTCCAGTACAAGTCTGCTGGAGAGAGGCAAACGTGTGCTATGTGTGGCTGAAGGCAAAACATTTCTTTGTTGAATCATAGAAGAGAAAAAATAAATAAGGTTTTGCTCCTCATCTCTCTGAGGATTTTGGGGTGCAGCATGGTCGGCTCTGGTAAGAACTCAGGTGGATCCTGACAAAGGAGGCATGAGGACGTGCTGGGAGAGACTCCCCTTCAACCAGTAACTAGCATATGGCTGGGATTTTGGATAAAGTCCTTTGTGAGACAGAGCAGGCCTTGGAGCCTGTGCTGATGTAGACAGGAGAGAATAGCAGCATTGTCTTATGTGGTTTGCTCTTCATGTTGAGACCACATGCATTCTCCAGCAAGTCTCGTGCTGTTTTCTGTCAGTCCTCAGCTAGAGCATTTGCCACAAGCTCCACCTCTTGCAGTGAGTCATGGTTCAAATCATACATTTCTATCAAAAAAAAGCAGGGAGGGAAGAACAATAAGTCATGAGGGCTATGAAGAAATATTTAACAATGTGAGGGAGTGTGCACCATTTTGATATCAAATAAATTTTTTAAAAGAACTCTAAAAATCTGTAAGATACGGATGAACTCACGTCTGTCTCTTAGACCTAATGATAGTTTATATCTCTGTGGTGAAAGGACTTGTGCACTGACCCATCAGTTCTAAAATACATGTCCTTCAATCACAAAACTCCTCCTTGTCCTTAAGAACTATATCTTCAAATGTCCCCTGCACAGCCACCCAATTGTCCAGTGTCCACCTCTGAGAATACAATTATGCACAGCAAATTTTAGCATGGAGTACAAAACACCCTGATGCTGGGCGGAATTAATAGAGTTCATGCCTCTTCTGCAGTCCAAACATGTTTCCTGAGAGCGACGATAACATCCTGAACAGGCAAGTAATAGCAGGCTTCACACTGAAAAGATGCACAGATGATCCTTCACGCAAAACCTGGCTACTGCTGCTGCTGCTGCTGCCTTCCAGAGGAGCAGGCTGCAAAAGCAAGAGCCTTGGCAAGCAGAGTATAAATTGTCTGTGATATTTGAGCCTGTTTGAACTTTGCACTTTCCTTCCCCCACTAGATAACGTTATCAAAATCTCAATGTTAAAGACCTGCAAGGTTGTAATGCAAAACTATAGGGAAATAATTCTGCATGTCCCTGACAGTCTCTTCTGCTAGGAAGATCTCCAACTTGGGTCTGTGAATGCATGAGCATGTGTGACACTGTGTTTTAAAATCTGTGCATAGTTGAGGCCAGATATGCAGCTAGGTCCATTCTATTTCCTGCTCTTGCTATAGTGCATGCACACATATTAGGGTTTTTCTTTTTTATTATTTGCTTATGCAAAATAAACACTGAGGAGCCTGAGTCTCCTTTCAGCTCGTCTTTTCCTAGAGCTCTTCCTGTTATTTCTCTCAAAGGCTTGTAACCTTTTAATGTTTAGAGCAGTAAGAGCTGCCTTCTCTGGGCACATGGGATGAATCACAGTAATGGTTCTTCATTTTCATGTTGGGCGCAAGGTACTCACCCCTGTTGGTGAAAAGGCAATCAGCAAACATATAAGACATGATGGATTTGGCTATGATTGTATTTTAGCATCTGAGGCAACAAATGTTGCAGGTCAATAACTCTCAAAAGTAATTTGACTCAGGCAGCACCATTCGAGTGGAAAACATATTTCCTTCTGTGGTTTTCACCAGCTAACAGTTAATTTCCCCTTGTCCTAGTGTCATTGATACTCTTGTCACTTCCCATGTCACTGATATTCCCAGAGTGCTCTGAGAAACACGTGGCATTTTGCAAGCACGTTCTCCTGCTTACTTATAGCTAACCATGTTGATTAGCCAGACCACGGGCAGCAAAAAACATCCAGCCTGCTGCTGTTTGTTACATTGCTCCAGAGGGGAGAAAAAGAGCCCTGCTATACATCATACCCCTAATAATAATAATAATTAAAAAGTGAAAACGATATTAATTAATTTAACAGTACACCCCATTTGGAGTAAATGTATGTTCTTAGGCGGCTCCCTGACAGAGTATAAATGCCTCATTAACATTGGATGTATCAACCTGGGAGCAGGAGCAAAGTCATAGTGACTGGCAGTACAGTGAGTCCACCAGACCCCATGCAGGGACGTTTACTTTAGTTGTTCAGCCTGCATTCAGATACAACCTGTTCTCCAAAGACACCATCTGTGCAGGTTTCCAGTGCCTGGGTTGTACCTCTGCAGCGCAGCCCTAGCTGGATTCCCTGGGTTTTTCAGGGCTTTTTGACCAGAGAAAGCAGCTGTGGGCGGGCTAAGTCCAATCCAGACCCCAGCTGACCTTGAAGCTGCATCCCACAGGCTATAAATACTACTTTCTTCTCGGTATGCTGTGGGAAGAGTTGCCTGTTAAGAAACAGCATTTTCTTGGTCTCCAGCTCTTCTGATCTCCAAAAGTAACTGCTGGGAACCCTGTAATACTATGCTATGAGCCATCCTGGCAAAAGCACTGTGCAACTTCAAGCCTTTTTGTCCCAGCAGAGAGCTGTGATAATTCACCCATCTCAGCATTGTTGTTTGATGGCACCTTTTCCAAAGAAAAGCAGCAGCTGTTGGAGGGACAGAGGAGGATGAGGGTCATCAAGTGTGGGTGGCTCCAGTTAGCACCACGGTGGGGACAAACCAGTGAAAGGAGCAGAGAAGGTAGGTGTCCCAAGGGCAGTCCTTTCTCCCTTCCTGCTCCTCTTGGGTAGCAGGGAGGAAAGTACTTCTTTGTCCTGCCCTGGGGTTGTTCACTAGAGATGCCTTCATCCGGCATTCTCGGAACTCAGATGGCAGCAACAGAGGAGATACTGAGATATTGACACCTGGTTTTAGAAGCTCTTTCCTTCCAACACCTATAGAAATACTTCCCACGAGTTATATTTCTTTCTTGGGCTCAATTTAAAGTTTTACAATTTGGCTTCATCTACTCCAGGGTCTCATGAGTTCATTAGTCACCCTGTGCTGAACAAAGCATCTGGGACCACTTCACCCTCTTTATGTCTACAGCCTTGGATCCTTCAAGAGGAAAAATTGGTGAGAATCACCTTTAGGGTGGGTAAATTATAATACATTTACACTCAGTTTCTCCTGTTCTCAATCAGGGCACAGAAACATGGCTTGCCCAAGGATTGACACGCATGTTTGGGAAATCAGTCTCACCTCAGTGATAAATTAACATATAAGTGGTGGTGGATCTTGTGGGTGCTCATGGATCCTGGATACCACTAGTGTGAGTAGCACTTTCAAACTGAGGTGTGGGATCTGCTCTGCCTGGCACCCCTGGCATTTTCTACCACAGCTGAGCTCTTACTGGGCATCACCACTACACTCAGCCATGGTCCTTCCCTGTGTAAAGCCTTGTAGCAATTCCCCTGAGGGGAATCACTATTCCCTGCAAGAAGATTTGCCCTATATGAATATATAAGAAGTTGCATTTCCTTCTTGAATCTGACATGCCTATCACAACCAAACTTCTGTTGTATATAAATAGGAAAGCTTCAGTGGAAAATAGCATTGCTCATGTCTAACATCCTTCTCTAATTAACAATGACAATTTGCTGCAATGTATGTGCACCTAATTACCATTCTGAGTGATCATTAAGATTTACATAAAGTTAGCAAGAACCTTGCTACTCACTTATCCAGAGAGACCTTACACCCCAGGGAAGGCTTCCCCAGGAGGAAAAGCAGCATAGAGGAAAGCACCTGGAAGTCCCGTATCATGCTCTGAATGTGTTCCAACCCGCAAATGAGGTACAGTATGCAACTTTACCCTGCCAAGAGGGATAGAGCCATGCGCGATCTCGGGGTTCACATTTTAAACCAAGATATACATTACCAAGGCAGCCATGAGTGCAAGTGCACTCAGTGCTTTTTGCCAAGGTGTTTGTGTACCTCTTGAACTATTTTCTCTGGGGCTTAACATGATGTCCAGCAGCTCCTGCATTCCTCACAAAGCTGGAAATTTCTACTATCAGGCACAAAACAATCCGGGCACAGTCTATTTCTTCCTCTGCTGAACTGACTGCCACCTGTCTCACAGTCTCCCTCATATTAATTCAGGTCTGGCAGGCAACCGAGTGCTTCTAGCTATGGCTGAGGTGCTAAGCCTAGGAAAGGGAATGCATCGTGGTAACCGTTGCCGTATCTGGCTCACGTCTGGTTTTAATACAGCGATGAGGTGCATGAGAAGGTGACCGCTGCATTCAGAAATGTGGGAAGCATTTGCAGTGAGGAGTGAAATGGTGCCAAGACAATAACTGGGAACAGCTTTATTTCCAGCAGCTCGCACTGGGTCACAGCACAAATCTGTAAGGTTAGGCTTTTCCAGGTACGCTGTGTTGGAGTGTCATAGCACCTCGTAAATACTGACTGACAGAACACCACAGCCCCAGAGGAATGAGAAATTTTAAGGCCAGTAGCAGCAGGTCTGAGTGTGGTTCTGTGCCTCAACCCCAGTGCCGCAGATCAGCCAGGAGCTCATTCTTGCCCCATTCACTGCTTTTTAACTGGACTTTTGCTGCAGGTCAGGAACGGCAATTCTTACAGGTTAAAGGTGAAGAAGACATTTATTCAGATTCCCATGAAGAAAAACTGTTCATTTTTGCAGAAGCCTAATTAGGATAGGCACACCGTTTGCTGGAGGGAGAGAGCAAGCCCTCCTGCCACTGCCCTCGGGAAGGCCTGCATGTGAGTCTCAGCTACGTTCCCCTTCCAACACCTTCACTTTTTGGTTTATTGAGGAATGCAGGGTGATTTTTTTCCCCTACATTTGTTCCTGTGAGAGAACAGAGTAAAGATTAATCTCTTTCTCTCCCATTATGGCTAGAAACATCTGTCTCCCAGTCTTTCAAACTGTGTCCTCCTTCCACCAAGCTTCCAGTGCATGGCCAAGGAAGGATGGCTGCAGGAGTGGCCAGAACATCCACGACATGACCTACAACCTGGAACAGGTTGCCCAGGGAAGCTGTGGATGCCCCCTCCCTGGAGATGTTCAAAGTCAGGTTGGATGGGGCCTTGAGCAGCCTGGTCTAGTGGGGGATGACCCTGCCCACAGCAGGGGGGTTTGAACAGGATGATCTTTAAGGTCCCTTCCAACCCAAACTATTCTATGATTCTATGATGATTGGGTTTCTTTTAATTTTTTGACAAAGTTGTGATGTACCCTGGCCCAGGCTTTTCTTATGGGTTACTTTGAATGAGAAATCAACGTTTCTGGCAAGATGTAATTGCATGCAAAATTTTGATTTCTGCATCCAGTACAACTTCCAGGTTGTAGAATCTCGGAAGTCATCAGAAACAGGAACAGTCTCTTGAAGGCAATGTCCCAGATGGGTAGAGGTGAAACCAGGTCAAGGAAGGTTACTCATTTCTTCAGAAACTTTCTAGGACAGATGAGTATGTAACTCCAAGAGCAAATGGGGAAAGTGGATTTGCTTACAAAAACAGATCAGGTGCCATTAGTTATTTTCTAAGAGACAAATGAACAATTTAGGCTTGTTCCAAAGCACGGCAAACTTCATTCTTTCCTCTAGCCTCAATGGACATTGGAGCAGGTCCTCTGTACAGTCCAGGGACAAACTGATCTCAATTACTGTACTGTATGCTTCTTTATTTATTTATTTCTGCCCAGGAGGTGCTGCAGACTTTCTGCTGATAACTGCTTCACAGTTTACATGTCTCACACTGTGCTTGTGAGCACCAGTGAGTCACTCGTGAGGGTCTTCAGCCACCTCCACACTCATGAACACTGCTGCAAATCCCATGGGGAGCTGCTGGGAGAGGCATTTGCTCTCCCTGTCTCTGCCTCCTCCTCTTTGGCAACACACAGACTGAAAATCCCACCCTTGGTGATTCAGATCAACAGACGCCTCTGTTACTTCTCAGACTGAGAGCTCTTAACATTTCCTGCTGACAGCTATTTCGGGAATATTAAGCCTGAATGTTTTGGTGGAAAGTGAATTCAAAGGGCCACAAGAGCAGTGGAATGAGTGAATGAACCCAAGTAACTCAAAAACACTAAAAATTTTGTAACACTTTTTTAAACACAGAGGGAGCTTTGATACTGCACATGGCAACAAAGAATTTTGTTGTGTATGCTGCTTGGAGTTAATACGAAAGCGCCTCCATTGTGCCGGCGTTTGGTCACAGGAAGCAAAGCTTATAGTAGAGCATGAGATAAAAATATTTTTAAGGCTCATCACTTTTTGACATCTCCACTCCAACACTTCCTCCCCAAAGTGATGTATACAGACAGCTCCATTGTGGATGATATTTCTGATCTTCAGCCTCACCCAGCAAACATGCTTGGAGCACATGTGCTGATGCAAACTATACGAGGAGGTGGAAGAGCTTACACAGTGACAGCCTGAAATCAACAGGGACGGCTCATCTGTTTAAGGTGTGCAAGATTTGGCCTCCAGTGAACAGTCATTATCTTTCACACTGAAGCACAAAGGAGTTGAATCTGTCTATGAAACTACATTATTCTACAACAGTGGGAAAAATTGGCATCCTGCGGTCATGACTATGCAGGCACTGGACAATGCTGGAGACCATTATGTGGTTTTGTTTTGATTTTAAAGAAGCAACTGGACATTCAAGGCATGCAATAAAATAAAAATTCTGATTTTCAACAGAGGTAGAGCATACACTGGATTAGGATCTGTGTGCCTAATTTAAAAATTTTTTTTTGAAAAAAAATTTTACCTTTTTTTTTCTATTTTTGCTAACCAGGAATGTGTTAAATTTTTTTCAGAGTAAATGCTTTTCGTACAATAGTTCTGTGGAGTACATTTGCAATATATTGCACAAAAATTTTGAATCATAGAATGATTAAGGTAGGAAAAGACCTCAAGATTGTCAAGTCCAACTATCGAAATTTGCATTTTAGAAGATTCAGCCTTTTTAGGTCTGCGCAGTGAAGATCCTGCCCTGCTAATTATTTCCCTGGAGTTGTAACAAGCCAAAGTGTGGCCCTGGCACTATAAGCATGCACACTGTGGAATTCTTGAGATTGGGTAGGTTCAAATGGGGATGCTTGGCCACACTACTTAGAAATGCAGTATTTAGTACAGTTACAGGGAATATAAAGGAGGGTATGAGGGCACTTGAAGTCTGTTACTACAAAACTGTGTTCAATACTGTGTTCAGTTCTGGGCTCCTCACTACAGGAAGGACATGGAGGTGCTGGAGCGCATCCAGAGAAGGGAAACAAAACTGGTGAAGGGGCTGAAGAACAAGTCATGTGAGAAGCGACTGAGGGAACTGGGGTTGTTTAGCCTAGGAAAAGGAGGCTGAGGCGAGACCATATCACTGTCTACCTGAAAGGAGGCTGTAGCAAGTGGGGTGTTGGTCTGTTCTCCCAACTAACAGCTAACAGGACGAGAGGAAATGGTCTCAAGTTGTGCCAGGTGAGGTTCAGATTACACATTAGGAAAAACTTCTTTACCAAAAGCGTTGTCAGTCACCAGAACAGCTGCCCAGGGAGTTGGTTCAGTCACCATCTCTGGAGGTATTTAAAAGATGGGTAGGTGAAGCTCTCAGGGATATGGTTTAGTAGTGGACTGGTACAGGTGGACTCGATGATCTCAAAGGTCTTTTCCAACCAAGCAATTTTATGATTCTACGATTCTAAACAGTGTAGTGTATACACTGTGTACATTTGGCATTCCACAGTTTTCCCAAGTTCTCTTTCAGCCTCCAGGCATGTATTTGCACACACTATAGCTCATTGTATCCATCCATACAGTACATCCTGTGGTTTGTGTAGGTAGGCCAGAGACTGACTTTCAGGTGGACACACTGATGATGTGTTTGGAGAGACTGGAGTCCTGGCTCACTTCCTTTGGGTCTACTATGGAAAGCTTAGCACTGTGGGATACCAGCTTCGGTGTGCTTGGGGCATAATCTGAAACTCAAATGTAAAATAAACTAGAGACAAGATATAAATTTGGTTAAGTCGTTCCTGGGAATTTGGCAATGGATTAAGCTTTCCATGTATATAATGCATAGCCCTACACAATACTGGCTGAGCAACACTTTCCCTACGAAATGCAACCATTCTTGGTTTCACGTCTGCTTGTACTTTCTAGCCTCACCGCAGTTTTCCAAGAGGACCTGGCAGAGGGCAGAGGTTAGAAAAGAAACTTTTCACTTCTGGTGAACGAGTGTCTAATTTCATACTGAAATAGTTTGGTTTCAGCAAGAGAGGATGATTTTAGGTGACTGATTTCTGACGAGTTGGGCATTAGATTTTTGAGATCTTTTGTGTAGCTGGAAAAAAAAAGGGGGAAAGCTTCATGAGACCCTCCCAAACTTGAAGCTACTACGTGTAGTGCTTCTTTTCTACCCAGTAGAATGGAATAAGTAGGAAAAGAGAAAAAAAATGTACGTAATAATTTGAATTTAAAAGTGAATTTTGATTTGATTAAGTTCAGGAGCCCTTCTGTGTTTGACTTCTGCATTTATTTGTATATTCAAGCTCTACATGCATAAGGGCTTGCAGAGTGAATTTTAAACAGAGATGCTCGTGTACTGACCATCAGCAAATTCTGAATAGTTTATATCCTTGTAAAATTCACACGGTTCTTCTTTGTTACCTAACTCCCCTTACCAGGGAACAGAAAGGGAAGCAGATGGATATGGCACATATTGCATATTATAATTTATAATGGGCTGCTCTAAAAACAAGTTATTTGCTGACATTACTATTACACATAAACAATGAATAAATTAGAGAATGTTGCAATCTGTTTATAGAGAATTCTCAGACAAGGTGAAATTCATGCAAAAAATACTAGTTGAAAATTATTTCCTCAGCTCTAGTTTTTACTCCTGTGGCTCTGAGGGACCTTGACTACTCACAAGCTGATAACCTTCAATTTCAGCACGGCAGGCTATAAAGTCCTTTACGTTACTCGTAGAATCAGAAGAACCTTAATTAAAAATATTTACGAAGCTTCATGCCCTCCTTCATCTCTAGAGTGACCTCAGAGCAGAAGGGGGTTTTATTTGATAAGAAATCTAGGTCATTCTCCTTCTGCCTTTCCTGTCACTGAATCTTGTGTGAAGCTTAACTTTGCATCATGACAGAGACTTAAAGAAAAAGCCATTTTGTCCAGACACTTCAAGACTTAAAGCACTGGTGTAGGTACTTTGTTCACTGTGATTTCTCCTCATTATATTTGTGGCACCTATTTATCATGTGGATATGAATTTTGAAGTGTCTCATGCCCTACACCTTCCTATTCCTATGTCAATAAAATGAAGATTATAATCTCTGCTGATCTCACAGGGATGTGAAGAGGGGACATTACATGACTTTTTGTCTTAAAAAAGAAGCTATAAAAGTTCAAAATGTCTTATTAGCAATGCAGATCAGTCTGGAGTGTCCACAAAGGCTTTTCAAGACATTTTGGATTAAGTGTTTTGAACCAGTGAGGGCCACCCTGCCCTCAACTCCAAAACTCAGAGGGCTCATGAAACAGTAATTGGTTTGTCTTTGAGGTAGTCCCTATATCCTGGGTCTTTGAAGCTCTTTTAGTGCAGTGTGGTTTGGGACAGAGAGAAAAATTCTCAGAAGGGGTTTTCTGATTGCCTGTGAAATACTCCTCACACCTGTCCCATGACTGTGGGTGAAGAACTGGTTTTGGTCACCCATGGCAGCTCTCACCACTGTGCTGGGTTTGAAATATCTATGTAGATCCTGTACCCTGAGGTACTCAAAGACCAACTAGTTCAGGTTCCTCTTTGTCCCTGGAGCACTTCATAAAGATTATAGAGTACACGGTAATCAAACTCTTTTAGGCCTAATGGTTTTGCATGTTGATACCATGTTTGCTAATTATCCATGGTACTATTCACTGTTAGACTCTCCTTTCCTTCCTGATACACATTATGGTGAACTTACATCAGGTTCAAGCAGAAATAAAAGAGAAGAAAACTCTACTTCCCAACCTTCAAAATACCAGTAGTTCAGTTTCTACCTTGTTTTGGCTTCCCCTTCCTGCCTCTCCCGTAGCTTTGCAGTATTTTTGTCTCCCCTTTGTGTGTCCAGGAGTCCCTCTCACTGAGGGCAGTGTCACCAGAAATGACTCCTCTCCAAATGGGCAGATGCCACAGTTTGTGCCCTTCCCCTTCAGTAATTCTTCTTACTAAAAGTAAACTACTTGTCTCCCTGTTGTTTTCAAGGCCTGCATTTTTATTTTATTTTATTTTTAAAGATCTCCTCTTTATGAACAGTCTCTAAGGCAGGCACCAGGTTATTGTCCTTTTGGTTTTCCCATTTGAGATTCAGCCAGGAGTAGCCAGGGCATAAACTCCTGTCCCCGTTGCAGTGCTTTTACCTTGATGTATGTATTTCAGCTTTAAATTTTTCTTCTCTCTCCAGCAGCTGTAAATCACACCTCCACCCTCACAAGGTGCTTTGCCCTGAGATTCACGCGAGCATAATAAATAGACATTTGCTCGGTTTCTCACGTATGCATTTGGCAAGACCCATCCTCACTTCCTTACCGCCCTGTGGTCCCGTTTGCTTTCCCTGTGTGCCTGACTGTGCTTCTGTAGGACTATAGTAATGCAAATAATAATTCTTTCAAGTGAATCCTACTGGGAGAGGTATTGGAGGACAGTTCAGTAACTGACATAGCACATCAGGGCTCAGCGAACAAAATAACAAACTGTTCTGCAAATCTTGTTTGAAAAGAAACATGGAGACAAAATCTGAGGGAATGTTGCTGTTATTATTATAGAGGCTGTGATTTCTTTAGCTGTATTTTGCCTCTTCCTTGTTTTTGCTTTCTACCTCTGTTTTGTATGAGATTATAAGAATTCAAAAGCATTTAATGGTTATCCAGAATATAAAATATCAGCATGAATCGCTGGTTCAGTCTTAATCCACTATGATATGATATATGTCATCTCTTCTCTGCATTAAATCCAACCAGCAAGGGGAACCCCACAGCATCTTGTCATCCATCCTCCAAACACCAGGTGGGTAAGAGTAACCAGGACCACTACGGTGAGCACCCAACTACCCATTACTTTCTTGAAAAGGATGTTTGGGAAAGGTGGGACCTAGTACCGTCAGCTGAGCTGTTGGGAAGGAGAAAGTAGCCTTGTCACCTGCTGTTTGTTCCCATTTGCTTGCCATACTGCTTCAAATAACACCACGGTTTGCTGCTGAGTAGTGGACCCTTGCAACCACTGGCCACACAGCTGTGTGTTGTTTGTAAACATCATTGCAGAGGTGAGATGAAGCCTTCATTCTTACTGCAACATAACACGTTGCCCAGATCTAGCTCCTGGAACTGCTGAACTAAGCTGATGCCCTCCTTCATTGAGGAGTTTTGCTCCTTTCGTCAAAAATCAGTTCCTAATAAAAAAAAAAAGCAAATTATTCAATATTTATTTCTGGTGGATGTGGAGGCTTGTTCATAAATTACCAACCCACACAGCACTATGGGGGTTCAAAACTAATTTTTTCAAGTTCACTGACATCAGGAAATCATAGCACTATATCAAACTATGGGTCACAGCCCATTCTCAAGTATGTGGATACTGTCCCTCAGAGCTCACTTCTGGTTGACCAAATGGGCAAAGAGTTCTATGCGTGCCTTCAGACGGCATCTGATCACCAGCTCCTGCTGCACATTCCCACGCATAGGTCAACTGTATAAGCAACCCAACCCATCAAAAACAGAAGGCAAAACTCAGGGCTTCGTGAGGTCTGCAGAGGAGCTTCAGTTAGCTTTGCAAAGGCTTGGCCAAAGCACCCGGTGAGAGCAATGGGGCCCAGCCTTTGCAGGAGCAGCTTTTCAGACGGAGGTGGAGTCAGCTCCATGGACATATGCAAGCAAAGCTGCTGGGTGGAGGCAGACGTTGGAGAAATTATCTTTCCACAATCAGCAAAAAAAAAGTTTTTGCAACCAAATAGTTTACTCTTTTGGAGTACAGAGTATAAAGGTACTGAAAGCTGGCAGGGAGGACAGAGGTGGAGTTGGAGTCAACCATGAGAAAAATATTGGCTCTTGGATGCACAGTGTAAATGATTCAATGCCACCAGTTGTATAGCAGGCTTGTTTTTTTTCCCTTTCCCTCTTCCACAGAGTATTGCATATCAGATACCATTAAAGAGGTGACATGACATAATATCAGAGCATTTTTTTCCTTCTCATAGCAAGAATATATAATAATCTCTCTGGGAAACATGTCTCAGGCTATCTCCAAGAACAATAGATGCTTGTAAGGCATCCAGTGAAGTCAGAATAGCTGGAGGCTGCGAGTCACATAATAATTTTTTGTGCTTCCTTAGTGTTTCGTTTTCAGACTGATCTGAGTAGGAGACAGGAAATAACCAGATTTTTTTTTTAATTGGCTACATCGCAGATTGGTGTTTTTTAGAAATCCAGGATTTGCCATGTTAATTATTACACTGGTAAGAGCTGGATTGTGCCATGGAAACAGGGGTTCACCTGTGGATGCTTCTGCTCTTTGAAGCACATCACGGGGGTGGAAGGAGAATACTGGCATTCCATAGAGTAACTCCATATTTCCAATCTGCCTCTGCAGAGCCTGGTCTTGTTCCAAGCTTCTTGCACAAAAGCTAACCCATGCTTAAAACTCTTCCCCAGACTTTCCTTTGCGTGGTTTTTAACCCTGTCCTGGGTGAAAAATCAGGCAGCCAAGGATGCCCATGCTTTGGGTACCTCTCCATAGTGGTGCTGACCTTGTTTCACTGTGCTTCTCTTTGCAGAGTTCAATGCACGTTGCAGAAAGTGTGGGTGGGGCTCTTTAGGCTTCCCCAGCTCATTTCCCTCACTGTTGTGGGGGGATCAGTGTACTCCACCCATAGTTCTGGGAAGAGCTTCAGATGCTGGCTGTGCTTTGGGGGAGGAAGGGAGCAGCCTTTGACCACCTGTGTCCTCCTCACTCTCCAGAGTAACCCCTGAGTCCAAACCAGCGAAGCGAGCCCTGCATTGCACTTTCCTTTTGCTCTATTAAAGATGTGGGTAAACACAATGCTTTGAGTTGAAGAAAATGTTTCCTTAGCTCAAGACAGTTTATTTTTTCCTTGTTGAAAAAAGGGGAGAAAATGGTTTTGGCAACTCAGACTGATTTTTTTTCCCTATTTTTTTTTTGGTTCTTGCCACCTAACTGAAAATATCAATTATTTTCATGGTCACAGGCACTCTGCCAAACTCCTGCTCCTCATGACTAATGCTTCAGTATAACTTTATGGATTTTTTATCACAGCAGATTCAGCCTCGGCTGTTTGGCTTCTATAAACAACATTTTGCTGTTGTTTATGGTTCCTTACACCTCCTCAGAGCATGGTGCTATCTGCGCTGCTCCCTGCACATCTGCACATCTGCTACCTGAGGTTAAAAACACTTGACCCAGCCACAACCCAGGCACTCCTCTTTCTGTTGGAGCTGTGCCCTTCTTGGCCTTTGTGCTTGTTCATTGTGTTGTCCAAGGTGTAATTCAGCAATTGCCACGACTTCCCAAACAGCTAAACCATTTATAATTCTTACAGCTGACACAGAGGCCAAAGTACCTTATGCTATTAACTAACTCTGTGTTTAGCCTAGTAGGTTGTTAGGCTAACCCTGCCATTAAGACTACTTCTTCATGAAAGTGCATAACTGGAGTACTGGGCTTTGCTTCCCTGTGTGTAAAACTGGGACTGAGCATGGCATATCTTGTGATAAATTAAGACGTATTAGCAAACCCTGTTGTCTGGTTTGCTGCTGGTAGGAAAGGCAGGGCATGCTATCAAGGGAGCAGAACACAATGCAGATGCAGGGCACCATCCTCAAATGCTTGAGCAATGGACAGAGCTCTCAAGATTTGAAGTATAGCCTCTCTTTCCTGGGGAGCTGAAGGCATGTATTTTCCCTGTAGATTCTTCAAAGTCCTGTATAAAGAAGACCAAAGCCATCAGGGCAAACCCCAGAATCTACAGGTTCTCCAGACTATAAGCCCTGTGGATCGCATGCCTACAGCTGGATCAATGCACAACTGTTTCCTCCTAGAGCAAGGGTGGTCTGGCATCTCCAGGCCTGGCTTTCATATTTTGGACAGTTTATGCCATTTTTGATTGTCATAACTTCAATTTGCCATAGGTTTTGGATTGCACACAAACCGCTCAGGATCTGGGAATTGTGCTCATCAACTACAACCAGAACCTGGAGCATGATGTCCTGATGAAACAAATATATGTTCCCTTATCTGTGAAATTCATTGCTTCTGTTGTTTAGAAGTCAAGATGAAGTTTCACTGCAAGCTCAGTAATATGGTTGGGGACACATCATCCATGCCACAAAAGTAATTAAAAATGCCATTTCTGCCACAGAATTCACCATGAGGTAATGTATGTTTTCCAGGGTTTTTGTTCATATTACACTTTAATGCATAACGCAGGGTTCTTATTCATTAGATAATAGATACTTCAGGTAATGAAAATTCATTCTGTGTAGCAGAAATACCAAGAAGAAGTGGCTTCTTATAACTGTTCAAGGGCTCAAAAGTGGATACTTGTATGCTT
This sequence comes from Tapera naevia, assembly GCA_033556795.1. Taxonomy (NCBI): domain Eukaryota; kingdom Metazoa; phylum Chordata; class Aves; order Cuculiformes; family Neomorphidae; genus Tapera; species Tapera naevia. The sequence goes on along the minus strand of JAUMJJ010000033.1, from coordinate 11,620,741 downwards.
TCATGTTTGATTCTTGTTCCACATCACTTCAGAAGCATAATTTTTGTTGACAGAAAATTGGCCAGGCTTAATAAAGCAAGGTATTTCTATATCAGCCTCTAGGTTCTTTCTAATGCGTTGTCATTTTAGGAGCTAATTGACTTCATACGCAAGATACATTGGGACCAAATTTTCAAAGGCTTATGGCTCTGTGAAAAGATAATCCATAGGAAACTCTTTCTATTTTTTTAATGCTGGGAAAGATTAATCTGCCTTACTTCCCAGCTCTGCAAGAGGGAGAGCACCACTGCATGTTATTTCAGGGAGAGAAAGCACGTACTTAAACTTCTAGCTCATGTCACCCTCCAGGTTGTTGGGCATACATAGCACTAGGGCTGCTTTATCATTGTCTGGAGAAGAGGATCATCTCAGAACATCTCCTGTTTTTTTCAACGGGAAGCTAGAGGGCTGACCCTCTTGATGTAGTTCCACATCCCTTTGGAGGTTTCCTATCTCCAGTTCCATGGCAGCTGCGTAACTTTCTGATTCTGCTACCTCCAGAGGAACCAGAGCTCCAAGAACTGAAGTTACTCAATCCAAGGGAAATAGATACACTCGGTTCCCTTGAATGTTACTGTCTCCCATTTTGTTTTGCAAAGAGAAGCAAATCACCCACGAAGACTTCAGAGTTAGCTTGTCAGAAGATATTATGTAAATTAGCAAATCACATGGGCTTGCATTTAGAGCAGGCAAGCAAAAAGAGAGAAGTCTTTAGCTGTAACGTAGTCTGAATTAACTGTCTGACTGTGAGGCACAAGATTGTCAAGTGACTTGCTCACCCAGATGAGACGTAAGGTCGGAGACAACCAATTGCATATCAAACCTGAACTTTCTGAGACAAGAAATTATACACACACGCACACAGACATAATTATGTATAAAAAATTAGGATGTATACACACACACACTTATTATTTATGCCCTCTTGGAAAGCTACCCTGGAGAAATCACTGCCATTTCACAAAGTCATGGGTTGTTTCCATTTAATACCTCTCATGCTTTCCTTTCCTTCTCATAACATCCAGACCTGCAGCCCTCAAGAGCAGACTGGCAAAGCCCTAGAAAGGGAGCTCTCACCATGTGCTATTGGTTCTGTTTTCAAAAGGACCTTTTAGGCCCATTAATTTACAGAATTTTTTAACTCTCATTTTACAGTAGGTTTCTTGCAGATTACCAGAGACAGCGTGAGGTTGACTATTGAAAGGGCAGTTGCTGCTCCCAGGCCAGTCATTCCTCCTGGTCTGGCAGACAAGAAGGCCGCTGCAAACTGTCAAGGTTTGTGGGTAAAAATAGAAGTGTGTAGAGGTGGCTCCAATCAGAGATTCCCCGTGGCTCCTTCCAAACTTCTTCAGTGTTTCTGGAAACATGTTTGGACAGAATGAGAAGACCCTCTCTACTCAACCATGTTCAGCATTAGCTTTGCAGAGAGGTACATTTCTCTGTTTGTCAAAAACAGAGGTCTCATCTCTCTTGCATCGCAATGCTTATGTGAAATGTGGACGGATGGGGCTGAAGAGCAGCTGTCTGAGGTCAAGAGAGATCAGGTTGAGCAGGTGGAAGAAATGTCACAGAGGAGGCAATTGCCATTATGGCACAGCAGTTTGGGTTCCTGATGAGTTACAGACCATTAACATCACAAAAGCAGGGGAAACACCTTCTTACAGTGTAACCCTGCTCTGATGAGTGGTGGCAAGCTGTCTTTTTCAGGAGGTCATCTGAGAAGGAGCTCAAGTTAGGCAGAGGGTCCCGAGCATGGTCACCATTCATCTGCAGAGCTCTCTTCCTCAAAACCCTGGTCGGACGCACATTTACCAGCTGTTGTTCCTACAGAGCTGGGAACCCTTTCTTATAGCCCTGAAGAAGGTCACATCTTGAAGATGTTGCCTTCTAATGGCTGATACAGAAACAGAATGAAGTAATTTACTAGCACCAGACTCCAAGAAGGGAGGTAGGTGGGTATATTTCTTTGAAGCTGAAACCCCACATATTCACAAAAGAATAATAATAGTGAGCTAGAAATACTGAATTTTGCACATCAGCATTTCCCAAAGTTTTCCATGCATATATTTCAGTGAATTACAGCTTATTTATATATTGTGCAGGTACTCCAAGTTCATTGGCAGCACTTGCCTTCATGTGTATGATTTAAGCCTGCCTGTACCCACAAAGCAATCTCTGAAATATTTTGTCACTGTCTGTCAATGAAAACTGGGCAAATACTCCCAAAATCTCCATCTGGTCACTGTGTTCTCCTTCCCGGGCTGCGATCAGATGGATAGAAAGTGCTCCTAAAATGAGTTGAGGAAAATCCTCTTACACAAGCGTTGCACATACCAGTTTCATATTGTCACTTTGTCTCACTCTCACACACCACTGTTGCCCTCTGTAACCTAGAGTTAAGAAAGCATTTCATCTGATAACACTGGGAAAGGTCAGAGCATTCAGTTTAGCATTTTACTGGAAGAATAATCAGCCTGCCTCTCTGGAGTGCCAGGGATGGTGATCTAGTGGCCCACGCTTAGGACCAGGAGCTATAAATTCCTAAGTCCCTGCACTGGCAATTACTTCTCCCACGACCTTGAGGAAGTTGCTTAACCTCTCTGCTTCTGTCTTTCCCCTTTGTGAAACTGGGAATCTTACCTTGTCAGGCTGGTGTGAGTGTCTTTCTGCTGGTGTCTGTTGTGTTCTGTGTGTTTATCAGTGACTAACACGCCTGATCACTGCCTTGCTTGGATGTTCAGAGCCTGATGGGGAAACCTCAAGCAGCAGTTTCATCTCCAAAACAGGTCATCTAGCAGGCTTGGGGCAGGAAGAATGAATAAGTGCAGGAGGCTATGGGAGACCATTGACCTGGAAGACTGTCTTTCCTGTAGGAAGTGCTGTGAGAGCTACTTCCTGGCTGGAGTGCGAGGAGCATGGATATCACTGTCTGTTGATGCTTCAGACTGTAAGGAGGTTACAACCTTTTTCTCTGCCTGATTACGTGCTGCAGAGAGCGGAGCTGTGGCTTGGAGGTGGAATGGTGCTTCCCAGAGCTGCAGAGGAGCAACATGGTGTGTGTGCTGGCTTTTCTCTTTCGGCAGACACAGGCTTTAAATTAAAAGGAGCGTGGAATCAGACCCTTTACAACAGTTGCACTCTGAAAAGGGAAGAAAGTGAGAGGCAGCAGTATATGCTCGACTGTTTCACTTCTCTCTGCTCTTTCCTATCAATGTTACTTCATGTGCCGTTAATTAGACTTAATAGTCTATACTTTATCTCCCTTGTCATGATAAATTAAGTGTGAAAAATTTCAACAAAAAAGCACTCAAGTGATCTCAACATTAACAAGCTCAGCTTTCCTGAGACCTGAATTCAGCAAAGTGCATTCATCATCCGCCTGAAATTCTGCATGTGCTGGGCTGAGCTGAAGCCTCAGACAGTACAAAGTGAAGGGCAAACCTACAATGCTGGGCTGCTCAACCCTCCAGACTGATGTTAGAAGTCCTGCCCTGAGCAAATGGTTGTTTCCATCGCAGTGGTATCACTTGCCTAAGCAAATAAATGGTGTACATCTTCACTGATCTTTATCTTAAGTAGAAGTCATTCAATTTGGAACCCTGATTTTCCAGGTGAAGTGGCTATATTTTGGCTTCCAAATCCAGCTGCTTATGTTTGAATTTTTAGTTAGGCAGGAGATCAGCTCTGAAAACTTTGGCTCTGGGCAGAAACTGTGTTTCTCATAAGCCAGCCTGACCAAGCATCATGCTTGGATCTGGGGAAGGGGATATCTCTCAGAGGTGCTACCTGGCTGGGGCTCAGCTTGGGTCATATAAGCTCAGTCTCACATTCTCAAACTTGAGGGATATGAGCCATGAAAGTACAAAACCTAAAAGACAGAGGCATCACTGAAGAAAGAGGTCTCCACTCTCCAGGAAGCATCTAACACTAGATCAATATTAGATTTTGCACAAAGTCAGGTGAGTTGGAGACTCTGTCCCCTCTGCTGAAGCCAACAGGATCGAGTTCTCTTTAGAGGTTCCCAGAACTTACTGAAACTCTTTAACACCTTCAGGGGTCAAAACTGTATGGAATAAAAATATTATCTGGACATTTTGAATATTTAACTTCTGATTCTGACTCAGATTTGAAAGAGCAAATGAGTTTAAAACAGAAAGGAATAAAAAAACCCAAACCTAAGTGCTCACATTTTCAATGGATTTCGAAGGGTTTGATTTTATTTTTTCTCAGGGGGGTTGTTCAGCTGAGCTTCGGTTTTTATTCAAAGTATGTTTGTGCACTCCGAAATGTGCATTAATGCAAGAAGTAACATGGCACAAAATAATCTGAGTTTATGCCTTCAGAGCAAAAATAAGAAATATGTGCTGCTGTAAAGATTCCTACTGTGCTGAGGTCTGAGGTCTGCATATATCTTTATTGGTGAACTCCTGCAGGAACACATAGCAGGCGAAGGCATGACTTGAACCTTGTTGCTTGTTACCGCTGCAACCGGAATTCAGTCCCTGCTGCTGCCAATTAGAGGCCGAATTGAGAATTAGATCCTTAACCCCTTCAGAAATTGCTCTCGCAAGGAAATCTCCTGTATCTCTCACTGGTGCTGTGATACAGAGCCAGGCAAAGGCTGTGCTAACAGCGGCTGGGGTAGGCATCGTGAAGGAAAGTGCTGTTCAGAAAGAAAACTGTGATGCCTCAGTGTTTATACAAAGTTTAAAGACCATATGCGATTTGGAAGAAAACAAAAATGCAGACTTGTTTTCTTGAGATTCAGGGGCTCATGTCCCAAAGACCAGAAGCAAGTTTAAGAAATAACTGTGGAGTTTGTGTCATTAAAAGTCTCCTGCAATATGACATGCTGGACTTTTCCCATGGCAGAGGAATTTGAGGTTCTCCACTGATGAAGCCTAACACAACATTATTTATTTAGCATTTCTTCCAGAGTGTCTGTTTAGTGTTCCGAAACCCATCTTTGTCATCTTCCTTCTCCATATACAGTCTTACCTCAAAAGCCAGCTGAGCTGATTAGTTGTTAAGACCTAACACATAACCGGGACTCTGACGTGAAATCAAAAGGTTAAATCTAGATTAAATCTGTTTGCCCACTGATGCAACTTCACTGAAATTGTTTAAGCTTAAACTCTGGATGAATTTGGCTGAGAGCCATTAATTGGTTTGGGTAGCTTGCAGTTCTTTCCCTGAAAGACATTAAATGCTCATTTATTTGTTGCAAAAGAGTTTTAAGTCACTAGCAGTATCTAGCATGGAAGGAAAGAAAAGCAAACTACCCAAAATTGCCAGGAAGCTGTAATCCTCAGGGAATTTTCTCCTATCTAAATTGGAACTACCTCAGCAGCAGAAGGTTACTCAGGGATAGTTTAATAGGAAGGAGCAAAACAGATCTTCCATTGTGATCAGCAATGCAAGTTCCCTCTGCTTTCGGTAGAAGCAGGATTGAATCTCAGAGTAGGAATATATCTGGACCACCACCCAAACCTGAACCATCATTTTGCCACTCAGAAGGGTTTATTTTTTTCCCTGGCTACTTTTCCATATTCATTTGCCAGACTCCGTACTTTTAAGCTATGACTGGCAACAGAGGTGCAGCAAAAACACTATAAGGGAAGAGGAGTTTCTCTTAGGATTCCTGACCCAAGCAGGAATAGACAGTGTTGGAAATAGTACAAACCCTGTCTTCCTTGAAAACTTTCCAGCCCACTTTTGCAGACTGTAGGCATTTGGGCAGTCCAGATGAACTCTGGACAACCACCCAAACTTTTGGGTTTGCCCATCACTAAAAATATCACAGAGTGGAGGCCACTGTCTTGAACTGAATCTCCAAGCATTTTGAAATTCACCCAGCCCTAGTTGAAGTGATCATTATAATCTGGCAAGGAATGCAATCTGGGTTCCAAACTGAGGCTATTTTTAAAATCATCTTTCCAAAGCCCTGTTGGAGACTGAAAAGAGAGCCATTTTAGCCTGAACAGAATGATCAATAATTGCCTACTCTTGATGTAGCATTTGTTTGTAAGAAGTTTATAATAACATGTATCTGTAGGAAAATTGCATAAAGCTAAGCAACCATTAAGATTTGTGATGTTGCTGTAGAGTCCAAAATAACTGTACTGATGATTTAAAACCCCTCCAAATTCTGTTACAATTTTTAGTTACCACCTACTCATGGCCTCCCACGCACTCCAGGAAACCAGCTAGATTTCCCAGCTGCTCTGCAGTGAGCTCTTCACAAGCATGAGTACAATTATACTGTAAACAAGGCTAGAGGTTTCCCATGCAAAGCACTTTACTATCTTTCCTCACAATGCATGAGGCCAGAGATGTCGAGCCATACAGGGGCACGTGTACCGGCATGGTGAGGTGAAACGAAGGGAAGGAAGTCTGATCTCATTTAATATATTTGGGAATCCCCTTCCCAAAGAAGCTTGCTGTTCCCAAAGGCAGAAAAATACATTAAAGAGCAGCTTGCAAAGGTAGCTTGATATCAGGGACAGACACCTTGAGGAAGCACCCATTTAAGATGAGACCAGTGTAAGAGAGAGTAAGGGTAATATGAGCATGTAATCAATGCAAAGAGGACCCTAAGCAGAAATAAGAAAGCAGGGCATGAAATCCAGAGAATGTACAGTGTCAGCCATAGCACAGGGAATAAGTAGAGAGTAGAAGATTATAGCAGTATCACCTGTCTTAAAGTGTGCAGAAGGGGGTACTTACGGACACAGGTGGATTGCTGGCAAATGTCTTACTATATTTATCTTCTATCTGGATGAGACAATGATGGATTATCTACATTTAATAGGAATTTATGACCCAACGAGTGATATTTAAAGGACTCAATGATGCATTTAATAACTAAACATTCTGCCCGATTAGTGCTCATTTGGTCTCTTGAGGACAGTGCTCCCTCTGACTGAGATTTTTAAAAAATGCCCTTGTCTCCTTATAGCTCTGTCAGAGTTCAGAGATGCCACAGACATCAGGAATATCTGAGAAATTAATTTTGCCTGAGAATGTATGAACTATATAGTTTGTACTCTTTTGGTTGTACACATGCTCTCCCTCTTTCATAGTATGCTTTTAGAAACATGCATAAGTTGGAAAGCAGAAGTCCTGCTGATTCTTCATTAAACTGATTTTTTTAATTTCTTCATCAGATTTATCAAGACTCTTGGAGCACTAATGCAATCACTTAGCCATTTGCAAAGGCAAACAAAGCTGATCTCAACTAATCTGCATTATTTCAGTAATTTAAATGAAAATGTAAAGGAATGAACTTGTGCCACTTGGCAGAAGCTGTATTTCTCTTCCACTTTTTTGGATTGCATTTTCACAAATACTCTAGCTCAGATTCTCAGCTGTCTGTCTGATGGGCAGAGAAGAATTGGAGCAATAAAGAATGGGAAAAAGAGCAATACACAGAGAGGCACTACTTCTTATCCCAAGGATAATCAAGAATGTGCAGTATGTTAATAGAAATCAGTTGTCGCGTGTCTCTGGTCATATTCCTTCCTGAAAGTCCTTTTTGCTTTTTGAGGTTCCCCCTAAGGAGAGGAAATAAGCCTTCACTTGAATCTTACAAAGTTTTCCCTTTTCCATTCTAAACCCCTCAAAACCTCTTAAACCAGTTTCAGCGAGAGACTCAGAAGTACACCCTAGTCATCTATCCCACTGGCATTCTGAACTTACCAGCCAACATAAAATGACTGCCACAACGCATACATTGCATCATTTTTAACCTTCTGCTGTAGGAGTTCTGAAAGCAGGAGCTGTATCAGGAGGACACCAGCTGATGAATGGCGGCTGTTTCTTTCTCATTTACTCTGTGACAGCCTTCCGAAGTTAATCACCGTAACACAGACGTGGGCAAACAAATCCTTGCCCAGCTCAACAGCCCTATGTGCTTCTATAACACAGGTTACTGTGACACAGCAGATGAAGGAAAACAGTGAGGTACTTCTTGGGGTTTCCTACAAATCATGCCATCACAGAGAGAGAGATTTACTACCCACAGCAGAACAGGAGGCAGTTCCCTCCTGTAAAAGCCTCTTGTCTTGCATGCTGACTTTGCTGCCTTTAGTCAAGTTCTTCAAAAGGGAGTTTTTTAGGCAGATGCATCAACATCAAGAAGAACAGCCTTAGTTTAATGACCGTTCCTCCAAAGTAAAGAGAAAATTCTTCCTCCCTATACTCCCCATGCCTTCATATGCTGTCCCAAGGACCCCCTCCACCTCCAGTGATAACCTGCTGCATGCAGCAATGTGGGAGCTTTCACCTGTTTCATTCAACATGGACTGGCCTCCACCATTTGCCTTTTCTGTATTTCCCCAGAAGAGTAACAAAACTTTTTCTGACCTTGCCTTCTGCCCCCAAAGAAAGGTTAACAGCCTTTGGGGCTTTTTGTTTGTCTTCCCCCTTCAGAAAGTCAGGTTAGTTTCAATGATAAAAATAAACAAGGCAATTGAAGTGTCTCCATGGATATAAGTCTGGTTTAACTGGGCAGAACGGTGCTTCATCCTTTCTTTTGTCTTTTAGGTTGGCCATTGAAACATGTACTTGAATTTTAATGCACTTTTTTTTTTACTATTTTTTGAGCTTGATTTAGGTTTAAGTTTCCTTCTAAAGCTCATTCTTTCCTGTGTCACAATAAAACATCATACAATCCATTCCTCCCTATAAAAAAATTGGGTTTTTATACCAGTTCATATGCGAAGTCATTTGTGAATATTGTTTGTATACTGTGGTATTCTAATGCCCTGTAAATAAAAACCTATACATACTCCGTAGCTCAATCTAAAGATTTGCATAGTAGTACCCATTCACAGAACCAGCCTTTTCTAGTGTGTGAGGGGTTGACACGCAAATTAATTACTTTTGTATATAAAATATCAAATTAAAAGTGCCTTCTGTACTTTCTGCAGAATATTCCACCTTGAAATGTGCCCAGGTAGTTCCACTGTAGATGCAGATGAATTTTCTGGTCTTCATATTGCTGCAGTTCTTAAATGCATTATTCATTCAGGGTGATTGATTTGGTGTGCTGTCCACATTGCTTAAAAGCCACTGTCTGTTCATCTGTCTGTTAATCTGTTTTGGCATCTTGCAGAGATAGAGCTATAGAAAACACTTTTTGTTTCTATCAAAAATAATAATGAAAAAAATCATAAAAATGGAACTGCTTGATCTTTGGATTCATATACATAAAAAAAAAATCTATACCACTGAGATGGCTGAATAGCCAAAAGGACAGATTTTTGTATTCTGCCAGTGGTGTGCTAGAAGCATGGAGCATTTGTTTCTGTCTGATTAGTCGGATGCTGGGGCAGGGGAACCAGGAGGAGACTTTGCAGCAGAGGAAGAAGATGCTCTCTGTAAGATCATGACCTCCATTCCAGTGTCATTTCACACCTCAGGCAGTGATCTTGTTACATCTCATAAGCTGAGCAAGGTCAGCCCTGGTCAGGCTAAGCGCTTGAATAGGAAACTTCTAAGGAAAAACTCAGGCACTGTGGAAAGTGGGGCTGGTGGCTGGGTAGGTGACATTATTCCCTTGGAGTCGGTACAAAAGGCACACTCTGTTAAGAAGCCTCCGTGCAACCACTGTGACTGCTGCAGCAGCTAAAGGCTCTGCCGCTCAGGTGAGTCAGACCCAGAGGCGGCAATGGCTGCAGTTATTAACACCATCTCTTCCTGATTCTCACTGGAGCAGAGGTGCTGACCCTGCTGGCCTGGTCAGGCTCCAGGCTGGGTGATTACATGTGCTCCCCATTGCAGCTCCTGTGAGAGAGGTCATGCTTTGCTCTACCCTTCTGGCATGCCGGCCCAGGCAGTGTGGCCAGCAGGCTCCATCCTCAAGCACTCAAGCTCAGGAGGTGGCAAGTTAAACACACATACTGGGCAAGAAACCCCTGCCATTTCTTAAGGGTACTGATTCAAGAAAGCCTTACTGCCCACTGCGAGGAAGAGCGTTTCTCCCCTCACATCCTCACAAAAGGCTCTTCTTGCCCTCAGATGGTTCAGCTTGAGGAGTGAGTGTGTCCTTTTTCTGTAGGTATGGACAACAAAATGAGGATTTTGGAAAGAGAGGATCTGCATCATGCATTGCTCACTGGATGAGGTGCAGGACGTAACTGCCATGGAAAGTGGGCGAGAGAAGAAAAACTCCCCAAATCCACATCTCTAATGACGACTACACTTGAAAGTATTTAATCAAAACAATATTCTTGGCCTTATTACTGTGGTCTACATTTTAATGCTGCACCTCATGTCAGAAAGTGTTTTGCATGATGTTTTAATTCTGAATTTTCTAAAGTGGAAGAGGTTTTCTAACCCCGCACTCCATCTCTCAGTTGCAAAACAAGTAGTGAGATGAACAAAGTTGTAAGGATAAATCAATTCAGGCCAGCAAACCTGGAACCAACCAAAATGTTTTGCTTAGTCTTCAGATTAAAGGCTGATTCCCTTCATTGCATGCAAAAAAAGTCCTTCAGAAGTGACTCATTGCTATCCCCTCCCACACCAGTTTGCACTGCAATTGTGTTTGCCCCTGTTTGAGCACTCATGAGGGGTTGTGGGTGCCTGTAGTTTCAGATGACAGTGCTACTGTTACAGACCTAACAGTCAAAACTTTTGACTTCATGAATGTTTCACAACGGGTGCTGGCTCCCTGGTTAACAGCTGGAGGAGTTTCTCACAGCCCCATCCTCAGCACAATGAACAAACAGTCAAAAATGGCCCAAAATTCCACCTGGGCTTCTTTAAAAATCTACTTGGTATTTGATGCTTGCTTTCCTGGTTGTCTATAAAATGCTGTGCCCCAAAATGGCGTTAGGTGAACAATAGTCATTTTCTGAAATAGAGGCTTTCTTGAAAACCTCTTCATTTGTGTTTGTTGGTGTTGTGATTCTTCACCTGCTGGCCTTTATCTAGCAAAGCAAGGTGAGTTCAAAGACAGCTCTGGAGGTCTGTAACGATTTTAATGATGAGGTGAAGTTGGAAGGTCTTGTGTATGATGAACTTAATGGGGCATTCTTCTCATTTAAGCTGACATCCTTTACATGGAGTTGTGAAAAGGAAAACGTATGGCCAAGTGATCACAAGCAATTGATTTATTAAGAAATAACTGCCCCTTAGCTGTAAGTGAAAGCCCAGCAAGGCAAACAAATACTTGATAAGCCCATATAACCCTACTAGAGTCACGATGGGCTTGAGTCCCCATTGTCTTCTCCCACTTGGTTTATTTTGCTATATGAAGCCATCAGATAAAGAACAATAAAAAGAATTTATGACAGAGCTGTATGAATAACTAAGACTTTGATTTTTCCTGGCTATGCTGAGAAACCACAAGAGAAAATAATTTGCTGTTGGCTTGCAATTAATTCTGTCCAACATTTTGACGATCACTTTAACTGTAGCATTTTCTTTAGCCTCAGAGTAAATATTTTTTCTCTTCAGTATCTACAAGTATTTTTTAATTAAAAAATAAATTGAAAGAAATATCAGAAGTGGCAGAATTTAGTGGAACAGAATGGCACTAATTTTTTTTTCAATACCAAAATGAAAGGTTTAGCTTGTTTTTACAGTAGCACAAATAATCCACTGAAATTTTAAAACAATTTTATTGTCACTAAGCCACGTATTTCCTCTGAGGAAAAAAATATTGCTATGAATGTATTTGCCAGAGCTCTACTCAGTAGCCACATTACCAGTGTTGATGCTGAAGCTGTTTATCCCAGGCCTTTCATGATTCAGTTGAAAACCCAGGATAAGCATGAGACTGTTATGGGCACACAGCAGGAATCTTTGTTATGGAGCATTTTGGGAAGATATGGCTCTTTCTTTTGGACTTCTGGGGTCTTTCGGTCAAGATAAAATTAACATCTGAAGGACTAAAAAAACCAATTTCTTTTGATGAACTTTTTCTGGTTTTAAGATTTGTGTCACACAGTTTGCATAGCAAATATTTTCTGCACCAATTCCAAAGAACTAAACATTTTCAAGGCAAATGTGTTAATCTATCTGTCCCTGCTTTCCCAGATGTCGGGAGAGACTATTTTAAGATTGCAGTAGAAGACAGACAATACGTTGGGGCTGGTCAGGAAACAGAGTCAAATCAAGAACTCAAGTTAGCATACCAGCCAAAAATAAGTAGCTGAGAAACTACAAGTTATACAGGAAATACTCAGCTTAATACATCCATTTTGTTCCAGGAAGTGATGTCAAACTATTGTCAAAGGAAAGTGGTGAAACTCAACAGGTAGTGCAGCGGTGGAGAAGTGTGTGAGCATTTGTAAGGCCCCTGCCCGAGTGCCTTCTGGATGAACTTGGCCACTCACCTCCTCTCTGCTTCAACCGTCTCCTATTTATTCCCACAACACCCTGCTTTGTGGGGACCTGAGACACCGAGAAGAAAAATTACTTATGAAGGTCATACAGAAATCCAAGAACACAGCTATCCCCTCTCGGCTTTCTCATCGTAGGCTGATATGCAACCAAGAGATTTGTGTTTTTCAGCAGGATTTTTGAATCTGCCACACTAAATAAATAAGATTATACTGGTCTGCTTATTTGTTCTACCTGCAAATAAACGGGCCAGGAGGGGAGGAAGATAACCTTTTCCTTTTCAGAAGGTAAACCCGGCACTGAGAACCACTGAGTCTTCGTCTTCATTTATGTATTCACACTTGTAGTAGGAAGGCTGCCCATTACCTTGGTAAAGCAAACATCAAGTTCAGGAAAGGCAGGCAGGCAACTAAATTTAAGGTTTGGTGCCTGAATAGATGATGAATAGCATTAACGTACCATGACTGCAGTAGGGTAACCTTTGAAGAGGGTCATCTGGAGCCCAGCCACATCATCTGGAAAGTAGACAGCACTCATTAAGCTGAAAATAACTGAAACAACAGTTATTAAAGGAAAAGATGGGGGCAACAGGAGAATGGCAGAATCTGGCTGCTTCTGTAAGGAAAACCCCAGCAGCTCCCATGGAGTAAGACCTTAGCAAGGCCAGGGCTAAGCAGACATCTGTGCGAGCAGAATGTTTAAAAGGCTAAATGAAACATTTTTTACTCTTTTTCACAAAAAGTGTCAGATTTGCAAGAAATGTTGAGTCTGTTTCCTCACGGGCACCAGACTCCAGACAGACAGACATGTGTCTTTGAAGCTGGGGAAGAAGCCAAACCCTGAGACAAAGTGATAGCAGTGCAATAAACATAATCTTCACTTTCCCTGTGGCCATATTTTTAGACCTATTACTGGGCAAGGAAGCTGACAGTTAGGCATGCGCTGAATTTCACCGTAACTTTGTTCACAGTGGGACACACGCTCACGCTGACCATCAGCCAGCGGATCCACCTCTTGGTAAGCCTGAAACGGAGCTTTTTATGTTCAAAGAGGACGGGAGGTTTGAAGGTTTGGAGGCTGGTGCAAGGTATAAAGGTGTCTGTCTCTGATCTTCAAATGCCTCAGTTCTTCCAGGAAAACCCAAGCTAATTGCTGTTTTAAAAGGGTATTTAATTTTAAAACCTTCCCTCCACACCTTCCCATTGCTAAGCCTGCATGGCTTTCATCATAGAAACGGTATGTGCCATGTGAAGAAAGTAAGGAAACGTGAGGCAGGCTCTTATAGGTACTAAAAATAGTGTGTGGGGGACAGCCCACTTCACAGGAGAGACAGTCACTTCACAGGAGAGAGGGATTGAGTAGCTTCCACTCTATGGGCTTTGCTGAGCTTAACTAATTAGTGTTTGTAAAGCACTTTGAAGATGAAAAGCACCAATTTATTGCTAAGTTTAATTATTTGCATCATGTTCCTTAAGATTTTCAGTAGCTACCTTCGAACACCACCGAACCCTTCCCTATAAATGGTGTGCAAACCAAAGAGCTCAAGGCAGAGTTTCAGAAGTTGGTGTGAGGACTCTGGGATGGGAGCATAGCCATAGCTGTAGATTGCACTGTTCTGCAGCTGGAAGCTGGTCTCAACATATACACCTTAACTTTGACTTTACTGGACCTGGGCTTTTCAGGGACACTTAAAGAAGGGTTTCTTTTGAGTTCCTAATGAATTACAGCCCCCTTTAAATTTGCAGCATATAGTTAGGGCTCTTTTACACTGTCGATTGAAAGGAAACCAGTTTTGGGTAGGATCACATTTACACTGCATAATCATGTTTCCAATACATGTGATTAGCAGCAGTGATAGAGCATGAACTATTCCTGTTAAAGGTGCCCATGCTGGATGGCAATCCTGTTAGCTAACACATTAAAAACATGAATGCAAACTCAGATGTATGTATGCCAATAGGAGGAAATGTGAGAAAAGTAATCACTTAAACAACAACCTCCACTTTTTGGAAGAAAAAGGCTTTAAACAGACAGGACTAAATTCATTAGGGCAGCTCATCAGGTGAGATAAGTCTATGTGGTGCCATTGACTGCAAATTTTATTTCAAAATGGACCAATATTGTTCCCATTGATACAGCAAGTATTCTCTCTTCTTTTATTACATGAAGTAGTTAAAAGTTTCCTTCATCACATTATTATACCTGTCTTCACAAGTGAGGCCTTTTACTTCTTCAAATAACATCCCTAGAGGATGTTATTTTCTCATTAAAAAGTATGGTCCTACTCATGAAAAACAAAATGTCTGAGTAAAATAGGACATGACAGGGCCAGAGATTTATGGGTTCAATACAAGGATTGAAATCTTGATTACTGAATAGAAGTGTCTGCAGAATTAATGATAACTTTGGGTTCTCCGCTCACCTCAGTGGAATGCTGCTCGTAATTTTCTGATGATTAAAAAGGAAAATGTTCCTTAGCATTTGTAAACTCTAATCAGAAACACAACATTAGCTCTAAGCATGAAAGAGCTTCATCGGACAGAGATCACTTGGGGTTTCACCCAAATTTAACTTCAAATTAGTTCAAGAAACTCAGTTTGCTGCACCTTCTCTGTACTTCACAATTTAGCTGCAGACTAGAAAACGGAAACACAGAGGGCATCTCTAAATCTAACATTTCCTCAGAAGTCTCCTGAAAGATTTTGCTGGATTTCCAAATTAGCATTTACCTCAGCAAGATTTGCACACACAGAAGTCCTGGAAATTCTGGGCACCTTCTCCAGTCATTTGCGACAGTCAGGGTCCGAGAGTGTTTGTCACGGAAGAGGCTTGAGGTATAAAAGCTGCTTGTGCCCACAGCACTTGCCTTAGAGCAGCTGCCTACCAGTAACTGGCAATTAGATCTGACCATCTCCTTTCAGGAAGAGATTCAAAGGACCTGGCAAGGAAGGCTACCTGTGAAAATGGAGTACATTTGTGTAAAATATATTCTTAATTTTCCTTCTTTAAGGAAGACCCTGTTCTGCAACACCACAGAGTATGTTCTTAGTTAGAGAACTGAGTCTGTACCTTTTTCTTAATGCATACAGAAGGCAACTGGTGTCCACTCTACCAGTTGTGCATTTCTGTGATGGGCAATGAATCCATACATGTACAATTTTTTTTCGCCTTTTTATCTGCAGTGCAGATTTCCATTACACATTCTGAGCTTGTTTCACACATGAGATTCCTGAAGGAATCAATGGAAGTCCTATGTGCAGAAAAAGACGCAGAAAGTGCAACAGAGATTTGCACCATGGATTAAGAGATTCTCAGTGCTGATCAAAGAAGAATTTTGTCCAAGGTTTGTAATGCGCTTTTGAATCGGTCTTGATGAAAGGCTCTATAAAAATGTAAAGCTGCTGTTGCTGTTAATGTTCCCTTGGTACATAACAGGAGAAAAGATGCTGAAATTAAAGTCACATATATTAATATTGATTAAGAAACAAGCAAATTCATCTAGAATTTGTTCTGGCTTTCCTTATGTGCACTCGATCTTCCATTTTCAAACAAGGCATAGTTATGTCCTGGAAAATCACAGCCTTGAACTCCACCAAGCCACAACCACAGATTATATATTATTATATATAATTTTGGAAATCTGACTGGAATATACCATAATGCAAGAATAAAAGAAAAACTGTAAGGACATTTGTATTTGTCAGCATCTCCCCAGACAGAGCCCTGAGGATATGATATTCTTAGAATAAAGCTTTCATTTCACAGTGCATCAGTGGGAAAATTAACAAGCTCTCCTCGTACTGTTCCATAATTCATTTTCTTTGTTTTAGATATTGAGCTGAGCTGGTACAGTAACTTAAATAGATAGAGGAGATTCTAAACACAGATTTGGATTCTGGCTGATTTGGGTTGTTTAGCTTTGTATTGCTTTTTTCCTTCCTTATTCCTCAGCTTGTTAGTATCTAAATAAGAAGTTGCCTCAATTTATTTTAGCACTCGCCTTTTAAATGGAAAGTGCCAGATACTGTTATAATGATTTAAAATACATCAGAGCAGGCTCACTTCAGTTAGTGCAAGGGATGTAAACTGCATCTCCTACAGCACCGGGAGCAATATTTGTTCCACGGAGGAAGGAGTCTGCTTGTCTCCAGCAGTGGCAATCAGAGACCAAGATACCAGAAAGCTTGAAGAGAAGTTCCTTGGGGTGAAATCAGCTGCCAGTAGTGCTCCAGCTGAACCTCAATTAACAACAGGCAATTGCCTTAAAATAACAGCAATTTTTGCTGTTGTTTCCTGGAAATGTAAAATTACATTTCTGCATGAAATCACACAAATGCTTCTGAAACAAAAATGACATTCCTGACTATTTTCTGTCAGGAAGCTCCTTCTGTCCTTTTGAAGCCCTGGGTCTCTAGAAACAGAAAAAAGAGGCCATAGCAAAGCTAACATTTTTTTTTCACTGAGGAAACTCTTGCTTGAACATCAAAACCATCAAAACTTGGCAAAAATATCATCTATCCTCTCCTCCTACAGTTTAGCTCATTCAGACGTTTGGCAAGGAGCAAACTCCAGCAGAAAACCATAGTTTGGATGTGTAAATATGTGTGTATAATACTGGGACAGAGTGGTTAAGGTGCTGTGGTCCCTACAGCCCAATATCTAGCTTGGATGCTGCTTCAGTGATGTGACTCCTTACAAGCCACTCTTCCTACACAGGAGCAGAGACCGGCGTGTGGCTTCTCTCATATATCCCCAGCAGAGTGTTTGACCAATTGCCAATGAAAACTCTCCTTGTTTCTTAAGGAAAAGGCTGCCTACAACCTTCCTCCTCAACAAAAAAATTAAATTCCGGGGGAAAACGTGGTATGCTTGATACAAAGTGGGCTACAGGGACTTGTGCAACTTTGGCTAGCTCCCACCTGACTCGGTTATGCCTGTACAGCATTTAAGAAATCTGAATCCCCCAAAAGTACCATTCTATCCATCTCAACAACACTGAGCCAGAAGGATACAGTCTGAGAGGTTATCTGTCATAAATAATGAGAGTTCAAAACAGAAACACCACTTCATGCTTTCAAATGGTCTGACAGCTGAGGGGAGTCTGCTGATCTAGATGCTTTCACCACCCCTATGCAAAATATTGTTAGTAACAGTGAAGAATGGGGCCAACATGCAGAAAATCTCCTTGTCATGAACAAAAAGTGAAGTTGCAATTGAGCCAGCTGATAAAATTAAACACAGTCTTTGGGCAAAAAAAAAAAAAAAGTTTTTGCAAAAGAGAGAGTGTCCTCTGTTCCTGTTGACTTCTAGAGTCAGCAAGCATTCTTCAGTTCTCTGTAAGAGTGAAGCTCTATGGGAGCACTACTAAGGGAGGATGAGGATGCTCTGACAAAGTCAGCTTTCTTAGATGTCTGGCTATGATACTGCTTGTCCAGGGGGTCACTGCCACAACTGTGACCCCCGTTCATGATGGGGTCCACTGTCAGGTGGAAGATCTGGTTCTTCCCCATGCTATTTACAACTAATGAGAGTGTCTACATCAGCCTCTAGTAGACATTTTGTGCTTTGTAGCAGAGTGTGGCAGGAGCAACAATATCCTCTATAGTTTCATACCTGTGATTATACAGCTGTGCATACTTTAAATACTTGTATAAATGTCTTTGAACCCAATAAAATTGCTAAAAACAATGAGGTCCAAAAGTTAAAGAAAGATCAAGAGAAAATACCATCCTGTAATTTTCTAGTTCAATGAGTCTGCTTTGTGCCACACTAGCAACGAGCCATGAACCAGCCCCAGCATTTCCTTTGATGTTTATAAAATGTATTTTTAATTTCACAAGACTGCTGCTCACTCTCATTTGAAAGGGTATTTGAAAGGGTAAACTGGGAATGGCTAGGTTGCCTTCTCTGCACTTTTCATTGTTTTGATACCTCTGTTATGTCACCTCTTATTTTTCTCTTGTATAAAATGCAGTCTGGTCCTTCTGAATCCTTCCTCACAGAGACCTTTCCGTGTCTCTGAATATTATCATCACCTTCAAGACCTCTGTCTAGCTGCTACTACTTTTTTATAGTGCAGGAATGAATGTAGTCAGACCTAAACAAGGATATTGAAGGAAGGTGTGTCCCTGCATGTCCAAATGCCATAATAGTGTTTCCAATTGCAAAGTATTTATTGTAACATCTACTAAGTAGAGATGCTACAAAGCCACTTTTCTGCCTGTACTGGGAAAGCTTCATGCTCTACCAGCAACCTTGTTTAAACAGGGTCTATTGGGGCTGCCAGATATTTTGCAACAGAAGAGATGACAGCACTGCAAGGCATCCGTGAGCTGCTTGCTGGGATCTTCACTGATAGTAAGTGAATCTTTCTCGGTGCTGGCTTCTCACTATGGGCTTTGTGTTCCCTCCACCAGATGGATATTGGCAGATGGCAACACCATTTTGCTGTTCAATTATTTAAAGGGCTGCATGCAAATCGACCTTTGGCATACAACGATAGAAGGGGAAGTTTGTGGTTGATATCCCATCTTTGATACACTATTTCATCTCTCCTTCTTTTTAAGGCTGTAGAGATGATTCTGGCTTGTGGCACTTCCACAAACAACCTGTTCTTTCTGTGGGTCTCCACGCAGGGTCTTGCACATTTGCTGTCATGAACTGGGACTACCTGAGAGACAGTATCTAGCTATAAACCAAAGGGATAGATTAGCCTTCACTCATGTGAATAGTTCTTTTGACTTCAGTCACTGAGGGACAGAATTTTGTCTTTTCAAGGAAAGCAGATAACAATTTTTAGTAGTAATTGTTATTGAAAATGCTTAATGTTTGAAGCTGTTGGAAATGATGCCAGCCTGTCCCCAACTGAGGACCGAAGGTTGACCATCTTGGTTCTCAGGATCAGCTTCAGTAGGATTGGAGGGACAAGTCTGAGCTGTAATGCAGAACCAATCTCTATCAGGGGGCAAGGGTCTGTTTTTCATCAATACTGGCAATGACATGCTTTGATTTTCTCAATGCACTGAATCAAGTTATTATTTTTACAAATTTTTTTGAAGAGTTGCCCTCATTTTCATCTAGTCACCACCTACTGGCTTTAAGTTAAAAAGTGATTATAAGTCATTTGTCTGCTTGGGTTGAGAGTTTTGTGAGTCTGTAGAATGCAGTATGACAATAGCACCCAGACATCAGTTCCCAAACTGCCCCATGGGCCACAGCCGTCCACATATGTTCATGATCCAACCTCTTTTTTGAAGTCTTCTGTAAAATAGAACACTGCTCTCAAAATCTCCATTTCTTCTTCATGTCTCATGTCCTATTTGACTGTGCCAAGATTCTTGGTATCTGATCGTATGTCCATCTGTTTGTACGTCATCAGAAAAGGATCTTTTATTTGCAAGTGACCAGGAACAAATGGTATCAGTGTAGCAGATCTGGCGGAAGTTGCCTAAGCCAATAGAAGACTCTTTTGCAAGCTGTGTCAGTGGTCATACCAGCACAGTTCTTAAGAAAAATCAGAGGATGTTTCTTACACCGTGGGCTATGCAACAAACTGCTCATAGCAGCTGGGTCTTGGCAGACGTGGCTCTGCATGGAGGGCTCAGATCCACAGGGTGAAGGACCAGCTGTCCTCAGGACCCTTGGATTTAAAGAAGAAAGAGTGATTGGGTAAATAAATGGGAAAGGAGAAACACCCTGCTAGCCAATCAACCATCCAGTGAAGAATGATTTGAGGAGATGATAACATGCTACTGGGGGATTAGAGTTGTGAAAGGAGCCCCACAAAACAGCTTTTATGACAAACAAATCACAAGATGAACAACAGAAGCCAAGTTAACCTGTAGATTAGTTTAAAAGGGAAAGCAGCAACAACAAACACATTAATACAACTTAGTGAGATAATAGCTACCCAAGCTGTGCTGATTGGAAACAATTGGCAGAGCCTGGGATATAAGGAATCACTTCCTACAGCAATTTCCTTTTATTAAAAAAGCATTTAGACATCTATTAGCTTTTCATTTCTCAAGGATCTTATTTTTAACTCTGTGCTCTCCTCAAAGACACTGTTCAGTCTGGGTGAATGCACAGCTAGGCCAGGATAAATTTGATCAGAATACAGATGTTTGCCACACCAGCATCGCTGCAAAGGCTGTCACCCAGAAGATGTTAGTGAAATTTTCTTGAAGCAAGAAAATTCATACACCCATTTGGCAAACCACCTAGCTTTCCAACCTAGGCACAGCAAAAGTAACCCAAATGCCTTGGGTTTTTTGTTATCCTAGAATAAAATGAAGAGAAACATTTGCCCAGCTCTGACTTCAAGACTTCAGTAAAGACCTGGGCCCGCCTTCCCTCTTTGCTGCTCCAATTGTGTCCAAAAAGCAGGTCTTTGGGGACCTGTGGTGGAAGAGAATGTGGTGTGCAATCCTCTGCAAAATGACTCCTTTCTGCCTTGTCACCCAACCCAAACCACCAGCTGGGTTCTGCCTGGGGACAGGGAGAAAGGGTTTCTGGGACAAGGTTGAGCAGTCAGAGGGACAGAGCAGTATCCTCTGGAGTGCCTGTATAACCCAGTAGTCCATGCACCTGCTACAGCAGCATCACACTGCTTCTGCCTCTCTGGTGATGTGGTTAAGGAGGATTTCCACTGACCACGGGCTGTTGGGTAGCAAATGTGATCATCCAGCAAGACCATCCTCTGCCGTGACCTGGGATCTGCTCCACCTGCATCTGTATCCTCCTCTGTGGAGGGTAATAAAACACGAAAGGAAGCATAACCCTGCTGTGAAGTTGGAGAAAAAAACTGGAGACCACAAGGCATACAAGCACAGCTCCTGGATAGTGCTGGCATAGCATTGCTGGGTCACTCTTTGTAACCTGTGTCTCTTTGATAGTGGCACAGGTTTCACAGTCATGGATAACCTGAGAAATAGTGTCCATGGTTAAATCCACCCCTCGGTCTCGTGCCCATCTATAGGTGGCATCTCGGCCTTGATGACCTGAAGCATCATGGGCCCATCGAGCTAGGAAAAATTCTCCCTTCTGCTGCCAGTCTAGATCTACTTGTGATACCTTGACCTTTGCAGCTCGGTCTGCCTCTGTGTTACCAGCATGTTCCTCATTAGCTGGACCCTTGGGCACATGGGCATCTATATGGTGGACTCTCACATTCAGGTTCTTCACTCTGGCAGCGATGTCTTGCCACAGATCAGCAGCCCAGATGGGTTTCCCTCTACGACTCCAATTCATCTTTTTCCACCGGTCTAGCCATCCCCATAGGTCATTGGCTATCATCCACGAACTGATGTATAGGTAGAGCCTTGGCCATCCTTTTCTTTCTGCGATGTCTAGGGCCAATTTGACAGCTTTAAACTCTGTGAACTGACTCAATTTGCCTTCACCTTCAGTGGCTTCCGCCACTCGTCGTGTGGGACTCCAAGCAGCTGCTTTCCACTTCCGACTCTTCCCTACAATACAGCAGGAACCATTGGTGAAAAGGGCATAGCGTGTCCCTTCATCTGGCAACTCATTGTATGGCGGAGCTTCTTCAGCTCGACTCACTGACTCTTCTTCTTCTTCATCTTCTTCTGCCATGCATTCCAGTTGTGGAACAGTAACGTCTTCTTTTTCTTTATAGGAGAAACAACGACTTTCCTGTGGTTGCTTCCACCATGGTAAGCACATAGCGTTTACCTTGGTGGGTCTGTGGCAATGTAATGTAATCAACCTGCCAGGCCTCCTCATATTTGTACTTATCCCAACGTCCACCATACCACAGGGGCTTCAACATTTTTGCCTGTTGTCCAAAGAAATTATTATTTTTTCTTGTCAAAGATGAACTTTTCTTTGTGTAAAGTTTCATCATATATTAAAAAAAGAAGTTGATTTGGTATCTACTAGGATAGACAAGATTTAGCTAACCTGCTTTAGCTCTATCTGCCTCTCCTGCCTCTCATATCAGAGTCATTTAGAGGGAGAGTTTATACATGCAGTACAGAAAGGAATGAGGAGTCCAGTAACTCATTTATTTTAATGGCAACTGCATGACATGATTCCATCGTAACTGGTCTACTTTTCCGATGTGTGTGCCCAATTATAACTTGCAAGAAGCCATGTATCTCATAAAGAATTCAGTTAATTTTCAGTATTTTCCAAAGTTCTGTGAATGAACAATGCACTTTTTGCAGGTCTTTCATCAAGGAGTTAATAACCAGATGAACATTCTCTTTTCATCAGTTCCTAAATGATGCTCCATTTGATAGAAGAAGATCAAAAAAGATGAACAGAAAATAAAAAGGCAGTGTTAAAGGCAGCCTTTGTACTACACTTTAACTGTCTCATTCATGTTATTTCAGAAGTATCACCAGGTTTCTTTCAGGCTCAGAAAAAAATTATAAAATTCTTGTGAATTGCTATCTTACTTTAATTTTAGAAACCCTTGTGTAATTGGTGGGCAACGTAGTTCTGCCAGGTAGGGCCATAGTCCTAAGTGAAACCAACACCAACTGTAGCAGAACTATTAGATTCTGATGTTGTCTGTTACAGTAGCTGTGGTCCTTGCGTCCTAAGCTTTGCCAACCTGCGTAATGCTGTCTCACAGTGATCTTGTCTCATCTCTCTGGCACCCAACCAGGTACCTCATCCTTGGGAGCTGAAGTAGAGGTATGCTCAGGGAAGGAGGTGGGGGGAGAAGATAGTCCTTGTGCAGGAAATCTTTTGTCTTTAGTGTAGGAGAAAAATACCGTCTTGCTGCATCTAGTTTTGCCTGAAAATTTCCTGTTTCTTTAATTGTCTCTTGCCTCTGTATAAATTTTCTCTTCCCAGCTCATTTCATTTTTTTCATTTGCAGAACCCTGATTTACTGCTTTTAATTAGGAATAGGCAAATTCTCTGAGAAGATGTGAGATGTTTCTTCCCTGAACCCAGTCTAAACATGGAACTGTACTCTACTCAGCTCTTCACAGCCCAACTTCATCATTCTTGTCCCCTCTGCCCCTCTGTACAGTGACCCAGTCACCTAACCACTGTTCACCCTGTTTCTGTGCCCTTCCCTCACTGCAGCATCTTTAGGCAACCCCAGTATAATCCTCGTGTTAATCTCCAAAAGAAGCTCCCTCTCTGAAATTTCCTGCAGTGCTTAAGTGTTTCTCCCCTGCCCATTGGCAGTGTTTTTCTTCAGAGTGGGTCACTAACATGCACCTGCTAATAATGTGTTTGATGCAAGCTGGCATAGCTCATTGAGACACAGCATGCTGTCACCCAAACAACTAAATGATAATGGTATTTTCTATACAGACAGAGATCTAGCCCTGCCACTCAATAGCAGATAGGGAAACTGAGGCACAGCAAGGCAAAGATATGTCACCATCCTGAGCTACTCCATACTGCGGTTTTAATCGTTGCCCTGAAGTGAACGCTCACATTTAAGTGCGGTTTCAAACCAGGAGCAATTTGGGTTTCCAGCACTCAGAACTTCATAGCTTCTAATTATCCTGCATAGTGAAGCCTGCGGGGAATCAGAAAATGTTACAGTTAACTTTGGACCAACTTTAATGAAGCATTGGTCTTTAGGAGCAGCACTGAATTTTCAGGCAAGCTCAGAGCACTCAAAAAATGGCACATTTTATTGCAGATGCTTTGCACAGACTTTGCCAGGATTAAGTATGATAGAAAGGAGATAGCTAAATATGGATTGATACTGCCACACTTTTTACAAAATGCTTGATCCCACAGTTCTAAGGACCAGTTATCTTAAGATCTGTATCTTAAAATCAGATATCTTTTCAGTCAGATGTATAAATAAATCAGCAGAAGAGGCAGTTAATGACTCACTGTTGTAAATTAAATTGAATTTGTTATGAATATGATTCATTGAAGCTTTCCTAACAAATCAATTTGTTTCAATCATATTGTAATTCAATAGTAATATTTGGAATTTATGTGATGCTTTCATTATTTCATGAAATTTCTCAAGTGTTAATTGTCTGTGTTTCACAACCATATTTTGAGCTGCTAGGCTGGGCTGTCTCTCCCTTACAGGTAAGAATGCCCAAAGAGCTTAAGGAAACGTTTCAGCCTCCTGAAAGTCTAAACATTTTTCTGTTTTACCTTTTTTGGTATCCATCCTCAGACACGGTGCACAGCGGTGGCTCAGAGCTGTGAGCATCTGTGGCGGCAGGACAGTGCAGGAGAGGGTTTGGTCTGTCATGGTAGAAGAACTGGCAGTTAAAAATCACAGTCTCTTCCCAGACTTAACATCCACTATGTGGAAGCTTTGCTCCTTACTGTGATGCCTTCCCAATGTGATCCTTCCTTCTGCCTCTCTTCCACTCAAAGGCTGAGCTCCCGAAACATCATATCCCTGTTTCTGCTTCCAGGCACCACCTTGCTTCCTGCACCTGACAGTAAGTCCTGCTCTGGCCTTGACTCCGTTCTCCTTGGCCCTAATTCTAGGATCAGTTCATATCTTCCTTTGGAAGCTCACATCTGTCCAACTGATGTGAACTTCAGCTTAAGGTGCTCATAGAATGGATCCTACAGAAAAATGAAGCATTACAAACCACATAAAAGATGTTGAGAATAAGGGCTTATCTTTCAGGCAGTCTGTACCTAAAAGATGGAGATGAGTGTCATACGGATAGGTGTTATATTTAGATAGGAAGAAATTTTACACTAGGAGGGTTATGAGGCACTGACACAGGCTGCCCAGGGAAGCTGTGTATTCCCCCTCCCTGGAATAGTTCAAGACCAGGTTGGATGGGGCTTTGAGCAACCTCATCTAGTGGAAGGTGTCCTTGCCCATGGCAGGGGTGTTGTACTACATTATCTTTAAGGTCCTTACCAACACAAACCATTCTGTGATACTATGGAATTTTCAAAAGCATGGAAACAAAATAGGCACCTAATGGCTACTAACATCAGTGGGACATGGTCTAATTGAGCAACTTGAAAATTCCACAAGGAAATCTCAGCTTCTATAGGATTTACTGAACTCTGCTTTAGGCAACTTGACATAACTTTAGAGTGAACTACTCTTGGATGTGGTGGCAGGATTAAGACACATTTTGCTTCACTCGCATCTTCGATGTTCATCTATCAGATGTTTTTTATGAGAGAAACCTACCAGAGTGTTAGTTACTTACCTCTTTTTAAAAGCTGCTTATGGATGTCTACATCCTGAAGTACCATCTTAAAAAAAGCAGATATATAAGCAACTGCAAGGATCTGTCATCTGAGTTTTGATCCAGTACCGTGCAGCACTATAAGCCTAGAAGGTCTGTAATGCTCCAGTTACCATATCCTGAATGTACTTGATCTCATTTATTCTTTTAAATTAAGCAGGATATGATATTTCACAAAGCGCACTATTATAGTATGGAACTCAGAGTGCTGTGGAGGCCAAACCAAAACCATTAAAAAATTTGTGGAGGGAAGGGCCACCAAGGATCATTAAACACAATGGTATGAATATGGCCTGTTGCTCAGCATTTCACTAAATGACAGAATTCCAGAAGCTGGGGTTTTCTAGTGGGAGAAGTTTCCTTTTAGATGCCCTTGTATTTATTGTAGTCTTCCTCTAGGTGCTTGCTAGCGGTTGTTGTCAAAGACAGCATGCTGGGTCAGACACACCTCGGGCCTGGCCCTGAATGGCTATGTTAAGAACATTATGTTCCCGTAACGATTTTTGTGGGATCCAAGCTAAAAAAGGGTCTGATCATTATGATGTCTGGGAGTGGAGGAAAGAAAGTAGCCAGCACCCAAATAAAAAATTATGAATTGTCATACAATACCAAAGAGAAAAATAAGTTTTTACAGTTTTTATTGACCAGTTTGATTTCTTTATAACTACCTCCATAGTTATCTATGAATGCATATTACAGTTTTCAGTCAATGAGGTTAGTGTTTCCATACACAGAAAAGGACAAATCTCTTCCTAGCACTGAGCCAAATACTCCCTTCGTGCCAAGGTAAGGAAATACTGAGACAGAAAGTATTAATGAACTTATATCTTGTTACTGTGACTGTCCTGATGCCAGTGCCCTGAGACCTTTGTGAGACCTTGCACCCTACCTGGTATGCATTTCTGGTGCCTGGAGTGACCCACTGACCATGAGTGCCCCCTGCTCCAGACACGATAGCTCCTTTTCTTTGACTGTGCTCCCATCCAGCTCTTAGCTGCAATGCCCAGGGTACCTCTTGCAAGCACTCAAGGACCAAGACTGTGAGACAAGTGGCTTTCCCTCCTTGCCCTGTATCTACCATTTCAAATTGCAGATGCACAGTGTTCCTGGCTGCCTTTGCTCTTCTGCTTTCTTGCTTTTGTCCTCTGCATTGAACAGAGTATTTCTTAGAGTAGAGAACAAATGTTTAGCTTCCTGCTCATGGCAAAACACTGAACTGATGTCTGGTGCTCCCTGCTGAGGAACTTTTCGCTATGAGCTTCGCAGCCAAATAAGTCACCTTGATACCAATATCTGTCCCTGTTTCCTGATGCAATGCATAAATCATATTGCTGTTACTTATCAGCTCGTAGCGCTTGCTTAATGGGTAGCTCTGCTGCTTCAGCAGGGAATTAGCTAGAACAACATTACAGTGATAAAGTAAGGAGAGTAAGCATCCATCAGTGGGTCAATTAGAAATGTTAATAAGGAAGCGCTGGAATAACTTACACAGTAATTCATTAGTTCTTGTGCATGTGTTCAGAAGTGTCACTTGATAGGTATGAAATGAGAGAAAGAACAAATAATTAGGGATACATTCTTTCTTAGCTATATGTCAGAACCTCCCTTTAACAACAATATCTCTCATGGCCTTAGTGGCTTCTATCTATAAACTGTAGATGACATCTACAGTCACTTTAGTGAAGCTGGATTTGAAACCAACCCTCAGTTCCTATGAATCATGGACAAAGCTTGGTGTATCAATCAGCACTGAATAGGTAGACCTATTTTCAAACACCCACAGGCAAGATACTTCTGACAAACTCACCAAAGTGAACTAAGACTCCATTTGCACCCCTTGCAGCAGCAAGAGGCTTTCCTAGCAGTCCTTCTTTGAAGGGCACGTGGCAGCCTTTCACAGAGCTGCAGAGAGCCCACAAGGCCCTGGCAAGCTGCAAACCAGTGTGTGCTCAAAGCCCGTAAAACAATGCCAACTCCTATTTCACACAAATCCAGCTAGGGAGCTCTAAATCTGCCTAAATGGTGTTTTATACTCACTTCGGAGAACTTGTCTTATATGGAACCTTCATCGTTTTGTTACAAGGGTTTTGAGGGACAGTTTTATTCCAAATGTGCAGGTGACAGCACTCTGTCAGTTGGTGTCACAAAGCTAGAAGGCAAATGAACGGTTGCCCAAGAACAGTAACGTCACCTGGAAATGCACTGCCCACCCACAGCTTCACTGCAAGACCAATGGAAACGGTAAGAACATCAGTGAGAAGAGCAGTCTGTGTGTGTTAGAGGATATGGAGAGGGGGAGATCAGTGACATAGTTTGCGTTACAATATACCATCTGGGGAGAAAAAGAGGGAACTTAAATTTCAAAGAAGAAAATTCAGTGGTCACATTGGCACCACACAGGTGCAGAGAAGCAGGGAGGTCTTCACATTCTCTCCAGCACCAAAGCCATCACAATTGCCCCGTTGCTGATAAAAATCATTTTCCTCAACACTTTATTCATTTCTGAAG
Source organism: Tapera naevia (assembly GCA_033556795.1). NCBI lineage: Eukaryota > Metazoa > Chordata > Aves > Cuculiformes > Neomorphidae > Tapera > Tapera naevia. The sequence goes on along the minus strand of JAUMJJ010000033.1, from coordinate 11,592,662 downwards.
TCAGAATCCTCTGCACTCCCAGGCCCTTCAGGTATTTTAAAGACTTGAAATTTAATTGTTACTCCAGTAGACTATAAGAATAAAATCAGGAGTTTAATTTCCAAACTACCCAATGGTTATTATTCATTGCCCAAAAGCACCATAACACAGCATCAAGATTGACACAGCAATGCCTTGTGTCCTCCCAAAATGTCAAAGGCACTTACATTTAATCGTCTGAAACACTAGGAAATAGAGAGTTATAGTATTATCAATCTGGAAGTGAGCTAGATCCACAACTGCTATAAATTAGCTTGGCCACAGTGACCACACTAAACTTACCACAGCACATACCAGCTGAGGAGCTGGTGTCTGTTTTTCCATTGCCTGGAATCTGTATGTGATTAAAAGTACCTAAAACGCCATGGTCTTTAAATGCATAGAAACTTTAAAGTGAAATTAATGAAGTTTTTGGTTAGAACATAGCAACAATTACATGGAGAGAGTAAAGCATACCAAGTGGTTTGGGATCAAGTTCTTGTCAGCAATAGTGAAAATCAGCAAACAAAAATGTTCAATGGTCCTATAAATAGCTTCAGAAGGAAGCATACAGTATCCATACTGAGATGTCGGCCTTGGAAATATTTATGAATTGTCAATATTGCTTCTAAAGATGCAAGATGCACCAAAGATTGAGTCAAGCATCATAAGTCACTTAGGAAAAAAAAAAAAAAGAGGAAACTAATCTAAGTAATCTGAGCAGCCCCTCTGCAAATACAGTTTGCACTACATAACACTGCTGGCTGCGAAAGAAAAATTGAATCGACATTTATTGGTGAGGATTTCAAACAAGCCTTCTTATCCAGTCACTCTGGACACACAGGCAGTTGTTGTACAGTGATGTCTGCTTTGGTGAGTTGTTTCAGTTAGGCTGTGAAGATCCAGGTCTATAACCACAAACATCCTCATGGCAGCAGGTCTAGTGACTATGGTCACTAACCTCACAGAATATACAGCAGCATTCTACCAGCACTCCCAGTGGTCCACAATGAGATGCAAACAAGTCCTCTCAGCAACTGGGTAAGTTCATCAAAGACCTGATAATTCCCACATGCTCAGAAATGTCTTAACATTACGTGATATTTTAATCATTTGCTTAATATGATTGCAGGTGGTTTGCTGCAGTGCAGCGCTTGAGAAACTTTTGCTAACAAAGCTATGAGGAAATGATACGGAAGCCGTACTTTCTCTCATTTTGAATACATGCATTCATTTTTATTGCAAAGCTTCCTGCTACAGTTTCAAAGTTGCTCTCTGAGAGGCAGTTTTTGGCCCTATCATCATTTTCCTTTCCCTGTTTCCACTCCACCCCTGCTGAGGCAAGCACTTTTGAGCCAGGGGCCGGGTCTGGTCAGAAACTGTGCAGATGGGGAGGAGGCTGGGGGGAGCCCTGGGGATCCTAAGGAGATGGGTGCCTGAGGCCCTTGCAAGGGCTCCCTACACTCCAAGCTTGCCCTGGGAGAAGCTAGACAACTCCTATTAAATGCTGAATAAATTGTCCTATCTCATTATTCAGCCTCTCACTCTATATTTTTTTCGCCATTTAAATCACTCTTTTCTACCATTTCCTTTTGGTGTGTCATTAACTGCAATCTTAAACACCAGCATTTTTTTTCCCTCTAACTTGTCACTTTACAGTCTTCCCAAGTCAGTAACAGACAAAATCTAATAATTTCCTAAAGGTCAGATGAGCATTTGGAAACCCACTGTTTTTGATGTAAACCTAGGGCTCTGAGAATAGCGACCACTACAGTCCCTCCTGTAGTTGGCACTAATCAGCAAACATCTGATCAATGGGAACAGTAGCACATTCATGTGTGAAAGATATTATCTTGGCATATAAATAATGAAAGCCTCTAAAGCACTCCCAGATGTTGGAAACAAGATTCCTTCTGGGCATGTGAAGAATTTGCTTAGGGGAAAACAGAGCAGCCATACAAATACAGAGAGCTTGTTTAGTCTGACGACGTCCTGTTTATGAGAAAGTATTACTGAAAAAAAGAAAAGAAATACCTATATGGCTTGAATCAGCCAAAGCTGACCTTTCATCAGTCGGATACCTCTAAAACAGACAATTGGTTTTATCTGAGGTATTCAAGTGATATTGCTGCTTTATTATCTTTCATACAAAAGAGGTCCTGCTTTCTTACTATTTCCAAATACCCAGGTTACTTTCAGGTTTTCAATACACCCTGGAATCTAGGTTTTCCTGAGAAAAAAGAGCTATTTGATCTCTCATAATGACAACTCATTCTATGAGATAAGGTTAAAAAAGAGAAAGAACAATTAACAGTTAATTACTTCTCATGAGAAAATGTCAAACCAAGTAAAATTTTTAATTCTGGTAGTTAATGCTTGGGCATCTTTAGGAATAGCAAATTTACAAAGTTATGGAGAGTCTTCTTAGCCTTTTGGCAATCAGGATATAATTCGTTTACATGCCTTAGTCTTGCTTAAACTCTTCATTCTTGCTGATGACAGTCCTGCTGATCTAATATAGTTACTCACTTGAATATATTACAGGAGTATGGCTCAACAGCCTGTGAACAGACTGGCAACAAGTGATCCTTGCTAACACAACCCTTACGTTACCAGCCAAGTCATTTTAACACTGCCTATTTCATCTGAAAATGTAGAATATGTCAGTGCAAACCTACCTCAAGGTATCAGTGACAAAAAATAAACTATCCTCTAACTTTGTGTACAACATTAAATAAACAGCAGTGATATCTCTCCAGGTCCTAATGGGTACAGCTTGCCTCAAAGACCTTACCAAGATGATTACCGTTATTTTATCAATACCTGCTCAATGTCATGTACCAAGATGATGACAACCCTCAAGCAATGCAATTTAGCCTCTTCAAAAAAGCCTCTTCAAGTTTGTCTCTTAAAATCACCATAATCTTCAGAAACAGTATGGGTGGGAATTTTTAAAGCACAACTTTTCTTTTGTGTAAAACAAGAAATTACCAGGTAATGATTTTCACATTACTAGATGACACTGATTATGTGAAGTTGCCGGTTCTTTGTCCAGGGGTACTAAACTCATGGCCTGCAGGCCAAATCCTGCCCTCCACTTTGTTTTATCCAGCCCAGTACCTTGTTTCTACCTGGTGGCAGCGCCAAGCTCCTTGTCCCTGCGCTCCTACCAGCGCTGGTCACATGTGCAATGTGTGACGTGCATTATGCTGCAGGAGCAGAAAACCCGCAGGAGCCGTGAGTTTGACTCTTTCCACACTGGAAGATAATGGAACAGATAAATAGGACTTTGTCTTTCTCTCCCAAAACCATAGAGGAAGGATTCACCTACCAGGTGAAACACCAGAGCTGTAACAGAAAATCGGCCAACAAGGTGATGAGGGTGGGATGGTGCAACACTCAGACTAGCAAAGTGCGATGTTATGTTGTCTGTAATCTAGGGCTTCACTTTTGGGAGTGTTGTATATGTTTATTTTAATTGGTATTATTTTGTTTGGTATTTTACTATGATTCTTGGAAGAAGGAAGCTATGAAACTCTGATAAAGAGGGCTTTAAAGAGAGTATTCCAGTATTTTATTAATTACAGTTCAACAGCTATGTTGCTGTTGCCTAGATGTGCGACGACTTACATTGTCAGCTATTTGCGATCATCATTTTAATGTGTTTGTGCAGTACCTAATGCAATGGGGACTAGATCCGTGACAGATATCAGATTTTAAGCACTGTTACCACAAAGGGCATATTCCTAGTGCCACATTTGGAAAAATTGACTGGAGTTTTAGCAGGTTTTGGAAATTATTTCCAGTGGTTGGAGTGTTTCAAGGCATGCCCTCAGAGCCTGTGACTGGATCCTACAGGAATGTATGCATGTACCTTACATATTCTGGAAACATCAGTGACTCCAGTGAGGCAAAACTAACCATTTTGAAAGACTTTGTTGGATCAGGGCTTGATTTGTAATGGCAGCTCCATTTTGTCACCTCTTAATGTCAACTTCTTGCACATTTCACAGTAACTTAGCAATCATTAGTTAGGACAGAATCTTTGCAGTTCGTACAGAATCCAAGAAGCAAATACCTAATGAAGAAAAAATAATATACTTCTGTCAAATATAAATGAATACTGAGCACTCTTCTGAAAATTCAATCCTTTGTGAACAGATGGTTATAACACAGCCTTATTTTTATAGTAACCTCTGAAAGCACCTTCCTGTAGGGCTTCAGGGAAGTCACTTAAACATCTCTGTCCTTATTTTTTGACATTCATAGTCATAATACTTGTCTCACAGAAGAGGTATGTGCTCTAAACAGTATTTGGAAAGTGCCAGGAGGCTCTCTGAAGGAACGTAATTGTAAATTAATGAGCGTATTTTCAGCACCTCCTCCAAAATTCTCTGGATCTAAGTCAGGCATTATATACCCCATTACAGGACTCTTAATGCTCACTGCCCCATGGAAGAAATGACTGTCATCAGTATGTTTTGCCAATTATCTGACATGCAGAAGAATAAACACTATGTAATGGTGAAATGCTTGGGAATGTGTCATGAGCATGTTTTCTTGGCTGGAATAATCCATAGGTGGCAAGAGGGCCTCAAAACCAGTTCAAAACACTCAGGCACAAGACTTGCTATTGTGGTTTGTATTTCTCCCAGCCTGAACTCTCATGACCTAGTGTGCAGAGAATGACCTCTGACAGCAGTGCGTTGAGTGCCTGGCTGTGAGGTTACACGTGGCAGATGTGAAGGGATTACACACTGCCTCTGTCTTGCTCTTCAGCCTCCGTCGGCATATCTAGGGGACTGCTCCGGTGTCTGGGTGCAAAGTCAAGCCATGTCCCTGCTGCATATCAGTCTGAGTTTTGAGCTCTCCTCAGTCACTACGTACGTGCCCTGGTTTTGGTGGAAAAAAAACAAACGTGTGTGGGTTGGGCAGGAAGTGTGCTGCCTTTCCAAGGGGCTTTCACTCTGGCCAGTCTGGGAAGTTGATGGGATATTTCCCAATTCCCTGTCTAATGCTAAAAGAATGACACTTCTCTACCACACAGAAAAATGTAAAATACCCCGTAAATTTAAAAACTCAACGAATAGATTCAGCTATATCAGCCAGTAAATTATTTACTAGAGAAACTTTTATAAGCCATACTGAAAATGAATTTTTTGCTTCTGTAGGAGAATTTAATTGTACTAGAAGTCCTTTTCCCAAACCTGTGGTTCACAGACATTTTGTGAAATTAGGGATGTGTTATGAATCTGAATGGAAAGGATACCATAACTGTGATTCTGCATGTAGTTTTGACATAAAAATTGGTCATTTTGAAGTAATTTTGTCTGAAGAGTCTGTTCAGTCTATCTCTGCCCCCCACCCAGCACATTGTGCTTGGAAGGAGAAGATACGGGTGAAGCCATTTCAGAAAAAAGCCCTGACATTTGTGTACTTCCATTTCTTTTGTATTGCTGGATAATTTAATGTGACACATGGGAAAAAAATATAGTGTTTTATCAGTTCTCTGTTCAAGCAGGTGGTGTTGTATTTTGTATAAAGGACAGTGCTTAATTTAAGATTTCTACCATAGCAGCAATTCTAAATGACAGCATTTGTATTAAAAGAGCTGCTCTTCCCAGCAGCACTGTTATAAAAATACTGAAACAGTAGTGATATTATTATAGATCTGCTCCAGTAACAAAAGTTATACTGTAGGAAAATCTCTGATTTAGAGAAATCCTTGCCATCTTTTGCCAGTGATAAATGTTCCTTTGGTTTCCATAGTGGTGTGATTTAATCCTCACAATCTGAAGAGCTTACAGGGAAGCAGCTGTGTACTGTAAAAACGCAACATGTTGTAATAGCTTGAGAGGGAGCAAAGGTAGCAAAATTGGGCCGAGAGCAGCATTCAGGGTAACAGTGCAGAGACGACAGCTGGGAGTGAGGCTGTTCTTTCCAAGAACCCTTTATACACCGTGTGTGTGCAAGCATCGATGTGTGAATAGGGGCAGAAGAGACACCCATCTTCTTCCCTCTGAGAGCCAAGGCAGGGGGTGCAGTGCCCTGCTTCAGGGCAGGCCCCCTTTTCTTGAGGAAAGAATGTAAATTTGCTGCTTGTGTGAATCAGGAGGAGCACAAACATGCTATTAGTTTCCACCTAAAGCTGATGACTTTCCCATCACCAGTGACTCAGCAGTAGAGTGGTGTGGCTTCATCCCTCCTCCTCCCACCCAGTCCTCTCCCCTGAGTGGAAGGGTCAAGCATGGGGCTGACATCAATGTCTCTCTAGCAAGATGACTTGAGAAGTCCTCTGCCCACAAACTGCATGGGTTTGCATTTCAAGAAACCATCCATTTTTCATCCATGATGAGAAATGGTTGACCTTAGTACCATTACATTGATGTTAACTTTTCCAGTGCAATTGGAAGCCACAGTCTGGAAGAGTCATTTGCACTTTCCTGGATTTTGTGGTAGGACTTCGAGAGGTTTAAACCAACATGACTATAGGAGTCCAAGCACATGTTCTGGTGGGCTGGGTGAGGAGCTGGGAAAGGCATTTTGCACTGAAGTTCATTCATCCTTTCTCCTCGTATTACATTTAAGTGCTTTTTTAATTACGCTAATGTTTTTGTCTCATGACATTGCCTCACAGGTCACCTCGCTCTCCAATTACTGCTTGTGTAAGGAAGTACTTCTTGACACTGCCCTCAATTTCTTTTCACCTTATTTCCATTTGTTCTTATCTGTGATGGTATGAAAGTATGAACTATGTCTGAATTTAGTCGTTAGGATTTTTACATACTTCAATTAGTATTCTTTTAAGAAAACACATATCTCACTCTCTCCTTATTTTTTAATTCTGGTCCATATATAACCAGTTCCTTTACCCTCACAAACTTCAAGTCTTAGTTTTCGAATTAACCTTCTCAATTATTTTCTGAATTTTTCTCGTGCCATAGTAATTTCCTCATAATATGGTGACCAGGAATTAATGAGTAATTTATTTCATCTTCCTCTGACAATATTTTCAGTACCAGCTTGTACAGGAAACAGTCTTTCTTTTGAATTAAGTGCTGCTGTGTCCTACCTGAGATCTGCTTTGGCTGAGAGCTAAGTTTAGCTACACACTGCAGGGTGTTCAGGAGAAAATTGAAACACAGCTGCATGACCAGACTTAAAAGTGGGTGCAGGACACCACATGTCACTCTACTCTTCTCATCCATCACCATGTTTGCCTGGCACTTGAAGGAGGCTTCAGGGAGGAAACAATCAAAATTAATCTAAAAGAATTTAACCCTATGAGTTTTCATACCTGTCCTACCTCAGACATGTTATGTCCCATATTCCCTGGTGACCCCTGAGCTCACAGGGGAAGGCAGCTCCAAATGAGTTGGAGGTCAGAGGAGGTTGCGAAAGTGGCTGTCATCTGTAGATTTTGTCACTCTTCCCCGCCATGCTTCAAGGATAAGAGGATGGGGAGGAAGGAGAAGCATTGTCCATCCCATCTCAGGCCACCTGTTGTTATTCCCAGAAGGGCAGTCCTTTGGAAAATTCATCAAATGACATCACAAAGAATTTTCTTACCCTGTTGCTGACTCCTGTGGTGCAGAGCAGGTTAGACTTGCTTCAACATTGGAAGAAATTGGCCAACAGTAATTAAAAGTGATTGTAAGCTCACACTGAGGCTCTCCATTATTAGTTTAAATGAAGGTAATTTCATGGAAAGTGAGCCTTCCATACCTTAGCATAAGTTATTGCATGCAATTAGCTTGCATAAAACTCATGACGTGCCAAACAAAAACAAAATATCAGGCAGGAAAACATCAGTGCCTGCGCCCTCCCTCAATAGGAAGTGATGTGTCTCATGAACATGGATGGCTTTCAGACACAGAAATTGCATACAGGACCCAGTCAGACTCCAAGCCAGGCCAACCTGGATGGATGCAATGGATGTACAAGAGGTCCAACACACAAAAGAATGAGACTGTGCCTGTAACTCTTTTTATTTAACAAATTAAGAAATTCAACTATGATTACCTTCAAAATAAATCACTTCTGAGTTGACACACAGCTGCATATGATGCTGCCAACGTTCAAAGCCATTCCGCAGACCATTTTCTGCGAGGCTGTTGAGGATCTCTGTCATTTGTTCTTTCACATCTTCTACAGACAAAAAGTTTCTTTGAGTACCAACTTGATCTTTAGGAAGAGATAGAAATCATGGGGAGTCTGCTTCATAGATAAAGCATTGTGGGCTGTTGTGTTGTCTTAAAGTTAATTTCCTGTTCACTCTTTCACGACATTTTCCTACCAAGGGTAAGAAAACTGTGTTTGAACATGTGCCCACTCATACTGAGAAAAGTAATTGAGCTGAGCCTTGTCACACTGCGACAGGTCATCTTTCCCCTCCTACTCTTGGTTCCCAAGCTATGGGGTTATTCTTGGGTTTTTTTGTGTCAGACCTCACACAACCTAGGCTCATCCCATAGAAACTCACTTCTTGCTCAAATACTGAAATCACAGCTTTTTTTTTTTTAACACATCGCTCATCTCCTTCCCAGTTGAATAGTCAACTTCATTTGCAATCAATTGGTTTCTTGAAGGCAGGATTAGATATGTCAGTGTCATTTCAAATGCATGATTGTCCTAAGTGCTTGTAAGTACTGCACCACCTGACCAGGAAATCTCCTCCAGCAGTTCCAGCAGCCCTGCTATCACAAAATACTTTCTAAAATCTAGCCTACACTGTCCTTTCTGCAATTTAAACCCATTTCTTCTTGTTCCACGCTCCACAACAGTGGAGAACAATGATTTTTTCCAGCTTTTCCTCACAAGTTGTGTTTTCAAGACCTTTGATTATGAAGACTGCTGTCTCTCAGTTTTTTTCACACCTTTATTGAAGCCTACTGCTCAAACCTGGGCATAAAATTCCTTTAGTACTCAGCAGAAATGAATCTTGCATTTATTTCTTTAATCTAATTTACTACACACGTTTTAATTTGGGGAAACATCTCATTTATGCTTTTTTTAAACCTTGGACTGGATAATGCTGATATCACTGACAAAAGAGTATAAGCAAGTGTATGGTAACTGTGAGGAAGAGGCAAGACCTGGAAAAAACAAAACTGTAGCTCATCCGCCCATTATAATTTACCTTCTGCAATGACAACCTTCTACCTCAAACTTACTGAGCACGAAGGTTGCTCCTTTCTCCAACCAACCATGTGAAAGGGAATAAGAAGCAAGCCATAGTTTACATAGTTTACCTAATGCAAATCAGTGTTGTGAGGTCTAAATAAGTGATGTTTGTAGCATGCCACTGCCTGTGCTGGAAAAGATATTTACCTTGTAGCTACAGTTGCTGTAGTTCTGCCCTGGTGATGTGTAGTCACACAGAAATCAAAGTAAAGGGGAATGTATGACTCCATGGACCTTCCATTCAGCTGAAGGCTACCTTCAAGACCCTCTCTGGCTGGAGGATACAGCGGGAGTAAATCCTCAACAAGAAGTGGAAAACAGCACTTCCAGTTCTGCACTGGGCTCTTACATGCAAATTTGCACAGGTACGTATTGTACACTTTCTAAACATCTTGACATGAGAAGAAGATCTTTCTCCTCCAGTTCAAGGATTATTACTACCAATTTATGTGTTTCTGTGCAGGGATATATCTGACCCAGCATGTTTCCAGAAAAATTCCTGACATTAATATCAAATGGTGCTACTGTCCAATCTTATTGTACTTACAATAACATCACTGTTAAGCTACCTAGACGAAACATATTGCAGGTGACACAAATCAAGTACCGTGTTGTTTACATATCATGAAGTAGGCACCTAGGAGTTTTTCACCAGCGAAGCTGTGTGCCATTAAGTCTGTGGTGCTTTCCATGAAAAAAATAAAAAGCCTGAAACAGTGAAGACAATAGTTTGAAATAATTTCCATGGTGAGACATATCCAGGTCTTTACGTCCTTTCTCTCTATTTTATATGCTGATGCAATCTAGGGACATAATTTACAGCAATGAGTAAGGGAATAAGAACAGCTGCTTTATAGTAGTAATAGTTTATGAGTACTTGTGCAGAGCACTGTAGATGAAATGATTATGCTACTAGACTGTCAGGTTATCCCCATAACTTGTTAGAGCAAGGTGACCTGGGCAAGTTACCACAATCAATATAGAAATCTTACGGTGAAGTTATGTTTGTATAGCAGCTCCCACATTAAAAATACTCTTCCCATGTTGCCCATGTAACTCAGCTGCCTTTAATTCTAAATTGGCACTTTCAAGAACAAAATGGAGCAGCATTTCTGTGGGTAGTGAATGTTTTTCTACTTCTGCATTGTAAATACAACAGCAGGCCACCATTTTTGCTGAGCTAACTGTTTCTTTGCATGGCCAAGTTCCTGTGTTTTCATTGGCAGGGCTATATTGCAGATTGTAGGAGCCACAAGGAGTAAATCACGCTTTAGATTCTGTAATGTAAGTGTTAAATAGTTCTGTGCTGAAGTACACTGTGGGTGCAATTACATGTCTTTGCCATACCCCAAAAAAGTAAACACCAATCTTGGCTGTTCACCTAAACCCATGAGCAAGCCTGCACAGCACGGGGTTATTCATGTGGGGCAGCCCTGGAACATAAGCCAAGCCAGGAACAATTCACGGTCTCACACAGATTTGGCAGGGCAGCAGATGGGTCAGCCCTGCTCTATGCCCTCCCAACAACAACAGCAGCAGCAGCTCATGGCTGCATTTCCCAGTATAGCAGAGGTCTGTGTGCTGGGCTGGAGCAGCACAAACCCTAATGCTCATGCAGAATATGGGACCAAAACTCCTGGGGTCACGTTGAGGACACAAGAAGTCTGCAGAAATATAACAGTAGCACCCACAAAATTAAATGTACGACACACTGCATATACCCTTGCTATTACTTCAGTCAACATTCCCTGCTCTCCTGTAGGCACCCGATATGATTTGATGAATTTGTTTCTTGGCCTATTTCAGAGTCATCTCAGATGGGAATTATAAAAATTTCCAGAAATATCTCAATTCAGAGATAGTTTTTCATGGGCTCTAACTTACTGCCACTGAAATCACAATTGCCTGTAATCTCAAATGTGAATTCATATTTTGAGGATCCTCAGGTTCTTGTGTTCCTGAAATAGATCTGTTTTCCAGAGTTTCAAACATCCTCCATCTAGGAAGAAGCCCTGCTGCAACTTAGTGTTCCAAAGATTTTAGGTGCTCTAAAACTACTTGTGGATATTTTAGTTGGAATGTTGCTTTTCTTGTGAAAGCATCTACAAGGAGTAGGGTTTTCTCTAGCCCTCCCTCCATTTTAGGCAGTGCCTTTTTTTTGGTATGCTTCATTTTAGAATGAAACATTCAACAAATGTTTTAGGAGCGTTGTCATAGTTATTCTTATCACTTTCCTCAGCAGAGGGAAATCACTTATAAACATTTCCAGCTTCACTCCCTTTGCTTAGATTAACAAACTGACCAGTACGTCACTGCTCTTGGTAATAAGCTTCACTGCCGTTCAGGGCAGAGTAAAATACTCCTTCCATGAAAGCATTATCAGACCAAAAGCCTGGTGGTGTATTACACAGTTTTTTTGTCTCTCTGTAACACTGTTTCAACATGAGTCAGTTTCTGGCACCAAGTCACCTACAAGCAGCAAAGAGTCCTACCAAATATATATATATATATATATTTGTGTGTCTAACTCTAGAAGTTATGCTGTCAACTCTTGGGATTTTGTTCCCAGCCTTACATGATCTAGTTGGGTTTCGGATTTTTTTGAAAGGGACAGTTATCCCAGTTTCTTTTCTTTGGACCTTGTGACTTTTCACCAGTCCAAATCACCTCCCATTGTTTCTGAGGAAGTGGAGAAGGCCTTCTGCTGGAGGAGCTGCCTACCATGTCACTGCAAGCTGCGTAAAGGACACTGTCCACATTGGGCATGTCCTTCCATGGCTTTCTGTGGGCTATTCTTTGCAGGCCTACACCCTTCTCTTTCTTCAGTATCATCGTTACAGAGGTCTGCTTCATTCCCAGCTGCCACTTCTCTATATCCTATAATTCTGTGTCACAAATTAAGACTTTGGACTGTGAGAGCAACTGTGCATTAAAAAGTGTTGGTTAACATTGTCCACAGAACGATGTGTTCTGCCCTGCACAAAAAAATCCTCACTAGGAAACAGAAATAGAAATAGAAATCTGTCACCCCAGATTACCACGTAGTGGCCTTCTGCTATGTTTGATGTCCAGAAGACCTTCACCCTCTTATCCACCACCACCAGTCTAGATCAAACTTCTTCTTATGTTCAGGACTACACTGGATGTTTCCCCTTTCATGTGATCCCCATATTTACGTATTTATCTCTTTGCACATCCAATAGGTATCACCTCACTGAGCCCGTCAGCAGTCTGACCCTCAGCAAGAGTCAGTAGTTGCTGAATAGTCATGAAGGAAGAAGGACAAACATGAATCTCCCTGAAGCTTGTGGCTATACTTCTGCTCAGATCCTGCTCAGATCATTACATTTTCAGCATGTTTCCAAAAAAAAAGATAATTGAATATGGTCAGATATTCCTCATGACAGTTCAATTTCCTGAGCATGGGTGCCCAGATGCCTTTTCGGAAGACCCGCTTCCTTGAGTGGGGAGGTGTCCCCATGTATTCCGTATCACAGCTTTGCTCCTACAAGACGTCTGTGAAAAACCCACCCTCTCATCACCCTCACCTAAAACTTTCAGTGGGAAATGTGGGTCTTGAGCCCAGGCAGTGTTGCTCCCATTCCACAGAGCCCATGACAAAGCCCATGGTTTCCACCATGTCCAAATGATAGTCACAGCCTGCAGCAGACTGGGGACCAGCATCAGCCTGGTGAAGATGGTATGCAAAGATTATCTCCCATTTTACGGGCAGTGCCATCTGGAATGGATGCACATGTGGGAGATTAAACATGTAAAAGCCAGCAGCAGCAGCAACAGCAACAATTTCCATACTAGTTCTTTTTAATTTTTTTTTTGGAAGGAAAATGCGTTGACCGTCTAATTTGGATTCATAAAGGAAACGTATTAATGAAAGGCTTCAAAGAACTGTCTCAGAACTTTTAATCAGTAGTTGCGTTTTAGCATGGAAAAAAGCAGAGGGGGCTGGGTGGTGGGCTTTTTTGTTGTTGTTGGTTTTTGTAGTTTTTGTTTAAAGCACCAGAGTATTTGAAAGCAAGCTGGGCGAGGAAGCCCAGCGGGGAGCCTCTTCTTGCCCACCTGGAGGAGAGGCCTCCTGAATGCTTGTTTTCATTAGTATGGGCCTCTCTAGCTCTTCAAAACCTTTTCCACCAGTTGCCAAGGCAACCTGGAGCCGTATTGCAGCACACGGGTGTTGCGCATCAACTGGTGTGTTGCACTTAACGGAAATAAACAAGCAAATAAACATAGAAAATGGCCATGGGCCAAATCAGGGCATTGTCTTTTATCATGGACATCTAACATTTATAGGGATTTCAAACACTCTACTAGGTGTATCAGCAAAGGGGTAGTTGATCAAAAAAGGAAAATACATGTGCACGCACAGCCAGTTCTTCTCATTTTAATGGGTCTTCTTGTTTGAATAAGGTGAAAGGAATTGGGTGCAGAACATGCAATCACACTTGCGAGTTATATTTTCATACTATTCGATGGCTGTCAGCTGGGTCTGGCTTTTCAGCTGAGCTAAGCTTCTGCTTCAGCATCGGAATCACCATTAACATCAGCAATTATGTTATTCCACCAGACCTGGACACCAGCCAGGCTACCACTGAAGCTGCTGGGCACTAAAAAAGCAACCTCCATAGCAGGTGCTGTAAATCTGGCTTTTGGAATCTGGTCAATTCTGGGCTTTCACCTGAGTTATTACTGCAAGAATGCACACAACAGTTATGAGGATATGAGTGAAGACCATGGGTGGGACGCTTTGATTTGCAGGCAGTGTGAGCAACCAACCTGGTGGAGAAAGGGATTGGAAAAATACCACAGACTGCTTTTGTGGTTGAGGATCAGCATCTGCAGCTATGCTAATGAAGGAGTGTGAGGGCAACAGTCTCCACCGCTGTGTGCATGAGGTCCCTGGCATCGAGGGGTAGCACTGAGATGCCCATTCAGATCATCAAAGAACAGCCAAGGAAGAGCTTTGCATACCTGGGAATATTTGTAGCAGGTCCAGCTAAGTATGGCTGCAAAAATAGTTTTCCTTTACTCAGGAAGGGAGGTGCTGGCTGTAGCTGCTGGCAGGGGAAGAGGGAAGGGAGCAAGGTGAGGAGTTTTGCAGGAACAGCATCCATTGCCTGGTACTGTGCTGTGCCGTTCCGTGCCATACCACATCATAGTGTTCTGTGCCATGCCATACTGTGATGTACTAGCAGTCATCAGAGCAGGAGACAGTTGCAGGAGCTTGGCAGAAGCAAAGGAACAAGCTGCGTGCAGGTCCTGTGTGCTGGGGTGTAGGTGTGACACAGAGGAAGCTGGCAGGGAGGAGACAGGAGGGCTGGCTTTCCTCAGCAGAGGCTGCAAAGGACTTCTGTTGAAGTGCTTCCCTCAAAGTGACTGAGAGGCGAAGACCTGCAACCTTTGTGGGGCTTAATTGAATGATTTCTGATCATTCAATTGAATGCAGAGCCAGATGGTTCACACAAATCAGCGCTTGATCGAGTCTCATCTTTAGCTAACATCTTCTGCCTCACGATTTAGAAGCAAAACAGAATATGCGGTGTGAGCCACAGCAGCCGTCTCCCTTCTCTGTGCTTCATTTTATGAGCCTTGTTTGTGGTTTCAACAGCATAAGACCCTCTCTGCCAGCACACAGCCCCCTCCAGAGGACCCAAATGCCCGTGGACGTGCTCAGCTCCCTGAACACCTCTGTCTCTTTGCTCCCCTGGGAGTTTTGTGCTGCAAAAAGCAGTGTGCAGGCTGTTTGTCCCATCTAGGGTAAGCATTTCAAGCACGTGCACAGGTCATACTATCAAATTGTGGTCATTTTGACTGTACATGTGTGTACATAGTGTTTGAACACTAGCTAAATGTATGGGCTCTCAGTGTTTCACCAAGTGCCCTCAACACTCCTGTGCATCATACAGTGAACGGCAATGTGCGCTAAAGAACCTTCTTCAGCCCCTCACCCCTCAGCACAACCCACAGCTTTGTCTGTTGCTTTCACATCTCCCTTTTCTGAGAGGTCTTGCAGTGTGAGCAGCTTCTCTAACCTGCACTAGCATGGCAGCTGTGTTATTTTAAGGTCTTGAATGTTATTATAACACAGACCTTACAGATGCAAGTATTTAAAAATATTATGGTACCAAATATGTGGACATGCATACGTAGGTACATACCTGTGCTTGCACATAAGTTTATAGACAGGTGTGTAATGTTGTATGTTGGATTATGTGATTTTATATCCAATAGATACACATTTATATTTGTTTTACATATTTATAATCAAATATAGAATGCCTTTAAAATGTATACATCCCTATTAGATGTACAAAACATGCCAAGTATTTTTTTAGGGCTAGATCTTCAGATGATACATTTGATTCTAGTTTATATTTTCATTTCAACTCACTTCTTATGTGAGACGTAACCTGTTTATTCAGGACTTTCAAATATGCAGCTATATATAACTATGATTGCTGAAATGAGTGTAAACATCATTAAAAAATGTATCCTCTTGTGCAAGCTCTGTAACTGTCACAGTCATAAATACACAAACGGAAATGATGATCAATCATGGGTGTAGTACAAAAAATATTTGTTTATACAACTATGAGAAACACTGACTTGCCCAGAAGTACCAAAACCTAATCACGGTGAATCTGTCTCCTGTAAGCCAAAGACTGAAAAATGTTTTTATAATGAGGACTCCAAAATTCTTAAAAAGCTCTTGTCACATCTCAAACTTAAGACCTCAGGAACAGAAGGAGCAGAAGGAAAATGCTGTGTCCATGTTGGTTTCGGGTTGGCTGTCTGTGATTTGTCTGGATCGCCTGTGCTAGTTCAAAAGTGTGTTAAGAAACCTTGTCTCTTTCTGACACATATGAGGCCAGTCTGGGATTGATACTGCATCCACTGATTTGTGATAACTTCAGTTCTCACATAAGTGCCTATTACTGAGTGGTGTAGTTGTATCATAGTCTCTTATGCAGTCTTCTTTTCAGGATTTGACAGTGGTTTGCTGAAGATTTCCCAGCTGTTCCTGCCTGAGTACAGGGAACCGCCTGCAGCAAGAGTCAGTCTCGGGCTGTAGACTGGGAGGTGGGGATGTAGAATTGACCCCGTGCCAAAAGAGGACTCTGAGACACAGGGTCTTGCAGTCACACAGGCAGAGCAGAGAAATAGACCCCGTAGGTGTTGTTAAAAACAGGAGACTACTTTTTCTAAACTGCCACGACAAACATGATTGTCCAAATCCTTGAATGGTAAAAACTGGCACAAAACCCATTAACTGCACTAGAGCTCCACTGATCTGCATCAGCTGAGGACATGGTGCAGTAAAAGAGGACAGGCTTGTAGCATATGTAATAGAGTACACCCCGTCTTCCTCCATGGCTAACATCTATCAGGTTCAGTAAGGCTGTAATGATACATATTAGAGGATGTCCAGGATGATTTATGGAGTGGCTTAAATTACATCAGACTTAGGGTGGCCTCTCACATTGCCCTGAATGGGAAAACAATAATTCTGAGCTACTGTAGCTCTGATAGTGCCTCTAAAGCTCTTTCTCATCCAGCTTGTTGCATTTCCAAGGATGATCATGTGGCTGCATTGAATATGCACCATACAAAGTGTGTGGTTCAAAGAGGAAGACTTGTTTTTTTACACACAGTAGAGAAAAGTTTCAATTCACCTTTAAGGAACAGGCTCCATTTCACCAATCTGTTTTTCCGGTAATACATCTGTTAGGAAGAAAAAAGCATATGGTTCTGCTCTAAGGAAAAGCATGGTCCTCTTGGTAAAATCGGGTCCTTGAGCCTGATAGCACCAATTCTTTCCCATATAAGATGAAACCTGGTACAGCAGCAAGGAAAAACAGAAGTCCTATGCACCGCTTCAACCCTATTTAAGCTTGACTGTGTGAAGGAGCAAGAGGAAAAGGAGGAAACCATATGTCAGCTGTCTGTAAAAATATCTACTAAGCTGATAAGCAAACTTTGCTCAGCAATGAGTGTGCTGTTGGTCTTAATTAGCCTCCTTTTGAGATGAGACACAAGAGTGAAGAATTACAGGGCTTGGCAGTTTATTTGCTGATCTTTCCCTGGTTATGTTTTCCAGGTGTTTTATGGGGGTAGGACAAGTATTCTCCATTTCACATGACTGAGGTAGTATAACCCTGAATTAGTTTAAGATAGGGATTAATTTAAATTTGAAGGGAAATATCTCCATCAAAAAACACAGCCTCTGTGGTTCTGGAGATGGTCCTGGTACTCAAGGGGTAAAAAATAACTTGATTTCAACAAACCATGGCTTCAGTCCTGTTGCCCTCAGCCTTCTGACATCACCCTGTGTCAGTGGCCCTGCTGAAATCAACGGCACAGTTTAAGGATTAGGATGCTCTCATCAGCAATGCACTTAAATATGCACTCAATTTGAACATTCAAACAATCCCTTTGAATTCAATGACTGCACTCATAGAGTTAAAAATAAGCCTGCTGTTAAGTGCCTTCATCAGATCAAGGTCTAATTATTTACTTTACCTGAGTAGTTCCAGAGGAACTCAGATCTTTGCTGTTTGGGTTAGTAAACTTAAGAAAAACAGCCCATACTTCTGATTTATGTAGTGGTGCAATGAACCATACTTTGAAGAGGTAAGTGCTCTTAAAAGCCTTTTTGTGTAATGAAACCTATGTCAAACAGATTAGAATTAAA
Organism: Tapera naevia; assembly: GCA_033556795.1. Taxonomy (NCBI): domain Eukaryota; kingdom Metazoa; phylum Chordata; class Aves; order Cuculiformes; family Neomorphidae; genus Tapera; species Tapera naevia. The sequence goes on along the minus strand of JAUMJJ010000033.1, from coordinate 11,574,754 downwards.
AAAAAAAAAAAGAAATAATTTTCCTAAAAAAAAAATCTTCCATAGACAAAGAAACTTTGCCACAGGTCTTATCAATGTTTTAGAGTGATATCGTAAGACACAGCTTGTGTTTTGGGGGCTCTTACTTGAAATGTATTTTTGAAAGTTAGTTGCTACTTCTGGATGGATTTGAGATGAAGTTTCAATAAGGAGGAATCTTAAATGAATTTAAAATATGGAGAATCCCCACATTAATTTCTGAATATTACTTCTGCCATCTAAGGACAGTTTATCCCCAAGCATAAAGGTTCTGCAAAGCTTTATGCTGCATACTATGTCCCTAAAATAGGGCTTATTGAAAGCAGGCTTTAAGATGTATGATGCTTTTATTCTACCCCATTGCATCTGATCACCTCTGGTCCAGGCTGACAAACCTGGTAGTGAAAACTCAGCTGAACAAGTGGGTTAAAATGCCTCTCTGACTGTTTAGATCAAAGGCACCAAACTCGTGGTCTGCAGGCTGAATCCAGCCCTCCACATTGTTTTACCCAGCCCGGCACCTTGTTTCTACCCAGCGACAGCACTGAGCTCCTTGCCCCTGTGCTTCTGCCAGCACTGGTCATGTGTGCAGCGTGTGACACGCGTTACACTGCAGGAGCAGGAGAACAGCAGGACCTATGAGTTTGACACCTGGTTTAGATTAAAACCCTCTCATTTGGTCCTGACTGAATGTTTTCCAGAATCTCTTGCAGCCTGCAAAATCTGAGGAGAAAACCTATGGAAGAGTGAAGCTACTCAAGTAAGATAAAGAAAAGGAGGGTCATTGTAGTGGGAGACTCCCTTCTGAAAGGGACGGAGGGCCCTATTTGTAGGATGGACCCAACTCATAGGGAAGTCTGCTGCCTTCCCCAAGCCTGGGTACATGACATCGCCAAGAGACTCCCGGACCTAATTAAATCCTCTGATTATTACCTGCTTCTGGTAGTACAGGCTGGTGGGGATGAGGTAGCGAAAAGAGGGTCAAGGGTAGTTAAGAAGGAATTCCAGGAGCTGGGACGGTCAATAGATAGGGCAGGAGCACAGGTGGTGTTCTGCTCGGTTCCTCCGGTGGCAGGGATGTATACAGATAGGAACAAGAGAATATATGCAGTTAATAAATGGCTTAGGGGCTGGTGCCGGCAGAGGAATTTTGGGTTCTTTGATCATGGGGAAACCTTTACGGCACCCGGCCTGCTTGACCCAGATGGGTCTCGTCTAACTCCGAAGGGCAAGAGGATTCTAGCTCAGGAGCTGGCAGGACTTGTTGAGAGGGCTTTAAACTAGGCATGAAGGGGGAGGGGGGAGTTACTAGGCTCACCAAAGATGTTGCTGTGGAGGATGAGCCGTCTCAAAGTGTGTTGTCAGTAACCCAACTGAAGTGCATGTACACAAACGCACGCAGTATGGGGAACAAACAGGAGGAACTGGAAGTCCTGGTCCAGCGGGAGAGCTATGATATAGTTGCTATCATGGAAACATGGTGGAATGACTGTCACAACTAGAGTGCTGCCATGGAAGGCTACAGGCTCTTCAGGAGAGGCAGGCATGAGAAGAGGGGTGGAGGGGTGGCCCTCTACACTAGGGAAACCCTAGATGCTGTTGAAGTTGAGATCGGTGATGACCAGGTTGAGTGTCTATGGGTAAGAGTCAGAGGGGCAGTCAAGTCTGACCTCCTGGCTGGAGTGTGTTACAGACCACCCGACCAGGAGGAGGACTTGGATCTTCTATTGTTTAAGCAGCTGGAGGCTGCCTCTAGATCAGCTGTCCTTGTTCTTTTAGGAGATTTTAACCTTCCGGATATCTGCTGGGAATTTAACACTGCAGAGAGGAGGCAGTCCAGGAGGTTCTTAGAGTGTATTGAGGACTGTTTTCTGTCACAGCTGGTGAGTGAGCCCACCAGGGGTGAGGCTCTTCTTGATCTGCTGTTTACGAACAAAGAAGGGCTGGTGGGTGATGCTATTGTCAGAGGCTGTCTGGGGTGTAGTGATCATGAGATAATTGAGTTCTCTCTAAACAATGTAACAAGAAAATCTAGGAACAGAACATCGATGCTGGACTTTCGGTGGGCAGATTTTGGATTATTTAAGGAACTGGTCAGGAAAGTACTCTGGGAAATAGTTCTTAATGGCAAGGGGGTCCAGGAAGGCTGGATGCACTTCAAGAATGAAATCTTGAAGGCGCAGGAGCGGGCTGTCCCCATGTGTTGTAAGAAGAGTCGTAGGGGCAGACGGCCGGCCTGGATGAGTAGGGAGCTTCTGAAGGAACTAAGTAAGAAAAAGAGGATGTATCGTCGCTGGAAAGAAGGAGATTTAAGCCACGTCATGTTCAAAGATGTTGTTAAGTCGTGTAGGAGGAAAATCAGGGAAGCAAAAGCCCAGCTGGAGCTCAAATTGGCCACTTCCGTTAAGGATAATAAGAAGAGTTTTTATAAATATATCAATGGTAGAAAGAAGGGCGGCAGCGACCTCCACTCCTTGTTGGATGTGGAGGGAAATATAGTAACCAAAGATGCAGAGAAGGCTGAGGTACTTAATGCCTTCTTTGTCTCAGTTTTTAACAGCAAGGATGTCAGCTCGCTTGATAGTTGGCCCTCTGAAGTGGTTGATGGGGGCAGGGTGAAATATGGCCCTCCTGCAATCCATGAGGAGGAGGTTAGAGACCTGCTGAGCCGCTTGGACCCTCATAAGTCTATGGGGCCGGATGGGATCCATCCTAGGGTGTTGAGAGAGCTGGCAGATGAGCTTGCTAAGCCGCTCTCCATCATCTTTCAACAGTCCTGGCTCACTGGAGAGGTCCCAGAAGACTGGAAGTTGGCCAATGTGACGCCCATCCACAAGAAGGGCCGTAAGGATGATCCAGGTAATTACAGACCTGTCAGCCTGACCTCGGTCCCAGGTAAAATCATGGAACAGATAATCTTGGGTGATATCATGCGGCACTTGCAGAACAGTCAAGAGATCAGGCCCAGCCAGCATGGGTTTAGGAGGGGTAGGTCCTGCCTGACTAACCTGATCTCCTTTTATGACCATGTGACTCGCCTGGTGGATGAGAGGAAGGCTGTGGATGTGGTATACCTGGACTTTAGCAAGGCCTTTGACACTGTCTCCCACAGTAGACTCCTAGGGAAACTGGCAACCTGTGGCTTAGATGGGAGCACTCTGTGCTGGGTTAGAAATTGGTTGGATGGCCAAGCCCAGAGAGTGGTGGTCAATGGTGTCTCATCCAGTTGGCGGTCGGCCACCAGTGGTGTCCCCCAGGAATCGGTGTTGGGTCCCGTCCTGTTTAATATCTTTATTGATGATCTGGATGAGGGGATTGAGTCCATCATCAGCAAGTTTGCAGATGATACCAAGCTGGGAGGAAGGGTTGATCTGTTAGAGGGTAGGATGGCCCTACGGAGGGACCTGGACAGATTGTAGAGATGGGCCGATTCTAATGGGATAATTTTTAATAAGTCCAAATGTCGGGTACTTCATTTTGGACACAACAATCCCATGCAGAGCTATAGACTGGGGACAGAGTGGCTGGAGAGTAGTCAGGCACAAAAGGACCTGGGAGTGCTGGTTGACAGGAAGCTCAACATGAGCCAGCAGTGTGCCCAGGTGGCCAAGAAGGCCAATGGCATTCTGGCCTGCATCAGGAATAGTGTAGTGAGCAGGACCAGAGACGTTATTGTCCCCCTGTATTCGGCACTGGTCAGGCCTCATCTTGAATATTGTGTCCAGTTCTGGGCCCCCAGTTTGGGAAAGATGTTAGGATACTGGAATGTGTTCAGAGGAGGGCAATGAAGATGGTGAGGGGGCTGGAGCACAAGCCCTATGAGGAGCGACTGAGGGAGTTGGGGCTGTTTAGTCTAGAGAAGAGGAAGCTCAGGGGAGATCTCATTGCTCTCTACAACTACCTAAAAGGAGGTTGTAGTCAGGCAGGGGTTGGTCTCTTCTCTCAGGTGACCAGTGGCAGAACTAAAGGGCATGGACTTAAGCTTCGTCAGGGAAAGTTTAGGCTTGATGTGAGGAAAAAGTTCTTCACTGAAAGGGAGATCGGCCATTGGAATGGGCTGCCCAGGGAGGTGGTGGAGTCGCTGACCCTGGAGGTGTTTAAGGGGAGGCTGAATGAGGCACTGAGTGCCATGGTTTAGATGATGGGTTGGTGTTAGTGTGGGTGTTGGTGTTAGTGTTGGGTTATAGGTTGAACTTGATGATCTCAGAGGTCCTTTCCAACCTTGTAATACTGTGATACTGTGATACTCCAGAACCTTCAGTACATTTTGCTTCTGGTTAACCTGGCAGAGGATCTTACCTAATGAATGGTGCTTCCAATGATGGTTCTAAGCATGTGCCTAAAGGGAAAGATGGAGGCAAGAGCAAAATATCTTTAAAAGTTGATGATATCTTTCACTTCAATAATTGAGATGAGCGTTTGATTTATATTTGTTTTTTTCCTGGCCATAGGATCCCAGTCAGAGCCAGTTTGTCCAATCCTCATGTGTCAAGGCTAGGATTTATCTCATGGTACATCAAACACTTGCTTTCCAGCACCTAGGGTGAAAAACAAATCCTTTCAAGAGTGATCCACGTCATCGGTCGGACAAATTGCCTTCAGGAAGTGCCTGTCTCTCTCTGCCTCGACTATAATGGGAACCAAGGGCTGACAGCACTCCAAACTTAGCCACCTCAACTTTTGTGCCTATAGCACAATAGGATGAATCTAGGCTTATACGTATGATTGCCTCCCTCCAGGTAAAATTTTACTTTGCATTGACCTCTGCACTGTTTCTCTCTCAAAAGCTGTCTCCAACAGAGAATCAGGGCTCACAGAACCAATGGGCATTGTATTGACCCTACAGACTTTCTCCATTGATGTCCTTCCCTTGAGTGTTTCGGAGGTGTCTTCCAGTGTTTGCATCCTTTCCACGAGATGTTGGCACTATTAATATTCCTGATGATGAACTCCCAAGAACCACATGAAAAGCTCCTGCGCTCTGAGAATAGCTCCAGTGCTAAATATAGAGAATTTTCATGAATCTATTTGCCACTTCCATTACTCAGGGCAGAAATACATTATTGTAAGATGCCTAAGCATTTCATCATTGCTCACTAGCTGTATCAAAACACGGTCTAAGCAGTTATCCCCGTATTCTGATTAATATTATAACAACAACTGGCTAATCACAGAGTCAGCAGAAAAGACTGCTCTAATCGTTATATTTCTGGCTAAGTAACTTCCCTGTTATTAGAGGTATACTGCAGATTTTGGCGGGTGGGAGTTCTTTTTTCTTCTAATGTTAAATGTGAGATTTTATCCTCAAAGGAGTGATTATCTCAGAGCAAAATTGGCAAGGTTAAACACTATCTATAAAAAAACATTCAGCAGTGTGCCATGAAATGAATTACATAATATATCAGTCATCTACCTGGCTTTTGAAAAAGCGTGAATATGTGTTTGTTCAGTCTGGGTGAATTTTTTATATTAGACTTCTTTTTCCATGAAGGTAAAACTGACCTTGGTTATTAGAAAGCTAAGATATATTGAACAGGGTAGAATAAACACAGTTCCATTTCATTTAGTCCCCACTAAAATTGAAAGAAGAGAAAATATAGATTGAATTTATTTTACTATATATTGCTTCATTTGAACTTTAGTAAAGCATTAGCCACTAAGGGAAACCCTTCTTCTACCTCTCTTCCATAATCTCTTACAGATGGTATGTTAAGGAAATTGCCTTGACTTTATTGATTCTTCGCTAAGAAGTTCAAGCAACAACCGGTGTGTTACTGGGGAAATGTATGTCTGCTGTACTATAGTCACAGGAAGGTAGCATTTTGACCTAGCATCTTTGTGTAACTGTAGGAAAAAGTCTGTGTGCCTACACAACAAAGTCACAGAATGGAATGTTTTTTTCCCTTAAACATTAGTAGATCTTCTCTTTTGGACCCCGTTTTAAAAAGCTGTATCGTACCTATGCAAGATACTCATTTTGCAGAATGAAGGAAAACAGTACCCTGCAAAGGGCACAGGCTGAAAACCAGCTGCTATATTCTGTCGGGTCGTAGTAATTTTCTATTAGTTCCTTTCCAGAAGTACTGTCCTTGCTATTATTATTACATGACCAGTGTGCGATACTGCATGCTACTGGCCTTCCACAGCTCAGTCATTCTCAGACATTCATTAGGCGAAACTTCAGACATATCCAAATTTAAATTTTCTGTTAAAATAAAGAGATCAATGTGCACTCTTTCTTCTCTTCACTTTGATTTTAAGATTAATTGGAGTAAAAAATTCTGGGAAGCATTTTTATCTGGCATGAGGCAGACTAGCTCTAGTGGAGTCCACAGATATACTCCCGTTTCCACCAGTTTAGCCGTTGGCCCTCTGAATGTGAAAAATCTACATTAGCACCTATTTTATAGGTGATAATTGCTGCCTAAGTACTGCAAGCCCAGGATATTAGCACTAGTTCTGAGAAATTTCACAGTGGGTCAAAGTCATCCCAATGCTGAGGAGCTGGTAGCACGTGTTCCAACAGATTTAATCTCCCACAGTTTTCTTCAGCCCGGGACTCCCACTCCCTTCGTTCCCTCTCCATAATGGTCCTCTTCCTGCTTCCTGAGGACATTACAGAAGATGAGGTCCTAGTTAGGAGGCTGATGATGGAGCAGAATGGAAGCATGAAGCATCCAACCTGCAACTTCCGCAGCACTTTTGGGAATCAGTATAAATCGTATGTCTCTTTTGGCCAAAATATTTCAGACTGTTTTTTTCGTTTCGTTTTGGGATTTATATTTTTTAAAGTTGTGAGAAGTACAGAAGCATCTACAATTCTTTTTTAATCTTTTCTATGTAATATACTCTTGTTCTTCTGTCAGCTGCATAATCTCCTTTTGAAATACACTTGAAATACTTCTGGCCTTCGTGATGTCCCGGTGTCCCCCACAATAGCACCTTCTCTAATCATGTGACGTCTCAGTTCCCATTTAAAAAAATATGCTGTTATCTTTCACAATTGAAGGGTCCCAAGACCTAAATATCTAGCCTTCCTTCTGATTTATGTTAGTTCTTGTTATGCATCCCTTTTTAAGCCAAGTTCATCTTCCTGTCGGTACTTATTTTACCTCATAGTTTTTTGACAGTTCACCATAACAACACTGTGCCTAAATTTGTGGAAGAGTGCTTAATTGGGATTGATACAGTTCATGGGACTTGTAGTGAGATGGGCTGTAGGAGAACGAGGAGGCAGCAAACAATATGAGCCACACTCCTTGATATTAGCTGTCTGATATTTGTCATATCCTAATTTGGGGTCTGAATTTACTCTGGGAATGGATTTCAGTGGGATGACCTACAGTTCAGCATTGCACAGGTGTACTTCTATTTTACATGTCTCTGCAAAATAAGTATATTCGTAGTATAAAACCTCCTGAGGGTCTAATATGAAATTCTTCTATTCATCAGTCAAATTATGCTACAGTAAGAAGCGTGGCCGAGGTAGCCTACTGTCGGGGCCAAATTCAAAGACAATGTAATTTAGACCTCTTGGCCTCATTCCTCACCTCGCTACAGAGCTCAGCACTGCAAAACTCTCTAGAATTAGCAGGGAGGGGCCTCACATTTTAAATATAAAGCCATTTTCTCCCCCATTAATTCCCTCCATCAGGCAGTAAGTCTAGGCTGAGAAAAAGATTTGCATCTGTTTGATCAGGTGCTCCTTTGCTGCTTCAAGACAAATCTTGGGCAGTTCCCAAGCACAATCTGTACTCTGTGACCTTCAGCCATACCTGAAACTTAAGTCCCCAGAGAACTTTTGTTGGCTCTGCTGATTTCACTAGCAAAATCCAAGACAAGAAGGAAAACCTTCAAGGCCAGTACGTGTCTCTTTTCACTCAGCAACTTTCTCTCCTTTCTACACGCCTTCCATCTTTGCCCTTCCCAATCGCTCTAGGAATTTGAGTGCCTCACACTAATGCAAGCTTCTCTTCATCTCTTCCCACCAAACAAAATGTTATTGCTTTAATTCTGCTCATTGAGGAACTGATCTACAGAGAGATTAAACAACTCCCTGCAAGCCCTATGATAAGTCAGTAGCAGAGCAGATACTCTCCAGGGCCCCAGCCTTCAGACTCAGCCCCTGCACTGGCCTTCTTCCACACCTTTTCCATATACCATGCTTGACACAATCACTAGCTGCATACAGCCCTACCAGCCTGCTCCAACAGAGCTCCACGTCACTGAAAACTCTGCATATGAGGGCATACCCCAATTAATTCCCTTTTTCCCCTGCCTTTTAAAACGCCTGGTGTGCACACCTGGTGTGCCCTGGCACCACTGTTGGCATGGCACCATCATGTCATCTTGCCATAAGATGTCTATGGTACCTCTCTGCCCAGCCAGGCAAGTGCCAAATAGCAGGAGGCTGGCTAGCTCTCTTTAAAATCCATTTTGCCTTCCACTGTTACTTTAACACTGCCTGTTTGTGATGTTTAAGTAAGACATGACACTGCACCAAAAGTCTCCCTGCATGGCTTTGTTCCCCTCCTTCCCCAAACCCCAGATGGCTTTGAAAAACAAGGAACCTGACTCTGAGAGCTGGGCCTGCTGCTGGCTGCGATATTCATGCAGCATTAGATCATGCTAACGTTAGGTATAATCCAGTACAAATCCTCTTAGTGTCACTGGCACTGTAAGAGTTGTTATAATTGCCCATAGCTTAAAACAATTTTGCCGCTTTTCTTCACCTCCGCGAGACGGCTCCAATTAGAGCAAGGGAACTTTCAGAACCTGCAGAGTTTCTATTTAGGACACAGCCCCATCTTGACAACATGCTGTCAGCCCTGCCGAGCAGTCAGGAAAATGTCCACTGTATTACAGAGACATGACAAAAACAGAGGGAGGAGAGGAACATGTGTGCTCCAGTTTCTTTCAAAGGCTTTCGGAAGCACCTCCTCCAGCAATGATTTTGTTCTTCCTGACACTGCGTTCCTGGGGCCACACGGCCTCCTTCTGCATCTCCCCTTTTTCAAACAATGTTCCTATTTCAGAAAGTTGGAGGAAAGAGAGAGCAGAGAAATGAGAACAAATCAAGCTGTAGTGGGCCTGCAAACATGCCTTTGACTGGTGGGGAGATGTGGACAACCCCCATCACTGAAAGGCAGAGGTGCATGGGGTGGAGGAGATCTCACTCAGCCACCACTGATGGCAGGCAACCGTGTGGTCAGGGGAACATGGCTCTGGGCTTCTGCTTCCCTATCTAGTGGGGTAATGCCGAATGTCTCTCAGGTGAGCCACCCGTAACCAGGAAGGTGGTTGTGCATGCGATGAACATGCTGGGCAACAAAGCCTTAATGACCAGGCCAGATATTTGCCCCCTCAGCCCTCTGGCAGCACACCCCTCCATCCCACCCGTCCCCAGTGGTTACAGGCATACGCCTCCTGTGTTTGCAGGTAAGTGACAGTAGGAACAGGGTGGCTTGCACGCTCCATGCTCACAAGGAAACAGCTGCCTGGGCATTGTAAGCAAAATTATGGTCCTCATCAGGCTCTTTAGCTGTCAGGTTCTCTGATATCATCTGTTTTCCCATAAGTGAATAGATACCAGCACTGGGTTTATGCTGAAAGACCAGGCAACCAGAGAGAGCACCTGCGATATCTGAGTCTGCCTCCAGAATAACAAGCGAAACCTTCTGTTGCAACATCCTTGTTTTACAAGGGGTTCATTATAACAGCCTAGCATGCTGTAAAAAACCCTGGCAGAAGGAATGACCATAAATGTGACCATGGCACTGGCCAGATATGGTCTGTCAGAGAGTCTAGTCTGAGGTCTGCTTTGCAGTGGAAAGGTAGAGTTCATGGGAGCTGAAGCTTTATTACAGGCTGCAGGGGTGATATATGAAATGGAGATGCCTTCTGAGAGTATGGAAAAACAACAGTGTGCCAAGATATCAGCTGTGATTAAATTACACACAAGAGTAGGAACCAATATAGGAGGACACCAAAGCTAAAGAAGAAAAGACTGTCCTCCAATGCTGTCCCCCAATTCTTGCAGTAAGCATCTGCTTTCTTTCTCTGCCTTGCCTGTCTGAATTAGCTCTGCGCCAGTTCCACTCACTCGCCCAGCAAAAGAAGTTTTCTGCCAAGTAAGGGTGCTGATTTGGTTCAGTGAAACGTTCAGTCATCCCAGGACCAGGGATAGGCAGAATGAGAGAGAGGATTGGGAGACAGTGGAGAAAATTTCCCCTTCAACAGAAGGAAGGGTTTAGATTAGCTCAGCCATAACACATACCCAGGACAATAATGCACAAGTGAGCAGGTACAAAGTAAACAAATAAAGACTCAGGGGTGTGACATCCAAGAATATCACAAAGATTTTTGCTTTTTCTTTTCTTTTCTTTTCTTTCTTTTTCTTTTCTTTTCTTTTCTTTTCTTTTCTTTTCTTTTCTTTTCTTTTCTTTTCTTTTCTTTTCTTTTCTTTTCTTTTCTTTTCTTTTCTTTTCTTTTCTTTTCTTTTCTTTTCTTTTCTTTTCTTTCCTTTCTTTCCTTTCCTTTCCTTTCCTTTTCCTTTCCTTTCCTTTTCCTTTCCTTTCCTTTTCCTTTCCTTTCCTTTTCCTTTCCTTTCCTTTCCTTTCCTTTTCCTTTCCTTTCCTTTCCTTCCTTTCCTTTCCTTTCCCTTTCCTTTCCTTTCCTTTCCTTTCCTTTCCTTTCCTTTCCTTTTCCTTCCTTTCCTTTCCTTTCCTTTCCTTTCCTTTCCTTTCCTTTCTTTCCTCCTTCCTTTCCTTTCCTTTCCTTCTCCTTTCCTTTCCTTTCCTTTCCTTTCCTTTCCTTTCCTTTCCTTTCCTTTCCTTTCCTTTCCTTTTCCCTTTCCTTTCCTTTCCTTTCCTTTCCTTTCCTTTCCTTTCCTTTCCTTTTCCTTTCCTTTCCTTTCCTTTCCCTTTCCTTTCCTTTCCCTTCCCTTTCCTTTCCTTCCTCCCTTCCCTTCCCTTCCCTTCCCTTCCTTCCCTTCCCTTCCTTCCTTCCCTTCCCTTCCCTTCCCTTCCCTTCCTTCCCTTCCCTTCCCTTCCCTTCCCTTCCCTTCCCTTCCCTTCCCTTCCTTCCCTTCCCTTCCCTTCCCTTCCCTTCCCTTCCCTTCCCTTCCCTTCCCTTCCCTTCCCTTCCCTTCCCTTCCCTTCCCTTCCCTTCCCTTCCCTTCCCTTCCCTTCCCTTCCCTTCCCTTCCCTTCCCTTCCCTTCCCTTCCCTTCCTTCCCTTCCCTTCCCTTCCCTTCCCTTCCCTTCCCTTCCCTTCCCTTCCTCCTTCCCTTCCCTTTTCTTCCCCCCTAATCCACCCACCCAGAATAACAGAAACACATAGGAGGAAATTAATTTCAGGAACTAGGTCTACAGAGGAACGCACACTCCTTGCTCCCTCCTGTTATGGTTGGCTCGAATCAGACGGACACACCTGGCTTTACAAACAAGCACTATTTATATACACCTCCTTCCGCACAGTGGTGTGATCCTCCTTCCCCACCTTGTTGCTGGCAACCCACCAGGACATGGTGGACAACAGACCCCAGTGTCATCTGGCACAGGCAGTGGCTGTCCTCAGAGAGGCCACTTTCTCCTACCATCGCACTGAACAGCCAGTGCCTCATCTGCCAGTCCTGATTTCACCTTTCTTCCTACAGCTTTGCTTGGTACAAAGATGTGGCCAATGTAGCTGCAGATGTGGCTGCATCTTCCTTGTTCTCTCTCAACTGCCCTGGGAGTATGCGAGGGGTCCTGTTTTGTGGGTGCTCTCTGCCTGTGGCAGCTCTCCCAAAGCTCCCCTTCCCTTAGTTCCCTGGTGCTGGGGCTCCTGCCCAACCCATGGCACCTTCGACCCTTAGGTGACTTACAGCCAAGGTAAACCTCCCCATATATGGATGCTTTGGGATTATCTTGCTGATTTTAATGCTGTGCAGCAAAAGTGGAGCAGGTAACTCTGTGCAACAAAAAGTGAGAGTTAGACCTGGAAATACAGCTAAAAGAGGCTGCGGGATAGAAGCAGAAGAGAAACAAATCCATAGGCATGTTCAGATTAATTTCTCCCTGCAAATTAAACTGTCTAGGAGGAAGTAAAATCTAATTTACCTATATCCCTAAATCTACTTTTCTGATGTTAACATAAGCAATCCTTAGAGTTTTGTTGTGACCAGCAACTGCAGCGAAGACATTTATCAAGAAATGGAAGCAGGCCACCATATCAACCGTGTGACCTGTGCTTGGCTTCTCTAAGACATCAGAACAAAGGTGGCTAAAGCTGGTTCAGATTCTGCATTGCAGCTGATCCAAGATCAGGACCTAGCTGGTGGATCTGCAAATGCTGCTTGATATAGCAACCAAGGAAATATCCATGGGGGAAATTAGAGTGTAAACCTGCAGAGCCAGCAGCTAGTCAGCACTATGTGCTTGTTCCTACTCTCTGGTACCCGCAAGGTGACCTCCCCAACAGTGGAGAGCAGTTCAGTTTAAAAAACTAAACCGGATGTTTCAATCACCTTGCCTTCTTCCTGCAGTGACAGCTGGCACTAAAATGAGAGTACAAAGAATAAGCCAGTAAATTAAAATGACCCATCTCTATGATGTTGAGAAAATCTGCAGAGGAGTTCTGACTTGCTGAGATACAGACCTCAGGTCCCACAGCCGCTGCAGGACCTGAATGCATGCCATGATAGGCAACAAATTACTGGCTCTTTTTTTCAATCTCTCTCTCTCTGGAGATTGCCCAAGAATTCCTACAGGACTTTGTTGAATTTGCAACAGAAAAGTTCACTGCTCAGGAAAAAAGTGATGTGTTCAGGAAAAAGTTTGCTTTCATAAAAGTCATTGGTAAGGGAAGTCGAAGATGATGGTGTAGGGAGTTGGATGCTTGTGTTTACACCATGTCTGTTTCCATGCACTGGCAGACTGCCAAACAAGGATGTCCTCTGATTCTCTCGCAACTGAATCTTTTCCTCCTGAAATGCATCCTTCCTTCCCGGCTCCCAGCATGTTCCCCAGCCTTCAGCCAATGGATGACGTTGGCCTGGAGGATGGTCCCTCTCTTACTTCCTCATAATCTTGGCTCTGACCTCAGCTTCTTTTACCATATTTTAGGCAAGGCAAAGGCACACTTTAAAACCAGTTTTTTTAAGTGGCTCTGTCATATATACCAAAACAGACATGCGATAAATGAGGAATGATTCTTTTCCTGTGATGTCACAGGAACTTACATTGAAATTTATTTGATGGAAACAAATGTGCTTAAACTTCTGCAAATGGGAGAAGGCTGCCTCTGAAATTACTTCCATTTTCAAGGTCAGTAAGAAAAGCGTTGGTCCATGATCCTCGGAGACAGCCTCCAATCAGAGGAAACAGTTCCCCTGTCAGCCAGCTGTTATCTGCATAGTCCTCCTCTGCTGTTTGATGTGCCACAGGCTTCTTGTCACTTGACAGTCAGATATTTTCATCATTCCTCTAGCTGACACCCTTTGCTTTCCCTCTTCCCTGGTGCAGAAATCCCCACATCTAATAGCAGCAAGGGGTTAGGATACATCTATGCTAGCCTGGGTTCTTTCTCATACTGTTACCATAATGTCATTTTTCCAGGACACATTTCATGTACATCTTACAACCTTTTTAGCACCCTCCCTAGCAAATAAATAAACTGATTTTAATAGCCACTTGAATTTGACCCAGAGGAGAGTGATTAGGCTCTTAATAAGCTTTGCAGTGTACATTCTCTATTGGATAAACTTTGAGATGCTTATGCAGGCAAATTGCCACAGAGGCTGAGGCTATGTTAAGTGCTTCCAGATGTGACCCCTTCAAATTAAATAAAAGACTGAGCACCATTCATTTCAGCACCAAGAAGGGAATACCCACATAGCTCCTTGGCTGACTTGTAGCCTCTAATCTTCCCTTCCCTGACCCCTCATGCCCTAACTGCAAAGAGAAAGGTGAAGAAGCATAGTTGGGGAAGCTGGCATGATGTTCCTCCAGCTGCCAGTGCCCCTCTCACCTTAACTCCATCCAGCCCTGGAGGAGATGTGAAATAGTTTCAAGGAAGGAAATATTTCCCTTTGCATGCCTTTGAAAACCCTGAAGTGATCAGTCTGCCCACTCCAGCCTATCCTGAGAAGGGTTGCAGAGCACCTTTTTGGCTAGAAACCAAAAGCAGCATGAACACCCTTGTCACTGCTCGGAGCAGTGTGTGTGCATGGGTGTGGGTGTGTAGGTTAGCAAATGGGTCCAGGGGGGATGAGACTGTAACTTCCCATGCATTGTTTATTTACAGCAGTTCTTTGCACTTCTGTTATGTTTCCTCCATCACAGCAAAGGTAGCCATGGTCTCCCAATGAGAAGAGGATGGTCAGTGACAAACGTGCCTGGGATGAACCTTAGACTGACTTCATCTCTTCCCACAAGAGTAGTCCCCTCCCATCTTGCATCAGTGATGCAAAAGCTGCCATATAACCTGTCTCAGCTCCTTCCATAGCCAGTGGTGGGAGGTGAAAACATCAAGGGACAGTTTAACCTCCCTGTCATCCTTTTAATCACTTGCTTTGTTACAAGATGGATCGACCCCAGGAGATGCCTCCCTTTCCTTCCATTGGTTATAAAGTGAGGTTGCAGAACCAGAGTAGACCGAAGGCTCAGAGCACCTCTTCTATGAGGAAAGCCTGAGACAGCTGGGGTTGTTCAGCCTTGAGAAGAGAAGGTTCCGGTGAGACTTATTGCAGCATTTTAGTTCTTAAAGAGAGCTTATACAAAACATGGGACACACTTTTATTAGCGGGGCTTGTTGTAATAGGACAAGGGATAATGGTTTTAAACTAAAACAGGGCAGATTTAGACTGGAGACAAGGAAGACATTTTTTTATGATCAGGGTCGTGAAACACTGGAACAGGTTGCCTGGAGAGATGGTAGATGCCCTACCCCTGGAAATATTCAAGGTCAGGTGGGATGGGGCTCTGAGCAACCTGTTCTAGTTGAAGATGCCCCTGCTCATTGGAGGTGGATTGGACTAGATGACCTTTAAATGTCCCTCCCATCTAACCCATTCTATGAGTCTTTTCTATGATTCTTTCAGACTACTGAAGTTGTGCAAACGCAATCCTGCTGCCCTTTCACTCTATTACGGATCATTTGCCACCCTTTGGGTCTATTTCCTCTATGTAAGCAGAAGGCTAGGTCGCAGGGTGGCTCTTACACATTTCAGGGGATGATTATGCCACACGTTTTCAGTGTATTAGAGGCAAATCCCTGATGCCCTTGTTTGGCCCTGTGTCCTCTGCCAATTACTCTATACACCAGTAAGAATCATCTCCAAACCCACCAACACCATGAAACGACTCATCAGAGGTATCTGTCCTCCATCAAATTATCTCATGCATGTCAGATGGAGTTCTGCCAGTATGCTGCACATGTTGGCCCTGAAGGCCCTCATTCTTTGACTGGTCATTATCACTTCCCAAAAGCACTTAGGTTTGAGCGGCTGTTGTTTCCCACTGTGCAGAGTGTGAGTCATCTGGAGGGCAGCAAGTTGAAGTGCCATGGAGTGCCATGAGATGATTTCTTCACACTGAGCACACATGGGAAAAGAGTTTATATACTATGGTCACTATGAATAGGAAATTGCTTCAAAATGCTAAAAGGCAGAAAAGTTATATGTCCCAAATTATTGTCACCTAGGTGAGGGCAAGCCCAAACAAAATGCAGGCTGGGCAGAGAAAAGATTGAGAGTAGCTCTGAAGAGAAGGACTTGGGGGTGCTGGTGGATAAGAAGCTCAACATGAGCTAGCAATGTGTGCTTGAAGCCCAGAAAACCAGCCACCTGTATCCTAGGCTGCATCAAAAGTAGAGGGAGGTGGTGCTCCCCCTCTACTCTGCTCTGCTCTAAGAAGGCCTCACCTGGAGTCCTGTGCTCAGTTCTGGAATCTTCAGCACAGGAATGGCATAAATCTGTTAGAGAGAGTCCAGAGGAGAGCCACAAAGATGATCAGAGGGCTGGAGCACTTCCCCTGTGAGGCTGAGAAAGTTGGGCTTGTTTTAGCCTAGAGAAGAGAAGGCTCCAGGGAGACCTCATAGCAGCCTTCCAGTACTTAAAGGGAGCCTACAGGAAAGCTGGGGAGGAGCTCTTCAACAGGGAGTGCAGTGATAGAATGAGGGGTGGTGGTTTTAAGCTGAAAGAGGGGAGATTTAGATAAGATATTAGGAAGAAATTTTTTCCTGTGAGGGAGGAGAGGCATTGGCAGGTTGCCCAGCGAAGTTGTGGATGCCCCATCCCTGTAAGTGTTCAAGGCCAGGTTGGATGAAGCTTTGAGCAACCAGAATGATCACTGATTTTAGCAAACCCAGAAACAATTACCGCAAAAACTCAACTTTTTCACCTGGGATCCTTCACAGTATAGCAAGGGATTCTAACCCTTATGAATCTGTCTCAAAAACCAATGGGAAAGGCACGTATTTATATTGGCAGGCCTGCAAAGGTCTGCAAACATGGAAACAGACTGAAATATCTCACTTGTCTTCTCCTACACTTACTGAACTGGTGTAATATTGCTAGATACCAAGGAGAAATTATTTCTCCTAAATTTAAATCACATCATATTTCTATTAATGTCATAATGTACTTCTTCATTATATATAGCTACCTGCATATTGCACATATAGTAGAAATAACTTCTATATATCATAACACTACATGTGATACAAACATGATAGATGTACTATAAAACAGTACAAAATATTCCACGTATTATTGTGTAGTACGTTCTGCATCCATTTAACACTGTGTATAGCTTATGTTTTATTGTCAGATATAGCAAGACATAATCTTTCACAGTTCACACAAGTAGAAGTTACAAGAAAGAATATCGTGACTAAAGTAGACAAACATTCAGTAGTACAGACACAGTACATTTGAGACAATTACCCATCCAAGGTGTTTCCTAGGTCACCAAAGCCAAGACAGGGGTTAGGGTATTTTTAAACAGTGTTTTAGGAGAACTTTTGATAGGCAGAATCTGGTCCACATGGATGTATAGCTTTGAAGATTCTTCTAGGAATTTCAAAAGAACCTTGTAAAGCGCACAGGGTCCACACCTGTGACCCAGCTGCAGCATTGAAACCATGCTAATCTGCAGGCTCTCTGCTGATCATGCCAAGGTGACCTCACCAGTTGCTCTGCACACCCCTCAAAACCAATGGGGGTTACACACATACAGGAGCCTTGACACTGTGGGTGTCTAGGGAATGCACAAGAAACTAGAAGAGTCATTAATACATTGTAATGCAACTGGAGCCACAAGTGTTACTGTAGTAGCGGTGATCTTAATAATTATGGCTAACGTCCCAAAGAGACAGAGAAAAAAGAGGAAGCTCTCTCCTGTCCATTTCTTTTGCTTAATAGGAAGTGATAGCTGGTTTAAAAAGTGATGACAAGATTGGTTTGTCTTATCCCTTGAATGCTGCAATTTCCAAAGAGTGACTGTAAAGTCTGATATGTGCTTTGCAATTTGTTGTTGTAACAAAACAACACTTGTTTCCTCACACACTCATTTTCTTCTGTCGTTTTACTGCTTTGACTGAATCCTGAGTTACTGAAAATTCAGATGGGTTCCAGTCAAAAAATAAACGCAAATAAAAGGTACATAAGTACTACTGTGACTATAAGAACTGAATTTATGTCTCTTGGATTTGTAGGAAGTCATGTTTATCACTGTCTTTGAATGCTCAGAAACTTGTTAGCATTGATGGGAATGTTCACGAATCCTGATCATCTTGATGATTTTTGCAAAGTGTTGGTTGTGTTTGGTGAATAAAATACATTCTTAAAATGCTCAGTCAAGCACACTGTACTGAGAATGGAACTCTGTGACTTAGCTCACTCATGCTAAGAGTGCCATGCTTTAGCTCAGCTGTTGAGGGTTTGATGCAAGTTCTCCACTGAAGGCTTGATGCATATGCATATGTACAGATAAGTTATGTCTTCACTTGTTACTGGTGCAACACCTGTTGCTTCAGCTGCTGTGGATGAAATGTCAATGTAATCAAATTCAAACAAAGAGAGGAATTAATCCAGCATGACTGAAAATAATGACTGGCTCACAATTTATTTATGTGCAAAAATGGCAAAATTCACATTCAATCTTAAATAAAATAAGCAGTATTCCTAGAATTCAACATGAATTCCTGCTTTTCAGACTCCTGAAATAAATTAACCCCCTTCTTCCACCTCAGAAAGTCTGATCTGTTTCCATGATTCTTCATTTTAAAGAGTTTGACTCATGAGCTAAAGGTACTTCAAGAAAAAGACAGAGAATACAGCTATTCTTGGTTTTCTCTAGAAAAATTTCTATGGGTCATTGTAGCTTTAATTCAGAATTGTATTGACTGATTTCTTTCTGCATCCTAAGGAGTTGCTAAGCAACATGGATTCTCTCTCACCATGCATTTGTCAAGACAGAAAAAGTGGGAAGAAATAGAAGATTCACCTTCTCTAATTCATCTATCAAGCCACAAAATATAACTTATTTCAGTCTCATCTGAAGTTATGCTATTGATATATCGTTCATTTTCTCAATGCTGTAGCTGGTTCTAGAGTCTAAGTTCAAAATCAATGAAGGTCTCATCTTTGTTCTCATTGATAAGGTGCCACTGGTTGATCGCTTTCACTCATGGGTCCATGCTTAGACAGTGGCTCATAAATCATAAATGGGTAGTGGCCCATCATGCCAAATTCTTAGGTTATTCTCATGAGGAGCAAAGGAATGAGGGCTCTGGTGACCTTAGCCTAGAGCTCTCAGAGGTCTTTAGAGAAGATGAGTCACTCCAGGCAGACAGTATAGTCTGAATTTTATCATTTGGCCTTACATTCATGGCTTGTGGGCCTCTGCAATAACACAATCAGTCAGAGAGTGTATGGTAATACTGTGGTGACAGTCGTGATATGCACTATAGCCTATGCATTCAACATAGGCAGACTATGGTTACGTGTCATTGCTTCTTAAAAAGTCTGTCAGAAGCCTGCATGTGGTCACCCAGCTTATGTTAAAAAACAAATATTCCACTTCAACATCGACCACAAATTCAAGACAGCTGCCCCCAGAGTTCATGAATTTTCTTCTTGTCTTTGCTTTTTGGCAAAATGATTGTTTGCTGGGTGGTTCCCCACTACTCTGCTGGTTTTTTTGTCTGTCTGTCTTCAGAAAAGAGAACTAGTATCTGCCACCTAGTCAGTAGTTGTCTTACTGTCCCAGGGTTGTACTGCAAACAGATTTGTACAAGTAATAAAGATATACTTTTTGGTTGCTACTGAAAGATTCAAATATGACTGGGAACACAGAGAGATCAAGCCAAATTCTGTGATCCACTGCATTGAGGGAAACTGGAGATAGTCTATCGACCTTAATGTCTTGATGCTATATATAGCCACTGAAGTAATTCCTGATTCACTATGGTGTAACAGAGAACAGAATTTGGACATCTTTGCTGCCCTTCAAAGACAGGATTTTGCCATCAGAAACATCTATTTGTGACTTCAATTGACAACTTGTATCTGAGGTCTCTCAAGCTGGACAGCAGAAAAGTGTTATTGATTGACTTTCCTCCTGTTTTTCATAAAGTATGGCAAGTTCTGCTTCTCCTAAACAGCCATTTGAGGGCCAAAACCAGCAACTCCATTTGCTCATTCTGAAAGAAGAATCACAGTAAGTTTGCATACAAAATTGTAAAACTGTTTGTATTTCAGAAACTTTGTCAAACAATGGATGTAGCCCACTGTGTTTTCTGTGACAGTTTAACTGCAAGATGTGCAATATAGCTTCAGAAATGCGTTCATACTGTTAAATTGGTTTATTTTGAATGTATTTATAGCTCTTAATATCCATTTCCTGTTGCTATTCTCACATACAATTTTACTGCCAGACACATTAAGTAAAAAACATTCGGTTTAATTATATACTGAGAGATTGATGGTGCATATATAAAATGTATAATCGCAAATATGTACACCAAGCCCCTAACTACAGAAAATAACCTAAAGCAAGTCAGGAAATGGAAGCATCACACGTTACCCCATGTGCAGAAACTTGAAGTTCACCCACTACCTACCCTGTGGTGTGGTAGATGAGATGCAGATTCAATTTCCTGGAGGCAGTTCAATATTTCTAAACTTTCTGGAATTCTTCAAGGTGCAGGAAACCTCTCCAAGTTCCACCATATCAATTAAAGGACTGTAAATTGATTGAATGAGTGTATAATCCAAATGTAATAACTCTGCATAGTGGGAAATTCTACCCCCAATCAATAAATAACAAAAGTTTTCAGGTCTGAAAACTCACATAGAATTTCTACAATCTCAGTTCATTTTCTTATATGGAAAATATCAACATGATATCTAACTCCAAACCTCACTGACTGTACAGTTCAGTTTACAGGTCAAGTGCTAATTGCTGTGCATCTGCCCCATTCTCATTAGGTCTGAATACTCATATGAATAAAACCTGCTGATGTGACTTTGGGATCAGGTCCTATTTATTAAAAATATTGAACTCTCTTTTTCTCTTCCTTTTTTCAATTATACTGACTTGGGCTATAGTGTGCTGGCAATGTGTCTGAGTCATAGTCTCTCTGTGTGTATGTATGTGTATTTATATATAGCTCACTGTATTTATAGCTGTGAATCTCGAGTCTTGTACAGCAACCCGGTGAACAAAGCAAATTGGAAAAGCACCTTTCTTAGGCAATAAGAAGTCATGCTATAAGTGCCTTTCTGCACAATTACTGCCTGCCCCAGGCACTGCTCTAAGGCACAGAGCCAAAGGTTGGCTTTCTCAGCCACTCAAAATACAATTTAGATCTTATTCTTATTGCTATCTTGAAATGAAAAGGGGAGAGGATTAATAGGTGTGTGTTCATCAGGAGTTGTTACTGAAATTCTTTATCTGCTCAGATCATCCTCCATTTGAGAACCTCACAGAACTTTACAAACCTTATTGAATCACATCTCACCACACCTGTGAATCTTATGAGTCTGGTCTTGGAGTCAACAGTTGTCTTTCCATGACTGAGCCTGGAATTTGGCTCAGTCACTCATTTTTAAAAGCATCTAAATCTGCATACAAAAAAACTAACAGGGAGGCTAATTGACTTTGCCAGGTTCACACAGAACAGAGCAAGAGCAAGTCTCTTGAGTCCTGGCCTAGACTTCATGTCTTGAGATGGCATTTCCCACCTCTCCTGGGGACAACAGACTAGGAAAATGAGCTGGATCTAAAATCATACTAGAACTCCCTGCCCCCTCAACTGCATTTGAAAGGAACTAACTTTTCTCTACTGAAGCTTAAATACTTTAGCAGAGGTATGCCAGCATGCCCTATTTCCTAAGACAAAAGCCACTCTTATGAGGAACTATTACCAGCCAATAGAAAAATGCTCCGTTCAGTCCTCCTGTGTCCAATTTGAAAGCTGAAGGAATTTTTCTAATACTTAGAAACAAACAAAACCAGTAAAATATGGGAGACATAGTATGGAAAATTTCAGTTTAATGGGGAAGAAATGGACAAACTGTTCACTTTGACAGCAAAAGAGGAAAAGAAAAACTGCTTTGCCAGTTTATTGGTAATATCTGGTAGCAACTGCACACGGGAAATTGTTATTAGACAGTACAGAACAAAGTAAAAAAATCATTAAAATATTTAACACACCCTAGTTCTTTGAATGTCTTACTTAACGGCCTTCTTCCCTCTCCTTACAAGTGCCAAAATGTACAGTGAAGCAAGGCACATATCTCATTCCCTAAGATTTCACTGTAAAGCACACCTAACCCCAACCTCATATTTTCCCCCAAGGAGCACATTTCTGCATAAATTTCCCAGGTCCATGGCTATATAGCAGACAAATGATTTGATATACCATGGGTTTGCATCAGAGTGAAAGAGTGACTGTTTTTTACCATTTGTTTCGTTTTCCACTTACCAATGACCAAAATGCCCTCCAGAAGTTCTCTGAAAACCCCAAGAGAACTTTCCATCCTGAAAATAAATAACTAAAGGAATCTATTGCATTTTGGCTTCACCAGGATGCTAAGCGAAATTCCTCAGAGTCTAAAACCTGATATGGAGCTACTGCCACCTCTTTCACAATAGAGCTAGAATGGGTATATCTCCAGGTTTACTGTAGTTCTTCCCTTTTAAAACTCTCAAAATCACAAATGTGTTATGTAGCTGATGAATGCATACTACTTATTACCTTTTACAAAGGGGCTTGCATCATTTGTAGGATCCCATGGCAGCTTTCCTGCATGGAATATCCACTCTAAGCTGAGCTATAGACAAGTCAGAAGGGAAGGGCCCCATGTCAGCTCCTTTGCTGGACAACAGGAACTGGACCTTCAGTTGGCATATAGTGGTGCAGCTCAATGGTTTTCTGTGCTGCTTGCACGGAGGCAGGGTCTGCTTCTGAGTATATTGCTATGCACATGTGTATCTGAATGTACAATGTATGCATCCATGCAGGTAGCTCATTTTTGTTGGTGCACAGACTCACCAGCACATGAGGAACACACTGATACTCTGCTTTGCTGTTTGGATCTCTCCCCAGCTGACGGATGAATAGAAACACAAGCAGGCAGAAAGTTTCCAATTGCTTCTGGAGGCCAGGAGGGTCTTATTTGTCCGGGTTTAAGGCTGGAATAAACTGTTTGGTTAACAGGTAGAATAACTGGTAGAATAGGTTCACATAAGGGGATGCTGTGAAGGACTAAAACCTCCACATTCAAAAAACCCAGTGCATTGTTTGGGCAATCTGAGCCCAAATGCATTATGCATGTGTCTCTGTTATCTATGTGTGTCTACAGCTGCAGCAGTGGGTAATGGTTGTTTTGGTTGCCCTGGTATGTCTAGTGTTTGACCATTGTGTGAGGCTCGATCCAAAGTACTTTTAAGTCAGTGGGAGTATTTTCATGGAAGCTGTTGGTCTTTGGGTTTTTCTTGATGTGGCATTCCAATCAGAACTGAGCCGCGAAAGAAGAGGGCCACATCAGGATGCACGTCACCTCAAACCATGGCCAACAGCACAAGGAAACCAAAGAAATGATTGTCATGGAAATTTCCCAGGAGGCAGAGTGTTTATTTTCCAAAATTTTTGTCTTAGGGATTTACTGTAACAACAACTACAAAAAATCAAAATGGCTTCTGCATTTGTGAAGAAGAAATAAGATGAAGAAGGAAATGTTGGATTATTTTCATATCTCTCTCTGATGGAGATAATGCCTGATTTTCCTTTGTGACTTTCCCATGCACTTCCTTTGGAAATCACAATTCACCTGGTATCTACAGAGACTGCTATCTTCCATCTCCAGCCACCCAAGAGTGGAGAGATGTCAATTTTTTCTTCTCTCCTGGCCTGTAGAGTAGTATCAGCATTTTTAGGGACTGTTGGGGTGCTCCTCACTCTAAATTTCTGTGCAGCTGGTGAAGAGTGAGGGAGAAGAAGGATGACCCATCTAAATTGCAGAACAACCATACAGCTGGAATGCAGTCCACTTGGAAGCTGAACCACCTCCTCAGAACTTGTCTGGGGGAATACCAGGAAATCCCCAGCAAATCTCAGTTCAGGTGCTGCCAGATCTTGGCTAGTGTTTGTCAATAAAGCCTGGAATATTTCTGCCAGCACTGGAGA
The DNA here is from genome assembly GCA_033556795.1 of Tapera naevia. Lineage (NCBI taxonomy): Eukaryota > Metazoa > Chordata > Aves > Cuculiformes > Neomorphidae > Tapera > Tapera naevia. The sequence goes on along the minus strand of JAUMJJ010000033.1, from coordinate 11,551,061 downwards.
GCAAAGTCTGAAAAAAAAATAAAAACCCCATCATTATAATGTATTTTTATTTTTTAAATAACTACCTTTTTGTCTGGCCCCAAAAACAGAGTTGATAGTGCACACTGCACGCTGGAAAAGTTACAAAAGTGAGCTTTTACCCTCTGATTGTGGGAATTTTCCTTTGCTGTTATCCAAAAATATTGTAATAAATTTGGAGATGAAGGGAGGTGGATTCTCTGCTCATGCAAAGATGCCTTGTCCTTTGTCTTCAATGAAGTGGCAGGAATTCACATCAGCTGAGAACACTGATTGCGCTTGTCTCACCTCATATCCAGAGCAGATTTCCTGACACAGTGGGTGAAAGAGCCTCTTTTAATGACTCTTGCTGATGAGCTGCCACGCGTTGCCATCTAGGCACAAGCTAAAGAAGGGGATGTCTGTGCACTTCACCTCTGACACCAGGAAGCCAGAGGGAGATTACGTGCAATAAAACTTCTCTCTACAAATGTGTATTCCTTGGCTTATTACGCTGATGAGTAATGTTTGTGATTTGATGCCACAACCTACACTCTTTGCTTTCAGCTTGCCTTTAAATGCATCAGTCTTTTAATTAACAACAACAAAATTCTGTCAATGTTGTAGTATTCAACTGCCATTCTGATGCCAACTGCTGTGTGTAGATCTCAATGAGAAGGTAGTGTTATGTGTACTTCAGCTTCCCTGAGGAAGTTTGATATTTCATGGTAGGTGACATATGACTTTGCCACGATAGGTGACAATAGCAGCCATACTGATTACTCTCAGTATCAATGCAATGGACAACATTGATAGCTGTGTTTTCAGGAGAAGTTTGGGGTTAAGGGATGTGGGCCAGCTAAGTCATTAGTTAGGTGGATCACCTAAGGTCATAGTAGATGACTGAAATATTTCGGAAAAGAAAATAAAACCTCATAGGTTTAAACCAGCTCCTTGACTGCTTTAGGAGCTGGAGAATTTCCACCTGCCCTTGCAGAGTGTAAAACAGGACCTCTTGATAACACAGGAGTCTTGCAATAAAAACAAGTACAGATCAATCAACGTAGTCCTCTGTATTTTTTCTCTGTATATCCTTTATATTTTGAGACTATACTATATTCCTGATCTAGTAGTGGATCCAGGGAATGACTTTGATAACTCATGTCATCTCCCTGCCCTTACTGGGCTGACATTTCAAGTTGTGTGCTTCCTGGTTTTGGGGTTGCCCCAATAGCTCTGCCAAGAACTTCCGGAGAAAAGGGGTCCCCCTTGCTACACAGAGGGTCCCTGACAGGCACGTCCCTCCTGGCTCTGTAGCACTTGCTCATTCAGTCAGCCCTTGGTTGTGACAGGAGTCTCGCCAGCCTTGGTGTGCTTACTCCCACGAGTAACTGCAGCTCACTTAATAAGGATTTATCCTCATCACCAAATACGCTCCAATTGTAGAGGGACAATCGCTAAGCCAATTGCTTTGTTTTGTGGGCATCTTCAATTACACCAAGTACTGACCACAGAGACTCTGCCTATTAAGATCTGGCCCTACCTGTTTTGTAATGGACGGGTGGAAGAAGACAAGCTGAACTAACTAACTCCCGGGGTGCCTTTAGTCTACCGCACCACACTATCTCCCATTTTCAGCCATTTGTTCTTTAAATCTTTTCTCAGGTAGTTCATAAAATAGTAATGTGAGAAGTCCCAGAAATTTCTCTTCTCCTTTACTGTAAAAAAAAAAATAATGAAAGTGCTTCTCTTAAACCAGCACTTTCTTTTGTAAGAGAAATATTTTATCTAGCCACTGGGGCGATAATTTCTGTTTTCAAAAACAGGAAGAAAATTATAAACAATGTGCAGCCAGAACAAATAATAAAGGAGGTTTGCCAACCACATTCTTAAAAGAACATATACAATATCTGTGAACAAAACTGCCACAGCCCATGATTCCTGACATTAAGAGCCATCACACCATTTTTTTAGGGTTAAGATTTATGAAAAATTGATGATGATAAAGACCTACTGCTAGTTCTAAACAATCTGGGGATCTCTTGCAATTTAGAAACTGTCCCCAGTGACTGCTGCAGAAGAACAGAAACCAAAGCAGTGAATGCAGGACACAGTGAGGATGCAGCCTTTCAAGCAAAGCCCTCCTCTCCATCCTCACAGATCCCTTCCCATGCTGGGAGCCTCTCTATAGGAGTGCAAGTTTGCACATGCAGCAAAGTGTGCAGCAGAAAAATACAGGAGCATTCACCAGAGGAAGAGTAAGGCAGGGCTTTAGCAGATGCTAAAGGATGTGAGATGTCCCAAGCCTCAGCTGCCCCCAACCCCCTGCAAGAAAGTACCAACCCCATAACAGAATCTGCACATCAGCTCTTGTGCCTGCATTGCAGCCACCCAGCATCAGCCACAGTGTGTAAGTGCAAACTCCTGAAGAGGGTGAGTTTGTGCTAAGACAGCAAGCTGAGAGCAAAAGCACCAGTGGGACTGGTGCCAATGGTGGGACTGGTGCCAACGGTCTCAGGGAAGCAATGCTGGCAGAAGGACAGGCACAAGCTGCAGAGTTGCAGGTGTTGACATCCAAACTATGTGATCAGTGAATGAAGGTCCAAACTGTCATATGCTCCTCCTTCTCCTAACTCTGACTCTAGCAGGAGGTTTCCACTTAGACAGGGCTGCCTACATTTTCTGGGGCATGGCCCCCTCTTAGTTTTTAGGAAAAAGCCAAATGCAGGAGGGCAGGCTAGCATGCAAAGCCTGTGATGTGTAAATCAGGCACTTTTCTCACCTACGGTGCATGTTGCAGCCTGTAAGGACTCTCTCTGTTCACATCAAACTGCTTTGTAAGTGATGTGGTCTCTCTAGTCCCTCCACGTGTCCTATAAAGGGGTTTTGTACTACATTTACTACATTGGCTTGAAACCTACTGGGCTGTAATGGGGCTTGGCATTAAGAGGCATCCCAGTAGTATTGGCATTGGTTAGACCTCAGCCATAAAAGCAAATCACACCTCCAAGTAAAATGTATGAGTGCAAAAACATTATGATGATTTGGGCTAATGACATGTTCTCATCTTTTCATTGACTTTTTAAATTTTAGTTTTCTTTTTTGTTCCTGTTTAACTGCCCCAGGTATGAATAGGCTGTCCCAGCAAACCTTGGCCCCACTGGGAGGACAGCAGACACGACCATGCCCTGGAGAACACTTTGGTGCCCACTGCCAGCACTCAACATGTAACCTGTCACCCAGGGTGCATCTGCCATTCCGCTGAGCAGGGGTGTAAGCACTATTTTAGGGACATCGTTTACCGGGTTTCCTGTCACTGTCCTAACAGTGGTGTTGCAGCCAGCTCCTGGGAAGGAGATGGAGAGGCAACCAGCAGAGGCACAGAAGATGAGTCAGAGCTCAGGGGAAAATCAGAGCAACTCATTTAAGATGAAGACGTTTTGAGTTGATTTAAATGCCAGAGAAGGGAAGAGGAGAATATTTTGAAGTAACTAAGAGTTAAAAAATAAAATGTGAGGAAAGAATCCTCATTGTTTAAAGCTGCTCAAGTGATCCTGGAGGCATGAAAACTAAGAAAAGCTGAGCGAGTACTCCTCCCATGCTGACTGGAAAATTGATCCTTGTTCTCCACTATCATTTATGTATCCATAATAAATATTGACTCCTGCCCTACTGCAGGACTTACATAAGTGCTCCAGACATCTGTTTGCAGGCATTATGAGCTGTGTCTTTGACTCTCTGTACTAGTCTCATCATTATAAATGATGAGCCAATAAATGCTCTTGGAAAAGTTTTTACAATGTTTTAGTTGACATTTGGGAGCTTCAAAGAATCACATAGAGCTGCCTTCAATCCATATGCACTGCTCTTCATTGATTAGGTGAGCTCATTGATTTCTATCAAGATCAAAGGTAGAAGGCAACTGGTGGAGAGGTTAAAAATGGAGAAGACCTGCTAGACCCATTTGCCAGTTGCCTGCTGTATAATAGAAGATGCTTTTCCCGTAGAAGAGCCAGCAAAATATCACTTCCACTTTTATATTATTTCAGAAATTGTCTGGACATGCGGTAACAGGGTTCCTTCTTGCAGCACTGGAAGCTCCCAGTGTCAGGAATTTTCTTCTGTAATTTGCCCTGCTGTTGGTCGCAGATTACTTCATCCACATTCTTCCACTCATCTCCAGTGCTGCTCCTCTCTTGTGTCGGGCTGCCCAGTTGACCATCATTTTATAGATCCCCTACTCAGGAGGGACCTTCAGCTTGCAGGAAATGGGTGTGTCCACAGAGGGATACAAGCAGTATTGGACTAAACCAAAAGGTCTTATGGTGGTGTTCCTAGCAATGTCCCACAGCAGAAGAATCGAGGCAGAACATAAAAAGGATAAATAAAGAAATAAGAGCCTCTCCTGGTGGCATCTTGCAGTGCGTAGACACCTCCTGCATCGGCACGCATGTTGGGAGCTTTGAGTGCGAAAGCCTTTGATGGATCTTTTCCCAATGAATTTGTCTTACTTCTTTTTGAAGTAATTTCTAGTAACTGTTCAGCCCAAACAGGTGAGATGCATTTTGCCTCTACATTGCTTTCCAGGTTCCTTTCCAGTTTGCAGACACCTAGTATCCAGTATTTTTTTCTGAATATCCTTGCTGAGTATGTCTCTTTAGCTAACATCTGCATTTTGGGCTATTTTCTCCAGCTCTATTAACTAGCATTTTTTGAAAAGAACATCCTTAGTTGGATCCATTTGAAAGGATATTAATTTTCCATCCATTTCTTCAATCTCCCATTCTCCTCACTGGGGTTCACAACCCCTCTGAATCTGAGTGGCATCAATGAATACAATTAATATAGAGTACACATACACTCTCAGATCGTTAGTGAGAATGTTAAATAAGATCAGGTCTGATATTGATCTCTGGAGCACCTAACTTTCCAGTTATTCCCCGTCTAACCGTGTTGATGATTAATGATGCTTTCTACAGCTAGTCAAATGAGGTTTTGGCTTACTGCCAGTCCCAAAAATGAGGAGAAGGCAAGAGAAAAGTTGGTTTCAATCATGCTGAGAAAAGAAAAAAAAATTCAGCACTTTCTGGTGAATCACAAAATCACATGTATTCAGTTTGCATCAGCTGGGTTTTTCCTTACTTGACAAGGTAGTTTCAGTTTTGTTTAAAACACTGTGAAGTGTTTTAAAACTTGCTTAGCTGCACATTAAAGGAAAGTTTCTAAATGAAAACTAGTTTTGAATCAGAAAATACAAATGTTGCTTCCCATATGATCCAGTGGGATGTTAGAATTTTTAGGGTGGTCACTTTTTAAAGACCAAACAATTTAGGAAAACTCAGTTTGTAAGAACAAAATGTAACTATGTAAATGACAAATTTTTCATCTCCTCCTTTAACCATGGACCACTAGCAAAAAAAAAATTATTTGAAAAACGTTATCTATTTCTGATCATCTTAACACCAAGTTTTCATTTCTTTTTAATTTAATTTAATTTTTAATCTTTCTGGTATGTAAATGGGACAGATAATTACAGTGATTTTTCTGAGTTAGGGAACATTATTGCTTGCTGCTATAATTAATCATATTTACTGTAGCAGTGGCTTAGATAGTTTAACTGTGGCCAGGACCCTGTGTCCCTGGGCTCAGAAGGAGCAGAGGAGAACAAGCAGATCCTTCTGCTGAAAGAGTGAAGCTGGACACTGACTATAGGAGGCTACAATTCATAAGAAGTTGAGCACTGGGACAGGAGCAGATCTCATGTTTGGTGCCCTACTCCATTTTACTGTCTCATGATTTATTTGTACTGAGTTTAGTTAGAAAGGGATAAACTAGTTGGGAAAAAATAAGGACAATTAAGGAGTCTATCTCAAGGGGGAAGTTCCTGAGAGGTGCAGGTATGAATTGAGGAGAAGCTCAAAAATCTTGAAGTACTCTTGAGTCCGAGTTCATTTTTGTCTCTTTGTCTAGTCATATGCAAATATGCTATTTTACTATTGGCTTTATATTTTATATGAATTACATAATTATAATTTTGGGAAATAAAAGAAGACTGATAACATTTATTAACTTTCTGCCCATTTTTTGAATTTATTTTTACTGCATCTAGGCTAATGTCCTCTCCTGCCCCGGTGTTACACAGCTTTGTTTTAGCTCAGCAACTGTGGTCCTTGCTCTTAGCAAAAAATCTACGCTCAGAGCTAAATGAGCTTTCCGCAGCGTGGGAGCTGGCCATGGGACCAAGAACTCAAGGGTGGCTGTACACCAGCTTTGTGTTTCTTGTTACACAGCACTGCCAAACTGTGAGCAGCCCCACAGGGCAGAAAATGGCCCTAAGCCACTCCAACATGAGTTGTGGCATTAACACCTCTCACTCTCCCTTTTCTGCACAAGTCCCTTTTCTGCCAGCAGTGCAGAACAACCCTTCTACATAGGTAGGACAGCTTGTAAACTTGCAGTCTCAGAGCCTCTTGCTAGTAAAATCTAGGACACCTATATCTCTGTGTAAACTCATTTCTTCCTCAACGGGTGTCAGTGGGCCCAGTCTTCCTAAATAGTCGCTGCCTCACATACACCTGCTCCTCTCTACAAAGTTTCCTCCTTGTTTTTAACTGATGTCCGAGTTAAGAGCTAATGGGGTATAAAGCTTAAGACAGAAAAAAAGTTGCTAAGGGTGCTGGAGCCCTGTCCCAAATAGCAGAGTAGAGTCTGCTGACACATATCCAGAGCAAGAGGCCTCTGTATCTATGTATAAAGGAAAGGGAGAAGTTTATTAGACCGAAAGAGAGTTCTGTGTATGGGAGAGGAGCGCTCTGTGGCCCTGAGGATGTAAGGAAGATTTGCTAACTTTGCTTTGCACTATTAATGTAGATAAGGAAGACTCTGAGTCTCCAATCATAAGTCAGTATTATACAGTATACTCCCAAAGGCCATAATTACTTCCAGAAGCAGAAATTTGAATGACCCAGATAATTAGTTCAGTGCAGCTGGTCCAAAAATTATTTACATAAAAGCCAGTTTTACTTGAGGGGGAAGAAAAACAACCTTGCTACTGAAAGCAAGTGACCCAGTTAGCTTCTTGCAATGAGTCCGAGGAGTGGCAACGTGGTGGCCTGTGCCATCATTTCTTCCCTCTTGTTTTCAGAGAGCAAATACTGGACTGCCAGTGAGCCCATCTATAGAAAAACATGCAGGAGGGCAGTAAAGTAGGAAAACAGGATGAATTTGATCTTGTGCTTTTTGGAAGCGTCGCTCTCAGGGAGAAGCAAGGGTCCACCACATGAAGAGGAAGACACTCCACTTACAAAGGCACAAGCATCTGGGGAACAGTGAGAGGGGTGAGGATTGCACAGCTCTGCTCCAGGCTCTGAGGGAGCTGGCATCAGTTCTTCCACGCAGCGGAGGGAGGCAGCTGGAAACTAATCATTGAGGTTATCTGGATTAATTTTTAACTAAAACCACTTCCTCCGTTCAGCTGAGCACGTAGCTGGGAAGCAGCAGTGGCACCCGATAGGGGAATGCCCAATGGCTCTGTGGTTAAGGTCTCGAGGGGCCAGTGCTTATGTTTCAACAGCTGCCCTCTAACCTGTTAGATTAAAAAGTAAAGAAAGGATATGTTTTGGGAAGGCAGTTAATTTTAAAAGCATTTGAGTGATTCAGTCCTTTGCTGGCAACTCTGTGCACCCACAGTGTGTGATAATGGACATGCTAGCCTCTGCCACGTTAACCACTGTTGTTTGTTCACAGCTGTGTCCTGTAGGGACAAGCCCTGAGCCTCAGCTCTGCAGTGCTCTGACCCTCTGAACCTATCCCCAGGGCAAGTTCCTCCATCCTTGTCCGTGCTTTTACTCTTCAGGTAATGAAATGGTGGCTGCCCCCGCTGCCACTCCCAATCAGGGACCCCACAGTGGGGTTATCTCCCATGGGCACTTTGGGAATGCATTGGTTGTTGCTTTCCATAGACTGGAGCATCTTGTCCCCTGCTTATCTGTGAGCTAAGATATACTACCACAAGCATAGCAAGACACAGAGCTATGAGCCTTGATTAAGTGTGAGGAAGAAGGAAGCGTCAGCTGCATGTGTCCTTACGCCTTTGCCAAGTATCCCAAAGGCCATCCCTTTTTATTCAGGCTGTGACCACTGCAGAATCAGACTGGCACTCCACAACAAAAATGCCAGGAAAGGTATCTGCTGTCCCCAGTGTGTCATAGACATCACCTGACATCACCACTCCTTAGCATTCCCTCAAGGCGTAAGTGTTTTTGTGCTGTCGCTTCTCAGAAAACAGCTCACTCTCAGAACAGAGCTCTCATTCCCTCGAAAGGAACCAGAAGACAAACAAAATCTGTGAGAAACAAAACAGGGTAACAATGATCTTTTGTATTCAAGAGAGAACACAAACATGTTTACTTAAAAAAAAATAAATTGTTCTCCTAAAATGTTGTAAAATGTACAAATAATAACATTAAATTGTCGTGTATCTCACCAGCACCACATTACTGTTTGCTATTAAGTTTGCTATAGATAGCACTTGTTACTTAACAGCATAGTAAATAATCAGATAACATCTCCATAATGAGACTGGATCTGATTCACCTCCCACTTACACTGCTTTTATGCTAGTATGTGCCCATTGACTTAATAGGGTTAATCTTGATTTACAGTAGTGTAAATGGAAAGGTGAATTAAAGACCACAGAAAGCAAGTTGGGGAGGATGTGATTTGCAGTGGGCTGGATCCTGACTGGAGTAACACACCCCTAGATGGGCACTAGCTCCACCAACCTAAAGAGCTGTGTAGTTGCCAGAGCAGAGGAAATGGATATTCAGGCCCTGATGTTCTTTGTTTCCAGTGAATGTGCACATCTTGCACAGCACAATGTGCACATCTTGCACAGCACAATGTGCCAGCATACTTCCTTCCCTTTCTCTCACTCTGCTCTCTCTCCCTGTGTCTCAGGGGCATAAGAAACATTTCTCTTGCATAGCCTGAACCCATGGGAGTATTCGTGATGTGCACACTTGAGATATTTTTCTCTGCCCTTTGCTTAAATGCAACACACAAAAAGTCCTAGGGACACGTATTAGATGCACAGAAGGTTGTGGGACAGAAATGAGCTGATGACTTTTGAGGTGGGCATTCAGAAACCAGTTAACATAAAGGATGGTGCAGACTTTAGTTCATCCATCTTTATGTGTCTTGCAAAGTTAAACCAGCCTTGCCCATCAAAGTGGAACTTGTTCTGTTTCATGACTTCCAAGCTCCTGCCCCCAAAATCTAGGCATAGGCCATTGGCATGAACATCTTGCAAGTGTTACTGGTCAGGCAGAAGTACAACTGATACAAAGGGCTTGGGTCCAGTGGGTGCAAGTCCTGGAGGAAAATATTAGAGCAAGGAAGAGTGAATAACTTCTTGCAGTATCAGGGAGTGGGTGAGGAAGGGGTCCTCAGTAAGCAATGCCATTGTGCCCAGGCCATCCTGATTTCCCACTTGCTGTCTGGGGGCCCATTGGTGGGGATGTGCATTTGTATCTGTCTCTCAACTGTGAAAAACAGCTCCTCAGGTGCTATCAAGCAACAGTGACTGAGCTCAGCAGAGGCATGGCAACTCCCACTGACAGCAGAACTGGTCCTCTGGAACACCTCTCTCAGAGGAACAGCATAGCCTGTGCACTTGCAGACAGCACTGTTGGCAAATATATCTTTGCTTACATTTCCTGTTACATAAGGGGAACGTTTCCTCTCCTGGCTCCTTGTTGCCCTGTGCAATATAGGATGCTCACAGCAGGAGAGGGTGTGTGAGAGAGGAAGCAGGATGTGCTTCTGTATGATGCTCCCAGCACTCCCATCACACCCTCACCCCATGCTGGAGCTGCTGATGGAAACCAGTTCTCTCTGACCTGGCTCCCAGTCAGGGCGGCAATTACATGGCTCTAATGGGTACTCCTGAAATTTATCAGTCAATCAGAATTGCATGTTAAGCGGGTGCTGAACCCATGGTAGGTTTGATGATTGGTCTGCACCAGAACTGCAGTTGTAGGCTGGCAAACACAAGGAACTCTCAGGTAGATTTGGGGAGCAGATATAAACCTTGCTTTCACTCCAGTTGCAGAGACAGAGAGGAACGGGTGCAGAAATGGAGAACAGCAGGTGCTTTGGGGCAGCTGCTTCACTGATAAAACTCTTCCTGTCTTGCAGCAGAAACGAATTTGCCCCTCTGGGCCAGCCAGCTGCTCCCCAGCGTGGGAAGTTCAAGAACATCCCTGAGGTGCAAACAGACATTTCCAGCAGCAACAAAATATACATAAACATTTTAAAAGATCATTTTAAAATTCCACCTCTCCCCCTCAGCTTCTTGCCACTGTTCCATTTCTAAATGAGTGGGATTTCTCCTGTGTTCAGCTTCATACATATATATATATATATATATATACACATAAGCACGCCCACCTCATACACAAAGTATTCCCCATTTTCAAGTCACAGTCCCAGCAGAGCACAGAATTAGATCCTGTCTCCTCTTCATAAGCTTGCCCTCTCTGTTAGTTCATATAAAGCCATTTCAACCCTGAAGGTGCTGGCATCTCACATCCCTGCTTTCTGAATGTACAGAGCAGAGGAGTTGTTAAGAACAAAATTGTGGGGGTGAGGGGGATGTTCTGTTCAGTAACATGAAACGTCCTGGAGTTAAATACCAACAAAATATTCAGTGTTAGTGTTTAACATTACTGGGAACTTGTCATCTCTACTTACTGTTTTGGAGCTGCCATTCTCGCAGACTCCCACGTCTGAGCTCTGGGCCTAACATGCTTTCCCATTATATGCTAGAAGAAAAAAAAAAGAAAAGCTCAGAGGTGACTCTGTCTGGGTTACAAAGCTAAGTAGGGCTTTTTTTTCCCCTTTCTGTTTGCAAAAATAAAATTACTCGTATGGCAGAACTCCTAAACTGCTGCTTTTTCAGGGGTTACCTTTTTGAAACACCCCTCTCTAATCTCTATGGGATGCTCTTGAATGGCTGGAGATTTGCTTTGCAGCACTGGGTAATCAGCTTCATTCACCCCCTTCTTCCCTCTCACCCCAGCCAGAGCCTGGCATGGCTGTTCTGCAAAGAGACTAAGAATCATAGAATTTGGATGATCTAGGGACAAAGTGGTACTTAAAATAACACAAATTAAGACTTTGTTTGTCACTCTTTAAAATCGACTCAAGGCCGACTTGCAGTTGTGAGGGTCCTCTTGAAAAATGTGTGAACATCCTCTCACAGAGCTCGCTTGCAAACTCAGGGGTGTTTCTTAGTGCATCTTGGTGCCATTCCAAGCATCTCCCCTTCACTGCAGAAAGCTCAGGCACCAAAAAAATAACAAGTCGAATCTCCTCATAATCAGTGGAAACACCATGCATCACACTGCAAACAGAATTGGGCCATCCTGCCTGTCTGTCTGGTTTCTGTAAAATGCCTTATTATCCCTCTAGGCTGAGTGGTTAATGAAAATTCAGACTCTTCTAGATTATTCCAGTTAGGAGGAGAAACGAGTGATACAATCAGGTATCTCTGCTGCAATTCTGTTTATTTGGAAGGCTGTATAAAACCCTGCTTCTCTAAGCACAGGAAGAACCAAGAAAAAAAAAAAGGCCATTTCCTTATCCTTCACTGTCAACCTGCTTTGGTCAACACTCTGACCCAAAAGTGACTCCAGTATTCTGCCAAAACCACATAATCGTCAGACTCTGTTCACCACATAATCGTCAGACTCTGTTCAAACCTTCTTCTACTTCTATGAGCTCTCGTAGTCCCTGTACATCTTTGCTTTTTTTTCCTGCAGAAACAAACATGCTCACCACACCCCTGAAACAACATTCAGCCCAAGCACCGTTGTGCAGAGCAGCCAAATCCCTAAAAAAAACCCAGTCTACCTTTTGCAGAGAGTGGGGGAAGGATGATGACACATACTTAATGCCTTTTACAGACATTTGAAATGAAAGATGCCTCTAAACTATCTTTTTCACAAAGGTTTAACCAAGCTGTAGCAGCACTCACCACCTTTGAATATTTCTCGTAGCTAAACCTTTCAGTTAAAAAAAAACCCAAAACAGGTAAATTGAGATTTTCGTGGAGTTCAATAATGAGATCCATTAGGCTTACAACACACACAGAGATGTGCTGTCATCCCTCTGAGCCTGCAAACAAGCCATGGCTGCGGGAGGATTGTAAACTACCTCTGTTGTCTCTCTGCCTTTCAGCATCACTTCTGTTTTGAGGATGATCCAAATGCCACTTTACTACTGATCATTTGGATACAAACGGACAAAACATCCAGCAGGGTCAGACCAAATTGCCCAGAAAGCTGTCTCTGGCAGCCAGCAAGAGCAGATGATTCAGGAAATGTGCAAGAAAAGGGCAAATCCAGACTCATCTTTCCTCTAGCGTAGGCTTCCAGCTTTTGACAAGCTGAGCTGAAGGACATCTTCATATTCTTGTATATAACATCCCTCAAGCGTCTTTTCTGATCTCAATCTGTGTGATCACTTTTTGATCGCTTTTCACTTTTGGCCTTCCTGGCAACCTCTAGCAATCATATCCACAACTTAATCACATGTCTGTGTTTAAAATTTACTGCCTGGTCAATCAAAAGAAAGCCCCGAGCTACTGGACACCAAGTAAAACAGTAAGAAATAGTAAATAACCATTCTTTGTTCATTTTCTCCATGACATTCATGGTTGTATTTATGTTTATTTGGTTTAATCTATCTTACCTCCAAACTGAAGCAATAAAATTTTGAACCTGTTTATACCTTTGCCATCTAAATATCCAGTGTCAATGACTTCCCAGCATAAGACTGTGCTGGTGACTTCTTTTGATTAGTTTTAAATCCATTCCTTGATTAATTCAATGGATGTCCCATTTTTAACTGTCAAGAACAGTAAATAATTCTTCTGTTTATACCCTCTCCAGCCATTTTTGTGTTTACAGTACACTGCTGTAGCCCATCTTGGCCTCAGTCATCTCTCTCTAGACTGAAGTGTCCTGTCTGTTTAATAATAGATTGTTGCTAAGCTTAACCATCGCTACTGGAAAAAAGTGGTGAGTGCAAAGGCTGTTTCTGTGGCTGTTCTCAGGGTTTTATCTTCCTGTTTGATTGACCTTAGACATAGTGTCTTTCTGGAGAGTATTTAGGTCACAGGAACGTATGATATTGGAAAAAGTGTGAAAGTATATGTAAAGTATCTTCTAGACACTTTGGGGAAGGGAGGAGGTGAACTTTATTTGCATCTGTAAGAAACAAAATGTAAGAAATATATTCTTAATTATGTGCAAAAGTAGCACATACAAAGTATTGTTAGATACTCACCTGAAACAATCACAAATCTTTATTTTTTATTAATGAACTTGGATGAGAGATGGAGCTGCACTATATCTTGAGTATTTGATCACCCAATATTTAGCGTCCGTACTCCCCTGCAGCACTGCATATGGCTTCCTGGCTGTGGGATGCAATCTATAGACTAAGTAGAGACTTGAAGAAATCACAACAGGGAGAGATACCTCCAGCAGCCACTTTGTCCCACTCTAAACCATGTACCTGTGGGAGGTGGCCTAGAGTGCAGTGGTGCTTTGCTTCTCTCTAACCATTGCAGCTGAACCTGATTTAGCTCAGGCAAAACTACCCCATCATTTCAAACATAGATAACAAAAAAGATTTCTCATGTACATAGTCCTCAAGGGTGTGGTTTAAAGCAGATTTATTTAAAACAGTGCAAAGTGCTCTGTGTTTCATATTTAGCTTACGCTGGTTAACTTGGGATGACTGGGACTCAATTTATGGTTTAGATTCTAGTGCTTCAGTTCCTCAAGGGCACAGAGGAATGGCTGCTGCTCTCAAAATGAAGAATGTTGATGGAAGAGGTTTAAGCTTGGCATTTATGATGGTCCAAGTGGTCTACTTCAGCTGGGCTGGCACAAGGTAACTTGGGCTGTGAGTCTGGTAATTGGTCAGGTTGGGTATTAGCTTATACTAAATGAACACACACCAGCCTTCAATCTGAGCAGCAGTGTTTGTCCTCAGATATGTTAGCACTGTCTTGACAAAACTGGTAGGAACTGGAATGCATATCAGACCTTTAAGCAGATATCTAAGCTGTGCAGATATTCTTGTTCCAAACTGGGAGGCACTCACTTTATCTTAACTCTGGCCCTGACCCCTTCCACCCTTGAAAAATAGTGAGTTTTTTCTATCATACACAAGCATTTTGGGGGCTGAGACTTGTGTGCATTTAATAGCGCACTTTCTGCTGAAAAAAAACCCAAATTTTGAGCAACCCAATTGAAGGCCTGAAGAGAAAGCTAAAAGGATGAAAAGAAGCCTTACTCAACTTTGATGCTGTCCAGGAGGAAAGCTCTGGCATACTTGCATTGGTAGGCAGTTACAGCCGCTGTCTGTCAAGGCTAATATGCCATGTGGAGAGAAATGACTCCTGTTACACCTCTGAATGTGTCAGTGATGTATTTGAAACATAACCATCACCAGAGGACACAAGCATAAGAAGCATTTTGTTTTGCAGCACCGAAAAAGATCACAGTATCACAGTATCACAGTATCATAAGGTTGGAAAGGACCTCTGAGATCATCAAGTCCAACCTATAACCTAACACTAACACCAACCATCATCTAGACCATGGCACTCAGTGCCTCATCCAGTCTCCCTTTAAACACCTCCAGGGTAGGTGACTCCACCACCTTCCTGGGCAGCCCATTCCAATGGCCAATCACCCTTTCAGTGAAGAATTTTTTCCTCACATCAAGTCTAAACTTTCCCTGACGAAGCTTAAGTCCATGCCCTCTGGTTCTGCCACTGGTCACCTGAGAGAAGAGACCAACCCCTGCCCGACTACAACCTCCTTTTAGGTAGTTGTAGAGAGCAATGAGGTCTCCCCTGAGCCTCCTCTTCTCCAGGCTAAACAGCCCCAATTCCCTCAGTCGCTCCTCATAGGGCTTGTGCTCCAGCCCCCTCACCATCTTCGTTGCCCTCCTCTGAACACATTCCAGTATCCTAACATCTTTCCCATACTGAGGGGCCCAGAACTGGACACAATATTCAAGGTGAGGCCTGACCAGTGCCGAGTACAGGGGGACAATAACTTCTCTGGTCCTGCTTACTACACTATTCCTGATGCAGGCCAGGATTCCATTAGCCTTCTTGGCCACCTGGGCACACTGCTGGCTCATGTTGAGCTTCCTGTCCACCAGCACTCCCAGGTCCTTTTCTACCTGACTACTCTCTAGCCACTCTGTCCCCAGTCTGTAGCTCTGCATGGGATTGTTGTGTCCAAAATGAAGTACCCGACATTTGGACTTATTAAACATCATCCCATTAGAATCGGCCCAGCTCTCCAATCTGTCCAGGTCCCTCTGCAGGGCCATCCTACTCTCTAGCAGATCAACTCTTCCTCCCAGCTTGGTATCATCTGCAAATTTGCTGATGATGGACTCAATCCCCTCATCCAAATCGTCAATAAAGATATTAAACAGGACGGGACCCAATACCGATCCCTGGGGGACACCACTGGTGACTGGCCGCCAACTGGATGAAACACCATTTACCATCACTCTTTGGGCTCGGCCATCCAGCCAATTCCTAACCCAGCACAAAGTGCTCCCATCTAGGCCACGAGCTGCCAGCTTCCCTAGGAGTCTACTGTGGGGGACCGTGTCAAAGGCCTTACTGAAATCCAAGTATACCACATCCACAGCCTTCCTCTCATCCACCAGGCGAGTCACATGATCGTAAAAGGAGATCAGGTTGGTCAGGCAGGACCTACCCCTCCTAAACCCATGCTGGCTGGGCCTGATTTCTTGACCGTTCTGCAGGTGGTGCATGATTTCACCCAGGATTATCTTCTCCATGATTTTACCTGGGACCGAGGTCAGGCTGACAGGTCTGTAATTACCTGGATCATCCTTACGGCCCTTCTTGTGGATGGGCGTCACATTGGCCAACTTCCAGTCTTCCGGGACCTCTCCAGTGAGCCAGGACTGCTGAAAGATGATGGAGAGCGGCTTAGCAAGCTCATCCGCCAGCTCTCTCAGCACCCTAGGATGGATCCCATCCGGCCCCATAGACTTATGAGGGTCCAAGCGGCTCAGCAGGTCTCTAACCTCCTCCTCATGGATTGCAGGAGGGCCATATTTCACCCTGCCCCCATCAACCACTTCAGAGGGCCAACTGTCAAGCGAGCTGACATCCTTGTTGTTAAAAACTGAAGCAAAGAAGGCATTAAGTACCTCAGCCTTCTCTGCATCTCTGGTTACTATATTTCCCTCCACATCCAACAAGGAGTGGAGGTCGCTTCCGCCCTTCTTTCTGCCATTGATATATTTATAAAAACTCTTCTTATTGTCCTTAACAGAAGTGGCCAATTTGAGCTCCAGCTGGGCTTTTGCTTCCCTGATTTTTCTCCTACACGACTTAACAACATCCTTGAACATGACCTGACATACCTCCCCTTCCTTCCAACGATGATACATCCTCTTTTTCTTACTTAGTTCCTTCAGAAGTTCCCTACTCATCCAGGGCGGTCGTCTGCCCCTACGACTCTTCTTACAACACACAGGGACAGCCCGCTCCTGCGCCTGCAAAACTTCATTCTTGAAGTATATCCAAGCTTCCTGGACCCCCTTGCCACTAAGAGCTATTTCCCAGGGTACTTTCCTGACCAGTTCCTTAAATAATCCAAAATCTGCCCGCCGGAAGTCCAGCATTGATGTTCTGTTCCTGGCTTTTCCTATTACATTGTTCAGAGAGAACTCAATTATTTCATGATCACTAGACCCTAGACATCCTCCGACAACAACATCACTCACCAACCCATCTTTGTTTGTAAACAGCAAGTCAAGTAGAGCCTCACCCCTGGTGGGCTCACTCACCAGCTGTGACAAAAAGCAGTCCTCAATACACTCTAAAAACCTCCTGGACTGCCTCCTCTCAGCAGTATTAAGTTTCCAGCAGATATCTGGAAGGTTAAAGTCTCCTAAAAGAATAAGGGCAGCCGATCTAGAGGCAGCCTCCAGCTGTTTAAACAACATAAAATAAAATATTGCAAAAGTTTGCCAACAAAGCAAGCTCTGTGGACAACCATAGCTGCTGTATGGAAGATATGGAAAAGACATAGAAAGCTTAAAAACAAGAAAGCAAAGGAAGAAATCCCTGCCAGAAGGAGTCACCAGTAATTTTGGAAGCAAACATTCTGGAGAGGAACAACTGCAGGAGAATGAGGAAAGAGTTACTGAGGCCATTGAATGAGCAAGGAGGATGGATGAAGGAAGGATGTGTTGGACATCCCTGGCTTTCACTCCTGCCTCCCCTGTGGGTCACAGGGTGAACTTGGGGAGGCCATAGGCCACATGCACTTTTCTGCTCATCAGAAAGTGTGTTGGCATGTTTTAGGGATAGGATGGGGTAAGCATTCCATGGCAAGCCCCTTCCTCTCGAGTGTGTTACTGTTGCTTTGCA
This sequence comes from Tapera naevia, assembly GCA_033556795.1. Lineage (NCBI taxonomy): Eukaryota > Metazoa > Chordata > Aves > Cuculiformes > Neomorphidae > Tapera > Tapera naevia. The sequence continues at coordinate 11,533,555 of JAUMJJ010000033.1, read as the reverse complement.
CACATGGTTCAAGGATTATTGATTCATTTTTAGGCCAATTTCCTCTACAAATTAAGCTTATGCAGCCTGCCTGAGCATCTCTCTGTTAATCTCCCTTGGTAATTCTCGAAGCCTTTTGTCTTCAGGCACATTGACAGAGGGGTGAAGTTTCAAAAATATCTCATCCCTGTGGGTTTTGTGAAAATAAAGGACTAAGTAGAGAAGAGAGACCCTCTTTGCTTCTGTGCTGAAGAACTGACTACAAGAGTTCGGCTGTTATTAGGCATCAGAAACCCACATGGATGAGTCCCTCCCTGGGCTTCATTGCTTCTGCTCCGCAGGAACTCACTCGTATATTAACTGAATTTTCTCTTCATTCCCTTTATAAAGCAAGCGCTCTACTGTAACAGGGATAATGATATATTTCGCCTGAAATAGGATGCTTATAAGAGCCTAGCTTGAAATAAAGACTATAAAAATGTAATGTCTAGCAATTTTAATATCATCTATGGAGTAGGAGAGAGAAGAGAGACAAACAGATATGTAGGTTGGTAGACAGATAGATTACTTAATTGAACTCTCTTCTTGGATGTATTTCCTTTGGGCAAGTACCATAGGTGACTAACAGTAAAGCACCATAAGGAAGACTATGTAGGGCTTTTTCAAACAAATTTAACTTATCATAGACAAGATTTTACACTTGCACCAGCCTATACTGAAGATCGCTGAATAACTCAAAGCATTCAAATGGTCTAACATTGGCAAAGTGGTATTCTCCCCCCTGGTGCTTAGAAGTAGAAAACAAGATGGCAATATTTCCTCTTTTAAAATAATAATACTCTTTCATTCCCTAACACCAGAGCATTTAATATCCTATACAAATCAATATCTACCTCACTATCTATTGATAAATGAATAATTACATTTCTACCTATCGCCAGACACTCTGAAACCATTTATTCTAGACATTTAATAACAAAGTTTTTATTTCAGGGGAAATTCAAGCAGACATGAATATGTAAAGCCAAAAATAGAAAGCTAAGCTGAGAACTTCACTATAATAGAAGTCTATTCCAAAGCAAGCTGCATCTCACTTTCCCAGGAGATGTAGTAGGTATCTCTTTGCTTTTCAAAACAATAACATGTACAGTAAAACTCAGTCAAACAAAACAAAATTTTACTAACTTTGCTTTCCACAGTCAACATTTGAATGCAACAGGGAGTCTTTGCTGGTCTGATCAAGAACTCTCTCTCTCCCTCTCAAAGGACCTGGAAGTTCCAAAATATCCTCAAGCTGGAACCTCCATTTGAAAAGGATTTTTTAACAAGACCTATCCATCCCTATAGATAAATTAGTTCATCTCAAATGATTACTCTTGTCTTGTGTTTTTTTGAACAGACCTACATCTGGGAAAACTGAAAATATCCATCTTCACCCCATGGAAACCTTAGTTTACTTGCAGCAACAGAATTCCCCTCCCAAGTTCACCGTTGTTTTGATGCCAAGTGCCTGCTGTTAGGAGGCCATATACATAAGCATATGGTGTCTCATTCACTGATATTAACAACATATTCCTCCTGCATCTTGGTGAAAGCCTCAGAGATGACTGAATTAGGCTATGTCTAAGTCAAAATGCTTAACAAATACTAATTTTGTGAACAACCCTCCCATTCTTATTAGATAAATTGTTTTTGTCTGTAAGAAGGATAGAAGCTCAGATGAGTTGCAAGAGTTCAGAAAGCACAATCATGGTGTGCTCTCCCAACTCCCCATCCTATGCAAACCTGTTCTTCCTTCCAGACAAGCTGAGTATGTTTACCATGTCTCTACCTTTGTTTTCGCTCACCTTCCATCCCCACAGGGAGCCCTCAAGCACGTATTTATTTGCACTTTGAACCTGTGCTTGCTTGCACGCCTATGATTTAGCTCAAGCTGGGACCTGATTGCTTTAGGGGAGACAGAGACAGGATTGCCTGAGTGCCAGTAAAGATCCAGTGCCTTCGTCTGCAATTCCCTTCATTCACCCCAGCACTCCAAGTTCTTCTGCAGTTGATACCAAGGAATGAAAAAGAATCCTACAGAGTTTCAGAGCAAAGAGCGTGCAGAAGAAATGCCCATGGGTGAGTGTAAATTAGTGTGATCTAATGTAGACTAATATAGACTGAAATTTGCTTTCAACCACAGAAACAGCAAAAGCCTTTATGCATATTCTAATGTACACCACGATTGTTTCTAATGTATAGATGTTTATTATGCCAGATTTACCTTTGGGAGGTGTCTTGCATTCTATAAATGCCAGGTTACAAAAAATGCTGACATATGTATGCGTGTATGTATGTGTATAAATACATATGTCTGGGTCTCTGTGAAAAATAACCGCCCAGGATGGCTGGATGGACAGCTGACTAACCAGCTAGCTATACACATGCTTAAACTGTGGGGAAAAAGAAAAAAGCCTTTAAGCTACCTGTGTCTTTCAACATTAACTTGACTTGCAAAGCCCTAAGTATGCTGAGAGGGTTGCAGTCATCTCAGGTTCCATCAAGTTTCCTCCTCACTGAGTGTGTGGCCCTGGATTCTGCTCTGCAGGTCTCAGCAGTCACAGCAGAAGAGAGAGATGTTGTGGGTCAATTGGATAGCTTGGTCCTTTGTTATTCATCTTTAATCTGAGCAGTAACAGCAAAAGCTTTGGTTTGTATCATTTGAACAGTAGCCAGGCAAAGGGGACCATGATGCAAGAGCCAAGTCTTTTCCTGTTCTCTACGGTATTCAAATAAACAAGTATTTTTCAAGGGTGAATCCAAACACATCCTATTTCTGCCATTCAGCAGCCTTCCTGTGGCAGAGGTGAGCCAGGTAGCCCCCACTCCCCACAGCTTGCAGGCAGGTGTGCAGCTGCCCTTGCATCCCAACAAGGACCATTTAGACTTGCTCCCACTTTGACATTGCCCAGCTTTGAGCGGGGAACTGGACAAGCCTAAATTATTCTCCGGTGCTAAGTTCAAAACCTGATCTAAGTGGACAACTGAGTGGAACTTCTCAGTCCCAGCATGGAGCTCATCTTGCTCATAGAATCATAGAATCATAAGGTTGTAAGAGACCTCTGAGATCGAGTTCAATCGTGCCTGTCTGCCTACTAAATCATATCCTTAAGAAGCTCATCTACCCATCTTTTAAACAAGTCCAGGGATGGAGACTCCACCACCTCCCTGGGCAACCTGTTCCAATCCCTGACCGCTCTCTCGGTGAAGAAATTCTTCCTAATGTCCAGTCTAAACCTGCCCTGGCACAACTTGCGGCCATTTCCTCTTGTCCTGTAACTCGTCACTTGTGAGAAGAGAGCAGCACCCACGCTGTCACAACCTCCTTTCAGGGAGTTGTAAACAGTGATGAGGTCTCCCCTCAGCCTCCTCTTCTCCAAGCTAAACAACCCCAATTCCCTCAGTCTCTCCTTGCTTATTCTCCAGCCCCCTCATCAGCCTCGTTGCCCTTCTTTGCACATGCTTCAGCACCTCAATGTCCTTCTTGTAGGCCAAAAACTGAACACAGTACTCGAGGTGTGGCCTCACCAGTGCTGAGTACAGGGGCACAATCACCACATTTGAATTGCCACATTCATTTGAATTGCAGTGGCCTTATCTCTGGCTCTGCATCAGCACAAGGATAATACCCAGTTTGCATGGAAGGAACACGCTTGGTACTAGGAGACTCCTAAGTAGCTCAAGCCAGCTATCTTCTCGAAAACCAGCAGCCACATGGTTGGAAACACATGGAGTAAAGAATATTTCAGGCACAAATGCAGCTCCACTACTCTTGATCTTTGGGACGATGTAGCAGGTAGCATCTGTGCTGGGTCCGGATGATGGCACCAGGAGAGCTACCATGGCTTTGTGAGACTGTGGTGCTGTTCCAGCTGCAGAGGGCAGTTTGGCAGGGAAGGTACACCTGGCCCTTTGTCAGGAGCAGGAGCTGATTCCAGTCCAAATTCACTATTGAGATAGCAGATCAAGACTAACTCTATTTACTCAGAAATCACCGCACTGCACAGATCTTGTGGGATTTGTGCTAGCTTGATGAAGGCGTTGGCTCCTATCCTCAGCTGAACTCTCATGGTTCAAAGTTGTGCTGACTTTTTTCTGTGTCCTTCGGGGTGAAAAATGTCTTGCAGCTGCTGCTTATAATTATTTCCCCAATGTTTCAACATTCTGCAGATGAATGTCACCCGAAGAAGTGCTCTGAGAGACTGCAATCATGATTGTCCATAGCCAGTATCCAGACTAAAATAAAAAGCCACAGCATGAGACTGAAAGACAAGCAATACCTCCTCTAGTAAAAAAGTCACCCATTGCTGGAATGAAAAGACCTCACTCCTCCAGTCCTGTCTTATCCATGCAGAAAGAAACTTCCATCTAAATGTATCCTCTTCTGATGTCATGAAGACATCAAGAAGGCATGTAGAAAGCACTACTAGGTGAGCTGACATTTCCTTTTCATAAGTGCCTGTGTTTAACAGATATGAAATTTTCGCTGATTAGTAAATTAGATGGAGGGAAAGAGAAGGCTTGTCAATGCATTCATTTGCCCCTTGGAGGAATCTGGGGAGCTGTTACCAGATACCTATTTTTGGCCCAAGAGCTAGTAGATCATCTTTTTCTTCTTCTTCTCTGGCAGCCATTTTTGTGGAGATGGATTAGGTTGAAAGGATCCGACCTGGAGAAGGGAAGGAAACCTAAGGAAGGTCATGGCCCAGGATGAAGGGAGAGTTGCTGAGAATGATGTTCCCATGAGTATATCAGGGCATGGGTAGGGAGAGGGGGCAAGGAGCAGAGCCATGTGTGTGCCCTTTCTCCACACTGATCCTCAATGCAGAGGGCAGTGGGTGTACAGTACAACCGTGCCATAGAGGTGGGACTCACCAGACAACATCAGCTTTTAGGACCAAACCTTCAGGTTGCTCTGTCTTGTAACACATTTGGCACTTGGCTAGTCTAGTAGGAAGAAAATACCACCAAGCTTGCAAGGTCTCTCAATTTCCACTACAACTCAGGAACTGAGACCTCAGGGTTTTTCCTAGTATATCAGTTTTTGCATATTATACCTGAGATGGGCTGAAATATTTCTGTTCTTGTTTAGTATTTAGCACACAGGGAGAATTTTTTCGTTTTTCAGGCTGACCTTGCTCTGAATGGGGTCTTGAGACCTATCCTTTATGTGCTGCCAGTAGCAGATATATTATACTTGGGCTAAGTAAAGGTATTTTCTGGCAACTGATCCACGAGTTAACTGTAGCGTTAGGACTGATACTAGTCATGCAACAAAAACTTTCCTGAATTTTGCACATAGCAACCTTGCAAGATGAAGACACTCTGAAAATTAATGTGACTTTCTGCCCTTCTGAAAATAAATAAAAGGCCACATCTTTGAACAGCAGTGGTGAAATGTTTTATTTGCGCTCATTTACCCCATGCCTGGGAGACATGAATTCTCAGTCACTATTGCTACACAGTCTTAAATGCAAAATAAAGGCCGCCATGTGAATGATAATAATTGTTTCAAATCAGACTCTAAACACTTAGTTGAGAAAGGATAATACCGGGTTTGAAACAAAAACATGGCTCAAGAGGGAAAGAGAGAGATTCTAGCTCTTGTTTTCCATTTTTACAGGTCTCCTGAGCTCCCAGGAGAGTGCAGTCTCCCAGTCTGTGCAGTCCTGGGAAGACCATTTCCCTGGCATCTTGCTCCTTGGGAGAACCATAAATCCTGGTGCATTCTCATTTAACTGAAAAGATCCCCAGTTAAAACCACAGCACTCAGGCAGATTCAAAACTTGTTTGGTCCACTGTTTTTTAAGAGGTTGTAGGGCTATAAATATGTTGTTTCAGGGAAGGACTTAACTGCCAAGAACAAGCAGCTGATGTTATATTATTAGATTCAGGACTAGAAAGAACAGAGTCAAGATATTCCCTTATTAAAAAGTAAGAATTTCTACTGAACACTTCCTCTCTGTGCTGTGAAATTATCCATGTGATCAATAAGTGTCTAATAGCTCAGGTCAAGAGCCTTGATCCCACCTTTGGCTTTCAGCTTCCTCAGAGGTTTTACACAGGTTGACGCATTTGATGACATGTTTCCTGGAAAAATGCTTAAGATAACATTTACAAAGTTTATAAATGTTTTACAAGGGACTCCCTTTCCACTTGTGATAAGACATGGGTGTTTCAGGCACAAGGCAGGAGAAATAAAAAACTATCGTAGCTGCATTAGGAAAGGGGGAGAAAAATTTTGCTTCTTTACTTGATGTAGTAAAACTCCTTTTCTCCTTGGTAGACACACAGTGCCTACAAAGAGCTTTCCTGCCTGTGCATCTAGTTGCATCTATTGAGAGACACACTGGTGAACCACACGTGAGTCATAGGCATCAGTAGACTCACATTTTTGGTTAAAAAAAATCGTCATTTTCCTAAAGATGTGAAGGCTCCCGTTCATTTTGCAGGTCACATCTTTGACATTGCAAGTAGGTAGAGGGGAATTGCCAAGTCCTTGCCCCCCTGTTTCTGTTGGAGGTAGTGTCTGCAAAACCCATCTCTCTCAAGCACAGTACATGCAGGATTTGAGAAGATCTGATTTCCAAAGAAATACTAGGGGAAATAAATGAAAAGCAATGAAAAGCGATAATATTCAAGATACACATCTGACAGATACTTCAAGATCAGACCCAACAGAGCATTAATGCTCATGGGTTGATAGAAGCAGGAAGAAATAGGAGCCTTTCTGACACATGGAACAAGCTCAAAATAAGCAAAATACTCTTGAATGTCTCTAGACCTGCTTATTTAATGACACTGGAGCCTCACACGTTGTTATTCTGACCCCCATGAAACACAGCATTGGTGCCCATCACCCTGCTAAGCACCTTCCTCAACCCTCAGGAAACGCTGACATGGCACTATAAGCACTGGTGCTCCAGTGACCAGCAAAGCAGCATTAAACAGACATTTTCACCTCCAGGAACCAGTGTCTCTAGCCATATTACTTCTAGAGTGTCTACAAGCACAGCTTTTAGTAGGCTTGAGAAATTAATTTCTTACTGCAATTTTAAACAAAACCCATTGGATGGGCCGTCACTATCTCACACAGTTAATGGGAGTCCTGTCAATCCATTCAGCTGGTAAGATCCTTGCCTCTAAGAAGGGAGACCTCCAATAACAGCTGTATTTCTGACAAGCTTTATGCTTGCCGTAGGTTTTCTTGGCTTATTCTGATGGAAATTACAGGATAACCCATTCTAAATAATCAGGTTTTGGGACCTTGTTTTCTTGACCAAGAGTATGTTGCTCCACAAAAATAGCTTACTACCTTGTAAACTCTCCCAAAGTAAGGGTCTGTTTAAGATACGTCTGCTGTTACTGCTTTAGGCAAATTGACTGTGTCCTAATTTGTGCTTGCTAGACTATGAGATTATTAAATCTTAAAGCAACCAGTGTCTCTAGTCATGTTTTATCCTAGAATGTGGTTATTGGCTCATCTCTATGAATTTATCATCATGTATGCAAACATATGTTAAATCCCTCAGCTAAAAACAAAGTGTTACCATACATTAAAACACCTTCATCTTCTCCAGAATATTCTGCACCACTTTAACTGTCTGATGATGCCATGGCAATTTCTGACCTAAGAGAAATGAGTGCTGAAGCAGCACAGAGGCAATGTGCTTCACACAATAGAGGCAGGTTTCCACAGAAAGCACTACAGCACATCTTCCAAGTTTTTCCCCCATAAAGATACAGTGAAGGGGACAAGCTGTGCTAGTGTCTGTTTTCGGTGTGTGAGGCGAAGCATGGAGGCTCTCGTGGCAAGAGGAGGAGCTGCCCCAGTAACAGGAAATTCTACTTTCCCAAGTGTTTCCTAATTAGCACCATACCTACAGGCGGAGCACCTAATCCCAGGATGCATGACTGACCTGGTTACTGAAGGAAGGCATTGTCTACCCCTGGCTGCCCACTATTTTCCCTGCCCTGGAATACACTTATCATATGCCACATCACTTGGCTGTGTACTTCTTCTCACTCAGAAATGAGCCAGCTGGTACTCAGAGAAGCACCTCTGCCCAGCCAGAGATGTTAGATGGGGTATCTGTGCACAAGTATCAGAGTTTCATACAATTACAAATCCAGGTGCCAAAGGGGACTCGCAGTGCTTTGCCTAAGGAATACACCCGTGTGAGTGTTCCAAAAGCCAGGGCTTGCTCAAGATATACCTACAGCCAGCAATTCAAGCTGAACGTATCTTAGTGCTTGTCAGGTAATGTGATTATCACATCTCAGAGGGCACATTCACTTCCCTAGGCCAGAGATTATCAGACCAGCAAGCCCGTGGTTGCCACACTTTTGGAGGACTATTCCCTCTTTTCACAGTTCACCCTCTTTCTCACCCAAATGCTATAAAACCTGCATTTGTAGACAGGGCAGCAGAAGGTGCTTCTCATTGCCCTGTACTCACAGCAGGTCCCGGGCCACAGTTTGGAAAAATCTCTTCTCACCAGGAGGCTGCTCATCCCTTGTTGCTCTAGGCCTCTCCATAACACAGCAGGGAGCTGAAAGTGCTCCTTTAGCCCTGGTCATGACTGCCAGTGCTGTACTCAGCAAAGTAAACCCACCGTGCTTCACGATCCTTGTCCTGGGGATCAGGATTTCATCAGACCTCTCTGACCCCACCAATAGTATCTCCTGGAAAGGCGTTTTCAGCAGCACCTGCATATAAGGAAAAGCACAACGTGAGCCCTCCTGCCCAGAAGAGAAAGTCTCGGGAGGCTCAAAAAGTAACCAGAGGTGTCTGTGTACATCTTATCTGAGATGCCAGTACGTCCTTTATAAGCAGAGCCCTGAATTATCAGAAAAGAGGCTATTTTTGGCTTCTTAGCTCACCCTCTGGAGCAGTGGGTGACCAGTGCTGCAGGAACTCATTTAGGAGTCAGGAGACACAGAGCCACAGAAAAGCAGCTGGGGATTTCCGGGAACGTGGGGTCACCCTGCATCCGCACCAGCTTCTCTGTATGCTTCCAGCAGAAGAGCCAAACAGGCTCAGAGGAATAAGGCAGGTGCCATTAAATTACAGTAATTTAAAGAATTTTTGGCCTAACCTGCTAAGCTACTGGCTTACCTGTTTTTATCCCTTGCACCAGAGAAGAGAGAGAATGCAATGGGGACAAATAGACAAAGATATTATTTTAATACATGTAATAACATTCAATTCTGCTCAAAATATTAAATAGCTTATCATGTTTCTAAGCACACTGCACTAAAAAGACCCCCACAGTTAAAGCAATAATTTATTCTTTGACAACAGGAAACAGCTGATAAAAGAAAACCTCTTTTGTTTTGAATTTACAGACCATTTCCCATGTGTTATGTTTGCTTTGGCTGTCTCCCTGGCTTCCGCTCTTAGAGATGAGAAGGAGGGGAAGGCAAGGGTGTTGCTCAAAACACAAGACCCCCAAGTGCTGTTACTCCTATTGTCCTCTGCATAAAGGTAGCAAGGATCCTCCTGAACCCTTATCCACCTTCCCAGATCTTTTCAAAGGTGTATTAGGTGGCTGTCCCAGTACAGTTAGAGAAACTCTCTGGAAACACATCACAGACTTCCCAGGAATAGACAGGCTAGGAAGTCTGTAGTCTGGAGACAGAAGGAAAAAAGAAAAAAAAAAAAACAGGAATAGCCTAAATAAACCAGTATGGAATGGCTCCCATGTGTTACTCTGCAATCCTTTTGTGTTTGGCTCATTGTTTTATGTCCGAAAGGAAGGACTCTTCAATGACTGTCACACTCTTGTCGCTGGCTGTCCAGCCTCTCTTTCCCTACCTGTAGTGTGAGACTCCACATGTTTCAGGTTGTGCGCATGCCTACTTTGCTTCATGGCCACGGGAGGCGTTGCTGTTGCCCCTTCAGAGCACCTTGGGTAAGAAAGAAACATCTCACCATGTGCTGGAGTTGTACCTGTGTTCGCTGCTCCCAGCACTGGGCGAACAAGGCAGTCTGAGGAGTCTGGAGACCATCTCCTCAGAATGAAGGGAAAAAGGATTTCTTGGCTTTTCCTAACTATGAACAAAGAGGCTTTGAGATTGTTTTCTGTTTGGTTCTTACCTAAGGAAGAACAGTACTGTTAAGTCTTGCATTGACGTTTTTCTTCTTTCTTTTCCCCTAGAGAACCCTCCAGAGGCCTCAGAGATGAGAAAAAGAACGGTATTGAATATTTTCTGTCCAATCGTCCTTACAGTCTGAAGAAGGGCTTGTGAACCCTAAGGTTTGTGCTTCCTGTCTCTCAAGAAGGTCTCACCAAAGGTATGACCTTTACATGCAGGTAGGAATCGCCAAAAGGTTCTACTAAAACACTTATTTTCCATGCTTTGGAGATCGAATACTGTGACACAGTAATAAAGTAACTGCACCATGTATTTAAAATTGTCTGAGATTTCCACTGTAGACCTTAAACACAGTGCTAAATAGGGCAAACAAAAATAGCTGTTACTTTGACAAGTGCTTATTTAAAGCATGTTTTGTCAGCATTGCTGCCCTGGTTATGACAGGGAAGTTGTCTAGAAATTGCATAATTACCAATATTAAAAGCAATAGCAAAACAGCACCACACAATTCAATAATGGAGTGTATCATGTTTGCCATGGCTGTTGCAGCAACTCCATCTCAAACCATGGCCTCAGGAAAATGCCGTGCTACTGCTGCTCGTCATTCGGTCACAGCCCAGGAGGCTGCTCTGCCCTCGGCACTCAGATCGCTGCACCAGGGGAGGCAATAAGAACATGATTTTCTTGTTCACCCTCATGCTGCTGTGAGAAGGCAGCATTACTGCTTTTGCTGCTTGCTCTCCAAGTGTTCAGCACTCCTCACTATACTCTTAATAGACTTCAATATAATATGAGTGGGAATGGAAGAGTGAGGGGCGAAACATTTTGAAAACATTAGGAGACCCTTTTTCCTCATAATTAAATTTGTTAACAAGTGTGGCACCTGAGCTTCTATGGAATAAAAAAAAAATATTCACAGCTTTTTCCCTCCTTACCATTCCTCTTGCCTTTCCTTTCCTCATAATGGAAAGGAAGTGAGAGAAGTTGACCAGCTCAGAGACATTTTTACAATGGTTTGATTTTACAGACTTTGTGCTGCTTGTGCACAATTCATCTTCCTCCCGGTCTCCAGGGTACTTTCAGATGGCTTGTCCCCCTGTTTTCTATCAGCTCAGGAGGTCATTTGAAAAGTCTAACCATGTGATCGTTTTTTCTGTCCAACCATAGAAGGAAATATTGAAGCAAGTCTCTCATGACCTTTCTCCCCACCTCTTTCCCTCTGGATGCTTATTACGTGCACCAGGGCAGGTTTCTACCCACAAACAATTGTTACGCATGTCATACTTACCTGAATGCAAGCTCAGAATCGATCTGCTCTGCACTTTAGTCCAGCTCGTATACTTTCAGGAAAAATCATGGGGAAACTAAGCAGGCATTTCTGACCTGCTGGTGAAGATCTCCTCTTGCAATGCTGCTTATCCAGTGTCTCCTGTGGGAAAAGCAGCAGCAGGGTCAGGAGCCAGGGGCACTGAAAGTAACAGATTTGCATTTAGCATCCAACAGTGAAAAACCTGTTTAAGTGACCTGGTCAGCATGACATAGACATGCAATGGCAGGAGAGGGTGTGCCATCCTGTAGTCGAATTCCTAAGGCACCATGTAATCTTATTCTTGCTTGTAACCTGCTGCCTCATGGGCTGCATATCTTCCAGCTACAGGAGCACTTGGGGTGAGGACCCTACAGCCAAGGGCTTTCTTCATAATACAGTCTTCATTAATTTTAACAGCAGCAGCAGCCTGTGTGCTACATGAGGATGGGGACTTAGGGAAGAAATTAGCATCGTCATTTAATTAAAGATGGATCATAACAATAAAATCTGCACAAAGGGGCCGGTGTGGGATTATGAAGAGAACCTTAATTGTGGAATTCTTCCTATTTGACTTTGCGCCTGGTGTTTCCATCTCAACACAATCTTTTTAGCAGCTTTGACATGTAATTTCCTGTTCTGAAAAAAATCAAGACTGAAGTGTTATCATTCAGCTTCACACTGACACCTGTATGTGTCATCAGCAAAGCTGAAATCTCTTCTATCTGAGACTCTTCTCACTTGAAATAAAGGATTAACTCAGAGCAATGATAGGTTGCACTCTAGTCTGCTCACTGCAGGCCAAATATGAGGTGAGATTGAGTAAAACACCCTCCTTTGTGGCAAGCAAGTGCAAATGGCAACTTTTCAGAGGCCTAGAAATTATGTAAATTTTCCTTGACGGGATGGTGACATCAGACTTTCAGTCTCTACTTCAAATGAGGGGTACTAGCAGTGTTTTCCAAAGATAATGGTGACAGCCTTTTCTTTTTCCATGGGTGAAACCTGTTTTTTTTCATTTTGTTTGGGTGAGCTGAAATTTTTCAGCTGAAACTACTTGTCGAAAAGAAAAACAAAACCAAAACAATCCCAAGAAACAAGCAGCCATGCTTCAGAAGACATCTGAAGACAATGTCACACTGAACGGCCAAAGTCTGACAAAAGTTGCCTAAAGCTGAAAGGACCTCTTCATCCAAAAACTTAGATGCCTTTAATAACCAGTTGCTGTGGTTTCCCTTGGCAGGTGTAGGATAATCATCCTCACTTCTTTCAGCGAAGCCTTTTAGACCTACGGGTGAAAAGAAAAAACTGTCATCATCATCAGTCCCATCTATGGTGATAATTAATATTATCTGGAAGAAAAGCAGGGCTTCGTTCACACACGGGATTTCCTAAAATGAACCTATGTACAACATCCCACGCGTAAGAGCAGAGCTTCCCTTTTTGACTGGGCACGTTGCAGTCAGGGCTCTCCCCCACGGGCAGCACATGTGAGGCAGCTGAAGGTGCTGGAAAATGTGCTACAGCACTGATGTGTCAGGCACACAAACAGGGCTCAGCCCATCCTGCTGCCAGGTGCTTTGAGCACTCCTTCATCCTGCTATGAAAGACCATGGTGGGTGCAGACATGCCCCTCCACCTCTGCCACCATCCTAAATACAGAACGGTGAAGACTTAAAATATTGTCACTTGTATATCTCTTGTAAAGAAACATAAAAATGGGTACAAACAACACAGCAACACAAAACACCTTGAGAGCAAAGAATCATTCGTTCATAGATTAAAAAACATGTCTAACACTGTTTTGAAGGTGATTCAAATATTTTTATTTTTGTGGCTACACAGATCCCTTGCTTTCTTAACAACAATTTTAAATTCAACACAACAGAGGAATACTGCTCAAGCTCAAACTTCTTGTCATTGTTGTCCATTTATTTCCATGAGGCTCAATGCTGAATATTATGAAACAGCTCAGGAATGCTGGGCGTAAAGAGAGATTTCCTTTTTTTCCCCTTCAGCTGAAATATCTTTTGGCAATAAATCCCCACCGGAAATGTGCTTTCCCTGATTCCCTGGCTTAATTAGCTCAAACAATGTAAGATATGTAACACTGACCACCATGGGAAACCTGATAACAAAGAACACTGACACAATGCAAGCCTTTCAAACAGATGGGGCCAGTACCCTGCTAAGACAAAAGTGAATTCAGTGCAATGTCAAGCCTTTTCTTCCTTCGCTGCTGCAGGAGACACTAACACTACCATGAGACAAATTAAACTCTGCCGTGTTTTTCCCTGGTAATGATCTAAAATTGCCAATTGCTCTGTAGCATGCAGGTCACACGTTAGTATTCTCGACCAGGAAGAGACAGCAGCTAATGCTACAGCTCCTCGGCACTTAGAATGCATTCACTGCTATTGCCATAGGGAAAACTATGAGGAAACTTCTCCCAAAACTGGCTGCTCATATGGAAACGAGCGGTGCTCCTGGTGAAACTGCATGCCCTCACGTTCTTTTTTCTGAGAGAGCCGAGGCTGCAGCTTCCTCAGGATTTCTATCCTGGGCTGTATCCTGAGCAGCCCTACCCCCCCTCTCACCAAGCACTCAATCCCACCTTTGCACCATCCTTCAGCAATGGTTTGTGCAGCTGAATGGTGAGCAAGAGGATGTGTTAACTCAGATTACAATTTTCTCTTTTCTTTTTGCCTTTCCTTGCTGTGTTACCGCCAACATGGCAAGATCTCCACCACCAGTCCCTACTCAGTACTGGGACACTGCTGTAGCTGCAAACATGAAAGAAGGTGCAGGATGAGGAGCAAGAGCAGCGAACGAGGAAGCACGATGGTGCTGCAAGAGGCAGTAAAATCACTGGTGGCGGTGGCAGCAAGAAATGCAGCCTCCCCTGCAGAGAAGCAGAACTGGGACCCTACTTAGGTCAGAATAAAAGGAATGTACTGTTGGGGTCTAGATTGGTGCCCACAATGTAGATAGTCCCAGCACACATTAAAGTTTCTCTCCCTCAGTATTGTTAAAGATGTCAGAGGAGAAAAGGTGCAATAGGCATTTGCCTCTTTTTCCATATACAGTTTATAATTTTTAACTTTAGACATATCTATAGATTTTCTTTTCCTTTTACTTGCATTGGAAGCTTGAGTCTTATCACTTCTGTTCCCCAGAATACCCTCTAGACACTAGAGAACTGGCAGGATCAAAATGTCACAAGGACATAGGTAGAGAAGTGCAAATAAATATAGTCAGGAACAGGGATTTCTTAGTCAGAGCATTTATAGCTTGTTGCCTTTTTTTGGTTTTGTCATTACCTGTATACCTCAAATGCCTTGCAGGAGAACAGCAAAATTACTTTGACCAGGTCCACCCATCAGTGCTCTGTTGACTCAGCAATGCCCATCAGGGACCATAGAATTGGTCAGAGAGTCGACCTCCATGTATGCCTGGTGCACCGTGGCCAGGCACGTCGGCAGGGCTGTGCTTTACTGGCTCAACTTGTTTCACTCACACAAAAGCCCAGAAGTGCAGTGCTGCTGAGAGAGTACTCCCTATCATTGCAGTCCTTCCTATACACACCAGGCACTTCAGAAAACATGAGAAAGCTCTAAATCCAGAAGAAATCCTCCAGGAGGGCTTCTACACAAAATACAGAAGCAGAAAATTCAGCTAGTTCAGTGTCTAATGATTTGTATATTCTAATATAATAGGAAATGGAGTTAAGAAATCCCAACAGCCATCTCTTGGGCCTTCCTTGCTAATTGTGAAAAAAAAAAGGTCACAGGCTCACTTTTCTTCTGTGGGATGCCTTCAACGCACATATGTCATTGGTGCACAACAGGGCCCTGCACAGAAGGTCCTGTTTGATTTGAGTCCACAGCTGGCTCTCTCTTTTCGGTATCTCTAGTTATCACCTTTGTATTACAAGGCCAGTTGCGATCTGAGTGATCTGTTAAACAAATTAAATTCATCCCTATGGTTCTGCTAAAACTCAAGTACCGCCCTCAGATGGGCAAAGAACAGGCGCTCCAGCTTTATTTATATCAATGTGATTATAGAGAGACCAATATTGAAATGGCCATCTTGCAATGTAGGCAAAACAAACAAAAGCTTCCTTGGTGATTATGGCCTGCATCCTAACTGTAGGCCACGGGTCAATTCCAGCCCTCTATCTTGTTTTACACAGCCTGGCACCTTGTTTCTACCTGGTGGTAGCACCGATCTCCTTGTCCCTACGCTCCTGCCAACGCTGGTCACGTGTGCAGTGTGTGACACGCGTTATGCTGCAGGAGGAGGCTGAGCTGGCCCCCTGTGAAAATGAGTTTGATACTCCTGGTCTAGAACATATTTGGGAAATGTGAAAATTTTGGTTCTCAAATATTGCTTCTTTTCCAGTGTGTCAAACTGACAGAACCTATAGAGTATGAAATTATTTTATATAGCAGGTATGAAAGTATTTCATACACCAGATATGAAATCTCAGTCCCACATAAGTCATTGGTAAAATTGACACTAACTTCAGCAGAGGCAGCACTTCAGTCTGAGAGGGTATGTGAGTGTGTGCAGTGGACAAATGTAAGAAGCCTAAATAAAGAAAAAGAAATAACAAAACATCAGGAGCATAAAGGGAATTACAAGATCTACCACGTCTATCATGAGTGCTGCGCAGCTGCGAGTGTCCTGTATCTAGTTCTCTAAATCAGTCCCATACATGGCTGCAGCATCATTAATGAAAAGATCCCCATTCATGAAGTCTCACAGAGGTATTATTAACTTCTGTTTACTAGGTACAGCCATGCTTAGTTTCTGCCTATATAGTCCTTGGTTTCAGTAGAAATTTTGAAGATATCCTATTATCACTGTAATTCTGGAAACAAAATTTGCCTGAGAAAACTCCTCTTCATCTACTTTTCCAGCTAGACAACCTGCTACAGTGCCAGTACAGTAACACCAAAACCCTGGTTTTATGCAGAAGAGACAGTGTGAACATTTCCTTTGGTTTGCTTCCAGAGGGGATAACAGTCTTCTTGGGATTTGGGTCTGATTATTCCCTGTTTTCTCAAAAAGAGCTCCCCCAGGGCTCTGGAAGAGTTTGATTTGTAACTTCTGAGGCTCTGCATCTGGACATCTGCCAAGCCTCTGCCTTTGGGGGTTATACACTCCCATTTAATGGGAATGTACCGCCCCTACCCCCCACATGCACATGGTTTCAGGCAAGAGGTACCACTTTTTATGGGAAAATTACTGCCACACAGTCACAGGACAGTTGTGTGTGAGCAGTCACGCAGCTATGGGATGCATCAAATGTAATAGGCACGCGGCAGACAGTTGGGCGCCTCTTGCACAGCAAAACCTCTGCATCCTATTGCTCACATATGGGATGGCTCTGTACCTCAAGTCCAGTGAGTTCATCTGGGCCTGGCGTGCCTGGAGCTGGTGAAACAGCTGACCCTCCAAATCACTGCACAGCACTCTGTCATTGTCACCAGGCTTCCCGTGTGCTTGGCAGGATGACTCAGTTAAAGCAAGATTTTCAGTCTGTTGCCTGCTGTTTCACTGGCTCAAACTCACTTAGACGTCTCCAGAAGGTCAGCTCAGGAAGGTAATGAAACACAAGTCAGAAAAACATGTGCTTGCTTTGGGCACTTTGGCAACAAGAAAGTACACAGGGCAGCTTCACCCCTGCCCAGTTTGGGTGAGGAGATGTCAAGGAAGACTTTGGATACCTGTAGAGCACATGGTAAAAAAAATTTGCAAGTGGCTCAAAGAAGACAAACTCCTTGAAACATTTTAACTGGCTTATTTTATTGGGAAAACTACATTATTTCAGTATTTTGGTAGTTACAATCTTGAATTTATAGAGAATAATCAAAATTAAGATCTGTTACAGACTTACAAATACTCTTTGTGGAGACACACACTTCTTTTGACTTGGTATACTTCTGATCTTTATTTACCATGCAGCTACCAAAAAAAACATTTCGCTTGCTGAAAAAATGCAGACAGCACTAAACTTACTCAGCAACTCCTTCTTTTGCTGCAGTACTATAGCACTAGTGCTGAAGCAGGTGATGGCTGGTGTAGTTAGGAAAGAGGGCCTTTTTAAAACTAAAGTGCCTGGGTGAAGTTTTTCTTTCTCACTTACCCCTAAGGGAAACATAAGTTTCCATGTGAGCTATGGCTGCAGATAGAATCACAGAATCATAGAATGGTTTGGCTTGGAAGGGACCTTAAAGATCATCCAGTTCCAACCCCCTGCCATGGGCAGGGACACTTTCAACCAGACCAGGCTGCTCAAGACCCCATCCAACCTGGCCTTGAACACTTCCAGGGAGGGGGCATCCACAGCTTCACTGGGCAATCTGTTCCAGTGTCTCATCACCCTCGTTGTGAAAAATTTCTTCTTAATGTCTAATCTAATCTAAATCTTCCCTCTTCCAATTTAAAGCCATTCCCCCTCATCCTGTCACTACTTGCCTTTGTCAAAATTCCCTTTCCAGCTTTCTTGTAGACTCCTTCAGGTACTGGAGGGCCACTCCACTGAGGCATCTCTTCTCCAGGCTGAAAAAGCACAACCCTCTCAGCCTTTCCTCATAGCAGAGGAGCTCTGATCATCTTCACAGCCCTCCTCTGGACCTGTTCCAACAGTTCCATATCCTTCTTATGTTGGGGATTCCAGAACTGGGCACAATACTCTGACTGGCTGTAGCTTGGCCTTTTCTCCATGTGCAGAAAGATTTACCCTGTCCCTAGAGCATCATGGTCTATCCCTAGATAATTGTTGAGCCTGAACTCAAGAGATGGCCAAAAGAACAGACCACAAGATCAACGAACAGGCTCCACTGACATGCCATGGAGTCGCTGCAAAGTCTCTGAGCTGAACACTGCAATCTTTCCATACATTAAGGCTATAAATCACATGGTTCATGTCCCTGCTATATTTACATGTATAGCTATTTTCTGTTATTGCTGGTTTTCATGGCTTTTAATTATTAAGTCTTCCATTCTGAAGGGCAGTTGATTGTCACAACAATTATTTTTAATACATTCACTTAAACTGGTGACTCCAGGACTCCATCCACATTGGAAACCATCATATTTTCAAAATTAAATTTTTATCATGAGCACTGCATAAGGCCAAATACATTCTGCTTCTCATCAAACTATGTGAATGAAACTGAGGCTGTAGGATGTTGCCAAACCACACATTTGTGGAAATGCGTAAGCATTTTCTTAGCTCCTTTGGACTGTCTAGAAATGCGAGTACTTGCTTAAAATCCTTTGCACCATTGTATTCTTGGAGGTCAAAGTATTAATAGGGAAAGCAGCCAGAGAGCAGTACTGATCCAACAGGTCTTACATACTCCACTGAAAATGTTGGTAGATCACAAAGACCTTCACTGATTTGTTTTAGCTGATGAATCAAGTTTTGTTCTCCATCTTTTAAGTTAATATTTTGACCAACTCACAGTCATAAGATACTGATGACAAACACTGAAAATAAAGTTGGTAACAGCATAGACCTGGGCCTGCAAGGTGCTCCCTGCAAACAAGATATTAAACCTGATTCACATCTCAGCACGGACTGGAAGATGGACTTGTGCAACCTCCACTTCACCAGATCGGATCTGAAAGCACTGCAGGAGTCACTGCGTTATGATATTGTACTGATCTCAGCAGACAGCAACTTTAAATATTAAAGTAAAACTCTCATTCAGATTCACAGAGTAAATGTTGTTATTGCCTCCCAGCTGTTTGTTACCACCCATCTGCTTGGCTACAATCTCCTGACAACAAAGTCAATAGGAGGGAACTAGTGCCTCAGCCTCAGCCATTATAATCTACACACCACACAGCCTAGAACCTTAGCACAAACCCGCCTTCTTTGGTGGCTTGAACTGATGCACAATGAGATACAAACCGGAGTGGCTGAGATGTACATACGTGCTCTCCACTATTACTTCAGAGGGGCAATTGTCCAACACCAAAGTGCCCTGCTCATGTAGGGGAAAAAAATACGTGTAAAAGCCAAATTAAAAAGCTCACAGTATTTCACACCCAGCCCCTGCCACTCACCGACAAATAAAAGCAAAGGTGATGTGGGCTCTACAGCAGCACCCAGCAGGTACCTCCCAGCTGGGTACCCAGCTCATGCCAGTGGGCCAGACTCCTGCGGGCTCCCATCAGAACTCTGCTACGAGCCACAGGACCAAACGCTGAAGGCACAGCCAAACCCACACCAGGAGTGGAGACTGCACCCAGAAGCTGCTGCCCCTGTTCTGCAAGGTCCCAGCCCCCACCATGGTTTTACCCTAAATTGTTCCAGTTCAGATGTGTCAGTTCTCATCCTCTATCAGACTCTTCTCCAATGTGTTCCCACCCGCCATATCCAAAGTAGCATTCTGTGTGTTTCCAAGCACTGGGCTTGCTCTTCAAGGAGACTTCTGCCAGCTGCCTTAGAAAATGCAAACTCAGATCAAGTGCTCCATTTTTTTGGATGCTGCCATACCTTTTAGAACCATTAGTACAGAGTGGCATAGAGTATTTTTATTAAGGAACTCACATTTGGATTTTAAATGTTCTTTCCACTTCCCCAGATCGTTTGGAGTTTTAGTTTATTATTACTGTTTTATTACTACAATACATTTTTACTATTGATGCTAATTATTACTCAGGTCTATTGGTTATTAGGTCTATCGCTATTTGGAAACTTCCATGTTAGGTCTGGTCTGGATAAATATCAAAAGATTTTGGATACTTTTCCAAAAGTTTTGAATAAGCAAGGTTTTCTGTATTCCTGGAAAGGAATGGAAGTTAGCATATGAAAGAGGAAGAATCAGACAAAGTAGGACAAATTAAAGGACGTATTCTAGTACCTCCCATCTCTGGGAGAATTTCCTTAAAACTGAGACACAGCATCCTAGTGAGTCTGTTTCAGCATAGCTTGTGTCAATCTCAAGTGTGTTGTATTGTCATTCTTTATTATCAGACTTTCTGTACTGGTCAGTGTTACATATCTCAAGACATATCAGTTAATTAGGTGAGGAACTGCAATTTTTGTAGTTACATAAAAAATTATTCCTACAAGAGCATAACCACAGATTTACATCATCTCAGACTCTGGCTGTACTTAGAGAAAAAGAAAACCAAATTAATTTTTGAAACTGAGGCCAGTTTAAGTCTTCACTCAGACATCTGTGAAGACCTCCTCTATAGAAAGAGCTGGGGGAGGGGAAGAAGCCCCTTGTTGGGAATCTTAGAATGAAATATCTGTTGCTGGTCAGCTCTTTTCAGCACAGTCTCATTTAACTTTCCTAGGAAGAAAGATATCTGATAGTGTTGGAAGTGCTGTAGACAATGGCCAAGTGTGTGTCACTCCATGGCCAATGACTGCCCAGGTGCCTTCACATCCTCCATAGTGGTTCACTACACAGCTGTACAGGACATCCACCCAGGGCAGTCAGGAAAAGGGAGCAGCTCTCCTCTTACCACCTGGTTTGGGCTTGGGTTGGATTTAAGTTGGGTTCGGTCGTGCCATGGTCACACCAGGTCCACCCAAACAAAGTGCTGTCATGGTAGACTAGACCCCACCAGAGCACTTGCCTGAGGATATGGGTATGCCCTATGAAGATGTTTGAGATAAAGAAAACTAAGTCTGAGGGCATTCGTACATTTTTGGCCTTGAGTAAGGATGGGGATGCAAGACAAGCTGGATTGATAAAGAAAGGTAGATCTGTCTTGAACAATGAAAGCTTCTACAATGAAATTGCCTTGTCCATCTGGGAAGCACTGCCTTTAGCAACAGCTGAAGATGGAAGGAACCTGCCTTCCTGTCGTGGAGGCAGAGTTGCGAATGCTTTTGAGATCCTCCATTACAGTTGTTAGATGCTACATAGAGTTGTTTTCAGAAAATTTATGCCCAGTTCTGGCTGCTTATTATGATTGTTGAAGAACATTTGGACTTGAATCAACTTTTTGAAGAGCCACGTTTGGATACATTCAGATTTTGCATCAGTTTTGCTTGCTGTAGAAAAGGCCCATAAAGAGTGCCAATTTAAAACACTTTTTCATGAATAAGTTTGCACCAAAAATTTACCAAGGTCTAGCATAACCTTAGTATAACTGCACAATCTCCTTCTGGGTTTATTTTAATTATTTCTGCATAGGAATACCATATAATTAACAGCACCATCCACTAAAGGTTAAATGTGTATTTCACAAAATGCTCAAGCAGAACTGACATCAATTCACCATTTCAAACATCCCATAGCTTTTCTAGCTCCACACCCTCCCCCACAACCCGAATCCTAATGCTGCGGAATGTTCCATACCGGGTGATGCGTGCACAGGGATTATGAACAGTCATGGTGTGGTTTGCTTGCTGATACACATTTAATTCAGTTGTCTCTTTCAAGTGAATTTACATCCTTCCATCTTCATATAATGCCTTTGCATAGGAACTTAGGACATGTATCAGTTTGATTATAGGAGGAAAGGCAATCCAATCCAATGAATTAATCATAGGTAGAAGAAATTTCAGTGCCAAGAACATCTCTACCTTCTAAAATGGAGTTGAAACACGGATTATTTGTGTTTTGATATATCCAGGCAAAGCAGCAAACTCTATTCAATTTCACAAGGGCAACTTTAATGAATTTTCCCTCTAGGTACAAATGAGTGGAGAATTTCTCCCTGTGTGACAGACACCTTCTTATTCTGCAGTACTTTTGTAACCAACAACATCTGCATACCTTATTTCAGATTCTGCAAGAATTGGCAAAGTAGATTCCCCCTTTAGAGAATGTATAATGTAATTGGATTCATTTTTCAGTTTATATTAGCAGTAAATTTAGTTTAGAATACTTTACATATAGCATAGACAAATATAGCATCCTACATTAAAAATGAATTGTAACTACTATACTGTAGTTTTCTCCCAGTCTATCTTACACCCATCTTAAAGAGTACTCCCATGCTTGTTTTCCTTGAGACTTAGTTATTATACACCCTATATATGACATCTTCTACCTCTCATTTGACTGTGAATAAAGGTTTGAAGGGTCTCTCTTCTAGGTTATTAAGGAGAAGATTTAAAATTTCTAAGCTGTAAATATTTGTGGAAATATTTGGTCTGAAATAACACATTGTACATTAAGCTGTAACGATAAAAATTCCCATTGTTTCTGTTGCTGATAGGAGAAGGATGGAATGTAAATTCAGACACGTTGGTTATTGTCAGTTCCTTCTTCCTCCTTGAAAATCAATGAAAATGAAATTCATAACTTATAACCCACATTTAGAATTGTGCTTAATAGCTGATGACATGATATGACCTATGGGAAGAGAATAATAGAAGGACTCTCAACTCGAAGAAATTCTAGCCAGGACATCTAGGGAAAATAATCCAAAACTGAGTTATTCCTCAGAAGGGAAAACGAGGAAAGTAATGCTGAAAGAAGCCTGAGGGTGATAGTAGAGTGCGTTAAAAGTGACTGAGCAAAAAAAAAAAAAAAAGAGAAAAGGGAAATTTTTGGTCACAGATTCAAAGACATCACCTCCTAGAAAAGGGAAGAAAAGATTCCACTCCATATGGCTTTGGTATGACCACACTAGGAATACTAAATTCACTCCTGGGTACCTTATTAGCATCTAAAAGGGCAGGTTCAGTGGAGAGCTGACAATAGTGTCCAAGGGGTTGTCTGGGTTGACTTTTAAGGAAAGATTAAAATAGTTTAGAGGTGGGTTGGGGCATCTTTTATTCCCGTGGAGCAGCACTTTAATTTTTATCCCATCATTTTCCCCTACATTTTAACAGGCCTACTTACAAAGCAAAATATTATGGGCAAGTGTGTAAAAGTCTGGCCCTAAAGATATATGTATTGGCTAAGCAATGAACAGGGGAAGTTCCAATAGACATCTATGTATGTCAGAAGGGTTATTAACACCACTGGGCATAACTTGCAAAAGGATGATATTTTTAACGGCAAAATGAAAAAGAAAATGAAAACTTATTGACAGGTCTGTTAGGGTATTGATTACGCTCATAAATGAAGTGATGCATCTCGATACATTTAAAACTACACTTGCAAAGAACAAGCAACTGTACTAAAGAGAGCAATCCTGCACTGGACGTAAGATGGACTAGATGGCTTATCAGGCCTCTTTTATTTCTACTTGCACCAACTTAGAAACTTTAATAAGAGACAGGGAGTCACAAGGCAACCTGGTAATAAATATGCACCACTGTCTAATGTATTATTTGGCCAAAGCCCAGATAATTCCTGAAGCACAATTCAGGGTGTCATAAATGACTCCAGTGCTAAATATCTCACAGTCTCACCTCTGCCTGGCTGGGGCAGTGACGAATTAGAGTATAAACAAAAATCAGTTACCAATCCTGAGCTGCAGTCTCTAATGATAGTGTTGGAGAAACTCTTTGGATCTGCTAGAAATATCATTTAGACTAGCCTTGTGCTGGCTTTAAGCCTACTAAAATCTCCCTGGGACTGTTGTTTCCACAGAACTTCTCTGTCATGTCCTCTTCCATTTGTATCTTCCCCTTCCTCCTTACCTGGGCCTAGGGCTTCCGTCAGATGGATCACCACTGCTTCAATTAGGGAAAAAAGTTCATATCCTCTAACAGATGGATCTGCCACCCAGATGTTCAGCAGTGACAGTAGGTATTGCCCAAGTAGGGTTCCTGTGCTGATCTTGCAGTCCAATTGTACCCCATCAGAGGATGCTCATCACCTCTCCTGGGATGCCCATTCTTCTTCACTGCTCAAACACACCTTGTTAGCACCTTCTGTGTTCTGGCAGAATGGTTTATCTTCCCTTCATAGGTCATTAAGTCTCTATTGATTTCAAGCAATTGGTTCTCCACACTGTGCAGACTTTGTTATAAATTATTAATAGGGGATATGAGTTGGTTTGGCTCCCCATCCAATGTATTTAGCAGTGAGTTTTGAGTGTTATGTTTCTCCCATTGCTCTTCTCTTGCTTTTCTCCACAGCAGAGCACAGGTAATTTCCTTAGCCTGGACGTCTTAGGGGAAGTCATTTCAGTGCTTCTCTCCATTCCCCCAGAAAAATACATCCATATTAAATTCAAAAACTTCCAAAACAGGCTTGAAAAAATGGCAATAGTTCATATGACTTAGTTTGTAACCACTTTGAGGCAACATGACAGTGTCTCTCAGCTGTGACATTACCTATACAGGGAAATTTTCATTCTGTAAAGAAGGTGGTTCTCTCTGGGAAACGGAAACGTTGCAGTGAGCTTTTTTTGGCTTTCCACAGCCCTTTCCGTAGCAAATATCATGTTGTCACTGCAGCCTTTTAGCCATTTTGAAAGCTTCAGACCCAGACAGAATCAGGCCTAGTAGCCAGCATTGTTCAGGGCTTTCTGCACAGATCAACTTTATGGAGGGGTCTGATCTCAGATCTACCCAAATTTGGATCAAGTTTGGGTCAACAAACCTGTACCAATATGACATGAAGAGTTTCTATGCTGTTTCTCCTTCAGGGACACCTGAAAACATGTGTTTCCTATTACCGAACACACTTCAGTATGAGAGTGGTAACAACTTTCCCAATATTCATCCTTAATTATTTCTGTCATATTTTATCTCTCTTTCATAATCTTCACAATATAAAATATTCTTATTGTTTATTTGTAAAAAGCCAAGAATAGACAAGGTACTTTACAAACAGCAACGAAGAAAACTCTTTTCCTCAACAGTGTATATTCCTGCCATACTTATTTTTGTGCTCTCCTTCCTCATATTCTTCTTATCCTCACTCAACAAGCACAGTTTTCATGATGGTAGCAAACAGTGCAGAGAGGAAAAAGGATAAAGATGGAGAAGAAGAAAGAGTAAAAGACAGAGAAAAACCCATGGAAATTTTTTTGGAGATAATTATTAAAGTAAGGGCTGTGGGAAGATAAATATAGTGTACTGATTCCACACAAAAAAGGTAGATCTTTCTTTCTGTAGCAGCAAATTTGGCATCTCTGAACATGTCTGCAGGGACAGAAATGCAAAGAATTTAGAGGCAATGGAAGAATAAAATTTAGATTAACCGTGAATATTCAGAGCTTGAAGACCCACAGCAGAAAGCAGAGGTGAGCTTCACAAGCTGGTTCATTGACCAGAAAAGGAGATGTAGTTACCATTTTGCAGGTAGCAATAGATCTCTTATTATCTTGGATATTAGAGTTTCCCACAGAGATGCGGTTGCTCTCTGCAGTGGGCTGGTTTTGAAAAACTGAGTCCTTCTTCCCTGTAGATTCCTGGACATCTGATCTCTCTTTCAGAGAAGTCCACTGGAAATTTTCATTGCCATTTGGACAGAAATGAAAATTATGCAGACTGGACTTTAGTTTAACATTGTATTAAGGTAAGTGCATCGCCATCATCCTGTAAAAACCATCATCCTTTTGATTAGTAATGTTTTTAATGTGTGTATTTCAGTAGGCAATAGACTGATAGAGTTTTTGACCTTTCAAAGTCACACGAAATATTTACTAGCTTTGCTATCTGAGATCTCTACAAAGGCTGTCAGCCTCTCAAATCTGGGATGGAAACGGTTCACAATTACTTCAAGTGGTTTTCTGTGTATGTGTTGTATACACACACACATAGCTACATACAGAAAATTAAACACAAAGGCCTGCAATAGAGAAGGATTGAATATATATAAAATTATTATAAGTACTTGTCTCTCACACCCATCCTCAATGTGTGTGAGTGCCAGAAACTAGACACACTGTTCCAGACTGGAATGATGCAAGGAAGAAATATATTGCATTTATGGAAATCATTCATTTTCCTTGTCTGGGAACCTCTTGAATATAAATACTATTTTCCTCTATAAATTTCAAAGCGCTGTCCTAAGAATGGGTAAGAATCATTATCTTCATTTGACAGTTGGAGAAACAAAGAGCAGACTGCTTTAAGCAGCAGTCTAAGGTCACAGAGAGTAAATGAAGTCAAACCTCATCTCCCAAGCCTGACTTTCCCTTGAGAGCATACCAGAGAGCACACCACTCACAACTTTATCAGCTGAAACTCTTCAGCACGTATGCTAATACTACTGGCAACCCTGAGACTTCACAGATCAGGATTGAGGTTTCAAATAATCAGTGGATTTGCTTTAAATGCATAAGATTAAAACCCCCAAATAAATACACTTGTGTTTCTTCTTTTCACATTCTGTTATCTGAGGCTTTGTAATGTGCCAAAGTAATGGTTTCTAGGTATTTCCACTACCGGCAGATCCAGGCATCTTTCCTTAAAAAGGGGGGAGTGGAAGGTGAGGTAGTACTAAAAAAACAGCACTAATACTGTAAATAATATCTGGAGAGTTGGCAGAAAATGTAGAGACCATTATCTATTTCTGGCACGTGCTGAAGACTGCTCTCTTCATAAAATGATCTCCCCCACCCTACCCCAAAAGCAGATCTTACTTTCAGAGGTACAGCTGTTCGTGGTGACGGCTCCTGAGACTGGTGAATGTCCATCACCACCTAGGTTTGGATCCTCCAGACTTTTTCAAAGGCACAATATCTCAGAGCAGAGCTCAGAATACACCATGGGAGTCGTGGGTCTTTCTGTGCTGTTTGAACTGGACAGCCAATGTGGTCAGAGCACAATTATTTAGAGCAGGGTACATCCCAGCTTTCTTTTGCAATCAGACGAACCGTTCTCTCGCCAGTACAAGCCAATTCCCCTTGTCGAGGTTGGTAATGCAGGAACAAAGATGCCACACAAAGCAGAGTGCTGATCCAGCCTGAGCTTATTCCTCCTGCTCAAATTTGCTCAGGATTTGCTTGTGGGTTAAATCTATCATGAAGATTTACATCAGATACTGTTTATCTGTACGCTTCTTAATTCTTGCCAGCTGAAATTCACAACAGAAGCAGAGGCATTCCATTTAGGGCTTTTTTTTTCCCTCTTAAGACCTGTCTTTTTCAAACATCTCCAAATTAGACAATTGCTAGGGGCATTGATAATTGCTTTCCTTTTAAGTCAGAGGCACTATTTCCTTTTTCAGTTCCTCAGTTGTTTTATCTCATATTATGTTGAATCATTTTGAAAGCTATATCTTCCATTTAAAAGTCGTATCCTATTATCTAGGAGGGAATTCGAAAAGGTCAGTGTTAAAAGAAAATACAAGCTAAAACAACCCCAACACTCAAGCCTTCAACACTAACTAACGCAGGCAATACTGAAGGTTAATTAGACTTTAAGAAAATGTGCAGGCAATACATGTGGCATGCTACTGATAAAATGACATTGCTTGTAATAAATTAAATTATAGTAGAACCTTGCTGAGGCACCAATCATGGGCAAACCACTGAAAAACCCCTAATATTTAGTCATGTTGGGATCTCTTTAAGTTGATAAACAGATAAAGAGAGTGTATTCTGGTGCTTGGCTTCTAACAATTACAGTTCAGTTTTACTCAGTCTTAATGCATTGGCATGTATGTTGCAAAAATAACAGTTGTAGGTATATGACAGCACTGGAAATATCTGGGTGGTCTCTGTAGAGTGGGAATTAGCAATATGTTATCTAATAAATTTTTTTACAGGGAGCACAAGACATCTCAATGGTTTCTTCTTGCTCTAGCGTGTCTGTTAGCATTTAGGCATTGGAACAGACATTGCATGTACTGGAGAGAAGCACATATGGACATTCAAAAAACTGAAATAATGCGTTATCCAGCTTTTATTTTTTCTCACAAAGTTATAATAACGTGGGCTGGTACGTACTTGCTGGAGTATGAAAAATAAAGTATAGGTTGTTTCTGAATCTCATTTTTAGCAGAAAAGATTTGAGTGTGCACTCTGTATATTATATGGGCATGTAATAATCCATGGTAATAAATAAATCAATCATCTGATCTGAGAACCCAGTTCTTTTTTTTTTCATTTAACTTGTTGACAGACTCTGGTAAATGAAATTGCTCAGATTTCTTCATGTTGTAACCCTTGGAAATGTTACAAACACTTTTATAACAGTAAGCCTGAAGACGCAGCACCACACAGAATCCATATTGCTAACACATGAATGGCCTTTAATGTCTGCAGAGCCTTCAATCAGCTCCATTATATTCCTCTCAAAGAAAGACATGAAATGCATTTGACACTGCTACAGTTTCATGAGCTAAAACTTCACTGTCGTTCGCCATATGTGATACAGCAGGCAGTCCTTACCTTTGGAGGAAAATGCAGATCTCACCTATTTGTCTTCACTGCTTCTGAGAATTCAGAAACCCAGACAAATAAAAATCATGATTGAAAGAAGTGGAAGGAGAATAACTCAAAAGAAAAAGAGGAATCGCTAATTCTACAAATTTTGGGTTGATAGCACTTGGATATGTGAAGGCATATAGTTCTTGAGAACACGCTGAAGGGCAAAAGACATAGATACTCCCAGACACATAACCACAACGTGAATACAGCCCTCCAAAATGCTTAATCCCAAAGAGCAGGCAACATGGAGTCACCACAATTTTAATTCAATGTCTTAATTCAATCTTAAAGATAAGGCATTAAAACGTCTCAAAGCAGATAATGTTTGCTCCCTTTTTAGTTGATCATTAAACTTATTCCATCTGTTTGGGGTTGCAGCCCTGTCTGACTCCTTCTGAATAGCATCTGATGCATGAAAGTGTTAGAAATGTAGATCTGTCCATACCACGATCAAAACACACACAGAGATATCTGTTTTGACTGTTATACAGGATAAAAATGCTTTCTCTTTCTTTGGATTTCTTCAAAACACATACCTCTTTTAATCCAAATCTTTAAAAGGGTATCTCTGTCATTACAAAACTGAAGAAAACACTGGAAGTTGAAGCACATCCTTGTGCTTGTATCAGCCAGGCAGCTTGTATCAGCCCAGAGTAAAGGACGGTCTGGTAAGCTGTCTTCCATCTTCTCAACTATTCTTATCTCTAGTTCTGTTTCTAAGGTCAGTAAAAACATACAGAAGTGATTATGCAGGAACTAGCTCTGAGGGATTACGCTATTTGTCAAAGTAATAACAGTGAATTCAATATGCGTAAATCTCTTCTCCCTGTGCAGTAGAGCTGTGCTCTGGAATACCAGTGGGATATTGATAGGAGTCATTTCCTAGGCAGCTTACCTTTGGGGGAAGTTTGTGGCTGATATAATAAGAAACCCAAATTTTTTAAGAACCCACAAGTTGCAAGGGACAGTCCCACAGGCCCTTTCTGCTAACAAATACAGCTCAGTTACTTTGCATTTTTATCAGTGACCTGGAAGAAAATATAAAATCCTTGCCGATAAAGTTGGCAGATGATACAGAGACTGGGGGTGAACAAAGAAGAGAGGTCACCGATGCAGGGTGAGATATTAGTAAGCGAACAACATACTTTTTCAATATACCCCAATATAAAGGTGTAAAAAGCCATGACTGTAAGAAGTTGTTATAGAATTGGGGACTCTGTTCCGGAAAGCAATGACAGCCTGGTCATGGTGAATAGCCAGGTGAACACCAGTCCCTGAGAAGAAGCAGTAGCTGAAAGACCAAGCTTCTAAGACAAGGATGGAAGAACCTCGGGATACAGAGGCCATGTTTTGCATTTGGTGCTGGTTCCTCCAGTGAAGACCTCAGCCTATCTGTGAATGCAATCAACCCTGCAGCTTCATTACGTGAAACCAACCTGTTGACTGGGTGTGACTCCACTGTAAGGGAGAAGAAATCTTGGGTGCATACAACGCTTTGTTGGGGATCTAACTTGCATTTGTATGGGTGAGTCATACAAATGTGCCTCATTCAGCTATGACCAGCCATGACACGTGCCTTGGTCTTTGCCTCTTAGGAACTCCAATAAGTTATAAGTGCTACCAGAATATGGGCTGTCTCGGAGAGAAACATCAGTCTGCTGTGCCACAGGGTCCCAGAGGCTGCCACATGGATGGGTGGAGCTGGTCAACAAGCTAAACAGCTTTAGCTCACCATGTCGCCTTGTAGGTCATGCACAGTCTAGATGCAGCCACTTTGTCCCATCCTCCTGTCTGTGGTCCAGAAAGGTGACAATAAGCTGCAAAGCACAGTAGATCTGGAAAATTTGTCTTATATAGTAAAAGACTAACACTTTTACCCCAGACAAAATTAAGGACTGTATTCAGTCAGACTTTAAGAACAGAGTTTCACGCTGGGCTGTGTGGTACAGAAGATGGAGGTGTAACACCACCCAGAAGCTGCAAGTTGAAAGTGGACAAGTTCAGACTAGACTTTACAAGTGCTGATGTTTGAGTATGGGAAGAATCTCCCAAAGGTGTTGCTGAGTTCCTTGGCCCTAACAATTTTTAAATTGAGATTAGGTTCCTGAAATTAATGTGAACAAACTTCACAGTAAGAAACAGAATCTGGTTTATTCTTTCTTTCCCGGATGGCTTCTACTCGCTTTCAATGATGTAGCCAAGCACATCCCCCTACCCTTGAACCCCCATCTTTAAAAGGCAACCCACTGTCCTTGCTCACATGTCTGCCACAACTGAAAAGGCAAAACTGATCTCATTTTTCCTTTTCGGAACGTACTTTTACACATGTACTTTTACACATGCGCAGAATTTCTGCAGGAGCCAATGGAAGTGAATTATGCAGGGACTGAGAAGAGAATGCAACCCAGTCTTGCTGGTATTTTTCCTAGGATCAGGTAGAAAGATGGTGTTTGCAGGACACAGTTTGCTGGCACCATGCCAGATATATGTCACATATGTCTATATCACAAAGCAAGCATCAGATGTGGTGTAGGCCATCACAGTGCCCTGGGGGCTAAATTGTTCATAAAATCAGAACTTACCAGGAGCTGGTCTTGGCAAGAGAGCCAAGACGCTACTATCCAAGGGTCCCTCTAGAATAGGAAGCATAATTTGGGGATGAGGATCCAACAGAGACCCACCTAATAAAATCAGATGGGGATGGCAGTGTACACAGGAATTTGGTTGTCAGTATATGAGGCTACAAATAGGCTTTTGGAAAGCCTGGAAGCTCACACAGATATTGCTTATTACTTTAAAACGTTAATGTGGATTTCAAGCTCATGAAAGGCATGAGGTTGCTGGTGAAGGCCTGTCTAGCCACACATAGGATCAGCAAGAAATTCAGGTTCTTCCATCCTACTCAGCCTTCCCATGGAAGAAAGACCAGCTCCTGGTAAGTTCTGATTTTATGAACAATTTAGCCCCCAGGGCCCTGGGATGGCCTACGTCACCTCTGATGCTTGCTTTGTGATATAGATATATGTGACCTGGAAACCAGACTGGTATCGGCCACTTATTTCATTTTCCTTATTTTCCTCCTGGCAGATTCACACACCATTTCGTGCGCCTTCCCAGCAGCATGCACATATAACATAAAGGGTTACAGCCTTCCTATTTGCAGATTCTGTTTCTTACTGTGAAGTTTGTTCACATTAATTTCAGATAGGAGGAAAAATCAAGGTTTTTGGGGAAATATTTTTTAGTTTTTACTTGAGCTTTTATCCTTAGAAACCAACATAAGTTGGTTTCTGGGCTGGGTGAATCAGATGGAGCTTGACAATCATTTGCATTGCATTAAAACACTGCATTAAAAAATAAAATAAAACACTTTGTGTAAACATCTAATTTAAAAAAATCCCAGAACACTCATCGGTTAGAAGCTGACAGAAATTATTAGCAATAAGATCTTTCGCATAGAAATAGGCTTATTGCCATGCATTTGCAGCAGCTGGCATGAGCCTGGCATGGTGCCAGCAAACTGTGTCCTGCAAATACCATCTTTCCACCTGATCCTAGGAAAAATACCAGCAAGACTGGGTTGCATTCTCTTCTCAGTCCCTGCAAAATACACTCCCATTGGCTCCTGCAGAAGTTCTGTGCATGTGCATTTGTACATGTGTAAAAGTACGTTCCGAAAAGGAAAAATGAGATCAGTTTTGCTTTTTCAGTTGTGGCAGACATGTGAGCAAGGACAGTGGGTTGCCTTTTAAAGATGGGGGTTCAAGAGTAGGGGGATATGCTTGGCTACATCATTGAAAGCGAGTAGAAGCCATCCGGGAAAGAAAGAATAAACCAATCAAAAACTACAGCCACTCAAAGATCTTAGGTCAGATCAGATATTTTTAGAGGGTGTGGTGGTTTATTTTTTTAGGTTTTTGTTTTTGTTTTTCTTTTTTAGAAAATCAGGAGAAAATACCCTCTGCATGTTGCACAGCATAGCCTTCAGCTCCTGGATCTGCCCACGCTCAGCTGTTGCAGCACATTTGTGGTTTGCTGAGATCTAGTGTTGTTTGCTTGCTTTTTTTTGCCCAAGGACTTTTCCATATGATTACACTCTAGAAGTGTGCCATAGATTACACAGTCCATAACCAGGTTACAAGGAGAAAACAGAGATCTGTGTTTAGGAAATCATCCTTAATCTCAATAGGACCATTCAGCCTCCAAACTCTTCTGTTATTGATTTGGTTAAACATAGGGAGAGATCCTGCAAATATCAGTGATCTTCACTTTCCTAAGGGAGAACCTGCCCATAATTAAAATTAAAACTGAAGCAAAAGAACCTGAAACACTTTGCAGGACTGGGCTTCATGTATAGAAAGCACAATGTTAACAAAAAGCCAGTGATTTTTGCATTTATTCTAAATTCCAAATTATATAAGATTTTGTCAACTCTTTAGTTTAATGGAGATGAAAAATACTGAACAAAAAGGAGGTGAATGAAATAGCTTGTGAGGTTTTATGAATAACAGAAAAGCTACTATTGAAACAGTGATCCCCTTACAGTTGAAAATATTAACCTTTGCTAGAGAAATTCAGAAGTCTTGGACACGGTTCTCACTGCTCAGTCCAACTTCAAGTCAATCAAAGGAAGGAAAATACAAAGGGAAAGGTCATATTGACTTAATATAATCTTAA
Source organism: Tapera naevia (assembly GCA_033556795.1). Taxonomy (NCBI): domain Eukaryota; kingdom Metazoa; phylum Chordata; class Aves; order Cuculiformes; family Neomorphidae; genus Tapera; species Tapera naevia. Next base: position 11,500,188 of record JAUMJJ010000033.1, on the reverse strand, counting down.
TGAATCTTGGCCCTGTGTTTTGCATTTCCAGTGAAAACATGAACTCAGTGATTCAATCCCTTCCTCTCTGTGCTGTTTCCAAACGCGCAGGTAGAGGGAATAAGCTTTTGCTAAGCTCAATCCCCGAATAGCATTGTGTCTGTTTAAACAGAGTCTGAAAAACAGCCTTTTTATTTTTAGCAGCAGTATTTACTAAAAGGAGCTGTTGTTGACAAGAAAAGCCACTCATATTTGAATATGAAACATTTCCAGCACTTCAAATGTGAGGGGAAAGGTAAGAAATTCAGGAGTCACAATCGATAAGGAAGATATTGTGATGGATTTCTGGACAGTGAATAATATTTTTCCTCCCAAAAACATTCATCCTGTGCAAAACTAGAGTATTTTTTGGTACTACTGTAGCTTATAGGTGTACCCAGCATTGACCAGCACCCAGCTGTGTAAAATACTGTACAAATGAAGTACAGAAAGACAAACTTAAATCTAAGACAAGAGCTCACAGACATACGCAGACAGACAGACAGGGGAATACAAGGAATCAGGATAATATAATAATACTTGAGTCGCTCTTCCAGATAAGCAAGTGTGCTGGTTTTGGCTGGGTTAGAGTTAATTTTTTCATAGTAGCTAGTATGGGGCTATGGTTTGGATCTGTGCTGAGAACAGTGCTGATAATTCAGGGATGCTTTCATTACTGTTGAACTGACATAGAGTCAATGCTTTTTCTGCTTCTCACACCACCTCACCAGCGAGTAGGCTGGAAGTGCACAAGAAGCTAGGAGAGGACATAGCTGGGACAGCTGACCCCAACTGACCAAAGAGGTATTCCATACAATATGATGTCAGACTCAGCATATAAAGCTGGGGAAAGAAGAAGGAAATGTACAGAGTGAGCAGGGTGATGGCACTTGCCTTCCCAAGTAACCATTACGCATGATGGAACCCATCTGCCTGCTGGTGGGAAGCAGTGAATGAATTACTTGTTTTGCTTTGGTTGCGTGTGTGGCTTTGCTTTTTGTATTAAACTGCCTTTATCTCAATCCATGAATTTTCTCACTTTTACCCTTCTGGTTCTCACTCCTTCCCTGCTGCAAGACAGTGAGCAAGTGGCTGCGGGAGGCTTAGCTGCCAGCTGGGGTTAAACCATGACAGCAGTGAAAGGCAAAATGACAAAATTTTTTCCTATTTTTCTTAATGCTGCTGCTCCCTCCATCAGCCCCAATTCTGCCATGATGCCTAAATGAAATAAAACAGCCTGTTAATAATGCCTGAGCAGCACTGACAGCCAAGGACAGAAGTCTAGAAAAAGACAAATGGTTAAAGTTTACTGAGTAGTTACAAACCACCAAAAACAGGTCTTAAAATGGGAAGTGTCAAGCAAGCCCTTAATAACAGGTAATACTACCAGCCCCACCTATAATTACAGTACTCGTCTCCCCACCCTCTGAATGTCACTCATTTCCATCAATTGCAGGCTTTCCAGAGCACCAGCAGTGCCTCAGCAATGTCTGCACGCTGCCTTGCAAAAACAGGGTGACGTTTTATTATCTGAGCCTCCAAGGGCTGCTGTGATATTAAATAATAACAGCACAAATAATAGCAATAATAACGAAACAGGAGGTTCAGCTCTGCCCACATCTAGCTATGCTGATGCTATCATATCCCCAGTTTGAGGCATCCTTGAAAAGCTGCGTGTAGAGGGAATAAGGTATTGGAAGAAACACATTTATTGTACATCACATAGTCCCCATTAGGAGATTTTTATGATCACATTACTATGTGCTTTGTCTTCAAACAGAGACTTTGCTGGCTTTTCCACCCATAAGCAAGAAAAAATACTTGCCACACTCATTATCAGTCTCTTGGTTCAGATTTTCTCTCTGATGTACAGCTGTTTCATTTTGGTTCTCAGTTACAACAAGACGTATTATTGTCACCTTTTCTGTAGCAATTACCTTATACTCCTGAAATTAGACGATAGTCAAGGATATTACTGTGAGCCCGAGACGGGTATTTACTTAGAAATATTTTAGATGTGTAGAGATGGCTGAATATTTTTGTTTAGTCATTATTTTAGACATTTATTACCATTTGGATTTGTTTTGACATTATTTTACACATTTGGTACCATTTGGGTTAGAGGACATTTAAAAAATCGTAAAAGTGCTTACTAAACAGTCTCATATGCCCTTTTTCAACCTGTTTGCTCTGACTGTTTAAGGGGGATCAATGACTGTACAAATCATACAGAAACTTTTACTCTTGCTGATTTGGAATGGTGATTTAATGTGCAAGGAAGAAAAAAATAAATGCATGGGATAAATTTTGAAATAAAGGTTTGTGAAATAATTTAGGGAAGATATTGAGAACTTAGTGCCTCTGTAAACAAGTTCCTGTGTACTTGTAATAATATAACTCAAAAATCACAGTAAACCAAGAGTGGTGCTTTGATTTGTGAAAATATGCAAGAATATCCTTTTAACTATCTGATCAGCTCCATATCGAGCCCTCACACTACCAAAAGGTCAGAATCCAGAAGGGTTAAGTATTGACTGACAAGAGGATGAAAGGAAAAGCAACAGAATGTAGGTGTATAAAGGTCTTGAGGGACATTCCTAAAAGTCAGTATCAATTTTTACACTTCTTGCACAGGACCAGATATGAATTTCAAATAATGAATAGATTTGGATCATCTGCACTTTTCAAAAATGTGAAACTCACATTTAACCGTGTCCATGCCAAAAGTTTTTCTTTTTACTTGCTCAAGCCTTTATTAATTTGAAAATTCATGCCAAAATTTCATTATTTTAATTCTTTCTAACACACTTTAACCTGTCTCACATCTTTGACCCTGTGATTTGTACAGTCATTCACTGAATAATATAGCCTAAGAGTTTACAAAACAGCATACTTGTTAGTTACTTGCTAGTTACTCAGGGGTGATAATATATTAGAAACAAATAGGTTTGAAAAGAAATAAGACCCCAGGTGCTAGCTACTTCCAGTGACAGACAGAAAAAAATCTTTACATCCCAAATGCAGCAGATAAATGCAGTGGGTTACACGGACAGGCCATGCACCTCTGTCCCTTACCCTGGCTACAGCAGAGCCATCGGTGAGGTGGACTACTGCCCTGTTACAGGACCCTTCATGATAGCAGCAGCAGGATGGGAGACTTACACGGTGAGGGGGAGATTAGAAAAGGCCCTAGGCAATCTGTGTTCCACTCTCCTTTTTTTAAAGGCAGGATGTTTTGGGAAGAGAGAGTTCGCTGGCAACACGATCCTCCCTCCGGTTGTGGAGATCTTCAAAGGAGACCGTGCTGGCAGCTGACGTCTCCTCTTCTCCTGTTGTTTTTTTTTCCCGTTCACACTGCAGATCCCTCCCCTGACAGACCTTCTGATCAGCTCCTTCTTCCTTCCACGGCACAAGCTCAACCATATTCAAGTCCCTTTGTACAGTGCATCACATCAGGAGGTCTCACCACGTTGTCTACGTGGGAGAGAGACTTCACTGTGCAGTGCCATTAACCACTTTCAAAAGAACAATAATTTGAGAAGTTATGTGTCTTCTTAATGGGAGCAAGAACCTGCTGATTGAGAAAGGCAAGACCAAACACAGCAATATTGCGAGGGCAAAGGAAGACACTTATGAGAAGGAAATAGGTGCCAACCCAGCCCTCTCATCTAGAGCTTCTCCAGAAAGCTTTGCCTCTGCCCTACAGTATTTTACATGTAGCAGGAGGCCCTTGCAGAGGGATAAATAAATCTGCTGGCAAGGTTGGGAAAGACCTTTCCTCACTTCTGCTTTTATAGGCTTGGGTGCCAAGAATCAACCTGTTGCTCAAAGACACTTTGCAAGCCTTCCCTCTGTCCTAGAGTTAATCTGGTGCAAGGAGAGAGAGAACCTGACTTGCCTCATCCTGCAGAGGGGCAAAAGAAGAGCTCAGAAATTGTGAATCCATGTCTCAGCCCCAAACCCTCCAGCCGTACAACACCCATGCTCTGAGACGTGGCACGGCTCCAAACTATCAAGTGGGTTGGCTAGGGATGGGCTGAGGGACCCTCCAGGTATGTGTATCAGTGGGTCCATGTTCTGCCTCCTCTCCAACCCCATGGATGTTACTGGACAAATTATACCTACTGAAGCTGCCATAAATGGCAACATCTCTTGGAATGGTTTCAGTCAAACCATACTTCTCTGGCAGCACTCAAGGAGAAAGGTGGGTGGAAAGAAAAAGGCAGAGCCAGCGCAGTAGCAAATATTGACACAAAACAATAACAAAACATGATTGTAAAACCCACACAAATGAACGGGTGACTCCGTGCATGAGCACAGCCCAGGAAAGTGCTTCGGAATCATGCATACATGTTCACATTTCCAGGTCTGAAGAATACACTTGCAGCAACAGAACCTGCATAAGTACAGGTTGCAGTAACTGAGATGAGGCAAATAATTTAAGAAGTAATTCATAATGATGCAGAAGGGCAGATATTACCATATACAATAAAGTGCTAAAACAAACACTCATTTTGAAGTGTTTTTGTTGGTTTGGGGGGGGGGGGGGGGGTGTTGTTTGGGTTTTTGGGGGTTTTTTTGTTTGGTTTCTTTTTATTTTTAATAGGGGTAGTCCCACTGGCCTTCCTTAACCCTCAGTAAATGCTTTCTGGATTGGGTCCTCAGCACCTGACAGGATTAGGCTCACATTCAGCATTCACAGTAAAGCTTAATCTTGAGTCACAGTAGCCCATGAAAAAAAAAAAAAGCCTCTGCCTTCCTTGCAGTCATACACACAGCAATAAAAAGTCATCTGTCACACTACTTGCATTGTATGGGTTGTCTTACATTTAACTGTCTGCTTTTCTCTAGAGCCAGCTATCAGATCTTCTCTTCTTCCTTTTTGTTCTTTCGTGAGGGAAGAGTGTTTTATAACAGAAAAATAAACAGCTTATTGTATCGACTTCTCCCTCCACCCATTAAATTAATCAGGGGTATAATACTTCCAAAACTATTTGCATCTGTTTTCTTAATGAAGCTACCCATGACTCCTACCATGTCACACTTTGTTGTGTTAAGTCACTGTTCTCCGACACATGTATTTGCCCTGTGCAGGGCTAGGTCAATTATGGCTTTTCTCCCAGTGTTCCTGCTTGATGCCAAACATGACATTTTGCTTGGCAGATAGCAGCTTTCCAGAAGAATCTGGAGCAAGAGATGGTATAGAGCACTCCACTAGCTGCCTAAATAACCTGAACACCTGTTTTGATTTGGGCTTTCCTATGGTGTGATGTGGTTCTGATAACCTGATCTAGGCAGGGGCTGGGGTACTTCAGTAGCAGAAACCAGATGGATGAACAAGTTATGAAAAGTTGATCCAATTCCCCTACTGAAATCACCTGCCAGTAAAATATGGGCACTTTTGGAGAGCAATGAATAGCACTTTGCCTCTTAAGAGCATGATACTGAAATACTTGCATGCCACATTTCTCTAGGTGGGGTCTGAGGGACAGAGCCTAAAGCACCACTCATTTGTGGCATCAGCTTTACCTCAGCAGAACAGAGGCACCAAGCAGTGGAAATACCTGAACATAAGTTTGCGAAAGCACATTTTCACCCTGTGCTTCATATGCAGAAATGCTATACTATTTACTCACTTGGCTGATGACTGGGAGACACATTACCATGAATTATTATGGAGATGTATGCCTCAAATTTAGGAATTTATGTCCCAGTGGTTACACTGAAACAATAGCTACGGACATAGATGGAAACAGAGCCCAATAAACAACTTAAAAATCAGAACTTTGGAGTAGATGTGAAGGAGCCACAGAAACAAACCAAGAGATTGATACAAGAACAGCATTAAAACCAAACCCATTTTCACCAGCACAGTGTATACATCTTTGCTTAATTGATCATATGTTTTCTTCTTTGGGTAAAAGGCATTTGAGACATGCAAATTCTAGCTTAGGGATGAGTTGTGCAACATTGTACTCACTCATGAGTAATCCAATTGACCTCCCAGAGCCGACTCATGTGAGCAAATGCTCATCACCATCAACAAGAGTTGCAAAATCGATGGTGTTCCAGTGCACCTCTCTATCTGCACCGCCCTCCTTGACAGCACTGTATCTGTGGTGCTTCAGCACAAATGTTTCCTCGAGATTCTCTGGTTGCTACAAAGCTACCGCAAAACACAGAGGACATGTCCTATGCGAGGAATTAGTTTGAGTAGTTCTCTTAGGATACACATGATTTTTTTTTTTAAGATGACAGAAAGAACATTTCAAGGTTACTTTGTAAGAATAATCAATCTTCTAAGACACCCAAGTTTTCTAATTACATCTGCAAAGAAAAAAATAGCTGTGTACGCTGCGGCAGTGGAAAAGCTAGTAAAGTCAGCATAACTGAGCCCTTAATTTTGCCTTCTCACTAGGTTTCTGACAATTAGGTCTGTGAGCAGTAAAAAAAGGTGGGAGCAAAAAAAGTAAAAAAAAAAGAAAGAAGCACATGGATAATTTTTACATTACGGTGACCAAATGAAAACAGATCTCTTGGCTCCATTTAACTTCCTGTATTCCTACTCTGAAGAATGCTGCAAGATGGTACTGGTGCATGCCTGTAAGGTAACTACTAACTGTTTCCATAAACATTATATTTACAAAGAAAAAATAAATATCCCCGCTTAGTTCACTGCACATTACACAAGCCACATTGCAAAGAGATCATCTTTTTCCCCTGCAATGAATTAAATGGAAGCACTATTACATACAAATATGCATCTGTTACTAATGAGATGTTTACAGCCCCTTCGTTACCAATTGCACATATGGAATACTTCAGTGCCTTGATACCTATAGAGCTCTGGTTTAAGAGACAATAGGTGCAAATTAATGTATAAACAGACATTATCTCTTCAAGCTTGGACATGACTTTATTTTTAAATGCCACATCTTTCTACTTAGATTTTAAAATCCTTTCTTCCACACTTTTCTGATGGTGAAAATGTTCGGGGGACAGGACAAGGTATTTATAATAACAGGACATTTTACTCTGCACTTTGTTTTAGCATCTGGGGGGAATAATAATTGTATTCAGACTTGAAATGGCTTGGGTTACGCAGTTCAGAGCACAAGCACCTGCAGCAAATTAATTTGTTGTAGCACATTTATTATCTCATAGCTTCTATTTAGGCTGCAGCTGTTGCTATTATGTTAATAATGTTTTTTATCACCACTGTATACAACAGGTTATGGTAATTCAGAAATTTTGGGGTGTGGAGTGTTGGTTTGTTTTCTTTTTTTAAAAATTTTATTTCTTGGAAAGAAAAAGATGGGGAGAATATAGCACATAAGCATTGACCAGGCATTTAGCCCCGTGTTTATTAGCTGATTTGAAAGAGAATGGGCAAGAGAAATTAGAAAAGAGTAACAATAGACAAAGATGGCGCGTGCAGAATTTGTGAAAGCAAAAAAGAAGAAGAGGTGGAAAAAAAGAAAGAAACACCGAACACCGCAGTGCTGGGGTGGTGAGTGTTCGGGTGGGGGTGGGGAAAATGCTGCAGTTTTCGTGAAATAATAAGGTGGAAAAAAAGGCATACAAAGAGTAGGTTTTTCATTGTCTGTAAAATATAAACACAGATGAATTCTGTCTTTGGTTTGTTCATGCTTTTCACTCTGCACAGCAGGGATGTTCTTAAGAAGTTGCCCTCTGCGAAATTTCACTAAATGGAAACCGTGGACCCTGCATGATGCGATTATAATCACACCAGCCATTCTTTTTACATATTTTTTTGTTTAAAATCCAGTAATGCTTCTTGTTTTTAAAACATATATCTATATCTATACGCGCATCTAAAACGGTGCTGGTTTACGTCCCCCCAGCAAAGTGCAGGCTGAAGCTATAGCTGGCTGTATCCCATCCGCAAATCTCCATGGACTCAAAAACAATATGAAAATTTTTAGCTGACAAGAACATGTCTGCTGCCTGCAGTCACTGCAATAGCTCACCATGTTGCCTACTAACCAAAAGATCAAAAATTATCGATTTCATGGCGCTGCGTGCTTGGGATAGAAAAGCTACTTTAAAATTTGCATTATTTAAGAAATGAATTAAGAGAAAAGACTCATGTTTTAGTGCACTTTGGAACGAAAAAAATGGCTTTATGTTTTAATCTTATCAATGATTTACTCTAATTCCATTATTTTTAGCAGCTGGGGTCTGGAAATGATTTTTTTTTGCCGATGAATTTAGGATTTTGCCGCAGTATACATCTGCAGTCCCAGAATCCTCTGGTAAGATAATCCCTCCTGCGATGGGGAAACGCCTTTAACCTTTTCGTGAATGAAAAATATGCAACCATTTTGAAATAAAAAGGGGGAAAGAATGATGATTTCTAAGCACTGGAATGAAATTTACTGTGAATTGAAAGAACAAGGAAAGGAAAACATACTGTAATCGCGTTGTGGCGTTGGGAGTTTCTAGCTGTTGTCTCCATTGCTCCTACCCTTTCTTCAGCGGTGTCCGTAAATATGCCTGGAGTATGGTGCTACCCGTATTTCAGGCGGGTGAGAAATCGAGAACCAAGACGTTAAGAAAGACAGTCTTTCCTTGCCATAACTGCATAAATGCAACAACTGCTACCTCCATGCTGCAGGCTTTAAGGAAAATTTTGATTATGAGTCATTGAAATTCATTTGACCAGTGGATTCTTAAGATGACTGGATTGCATTAGGGGAGCCAAGCGTCTAGATAGCAAGAGGTGTTTACAGCTGCTCAGGGCTTCCAGCTAGAAAAGAAAGAGGAGATATTTCTGTGGCGTAAGGAAAATCCAAAGCCCTAGTTCATGCACAGCCCATTTGGAGATTTGTTTGAACGAAACTCCTACCCTAATACTCGTATTTTCAGGTTGCACAGTAATTAAGAAAGTGGTCTGAACAGAAAAATAAGGTCTTAATAATTTACTATTTTATATTTTAAGATTACTTATGAGAATTGATTACTTGGAATAAGGATACCTGGCCTAAAGCTATTGAAAGAAAAAGGCAAAATTTATACATCAACTACTTTTTTAAAGACAGTCTTCCATATGAGTACAAGTATATATTTAGAGTGTAAACAATTAAAGGGTTACAACTCAGAGAAATCGGGGGTTTCATGTGGAGAGAGTTTGATTAGGAAAGAAGGTGGTATGTGTCACACCTCTGTGATTGTTATTGTTTGCCTGTGTTTTCTGGCTGGCTTTTCTGCCAGGGTGCCTGAACACAATCATTGAAATTGTTTCAAATCAGGAGTAGGAGACCCAAAATCATTAAGAGCAGGCATACAGAGAAATTTTAAAGCAAAACTTAGGTGCTGTGACATACTTGATAATGACAACATTTTGAAAAGAATCAATATTGTGGATTTCTATTTATGTGATTGTGCAATAAATTTTGACTATAAACCCATCTTAATATTTTTTTGGTTAATAGTAATTAAAATATAGGTATTGGGAGATGCAATGTTCACATTTACTCCGTTCCACTGCTTTACATGCCAGTAATCAGGTATTCTGATGAGCAATTCCTCAGCTGTTAACACAGCTGGATACTTTTCCAGTTTCTGAAACATACCTGATACATAAAGTTGAACCATCGTAGGTATTCCTATGTACTGAGTTAAAGAGGGAAACACTAAGGCATATTGTGTGTATTCAAAACACGAACACTGAGGGAAAGAATCACTTTTTTTTTTTAAATAAAATCGGTGGTCAACACAATTCTATATCCGATGCTTGAAACAACATTTATAGACTATTCAAACGTAAGCCATTCCAACCAGTTAACAATATAGTTTGATCAATATGTCCTATGGTAATTTATTAACAAATTTTAGGGGCTCCCTTTCCTTCAAAATGACCCAAAGCTACAGACCTGTATGTTTTAATTTTCTGTAATTTTTGAGAAAAGTGAAATCTCACCAGTATTTTGAGTTTGGCCAATTGACTCTCTCTTTGCCCATAAAGAACAAATTTTATTTTTTTTTTTAATGAAACTGAGCCCATCCGGCACAGCTATTTGCTTTAACATAGCAAAGGTTCTGAAGTGTATTAATAAACTGTACTTCTCAAGTATGAGGCAGAACTTACACCAATTAGTCCTGTATCTCAAAGAGTGCCTACATATTGTAAACATCCTCTCTTTTTCCCTTCACTCCTGTATAAAAGTGAAAATCTGTGATTTTTTTGATACACTACAACTGCACTTTGCTGGAAGAACGGTCTTTTTATTCTTGCCCTTTTTAATAAGATCAGAATGACGTACTTTTTGCTGACAAGCGAATATATATTTAGTCAGAGTCTGAAAAAAATATCTGGAGTTGATTCTTGAATATGTTGCTAGAGGATGCACAGTTAGAAGCCAATTATGCATACATTTTTAAGATCCATATGGGAAATCAAAGATTCAGGCCCAGAGCCCTAGATGTTTCCGTAACTGGTAATATTACTTTGTCCTTATATTAGTGCCACAGCTACTCATTCGTGACTATGTTCCTTAAAAACGCAGGTAAATGCCAGGATTTCAGAAGAAAAGGTGACCAACTAATTTTACCTTTAGCTGTTTGTTATTTTTAATTAATGGGCTTCCTGCTTTCTACCAAGTTAAAAGTTGAGTCTCCAAAAGCAGTGTTATGGATGAGAAAAAAAAACAACCCCCCCAAAAAAAAACCCAGAGGCTAACAAAAGATTTAAATGATTACCTTTTAAAATTTAACCATGAAGCTCTCCTTTGCACTGAGGATTTCTTACTGCAGGGATACACAATGGACATGCTAGGAGACTGCTTGACCTTTTGAAAAAAATATGTCTGCAGCGAACTCGTCTAGCAAACAGCCACCAAACCAAACCTATTAAAGTATAAAAGAGCTCTAAGGAAGCTTCTGAAGCTGCATATACACAGTGTTTCTTGGTGGGGGGGGAAAGTAAAGTAGTAGAGGAATAACCAGACCGTTTTTTAATTTACTCATGAAGCTCCATACTGTAATATCTGTAACATTTACTCTTCTTGATTTGATAGTGGACTGTAACACACTGTATTTTAGAAAAACTAGAAACACAAAATGTATTTTAGAAACATTTTTATAGTTGAAAGGACAGTATAACTATTTAATCATAACTGTAACCCTTCCAGCTATTAGATACTAGTTTTCCTGGTGATATTTTTTTAAAAGGGGTATTTTTTAGAAAATGGTTAGCTACTTTATAGTTAAAAATTGCAAAGCTAACAGGAATCAATTTTCTGTTAACAATGTGTCTAGATCTGAAAGCATCCTAACCAGTTTGCAATGAAACAAAGACAGGTTGAAATGACAGCAAACCATGCAAGAGTAAACAACCAAAAAAGAAACAAAACTTTAGGATTATATTCTAAAGGTCTTATGAAATTTATATATATATACATAAAGTTGTATGTTTTAAACCTGTTTTTAAAAGGGCTAGTTCCAGTTGTCCTCATCGGGTCAAAAAGAAAAGCGATGCATAGTTCAGGGGCCAGAAGCAAGGAAATGAACTGTACCCCTCTTGCTCCTGCAAAATCCAGGCTCCAGAAGCCCCATCCCCGCAGACCTCAGGGGGTAGGGTGGCACACAAAGAGGCTCTGAAAGGTATCTGGGACCATGCAAAGCATCGAGGGCGTTTGACTGATTCTACTGTTGTTGTCAAGTACCCAATGGAATTGCTTATAGTGAATTTGGCAATAATGCCCTATAGAAACAGCACTTTGAACTTATATAATACTTCTGATCCAGGGATCTAAAATGAGGAGTCTGTCATTATTACTATTCCCATTTCATGGAGGGTGAAACTGAGGCACACCAGATTTTCCCAAGATTGTAGAGGAAGGCAGCTGAGAAAAAGAGGTGGACAAAGAAATTAACTCTTTCCCTCATACCCTTTTCCTCTTTTTTTTTTTTTTTTTTTTTTTTTTTTAATGCCTAAACCAGTCTCCAGGAATACTTTCTCGTTGATCATGAATTGGAATCAAACTCCTAGTGTCAAGAATGGCAAGATTCTTCTGCTCATAGCTGCTCCAAGGAACTCCCCTGGAAGGTGATGAGCATTTACAGCCTGCTGACTCTGACCCAGCAGGATTTGCTTTGCCAGCTCTTACCAACAGTTGCCCTCATTCTTGCCCTCCTTTTGGCCAGCATTGTCAAAACATGCACCGTGTTAATAGAAAACAACATGACAAGGAAAGCTGTATTTCTTGAACCTACAACTTCAGTGTTGTCCAGGTGGCATTTAATTTCCTTCCTAATGGGGACCTGAGGTTGCCCACTGCGCAGGGAGACTCGTGGGTGAATGATTTCTACGTGCCCTGTGATGGCAAGGGGGAGTGGGGTGTAAATAAGAATTTTTTTATCACTACTGCCTTTTCTCAGGTATTTTATTAGTGACAGCTAACCGGCAGACTCAGAATCCCTCCCTTGCATTTGCCCCACTGGGTTGTGGCCCCCTGCCACCCATGCCAGGTCCACTTGCGAGTGCTGTTTTTTATCTCCAGCAAGCTCTATGTTACTTCTACACCCCCCATGCCCCAGGGAGAAAGTCTCTGTTTTAAAAAGCACTGATTCAGAAAACAAAAAAAAACAAACCAAAAAAAAAAAAATAAAAAAAACCAGCTGAAGTTAGTTTAGCCTAACACTACATATTACTGAAGAAATCAATGGTGGGGGAGGAAGAGGAAATCTTTAAATGTAACTTCCTGAGTAGAAACTCAAGAGCCTGTTCAAAACTGTATTGTCAGTGGAAAAACAGGTATAAAGGTGGCCTCTCCATAATCCGCACGTCTCCCTTCTGAGAACCACAGAAACTAGAGGCTGGTGGGGAACGAGAGATTGCACAAAGCCCTCCAGTGCAGGACCAAGAATTCAAGCCCCAACATCCGCTAGCGCCAAAGCAAATTTATACTGCAGGGGTGTGGAATAAATCCATCTTTCATATAAAGCCCTGGTTTCACATCGAGAAGTGTGAGTGTGTGTGTGTATTTTTTCACCACCCAGTATGTTAAACACACTTTTGCCGGTGCAAGACGGTACAAGCAAAAAAGTCTGTACATTTTGCTGTGCAAGCCCGTGCACGCTGAGGAAGAGGCAGCCACATACGTGCCCTCGCACGGCTCCACACGCAGCGAAAAACCTTGAGCAATTCAGATTTTCCTGCTTGTTTTAGGGATTACTTTAGGAGACCAGGGGCTGACGAGCAGTAGGAGGTGGTTTGTGTGTGGGGGGGTGTGAAGCTCGCTTCTTCCATAAAAAAAAATAATAAATAAATTGCATAACGAGATACTTTCTTTGGCAACTGTTTCCTGACAAATATTTACAAGGACAGAGCGGAGCAGCGTTTCCTCCTTTCAACCACAGCCCGGGAGTCGTCTCGGGAAGACGGAGTTTGGCTGCAGTTGGTGGAATGATTTTAATAGTAATAATAGAAAAGAACAAAAATTAAAATTCCTCAAGCAACGAAACGCCAAAATAAAGGGAGGAGAGAGAGTTGCACTCGCCTTTCACCCCCGCCCTTTCCCCACTCGGGGCTCAGTCCTCCCCGAAAGCAGGATCTGGGTCTCAATTCCCATTCCCCCAAAGCGGGATCTGGGACTCAATCCCCTCTCCCAAAGCGGGACCTGGGGCTCAGTACCCCCCAGCTGCGCCCCCGCTCCCACCGCCTCTACTCCATCCTCGGGAAGCAACTTCGTTCCCAGCCAGGAACTCTAGGATCTCTTCTTCCCCACCTCTGGAATAAGGTGTCTCCGCTGTCTTTCCCCCTTCCCTCCCGCCTGCCCCTCGGCTCGGCTCGGTTCAGTTCGGTTCAGTTCGGCTCTGCCCGGCTCGGCTCTGCTGAGCTCGGCTCGGTTCAGCCAGGCTCAGCTCGGCTCGGCTCGGCTCGGCTCGGGTCTTCCCGTCCCGTCCCGTCCCGCCCTGCCCTTCCTCCCCCCTCCCCCCTCCCAGTCCCATCCTATCCTATCCCTTCCCCTCCCTCTCAACCTCCCCCGCCCTTGCTCGCAGCCGCGCTGCTGCTCTCTGTCTCCCTCCGCCCTGGGAGCCGGGCACTATTTCTCCTCCTCCTCCTCTTCGCCGTTTCCTGCGCGCTGGGCGCCTGCGGAGCGCTGCGCCGGCCGGGCGGCGGCGGCAGGATACGGCGCTCCCGGCGCTCGCTATAAGAACCTCCTCACGGAGACGCCATTTTGAGGCTCTCGCTCGGTTCGGCGCGGGGAGCAACGGCGGCGCTCGGGGCGAAGAGGGTGGGAAACGTTCGCACGGCCGCCACCCCGGGAGGTAGCGAAGAGGAGGGAGGACAAGGAAGGAAAGACGGACCGGGCTGGGATCGCCCGGGCGGCAGCCGGAGCCCGGGGGGACCCTGCGCTCTCGCCTCTCTGCAACGTTAGTGCCGTTTTATCCCGCGGGAATTCGGGCTGGATCCCCCACCTCTCCGGGTCGCTCGGGAGGAGCGGGAGCGGGCGCTGTGTCCCGGTGTTGGGGGCTCCAGGGTGCGGCCGGCGGGAAGGACGGGGCGGGAATGGGGGATTGGGGGGGGGAAGTGGGGTTGGGGGCGCTGCCTGAGGCGGGGGGTGGATGGAGAGGAGAGGAAAGGCGAAGCCTCGTGTTTTGGGAGGTCCGGGCACAGCTGCGAGGAGGCGGCAGCTGCAGCTCCCAAGGTGCCTCTTGGGAAGCTCGTCCTGGGTCGCTTGGGTCGGCGGGAGGGGGCGAATCTCTGCCCACCCGCGTCTCCAAGGGTCTTTGATCCCGGCTGCAATTACAGCTGAGGCTGGAGGACTTTCCTGCCCTTTTTTTTTTCCTCCCTCCTCTTTTTTTTAAGAGGGGTTGGGGTACTGACTCTGGTGGGCTGCACCCCAGTCATCCCACTCCCCCGCTGGTGACTGGAGAGGAAAGAGAGCAAAGGGACAGGTTGGTTTGTATCGAACGTAATTAACTAATCACGGTCAGCGGGAGATAACTAATCTGCTGCCTTGTGTCTTTTCGCTCTTAACTTGCCATGCATACTTGCTGGAGAGGTTTTGTTGCTTCTGGGTGTCGCCGGAACGAAGCTGAGCTGGGAGCAATCAAATTAAGTTTGGGGTTTTTTAACACCCACTTTACCGGAGCCTCGCTCCGAGGGGAAGCGCGTGTGTTCCAGGGGAACGGCAGCGGCTCCAGCCTCTCGAGCTGACCCACTGCTGAGCTCCGTGAGGCAACTTGCTGTTGCTCTCAGTAGGATATAGGACTCTAGTTTCTGATTTCCCATGGAACAGGGAGCTCCAGATGTGTTTTTTTCCCTCCCGAAAAGCTTGGTTCAGCTCTTTGTGTGTGATCTGTCGCTCCTGGGACAATGAGGTTTCTGAAATCTAGCAAACCCTCAATTTTTTCCCTATTTAAAACTTGGTTTAGGGCATCGTGCGTCTTCTTTTTTTTAATCTCTTCCCAAAAACTTCTACTGAAGATTATCCCTTCTAGGAAGAAAGGATAGGCTGTGGGTAGCTTGTGACTTTAGGAATGGCGGTGTTGATCTCTGTAATCAGCTACTTCTTGATCTCTTTCTCATGGAGCAGCCATTGTTCTGACACTGTATATTCCAGACATCTGTGGTCCTCCCATCCCCCAAAGTATGCAAGTGGTGAATGGAAAGAGGCTGGGCTGGTATGCTGAGGTCGGTGGACGGAAATCAAGGAGGGGTTTTAGTAAAACAGGATCTTTATGTGCTGAGACTGCAGGAAAGGCGAAGGCGAGAAAAACTACATGTGAAGAAGTATAAGGATTTTCTTATTATCAAGTTAAAACACACACGAGCAACTTAGCAATTTTGGTTCTCAATGGAAAAAAGGTATTACTGCAAGGCTTTAAAACAGCACAAAGAGCAAAACTTACTGGTGTTTATTGGGCAAAGTTGTAATGTGCATTTTGATAACTGACAGCCCAGGAACCTAATGTTAATCTTGCACTTTTAATAAAAAGATGCTGACAGCTGCGGGTTTGTAGCTGATATGTCGATTGCATAATGGCTGGTACTGTTGGAAATGAGGCTGCTTAGGTGATCAGACAAGGCTTTAAGTCTGTCCAAATTCAGCATTCTGTATAAAATTGTGTTGAGCGTCTTTCTGTTCTGGGGTTGTTCTGCAGAAATGTCGTATTTGCTTGGCTGTTAGTTCAGATATTTTCTATTCAAGTATAAGCCAGTATGTGTGGGAATGCTCACGCTGGTCTGTATGGCTGATCATTTCAGAGATTCTAGGAGAAAAGTAAGTAAATGCATGTTGTGGGAGGCACAGTGCAATGCACAATGGCTTCTAAAACCAAGGATTTAATACAAAGTAAAGCTTGATTTCAAGAACTGACTTTTTCAGTGTTGTGTTACATCCTTGGTAAACAAAACTTTCTTTTTTTTTTTTTTTGCTTAAGCAATATGTAGGCTGGACTTCTTGCTTCACCGTGTCTACTATGAACACTAGTGTTTTGCTTTGACTATGTGGTGTGTTGGTAATCTGGCTTATCAAATCTTGGCAATGAAACCTGCTTACCCTTCAGGTATATGGCTTCTTTGTGAAGCAGATGTTGACCTTTTGTGACTTATCACCAAAACCTCAAGTTTAGCTTCTCAGAACACACTACTTCTGAAAGCTGATTCAGATATAAAGACAAGTGGCCTTCTAAACCAATTTTGCAGTATTTTGAGGGATAGAAAGGGAAGTAACTTGCAAGAATAGGGCAGGAGATTTGGCTATGTTTAAGTCTTCAGTCTTATAAACTGAAGTCTAAATGTGCATTCTGAAATTCCTGAATAAAGATGTTTCTGCAAAATATTGCCTAGTAGGCAGGCTAGCCTGCAAATACAGCAGTAATCAAAATAACACGTTAATTCAAAGCTAAAACTGGTAGTGCAGGGATTGCAGTGATCATGCAGTTGCTTGCAGCAAAACTTGTTCTGTGACTCCGCTAGACTACATACAGTGGCAGGAAAATCTGGACTGACCTTACTTATCTTGAGCATTGTACTTCATGGAACCTGATAAAACTTTGAGAGAAACCGTGCAGGCAGTTGGAACGTGCTCTTGGGTTCTTTCAGCCTGCGTGTGCCAGCTCTGAGTCCCCTGCCTTGCTTGGTGACGGTGTGGTAACTTAGAAATGGCAGATTATCTTTGCAAAGTTCTGCAGACTCCTTGGCAGTTGGGGATTGCATGTGACTTGTCTCTCTAGATAAAATGATTATCCTGGTCCGATGGGCAGGGCACTGTTGCTGACTTTCTAATTAAGCATTGGAAGACTTGTTTTGGAGGTGCTTTGTTATGAGCCAACAGAATTGGTTAGACTTGCCAGCACAAGGCAAGTGGTTTGCTTTTAATATCCGTTTATGGCACTTGATTCCAAGATAAAACTTGCTGTAGTCTGTGATCTGGCTTTAGCCCAAGAGGGTAATGTCTTAATATGCTAGCATTGTGCAGCCTGTGTTGCCTCTCATGAGAAGAAAGGAGCCAGTAAAGTTTCTTGCACTGAGAGGTAACCTTAAGTTGAAGGAAGTGAACTAATAGAAGCCTGTGTGGCATTTCTGTCTGTACAGAACACTGGATTGGTAAGGTGAAATGTATACCTGTAGCTCAACCTGCCCTCATGAATCTGTTAACTCTGATTTGAAGTGAAAGGAAATGTGTCCTCTGCTCTTGTTGCCCTGGGAAGGTGTTCCTTTACAGCTTTCATTACAGAATAATTTGTTGTTAATGTTCCAGGATCCTTTAGGAAACAATGTACACTGGCTGGATTGGTATTGCAGAAGTACAGTACTTAACTATTACTTAAACAAGGCTCCAAACTGATATAGTACTAGGAATAAATTAACTCTCAAGGTTGAAAGTGTTGATCTAGGGTTCTAGGTTGCTGCTTTTAAAAAGGTAGTATGAGCTAGCTGAATCCTACTAGAGCTGGAAAATGCACAGTGTGCACTGTATTTGATGGAACTGGCATTTCTAGGCTGACTGACTGTGCTGAATAAATAGACTGGTATAAATTGGAGAACTTTGCCAGCTCTGCAGCAACTGTAGCAAGTAGTTTGGTATTGTCCTGGCAACAATTCAGGTGCCCTCCAGTGGCCAGAAGTCTTAACATCCTAAAGGTGCTGATAAATGCTGTTACTGTGACCGTTTGCCTGAATTAAGTGTGTTAAAGAAACATAGTGTCAAACTTCATTTGCATGTTTGTTGCTTTAGCAGTACTTTTTGGAGTGTCAGTATGTTGTCTTGTCAATACATAGTTATTCTGACAGACAAGCAAGGGCAACCACTTTCAGATTCATAAGTGTTTCATTAGTGTCAGTATGATTATGACTAATCATTCTGGTTTCTTAAACCATGGAGATTAATGCTTAACCTCCATGTTCAGGGCCCAGCTGTGTCATTGCAGCCTAAGAAGAAACTAGATTATGGTTGGATGCTCACTGGTTTAGAAGGGAGATTGTTTGCTAAATTGTTGCTGTATTTGAGTGGAAGTGAATGTTTTAAGGTCTAAACAGACAGGAGTGAAAGATACTTCTGTAACACAATGCCTGTCAACCTTTTTTTGAAGATGTACGTGATCCTGATACTTCAGGATGCTACAGTTATCTCTTTGACAGTCAAAACTAAGTGGGCTGGAATCTTGAGGGCTGGCAGTGGTGTGTTGCTGAAATTATTAGAGTTAAATGAATTGTAGTATAATAGTTGTCTAAGTCGTTATAGTTTATCTCCAAATGGTCATGACAGCAGCTTATTTTTATGTAGTTAGGTAAGAGTAAAGAATGATGTTTGATCCTGGCTACCGCCATCCCTATTGCAGGCATCTTACTCTGTGAAAGTAGGGACATATGGACCAAAAGCTGTAAAACAGTACAAGTTGATTAGGTGGGTACTGCTGGCAAACTAAACCTTGGATGGAAATTCTAGCTCTTCCCTGAGAAAGGCAGAAGTATGCATTATGTAGATATCTAACTGTGTCCCACAAATAAGAGGTGGTAACTTTCTAAGCTGTGAGTAATTGGGTTGATAATCTTGTTATGAATTTAATGTAAGTTCCTAAACTTGGAACTCCAACTGGTCATTTAATACTGAGCTGGATGTGTAATACCTGATCAGTAGTTGAAGCAGTTCATCTCATCTTAACATTTAAGATTGGTGAAGAAGGGTACATGTGTGCTCGGAGCCAGTCTTGCTTACTAATAAAGTTACATATTTTGCTAGTGTAGCAGTGTACTTGCTAGGGAAAAATTCTCTTAAACCATCACTTTCAAACATGACCTGATAATTTCTCTGTCAGTGTGAACACAACTGCTACTTATAGCTCATGGAAAGAACCTGATTTTTATAGAGGACAAATAACCCAGTGCAGGAGGTGTAGGTCTCTTTGAGAAGATCACTTTTTCCATATGCAAATCTTGTTAGAAGCTGCTTGTATAATTGCCTATGATTTTTGACTATAAAGGATTGTGTTGACAGACATGCAAATCCTGCATATTTCCCTAGGTAAAGGGCAAAATAATTGTGCAGTGGATCCAAACACTAACTTCTCTGAAGTGACAACATTCAGTGCTGTGACTTTTCAGATACTGCAGTATATGTATGCTTTTAAGTATCAAAGTGTATGGGATTGTGTGGAAAAAGTGTGGTCATTGCATTGCATACCCAGCTGTGTGGCTCTGGCCAGCATCAAACAAAATTCTGTAGGACATAACTGGGTGGTAGGTAACTGCTGCTAAGTACCTTCTGACCTCTGTGTACTATCTGTATGTGGTTTTTCCACAAGCTTTCCAGAAAATGTCTGTCTTAAAGACCTCTGTGCATCAGGCTCTGATGTTTGAAAGCTCATCTCTTAGAGTGGTTGTGGAGATCAGTGCCCAGGTGAACTTCATTGTGTTTAGTGACTTACCTGATCTGCTTGTTCTGAATTCTTCTCCAGGTTCTCATCACTTTAGGGATAACTTATCTCAAGTAGTTGTTAGCTCACCATGGCTCTCAGATCGATGTTAACTGTTGCTTTATTGAAACTTCTTATGGGTTGTTTTGAAAAGGGTACTAAAATCTTAGTACCTGTGAAGATCCTGGCTAATTACATAAGCTGTTAATACCTAAATGCTGTGCTAGTTGCTCAGAGGTTCAGTGGGCTTTCAGCGCATGCAGCAGAAAGGTAACCTGTCTGGTGCTGAGAGTTCACTGCCTCCATTTCTGATAGATTTTATCTGGACTTTCAGTGAGTGACTGAAGTTGCTCTTCAGTGATCGATTAAAACTACCTGTGTTCTGGGTGGCGTTCTGTACGCAGGGTGAGTACAACAAAATGTGGATCTTAATACACTTATAGTCTCAGCTGCACTTGAAACTTAATGAGTTGTCACAGTTGATCATTTGGCAAGCTGGCAGCGGGCTAGGAAGTGTGATTCTTTACTGTTCCTGCTGTTCCTTTTGGGAGCAAGGGGAGGGTAAAATAGATGAGTGTCCTGTACTACTGGAACATTCTAGTGCTTCAGTCCTAATGGAAGTGTGGCATAATGGAGCTTTACAGCTGTGTTGTCCCTTTTCCTCCCCTCTGTCATGTGAGCCTAAGGCTGTATGTGTACTCAAAGATGAGCCTCATATTCTGTCCTTGTAACCTGAGTCTGTCCTTTGCTAGACACTTTTTTTGTGGAATAAATGCCTTTTAATGCAGCTAAACCCAATGTTTTAAGTCTAGGCAAGACTACCAGATGCCTGTGCTTCAGTTCCATCAGGCAGTTGTAATCATCTCTCTTGGAGAAGTCTAAACAGAACAGAAATATTTCTATGCTGTTTGCTGTAGGTAATAAGCATGTGAATAGAAACTCTACTGTGCTTTTAATTGGTCTTAGATGGCTGAGATGGCTGAAAATAGATAGGTATAACACTTTATTTTGCGATGTGGCATTAAATGAATTCTTTCTAAAAAAATATGAAAGCTGGTGTAGGAAAACATTTCTTCCTTTATGTTATGGAAAGGAATTTTTTTTGTAATTACTAAGGCAGAAGACAAAGGCTAAAAAAAAACAGAACAATTGATGTAATGGCAAACTTGGATGCCTGAAGGAAAAAAAAAACAAAACCCTGGAAATTAAGCAGGAAAGCACAGTGGCTGAAAGCAGAGGTAACTTGTAGTGAGTATTGGCAGATCTCTGTGTTGTCAAATATCCCTCTTCCACTTCAGTTCTGTGGATTAAGTGAGCTAGTTTGTTGCCTCTTTCAGGATGTATTAAGGATATTTAAAGCTTGGATGTTGCAACCTGTAAACCTCTGAGAAAGGTCAGTTAAGCAGATACTATTGAGGTTTCTTAATTTCCTGATGTTTAATAGGAAAAATGGTTCTTAGACTTTCAGGTCTTATTAAGAGATTTTAAAGAGTAAATTAAGACTTGTATACTCTGGGTCCAGAGTTAAACTTCCTATGTTCTAATTAGCTAAATCTGAAATAGAATATATTGCTGTTTGCAAGGCATCTTTTGCCTTTCTGCAGGCACCAGTAAAATGCATTGTCTGAAGTATTCTAGCTTGGATCAGTTTGAGCTGGATGGGTTGCATAGGATACTGAGTGAATAGGGTAATTCCCTGGAGTGTTGCTTGAGGAGAGGACCAGAGCAGTTTTTTCATTAGTTATAGTTTATGAATGGGTCTGTTCTGTTGCAGTGTAGGATCAGTAAGCTGGATAGGAGTGTGCTGTGGCATTGGGGTTAAGGTTCCTGTTGCTATTGGTAGCTTTTAGTTTTCAATAGAATTACTGCAAAATGGTTGAGTTCGCTACATCTTGGCAAGACTCTTCAACGTAGCAATGCTGCTCTGTCTCTTGCTGTGGCATTTCTTCTGGCGTTGTAATGAAGGCTACAGATGAGTATTTGTCTCCTAACTTGAAAAAAAGATAATGTTTGAGCTGTGGAAATGCACGGGGGTTTTTCTTTTCCTTTTACAGTTGGAAAAATATATGCTATATTTTCCATTGGCTATAGGGTTTGACTTGTTTCCTTTTGATGTTACAAACTGTATAATTCCATTTAATTAGAATATCATAATATGGCCTATGACAGTATTAAATATCAGCCTGCTGAAAGCAGAAAAAAGCCTGACATTAATATGAAAAATATGAAGTTTTAAATTCTGATTACGAGCATGGATATTTTTGAGACAGTAAAGGTTTATCTTGCTGTCCAGGTGGTCCATTGCTTTGTTTAACGTGATAATTTACATCCCATAACCATTATTTGAGAGCCAGTTTGCAGTGCGTTTCACAGTTTTTGTCCATCCAGGTCCTTAAACTGCTGGTGTGACAAGGGATTTGAAAAATTTAATTTTCTTAATTTAGAAGTCACTGTAGTGAGTGACTAATTTGAAAATAATCAAGGGCCTCTAATGCTTGTATGTAACTTCAACTTCAAAATCATCTCTACTCCCTGTACAGCTGTTCCTTTCAGAGTTGACAGTGACTCAGGACTGCAAATTCTACTGCTTTAGATGAAATATGGGAATGCTGTTAAGTACTTTTTTGTAGATATGAAATGTATTTAAGAAAAACTGTTGTATTTAATCCTTGTATGGTACCTTTGTACAAGACTAATTAAAAATTTTTAAAATGCAAGTCTTCAGAGTGAAACTTGAGCATGTTGCCTGTTCCTACTTTGAAATAAAGTATCTTCTGTTCATTGCATGGGAAAATTGTTAACCTTGACTAATATTCCTACATATTATTCTAAAATCCCTTAAACACAACACTGAAATTATACTTTCAGGGCTTCTTACTAATCTTGCATAAGCATCTGATATGTGAAGTGTGTCCAGAATCACCTACAAAACACACTTTACCCCAGAGCTCAGTAGAAGCCAGATAAAAATCTTCAATTAAGTTTTGTTTGGAATATCTGCGAGGATATGGGAGAAGAGGATTTTTCCCTCAGTTGAATAAGGAATAATCAGAAGTTTAAACCTGACTTCTGGTGGTAAAAAATTCTTGAACTTGTTTAACTTCCAAAGATGCCAGGTGCAAGATTCCTAAATCAAGACCTACAAGGCAAATGACAATATAACCTGGGAAAGTTAAAAATAATCTCCCTTCTTAGTCCAAAACTACAATCATCTAAGTTGGAAGCTGAATACAAATACCCTGGATTGTTGATTTCCATGAGTAGTATCTTTGTTTTCATCTGGGGGTAAACAATTTATAAATCAGTTCTCCCTCCTTCCCTCCCTGTCAGATTGTAGCTGTCATGCTTTCTGCAGCTGGACTAAGATTTCCTGCTTTTCCTTTAAAAGTTAGTAGGCAGGTATAAACTGATTATAGACCTCCCTTTTTGAATGAATAAGAAAATGCTGTACTACTTCTAGGCTTCCTTCCTGTTAATCTGTTTAGTGCTATTCCTAATGAATATGCATGTTACTGTCTCGGTTCATCATAAGACTAAAAGCCAATAGAAAGTGGGCTTGCCTGTTGCAAGAGTGCTTGCAGCTGTGGGGTAGGTAAGACCAAAAAGTGCTTAGAGAGTGCAGCCACTTGTGCCTGAAGGAGCTTTTATACCATGAAAACTTGTTTCCCCTGTAAGTATGGTCTTACTTGGGTGATTTCCCCCTACACCCTGTTATTGTGTTTCCTAGAGAAGAAAGCAACTTCCAGGGTAAGGTTAAAGGATTTTTTTTAATATAAAAATCCTTAATCATATTAATTTCTCACATCTCCACTTGAAAACTAAGGTTAATTAGGTGGCTTCTGCTATTCTTTATTTCTCATATTTCTGCTTTGGGGTCATAGGACTGACTGCTGTCATTATCTGGTGTTACACAGGCAACATCAGTTCCACAACCAGTATTTTGGCTATTGACTGATTTTAAAGCAGATATGCAAGCAACATCACTTGCTGGCAGCTGTTTGAAACAAGACCACTCAAAATTAGACTAAAGAATGCTTCCAGTAACACATTAGTAGCAGCAGTTTCAGTAACTTCTGAGCACTAGGAGAGAAAGTATTTTCTAGTACATTACTTCACTTGTACGCAGATAATATGTGTTTTTTAACTGCTATAACTGTCAAGAGAGGATGAAGATCTGCTTGTTCTATGTAAGGAAATGTATCATTTGGCACCAATGGTTAATTTAAAGATGCAGTTGCTTGGCCAGTCCTAGATGAGACAGACATATTGAAAATAATGGTTGGTAGATGTGTTCCCTTTAAACAGATCACGGTGATTGGATATGTCAGCCTTCACTTCTCATACAAGGCTTAGTAAAGTGCTGCTCTCAAGCAAAAGACTTCAGGAAGACTTGCAAACTTTAAGGTGGACTTCCTTTATGAAGAGGAGGGGAATTGCTTATCGGATCAGTCAGCTGTAATCTGAATCAATCTTAATGAGGAGATTCTGTTAAGATTAAGGTAGTAACCTTAAAAGAAGATGGATGCATTTTTATGTAATACAAGCTGCAAATAGGAGCTGATTCTTAGACTAACAAAATGGCTTAGGTGACAAAGAAAATGATTTATCTTGGATAAAATGTAGCAGAGGTGCAAATGTACTATAGTCTTGATATGTCAGGCTGATATTCACCCCTCTAGGTAGGCCATTCTCATAGTTCCTGTCCTCTGTAAGACAGAAGTAAACAATTAACTGTGCCTTGATGGAGTTTAACAGCTTTAGAAAGAATATTATCTGAAGCTGTTCAGAATTATTGTTCAGATTTAAGAAATGCTGTAGGCTTGTTGTGACTTCCTTGGAACATGCCTAACTCTTCTCCAAAATTAGAAGTTAATACCCAAGTTTTATTCATCATCTAAATAGTCCTCTTTTGTTCCTTTGAAAACAAAGAAATTTGTATTGTCTTCTGTAATAACTTGAAATTAGTAGACCATAATCCTGCTAAGCTTGCAGAACTTGTTTTTCAGTTTGGAATTGGTGGTACACAGTACAGCCTAGTTTTGCATTGCTTTTCATATGAGGGATTTGTTATATGTTCTAACCCCCTGCCCCCCTCCATTTAGACCCAAAGCTGATCGTGTTTGTTACACAAGTAGGTAGTGTCATTGGGCAGAGGAGGTTTTTCAAGAAGTCAAGTCCCATAGCTCCTGGCAAGTACAACCAACCATATGAACTTCGTATAACATGACATCTATGAAAATTCAGACTGGAATTCCTTTTAAAATAATGAGGCTTACAGAAGCTTGCTGTTATACTAAAGTTGTTAAAGTATGAAGAGTTCCTCTATCTCTCTCTGATGCTTAAGATCTCTGTTGCTGACCTTGACAATGTAATGTTACTAGTCACATGTTCTTCAATAATGGAATCAGAGCTCCATTTAAAGGCATTAGTATATGGTTTACTGTTGAATGCAACAAGCTGAACTATCCTAGCAGAGTGGGGTGGGGTTTTTTTGTTTCCACTCGCCCCCACATATATTGATCCAGTGTCTGTCAGGAAAGGTAACAGCACAAATATTTGTGTCCAGTCTGGGGTTGTTGCTCTGTTTTGAAGTGTAGCAGTTAACTGTGTCAGGACCCATGGGAAGACAAATCAGCAGCTTGGCTGGACTCAGTTTATCCTCTTGTAAAAAGGAAGATTATGGGAGAATGTTCAGTTACAGAAACACTAAAACCAAACTGAATGTACACATGTTCCCTGACTACTTTTAGGCTACAGTTATTTTGAACTCTTGACATTAAAACCAGGTTGGAATTGGATGATTTTTAAGGTCCCTTCCAACTCAACCCAATCTATGATTCTATGACTGATAATACACTTCTGAACGCTTAATTCAATAGTCTTCATTGCTAAGTTTTTTTTAGGTTCTTCAGCTTTATGTTGGAATAGTGTTGTGGTGCAGCAGCTGGTCTGAGCTGCTGGATTGTACGAAATGGTACATCTACTCTATGGATCCCTTCAGGCTACTGAAACTGCAACAGCCATTTGAGTGTGCAGTTGCTGTGAGCCAGCTGCCTTCATTTCTGCAGAATTTAGTGGTGGCTTGTACCCAAGCCCCTCATTGTGTACTTGAATCTGAGGTGGTAACAAATATCTCACAGCGCAGTTAGCACTACCACTATGTTAACTTAAAAACTAGTTTAGTGATTGTTTTTATTAGCAGCCTCCTAAGAGGAGACAAGAAAGGTTACAATAAAATAGATCTTCTTTTGTGCTGAGCATATTGTGAATTGCATATAGCAGCTCAATCTTGCCCAGGTTTCTATTGGAAATGTCACATCTGACTTGCAGCAAGGACTAGGGGAAGCAAAGATACAAATTTTACTTTAGTGCTATTTCACTTCTTCCTGTATGGAAGGCATTACTGGAACTTACAAAGTAATGCATGAGACCTGTAGAGAGCTATCAGGCTTTTGTAGAGGCATTTCCTCCAACTTAGCTACTCAGGAGAATTTTTGTATTAGTGGTGAACTGGCAGCATGACTTAAGAAGCCAGTGTTCAAGGAACTGGGAAAAAAATGGTTGTATTGTCAGTGCACCCTCTGAGTCAGGCAGTCGCTTCCAGGCTGTGGAGTAGGATCAGTTTAGGGACCTAAGCACTTCCAGTGGCATAGCAAGGTACTTGAGGTTATGTGTTATGTCTTAAATCAGCTCAGTGCTGCTTATCTGCTGCAGATGCAGATCTACTGTCCATTTTGCAAGAGCCAGGAAAGGGTTGCTGCCAGAAATTGTGGGAGTGCAGAGTCAGGACAAACAGCACTGGCATTTGTACAGTAAAGTAACGAGTTTACTCAGGAGCTGCTGGAGTATACTGCAGCTGGCTGAGAAACAGTGAAATATAAGCTGGCCTCAGAGTTGTCAATTCAGTGTGACTCTTAAAACTATAGGCCTGTCTTACTGTTTCATTATAATTTTCTAAAAGCTACTCCTGAAGGAAACTCTTAAACTGGGAAATCTGTCTTTAGACAAATACAGTGTGCAATGGACTTTGTTCTCCGGACACAGTACTGCAAACCTGTCCTTTGAAGAGATTAGTGACTTGTCTTTACTTCATTGTCTAGGAATGTTTTGATCAGCATAGCTCTAACACCTAACAGCACATGGAAAGCTGATTGCCGTAAGGGATGGTTTTGCTCACTGCACTGGTTTCCACTGCAAATGTTTCTGCTTGGCTGGCTCCCAGAATGGGCTGTCACCAGCTCTGTGTCTGTGCTGGAAACAGTGGGGGAGTGTGGGGGAAGGGGGAGCAAATGGAATAAAAGCATGGCAGCTTTTGAGTGACCCATTGTGAAGCTGTAGCCTCAAATTTCTTCTTCTGGCTTGGTGAAGAGACAGCTACAGATTTATGATACAAATATTTCCGTACTGTTTGGTGATACCAAAAGAAGGTGTGTACTAAAGATTTTGAGAGGGCCTTTGTTCATATGTTCAGCCTCCTACCCCCCAATTATCTTGGCTTTTTGTGGGGAAAAAAAGAAGTGAGTTTGACTTAATGTGTGCAACTGAATGAGAACATTTATTTCTGAAGGTGGTTCAGTTTTCAGTTAAGGAGCAGTATTTTGTGTAGGAAGAAACCTTTCTTCTTGTTGTACAGGCAAGGAATAAAGGACGAAGTCCAACTATAACTGTTCAGGTAGTCCTTGTACCATGGAAATAAGAGCAGTTTTCCCCATGAAAATCCATGTTGTAACCCTGCATCAAACAGTTTTGCTAGTATCTGAAGAGTAGCTGTCCTGGAGAGAAATGAGAAAGTCTGACACTTAGCCCATGTCTTTGCATCATGTCCAAGCTGTGGAATTTAATGTCTGGACTTCATCTTATGCAAGGACAGAGAAGTAAAAAAATGGCTCTATCATGGTCAGTCTTCAATTCCGTTTCTTTTGCAGCTTTAAGAGGAGAATATATCTTACATATAGTCTGCTGGAAAAAAATCTGGGTAATACATCTCATTCTTTTACATCTCTGTCCATTGGGGTTTGCTAATTGCTATTTGAATATACTCACTGTGGTAATAAAATGGCAAAATGTGCAAAGTCTTGGTTTGCAGTTCTAGTGCTCTAATATGAAAGGCTGTCTTACTAGCTCTGATTAGTGTTTCATGAGTTTTAACCCTGCTCTTTTTCAGGGTCTCTGAAAGGTAGCAGGAAAGAGTTCTGGGAGCACAACAAGGAACATGGCAACCCAAGGTATGTAATGCATCACAATTTCTGTTATTAGAATCTAGCAGTTCTAATAAAGGGCAGCTAAATTGGCTCCTTACTCCTCTTTTTTAGCTTTTTGAAGTCACTTGCATTGAAAAATGTGTGCTCTACTACAGTAATTAATACCTTGCCATTGGAGCTCAAACATCCAAATGTGTTTGTCATCATAAGGTCCCTTAAGTAGAGCCAAGTATGTAATCATAATATGTGGAAAATGGAGCCTTTAAGCAGTAAACTGAGACAATCGCAATAGCAGTGATTGCTCTGCCTGCTGGTCAGGTTTATAGATGTCTGCATTGGCTTGACATAAAGCCTTGGTTTAAAACTGCTGTCTCACTTGCAGTGCTACCTGTGCTGCATTGAAGAAGTTGTTTATGGCAGTTTACTTTTGCTTAAAATCTGTGTTATCTCTCGGATTAATACATGCTGGAGTAACTGAACTGAACTTAATTGTTCAACAATGATTTCTTACAGCTGACTTGATGGAGTTGGATATGGCGATGGAGCCAGACAGAAAAACAGCAGTCAGTCACTGGCAGCAACAATCATATCTGGACTCTGGTATCCATTCTGGTGCCACAACAACTGCTCCCTCCTTGAGTGGCAAGGGAAATCCTGAAGAGGAAGATGTGGACACAACGCAAGTCCTCTACGAGTGGGAGCAGGGATTCTCTCAGTCCTTCACCCAGGAGCAAGTTGCTGGTAAGGTCTTTTCTATTACACTGATTTGCTTGGGTGTGCAGCTTAACAATACAGAAAGCTAAATGCTGAGTTATTAGTAGTCTAGAAGATGAGGTTTTGTTCCTGGTTTGAGGCAACGACTAACCTTATTTTTCAGATATTGATGGCCAGTATGCAATGACTAGAGCTCAGAGGGTACGTGCAGCTATGTTCCCTGAAACACTGGATGAAGGAATGCAAATCCCATCTACGCAGTTTGATGCTGCTCATCCAACTAATGTGCAACGCCTGGCTGAGCCATCCCAGATGTTAAAACATGCTGTTGTTAATTTGATAAACTACCAAGATGATGCTGAACTTGCAACCCGTGCAATCCCAGAACTGACCAAATTGTTGAATGATGAGGACCAGGTAGACTTTTTGTTTGCCTCAGCATACTTTATGGGGCTTCTTCAATGACCTTAAAACTAAAAGCTTTCTTCAAATATTTCTGCAGGTGGTGGTGAACAAGGCTGCAGTTATGGTTCATCAATTATCCAAAAAGGAAGCGTCTCGCCATGCCATTATGAGATCTCCTCAAATGGTATCTGCTATTGTACGTACCATGCAAAACACAAATGATGTGGAAACAGCCCGTTGTACTGCAGGTACACTACACAATCTCTCACATCACCGTGAAGGCTTGTTGGCGATCTTCAAATCAGGAGGCATCCCTGCTTTGGTTAAAATGCTTGGGTATGTGAACTGCTAAGATGGTACTCATGTTTTTTAGTTGGTACTGGTAGATTTTTTTTCCTTCATGGATTTTTTTTCCTTCTGTAGGTCCCCAGTGGACTCTGTGCTGTTCTATGCCATTACAACTCTTCACAATCTCCTGTTACATCAGGAAGGAGCCAAAATGGCTGTCCGTCTAGCTGGTGGGCTGCAGAAAATGGTTGCCTTGCTCAACAAGACAAATGTCAAATTCTTGGCCATCACAACAGACTGCCTTCAGATTTTAGCGTATGGCAATCAAGAAAGTAAGGTAAGTGCCTCTGCTACTGAAGCACTTAAAATGAGCAAGTGTGATGTGAATGGCCTGGCGGGCCTGTGTACTCGCCTCCTTATTCTGACTCTTTAGTTGTGCTGGGCTTTTGACCTTGCAAGAGATGAGGGACACAAGAATTATTTGGAAGTGCAGTCATGCTTATAGTGAGACTGAAAAACTTAACTTACAGACCTGACCGGCAGATGTGAACAGTTTTTTAGAGATCTGTAACCTGTAATGGGTGTAAGCCAACAACAGTTTCTACCTACTGACGTAGAATCATAGAATGGTTTGAGTTGGAAGGAACCTTCAACACCATCCAAAGAGGTGGATGTCTTGGGACGTTCCAACCCCCCTGCCATGGGCAGGGACACTTCCCACCAGGTCAGGCTGCTCAAGACCCCATCCAGCCTGGTCTTGAACACTGGAGGGGACATCCACAGCTTTCCTGGGCAGCCTGTGCTAGTGCCTCACCACCCTCATTGTGAAGAGTTTCTTCCTTCATGCACAGGAAGTGACAGATAAATGTTATATTTGCTGTCTTTCAGCTGATTATTCTAGCAAGTGGTGGACCCCAGGCTCTAGTAAACATAATGAGGACCTATACTTATGAGAAACTATTGTGGACCACAAGTAGGGTGCTGAAGGTGTTGTCAGTCTGCTCCAGCAACAAACCTGCTATTGTTGAAGCTGGTAAGTACCCTGTGCCCATGATAACTTAAAAAGTTTTATAGTACTGCAGGATCAGTATTTCACCCAAGAACAAAAGCTGGATTGGTCCTTCAGTCCATAACTAGTTTTGGAGGCATTCAGTATACAGAGGTACCAAAACCAGTCTATTTTAAGTAAGTCTACTGTGCTGTTAGCTGGATGGCTTAGTGGCTGAGCGTTGTCAGAATGGTCCCCTTAGAGTATGTCTAAGTTTAAAAGGTCCAGTCTCGCAGAAAGAATCTCAGGGTTTTCTTCTGTGTGATGATGATGGGTTAGGGCCTAGCTGTATTATGATACTAATGTCAAGAAAGATCCAGAAGCCTGTGAGATACACTCTCAAACTTTAAAAAACGAGAGGACCTGACTGTTCACAAGATGAACATCCTAGTAATGGTGTCAAATCTTGTACCAACTTACAGGTGGGATGCAGGCTTTGGGACTCCATCTCACAGATCCAAGCCAGCGACTTGTTCAGAACTGTCTCTGGACTCTGAGAAATCTGTCAGATGCTGCAACGAAGCAGGTAAATGGCCCTTCTAAGCGATCAGGATGAAAAGGCAACATTGTGAAAGAGGAGAGGCTCACACAATTTTTCTTCCCTCTTTTTTGCAGGAGGGAATGGAAGGCCTTCTAGGAACTCTCGTTCAGCTTTTAGGATCAGATGATATTAATGTTGTGACTTGTGCTGCTGGCATCCTTTCTAACCTTACCTGCAACAACTACAAGAACAAGATGATGGTGTGCCAGGTTGGTGGCATTGAGGCTCTTGTGCGCACAGTTCTTCGGGCTGGAGACAGGGAAGACATCACAGAACCTGCTATTTGTGCGCTCCGTCACCTCACCAGCAGACATCAAGAAGCTGAGATGGCTCAGAATGCAGTACGTCTCCATTATGGACTCCCAGTGGTGGTTAAACTGTTGCATCCACCATCACACTGGCCTTTGATTAAGGTAAGTAATAGTTAACAGCTTTCAGTGCTGAAAACCAGTGCTTTTGGAAATATAACTGTCAAAAATGGTTTCCAAGGTGTTGGAAAATGTAACTTGTCTGATGGGGAAGTTGCTTCAATTGAGCAACTTAGTGTGGTGTCTCTTAGAGTTTTAAACATTTTGGATCAAGTGATTTAATAAAAGAAACCACTAACAGCAAGCACTCCCCTCATGATCTTTCTATTCCCCACTCCCTCTCAACTGCAGGCCACTGTTGGTTTGATCCGCAATCTTGCTCTGTGCCCTGCAAACCACGCCCCGCTGCGTGAACAAGGTGCTATTCCAAGGCTAGTTCAGTTGCTGGTTAGAGCACATCAAGACACCCAGCGACGTACTTCTATGGGTGGGACACAACAGCAGTTTGTGGTAAGTGCCATCAGCCTCGGTTCTTATTTTACTGTTTGATCATTTAATTCTGAATGCTGTAGATAACAGAAATACTGGGTTTACCTACTCTGGCAAGGGAAGTAGTTCTCTACCAGGAAACCAGAAATGCCTATCCTTTTCAGAAGTATGGGTTTAAGAATGCTCTCACAGCTTACTGCTTACTTCCAAGGGTGTTGAGAGCTGAGAATTTGTACAAGCTCTGTACTTATTACCTGTTTAGGTACCAGGTCAGCGTGGCAAGATCAGTGTTCAATTTTTGCCCCATTAAACACAGTAACAAAGGAGAGGTTGCCTTAGCATTAACAAATGGAAGCAATACTTACTAGCACAGGAGTGTAGTTAATACTTGCAGAAGCAGGAGGGGGTCTTTTTGAAACAGTGGTTCAGTAACAAACTTACTTCCAAGCTAATTCAGCTTGTGTGGGTTGGAGGGAAACTGCTGCCAGGTGTGGAGCTTGCAATGAAAGGGAAAAAAAATGAGAACAGTGGGAGGAGTTCCACTGAGATGCTTCACATGCTGAGTTTAGTTGGATAAACTGGGTTGACTCCAAACAGGGAGGTTAAGTTTGAAGGCCAGCAGTAGACAGTGGATATGAGCCCTGTTGGGGTAAGAGGGTGTGTGCAGGGGATAAGTTTGGCTGGTTTTGACAGGGTGATCAGCTTGTTGACAGTTACTTTAGAAGATAGCACGCAATAGCTCAACTTCAGAAATGCTTTTTCTTTCCCTAACTAGGAGGGAGTGCGTATGGAAGAAATTGTTGAGGGCTGCACTGGAGCCCTGCATATTCTTGCACGTGACGTTCACAATCGAATTGTAATCAGGGGCCTAAATACCATTCCATTATTCGTGCAGGTAAGTAGGAGCTCAAGACAATGGTAGTACATACTAGAAAAGTGAGCAAAATGACTCTTATGCTTCCTTGGTAGAACTGCTAAGACAGATTGTGCTGAAGAGCTCATTTCAAGCAGAACTGCTAAAGAAACCCTTGTGTTTTGTTTGCAGTTGTTGTACTCTCCCATTGAGAACATCCAGAGAGTAGCTGCAGGTGTGCTTTGTGAACTGGCTCAAGACAAAGAAGCAGCTGAAGCAATTGAAGCTGAAGGTGCAACCGCCCCTTTAACAGAACTGCTTCATTCTAGGAATGAGGGTGTTGGTAAGTGAACTTAAAAGATGGGTTTTGTGCTTGTGCTAGAAAAGTTGCTAGAAGAATCGACCTCTACTAAAATCATTCTTCCTTTCAATAGCAACATATGCAGCTGCAGTGCTGTTCAGAATGTCTGAGGACAAACCACAGGATTACAAGAAGCGACTTTCGGTTGAATTGACAAGCTCTCTGTTCCGGACTGAGCCAATGGCTTGGAATGAGGTGAGTTGTTTCTTTGTATTAATGGTTCCTTAGGGGAGACCTTGCTTCCAAATCCTCCCTCCTTCCAGCAGTGAATACGTGTAGAGGTCATCAGTGATACAAACCCAGCTTTACACATGGCTGTACCTTCTTTACACTCTCTGTTTGTTCTGGTTCAAGTGAACCTGTGACAAACAACCTTAGAGCTGCTTTTTCTCTTGCAGATGGGCAGAATCCATTCTCTAGTGATGCTAAAGTTTATAATTCTCATTATGTTCATTAGGGTGCAAGGCTTGTATAGAACAACTTTATGTTTGTGCTGCTTGTCAGAACCTAATGAACTCTGAGTGCAAAAACTGAGGAATGAGGGAAGCATAAACATAAAACATATCTTGTGAGGCTTCTATCAAGCAAACCATGTAGCACTAATAATCTTGGGGCAGGAATACAACTTGTCTTCTCCTTAGAACTGAGCTTTCAGACTTGATTATATTTGCATATCTGATTATCCCACGCTGTCTTTCTTCATGCTTAAAGGGCAAAAGTGAATTGAGACTGGAAACAGACTGAGTGCATGGGGTAGAGAGAGGGTTTCACTAAGTGTGTGTCTTCCTTCAGGTTCTTAAGATTCTGGAGTCTAGCTTGTCTTAACTTATATGTGTTTACTAAGTAAAGGACAGTAGCCTTTGTATTATTTTGGTACTTTTCTGCTTTCCCAAAATCTGTATCACAGTAACGGGGGGAGGGGCGGGGAAGCTAAACTGGAATATCTCAGAGATTGGAGTTACGTGATTATGTTATGGACAGGCAATTACCTCTGTCATTGGACAAACTGAGGGAGGTCCGTTCAAGAATTCTTCAATGTGTTCTTGCTGCCTTGGGACTCTCTGAACAGCTGACTTGCAGGAGCTGGGCAGGTGTACCTGAGGAGGAGTGTTTCTAGACCCACCCCATGTTTTTCATTCCAAACCAGAACCTCCTTCCAGTGATCTCTGGATTCCTACGCATAAATCTGGCTGTTACATATTGGATGCAGATGCTTGGATAAAAAGGGATTTCATATTCACAGAAGTACCATGCTGCGGTGCTCACTGCAAGAGTTGCTAAAAAGGGATCTGGGGCAAGCTTCAAAACGTCTTAAATGCAGAATTACTGGTGCTGGCTCTAAAACCTGACATTAAACCTCTTTTGTAACTTTTTGTGTACCTTTAGACAGCAGATCTTGGACTTGACATTGGTGCCCAAGGAGAACCTCTTGGATACCGCCCAGATGGTATGTCTCCTCCGTTCCTCTTGACTAAACTTAAGTTGGATGAAGTCAAGTCATAGATTTTAAAGGAGAACTGCAAATGAGTGAAGAGTGAGTTACTCTTCAGTACTGCAAACTGACAGGCTGATGGGGAACTGCCAGTCAAATAACCAGTTTCTGCAACACCACCGGCAACACTGAAATGGGAGCCATATGAACTTGCGAAACTGGTGTCTCTGGTCTGACTCACGCGGGAGAATCTCCTGCTGAGCTGTTGTTGCCAGAAATCTTTTCAATCCTTTACAAATGGACTTGACAATTCCAATAGAGCAGTTTTTCTTTAAAACAAAAGCTGGTATTGAGTGTGTTATTCGGTAAGTGTCTATAGACTTGAACGCAAGCCTATCCCTAAGGATTGTAAGCTATTTTTGACTAGTTTTTCAGAAGCAAGTCTACAGTCTTGGAGCCTGGTTTTGCTGCAGTATTGTTGAGTTTTAGTACTGTTGATTGTGCAGACTAATGGCTTGGCTGGAATCTGCTCATGCTTCTGACTGCAGTGTGCTTTGTCTGCAGAATCATACTGGAAGGCTGTTTCGAACAATGGAATAGCCATTAAGGGCAAGCAGCAGATTGTTTTGAACTTGGCTGAACTAGAGAAAAAAAAATTAGTGGCTACAAAGATCTTCTCACACACTGATACTTGCAGCTTCCAATGCATCTAACATCTGTTAACATTATGCTTTTTTTCCCTCTGCCACCTTTAACTCTCTTAGATCCTAGCTACCGTTCTTTCCACTCTGGCGGATACGGTCAGGATGCCTTGGGTATGGACCCTATGATGGAACATGAAATGGGTGGCCACCACCCTGGTGCTGACTACCCAGTTGATGGTCTGCCAGATCTTGGCCATGCCCAGGACCTTATGGATGGGCTGCCTCCAGGTGACAGTAATCAGTTGGCCTGGTTCGATACTGACCTGTAAATCATCCTTTAGGTAAGAAGCTCCAACCTTGAATTTAAAAACCGAACAGAAAGAGAAAAACAAATGACTGGACAGAGGACTTGGTTGGCAGGGAGGGATTGGCTCAGTTGGGTCCCAGTGTGCCAGAATAGTGAATAAACGCTCTGGAAACACATGATCAGTACACTCCAAACTGACTTCTGCCGTGAAGTGTGGAAGTAATTAACTAATGTCTTGTGCACTGGCTTCAAGCAGTCTTAATGTGTGAGAACAGCCCTTTTCTCAGCAATGCTGACACCTGTTCTTTTTCTCTTTGCAGCTGTATCATCTGAATGAACTTGCATTGATTGGCCTGTAGAGTTGCTGAGAGGGCTCGAGGGGTGGGCTAGTATCTCAGAAAGTGCCTGACACACTAACCAAGCTGAGTTTCCTATGGGAACAATTGAAGTAAACTTTTTGTTCTGGTCCTTTTTGGTCGAGGAGTAATAATAAAAATGGATTTTGGGAGTGATTCAAGAAACGAAGAATGCACAAGAATGAATTGCAAGATGGAATTTATCAAACCCTAGCCTTGCTTGTTAAAAATTTATTATTTTTTTTAAATCTCTGTAATGGTACTGACCTTGCTTGCTTTGGAAGTAGCCTTTCTTTTCGCAGTAATTGTTGTTAGGTTTTTTTTTAAAGTCTCTTGTAGTATTAAGTTATAGTGAATATGCTACAGCAGTTTCTAATTTTTAAGGATTGAGTAAAGGTGTAGAACACTAATTCATAATCGCTCTAACTGTATTCTGAATAAAGTGTAACATTGTGTAGCCTTTTTGTATAAAAAAACTAGACAGATAGAAATGGTCCAATTAGTTTCCTTTTTAATATGCTTAAAATAAGCAGGTGGATCTATTTCATGTTTTTGATCAAAAACTTTATCTGGGATATGTCTGGGTAGGGGCCAGTAAGAACTGTTTATTTGGAACCTTGTATTGGACAGTTTACCAGTTGCCTTTTATCCCAAAGTTATTGTAGCCTGCTGTGATACAGATGCTTCATGAGAAAAATGCAGTTATAAAATGGTTCAAAATTAAAGTAAACTTTTAATTCACTCTGTGTCAAATTATTTCAGATCATTAAGTGTACTTGTGTGTTAAAAAGCTTCCTGAAAGTTGCCTGGAGGAGGGAAGCTGAGAACCATTTACCTCTTCCCTCCCTCTAAGGAGTAGTTACCCCTTCAGAGCCCCAAGTCCTAATGACACATTTCCTACCTACAGTTCCTTGAGGCACGGTTCTCCTCCTTGCCCTGCTGCCACCTTGGATGGTCAAGTCTTGCCAGATGTGAGGCAGCTACACTTTGTACATGGTCTGGCAGTTACACGCACGCATGAAAAGTGTGTCTCTTCATCTGTGGGCTGTCACGGGTTGGATCAAGATCCTTTGCTTATAAAACTGCCAGCTGGGCCAGTATCTAAACCCATTTCAGTTACTGTGTGAGATACAACCTATACCTAACTGACTTCTCCTGAGGTGGTGCCTGTGTG
The DNA here is from genome assembly GCA_033556795.1 of Tapera naevia. Taxonomy (NCBI): domain Eukaryota; kingdom Metazoa; phylum Chordata; class Aves; order Cuculiformes; family Neomorphidae; genus Tapera; species Tapera naevia. The sequence goes on along the minus strand of JAUMJJ010000033.1, from coordinate 11,463,159 downwards.
ATTGGAGGCAGGGAGAGTGGTTCTTAACCTGCCAGTTACTTCATAGGCTGCACATCTGCAGGGTGCAGCTGTCACCAACCCAAGCCCTTCTACTTCACTGCAGCAGTTCACCAGCAGGTCACAGGAGGTCTTGGCTGCAAATGATCACAGCTCCAGGTTCGGATCCTAAGTTGATGAGAGCTGAACAAAACTATAAAACAGACTCCCCTTTCTGCTTGGAGAGCAAAGGCACTGTGACTGCAGAGGGGCCAAGGCTCACCCAGCTTTGTTCCTCTCCATCACCCTTGTGCAACAAGACCATAACTATAAAACACTTCAAATGATAGCCACCAGGGAGCTTTTCTGCACTTATAGTAACTCCAGCTCCAATTCCAGCTACTGAACTATGAAAAAAAGAGATTGTGATACATTCAATGTCAGAAAACAATTCCTGTAAAACACACAAGGTGAAGGCGTGTTTGTTTACCCTGGGGGGTTTGCCTGCCTCCAGGCACTCTGGAGAACAGGGCTGTCCCAGAGCAGGTTTGTGGCAATTCTGAATAAGGCACCTGTGTTTGGTAGGTGTGGCAGGAAGACAAACATGAAGTCAGAAGAGGTCATAGTACCCGGCTTGGACTCGCTGTGCTTGCTCGGGGTGCATGGAGAAAAGAATTAACTTTACACACTCTGGCATCTGCTAGAGAACACTTGGAGAGTATCGGCTTTTACTGGGCACAGATGACAAACTGTTAGGTTTTCATCTCAGCTGTTAGCAAAGAGCATCCCCAGTCAGGAGTGCTGGCAGCTGGGAATGGCACTCAATAACGGAGCTGGAGCTGTGCAGTGTGAAACAATGACAGGGACATATTCTCACAGAAAAAGCCTGTGCTACTGAGTAAAAAGCTGATAAAGTCTGTCATGGAGTACACGACACGCACAGCCTCCAAAGTGCTCACAGGAGTTGGTTCTGTAAGATGAAGAATATTGCCTTTCTTGATAAAAAGGTATTGTCTAGTGTCAGTAGTAAGGCATGAGGCAACCCCTGAAGAGGAACAGTCAAGACGTTTGTCTGGGAAAAAAAAAATACACAAACATTTCTAACAAAGAGCAGCTTAAGATAGTGAAACACTATGGCTATATTGTGAAATTACTATTTAATTTACACTTTTCAAACTCTGGCTGTCAAATACTTGAGCTACATCACAATGCCAGCAAAGTGAAGTAGAAATCAAGAAGTCATCCTTACAGGGATTTTAAAAAAGCAACTCCCCAAAACCAGTTTCCCTCCCTTCCTGAAGTCTCCCAAAGTCTCACACATGTTCATCCACAGCTTGTTGAATTAGTTACATCTGCTCTGCTCATTTGAAGATGTTCCTGCAGGACTGAGGTGCTGGGCAGCATCCACAACCTGTGCATTCCGATACGCTGGTCAAAAATGGTTCACTTGGTACTCTTCGTGTTTTCGTGTCCCACCGTTCTCAGAATTTCAAATACCAAGGAAGCGATGGCAACATCAGCGTGAGAGCTAGAAATGGTTAACACCTATTAGACATTCTCAGGTGAAAACTCTTTGCTCATATCCCACAATTGTCTTTGTTTACACCAGAAAATTCTTAGCTACTGACTGTCCTCTCTACCCTGCTTTTCTGTTAAGCAGCAACATGTAACCCAGGATTCTGCCGGGAAGCAAACCTTGTGTATAAATGAATTTCAGCTCAAATTCACTGTAACCATTACTTCACTCAATCATCTCTTCTGTAAAAAGAAGATCTGATTTATCACGCCCCTCCCACTGAGTCTACACTCACACACACTTCCACCTTGACAGGAAAATGTGTTTTCATCCGTTTAGTGCTCTCAGCGCAGGAATGCAGCTCCACTCAAGGCAATTGCCCACCTCTTGCAGGGAGGACTGACTGTCCCGACCACACACAATTCTGCAGGTTTGGGACTGAATGGTGGAATCTTGCCCCCTTTGCTTCCTTGCCTAAGTTTTTACTAAACATATTTTGCCTGATTTTTCATTCTGGAAACATGGAACAATGGCTCTAAAACATTGCTGCTAGTCCTCAGAAACAAGTCACGTTTTTTATAGCCTACCATCCCTCATGTTTCACTTAGAAAGGACACTGTAAGACCAATACGCAACTCCCTCTGTTGCTGTGAATAACAAATAGCTCCCAAATGATGCTCCATGTTTTGGGGAACAGTGAGCTTGCTGGGAGCTCCAAATGATCAGTTCACACTATGTAAGCCAATGTCTTAACGAGCAGCAGTTTAACCCAGAAAATTCAGTTATCTGAAACAAATTCACCTTGGCAACTGCCATCACTGAAAAATAAAGGCTACAATCCCACATTTTAAAGCACAGATTCGATTCCACGTAGCTACTCAGCAGAAGGGTTAGTTATGTATTATTCTCAAAACTGCCTGTTCTGACGAGCTTAGGAGCAGGAGTTTGGCAATTCATGGCTGCTCCATGACAGCTGGAGCAATCCCAGCAGTGCCGGTCTCTTGGCATGTGACTGCCCAGCTGGTATCCTTCTTCTGCCATGCAGGCAGAGGGAAAGATTAGAAACCTGCCTGCAAAAAAAATGTGCCAAGCAAAACCACCCCCAATCACTTCAACCCAGTGACAACACGTGGGCGGAAGGGCCTGGGAGTTCAGACAACTCGGAGGATGGCTTAGATCCAGGATCTCACTCAGAGCGTTCTCTAAAACATTTCCAATTCTGTATAATATACAGAGAGGCTTCTTAGTAGGGTTCAAAGCAGAGGTGAGGAGATCAAGTTTATCAGGTCACAAGGAATATTCTGGGAAAGATGCCAAATCAGAGAATCTGGGGAGATAGGAGAATGCCTATGGCCTCCATAAGCAAAATGGCCATTCAGCTGAAGCTGACTAAGCTCGCTAACCCTAGGTTTCTCCTGCCTGCCTATTGCAAATTTACCCATGTCCGAGTCCATTACAGCCCCGAGATGCAGGCTAAATCCCTCTTAGTCTTCCCTGGAGGGAAATGGATGTGTTCCACAAAGGGGAGGAGGGGAAATGAAGTCTGTGAGCTCTCAAGGGCTCCCTCGTTGCTGCTGCAGTGAGGAACCCTGGCAGAGCAAAGGAACCCTAATGCATCAAAACACTCCTCAATGGCATCAGCTAGAGTTTGATCTACTGAGCATCTTCTGTCAAATCAGAGAAAGTACTGTTTATTTTGGGCTCTGTAGTATGTGGCTTTCTGAGTACAGAAATGTATAGATAACAGATAATTAGAGGAAGCCAGAAACGCAGACTTAAAGGCAGAGACTGAGCTGTAATGCTGAAATGCTAAAAAAATAAAGTGAAAACAAGCTCTAAAAGAAGAAAACCCCATCTCTCTACACTGTCATCTTCAGTGGTGGTGCCAGTAACTCCTGTGGGGAGAGCTGACGTTTTATTTTAGTTAGATAATTTAATGTGTCATAGAAAACCCTGTGAGTCAGCAGCTGAATATGCAAGAGGGACACAGACTGTTCTCGACAGGTTTGGTTAGTCCTTGGCGTGCATCTCCTTACACTCACCACGTCCCGACATTTCCTCTCCACATGTGCCCACATCCCCCCTTCTTTCCAATACAGGGTATACCCTGATACGATGTCGAGCCAATTTTCCCAAAGAACTGACCCATATAAAGCCTGCATTTGGGAGCAGAAAGAGCACTGAAAAGGTTATCTCAGTGTTTCAAAACCAGAACTATAAACTACAATTTCTCTATGAATTTTAGTTCAACCAGGAGTGAAATGCAGCCTAAAAGCCCACAGCAGGAGTGGAAAATTTGTTTTGAGGGGCAGAGAACAGTGATTCATTCATTCACATGTTCAACGGAGATTAGATGAGGGGAAGCCTACGGGAGATGAGCTGAGGTTTGGCCAGCTCATTGGGATTAGCACCTCATTTCTTGAAGAGGAGACAACAGCATTCCCCAAAGGTTTGTGCCTTGTCAGAGAAGTCACAGGTATTCTTAAACAAAAGCAGTTCTGTTCTTTAGCTGCACATTTGAAAGTAATCAACTTGCAAGTGCATCAGACACAATTACTTTAAAATAGGACACAAACATCACATTGTGCATCCAGCCCACTCCGCCAAGAACCACTGACCAACATCCGGCTACAGAGGCCAAGTGTTTGGAATAAAATAATATGTTTTAAAAAATGAAAAACTCAGCACGTGCACACACATCGAGCCGTTCTGCGCAGCACCTCGCGGCTCGCCACAGCTGCGGATCAAAGCACGCCGGCACCGCCGCCGAAACGCTGGCAAGCTCTGAATGAGAGGAGGTTGGAGAACAGTGTAAGGGGGTGGGGGGCGGGCAGGGACAGAAACCTGAGAAGCTTGTACTGCACAGAAGGCGATTACAGAAGACCTTCGCAGACAAAAGAGAAAGGAGGCGAGAGCTCTCAGCCCTGGAAATTCCTGGAAGCCTGAGGGAACTCACCTGGTAGTTTGGGCCAGGTTCTCTAGAGTTTGAATAAGAACATCGCCATCATTCTTCAGGCTCTCTGAGCACTTCTCGTTTGAAGTTACCTGGAACAAAAAGAAAGAACTGTTATCAAAGGCTTAGCAAGAAATTCCTCTGCTTTTTTTTTTTTTTTTTTTTTTTTTTTTTTGGTGGGATAGGGGAGAGGGAAAAAAGTTATAGCATTTATTACAATTGTAAATGGAATGTGATATTAAAGAGACCCAAGAGAAAATCCCTTTTACTGAACAGGACTGATTTTTAGGCACAGACCATCTAAAAAGTCTTGGCTTAATTAACAAGATTCACTCTTGTTCTGAGTCCCTGTAAGTGTGTAAATTCACACATCACAGTCTGCCAATCCTCATTTCATCCTTAGTACCACTGCAAATACAAGCCTCATTTAATCAGAATTCCAGGGAGATCTTGGGGAGGCAGTTGCTCTCATTTCTCACTTCAGGGAAAAATAACCAAGCTTGTATCAGCCTTCAGATCAGGACACATGGGATTTCTCAGAGAGGAGCCAGGTTAAAATCACCACAGCATTAGCAGTGACAGCTTTAAATTGTACGGGGGAAGAGTTACATTAGACATTACGAAGAAATTCTTCACAGCGAGAGTGGTGAGGCACTGGTACAGGCTGCCCAGGGAAGCTGTGGATACCCCATCCCTGGAAAAGTTCAAGGCCAGGTTGGATGGGGCCTTGAGCAGCCTGGTCTGGTGGAGGTGTCCCTGCCCATGGCAGGGGGATTGGAACTGGATGGGCTTTATGGTCCCTTCCCACCCAAACCATTCTATGATTCACTTGCCTGTTGAAATTATTCCTGCCCCTCATCAGTCATTAGGAATACACCTGCACAGGACTGTCACTCACTAAATGTCCTTTGTGTCAGGTTAATCCTGATTATAGCTGATTTTTCTGCTGGTGTTTTATCATGCTAATCTGTACTGACCGGTTGATTATTTCTCCGGCCATAAGTAGTACAACCACATAGCTCCAAGCAGCCTCCTGACCAGTTAAGCAGCTGAATGGGAAGGTCACTGGGGACATGACGCGCAGCCAGCATGGCACTGGGGCACAGACAGACACTGAATGCTTTGCAGCTTGCTGAAGGAGCTCTCATATCTCAAAAAAATACTGAGAAAAAGTAGGAGCAGGAGCGTGTCAGCTCCTGCTTGGAAAGGTAAATAAATCTTGGCTGAAGAAAAAGGAAAAGAGGAGGACCAGAACAACTGACTATTTCAATACCGGAGGAGTTAATGCTTGAAACGACGACTTCTAATCCCAAAATCTGGCAAGAACTTTTAAGCTTTAGCGTGCCGTGGCTGGCCCTGTTTGCCATTGATCAAGCATCTGGGCAATACGCCTTCACATCTCTCTCTTAAATTACAAGAGAAGCTGTATTTACAGCTGCCATCCCACCGTAATTTATCAGCAGCGATTCTGCAACAACTGTGTCACTACATCTATAATCATAACATCCTGTAGTTAAACAATAACAGGGAACAGGGATCGGTCTAAAAGAAACTAAACGTATTCTGTGTGTTGGAAAAAACAATGATGCCATTACCTCAGAACAAATCATTGGTAAATCATGATTAAGGGTCATCAAATCTTTTTTATTCTTTTGAGGTTTTTATCTGACCCCTTCAGTTTATATTTCAGTAATCCCGTCTTCTTTACTTGTCACCCATGAAATACAGAATGCTCTGAATGTGAAAACAGAGACATAATAGTAGCAATACAGCTGCAATACACAGAGAAAAGTGCTTTCACCACAAGACATTACTTTTCACTCCTAAAGAGAGCTCACACCTCTACCAAATGCTTCCCTTGACTTCTGCAGCTCATCAGCTGCTGCCTCATTTTTAGGATTTGCCATAGCCTTACTCCTTGTTTATCCTGTGCACTTGAAAGAGAAAGAGGTCATGGAGGGATAAAGGTCACTAAAACCAGCATAAAACTACAAGGTCAAATAAAGGTTACAGATATCTCTAATTCTAACACATCCTAACTCTTGGGTGCTGACACCTGTACAAGCCTCATTGTCTTTTAACAAATTAGTCTTTGTACATTAAACGCAGCCAGAACATTAAAGATATGCTCAACTATAAAATCTTGTAGCAAAAAAAACTCAAACCCTTTAGTTCTAAAACACTGTATTTCAAACAATTAGTCCAACTGAGTCACAACATCTGACTATACGCTCACCTGTGTTGCAGCATGCCTTGTGTCATTATTAAGAATACATTTCTTTGGATACAATGCATATGCATGGAAAGCAGTAGAACAGTTTTATATGCACAGAAATCACAATGGACAGAACAGAAGGACCCATGAGATCATCTACCTCATCCCTCTATTATGCACGTCACTGTTTAGAGCAGCTTTCAGCCACAAGCAATTGTGGGGCTGTGACAGCCATCCAGGGGGACTACTCCCCTCTCTAATAAAAAGTTTCAATAAGATCCTTTCAGCAGTAAAGGTGGAACCACAAGGAGAGAAAAAGTCAGGCCTTTAACAGCATGATCAGCCTGCAGACTTTTCAAATTAAGTCTGAAAAAAAAAAGTAGGGCACATTTTCTTGAGAGCATTGCCTAACAGCTTCACACAGCCCAAGGGGTGTTGGGGAAGAACAGACCCAGCCAGCCAGCAGTGCCACCTGCATGCACAAATGGGGAGCCTGCATGGACAAAACAGGCAGCTGGGGTTTCCATACCCGCTCTCGATCACTAATGTCCAGAAAACCGCTTTCTGTCTACCACCAGACACCCACAGGCCTGGGAGAGGATCAATGCTGTGGTAGCAGGAAAGCTGCAGGTTGAATACAGGGTGGGCAGCCAGGGCCCTGTAGCCAGCTCAGCCGCAGCTGCTTATGTTTTCCTTCCAGTACTCCCATGCTGTTACTTCTCCGACCTAGCAGCATTTCTTTGCCCTTTATATCAGTCTGGGTAGCAGCTCTGATTGCTCCCTGAGTGATCAGGAGGCCTCTCACACATGACAGATTATATCCTGCTTCACATAAGGCTCATGAGAAACATTGTCTGATCTCAGGAATGACTGTTTACTTTCAAAACCCAAGATAAACTTTTACCCATGTTTCTTATTTAAAAATTGTTTTGGTTTTGTCTTCATTTTGTTCCATAGATAAAAATTAATCACGACAGCACATAAAGTCATCAGTACTTCTAGAAATGAATGTATTTTTTACTCAGTTCAGAATCTTTTCCTTCTACTCAGCGTTGCTGTATCTTTTATCCACACCAGTTCTAGTTCCCATTCACTTGGAATTTTAACAATTAGTTTAATTATCTCTTGTAATATTGCTATTTGTTAGGGCTGACTACAACACATATTCAATGACATAATCAATAGCTATTCCTTTAATTAAAAATGTAATTAAACCTCAATTTAGTTGTACACTTATTGCAATTTAAAAAGAATTTCGAAATGGCTCTTCTTTATTAAACTAATAGCCATTCAGCAGCTTTCCTCTCTTCAATTCTATTAGCCAAGGATAGGCCATAAGAAACACCATAATTGATACGTAGAGATCAGTATTTCCTAAAAGTCAAGACAGCTGTTCAGGTATTACAGCACTGCTGAAGGTGAGTGCAGGAAAAGATACAGTATGAAACATTCACTGGAGAATTGTCTTGGTTTCTTAGTCTAAATACAAATTGTTTTTGCACTTCAAGTTTTGAGAAAGCATGGAAACCTGAAAGCACGGAAACCTAAGGGACAATTATTTTCTTAGGGCTGGTTTCATAACACTGAACTACTTTCTCTGATTAGTCATAACTCGCATTTTGTAATTTCTAACTGAGTTAAATGATCTAAGTAGTAAACTATTCTCTCATGTTTTGAAAAGAAAGAAATTCTGCTTTGTTGAGGATTCAAGTAAACTGTAAGTTTGATGTCTGTGATGTAAACTGTGAAATAATGCAAAATATTGATTGGATAAAAATAAGGATTTTTAATTTGAAAATTCTTTTGGTTGAGGAAAGGCCTCAGGAGCATATTTAACTGTACTTCAACTGTTATCTCCTCAAATAAACAACTGCTGGAGATGTTTACCATTTCCATGCTCAGTGGATGCTATTCTACAAGCCATCATCGTGCCTGAATACACAGATATAAGCAAGGCATTTCATAAATGCTTCTTCTCATAAATCACCTTTTTCTTTTTCCCCAATATGTTCAATATTTTAACCTCATGAAGTCAGGCTTCCTTACTTTTTCCTCAAAATTTAATAGAATTAAGCTAAATACCTTTGCAGGATTAGTTAGCTCAAGTTCTTGTTCAACTTTACCAACACTGTCTGAGAGCAGCTGCACAGGTAACACTGCAGCTGCTGGGGGCTGGTTTATCAGAACCACCAGATACTTGTAGGTCAAATAGTAGCATCACTTGAATATTGACCATGCTTTAAATAACGTACCACTTATCCCCAGTTGGAGGCTTCTCTGTGAATGGGAAATTGTATCTTCAGCTGATACTGTGGCAAAACCATTCACCAGTGTATTTTTTTTCTGTACACTAACTGGGTCCCCATGTAGGATACGAAACATAGTTTTTAAAACTGAGTTTTCAGAATAAAAAAATTAAAGAATTAAGCACACTTCTATTACCCTCTAGACCTTATTTAAAAAAAAATCTTGATAGTATGTGCTGTCCCCACCATTTAAAATGTGCATCTCAGACTTCTCATCCCTGTTTCCACCTTGAGCTGGCTAAAGGCACTGTCAGCAAGACACAGAGCCTTCATCCCTACCCAAAGCTCCTGTTTCAAACGCCATCTGGACTGTTGGTGACTGAAAGTTGGTGGCTACTCACAGCTGCTTTGTGTGACCTTATTCCCATCTTTTAAGGAACAAATCACAGTATCACAGTATTATAAGGTTGGAAAGGACCTCTGAGATCATCAAGTCCAACCTATAACTCAACACTAACACCAACACTAACACCAACCATCATCTAAACCATGGCACTCAGTGCCTCATCCAGTCTCCCCTTAAACACCGCCAGTCGGCAACTCCACCACTTCCCTGGGCAGCGCATTCTAATGGCCGATCACCCTTTCAGTGAAGAACTTTTTCCAAACATCAAGCCTAAACTTTCTCTGAAATGTCACAAAATACAGCAGTGTCCAAAACATCACTATAGCTGACGTAAGACAGCCCAAAAAATAAATGAGGCACAATGCCTGGGCTGAAGAAAACCTTCCAGTGTTGCAGCACACCCTTCCTTATCCCAGGGCATTTAGTAGTACTTTTCCTGACAGGCTGTCAGTGCTGAGCTATTCACAAGCACTGCAGTAATCAAATAAAACACATTACTTGGTTTGTCATTCACAACACATGACAACATGGCCAGAAATACATGTCCATTCCTTTTTAATGGAGGAGCACAATAACCAAGAATATACTGCAAACAGGGACTCGTTTGGGTGAGCATCTGTGTGAAATAAAAACAAGAGATCCATTGATCGTGTCCAAACTTACGAAATATAAATATTTGTCATTATAAATCCCTTTACAAGCATACAGATTAAGCTGGCAGTGCCAAGAGGAGATATGTCAAATAGATCCATCACTTCCCATGATGGATTAAATGGATCCATCACTTCTATAGGCCGGCATGCTTACTTACTCTTACAAAGTAACGTAGCCCTACCTTTATGTAATGGATCATAGAATAGTTTGGATTGGAAGGGAGCACTAAAGGTCATCTAGTCTAACTTTCTCTGCAGTGAGTAGGGACATCTTCAACACCTGCTCAGAGCCTTGTCCAACCTGACTTTGAATCTTCCAGGGATGGGACATCTACCAGCTCTCTGGGCAATTTGTTCCAGTGTTTCAGCATACTCATTGTGAAAAAAAAAAAAAAGTATTCCTTATTTCTAATCTACATCCACCCTCTTTTAGTTTAAAACCATTATTCCTTGTCCTAACGCTACAGGTCCGACTGAAAAGTCTGCTCCATCTTTCTCATAAGCCCCTTTTAAGTATTGAAAGGCTGCAATAAGGTCTTGCTGGAGCTTTCTCTTCTATGGGCTGAACAATCCCAACCTTCTCAGCCTGTCCTCATATGGGAGGTGTTCCACCCTTCTGATCATTGTTGTGGATCTCCTCTGGACCTGCTCCTTGAAAGGCCAGACCCAACAAAGCATTTGAAGCCTATAAAACAGAGGCTGTAATGATTACATTTTAGGTGTCAGCTCCTAAGGAGGAATCCCGAGCAGAGATCAGGATTGGGATCCCCCTGTGCAGCGCATGGAGGGGGGGTAGTTGCAGAAGGTCATGCAAACCTGCACGTTAAATGTAAAGCTCTCCAAATTTCCTCTCCTTTCTGGAGCTCAGCTTGCTAACACAGCAAATGAAAACTCGTAGTCCACACAACAGAGACCACAACTCCAACCCTTTTCTCTGTGTTCCCACAGCAGACCATGGGCTCCCATGTTCTCCTGTAGTCCTCTCCACTTTTCTAGCCTAGTGAAGGTCACATTTTTTGCTGCTGTGGCACTGTTTCCACTAAATGGGGAGAGGCAGGGAGGCTTGGATTGTTCCCACGCAGTGAGTGAATAACATCACACATGAAAACTGCCAGAGAAGCAAGAGGCAGCACTGCTCTCCAGGTCAGAGAAGTTAAGTGTGAACTCCCACTCATCAAGGGAGTGCTCGAGCTATTGGGCCGATTTGATATCTGTGCCAGGAATTTCTTTTTAAAAATAAAAGCAAAAGAATCTAAAACAGCATCAAAAAATCCCAGCTATCTACAGTGGTCTTTTGTGAGGTGTTTAATCTGGCACTGTTAGACCTGCTCTAGGCAGGCCCATGGGACTGGACCCTTCAAAGCACTTGGGTGCAACTAATTCACAGGTTGTTTAACGAAAAATATTGGTAGTTCTTTCCAGTAGCAGAGAAACAGCTGAGGACAGTGTGCTCACAGTCGCAGAGACATTGCACACTTGCTAGGATGGCCACAAGTTATTTTTGCTCTCCATAAGGTACAAGAGCTCATTCTAAAAGGGTAAAAACCTTCCTCACTCCCCACCATCACAGCGTGCTCCCTTGCTACTCATCTCTCTACACACAGTTCAGCTGGAGAGAGACAGACACAAAACATCTGTGTGGGAAGAACAAATCAAGTCAGACAAGTTATATTTATGTTACTAATTGCCAAGTCATTTGAACAGGCCTGAGCAATGTTGCCGGACCATAAAAACAAGAAATGAAATATACAAAAGCATGAGCATTCCAGGTGTGCTTTGGCAAGCACAATGCAGTCAGGGATTGCAGACACACAATTACAAAGACTTTGTGGTCTTCAGATCCTGCAAATACATGTGAAAACAAGCAAGTATCTGTGACAAAAAAACCCCACCCTACATCAGACAGCTTAGCTCTGATTTTAGAGTTCAAAAATCTTTTTTTCCCCCTCTTTATTGATAAAATTCTTGTTCCACTGAAGTCAGCAGCAAACTACTCTTGACTTTGATAAGGCCAAGATTTCATTCAACATGTTTTGTTTTCTTCTTTTCTTCTAATTTGTATGTGCGTGCAGGTTTACTCTAAGTTCAAAGCCATTTCCAACGTAACATGGAAACGTATCAGTTTTCTGGCAGTGTGAAATCCTCTCTGTCTCAAGGACTATTCACAGAGAAATGAGGAATGTCTTCCACACTCTATATAATGGTTAATTGATTTGAGACATTTCTTGACACCTTCCACTTTGAGGCTATTCTCTGCCCTTCAGCATATACATAACACACACAAAGGCATGCTCTGTGACTGTTGTAAAGTTGTAAAATTACCAACTTTAAGTAGTATTACCCAAGCATAAGCAACGATTCATAAGGTAATTATTGAACCAAAGATCATTCTCTGTTTGTTTGATTTTTTGATTTGTTTTTTATTGCAGTCAGTGTTCTCAGCTTGCTTTCAGGAAATACAAGATGTCTATATAATCCAGAAAATATTCATTATCAGTTTCCATTCTCTGGAACTAGTGAGTTTAAAATACTTGATGTAACAGAACTGGATAGGGCAACCTCTTCACATCCATTAGAATCAGCTGTCCACAATAACTTTATTAGCAAAAGTAAACTGCACTCCTGTCTGGTAAAAGGTGTCTCACAGGAGACTTCCACATAGGGTTGACAAGTTATGCATGCTCATAAGCCAGTCCAACATCAAGACGACATTAAAAATAAACACTTGCCACCCTGTTGCTGGCGATCGCATCTGCAAACACAGGTTCATCTGCCATCTGCGTAGCAATGACTCCCTGAGGTACTGCTTCAGACCAGCTTCACTCCCTCCAAACAATGATCCCAGCATCAAACATCAGCTGTAGCAAAATGGGGCCAAATACAGAGCTTACACAAACCACACAAGCCCCTTCAATGCTTCTTCCCACGGCTCCCATGCAGCCACCTGTCTTCACTTTGCTGGATCCACTAAGACCACCACCTCTCAGGTACACCTTACTCTGATGGTCTTGTATGACTTAAAGAAGGAAAGGGAAAATCCACTAAAATTTTAATCCACAGCAGGCTCAGATCCTACATTTCTGTTCCTTTAGGAGCTATTATAGAGGTTCCTGGTTGTCTTAGAGCAAAAAATCCTAAAAGCAGTTATGGACACACACTGTAAAACATCGAATGGATTCTTTGCGTATCTAGACTTCCTCCCAAGTTCATCATTCTCTGATCTGAGCAAGCTCTCATCTTAAAATGTCCTTCAAGTCTCTCTTTCCCTTGATCTGCTTTTCTCCTAAAATAGCTTCTGACAAGTAACTCCCAAACCCTCTTAAAAGTTGATTTCTGGAACTCTTTTTTTCAGTGCTACTGTCTTTTATGGCCTAATAGTAATTAAACTTGCGAATAAGATCTCTGGATTTCAGCATCTGTCACGCCTTGCATTTCCCTGTAAAAATCACAAAACAGTCTGAGTATAAAATTTTTTTTGGAGTTACATCCAACTTTCATCAATACACTCCACAGACTAGAGATGGTCTTCCTTTCTTTCCATGTTCATCCAGTAAGCTGAATTTAGATCTTTGACTGTCATATTTCATGCTATGATGACTCCAGTAATTTCAAGTATCTATATGCTTGTAAGAGTAAGAATCATCACTAGAAATAATTCATCTTCTCACTATTAGGAGAACAGGTGATACCTAAAATATATTGGAATGTGCTGACTTTCAAATCGCAATTACTACACAGGGGAAGTATGCAAGCAATCAAGCAATTACCAATTTCATAAATGCTTGCATATATAAGGACACAAACACTTGAGCACCCATGCCTGTGATGCTCAGTTGAACTGGCAAAAGCCCTAGGAACTGCCAAGCAGTCAGGAATTTGAGTTTTAATGCATAAAGTCTCCAGAAAGGAAGAGCACTAACCTGATGTTGTCCCTTGTTCTTTAAAACGCTCCTCATAAAGATAAAAGGCCACTGCCTTGATGAAAGCAGTAATGTGAATATGTGCTACTGAAGTTGTCCTTATGCAGATCCACTGGTGCAATTCAAGTCTGCTCTAATATGCAAAATCCTTAGTTTCCCCCACGCAGAACCTTTATATGGCAATGATTAACTTTCACAGATGAAAATTATAAAGCTCATGCTCACATGGGTTATAATCTGGACTCAAACACAAGACTCCAACAACTAAAAATCTGTACAAAATAATGTTTTAGGATTTACCATTCCAAGAATAGTAGGAATGTGATGAGTCATATTAAGAACTAACACAGATTATGAAAAATACATACTTAAAAACGTGGCAAACCCTTGTTAGAAAATCACTATGAACTATGATTTCCCACTAAATGGTAGAGTATTAAACCTTAGTTCCTTTGTAGCTCCTACAGACTTTGTTTCTATGGACACATAAAATTTGGACATAGAACCCTTGAGGTTTTCATTAAGTCCCAAACATGAAGAGTCTTTCATATAGTGAAAAAAAAAAAGAAAAAGAAAAAATGTCTGAAGATTTTTTTATTGGAGGACAAAAGTATCATTATATTTATGCAAAAAGCAACTAGAAATATAAATGAGTGAATGGGGATATAAGTCTATAAAACAATTCTGAGGAAAATTATGCTTTATGAAATGGTTCCATTTCCATAAAATTGTAAAAACTGTCATAAAAACAAATTGACTTCTGAAATCGATGCTTGCTTATTGTCGTGTGACAGATGGCTCTGACTGCCTGGCAGAGAGCAAACAGCTACCTAGTTGGTCCTCACTGACCTCAGAGAGAATCATTTTGGTCTATTCACATTTTTTACTTAACAAGAGCAGTTGTGTTTAAGTATTTTTACGGCAGGTAGTAAGTCATCCACGTGCAATTACAGAGAGGAGGTCAAAAGGAAACAACAGTGATGAGCCCAACAGATGACACAGCTAGGTAATCTCAACAGTATTGCACTATGTAAAATTACAGTGCACTGAAACACCACATGAGTCTGGCAATCTTTTTGTGCCCACAGAAAGAATGAATTAGGACTCCTTAATGAAAACAACAGTGATAGTCACAGGGAATTACCCTGGCCTTGAATTACGAATCAAATAAACAGGTTGCAGGTTTTCAGACAGCTTCTTGTACCTACTGATAATCATACTGGGCTCCCAGTACTCAAATACCAGTATAGTGCCGATTGTTGTGGGAGTGGTCTCAGAAAACATATGTGTTCCAAACAAGGGTGTAAGAAACTTCCCCAGGAACGCAAGTCTGCAGTATGCCACCCACTGGCAAAAAGATATGGTGTTTTTGCTGCTCTCTGAAACTAAAGACCAGTTGGCGGCCGGTCACCAGTGGTGTCCCTCAGGGATCGGTATTGGTCCCGTCCTGTTTAATATCTTTATTGATGATCTGGATGAGGGGATTGAGTCCATCATCAGCAAATTTGCAGATGATACCAAGCTGGGAGGAAGGGTTGATCTGTTAGAGGGTAGGATGGCCCTACAGAGGGACCTGGACAGATTGGAGAGCTGGGCCGATTCTAATGGGATGATGTTTAATAAGTCCAAATGTCGGGTACTTCATTTTGGACACAACAATCCCATGCAGAGCTACAGACTGGGGACAGAGTGGCTGGAGAGTAGTCAGGCAGAAAAGGACCTGGGAGTGATGGTGGACAGGAAGCTCAACATGAGCCAGCAGTGTGCCCAGGTGGCCAAGAAGGCCAATGGCATCCTGGCCTGCATCAGGAATAGTGTAGTAAGCAGGACCAGAGAAGTTATCGTCCCCCTGTACTCGGCACTGGTCAGGCCTCATCTTGAATACTATGTACAGTTCTGGGCCCCCCAGTTTGGGAAAGATGTTAGGATACTGGAATGTGTTCAGAGGAGGGCAACGAAGATGGTGAGGGGGCTGGAGCACAAACCCTATGAGAAGCGACTGAGGGAGTTGGGGCTGTTTAGTCTGGAGAAGAGGAGGCTCAGGGGAGACCTCATTGCTCTCTACAACTACCTAAAAGGAGGTTGTAGTCGGGCAGGGATTGGTCTCGTCTCTCAGGTGACCAGTGGCAGAACAAGAGGGCATGGACTTAAGCTTCGTCAGGGAAAGTTTAGACTTGATATGAGGAAAAAATTCTTCACTGAAAGGGTGATTGGCCATTGGAATGGGCTGCCCAGGGAGGTGGTGGAGTCACCGACCCTGGAGGTGTTTAAAGGGAGACTGGATGAGGCACTGAGTGCCATGGTTTAGATGATGGTTGGTGTTAGTGTTGGTGTTAGTGTTAGGTTATAGGTTGGACTTGATGATCTCAGAGGTCCTTTCCAACCTTGTGATACTGTGATACTGTGATAAAGGCAGGTCCCATGTTTGATTCTGCCCTCCTATTGATATCATTAAGAAACAGCCATTACAGATTGACTGAATAATATCAGTCACGAAAACAACCATCAACCAAAGTGGCATTCCAAAACTGTACTTAATGCAGACGCAAATATACTTCCAGACTTACAGTATTTATTCCAAATAAACAGAATAAGATTTAATATAGAATGACTAGTTCAACAGGCCAAGTTGTGTGTAAGCATTCACAGTTACTTCAGAGGTCAACCCCACTCGCTGCATCTCACACTGTAGATAACTAGAAGTCATCAGTACGTTCATGTTCTGATTTTTGTCAACACTAGCTACATCAATTTGTGTTTGGACTCCACTACCTTCACCCTTTATGAGCCCTGCTGTTTTAGGAATACCAAGAAACTAGTGATTTGACCATTTCATATCGATTTTCCTCTCCTTAACTCAATTCACGTCTACCTGCACTTGGCTATCACAGTTCATCAGTGACTGGCAGGAACAGACTCCTGAATAGCTTCCCTATGCTTTTATCAATTCATTGAGTTCCAGCTCCAGATAGCCTGTGCATAAGAGAAACTCACCTGTTCCCAACATAACACCATTTTACTGTTCTTTAACATAATAATTCAAGATACAGATGAATAAAAACACTGCAGAGTTTCTTTGGTAGAACTGCAAAAACAAAGGAGCTCTAACACAAGGTTAAATGATTTACAGCAAATCTTGTGAAGATAAGTCACCTTTTTCTCTCAATACAGTGCTGTACAGTCATCCTCATCTTTTCTTATCAGCTGCCATCTCCAACATGTGCGAGAAGTGCTCTTATTATGGTAGGGAGCAAAAAGGATCAAGCTCTTCAACCTTGCAATTCTCTATCAACAATAAAAGAAAAAGACACAAAGACTGCGAGTCCAACATGATGTCACTAACTAATGACTTGAATGGCAATGTACTGCTTTGCTATTAATAAAAGAAGTCAACGAAGACCAAGGCTCATTTTATATAAGGGTAAACTCAAGCAGCTTGTAATTCATCCCTGACAGTATAAAAAGAAGGGCAACACACGACAACTCTGTGTAATACTTCATCGCAGATGGAGCGAGGGGAGCGAGAGCAGCTTCTCTGCAGCTAGTATGGGAAGGACAATTTTGTCCTATTGTAGTTGCCCAGTCGTGATCACCGAAGTGGAACAAGGCAAGAAGGAATACATCACAGTGTCAAGAAATGAATGGAGAAGTTAAAAAATGTCTGCTTAAATTGTTCATCCTGTCTATGTAGAAGGCTCTGTCTGGCACTGTTACCACAGATACTCCAGCTGCTCTTCTCCATTGCATAGTTAAACAAATTTAGCTAAATTAAAATCATGCAATTAAGTAGAGAGTCAAAAGTCACAAGTACTTGAGTTAAAGCAGTTTAAGAAATTACCAGCCACTTAGCTGGAAGGAGAAATCTATGTATATATGCATCCACTAAAAGGCAACGTTAAGTGGGCTGGCTTCAGTCACTGCTGTAGGTGATTTACAGTAACCCTTTTACATCATGCTGTAGAAGACTGAGTTGCCAGTCAGCTGTATTGTCTCAGGGGAGGTAACATTCATGTCCAACTAAGCAAGTAACATCTCCCTCAACTTCTTTGCCTTGTTAGCACCAGGACAGATGTCCTTATTTTAAAAGCTTGCTAAATGTTAAAATTCAGAGCAAGAAATAGCTATCAACAGAGGAAAGATGATAGCAAAAAAGATTTTTAATGCATCCTTATGTTTACAAAACATATTAAAATTGAGATTAGTTATGACATCCATTCGTCATGTTGTCGAAGAGCCTTCACAAATGGGTTTGTCGGGTTTAGTTGCCATGATTTAAAAAAAAAAACAATCAACCAAAACATTCACTGCCCCAGCTGACTGCTCTTGTCAGAATGAAGGGGAGAACAAGATCCCTGTTTATACCTCACTTGCTCTGGTTCACAACTTATCCTATTAGCTTGAACAGACGATGAAGGTGGGCCTGCACCAACATTTGCCTGAGATGCGTTTCCAGTTCTGTTGTGTAGGGACAGCAGAGAGGCAGGACAGTGAAGCAGAGGTGGTGGTGAAGCAGACAGGGCAGCAGGATCCACTGCTGCCAGCATCTCAGAGCATTAAACATGAGCTCACAGACCTTTGTCATTAAAAGGTGGAGATAAGGAGGTAGAAAACTAGAAAGATAAACTTTCAGTGAAGGAGGACCACAATAAAGGAGAGTCTGTCCTTCCATAAACACAAAAGCTGCTGAATTCCCAAAGAAGAAACCCTTTTTCCTATAGGAAGTAAACAGTTTAATTTGGATAGAAGAACATTCTCTGGAAGACAAATGGACTGTTTCTCTTTGTAACTGTAATACAGCAGTGACTGACCTTTGCATCCTCGTTTTGATGCTTATCTTGAACAAACAGCCTAGAAGTCAATGTCAACAGAGAAAAAAATAGCGAAATGACTTTTCTTTTAAAGTGCAGAGCAAGTCCTAAGGAAAATTTTAATAAATATGAGTCCAGCTGCTGTGGGTGAATGTTAACCAGCTTTGTGATGCAGTGTTTATTTGGCCATGAAAAGCTAGCTGAGACAAGTTAAACTTCAATCTTGAATTACATGACGAAGTCCTTCAGGGAGAAAATGATCCTTTGTAGCTTTTGTTCACTGAAAATATGTTATATTTCAGTATCAGCAGTAGAACAAACATTTTCTTATTTTATACATGCATCAGCTTTTTGTTTTTATCTCATGAGTGAATTTAACGTTCAAGGAACGGTTACCAGTGACTAAAGCCAATCCTAGTGAATGCAAGAGTTCTGATAAACTTCACCCATGCTGATCAGGCAGTGAACCTTATACCTGGCTTACAGCACCGCCACTTCTGCAGCCTTTGCTTCAGTTGAATAGACAATAGTATTGAACTGTGAATAAAGCTGCTACCAATAACCCAGCTTTCAGCTATGATCTAATTGGGATGTGAACCGTATATTTTTTCCTCTCATTTTCTTTTTGACTATGAGAAAAAAATTATAAAGTACTATTATCACATGTTAATATTCATAATAAATACACACAGGTTCCAAACAAAGCATTTCTAACTTAATAAAGCAGCTTTTTTTCTCTTAGAGATTTAAAGTTGAAATTCCTCAGACATTTCTGCTGATGCACAGTTAATGACATCATTGTTTTGCATTGGCTATTGCACAACTACCACGAACAAGGTGTGCCTTAAAATTAGATGTTGCAGCCCTTACACTTAACCTGATTAGGTCAATAATCTCAATATTAACAGTTATGGAAATGAAAGAAGACTGTTCTTTGTTAAAATAGAAGTCGTTATGTACTCTTACACTGCATTCTTCTAAAAACATGGGACTAAATGTTTTCAGATGCAGAATGAGCATCTGGATGTCTGCCACAAGGTACTACCTTTTGCTCCTGTACGCACTGTGGCTGTCAATCTTATAACTCTGTCCTCCAGGACAAGGTAAATGAGTCACATCACCAAACTTAATCACATCACCACACAAAGCTGATGCGATGATCTCATTACTGTTCCAGGAAAAGGAATAAACTCAATTCCTATTCACACCAGCAAATCTAGATTTCAGCAAAGACCTACAAAGGCCTTGACCACATAACAGGGAGAACAAGTAACATGAGTGGCGCCCTATTAAGGAGACCATGAACGTGAGATAGTGACATTGAGACTTCTAAAGAAAGTCTCACTGCTTATGTCAGAGGTTTGGTATTTTTTTTTAATTTTAAGGGAGTTCTGAAGTTCAGCCAAATCTATGATCCTTTTTGGTAAGGAACCTGGAAGTTACCTTCAGGTCAGGTTAAAAATAATTTTGTACATAAAGAAGAGATTTATTGCAGTACTTCAAGCACTCAAATCAATTTAAATTAGCTGGGAGGTTAATTTTGAAGTTCTTCACCCTTTTTTTTTAATATTGTATTTAGATTATTTTCTAGCATAGTATAAGACATGCAGAAACAAAATCTAAAATGACTAAATCTGACTTAAAAAGAATACCTGTCTGATCAAAGCCTTTAGTTCACTCACCTGTGGGGGTTTTTCTCGTCTTTTTTTTTTTTATAGAACTAAATAGTAGGAAAAGGCCTTATCTTCCTTATCTTCTAAGAGTTTCACTTAAAACTGATTGCTTATAAAGATTTCAAGAATGATTTGGTTTATCATTCTAAAAGAGCACCCTAGGGGCAACTGGGTGGATCAAGGGATTGCTAATGAGACATCAAGTCTTTCACATCTAAACTGCTGATTTAAATTCAATCCAAGGTAAAAATTCCCCAACTTGTGGACATCTGATGATTTGTAAGAAATTAGGTGATGATCTCACTCTATGCTTAGAAGTTACATGTTTTAAAAGCACTAAACTGCCAGCAAAATTGGCACTCTTTGCAGTGAAATCAAGGAATGAACTAACAATGACACAATTTAAATTAAATTTTATCCCTCAATATAACAATATAACACAAGTCTTTGGCTTTCTGAATCAGGTTTATATCACCATTACTTTCCCCAACCTTTCAAAATAATATTTTCAGCTTCTAAGACTACCAGAGTTAAATCTAAATAAAACAGTCTGGTAAGGTAAAAATCACTATTTAACTTCCAAACTAGCTATATTGGGCTTTAATGACATAATTTACAGAAAGGGCAGTGGTAGATGTTAATGGGTGACTCGGACAATTTTCTATTATGCTCTTCCGCAGGAGTAGTCATTATCACATGTCAGTTGTTCAGAACATAGCACTCTCTAGTCCTCCCTCCTATTTAATAAAAGCAAATTAATAATTCCCAATCATTTATATACCCAGCGAATTTGACCCTAGTTTCACTCACAAATTACAGTAAAAGTATCATTTTAATTAACTTACTAGTCATAGCTGTTCTACACGTGTTTTGTTTGTCTGAACATACTTCAGCCTATGAACTATTTGTAACTCTTACAACTGTGATTCTCTATTTCTGGGATTTGTGACACATCAATAGTATGACATACTACAGTTTCTCTTTGCTGACTACTGGGTCAGACTGAGAGGCCACCTCCTAAGCCTAAAGCTTTCTGCTCTTGGTACCTGACATGATTATCTACCTCACATAGCTATCGCACAGACCAAGCCCATAGCCAGTACAGTGAGAGAGACTGACCTTACCGGCACATGGATCAGTGGGTTGGGCACACACCAATAGCCACGGCAGCTGCAGAGCCTGCTCCCCTTACTCAGCCTTCTTCCTTCTTTTCTTCCTCCCAGACAGTACTCCTTCCATCCCATAACCCAAGCCTCTGCAGGAGAAGTCCCGTAGTAATTACCAGGCATGCCAGAACTACCAAAGCATGATACAGTCATCTGCTGTTGGCACTGCATGGAATTGAGGAGACTAAAGGAGTCCTTTGTTGTGTCTTTCAAAGGATCCTTCTACCAATTGCATTGCTCTGTCAGCAAAAATAGCTTCTTCCTGTTCTAGGTCCCAGGGTAAATCCAGAGAGATTGACCCTTGGTCCAGGAAGACAAAATATGGTCCCTTTAAATAATGGAAGGTGTTGAGCATCCACAGATGTCTCCTTTCCCTCCACAGCACCATCAAGAATCTCATGTAGGCTCTAAGATTAGAGCAGGTATGCACAGCGAGCCAATGCCATCAAACACAAGACAGGTTCCTCAGCAGAGGGACACCACACTGTGTGAAAGAGAGCACCTTGAGAGAATACACCATTTCTTCTGCTGATCCATTCCTAACTCTCTTCATCTTGTGCACTGCCTTCTGGATTCTGCTCACCCCAAGCCCAGTTTTGCTAGTCATCCCTCCACAGACACCTAATGAGCAGGTGCTGGAAGTTTGTCCTAGGGGACAAACCCAGCAAATATAACTCATGACAGGGGTAAGGCTCCGTCACATCATTAGAATAGGTCACTGATGCACCCACAGTTCCATCTCCCAAGACAGCCTGAGTGTAGAGACAGTCATATAGAGGAGTAATATCACCATCAGCAGTCTTCTCACAGTGTCATTGGGGGAGTCTTGGATTTGGTCCTCTTGGGACACGGTTAGTGAGAAGGAAGAGACTGCCTTATTGGATGCCAGACAAAAACCTGTTCTGAAGATATAAGCACTTGGCTACTACCTTTCCAGAAAATTAAGGTCTTGGGTCTGACTTTTGTCACCTAAGGAAGGGATGAACCCCTGCCTTCCCATTATGTCTTCATCTATATGCTGAGACAACGCCAGCACTCAGTCTTATCTTCCCTGCCAAAACTTTCTCCCACATCTCCAGCTCTTCCCAGTCTCCACGCTGACTATTGGTGTCCAGTCCCACAAAGCTAGGCAAGTGCTAGAATGAATAGCATCCAGAGAGAAAAGGTGTATGTAGAGAGCCCTTTCTTCTTACATTTCCTGTGGATCTGAAAGAGGGTGTCATCCTCAGACAGGAGGCTGCTAACATCCTTCTTGGTGCCCTTGTACTTTTCAAAGGAGTAGATGTATGCACATGCTCCAATTTCCCTCCCAAAGGAGCTGGATATGGCATCAGAGAAATGCGTCTCAGATCCAGTGGTCTGTCTGGACCCAGACTTTACCCTCTTTCTCCTTTCATTCAATACACTAGGGGGTAAGGCATGTGCCTTCAGGTTTTAAAATACCTTGCATCAGATGCCTACTTGCCACAGCCCTCCATCAAATAGCCCTTTTCATGTTGCTGCAGCACAAGGACTGGCAAACACCTTCTCTACATCCCAGCATCTTTACAACGAGGAAAAGACATAATTTCCTCCCTATCAAACAAGCCCAAACTTCCAAAAGGCCTCTACAAAGCCTATGGCCTCTGACAGCCTATTTTAAGAATAACCACAGGTTGACCTTGGCCAAAATTAAGAGCTCATGACCACTACACACACCAGGTAGCAGTCCATGAAATGGGCTGACCAGCTAGACCAAAGTTCCTTAGTGGCCTCATGGACATTTTTCTTGGACCAGTGTTCTGCAAGCCCTAAGACCTATAGAGTTAGGATGATTTTTTTCTTCTATGCATTATTCAGTATTTATGATTACTGAAGGTCATCTGCAATTCTGCCATCCATTCAATCAATATTTTTAGTTGTCTGCAACTCTTGACAATCAGCCTTAGTTTTGAATAATTCTGTATTATCAAAAATCTTAGTCATAGCGCTCTACTTCTCTTTTTCCCGCCAATTTACGAATGTATTGCAGACCAAAGCACCTGGTAGGCTTATGACAGTAAATTCCATTTATGGTGCAACAGTAGCCATTTAATGTTTGCTTTCATTTAAAGTGTTATTAATCTGTGAGAAGAACTTTCCTCTTTCTTATGGCAGCTTAGTTGCTTTAGGAAATTCCACTCAGAAACCTTTAGAAATGCCTTTTCAAAATCCAAGTTCACTATATCAAATGGATTACAATTATTGACACAGTATTGACTCACTAGGAGGAACTGGAGAAATATAACTTCCCTCTGCAGGCATTATATTGACTCTTAAGTAATGTGCTGCATTTATTTTTCTATTTACTCATCCTTTCCTTATTATCATATCTTACAGAAGTCAGAGTTGATTGTTTTGCATTTTCAGAATGATCCCTGGAATCTTTATACAAATTTTAGTATAGATACTGACTTACCCGATAGCTTCAATACCACAATTACAGGCTCAGCAATTTCTTGGAAAATTACCATCGGGACCGAACTGTTACTACTCATTTGATCAATTTGTCCCAAAATGTCTGTTTATAATACCTGATTTTTTTAGGCAATTCTATATACATAAACCCCAGACTGAGATGACAAAACTGTGTAACATTCAGTAGCAAATGTCAGAAGTCTGACAAGTGACCTTGGAGTTACAAGTACAAGATTTCCCTCTCTTCTTGGCTGCAGAAGAACACTTCATGTGTCAGTCTGCAAAATGAAGTTTGATGCAAAGATACAGCAGTTTCTCAAAACTTTTGTAAGCAGTGATGAATTACTAGCTTCATTGCAGACGAAGTATTTTTTTCGTTTGATGAACTGATAAGCTATTAATGAGGACTATCTATGACTACAAAGAATGGCATCTTTGTCTCTACAATGAGACTTCTTTTTTAAAAAAATCCACATCTCAGAGTATAGCCTGGATGACTGACCTTGCTAATTAACACATACTAACTTGGTAGAATTGCACAAACAATAACCTAAACTACCACTACAGATTTCCAATGATCTTCTAAGTCTTAGCATCTCAATATTTACGGACATAAACGTTCCAAGACATACAGAATATTGCAGGCATTTGGAAGTTCACTGATGGACACGTGGAGGCAGGCTATCTCATCACCTTGAAATGGTTTCTCATGATTTCCCTTGAAAGGTTTCCTAGATAAAGCTCCTGAAGATATTTCTTACTGATTGTGTTTGTCCCTTATCACATTTGCATCCCAAAATTCCACACACCACAAGGACTCTCCTCAAAACTGTCACCCAGTGGGACACGTCTCATATGGTGCACTTTCTGAATTTACTCACAAAAACAGAAATAAGAGAAGTTTTTGAAATGTATGTTCCTGTCTATTTGTAGCACACGTGACAAGCATACAAATGCAATATATCATAATAACATCTCTAGCTTTTGACTGAGAACAAATTGTGGGTGTATTAGTTCTTGCTTAATGTGACACCACTGGGAAGTGCTTTTTAAAAGGATAATAAGGCAGTGCAAAGGACTAAGCTCCATGAGACTATGAGAAGAGGATAATTTTGTGATGGGTGTGGACTGTGGGAGCTTTCTGAATAGATGCTCAGAGACAAGAAAAGCTAACTCTTTCTTCTTTTTCTAAATGAAACAAAAACTTCTAATAAAGACATTAGATAAATGGAATACTAGCATTATAAGTGGAGTAAAGCTAGGATATAATAGCATTTCAATGATAAGCAGAAATCGGAGGTTTGGGGTTTGGAGACTAATAAGACATAGCAAGCCAAAATTAGAAAATGTTGCAACATATTTGAGAACATAACCAAAACAGTCTTGAGAATTATGGGCTTACTATGTTAGCAGAGGAAAATTTGCATAATTAAAAGGTAATGATAATTTAGGTAATGCAGATGAAGGAGTAAGAACATCATTGCGTTATAATTAGGAGAAGTATTTGTCAGTCTCATTTTAAATTGGACTCAGACACTTCAGACATGTCAGTGGCATTTAGATAAGTAAAAGTTACTGGAACAACCATATTTAAAACACATTTGGGCTACTAACTTACTTTATCAGTAAACCAAATACTGTCAAGTATGCTGCCAGCCAACAAAGTGGGCAAAAAGGAGTGTTAGTTCTCTAGAAAGTCTTGGAGGCTGTGGGACAGGAAGTGCTAAATTAGGGGAAATGTCAAATAGTGATTAGGATATGGAGATAAGACAGTGATGGGTACAGAACAAAAAGTGCAAATAGCAGATTGTTAACAAAGGAGGATCTTGAGTGAGACTGCCTTAGGAAAAAGCTGGAAACTGGCAATAGGGAAGGCATGGAGAGGTATCTGGCAAAGAGGGGTTATGGCCTTCATATTCCTAGATCACAGAAGAGGATTTGATTACTGGTTAGGGTTATCCATGGAGCAGCTTCTCCATGGAGAGCAGGGGGATTTTAAAATAGGACAACGGCATTTTATTACAGCACAACAGCTGAGAAAGGATTCTCCAGTGGACAGGGAGCACTGGTTCACAGCTTCTCCGCTCCCTCCTTATTTTGAATGAACTCAGATCTTGGGAACTGAGCCACTGCCTATATTCAAGTTTGTTTACATGGCTAACTGGCAGGAGATCATATTTCTTTACATCTCTCTTCACAAAAGCCTGCAGCAACAGATGGATTTTGCAGCATAATCTAAAGGTCAACAATTTCTGACCAGCAAATTAATGGAGAACAGATCAGACTGCAGCAAGCTCAGCACTGGGGAAATCTAATTAAAAATGAAGTTCGTATTTAACCAGTGTTTCAGTATTGCACAAGGACAGAGGGAGTACCCGATGTACCTAAAATGTGTTGTAATCAATAAATGCTTTTTCTAAAAACTATGCATAAATGTAAATCGCATGCCAAATTCACTATTTGCAAGACACAATAAGTAGAGAACAGCCAGTTTTCTCCATCAATTATAAGTATTTTAGAAACTTTGCACACATCAAAGTATTCTGAGCTCAGCATGACAAAGGGGTGGATTTTTCAGTGATGTGTCTGAAACGGCTGAGAATTATTTTCAGGATTTGTAGATGTTTTTAAGAAAAGACTCATGTGGACATTCAGAGTACTTATGATTGATTAATCAAGGCTCTCAAGGTACAGACTTATCAAGCTACTTCTCTTCAATGAAGAAAACTGGTTTAATCCTTCCATAGTGCCCAGCTGTCCACTCTCTTACCAAAATTTCTTCAATTGCCCGGGGGTGTATCCCACAGCTATTGAATATCCTTCCAACTCAGAGGGACTAAACAACCATGACCTATGCTTAATATTAACGCACACAACTACAGCACCTCATGCAGAATAAATGAAATATCAGTCAGATACCATTTTGTCTACCCTTTGAGTAAGAAATCACTCCAGTCTGGAGTTTGTAACATGGACAACTGGTCAGTAAAACCAGCAGAGACCTTCAAACAATGGAATCAGTGCAGTCTCTAAAGTACTGCATGGCCTCTAAAATGATAGGCAGAGGTGAAAGATCTCTGAAAGCCAGTATTTTCTATTTGATTCTATCAGACTGTTTGAGGAGAGTTAAATGTCCTTGACAGTAATATTTTATCATTGAACTTGACACAAACACTGACTTTCAGATACGCATTTTACATATACACAGAGGCAGTTATATCAATTAGCAAAGCCCAAATACTGCTTACGACAAGGCTAGTAGTAATTTAAGCTGTTATGCACTTTATAATTAAATCTATAGTTTACGTTGCTAAACTATTACTTGATTATAATACCCCTCTTGCACACACTCTTCTGAATTCATTTTATAGGAAGAAGCGTTCGCTATTTTAAGAAACTTCTGAGAGATTTTAAGACCGTTGAAAGCATTTAGCTAAGTTTCCAGATGCAAAATTTTAAACAGGAGCACAGAAAATACACATGTAGGAAAGGAAGTGCACGTTTCAAAGAGCTGGCTAAAAGGCATAGCTTTGATTTTGCCCCAGTTGTTGATTTGATTCCATGAGACCATGAAGAAGACCAACCAGTGGGAATTAAAACATTAGATCACAATAAATCAACAGACATGAAAACATTAGCTCAGGCATTAAATTTACATTTTCCAGACCATTGGCTCTTGTGACCCAGAATATACTGGGAAATTCAAAGTTCTGCTGTCAGCTCTGTAGCTCTGTTTCACTCTAGCCCAAAGCAACAATCACAAAGTGCAGGCTCTTGCTTCATCATTCTTTTGCCTTACACCGGAACATACTTATTTTTAGGCATGGCATACTTACAACCTTATTACATGTAGGAATGGGGAAGATAAGGTCCATACTCAGTCTCAGATTGGGACAATGCATGTACTGTTTAAATGGGACTAGGAGCTGTTGGGGGACAATCAGCTGCATAGCTGCAAGAAGCTTTAGCTTCTTGAGGAGAATAGAATTTTCAGACTTTTCTGTTTCTAATATAGAAGAAATCTTTACTGAGCATATAACAAACTGCCACTTTTTAAAGCATTTCAAGTATTTAAAAAACATTTCAAATAAGAAAGAATTTCAAGGGACAGTAAAAAAACACATTACCAAAACAGGGTTCAAAAAAACCTCAATAGACTTTTTAAACTTATGACCAGGTGATGATGATAATAATAATAATACCAACAACAACAACATAAAATCTCTTAGTAATCTTCCAGGAAACTGTGGAAATTTCATCAAGAATAGCTTATGAAAATTTCAATATGAAGCCAATATCTATTATGAAAAATTAGAGCCAAAACAACTCAAAGGTACAGGCAACTGTTACATACTGGGACAAGCCAGAAAACCCAGTAACAAGCAATCACAAGTACTGTATTAAGGCCTGTCTACACTACAAAGGAAAAGAAAAAAAAATATTTAATAAATATTTTACTATCTTTTTGCTAACATGCTTGTATTATGCTCACTGTCACTAGTATTCCACAGAGCTTCTCCTAAACATTGTGCTGCAGTAAATGACTTCCCAGGACAGCTTTATTTCCTTCCCTGCCTACATATTATTTTAGAAAACATACTAGAATAACACTGGTGACAAATGTTTAAATAGGTTTTGCTTCCACAGTTTCATTAGCAGCGCACAAAGGTTGTAATGACTAAATCCTGCCCCCTACCATTCAGACAACTCAGCTCCACTGAGCAGACCCAATGGGACACACAAGAAACATTCACCTTTTGATATCCCAGTTGAACAATGGTTCTCCTGGACTTCTAACTTTGCCTCCCTTGTAGGAAACTCATATAAATGAAAATCAACATAATGAGCAAGATTACAAAAGGGTACATTGCCCAGGTACTAAAGATTATTTTATACTCTTAAGTAATATCAAATCAGCTACGGAATATTTGTAGTAATACAAACAGAACACAATAAAAATGCTGGGTTTTTTAAGTTTTCCCATAATAAATTGCCAACTCTATGTGACCAAACATATCTCATACAAAAAATATTCTACAGATACAGTTTCAGATCGATTCACACCACTTCATTTCAGCTGGCCTTGCCATGGCTATGCCTCAAGAATGACAGAAGAACCAGACACCAGCGCCCTACATACAGTGTACATGCCCTTTATGTGACACATGATGAAGGCTAATGGGACTTCTGATAAACAGAAACTTTTCTGGACAATAAGGCCATGACCTGTAAATAAGGAAGAGGTAAAGCCTGTAATACCTTTTCTCCTTTTTCATCAAGCATAGTTGTGGATCCAGACTCTTAGGGGCTCTATGCACTGAGCCTAGTCTCTGGCTAGTAGGACACTGAGGAAACTGATGTACGTCAAACCGATCATTCAAGTGAACGTGAACTGCACCCTTACCTGCTCCCTCTAACAGAAATCATGGTTATGCAGCACAGGGCAGGGGTAAAAACCTCCCCTTTGAAGCAGATCAAGAGAGATCCTTCTCCTGATGGAAAGTCAGAAGAAAGCCCTGTTGCCTCTAGCCTGAGCTATGTCTGCACTCTTCCGTGAGACTTCAAGTGTCTGAGCTCTGAAAGCATCAGGGGGTGTGATTTTCTGATACCATGTTACTAAGAGTTAAGAGTTTCTCCCTGGTAGCTTCAGCTTGGCTGGGACTAAGTGGCAGAAGCACGTAGTATCGATGTTTGCCCTGAGCAGCTACCCCTCACAAATCTGTCCAAGCAAAACTCAGACGTACGGGGTTCTGTCTTCACAAGCCTCTCAAATGAAATTATTTTCCTTTTGGATCAAATTGCTCGTGTACTTGGTAACAGCGGGTTTGTCAAAGTAATTTTAAACAAAAAATAGTTACTAGCGTTACTGGGATATTGGATAGGTTTTAAGGTCATAGAATAAGCTGGAATGAATGCTGAAACTCCATAACTTTCTGCACAAGATTTACTTATTTTTAGAAATAGCACAATTACATCCACAAGGATTTCATCAGGTCAATACAAACTTTTTTTTTGCTCTAAAATGATATCCATTAATACTACTGTCACACATGGGAGAACTGTGTAAGTCAAATAATAACTTTGGTCAAGGATTTACACCCCTACTGGGCAGGAAAAATCCACCCATGTTGGTGGCTTGTTCTACAGTATGCAAACTACACTAACAATAGCAAGCAATTTTCTTCATTCATTCATTAATTCTCCTAAAGAACAACTTTGCAATTCATCAAGGTAAATGAAGGAGCGGAACTACAATTCTTACAGGGAAAATGTAATAAACATTTCAGTAAATTTTTGTTTTGAACCACAGAGTCACACAATACAGACTTCGTCATCCTGTGCCGTGTCAAAACAAATTTCAGTTACTGCAGGCTGTGATGTATTTCCTGATTCTAAAGCTGAGGAGGTAGAAGCTAACTAGTCCTCTTTATCTGTTTACAGTAATCTTACCGTGACTGAAGAAAAATAATTGAAATAACTTTTCACCTTCTGCCACTAGGATGCACAGGTTTTGCAAGTTTACCATGATGGATTGTTCCTAGCACTACCATCAAGTTGCTTAGGATATATTCTTTATGTAGTCATTTTATTTCTGCCTTGTAAAGGACTCTTAACTAAGGATGAAAGATCATTAAAAAAGCACGTTCTGAAAGGTAACATATTCTTTATCTGCGTTTTTTAGGAAAACATCTAAGACACCAAAGCCCTTCACACACTAAAACCTTCTAGTATACCTAGTTATAGTGATATATTGAAAGCATCATATTCATAGTAAGAAACCAGTTTACCTATTCTCATACTTAGGGCAACTAGGGGAAAAAATGTTTAACTGCAGAACTAAACCACCTAAATTCTGCATGACAAAAAGCAGAAAGTGGGTGGAAACTCACATCTACGGATATAAAAGCAACTAATATAATTTATTTTTAACACTGGCAGTGGTCAAAGGTCTAGCTCACAACAACTGAGTAACAGTATACAAAGTGAGATACAGATATTTTCTTAGGTTAGGCACAATGTATGGGAGGAGAAAAACCCCAAACAACACAAACCAACCAGTAACAGAGAGGACAAGCAAAATACAGGCTTAACTGTATCAAAATAACTTCTGTAATTTGGCTAAGAAAATATTCAAATTGTCAGCTCCACAGAAAAACTAAGTCAGGTAATTAAAAGTTGTCCTTTGCACGGTGGTGCAGCTTCTATTGTTTGTGTGCATGGGCATATCGCTACCAGAGAAGACACAATGATATGTAATTGCACCTTGGCACTTTTACTGGAAAGAATGTATTCCTGACTGTCCTTTACATTATCGTTGACATCAACAGAATGATTTTTAGTTTGCTTCAGTCAAGGAGGGGCAAAGCCTATTTATATTACTCTCTGAAATTTCTCATTTCATCAGTAACTTGTTTTAATAAATAAGTAAATAGAGTGTTGGAGGATCAGATGACTTTGGGAGAATGGAACGTTATACTGTAAGTTCTTTTATTTCTAGGACAATATTGATAATGGAATGAATACAAACAGGCATCCTTGACCACATTGCTGTCTGCTAGCAACCCTCCACCCTTGATCATTTTAGCATGGAGTCAAAAGTGGACATCTAATAGATGTTCTCTGAGCATAAAAAAAAACAGTTTCAGAGTTGAAGCAAAACAGGGGTTTTGCATGACAAGATTACCAACATTAGCTTTAAATACAAGAAGCCTTAAATTGCAAAGGGCCTGAAAAAACATTGGAGTAGTATTTTTTAGAATACCCATTGACGGGTTCTTCATCTGAGCAAGAATGAAGTATTGTAGAGTTGGAAACTAGATGCCTGGTATAGGCATACTGCAAAATACAGAGCAAAAATATCTAAGACAGAAGTGCAGATTCCCAACAACCAAAGAACACTAAAACCAGCAGAAGTATGTCACTTTCTTGTGTAGTGGTAACTCTCACAGCTTACACCTCTTCATCAATGAACTGAAAATGACTCACCTAGAAGACCTGATCTAACTCCTAGCAAAATTACCTGCCCATAAAAAAGATAAAAGTAACTACTAATTTAATTGAAAATTAACTGTTCATTCTGAAATTCCAGGGGTCCAAGTATGAAGGCAAAATATTTCTTTCCTCAGGTGCATAGAAAAACTCAGAAAATTAATTTCAGATAAAGATATACAGAAAATGAGGCATTCTCACAAATGTTTTCCCCATATGAGTAGTCATCTTAGAGTTGGGACAGACTACAACATCTTTCACCATTTTTAGAGCGAGCAGGCTGGTGAGCCTCTAAGGAAAATTTGAAAATAAATTCCAGCTGTACTCAATGACATAAAGATGAACTTCATACAATCTCATCCTTACAGGTGACAGAAGACGATGGAGAGAAGTTCCATCACAGTAAGTTGTTTGATGTTTCTTTCGTGTTTTTAAGGTAGTGGTAGACATTTTGTTGGGAAGATCTCTACTCTGAGAAGTCACACTACACTGTGAAAAGCCTGCTGCCTCCAAGAAGAGAGTGGGGAAGCACAGATGAAATAAGGAAGTCCTCAGGTTGTTCTCTCTTCCATGAGCAAACCTGCAAGATGAGGAAAAGGATCAGGGAAATCAGACTCTGCTCAGGAGGCAGAAGTATCTGGGAACAGGTGGAATTTTATTCCTTTTTCTGACATGCCAACTGCCAAGAAAAAGTGGAGAGTCCAATTTAAATATATTTGTGACTGAACTTGTGTCTGACTGGCAATAGCTATTGGTGTGCTTTACAATGTTGGACTGACCCAAAGCAACATGAGAGGGACTCAGCAAATGTGGACCAGCTGATTCCACAGCCAAATAACCACAATCCCTGGCTGCTACCTGTGATGAAGATGCACAAATGTGGGAGTTTTAAGGAAGGAGTAGCTCTGCAGTTTCGGTTACTTCTTTGAGATGTGTTAGCTCACTTCCAGTTACGCAGTGGGTTCATAATTTTTATTTTAATTTACTTTAAAACTTTTCCCTTCAATATATTTAATGAGCGCAACAACACTACAAAATGTGTATTAGTCAGCTAAGACACCCACGCCCTGGGTGTGTTATAGCCCTGAGCAACACTGTTGCCCCAGTACAACCAAGATGTATGCATACTAGCTGACAAGAACACACCTTGTTGTGTGTTATTGCTTACATAAGACAGGACTTAGCCTATGTAACTGTATATTAATGACACGCCTTGATACATTGTTAAACTGGAAACTATGGTTGTGCTCCATCAGAGGCTTAGGTGTGTGCTGTATTACACAGAGCAAAATTAAGAAATCCTACGTTCTTGCTGGCAGTAGCTGTAGCGATACGCTGGGAACAAGAGACGGCACTCCTGACTGACCTACATGGAGCGAAAATTGGGCTAACCTCGTAAGTGCTGAATGCCTCTATCCTGAAATGTGCTATGATGATAAAAAAATCCCCATTTCCACCCCCTGCGGCTGCAGGCCCTGCATCACTGTAACACAGCTGAAGTCAGAGCTGCTGCTGAAGGGGCCTTTCCCCTCCACTCCCTGCCAATTTTCCCAGCCCTCCTCTACGCCAGCGCTGGCATTTGTGCAATGAGATGGCGAAAAATCAGGGATGTGATCTGGCCAACTCCTCCCATGCTTTTTTCCCTAGGTTAGTTTTACAGTTTACCACTCACGCTCATACTGGCACCAGCGAGGCGGCAGGAACACATGGCTGGGACCTCCCTTTTGACGCCAGCCCCCACACAGCCTGGTTTAAAGTAATCACGAAACTGTATCACTAACAATGTTGGCAAAAACCTTCTCACAGACACAGTTATCCTGATAAAAAGTTGCCTTGCCCCAGTGACTGTTTTTATTTGAATACGGAGTTAAGGTGCTTCTCTGCTGTGGAACTGAGGGGAAGGCTTCACCAAATTGTTCTGCTGGCAAACCTTGTTCAAGCCTGCAATGCACCTGTACTGACTTCAACAGATCCCAGCAGTGATCCAGCCACTGGTATTTTAATAACGACTGGTATTCATTGCCCAGTTTTCAATATCTCATACTTTTTCCTCTAAAGACATTAAACCACGCTCTCTCCTTCTCTCTCTTTATAATTTTGCCTCTTAATTCTTCAAGCTTCCTCACCAGGAAATACCTCCAGCTGCATACAGCTCCATCAGCTCTCCTACCAGGCCCCTTTGAAAGAGGTAGTAAGGTGTTAATTAGGGTGTTAATGGCTACAGAAACACCTTTTCTTTTTCATTTCAAGGAAAGAACTGCTGGAAACTCAGCATTCCATGCAGAAGTGTTAGACTGCATAAAAAAATTAACAAACAAAAAAGCCTTTATTTAGCACACAGGGTAGTCAGTCTTTGGCTCCCAACAGCTCCAAACTTCATTTCTGTTTATTCTCTTTCACCTTTCATTTGGGGCACCTTTCATTTTGGAACTATTCTGTTGTGGAAAAAAAGGTATATCTTCTCCTGATGTCTTTGAGAGCCAGAATATTTTTTTTTTAACCTTTAAAATGAATTTCATACCAGAGTGCATCTTCGCAATAAGAAAGCAGTTGTGTTAATGTTTGAAGCATTGTGTGGTTTCACAAGCCAGCTGAGCCAACTTCGCATCAGTCTGCTCCCTATAGAGGTTGCCCCCTTTCCCCCGCTGAGGCTTCCCGGTTGCCAGTCCACAGTTGCACTGGCTCTGGCACTTGTCTGATACCTCTGTGAGTTCAGTTAACTCACCGAACTGACATAAAGCTGTTCACTTTTTTGCTGGGTTTATTTTTTACCAGTTGAGTGAACTGAACAAGCTGAAAGAGGGATCAGTGCTAAGCACAGGGAAAGCACGGGGAAACACTTACCTGGGGGATTCTTCCTTTTGACAGCAATAAGCTGCTAAAATGGATCAGGCATTTTGTGAAACCTCACCCTAAGGGCACAGCTTTATTAAATCACGTGATACAAATTAAGTTTGCTATTACAGAAAGAGATGGGTCCTAGCAGTCATCTGATCTCACCTTAAACTAATTCAACTCGCTAAAGCAAGCTGAAGACTACCTGGGTGGCAGTTGCTCTTTGCCAGGTCAGCGAGTGGAACTGGCAGACCTTCTGGTCAGATGAGCTTGAAAGCTGATGCGAGGTACAGGTAGAACTGGGTAGCAGAGGTGGGAAAGAGGAGAGCTAGGGTGAGGAATGAACCCACTCCCTTTCAGCTGTGGTAAGAGCTGCAATCTTGTGAAGTCACACCCCATTTAATGAAAACTCCTAGCAGAAAAAAAACTTATTTCTTCCCTCCTGTTAACAGACAACTGTAAAGCTACTGTTCCCCCAAAGTCTTTATATAAACCTGTTGACTTATGTTCAAGCTAAAAACTGTGTTTCTTTTTCATCAAAATTTTAACTTCAGGTAATATCCCAGTCTAACATTCACTGCAAAAATAGATACAGTGATTTCAGATATTGCTGTACACCAGACTGTGTGTTAGCATTCTCCCAGCTTGATGAGTTAATCAGGACTGTTCTTCATTCACTGCAGAGCAAAATCAGCACAGCTAGTCCAACTTATCCTCAGCAGCAATTCATATTAAGCAAAGGAGTAAGTTTTGGTTGCAATCTGAAAATAATTCTTGGAGATGTGAGATGGAGAAGAAACCTTACAACTGCAGCTGGAATGGGGTGGATATCCCTCCTCAAAAGCCTGGCATCACACCAGCACCCTTACAGCTACACAACACGGTGCGTCTTTCTAAAATCAGCATCTTTCTAAACGCTGGTTGTTTTTAACATTCACTACAGTTTTTTAAAACACTTATGTCTTTTGGGTGGGATTTAAAGGTTTTGTTTGCTTGATTTTCAGTGGAGCAGGTTGTTTGGATCCTTATGCTTTATGTTACAGCTAGACTGAGATGAGAGTGCATTTATCAGGTGGGCTCATGTCACTCAGAGATTTGAGGCAGCTGGTACTTTTGTCAACAAAAAAAGCTGCTCCTCTCAGCAGCTGCTACATCAGTACTAGTGAGGTTTGCACCACAACAGTGCCAACCCAGTTACTTTGGCACATTTGTAAGTGTGGCATGACAAGACCTCAGAGAAGTGATCTTTATACTCTGCTCTGACATGAATTTTGCTCATTGCACAGAGGGGCATTCTTCCATTAATTCTATTCAAACATACTCATTTCTTTGGCTTTTCATTACTTACATCTATTTTCTGATCTGTTCTGATAAAAGCCTATTAGAAAAGCAATTATACAGAAACTTCAGATCCAATTTGCAGAATTATCTGGAGTCATAAATAAACAATGGAGTTCATGAAATCTGCTCCATTAAAAATACAAGTTTGTGACCTGTTTCTGGCTCTGGCAGATGACTTCTCCTAAGAAAAGCTGTTGAAATTCTGAACATTCACATCTGAACTCAACTCAAACTTAATTTAAACTTCAGCTTTAATAAATCTGGATCATGCTTACTTTTAACTACTAACAGCAATAACTTTATGGATTGCTACACCTGCCAAATTATTAAATATTTCAGCTTTTTCTAAGTGAAATGAAATCTACATGCTTTCTCTAGTCCCCATTTCCTTTCAGAGAGTTATATGTGTATCCCTGTACTGGTCTTACTTTATTTAAATAATATGATAACTCATCCTTTCTCATCTTCTCAAGGATTCAAAATAAATCAGCACAGTATCTTAGTCTACTCTCTCCTAAGGAATACAGTCCTTGCAGTTCTAATCTTTTTGAGTAACTAAAATCCTCAAGTCTTTGAATTATTCTGGTTTTGTAATATTTTTTGTAATAAGAAAACCAGGATGCAGACACTACCTCCCGTAACTCATATTCTGACTTCTGTATTGGCACAAAAAAGCCTGCAGTATTGTTCACAGAAGTGCATGTATTTCACTTCTGAAGTTACAGAACTGTTGATCTTTCTTAAGAAATTACTGTTCCCTGAAACACCAAGTTAAGAAAAAATACTGAAGGGAAAGGAATGAAAATATTTCTCCAAAGAAGGTAATTACATAGCTAAGCATTATCTACGGAGGGAAAGAAAATCCTAAGAATCAACGGAGCTACGGAGCTTGTCAGAGTTACTTTAATGTGTCTGGTTTTTTTTTACGAACACTAACCTACAATTTCCTGACATCTGAAACGATATGTTTCTGAGAAGAGTACAGTTTGGCTACAGTGTGCCATACATACAAAGTCATTGCTGACTGAACAGCAGGAACATTTTTGATGCTATTATGACAGGCTGGAAAAATTCTTAAAAATTAAGTCCTCATAAAAAAAAAATTCCAAAGCTAACTTACTGGTCTACAGAAAGTATTCGGTTGAATCTCAGCTGACATTCAAACTTAGCTCACAGTCTCCATTATTAAATACACCAGAAAGGCCTGAATAACTGGTAAAACAAAGCAAGAAGAAGGGAAAATCTTCTGGATCCCAGAGGCCTGCAAATGATTTGACTGGAATCTAAGGGGATGGAAAACAACCAACCCAAATATTTTGACCGGAATTAAGTCTTAATGCTTCAGCAGCTCCCAGAAAGAAATATGATTAAATGGGGTTTAAAACCAAATATTAGAGAAGTAAAACAGATTTCAAGCTATTATGCAAACCAGACATTTTCTATGCAAATTCAGGCACTGAACTTCCATAATCTGAATTTTAAAACATAAGTTGATGTCTTGATTCTAAATGGTGTTTTTTCTTTCTGAATGTCATGCTAAATTACTGTGTGCATATGCAGGGCGTGTGGGTGGAAGGGATTGGCACAAGGAGGAATTCATTCTTGTAAAAAAAAAGAAAAAGGTTTTTCTAAGGGCATGGTTAAGAATAAGAATATAGCACTTCCAATAAAAATGGAACTAACTAATGTTTGTAAACACATCAGTGTGCAAATGAAGAAACATTACTTGTTAAGTACTGATAATATTTGATTCAGACCATGCATAAATCATTAAGCTAGTCTCACTGGCCTCACCCTCATCCTTCTCGTCTCTCAAAGTGGTTATATTCTGTCCATAGGAATACCAGGCTGCTTCTCAAGTCAATATGGACAATCTTCAGATTGGTCCACCGAACACATCTCCACTATTAATGTCAACATGCATTCCATTATTAAAGTGCAACTTGGCCATACGGATCAAAATGCTTGGCTTCTGTAATTCCCATTTTGCTTTATCAACCAGAGTAGCACAGCAGCTGTTAAAAGTCTTTTATATTTAAATTACTGTTCTAGATCTACTGTACATTTTCAGCTTACACGTGTGTGATACAGAATAATGAGAGGCAGGTGGAAAGTCAAAGTGCACTTTTAAATGCATTAAACTCTACTGAAACCTGCCTTAATCATAGAATCATAAAATCATAAGGTTGGAAAAGACCTCTGAGATCACCAAGTCCAATCATACCTGTCCCCTTCCTAAACCATATCCCTAAGAAATTCATCTACCATCTTTTAAACACCTCCAGGGATGGCAACTCAACCACCTCCCTGGGCAGCTGTGCCAGGGCCTTACCACCCTTTCAGCAAAAAAATTTTTCCTGACGCCGAGTCTAAACCTCCCCTGGTGCAACTTGTGGCCATTTCCTCTCATCCTATCACCTCTCACTTGCGAGAAGAGACCAGCACCCACCTCACCACAACCTCCTTTAAGGCAGTCGTAGACAGCAATGAGGTCTCCCCTCAGCCTCCTCTTCTCCAAGCTAAACAACCACAGTTCCCTCAGCCATTCCTCACAGGACTTGTTCTCCAGTCCCTTCACCAGCCTCGTTGTCCTTATCTGGAAGCGCTCCAGCACCTCAATGTCCTTCTTGTACTGAGGGGCCCAGAACTGAACACAGTACTCAAGGTGTGGCCTCACCAGTGCCGAGTAGAGGGGAACAATAACCTCCCCTGGTCCTGCTGGCCACACTGTTTCTGATACAGGCCAAGATGCCATTGGCCTTCTTGGCCACCTGGGCACACTGCTGTTTCATGTTCAGCCAGCTGTCAACCAACACCCCCAGGTCCTTCTCCGCCAGGCAGCTCTCCAGCACCATTCTTCCCCAAGCCTGGAACGCTGCATGGGGTTGTTGTGTCCCAAGTGCAGGACTCTGCAGATCCACACTTCCACCCAGCTTAGTGTCATCCGCAAACTTACTAAGGGTGCACTCAATCCCTTCATCCAGATCACTGATAAATATATGCCGCCACAGCTTTCTCTCATTATTACAATGTAGTAGTTTGTCTGTATCTCTGAAAATTAGGAGTAGGATGTAGAAGTTCCCAACTCCTGGCATTTTTGGACTAATAGAGCAGGACTTTTTTGCTTGTACAAAACGGTACAGCTCTGCTGTGTCACTAACACTTGGCTAATTTAGATTAGTCAAGCCTTTCTTAGTCTGGTGAATGTAGGAAGTGCTTAAATAAAAAAGCCTATTTCATGCTGCATCTATAACTTGGAAAATTGTTATGTGGTTAATTGTACAAAAGAACAACAGCACTATGCAACCAAAAGAACTGATGAATAAATTTTTCATAATATTTATTCAACAACAACTCAAAATACAAATGAATCTCTAGTTTGCATTTCAGTTGTCAGACTAAGATGAAGGTATCTCAGCATGAAATATTGTAAGAGATAACAGTATTATTGTTATGTAGTGCATATAATTTGATTAATGTCTTTTCTGGAATAGTTTTTAACTATTATAGCAGTCAGAATCAGGAGTTTTATTTCCAATTCTATCACTAGCCATCTTGGCTAAAACAACCAATAATGACAGAGTAAAAAAATCTGTCATTATCAGAATAATTGACAGAACCCTTAGTTTAAAATTCTTTTGTTGCTTCGAAACTGGCAGTATCTTTCAGAAAGCACTAGTCTCCAAAGGTAAGAATAAAGCAAAAAATGCCTGGAAGTGAGATTAACAGAAACCAGATCAGCTTCACTTTTCTGAGCAGAAAATGGAGCAGGTTGAATTTATCAAGGCCAAAAATGACCTTCCAGATTAGTTTGCTTTCAATAGACAAGACTTGCTGCTTCTAACAAAGAATAATAAAACTTGGATGGGGCAGAAGCCAATAATGGTTTGGGACTTACCCTATTTGAAGTCTTACAACTAAAAATCTGAAATCTTGATTTAGACCCTATTTGTCATTCCAAAGCCACAGAGTAAATCAGCAGGCAGTCACTGTTTTCTGTCTGCTCCACACACTAATCAAGCTGCCTCATTCTGCTGTGGTAACAGCCCATAATTGAGGCATTAGAAACCTAAGCATTTGAATTGAGTCTTTTCCTAGGACTGTGGTCAGATTTAGAACTTTACTAGTCTCTGTCTCTATCAAAAAGCCTATCAGAAAGGCTGCAAGACTGAAGGATGTTTTCTTGTGTTTACATGGTGAACAAGCCACAGGATGCTTATATACACAAGTCAATCCCACTATTCCCAAGGATGTGTTATTATCACAATTTTCTGTGTCTGCAGGCAGAGATTAAAGCCGGCTCACATTTTCCTGTAATAGTTGTCTTGACCAAGCCTAGAAAAGATCCTCTGCTACTTCTCTCCTCAAAGCTCAGACAATATAATATTTTGCCATAAAGTGCTGCTTCTGCTCAGACTGCCAAGCAGTAGTGCTTCAGACAATTCCATCATACCCAAGCCACAGCAGTATGATAAAAGCTCTGCAGCAAACAGGCCAGCTGTGACCCACAGACAGCTCTAACTCTTTGCTGCCCCAATAAATACGTGCAATTTTGTGGTCCCAGGAAAGTGCTGAGAGCCCTTCCTTGTGTACTGAACTGTGGATTGGCATCTATCGCTGGTATTAGGCAGTACTTGTGTACAATTTGGAAGAGGTTTATGATATGATAAATGATAAATACTTTGATATTTTATGTTTAAGGGCAAGAAGAAACCATCCCTATTGAATTACAAAAGGGTGAAATAGCTGAATTAATGTCTGCCTATGTCCTTGAATGGGGCAGACAGGTGGCTTCAAATGATTGCCTCAATTAAATACAGACATTTTAGAGATGTTTCTCTGATAACCAGATAAATGATAGCATGGGGAAATTATATCCTGTCAGAAACGTAATGACCTCTCCAGTTTCTGCCTGCAGTAATATCAGCATGTACATAATAATACATTTTGCTTAGAATCTTCTAGTTAAAGCCCAAAGCAGCTCATCTAGAAACAAGTGGCCTTTCTTTTTACTAACGATAGAAATAAAGGGCCCTGAAAGTTATTTAAGATCCATCTAATTATTAAAACAGATTAACTGATGAAGTGTGTTCTCCTTGATATAAGAACTGCAATAACACCAGCTGAACAAAACCAGCCAAGAACTGAGCTTTGAACGTTTCCAACAGTCTTTTCCACCTTAAGCTTCTGTACAAGGCACCCTAGTATATTGCTTCTAAACAAAATTTTTGTTTAAAATTTGACTGAATTTCATAAAGGACAAATGTTTAAAATAATTAATAATAAATAGAGGATTTTATTTAGGATTAGAACATTCTCTTTCATGCTAAAATTCTTTCCCTGCAGTTCTATTTAATTTGGCTTGATCTCTTTCCCTCCCCAGCGTTTTCCTTTTATTCAACAAACCACTGCCAACTGAACATAAATGAAAATCAGGGTCATAAAGTTAGAAAGGTGAACTCACCAAATTCAAACATGTACACTGAATATCTTATTTTCATAAAGTTGTTTTCAGCTTTACAGCTACATCAAGGCTGAAAGCTTCATTATTAAGGGATCTACTTGGGGTAGTTAAAGGGAGCATTGTTTTTAATGTTAAATATTTTAGAGTACGAATTTCAACACTAAAATGACCATTCTCTCATCCAAAATTAAAAGGAGAGTGGATTGTTAAAAATATATAAGCTGCCACAAAATGATACATTTCCTTTCCTGAAATTTTTCATACATGCATGAAACCAGTTAACCTAATAGACATCAGCTTCAGCAAAGAGAAATGCTATTTGTTTTATAAATGGCCACTGCAAAAAATTTATTCAACTCATATTACCTTCTATCAATATTCATAGTTGTTTTCACACGAGCTGTAAGAAAATAAACATTGGCTTTGAGTTGCGTTACTGGTTCCCAAGTCTGAATCAAAGTCTACTTCCCTGCATCTTCAATAAGCCTAAACATTTTAGGATAGTATCTGACTTTTGCTTTGATATGATGGTTCATCCAGACCAAACAGTAAGAATTTGAGTGGATTAAAACTATGTGAACCAGAACAAACATGCAAACAAAAATGTTTGCATAGACTGCCTCCTGAGCGACACTGCAAACATGCACATAACCAAAGGCTGAGTATCCTGGGAGATGTGCATGAAACTTCTCATAACATGGCATCACTTCGCCCTTTTATCTGCATTTCTATTACACTTGAGTGCAAGCACAACAACCAACATCAACTACATTTGAGAGCAGGGGTACATTTTTGAGAGTTAAATATAAACTACTAATAAAATAAAAATACAAAATCATATTAATTCAACTGAGAAATAAAAGATAGTAGGTCACATTTTAATTAATACTATTTAAAATGCACGCTTTCAAGAACCATGTCTAATTCTCCCTGGGTTTCAATGACACTCTCTAGTTGGTTTTCTTCTTTTGAAAATTACAGGGTGTAACTGCACTTTTGAGTATCGTGCTTGTCTCACTTCTACACCCTGAA
This sequence comes from Tapera naevia, assembly GCA_033556795.1. Classification (NCBI taxonomy): domain Eukaryota; kingdom Metazoa; phylum Chordata; class Aves; order Cuculiformes; family Neomorphidae; genus Tapera; species Tapera naevia. Next base: position 11,420,530 of record JAUMJJ010000033.1, on the reverse strand, counting down.
AGGATAGCAAAAATCCTGCCCAGCTCATTCTGCTATCCAAGGTTAAGCTCAAGTTCTCTTCTGTAGTGATATTTCTATCTTCCTTCCTTCTTTGCTGAAGATCACTGTAAGTTTTAGCCCTATGATTAAACTGTCATTAGTGAACGATTCCTTCTATGGTAAAACTATGGGGTTTTAAAAACCTCAGTTTTCCAATGTAAGAACATCAAAGCATTTGTGCGTTGTTTCCTCTGTGACTTTGCAGGAGTGCATAATAACTCTTATGAGCTGTGTCACATTTTAAAATAAATAAGGAGATTTGGGCAAAAGCTGCAAAGGCTGCAATGCCATCAGAGTGGCAGTTCACTAACTGTCACTCCGAAATTCTCTGGAAACCAGAAATGAATTAAGACAGTACTACAAGGAGATGACTATGTAGATTGTAGTATAATTCTGGAAAACTATTGACATCTGTAATTACTTAACTAGGAACAACATTGTTTTAGCATAAGAATATCAAGATATTCTTACATAAATTATTTCATGCAAATGGAATAATAATTTATGAGAACATAACCCATTTAAATCAATGCCAATGATAGCACAGCTAGGTAAAAAGAAATTGCAGAAACGTGTCAAATCAGAAGTGATGAATCTAGATCACAGTTGTAAGTGCTGCTTGGCATTTAAATTGAATGCTTGTACAGGGCACCGAGATTTTGTGGTATTTTAGTAACTCACAACAGAAGTAACAAAAAGCAGAGAGACACCCTTTCAGCACAAAATCACAGATAAAAAAATACAAATAATTTGAACAGTGCGTACTGATGGGAGCAGCAAGGATTCAATTGCTGTAAATGCCAGACCATCTAATATCATAGCTCCTGCAGTATCTGGACACTTCCTAAACAAGTAACAGTTTGCTGCTTTTCCATCTGTAGCAAAAGTGAAAAATGGGGTGGGACGGTGGGGATGGAAAGGACCTTTTTACAGACATCAGCAAGCTGAAGAAAAGAAATTTTGGTTCCTGCCAGGAAAGTCACAAGAAATTACTTGCACAGTTCTTTCCATTCACGTTAACGAACCTGAAACATACGCCTAAGGTCTTAATTGTGATAGCGACCCACGTCCCTATTTCATTCATCCTGCTTCTGCTCCAGGAAAACAGACCAAGATTCTGTTCAAAGCCACGGAACACGACTCTGTCTATGCACAGTGCTGAGTATGAGAAATAAAACCCTCTAGACAGATATATGACAGCTAGAAGAGACATGCAGACAGCAAGAAAGCTGTGCAAGTTGATACCTATCTTCTCAGAAAGTTCACATGACAGCTAGGCTTGCATGTAGCATCTGTGACAAAATATATGACGTTATTAGGACCAGTATTTTCAGGTTAATGGTGCTGGTATGCTCCCTAGGCACACTGAAGACATTGTGGCCCTATTTTACTCCAGACGCCATGAAACCTTTCAGTTTTGAAAGCTCCTGGAAGGTTCCCAAACTCTCTTTTTATTGGGACTTGCTGATGGCTTCTCTATGCTTGATCACATCTCTAGGCCAAACAAAAATAAAGGCCCTGAATCTTCCCTTGTTTTCCTTCAGGATGTTGTGTATCAGCAAGGCACTAATGACAGATGGAACTGCTCCCTTCTTCTGTGTAGGCTCTGAAAAACTACCCATACGCTTACAAGAGCCAGAAAAGGGTGTGGGTATCTCACTGTGACCTCCCCCTGTGTCTATGCCAAGGAACATAAAGAAACTGACCTTGTTAACAACAAGACTATAAGTCCCAAAGAACCTGAAACACATAAACTAAGACCAATGATTATACCGCAGAAATCACCCTGTATAATGACAGAATAAGGGAAAAAATGTACATGCGTTTTTTTTGTGACAGGTCTGAAGTTGTTTATTTGTAGATGCACTGAAGTCATCCAAATAAAACAACAAAATTACCTATATAAATCACCCTAGGTGCCATGCATAAACAGCACTTTCTGCAAGGAATAATAATAAAAAAGAAAACAAAACCAGGGAAGAGATGAGAAAGGAAAGCCTCTTTTTTTTTTTTTTTGGTATGTAATCTTATTTCCAGATCTACTTCTTCAAGATCGTATCATATATATATATATATTTTGTATGTTGTGTAACCAAACTGGCTTAGACACCTCCAATAATGAAGACATTGCTACTATTATTATAAAGTCATATAAAAGTAGGTGAGCAGCTGCAGCCTAATAAACACACAGCCGAACAAAGGAAACTGCTGACAAGCTGCAATCTTGTTTTAATGTAAATTCTCATGTGTTCACATCATATTTTAATTGTACACAGTAATACATAAGCTTCTGTCACTCGCAGTTTCTCATAAATAGGCTAATGCTAATTACCCCTCTATTTTCAACCACATGGTTTTAGTGAAAAGATTAATGTCAGGAAAATAACATGAAAATAATGAGCTTTGCAAGCCATTTGAGTGGCAGATAATATCATAGTTGATTTTTCTAGTTTTGTATGAAAGCTGTGACAACTCTCTCATAAGACACTCCAATATTTCAAGCATTAGATCCAGCAATATATTAATTATGTAAGAAATATATATCCTGTTTACCTGAATTTTTCATCAGGATGGTTTTCCTGGTAAACTGAAAGCTAAAATGTGCAACACACCAGCACCATCACTGAAATTAAGGGCTGGTGTTTCTTAAATCTGGCAATACGTAATGAAACATGGGCAACAGGTTCCCCTTCTATTCTGTCCTTTGTTTACAGCTGGCATTAGGATAGATTTGTTTGGTCTGAAATAATTTGTACTAGTCTAAAAAAATTATTTTAACTGACTAAAGATAAGATACAGCATCTAAAAGAATAATTGTCCAAGGAACGATTAAGAAGAAAGGGCCCTTTGAGCCATTCAGAGGCTCTAAATTTGGTTCTTTTTATTCTTTTTGTCTGATTAATCCTTCTCGTTACGCATCTGAAGCTTCCAGTCAAAATCAAGACTATACAATCATATAAAGACACAGCCTGAGACACAAAGGTGATGCCTGCATTATCTGGTGGCCCCTAAACCAGACATACATACTTTCTCACATGATGTTAATGTAGTACCGCTAAATAGGATATTATTGAATCTTTTGGATGAGGGTTCAAGTAAGGTTGCCAGAACTTCTCTATTCGCACTAAATAATGTGATTGTAGCTAGAAAACATCCCTAGAAAACCTCATCCAATGACGACACTACAATGCTTTATGGCTTTGGTAACACCTCTCTTCCTACGGTCTTTCTAAATGGAACTTCACTGGAGCACAGACCTCTCTCTATGGATGTTATAATACGTTAAGTCCAACTCTGATCCAGCCTCTTTGCTGGATTGAAAGGTGCATCACTGTGCATCACAGGGGAGAGGAACATAAAGGTACGTGAGAAGGGCAACCACCTCAATCTTTATCCTTCCTCTCTGCTGGAACAGAGAGGCTACAAAAGCTGAATCCCTGTAAGCTGGGTGAGGAGTTGGGTCAAAGCAGATCTAGAGAGGGGACAGGCTATACAGAGTGGGACACAGGATTCATATCCCGCTAAAATCAGTATGTTCAGCAGTCTCAAAGTCTTCATATTGTTGGAGAATTACATTCAGTAGTGCAGTGTTGCCACGACACTGAGATAGCATTCAACATTGCTTTATATTTCTTTCCTCTAATAGCTTCCAGACATCATTATTTCTCTTTCTCACACGCACACATTCAGCAACAGTCAATGCTGTTCCTTTCATATTCCATTCCACATCCTGCCACTGTCCTCTGCACCCTGCCTTACTCCCAAATGTCCCAGAGTAATTAAAACACTGTCAGAGAGATTGCATTTGCATTCTACTTTCTCATCCAAGTTCAACTAAAAGCATCATCATTTTTTAAGTTCTTGAAGTATTCTATAAGATATTAGGCAAGAGTTGAATAAAACAATCTTGGCAGACTGATGTTTGGCTGCTGTTATTTATTATTAGAGATAGAAAAATTCAGTTAGCCTCATTTCAAAGTCATTTGAACTTTGTGAGTCAAAAGCTTGATTAGATCATTACTAGGTTTATCTCCCAGTTAAAACAGTTTGTTAAAAAGACAGTGAGGAAAAGGACATAAATACAAGGTTTAAAAACCAAAAACCTACTGGAGCTAGCACCAGTTTAAAAAATATTAGCCTTCCCATATGACTTAGCCTTATATCACAGTATCCTGTTTCACTACATTTCATTTTCTTGAAATGTACAACAGAAATAACTTACACAGAATTAAAATTATTAAATCAAAATACTTAGTATCCTATAGAGTTTCAGCTCCCCAACCACTTCTTTGGTGTCTTCTTTCAATCCTTTAGAAAAAGAAAGGGTTTTTTTGCTAGGACTTAAAGTACCTAATGACTTTGTGATGGAAACGTAGAATAAGTGACATGTTAAGAAAAGGATCCTAACAAATATAATGGTGAAAGTGATACAGAGACTAGAAAAGTCTATAAAATCATTCATTATTAAATAATATCACCTTCAAAATGTAATATATATTCCATCTTGAAACTACAATTACATGAATAAATTGCATGAGCATCTCTCTGATGTCATCAGAGCTCCTCAGTGGAGCAACAGTCCACTCAAGCAATCCTGAGGGCATATTTTTTAAGTCTTTCAATGACAGCTGTAATTTGCTTTTCAGCAATACGAATTTTCCTCACCAAGCTAAAAGAAATATTGCTGTATTAACAGAGCCAGGGCCACACATATTTGACTGATATATGGGGCACAAATTACTCAGCCATCTTATAGTTATAGACTTTGGAAATAAATATTGTGTGCCATTATGTGAATAACCCCCCATTTATATTGCAAAACCATAAACTGTACTAATGGTTTAAATTGACAAAACAGGGCCCTGATCTTTATGAACAGTGATTCCTTTTGTGCGTTATGTAAACCTGCTATTCTGTCATGTATGCTAAAACCTACATTTTATAGTATTTTAATACTGGTAGTACTTTGAAGAAAAGTAGCAGTGTGAGGACATGCTAATAGACTCATTTCCATATGGGTTATTTGATTGTAAAAGAAGAACTTACTTTTGTTTTTTTCAATTCTAATCTGCTTTATCTAGACTTTTGCTCTAGTAAGAATAAGCAGCACATAGCTACTCACCAAAGGGTCTTAGTTAAAAACTAAGGCTGACTAAATCCTGCTTTACCAGTAGGCTCTGCAGAGCTTATCTGCTCCAGCACTCAGGGCCCAGGTACTCATAGGAAATCCTGCCTTTATATCTCCCCAAGCCCACACAGGAAAAACCTCTGCCTGGGTAACAGGTAAACAGTCCTAAGCCAGAACTTCCCTGGATGGAAAGGGACAACTCTCCATGGCAGCCAAGTTTCCGTGGCAGCCAACTCTCTGCGGGGAGCACTGAGCACCTGGCAAGAGTCCTCGACAATGTTCAAGGGCTTTGCAGAGCTTGGCATGTGCTGGGGAAGAGAGGACCAGCAGCATCTCCCAGACTGCTTAAGCCAGACACTCAGGACTCCCTGCACACAGTGGTTCTCAAGGAGAGTCAGTCATGTAGAAGTGTCCCATGGAGATCTGGTGGTGGAGAGTTGTTCTAGACCCTCCCTGTAAATGATGGCATTTAGCATGAAAAGCCACAAAGGAAGCATTCAGTCCAAATGAGCACAAGGTATTCTGCCCTGATTATTGCTTCTTTTTTTCAGTGACAAAATGGGGCAACAGTAAATCACAGTTCCAAATAGTGTAATTTGTTTAAATTATTAGTCTCATGGACACCACTGTTTGGTATACATACCTCACATCATTATATGCCTCGCGTCATGTGTACGTGGCAGAATTTTACACACTATTTTGTTTAACACAGGTTGGAGTATGTTTTGGTATCAACTATCATCTTATAATGCAATTCTAATATTCAAAAAGTCTATTCGTTACAATTACCAAGGATTTACACCATAACAATCAGATTCTCATCCACAAAGTAAAATATTACGTACCATGGAACACATGATTTTGACTTGAATGTATACTGAGGTTATGCTCTACAACAGTCCTCTTGTAATTAAACACATCATTATAATTGATTGACTCGCTCTACTCTGCACTGGCAAGGCCCACCTTAAATATTGTGTTGAGTTTTGGGTGGCACAGTACAAAAAGGACATCAAACTACTGGAGAGTGTCCAGAAGAGGCCACTAAGCTGGTGAAGGGTCGAGAGGAGAAATCATATGAGGAGAGGCTGAAGTCACTTGGTCTGTTCAGCCTGGAGGAGACTGAGGGGGAGACCTCATATCCATCTACTGTTTCCTCAAAAGGGAAGGAGGAAGGGCAGGTGCTGATCTCTTCTCTCTGGTGCCCAATGACAGGACCCAATGGAATGGCAGGAAGGTGTGTCAGGAGACGTGTCAGATATTAGGAAGAGGTTCTTCACCCAGAGGGTGGTGGAGCACTGGAACAGCTCTCCAGGGACGCAGTCAGGCAACCAAGCCTGACAATATTCAAGAAGCATTTGGTTAACGCCCTCAGACATGTGGTGTGAGTGTTGGGGCTGTCCTATGCAGGGACAGTGGTTGGACTTAATGATCCTTGTGGGTCCCTTCCAACTCAGATCATTCTATGAGTCTATGATTTCCCTCAAAAAAAGAATTTTAAATTGGAGATATTTGATACTATAAAATTACATGCATCTGCTGATCTATTTCTAAATGACCACTACATATTACTGCAAGAAGCACTCATATTGATATTAAAGAATTTAGGTAATCATCTACTTTTGACAAGACCGAAGATTGCATATCAAACTCATTGCTATTAAAACATCTAAAATAGCAAGCTGTATAAGCAGAGTAGAGCTGGTATGCAAATTATGAGACATTCTTATGCTGCATCATACAAACTCATCAACTAGGCACTGCATCCCAGAGAAAGCATCTGCTGTGTGAAATTTAGAACAGTAATTCACAGCCCATAGAACATGGCATCAACACAAATTAAATCTGTTATAAATTTATAATGATGTTCGTATAAAAACATTACATTTGAATAGTTTAAGGAAGTGACAGCTTGGCACTTTATAAATGTTTAACTAGTAGAGTCTTCATAATTTAAAATGTGGAGTTTTCATCACTGAAGATGCTGGATTGAATCACTGAACTTGGAAGGGGGGTTAATTATTGTAGAAATCTACTGAAACTCTAACCTCAATGCACACATGTGCTATTTTTAAACATAACCTTGTTTCAGAACACTTACATGAACCACGGACTCATCTGAAATTATGCAGCACCATGTCCATAAAGCCCAGATACAGTTCTTATTGCCAGAGATTAGTATGTGAACACGGTCTCTTTAAAAGTATGTACTTACTGCTATCAAGTATGCTAGCCAACCATTATATGCATGAGATATCCAGGATTAAAAAAAAAAAAAAAAATCCAGATATTCTTCTCTTTCATTGCATGTATGTTTTCAGTGATGCTTCTAAAATAATTTTCATCTTTGATCTCTAAAACAATCTCTAAATCCGTAAATGATGCCTTCTTTTTGCTTGATATGGTTATATTGCTTGGTCTCATTACAACCAGCTTATTGTTGTTGTATCTGTGTCATGTTTTTACTCACAATTTCCATCTGACAGACAATTTGTATCTGAAATGCCCTAAGTCTACTTGTCTTCTTTGCCTAATTCATGTGCCTTAGAGTCCCACATGCTCACAGCTTGATGGCCAAGGACTGCCTCCCTCTACAATATAACCCTTTAATCACTCCAACTATATTCCCTGTTTATCTGCATCCACAGAGTGCCTATTAAAATAAGTGCTGTGTAACCTGCAGATTTGCTCATTGCAAGATTTTTGAAAACACCAGCTTCCCAGCAGTGCTCCAGCCTTATAAGATGAAATGGGTAACAACATAGACAAAATGAAACACAGATAATGTTTGTCAGATGCCTAATTAAAGAGCAGAACTTGAAACATATTAAAACAAAATCAATACATAGAAACATTGTCAAGGAAACTAAGGAGTAGTGAAGAGGATACATCATGACCTTTTACTCTGACTGTCCAGTAGGAGGCAATTCAGAAGTCAAAGGAAGGACCACTCCTTTCCAGTAGGGACTCTCATTCTTACCTTAGATTTCCTCCTGGTACTTGGTAGTTAAAATTTTACTTACACATTGAAATGTAACACACTATTTCACCCTCAGTAAAATTGTCAGCAAGGAGACTGAGTTTAAGAGAAAAGATACAATAAATAAGGAGGTTTTGTTGAAGGGTTTGCAATCTTGAGTTTGCAAAAAGTCACAGTAAATCTGTTTCTATGCGTACCTGTATCTCATCTTGAACACAGACAACCAAAACCTTACAAAACTCTTTCAGTTTCTGGTAATGGCCTCACATGAAGACTAGCTGAAAACTACAGATTTTGAAATAATCCTCTAACCATAAGAATTTAAATTTGGAATAAAATGAAGATACTTTTGTATTAATAATCAGGAGCAACTAGCTAAAATCCTATTCCTACTTGCACTGAATTGAACACTGCCCGAGGATCTGTTTTATCCAGTATGGTCACCTCTGTGTGAAATTATTTCCTGTTTGAGAGAGTCACTTCCCCACAATTCCTTAAGCTCATTTTATTTTGAATACAGGAAGCAAGCTGGATTGTTCTCTGGAGTAAGAAATGGCTTTTTACTGTGCTTGCATAGAGCTTACCACAATGAGGTCACTGGTCTACAGGCAACAATGAAATTCAGTTATAATAATAAAGCAAGCAGCAACTACTGCTCATATTCTCCCCTTAATGCTGTAAACCCTGGGAACATGAGCAATTTGGTATTAACATTCAAGCTGAGAAAAAATTTTAGTAATTTAATACTAATTGAGAGGTGTTGGTAGATCCTCTTAGACAAATGTTGTTGATATTTACTATTCCTTATCTGAGGATCATGAAATATTTTGCAAACATTAAACATGAGACTAGTTTGTGACAGTAGGTAATATCAAACATAAAGCTGCTAGGATAAAGCAGAAAGCAGCAAAATTAGGAGCCACACAGCTGCATATTCAAAAGTTACCAGCATCAACAAACAATAAAGAATAATGAAGGAAAGGCATTAAAATAGCGTTCTGTTTGAATTTCTGGATTGGGAGCAGGAGAACTCATTATATGACTTGCTAGCAAAGCAGATGTTTCTCTATGTGGTGGAAATACCAGAGAAAGGATAGTGTGCTCTCTTGAGAAAACACTTCACAGTTACAGTAAAAAGCATGACAGCACATTAGTCATTGCAGACATGTAAATGTATAAAACAAAACAGGACATCTAGACTAAGATAAGCATAGATATTCCAGTTGCAAAAAGGTGAGACCTATCTCACATCAAAAGTTCCAGTAAATATACCCGTTTCCAAACTCCCATATAACCCCCAAAATGGTAAGTTAATTGCATTAAAAAATTCCTCACCATCTGACCTTATGCATTACTACTTAATGTTTTGATTTTACCACAAGTTATATGAAGCCTCGAGGTTTTTTTAATAGAATAGGCTTGTGGAGTCCAGTGATCAGCTGAAAAAAAATTTCAGTTTAGATCCAATTTAAGTCAAATTTGAATTCTCACATTCGTTAAGAATTTCCTTACACTCTGTGAGAATAACCCCTAGTCAACCACAAAAAGAAAATTCACTGTGTTCACATTTACACATACAAACGGATACAAACTATACCTCAAAAAGTGAATTAGAGCAAGTACAAAATTTACACAGCAGAAGAGGATTCTGACGTGGCCAGAAATAAGTGATCCTATAAGCCTGGAAGATCTTATTGAGATTTAAATATTTGCCTTTTCTATGAGAAGAAATAAGCAGAACATTCCTGTACCATCTAGGACTTTGCGTCAAAAAATAGTAAAGTTTTCTGCAATCTGGTATCAGCCCCAGAACTTCTGGAGATCATCAGAAGTGAAAAGATAGGGGAAGATAAGGATTCCAGGGAATGCATCAGTGACAGAGATTATCCATATATAATTGCTCTGTTTAATTTCATGAGACAGAAGGATAAGTACTGGAAAAAAACCCATCAGTATAAAACTCAGAACACATTTTGGCCAACTGAAAGAAGGCTATTGGAAAATTCAAAGAGGTAAACAAAAGGCTAATCAGAAACAGAAAAGTCCTATTAAAATTATTTCTGTGCCTTAATCGTGTGTAAATGTAAATACCAAAATATTCTTCCCTCTTCTCAAGTAGAAATCATAGGATGAAAATGTCAAAAAAGAGAAAGTGAGAAAGTGCAAACATTCTTCTCAGTATTCTGAAAACAATCCATGAGTTACAAAAAGTATGAATGAACCTGAATTTAGCCTTTCACAAACTACATAAGTCAGGCACACAGGTCATAAACATGCTCATGTCTCTAAGGTAGAACAGTATCTAACTATTTCAGATGAAAAAATGAGAATTTTTAAGAGATTTATACAGTGAAAATTTGTGCCCTAGATTTCAATACACAGAAAGTAATTAGTTAAATTAAAATTAACCATGTACAAAGAATGCCACAGGTTAGGTCCTGAATTATAATCAACTACAGTATCCCTCTCACATCTGGATATCCTCAGTAAAACTACACATAGAAATAATATTTTCATATAGTACTTTAAAAAAAGTGCTTTTAGAAAAGCTATGTTATTCTGAATATCAAGTAGATAGTTATAAACTTACATTTTATGACTTGGCATTGCTCACAGAATGTCTGAAAACAAATTGGGATATTATTAAGTTTTGACTATTCAAAAATCACACTTTTATTGACCAAATGTTTTCCTTCTGAGTGATACTCAAAATGCTTTACCAAGTTTAAAAATTCTGCAACCAGGGTTTAATGATTAAAGCACAATATTTAATTTTCATGAGAACCCATGTGACATTACAGACTCATCCCAGAGTTCAAAATACAGCTAAGATATTAAAAAAAATCCAAATTGCTCAGATGAATTAATCAATATTGGCTCAATTTTCTATTCAGTAAACTGCAAAGTACAGCAAAGAAGCCGTGCCGCAAAAGAACCATGCCCGCCAAATACTGAATGTCTTTACATTACACTAGACTAGCTCTAGTTAGATCACTGTTTAATTGTTTAAATTGTATTAAAGTAGTTGTGATTAGCTGCATTGACCTTCTATGTAATTTAAACCAGTTTTTCTTAACTCTTTGCTGTAAACACACTATATTGCTTCTTGACCAAAAGAAAGGATCAATTCTGACTTTTAAATATCCCTACCAACTGCTAATATTCACTGGGGAGCTGTAACGTCTTTTTTTTTAAAAGGAGTGTCGTTAGATTGTATTTCATAGGCAAATCTAAAAAGCAATTCTTAAAAGCTTATTTTGTGACTAAATTAAAACTCAGAAGCAGAGGAGGACAAGGAGAGATGTCTCTTTGGCCACCCGCCTGCTCCTGGCACAATTCTTCCACACAGTATGTCAGGACCTGGAAGTGCCATGGTGGAAGGCTGCCAAGCAACGCTGGGTGCTGGAGGTCTCCCCGTCTCTCTGGTCTGGGGACTCTATCCAATTTCACTAAAACTCTAAACCAAAGGCTGCATGGTGGGAAGCATGGGGAGTCATTATCTTTCCCCTGAATTTGTTTCAAAGCATTTTGAGAAACCCGTCCTGTTTATGTACCTTAATGCTTATTAGCTTTTTCTTCTTAGTAGGGCATCTTAAGTTGTTTGTGTCTAATGAAAAGCTGCATCCTACCCAAAGACATTATTCTGTTAGACTGAGGCTAAAAATCCATGGTCTATAAAATGGCATGCAGGCTTCATAACAATTTGAAAATAAAAGGCTTATACTAATGGAGGATAGAAATAATTCATCTGAGTCATCCAGATTTTAAAAAGATGTGTAATTTAAGAAAAAAATTATATAACAACACGTGCATTTATAGTGAGTACATCTATATATATCAGCAACCTACAAGTGAGTATTGTATTAAGTTTAACGATCATCTCTGTTAAAAAGTAATTACTTAGAGCAATGGAATATTATGGATTACCTTAGTAATTAATTAAATTACTTAATTAAATTAATTAAGATTCAGAATAGAAGAAAGATGCATAAGAAGTTTTTGTCCAGCTAACTGAGATATTTGAGTGCTATACTCTCTCCATAGAAGATACTCCAAATAAGTTCCTGCAGCTTTGTAAGACTCCGAGAAAGTAGATTCCGCTGGGAATTGCTGCACAAGCACCTCCTTGTGGCAGTGAATATTTGGAGCTGAAGGTGTAAAACGATGCTACCTGAAAATCTATTGGGATGTTGCTTCACCTTCTTTGAGGCAAGCTTCCTGTAGATGTCCTTATGGGAATCTATTGAGCAGCAAATCTCCAGCAAGAAGTTCAGCTTTATAGAGGGATTGCAGAACTGCTACCCCAAATCAAACGTTTGTTCTACTCAGACTGCATATCTCTTCAAGCTCTAAATGTCTTTCCTCATAATTCATGGTCAGTGATCATTATGAGGACTTAATTGGGGAACTATCACAGTAAAAATATATATGTGTATTTTAACATACAGACACACAGCTGTCAATCCAAGAGGTGTGAACTGAGCGTGTCTCTGCATAAAACTCAGGACAATATAGGTACTAATCTACATGACAAACGTATGACTTAAAAGATATTTAAGACATAGTGACCTGTGGTTCCCCAGGCTCTGGTTCACTGGAAGCAGGACTGTAAATCTGCCTGCAGGTAGAAAGTGATGTTACTGTGGCCCAAACTGGCAGGCAGAACAAATTAGTGTTGAACAGTCCTACGATAAACTTAATGAAAGTTATGGAGATTTGCCACAGCTCAAGTATTGTCATTACAGCTTTAACATCTTTACTACGTAGCCTAATACCATCTGAGAAATCCTTATATGTATCCCCCACAGGGTATCTGACATGCAGATGACATCCTAAATGTCTTAGCTGCTCACAAATAAAGCATAAACAACTTTCTGACAGTTAAGATATGCAAATCAGTGAAAATGAGATTCTAAAAAGATGATCAGAAGAAAAACAAAGTGTGATTTAGGAGAATTCAAATATACTTTCTGACAAGTACTTAAAGTAAAAGTCACAGAACAAAAGTTCACTCTCAACAGTGAGTTCAGAATTGCCTGTGAGAGCCTGATGCTTATTCATTTTTCTCAGGGGAATTTTTCCTTATTACTAAATGTAGTAGTCTTTTGTTTTGAAAGCTGGAACATTTTATTTGTCCGTACACTGCTGTAATTCCACAGTGATTATGTGTCTGGTGGAGATACTGGCTAGTTCTATAAAAACTCTGGTAATAATCACTTCCCTTTATACTACATACTAGATGGTAAATAGTGATGGCAGGTAGATTTTTTTTTTCTCTGAGGAAAAAGAGAAATAAAAAACTTTTCAGTAAAGCAGGCAACTATTCGTTTCTCAGATTAAAATTTATTCTACTTGACAAACAAAGACTTTAAGGTAGATGATTTACTAGATTATAATAAGTTGCACTACAGCTTCATATAAGAGATGAAGTGATAAGAGAGTAAATTCCATAAACGGTGGCAGGAGTGGCTCTCAGAATCAAAGAACGGGACAAGATTGTGCCCCTGTCATCACTTATTGGTTACACAAATGCTGCTAAAATAGATGAATAATGTATGAATAGCAGTGTTGTGTAACCCAAGATGAAGCAACCAGAACAAGAGAGTTAGTAGAAAGGCTGAAGGGGGAAAGAACCCAAACTAGCCAACTCTGTTTCTTTGATTCAATACTTTTATTTATTATATCAACGCTACTGAGGGAACATTCTTGAAAAAGACCAGTTAACCTGAGCCTGACAGAGCCAAAAGCTTTGAAAGCTAAGAGGCAATTACGAAAAAACAGGAAGAATACAGCCAATGCTGCCTCTTCAAAGCTTTTAAATGATCTTCATTTACATAGTAACAAAGTTAGCTCAAAGGATATTATTTCTGATTTTCACTCTTAATGATTTCTTCTTACAGCAAAATAAAGCCTGTAAAAAGGGCTGTTCATGGCGATTCAATTAATAAGTTTGCATGAAGATATTCCTTCCCCTCAACCGACCCCCAATCTGGTCTGTACATTTATTTCTGTTTAACAAATGAATACAACAAAATCTAGGGCAAAAATCAGTCAATAAAGTGTTGCATGAAGTTTATATTGCCTTGCAGTCAATTTTCTGGCCCTAATTGACAATCACCATTTTAAAAAAAACAATAGCCAATCTCAACCCAAACCTCCAGCTTTACCCCCAAAACCCCTCCAACCACTGGAGACAAGCGTTAATGAAAGGATACGATTAAACTGAAATAACACAAAGTTCCCATTTCATCAAGGTAAAGGCATCTTGTATGCCAAAAAGTTCTGTGACGTGCTTTAAATTGGAGACCGGGACATCTGTCCCCACTGGCTCACTGGAAGCCTATGAAGCACTTAGACAAAGACTAACTAGTCATATCACTTATTTGTGATAATGCCATGAAGGGAGATACATATATTCAATGTGTTTGTCTTCTATTATACAGTGTTTTACGTAAGCAATACCTGTGCCTGTAACGATGAAGTTAATGTGACCACAGACTAGAAAGGTGCTCTGTACAAGCTGATTTGCAAGGATGGAAATCAGTACACTTAATGACCCCATCTATTAAAATATTGTTCAGATATTTTAAAAAAATGAAAAACATTGCTCTAGGCTTCAACATTCAGCATGAACAGCTGATGTGGGCTGAATCCTTCTTAAATAGACATGATTATATTTCAACGTCTTTTGTGATTATGACAATTTTGACAAGATAATCATCTCCTCTGAACAGGACTTTTTAAGGTTTAGAGAAATACTGTAAGATACATTAAATAATGTGTCAAATTATCTATGAACCCTGCTTTCAAAAGAAATCCTATGATCTCATTAAAATAATTACAGAAAATCTATGCCTGATATTATAAATAACAAGTACTAATATCACTGGTATATAAAGGAAAGATACAAAAGTACAGGAACTTGCAAGATTCTAAAGGTGACAGCATAGCTTTGTTCTCTTAAGATAATCAACAGAAGTTTCTATGTTGAAATATCCTGTACGTTAGGTCAACTTTTGAACCATAGTCACAGGAAACACGTCTGTAGCTATGCTAAAATCAAATAATCCAGATACATATATTGCAGCCACATTTCTCTTTCTTCATACTTTGTTGCCTCTTTTCTCTTATTGCTTTTAAAAAAAATAAAAAACTAGTTACACTCAGCACAACAATTGCACAGAAAGAGAAGCGAAAATCAATAGGAAGTGTCTTTAAAAACATTTTTGCTAGAATTCTCCTTTCAGGACAAGCATGAGAAAATATAGAGGACTGAAACCTGAGATGATGTCAAGAATGAAAGAAATTATGACTTTCAAACATATCCTCCATTTTAATTTTATATATTCATGTTGCTTTTAGAAAGAGATGGCATCAAGCAAAAATAGGAAGAAGAATGTGGTGTTTACTTTCCTGTGATGTAAACACAACAGGCAGAGGAAAGAGGACAGGAACAGCTCCAAAAGCTCTACAAAGGTGGTTGCTCCCTCTTAACTCCCAAAGTCTGACAAGTCCTGCTGCCATCAGTTATGGCCTTACACTAGTAGCCAGCACCGCACTTGCTAAATTTAAGCATCTTCTGCTTCTTATATTGGGAAGTTACCCTCTTTTAGTGAAAAATCCTGCTCTTGGACAGCAAGTGGTAAAGTAATCAACCAACGCAAGGAGACAATGTAGGCAAAGGTTCTTATCAAGACACTTCAAGATAAAAACCATACTATTATCTGAGAGAATGTTGCAGACACAGAAAGTTTTCCACCTAAGATGCTTGAAAGAAACAACACTGTTGTTGTGCCACCATGCCAGGGCATAGCAGAACTCCTGCCTGTCAATAACATCACCAGACTAAGCCCCTGCATGATTCCCAGTGATAGGCATTCTACATTACAACCACTCCAGCAGAAGTGGTTCCTATCGCTCAGAGAGAGTGAGGAGTCAACAGTCTACGCACAAACCTATTTAGAGTAAAAAATGGCATTTTATTTACCATGAAATCAGGCACTTTGCTTCTGAACAGCTATTTCATGCTACAAGGTTAGTTCTTTCAGAAGGCATTCAGAAAATTATTCCAACACTTCATAAAGCTAAAGTACTAAACAAATATATAAATAATATGAGTTATTGCTGAAGTAGGAGAAATCCATCAATTATTTTGTAAGAGGTTTTAAGTGTAGAAGGCTATCACCTCCAGAAAAGTTAACTGAAATTTAAAGACATGAAGTTTAAACGCCACTTACTTAGTTTTAAAAATTCTTTGATACTCTTTTTTACTTTCAGAGGAAAAGAACAGCTAAAACAGTAGCCAATGATATAAATAAACACATCAAATTTTAAAACTTTTAGAAGCCGACTCACCAGTCTCTTTATAATTCTCAACAAAAGCTTCCGTTGTCGTGTATCCTTTTTGGACTTCAGTAGTTCAGCAAACCTACCCATATTTTCTGGAGACATGCTCTCCTGATTGTTCCCTCCATACAGTTGAAGAAGCAATGATAAGCACTGTGAGGCACTCTCAAATATTTCAGTATCTTCACTGGGAAGCTAAAAACGAACAAAAAATGAACAAACAAAATTGTGAGAGGAAAACATCATTTCTAGTTGAATGACTTAAAATTCCATTAAACTAAACTTAATAAAGTGATGAAAATATAATTAAAATATATCTGTTCTTAAGCAGAAGTATGTCTCCACTATGATTCTATCAAATAGCCTATCTATAGCAACATCATAAATGCACTGAAAAGGTTGCTCCCAACTCTGTTATTTTCAGACAGTATATTTCGCTTTAAATAGAAGCAGTAATAGCAGAAATTATCATTACGGCAATGATGTCTAATCTATTACATAATGCACACCATAAAACTTCATTTAATTATTTCTAAATCAAGCCTATGGCTTCTGGTTGAGGTAAAGTACAGGCTATCTAGCTATTTAATGAATTTTAAGTAGTCACATTAGGAGGTATGTCTTGCAGATCTGAAATATTTTCCTGAATTCCAGCTTTTCTGCACTCCTTTGAAGAGCAGACACTGGAGCAGGCCCTTGCAACAGGATGGAACAACTCTTTAATGGGAAGCAAAATTATAGAAAAGATTTGGGGGCATGGCTAATAATGATATTTAAATAGGCTTCTGGTAGTATGACACCGATAACAAAATGATTTATATCTTTCTTGAAAGTATAACTTGGAAATAATGACTAGGGATAATATGCTGGTATTTGGCACTGTTAGAATAACAACAGGAATGCAATGCCTAGTTTTAGCGCAAACAGTTCACAAAAGCTACTGAAAAACACCTAAGAGATTTCTTGGGAATAGGCAAGAGGACAGTAACTGGAAAACATAGCATCAAAAGACTGAAGGAATTAAATATCTACAGCTTATCAAAGGGAGAGTTAAAAAGCACATGACCATATTCTTTCAGTTATATGTGAGATAAAGCAGGTTGAGGATAGTCCTGCAAAAGGACTGGTAAGATGCGATGGCTAAACACTTTATCTAAAGCAATTCAGATTAGAAAGATGATAATACTTCTATCTCCTTTTTTCTTTATTTAATAAGAGCTAATAAACACTGCAACTACCCCCTTAGAACCGAGACAAATATAGATTGTCTATGATGTAGTACATCACAATAACTTCTTTTTCTCCCTAAAAAAAATAACAAACACTTTACTGTAATGAGGAATTAATTGAGGAAAGTCCTATGTCTTGTGTTACATAAGATATTAGACTAAATATTTACAAGAGCCTTTTCTGGCCTTACAGTCTGCAAACTGAAAAGATATCCCAGTGGTTGTCTCAACCAATCCAATATAGAAGGGTAGAAACATGTCATAACTCGTACACAGATTCTTACTTCCAAAAATTCTATTTAAATACAAGGAAGTTATATCAAAGTACAGATAACAGACTATCCTTACTGACAATAAAAAGGAAACCATTTATATAATCTGTCCAACTGTATATAATATGACCAACCGTTTCAATAATGATTACTTATTTAATCTGCAGTATGAAGTTCCCATATTTTTCATTTTAAGAAAAATCCATACAGTTATTTTACAGCAATCTGGGAACATATCATCAGACATATATGCCTTAAATATTCAAGAAGCAGTTCCCCAGGGATCTGCATGCAAATATAATCCTGTTTTCCGTTAGCTTCACAGAGCTGTCTGTTTAAAACATACTGAACTGACATGTAAGCTCTGAATACATAGCCTCAAGACATATCACATACTATTTGACCTAATGCTATGCAAGTGACAGGACCAGAGCAGCTACTTCTTCCACAGTTTTGCTTTATTTTTTTTTACTTCATTCCAATCTAAATGCTATCTATTTGATTGTTTCCTTTCTAATATCCAGTATTACTTAATAACATCATTGACATAAATACAAATGCTAAAAAGGAGGAAAAGCTATAAATATAGCTCCATTTATATCTTCAATCCACTGATCTCATTGCAGGTTTTGAGCCAACCTGTATTTCCTTCATTGAAAAAAAAAATGCCATTAGATAAAGAAAAGAAAAATTAAACTCCTTTCATGTCTTATCCCTTTTAAAAGCAGACCACTCCCTGAAGAAAATCACAATACAAGAATTACAGTCAGTTTGCAAATTCTGTTTGTTGGCTAACCAAAATAAAAATCAGTGAACGTTTGGACAGATACATTCTCACCCTGACATTGTAGTGCAGGCCAGTTCCCTGGGCTCCATGTGTAATAGGTAAAATCCCACATGTAATCAGTAATCCCAAAAGCCATATTGGGAAGGAAGACTGTTCCCAAGGTCTTTTTCTGAGATATTCACTAATCATCAAACAGAGAAGTGGAAAGGTGTCAGCCTCTGCAGAGGACTGACCCTACGACAATCTTCCATGAAGAAACACAAAAAAGCACCATGTCATCACAGTTCTTTCTGGGACCCGGAGGGTACATGACTTCCAAGAAAGCAAGTGAGCCAGTCCAACCCGTTAGTTTTATTCCCAGGGAAGGTCTTCCTCGGCATTAGTCCCCAGTTAGTGAGACAGTGCAACATTTTGCCCTAAGTGAGGAGGAGCTGGGCTTTGGCCAATGGCTTTGCCTATATTCTCCTGAAATACCCAACTTTTTATCACTGTTGCTGCTGGGTTTTGTCCCTCAGCAAGAGAAAGAAAGACCCTGACTCTTTCCATCCAATATGTCTTGGCATAAGATAGGCTTGTGCTTCAGAGGATATCAAGTTGTCAGTGACCAATCCTCCAGCTTCACTCCAGGGTTCACAGTACTTGCCAGGCAAAGCATCATCCTATTCAATCACAAATGCCAATGAAGTCCTTCATCGCCTGTACTTCTTTAGTTCACCACAGTCTGTCTGAGCTTTAGTGCTATCTAGGGTTTGGGGAGCAAGTTGCTGTCATCCCGGAAAATTGCAGCTGGATGAGGCTTTGAGCAATCTAGTCCAGTATGAGGTGTTCCTGCCCATGGCAGGGGGTTGGAACGGAATGATCTTTAAGGTCCCTTCCAACCCAAACCAATCTGTGATTCTAAGTATAACAGCAAAATCCGGATGAATAGGAAAGAAACCTGGGAATAGGAAAGATTCTATTTATTTTGGAGGGGATGAAGATCACTGGCCTACAGTCTAACCCATCAATAATTAAGATGGAAGAGAAACTCTCAACCGTGCCCTTATTTAAGTATGTCCACATCAGCATTTTTCTCCATAACTCTCAGCATTTTCCTGTTTCACTACTGACAAGTAGTGATTCAGATGTCAAAAATCATAAGCTGGTAATACGAAATTCAATAATTGCTGCCACTCAGTGTTAGTATTTTCATTAATGGTTATAAAGAGTAGAGGATCAGAAGAAAATTATATTGGTCCGAACAAAAGCATGACTGAAAATATAATAAATATCTGTAAATATAGAAAACCAATGAATGAAAATTCAGCTTTCAAGTAAATAGTATCTTATGTGTAACAAGAATAGCAAAGCTAGAATCGTGTTGCCATACAATGAATATAGAAGGATCGTTCATCTTTTAATCAGCTGGAACAGTGTTCTCATTAATTTTCTAATCCAAACAATTCTACTTGATATGAAGAAGTATATTTCAAGTCTCAAACACATTTACAGTTTTTCATGACATCAGCTACTTAAGTTCTATTTCTTTCAAGGGAGGAGAAACCCATGAAAAACTAGAGTTCCAGCTCTTTAAGAAAATATATGCCCTTTAATATTTCAAAATTACATGAAAAAACTCTAGTGGCCTTTCATTTCTTTTTGCTTTATCAGTCTTAGAGGGGATTATGAATTCAGCCCTTTAGCAAGTTAGAAACATTAGTACTCCTTCTTCATGCAGCTAATAATATTCTGGGAGAGTGTATGACTCGAATTAAATCCAGCACCTTACAACAAATTACTGAACAGCTGAAGTCATAATTTTCGCCATTCTCTAACTCAGAATTGTAGATCTATTTTTCACTTTCAGATCTCTAAATAATGCCTCATGACAAGATTTTTGTGCAATGAAGTCCGTTTATTATTTTTGCTTAATTTTTGTGGTCATGTTATAACGTCTGTAAACAGGCCCATAACATAAAATTCTCCTCTCCCTTTCTAGATAGAACCTGCTCTGTGAATTTTAAGGTTAGTGTGGTGAAGAGCAGGAAGTTTCTTGCTATTACACACGTATATTTCTGCAGTTTGTTGTTAAAAATGCTTTCATTCTGAATCGAGTTGCAGTGCATTCATGAATTGCAAACCGTCGCAAGAAATGTGTGATCATGTGAGCTGAAGTGGCAGTTTTCACACCGTTGGAGTTGTTACAGCACCTAATTTTAGAGCTACAATGAAACTGTCTGGACTACCCAGAGGGGACACTATTTCAGTGCATTAATGAGGTTACACACAAAGAGAGTTTATTATGATGACAGATAGATGTTCATTAGATCAGTAATGTGATTATAGAATGTGCTGTAAAGGAAGAACAATTAGGAAATATAGGGAAGATGATTTTGCAAACATTAAACAAAACGTAAAAGCAAACCATCATTATTAAATCTGCTAAATTTACCATACTATTCTTATTAGTAAATATGCACAGTTTAAATTAAAAAAAAATACTATATTTTGGTTTAGGGGAAAAAAAATCATTCTCCTACCTAAGGGAAAATATATTTTAAAAACCCAGTATATTTGCAGTACATTTTAATCTGGCCTAATTGCTGAGAAACCAAATTCCTAATCCAAAATTCTCTGCTTGTGACAATATAGTCTACATCTTCCATTTGTGGGTTTTGTGGTTTGATTTGTTTTTTGGTTTTGTTTTTTAGGGTAGTTCTGTAGAAGAGATTTCTTCAAATGTAATTCGCAGATAATGTTTCAAATACAGTAACAGCAATACATTATACAATACAGGAAATAAACATATTCTTTCCATTCTGGTCACAGAACTGTCTGTATTCTTAACAAAACTGATATAAAGTTTTACAGTCTACAGGGTTATCATTCTTCTGCAGTAATTTTCATTATTCATTGGCAAATACCTTCACATACTCTGAAAATGATGTCAGGGCACAGTCTCAGAGCCAGTGCAACAGAGACAGAAAAGACCTAGAGGAGATCATCTCATTCATCCACGAGCACTGAGGCTTCATATTTGTCTTCTTCATGTTTGCACATGGTTAACTGGTCTTTCAACAGCAATACCCACAGCACACTAAGCAACTGCAAATCTTACTAGTAATATTATAATGAAGAAGCCTACCACCAGAAGACAAGAAAAGTTCTCTGTCAGTCTGGTAGGCTGCAGAAAAGACTGGAAGACCTACACCTAGGATCTAAATCTAGGATCTACAGTGAAATAAAACTCATTTTTATAGCTACTAGCATGATTTCTGAAAGTTACTGAAAACCCAAACTGAAGTGATTTCAAAAAGTTAGTAAACATAATTTTTTTTTTAGCATAGTGCATCAAAAAGTAGAACATATTTAAATCTTTGGTAATTTCTGCAAGTTTCAGTATAATAATCAAATTACACTTATGTTCAAGTGGAGAAGCATTACACAAAAAAAGCAAAGTGTAATTAACTTTTAAACACAAAGCTGCCAAGCAGAAGACTAAATGTTCAATTTATTTTCCTCTTATTGAAAGTTAAGGGCAGAATTCTCATGGGATTAAATATTGAATTTCCCATATTCACAGTGTTTTCTGCATGACAGAATTTTTAATTATTTCTTCTTTTGTGTTATTAAAAACTCTGAAGTTTCATTTACATGCAATCTAGATTTCCTGCACTTGTCTTAAGTGACAGACTAAATCGCAATGACAGAATGGAAAAACTGATACTAATTTTTCGACATTTACAAGTTTAACTCACATTGTTTTTTGAGAGATTATGAAGAGAAATAAACATGTAGAACTTGAAGAAAATAAAAAAATAGAAAAGTCAATGGGGCATGGAGCAATCATCTCATTGATATATACATCAATGAGGGAAAGCAATTATTCAAAATGACATAAGAAACTATAAATTTGGTCAAAGAGGTAGCAATAGCAAACCAGAGAAAATAATCTTAACTCAATATTTTAACATGATGACTAGTTCAAAATTTAAGGTTTCCATTATCTCCAAAAAATAAAGTTCACATAGAACTGAATGCCTCAAAATAGTAATAATGTAGTCACATAGCTCAAAGAAGACAAAGAACTAATGTTGACAGCTCCACAGAAATTAAGCTTATGTAGGCCTGAGCCTTTTTGAGGTTGAGGGAGCATATGTATCTTGAGTGACCCACTGGACTTCACAAAGAATCCAGTCCTACTGAAGAGATTAGAGCATAAAATATTTTAAACGAGAGGATCCAAAATTATTATTCTGTGGTTCTAAATTCTCCAACTTTTAGAGGGGAAAGGATAGAAAATTTAACAAACTTAGCTGAAATAACTTTCATATATCTCAATCAAGCACATGTATGTAAAGAAGAACACATACACATTACGAGAGAAAATACCTCACTTTTACAAAATCTTTAACAAAATTCAAAACCAAAACCAACCAAACAAGAAACCAGCGCCAATGGTCTTTACTCTTTACCTATATGTTAAAATTAGCAGACTTTAAATAAGTATTTTAAACATATCAGAATCCGTAGAAATACAGAACAAAGCAAAACCAATGGCAATTTGCAGCTATGCCTCTGGAATATAAGAGCAAGTCAGAATCTAATCAGTACTTGTTAACTATACAATTATCCTATCCTTTAATTAAAAACTTAGACTTCCAGGTGGTATAGACTGAGTACGGCTTGGCCTCTAATTTTCTGTTCTTTAGATAGTTAATGAAATTTAAATTTATAACTAGTTTCACTTTAAAGGAACATTTCCTCTTTTCATGTCTTACTATTTATCATTATAGTGATTTAAAAGAATTAATAGAAAATAGATTAAAAGAATTGATAAAGAGGAAACATTGTCTAGTTGAAATTCAGTCACTTTGTTTCAGGTCATTCAAAAAAACCTTTGTCCATAGCTGGTAAAAATAAACACATCAAAGAAGGACTTAGCAACAAATATAATGCCAAAAATTAATAAAAAAGGAATCACACTCTTCCCCAAAATAGAAGATGACAGACAGTGCTAAATACAGTACAAGAGTCACAGGCATTCATATCATAATGCATCTGAAAACCTATATTTAAATGAAAAAAAAAATCTTAGGCTGGAAAAGAACTGAACCTGAAATGCCTCTAAGTGAAATAATCTGGAAAGGATACTGTGATATGCCACAGGGAAATTCTTACATACTACTACAAGCCATTACACACAGAGTCAAGACAAATCTCTAGCATGGTATGATGGAGGCTGAGCTGACGAGATGCATCAGGGCCACAATACAGCACTCAGTGAAGATTTCAGTGCAGCGCTGTGACATCTAGTAAACCCTGGAAACAACTGTCTAAACAGTAAGACCTCAAAGATGTTTACAGATCATCCGGGGCCATTCTCACTTGTAAATCCCTTAAGATTATTTAAAATAAAATTAAGCCCTTGAGAAAAATTCAAAAGGCTCAAAACCAAGAATATGATATTAAAAGCAACCACATACCTCAAACTAATTTTAAGCTTGCTGACTTTTCTAACAGTAGCAGTACCTGTTGTTTCAAATTTTAAAAAACATCCTTTCCCTATGCAGTCACTAGTCCATTCTAAAGGGCCAAAATTTGGCTATACATATCTACCCCAACTAAAAATCCAAAGCCTATCCCAAGTCTTCTATGCTTGGGCAGACTGACTCCAGTGTCACTTGTAACCTGTAAGTCACTATGATCTACAATTTCTTTTCAATTCTTAGTCCTTCCTTCTAGGTGGGAGCTTATAAACAATGAAAAACTAGCAAACAGAGTTCTAAGATGTTGAATTCAGTTGAATAATTCCAACTTCAGCAACATTCCAAAAGGATCATAAACAAGCAAATTCTCACCAGTTGAATAAGCACGTTAATTAGATCCATCAGGGGTTTATTGATAAGCAGAAGGTCTTCAGCAGCCTGCGTGTTCCCTTCTGTGCCAGATTTCTGTGCCTTAATAAGATGAGAAAAAAATAAAAAGAAGCCTTGGTGACTCTTCCATTATGAGAAACAAATTATGTCCATTAGGTGGGGGAAGTTTGAACAGAAGTTTGAAGTTGATGTCCAAGCTCTTTTCTAGTAAAGTATTCTTGGGCTGCCAATGATCACTTAACGCTCCCCGTGTCTGTAACAATAAGCACAAAGCAGAAGGGACTCGTGCCCTCATGGCCATTCTGCACAAGCTGAATATACTGACCTACATGACATTTCTACAGCAAATCCTCTATAGTGTATATGCAAAAGATATCTCTAAAATCATAAATGTTTTATGCATTTATATTCTCATTCAACACGACATGCCTATGTTAACATTAAAATCCTTTTCCCTTTATCAGGAACAATTTTAAGTGCAACTCAAAACAAGAAAAATCAAGGTTACTGAAAAGTTAGGATTCTCAGCAATAGTGTCCAATTTTGCCCTTCTGATTTACTCCATATTCTGAAATGTTTCTAATACATTAAAATCATTTATTTTTTAAATAACAATAATAAAATCCTTAAGCGACCAAAGTCTGTGATACAATCTGTTACTACTTGTAATTCTCACCATTGTCATCTTCCCTCATCAAAACACAATGTCATCCAAGGCAGTGGAATTTATGATCCATCCTTGCCCCAGGACACCAGAGAGGTCTGCTTGCAAGACTTTTTATTTAACTTCATGATCTTGCACCAGCTTTAGACCATGATCCTATGCAGTTTACACACTTTGTCTAAACAGCATATTTAAAAATAATTTTTTATTGTGTTTCATTTAAACTTCGATCTTAAAACCATCATCCAAGTGTATTACTTCAGGATTTTCGTCTGGTTAAGTGAACAAAGGAGCAAGTCCCCTAAGACAAGAGACACTACTGCTGAAGCTCCGTGGTTGATACTCATGATTTGAAAGGATAATGTCTTTCTTCTGGAAAGAATTCTGAAATAAAAGAGGTCTGAATAGCAGTTTTTGAGGTAATAAGACATATTGATATGTCCCGCACTGAGGCTCACCACGATGACCTGGAATGCTGAAGTCCAATAAGGGCAAAAAGACATAGTGCAGAGAAGACAAAAAACCCCAGAGTGTTTATATTAATTAAGAAAAGGAAGTCATCATCACTTCAGCAAAATTTACAACAGTTTTCTCTGGTTAATGCTTGGAGAAGACATTATCTGTCAGGGAGGTTTGACTACTTTCTTTAACTTCTACATATTTAGTGTCTTTTAGTGTTGTTGTTTATTTTCTTTCCAAAGTACTTTACATATATATAAAGAATAGACACTACATTAAGTCACCAAATAGAGTCCATTTCTCAAATAGAGATTGCAAGTTACTTTCAGCTACTGCCGATCACCTACAGAACATGATGAAGCTGCTCCAAAACATATGCAAATCTGAACTTTTCTAACATTTCCATTAAAACACAGGTACTTGGATTACAGAGAGCAAACTCTTGAAT
The DNA here is from genome assembly GCA_033556795.1 of Tapera naevia. Lineage (NCBI taxonomy): Eukaryota > Metazoa > Chordata > Aves > Cuculiformes > Neomorphidae > Tapera > Tapera naevia. Next base: position 11,394,320 of record JAUMJJ010000033.1, on the reverse strand, counting down.
GATTCTGGATACAGTTATCAGCATCATTCAGCATAAACTACTGAAATACAAAGGAAAAGTGGTTTCACATTTTGCCTATATAGCTGGATAAAGTGAGCACTTTATATATAAAATGCTTAAAATAAAATTAATTCAAGTGGAGGTAACACCATCTCTAAAAGTCAATTTAAGCCTCAAAAATGGATAATACAAGAAAATTCGAATCTCTGCTTCAAATTCTGTTTTAGAAAGTATCCAATTCAGAAGATCCCTATATAAACAGTCCAAGAATATTTATTTTCACTGTAGTGATACATTTAGTGCCAAATAGATAGTGGAATATTAGGTAGATGCATGGTTAATAGCAGCCATCAGCTAATGACCACCGTTCAATAGAGCATGTTTACTGAGGCAGCTGTAGAATACCCCCCAGGGGCCCTGTGATGTGTACTGTTCAAGTCAAGTATGCCAAGGCACATAACACCCCCATAAAATTACTTTTATAGGGGTAGAGGGCAGAGCAATGTTTCAGATCCTGGTTTTCCAGCTGACTCTTTTTACCCATTCCAGAGCAAAGCAGATTACTTTGACTAGAGATGGACAAAACTGAAGCTGCAATTTTAATGCATCAGTCAACTGATGTGTTAATAAAAAGCCAGAACAGAATTTGGCTTTGAATGTATAGATTTAATTTGGTATCTAAATAAAAAACATCAATTTCACTAATATTACTAATCCATGTGCAAGATCCTCTCTCCTCATGTGTCCTCCAGTACAATTGGCCTCACTGCTGTCGCGTGGAGCCTAAGCGCAGAATTTAGCTCTCTGTGATTACACAGAGTGCTGCCAACAATATGACAATCAGCAATTAGCCTACAAAATTTGAAAAGCGTTACAGAACCTGCTACTAGAGGACTCAAAAAAGACAAGGCATTGTACCACCAGTTCTAAATCAAGTTTCTTCCAAAAATTTTTTTAAAAATATTATCCAAACCAACATCTCTTAGAGAAATATCTCTTAGTGATAACACAACTGACTACATAAATCTCCATAGGTAAAAAAAAAAAGCGCTCAATTTTCAATATCCACTTCATACATTACACCTTCTTTAAAACAAAACAACATCAACCAAAAGCATTGAGGAGGAACCATTCAGAAAAAAAGAAGCTATGTCCTGAAATTCAATACAACCTGTCTGCCATCTTTTGAATCTCTGTCCTTCAGATATATCAGACCTAACAGGCCTCTCTGTTTTTCAGCAGATAGCCCCAAGAATATTAAAAAACTATCACGAAGAGGAAGTGTTGTTGTTTGCAGCCTAAATACAGAATTTAGTTCCAGTTGACTAACTCAGAAATTTGGCAGATCATTTAAAACCAAAACAAATATTGCCAGTTTAACATCATGCCTCAAAAAAGATGAATGCTTTTTCTTGTTTTGTACTTAAGAGGATAATGTGCAATTTCTTTGAACAGCATCTTTCTGTGCTCCATTTTTAAGGAGGAAGTCTTCACTGGAGGAGGAAGTCCTAGCAATGCCATGATTTATAGAGGTTCAAACATAAACTTGGAAATCAAATTTGATCAGTGTAAGAGAGGAATTAATTTTGTATGTACACGTGCAGAGGTCACATATGCTTTTCAAGCACAGTAATCACATGTAATGTGTAATAAAAAAGATTTTTTATACAGTCATTCTTTTCTTTTAAAATGAACAGAAGAAAAATGCTTTGAACAAGCGCTGAATTGAGCAAGTGCTGAATTAAGCTATTTACGGTGTACCAAAACAAAAGAGTCAACTAGGATCTATGTTTCCAGCATACAGTGAGGTTAGCACAGATAAACTAGCCAAGTTGAATAAAAAACAGTGATGTGGAGTTGCAAATACATGCTCTTCTCTTCGCACCAAACTAAAACTCAATAAAATCAGAACAGTGGGAATTTCATTACTAGGATAGCAGGAAGTTATCTAAAAACTTGTTTAAGATGGTGATGATCCCAGGACATAAATTCCATACCTGTAAAGCCTGGCGCACAATGTTTGCTGTATACATCAGTATGCAGTGCAAAATGTCAAGCAAGGACAGAAGCAGTGCATTTGTTGTCTTGGTGCTGCTTTTATCATCTGCCTCCAAGTACAGAGCCACAGTATCCATTAGGAGATTACAGATGTGATGAGCCAGCCCTACACAGAAAGTGAGACAAAAAAACCAAAAGAGACCATCAGGAAAAGAACAATGTAGAAGGTGGCCCAGTTAAAAATATTAGATTAGCATAAAACCAAATTTCACATACATTGTGAATATTTATTAAATATCCCTTTTTTCTCCATTATTATAAATTACCTGCTCTTCTGTTCGAAGCAGCTCATAGAGCTAAACTGATACAATCAAGTTTGCTAAATGCATAGAAAATTATGTAATATTTATTAAATAAAGGAATATTTTGAATTTCAAACTTTTCTGCAGCATGCTGGCACACAAGCTTCCTTCACAACACTCCTGGTCACAAGAATTAAGCAATTTCTCCAGGCTGTTAGAAAATGACACATCAAGATCAGAGACTAAACTTTTCTTTCTTAATTGCTCTGCCAATTACAATCTTCCCAAATGCTTTAATTGTAGAATTGAACGGTGTTATGATTATCATAAATTATATTCAGAGGAGCATCATAAATGAAATACTGAATACTATACTATAAATGCTGTTAATATTTGTTTGACTGGTGGTATTAAGAAGTTTCCTGAAAATACAGTCTCATCCTAAGCTTTTTTTCAGCTTCTTTGGTATTTAATAACATTAGCTGTTGTTGCTTGCTTAAGCCACAAATCAATTAACATATCAGAAAAAATATAATCCATTTCAAGGCAACACCAATTCTATTCGGAATTGAAGTGACCAAGTTAATTATGCTTGATCTTAATCTTTTTCTTTCAGAGTTTCATAAGGAACAAAAGATACTTTGTCTCTTTCCAAGAACGTAATTATGTTGGTAAACTATCTTCTTTTAAACTAGCAATTAGTCACACTGTGACCTGGGTGTACATATGTAGTAACATGTAGTACATCAGCTTGTAGCGCACATGTCAAAAATGACTGAATTTACTGAAGTAAAAAGATTCCTTTTATAAGTTCTCATTTTAAAAGTAATTGTATATATTTTTAAAAACATCAGGAAAAGATTTGAGACACTGTAAAATACAATATGTAACTACATATTTCACTACACTACTATTTTACTACATAATTCAGCTTTTGAGAGCAGTCAAATCTGTGGGGGTGTTAAACTACTTTTGCTTTGAAAGCTGGCCCATCAATTAACTAAATTTTCATGAAATATTTTCATCCCCTATTCATCATCCTTAATACTTTCCTCGGGAAATTAAATACAAAAAAACCCCATTTAGAATACAGTTATGGGTCAGGATTATTAAGACTTGCACTCTTATATCTCACATCTTTTTGTGTTTTCCATGATTACTAGCATTATTCTTCCATAACAGTTTGATTGATGGGCTACAGCTCAGACTAAGCTTTGAATTTCCTGACTTTTTGTCTCCACAAAACAAACTCTCAAAATTATATCAATCTAATCTCACAAATTTAATTTCCTCTTCCTTTTTTAAAGAACAGTTTCTGCTGCAGTCTGAACACTTCATACAAAAATGAGATAGCATGCAGAGACATTTAAGTGACATCACCAACACCAACCAAGAAAAAAACCAGACATAATTGTATGTCTACCCAGTACAAAACTTGTGCTTATTCTATGTCTTTTTTTACCAGGCTAAATTAGAACAAACCTAAGGAAATAGCCCAGTAAGAGTTGGTCCCTATCAAAGTGAGGTCTGTAAAATTGCCTGCAGGGATATGTCCAAGTACACTCTGTTTTTCCCTGTATATGACCACAAAACCCACAGCCACATCAAAATGACTGAGTCACCCCTATTATTTCTAGATGGCTTACATACAACGCTTATGACAGTAACTTGGAGATTAACGCTGAGAAGACCACTTTCAAATTAAGGCATTGTATGGGTCATCATCAAGAATTTTTTAGGCAGTAGTCCACTCTGCATTTGTAGCATTAAGCAGGGAATGACAAATAACAAACAAAACAATAGGACCCACAACTCCGATCTGCAGTTCTTTCCCTTTCAACTTCGAAAAGACTGACTCATTTGTTCCCCTGACTGTACCAGCCTGAGACTCACAACTGCCTCACTCCTGCTGTTCTGTGAACTGGGAGGTAAAACTAACACTCAGCCTTCTCCTCACCCATCAAGACATGATTAACATAATCACCTAGATGTTATTCTCTTGAAGGATTTACATCCTAAGGGTATTCACATTAGCAACCCTGTCTCTGAGGACCTGAAATACACCAGAATACACATATTTACTTTGTTAATGAAAACATCAGAATTACTGGGTTTCATATAGGTAGACACATGCTCACACAAAATTACATGTACAGAGATATACGTGTTAAATTTGGAAATTCTAGGGAGAAAAGGAAGTTTCTAGACTTAAAACACCTCTTTTAAATTTAACACATAAAAATTTTACTATAAAGAAAACTAAAATAAAACACTGGTGCAAAATATTGCCTAATGCACTGTGTGATTCATACAGAAACTTGATAAACATTTGGTTCTACAGATAAAGAAAATAAACCAGACTGACCTTTTGACAAGTAAATAAAGTTCCAGACATGGCCTTCAAAATATTTTATTGTGTCACAACAAAATGAAAATTAGATGCCACAATTATAGACATGTAAATATACTCCTTGCTTACACCACAAGATAAAATACACATTATTGTCCTCAGAAGAGAGTGGGGAAGTTAGTATAATTTACAGTGACCACGACAAAATTCAATAGAAATTTTATGGCCTTGCCCATTGGCACTGTAACCAATTACTCAAAAGGTAGCTGTAAAGTTCAAGGCTGATCTGTCTCAGCATTCCAAAAATTGAATCCCAAAACAGATAGTGTGAAGAAAAAAAGGTTGCAATTCTAAAAAGAGGAAACTGTATTCATAATTCATAAATCATAATATAAAAACTGCATATGGATAAAGTTCAAACTACATTGACAATTTTCTGCCAGATTTTCCAAGTGATATAAGAGCCACATGCTTCTTAATTTCCAATAATGCCTAAAACAATATTTATCTTTTAAAACTTCAGACAATATATTTCTGATATTTAACAGAAAAGTTTACTATCCAGTAATTTTCAATTGTTCATTAGAAAGTAAAATAGGCTCTGATTCAAAAGGTACACCCCATGAACTCAGGAACTTTCGAAGTGGCAGATCTGAACTTGAATTCTCTATCAAAGTGGAGAGCTAAATCAAAGAGGACTGTTCTACTGAGAACAGCTACATATTTTAAAATATTCTGGTACTTCCAAGTATGTTGGTAATAGTCCACTTGTCGACAGAAAAGTGTGAGTGACATTTTACATGGGTTAATGTAATGCATTATGATTTCTTTCAGCTGGCTTTCATTTCTTATTAAAAAAGTAAGAACTTACTAATTAACTTAAGAATTTTTTTGTTACTCTACTAATTTGCAAATTTCAGCAAATAATTAAAGTGTATGACACCATATCATTTGCAGCTATAATTACAGTTCTGATTTACTACAATACTGCACAATGCACTGGTCATGCCTCATATTTCTTTGAAAAAGGAGGATCTTCAAAACATCAAGCCTCTGTGCAGTTCGCTATTCAAGTTTTGCAGGAAAAAATCAGATTTTGCATTAGAATTATTATGACTATAAAGTAATGTATATAGAACTATACAAAGAACCTGTTCTAACCATTGTCCAAGATTCATATTTATTAAAAGGACTGCATCTAAAATTCCTAGCTGCAGTTTATATAATTTGACAAACCCAGTGTTCACAGCAGAGCATTTCTCCTGTCCAGAGACCCCTGCAATGAACTGAACACGTCACTGACAGTGCTTTATCAATGTAGACTGTGATGACTCTGCTTGTGTTTTACAAATCTTTTCAAAAGATAAAAAGAATCTTCTGGCCCATGATACGGCTAATCGGACAGAATGTACCGTGATACCTTCTGGAATAAAAGCTGAGAGGAGATATTTTATTCTCACCTATTAGCAAGATGGATAAAGGAAAAGGAATCTTTGCTTCCAAATCATATGAAACATCAAAGAACAGCCTAGGAAGCAATCTTCTAGGCAATCCTTTCATGCCTACCAGCAATTAGAGCATTCAACAAACCTGTCTGCTTCCAACTGAAGAAAATGTTAGAGCACGTGCACTTCCTCTGAACAATGCCACAACGTAGCCAAGCAGCCCACAGCAAAACCCCCAGCCCAGCAAAAATGTTTCTCTTTGTTCCTTTCTACACATTGCTCTCTGGAGAGCATTTTTTTCCCATTTATATCACACCGACACAACTGACTCCCCAGGGATTTACCAAATATATATATTCACTAGACTTTTCTTCCTCCTTTTACTTACAGACTGGACCAGCTTGGTTTTGTTTCTTTTTTAATGACTCAAAATAATAACATTGGGAACTCAAAAGAATACTGCCAGACTAACTACAAAAACTATTTCATAATATTTTTTATTGTAATGATAAACTCAAAAATATTGCTAAGAAGAAACACAGGGCTGTAGTCTGATAGATTCTTTCACAGAGGAATTAGCTCCTCAGTACCTGAGCACTCAACATAATCCATCATGTCGTAAAGATTTTTCATAAAACCTTATTTACCTCCATAAAACTGGGACTTAATTTGCATTCTTTGCATTAGAGCCCTGCTACTCAAGGTTTCCTCTTTTGAACAACTGAAAATAGGCAATATAAAGCAAATGGTATCTTTAGGGTAATGGCATTTCTAAAAGACACTCATTGCATTTACCGTTATTTTTGTTTATTATTTGCTACTGTTTGGGTTTTAGGAACTATTTGTGTTAGTACTATAACATAACTTGAAGGAAGAATAAACAGATAGAAAATTAGATTATCACTTATTTCAAGATTTGGTGAGTTATGAGTGTCAGATCATGTGGAAAGAAAAGAATAGGACACTTGAACACATCAATTGCATGACTAACACCCTGAATAGCATCTAAAGAAGAAAATTCTGCACATATTGGCTAGTCTAGACCTAGTATTGGGACAGCGACTGGACATTTTGTGACTGAAAAAAGAAGCACTATGTTTGAGCAATAAAAATCTCATTTGAATTTGTCACACTGCAGTGGTCAAGGCTATCCAGAGCTTTCGTTTTCAGAAAGGCTGTAGCTCAGCTTTTCCAACATGCATTGCAGGTAGGGCACTTGCCAATGATGCCTGAGTAGGCATTCCTGTTCCCAGGTGCAGGAAAATGGATGCGGTAATGATTATTACAACCAAGGAAGAAATGCCAGTTATCACCTTTACTATTACACAACTAGGTTAAAAGTAGACTGGGAAGTGCTATGTTATCTTGAGTGTGGATGCCCAAGAGGAATACAGACCTGACATTCTCAGTTGAAAGAGTTTTCTGCTTTGATTCAAGCAAAGCACGACATAGCTGTACTTCACATTCTCAGGGCTGACAACACTTAGTGGTTACTGTTAGAAGGCAGTTTTCACTTGTGAAGAAAGAGCATAGAATTGATGACTGCCCAGTGAACCATGTCAAAATCTTCTCAGTCAAAGGGAATCCTGCCAACACAGAAATTTACCTTCTTCTAAAATTTAATCTATGGAACAAACATATAGGTGAGTAAGACAACGGGTATTTAGAACAGTCAGCTAAAAGACAGAAAAGCAAGGACATTCTCACATTACAAAAAGTATCTGAGTGTAAGAAAAGATAGTAAAAATGCAGATTGAACAATTTAGGAATAATAAAATCACATACTGTTGAATATGCTTGACTGGTGAATACAAAACCAGTAAAATATAACAAATTATACTAGGCAATATTATGGCTGTTTTATAAGAAAAGATGTGATTAGAATGACACACAGAGGAATATTTCTGAAAGTACCATCAATGATGCTCTGGAAGTTCCTGATTTGTTGCTGCTTTTGAAAAAGACAGACAGAAAAACAGAAGGAAAAAAAAAGGATTTTCCCCTCTTAGAATATCATTAAGGTTTCTGTAACAAAATTTCAACTGATTTCAACCTTTTGTGTCAGACTGACTCAACTATACTACAATGAAATCAGAAAATATATCCAAGTTGTTTGAAACTAGACTCACAGTACCTGTGGGTACATAGCAACACAGTTTTGAAGGCAGGGAATTTTGTCCCAGACAAGATTTACTGAGATGGTTCTCATTCCTAGGAGTATAACTCATTGAACATGAACATGAACTTATTCAACAGGGATAGATTGAAGGATCAGCAGGTAACTTTCTTCCAAAAATAATTATAAGAACATCCAAATGCTTGCTAGCTCTAGTAGAAAAAAGAAATTACAATATTTGCATAAGAAATACTATATAACCATAGACTATAATGATTTTCAGTAGACCTATTCACAGAGTTGACAAAACATTAATAGTGTCTCATTTCAGCAGGTTTGATTTGTTTGGATACCATGCTATTGGTACCACAGTCTCCAGAAATGCTACCTGTTGCTTATATTCTGTACATAGCTAAGAATAATTGGATATTTACTATAAAAAGATAAGCGAAAAACATAACAGAATGGCCAGATCCACTGAAGATGTACACACAACTCTAATGCTTGTTATTGGGTGGCTTGTGGGACTGGACATAAAAGACACATTTCTTTTTATATTACTTACTCAAATCAAGCTTTTGCTCTCCAGAGATAAAATTTAGTACCAAACAGAGTCATAAGATGTGCTACAAGTTCTGTCACTAATGCATATGTTATGCACACCACAAATAGGCTGCTTTTTTTGTTAATCAGGAAGCACAAGACACTTGACGCATGTAAAATTGAGAGTTATCATCCCAAGAGGTAATTGACAATACAGTAGAGTATAATGCTAAGGCTGCCTGGCACACATTCATTTTGTAAACAGCTTCATTGATTGCAAACACTGGTTCTTCCCAGGTGTTTGGTAGTGATCAATTGTTGGAGGTTATTACCCCTACAATTGCATGTGAGTGTGTGTGTGACAGAGGATGCAAGTACTCCCTGGTTTCCCCTTGACAAGCTGTGCCAGGCTGCTTTAAACTGTTTAAACAGGCAGCCTGCATCAACTCATCTGACTTTGCTTGAAGCAGATTCACACACTCAAATGACCCTTCTAGGTAGAAGACCCATGGAGGGATGGAGGTGGAGGTAATATAGTGACTTACTGGAGTATACATTTCAAATATTTCTGCCCCTGATTGTTCACATTTTTTCACATAATTTGTATTCTTTTCATATGGATTTAAGTATTTTTGTTGACACAGTCAGTAAGTTAGTTGCACAGTACTCGCAAGTAAAACCTTCCATCACACAAAGAAATACTAAATAAAAAATACTGTAATGAGATAAAATCAAATAAACTGGATTGACTAGTATGCTGTTAAGTAAACGTTACAGTAGCTTTTCAACTAGGTACTTTTTCCCGTATGTCAAAGACACATTAGATTGAGTCCATTTTAGAAAGCATAGTAATTCTATAGTGTACTATACTTCAAGTCAGATCCTGATGCGCACTATTTCATCCCTTACAAGATGTCAACTAAAATAAAATCACTTGGTTTTGTCAGAGAGAAGTTAGATGACCCTGAGGAGATTTTCCAAACAGCATGAGGAACAAGAATATCTAGCAGGACACTTTACTCTCTGAGAGGAAACAATCTTTAGAAGCTTCTCTAAAAGTGGCTTAAGATATTAGTGGTTGTTGCTTCACAGCTACATAGAAAAATTTCCACTTGCATGTTGTGAATTAATATATAGTGTTTGCTTTTTAGAAAAACAAAGGCTGCATGAAGCCCTCAAACTAATGGCAAAAAGTAGACAAAAAAAGTTCTTCACTAGATTAAAATCTCTTATTTTAGTAAGACTGGGAATTCTTTGCATTCAGCAAGATTCGCAGTCATTAAAGATTCTAAAAAGGCTTTTGATTTACTGCTCAGAAAGATCAAGCCTGCAACAATTACCATGTGATAAAATACAGGGGGAATTTATATCCTGGACTTAATTTAGAACTAGAAATTCTTCTAAAGAGACTGCTATTTTAATAATGGACTTCCTGTCACACAAGATTAAACCATGTTTATCTACTTCAAATATCTTAATGAGCTTCTACTTTGGCAACAACTTTCCCTTCTACTAAAATCCTTGAGAGATCACATTCAAACTTCAAGAGCTGTCTTTTTGACAAAACCTGTACAGACCAGATATGAACACCCTCAGAATGCAGATACAGCCCTAAATTGTTGTCACAAATTGACAGCATTCAACAGCTTTGAATGATGTTACCAGCACTAATTGCTCTAGCTAGGCCTTCAAGAGTCACTGGACAGAGAGTGATAAGGACTGATGCACCTTGGCTTCAGAAAATTCTCTCAAGTTTTCAAACAGTTTTAAATTGCAGAAATAAAACACAGTTGACTACTGTTTCCACACATATTCAGCAAAAAATAAGGGTAAAAACTCTGTACATTTCCATACTGAAAAGTCATGCTCTGTAAGGAAAGACATTAAATATTTATTCCTTCTCCTCTTGGTCTATTTACATCAGTCTTGCATAGGACCAAAACTTAGGAGTATAAATAATTAGGTTTTCAAGTGACAGTCTTATACAATTGTTACAACTAAACCAAAGCACAAAAGCAAAGGCTGGAGTACCCACTAAGTGGAACTTGCTGCTGGTTATTAGAAAAAAACCTGAATCTACACCACAGTTTCCTGTGAGGTTCTGCATTATTCATCAATTAAGTTTACAACAAAAATGAAAGCTGACAGCTGGTAATTGCAACTGTCCAAGGTGGCTTTCGTGTATTTACACATACATGATCAATGGGCTTAAACAGAGATCAAGATGTTACATGACAGTACATCTAGTTTTGCAGCTATGACCAGATTAAATTCTGTAGCCTTAAACCTACTCTGCTAGGCCAACTGTTTTCCAGATAAGTGTTAGGATAACTTTGACCAGCAGACCTTCTTTCTAATTTACTATCATCTGGCCATACCAATAATGTCACATCTGATCAAATCTCTGAAATCAGAGACTTTTCACCTCAAATGTTATTATCCTTCTTATTAAGTGATTCAGTCTTATTTGCATGGATGCTCATTCTACTTTGAATACCCATGATTTTCAACCTTACAACTGGGATCTTTGAGCTGGTACCCATCACACTGTGAACAGGTCACCTCAGACTGTACCAAAAATGCCTTACCTAATACTCATCATTAGTACATCCTAGACCAACAGACCCTTCATTTTCTGTCAGCACAGATATCTCTGACCCAACTATCCTGGCTTCAAACAACCACACCGAGCTAAGTCAGCTGGTACATTTCAGCTTTTTAAATCAACAGGCAATGCTGGCTCTGAAAGAACTGTAAGCTCTTGTGTGTTTGAACTCTGTGTTCCATACCCTGCTGCCCCTATCTCAACAGAACCCACACAATAGAAGCACAGACCTTTCCACAACCCAGTGCCTGGGTTGTGGAAAGCTGGTACATGTTCTATGTAGGTAGCTGTAGCTGGGAGTAGTGGAGGCTATGTACATGGTAAGAGACTGGCTCAGAATCTTGAAGAACCTTCTGCATAAGCATAGGAAGATCATGCCGAATGCTTTGGTCTATTAGGCTATCTTGGCCCAAGCCACCCAGTCTTGAAATAAAGCCAGTGAAATATACCACCCACTCCAACAATAAGCTGAACTGGATCCTGCTGTGGATCTGATGCTTTAACTGAGAACCTGTATTTTGCTTTGCTTAAAAGCAACTGATTTCTTTAGAGGTGAAAAAGAAGCTAAGAATATTGATACAACTACAGTGAAAGAAATCGCCACCACAGAAGAGAAAAGTGAGATTTAGAGAGCCAGGATTTTTTGTTAAGAGGGTGGCTGATAAAGATATGCAACAGAACCACAAAAGAAACTTGGTACACAAGCCCTGCTTTAGTGCCTGTACTAGTTTTGCCCAGAGTTAAATTTCTTCATATAGCTTGTATGGGGTTACGTTTTGGATTTGTGCTTCAAATTGTGTTGATAACACACTGATGTTTTAATTACAGCTGAGCAGTGCTCACGCAGTCTCAAGGCCTTTTCTACTCCTCACACTGCCTCACCAGTGAGTACACTAGGGGTGCACAAAAAGTTGGTAGGAAAGCTGACCCCAACTGTCCAAAGGGATATCCAATACTATATGACACCATGCTCAACGATAAAACTGGAGAGGAGGTTGGCAGAGGAGTCACTGCTTCTGGACTGACTGGGCTTTGGTCAATTGCTGGTGAGCAATTGTTTTTATTTGTATCACTTGTCTTTCTTGGAGTTTATTTTCATCTCCCTTTGTTTGGTATTTTCCTTACATTTTTTTAAAAATTCTTATTATCTCTTTTTAGTTATTCATTTTTTTGACCCCAGCATACAAGTTTCTCACTTTTACACTTGTGATTCTCCCTCCATCCTTCTAGGGCAGGGGAGAGTAAGCAAGTCACAGTGTTGTGCTTAGGTGCCAGCTAGGGTTAAACCACACCAGTACCTTTTCCTTCTTCTCTGCTGTGTCTTCTCTGCTGGGTAGAGGTGTTCATTAGGCATTAATGTACTTATGGGGTCACAGTAAGTTTACCAGATTGCTCCACCACAAGGAGCCTGTCCCAGAGTTCATTGTGTCCTTCATGTGTTGCTTCTGATGTGCCTTGAGCACTACATCTACACACCTACATTTCTCCTCCAGCCTGCTTATGCCCAGACTACTGAGATTTCAGAACGCAAGTTTAGGCAAAGAAATTAAGTTCAATCATTTTGTTTGATAAGATAGACAATGGGGGTGGGGGGAAAGGTGAAGCTTGTAAAGAAGGGCTCATGCTCCTTTGTTCCTCCCACATGTTATCTCAAGTGAAGAGACAAACATCAAGGATGATAAAATTTAACAGTAGCTTGCAACAATAAAGTAATAGCCCCAGAAATTTCTAAGATAACATGGTCTTCAACAGATACAACACAGGCCACTGCTTCCATCTAGGATTCAGGATTGCAACAGATACCCTACAGAAAGTAGCATCAGGGCATATTTGATAAGGCTTCCCTCTGTGTGAAGAAACTGTTTCTGGTTCAGAGAGAAAGCTAGTATGTCAAAAGGCTTCATGGATGCTCAAAGAGTTTCAGTACAGGAGCGCACAATTTTCTAGATGGAACCAACACACGGTTGCTACCTGTAAACAGCAGCGATCTGCTACAAATTTTAGCTTTGCTGTTTTTGAACTGGGCTTGTCCTCTGCCTTTGTTCAGCAACATTTTTAGAAAGACAGAAACAACTAGGTTTAATGAAGATTGCACTTTAAAGCAGACGGACTTTGAAAGCAGGCTACCAAAAAGCGTAGCCTGCATCGAATGAGTCTGGAGCTGTGCCAAGTAAAAACAGCTCTGATGGGAAGACCGGAGGAACTAAGATCTGTGAAAATGTATTGTCAACAAGTTGTGTAAGAAATTGTGCAAGGGATAGACACCGAAAATGGGAGATGTATGTAATTAAGTTTTCAAGACAAGCAATTTCACAGCAAGTAGAGGTCAAACATTTTGCACAACTTGGCCTGCCAGAATACTGCACTTGACTGGGACAGAGGGCTACATTCAGCCTGGTAGACCGGGTGTCACAGGCAGCACCAACACTGGCCAGCTCGATGGAACTCAGTGAGGAGGTTATTGCCAAGAGCTGTCAGTTACCGCCTTCTAGATGTGTTAGTGTAGGTGGTCACGTGCACACTTTTCATTAGCACTGGTTTTCTTGCAGGGAGCTAGGCAGAGCTCCCTGTCTGTTTTTTGCACTCAGTCCAGACTGAGTATCTCCGTATCCAGCCTGATCCCACAATGCACAGACTCAGAGTGAGTGATTGCCTGATACACAGCCTAGGCAAGCAAAATCTTGTAAGCAATGCTGTTCTTTCTCTATCTTCTGTCAAAACTCCTAAACCTGCCTTGATAATCTGTTCCTTTTGGTAATGCACCCGCCTTTTTCTTATCTTGCTTATGACTTTTCCTCATTGTATAGACAAAATACTGCCTCTAAATCCATCTTCTTGTGTTGCTCTTCGAATTACATGCTCTCTGAACTCAAGAACGTTCAATGTAGTTTCTGAAGGAAATGCATAGTAAGACAGTTCAAACACGTTTTTCTTGTAAGATAAAGAAAGGTATGAACCTATATTTCATGTCATTCTTGGTTGGATGGTGGGATCAAAATATACAATATCTGTCCATTTGAAAAAGACACAGCAGGTTTACTCAGCAAAAATGTGTATTAGAAAGACTGTTGAGCCACTGTGGATAATTGTACTGTTTTTTCAATCTTTATATAATAGATACAATACAAACAGTTTTGCTGTTGTCCGGGGAAATGAGTCCTATTTCATGGCTGTACCGTTGGCTAAAAAGCTGTATATCACAATCTACACGTTAGCTAGGAAACGTGACCTGTTAAAAGTGTGAATAAATCCATTAACAACACTTTACTGGATTTTTGCCACATCTCACAGGAATAGGGTAAGAGGTTTTTGAGTAAGCAGCCTGCAATATGACAAGCAAAGAAAGAGTAGCCCTCAGAAAAGATAAGACAAGTTGAAACCAAATGGACGCAGGAGAACAAGAAGTTTCCACTCTTCCTTTTTGCCTTAACTTTTCAAAAAGTGGGTGGTAATGGGGGAAAAAAAAATCTTCCCATTTTTTACAGTCTCCTAAAAGACAGAGAAAAGTTTAGACTTTAAAAACATATCCTATTTCTTCCCTTATTCATCTTAAAAGCTCAAAGGGAAGCACATATCTTTTTTCCTCAATCAAAAAGAAGGCATAGTTAGCTCATGCAATATCTTCTAACAATGGAGGCATCTATAGAAACATTTAAATTCTATATATGAAACAAAAAAAAACCCTGAAGTTTATCAAGTTAGAGTCTCTTTAAATGAAAAGTTACGCTGATTTGCTTAAAACTCAGATCTGAAATCCACATGTGTGGAGCCCATCTTTGCTGATACGGTAGTCTTCATAAACTGTTCTTACATAAATATAATCTTGGTCCAATTAGAAAAAAATACACAAGTTTGTACCACGGTTATGAAATATAATTTTTAGAAAATAAAATAGTATTACCAGGAGGGCATCTACATTTTTGTCAGAGAAGCTTAGATAATCCGTCCCTCAGCTGAAGGTTTCAAATGCTGACTAGAAAACATCTGACAACCCAACATCTGACAACCCAACATCTGACTAGAAAAAAATTACAATGTGCAGATACATTGCAATGGATACAGATATACACATAATTAGTTAACATATCAAATTTACAAGGCATTGAACAAATGCTGTAGGAAAAACCTACCAGTTAAGGAGCAGTAAATTGCCTATACCTTTAACAAGAAAACAAACATTCGCCTGATCGTATTCTGCCTTAAGATGGTGGAAAATCCATGAGTAGACATGGATCTGTGGCTTTAGACTTAAAAAAAAATCTACCCATAGAAAAGAATTCTTAAATATGAAATGGACATAAAAATATAACTTATAGCATTTGAAAAAAATAAGCTAAACTATATTACAAAATTAGATTCTGAATAGCAAAAGAAAATGTTAAAGTATGAAGGCTACACATAAATATTTTAGGTAAAATTTAAAAAGTAAAAAACATAACAGGAAAAGTTTCAAGCAATATAGACTACTATTTTGTATTTCTGTACAAATTGGGACTTTCAAAAGGCTTTATAAATGTAAATTACTTCAGTCTCTCCACTATGATATCTCCCAGGCAGCCAGCAACAGAACAAGAAGGCATAAGCTTAGACTCTGCCAAGGAAGGTTTAGACTGATATCAGAAAAAATTTCTTCACAGAACAAGTAATCAGGCATTGGAATGGCCTGCCCAGAGAGGTAGTCGATTCACCATCCCTGGAGGTTTTTAAAATAAGACTGGATGTGGCACTTAGTGCCATGATCTAGTAATCGTGATAGTGTTGGATTAAGGGCTGGACTTGATGATCTCGGAGGTCTCCTCCAACCCAGATAATTCTATGATTCTATGATACTCTTTCTGCTTTAAAGAGAAAATTATTTAAAAGTTTAACTGTCCATAGACAGATTAAACAGATTATTTTGTGAGATGAACACATTTGTTCAGTCCACAATTTTCCAGAAATATTTTAGAAGACGAAAATATCTGGCTGTCTGGCAAGTATTGAAAACATCTAAAACAAAACAAGAAAACCCAAACCATTCCTTAAACCAGTTAAAAACCTGAGATTTCATTTATCTGTCCACTACACAGATCTGGTCCTGCCAAAACTGATGTGTGTTCTTAGCAATAGACAAGATGAATTTCTTTCAGTAGGATCAAATAAGTGCGTCTGAAGACCACCATTACCCCTGTGACAGAGCAAAGATTGATGTAGTTTAATTTTGTGTGTAGCGTTTTATACTTCTGCAACTTTCCACTTCAAATTGGCAACAACACATTGCTTTCATACTGAGACTGTTCTAACAACTATAACAGAAAAATATATGATAGCTCTAGAACCTATGGCATATAGTAACTATTCAAACTGGGTCTCTTTTCTAATATGAAGTTACATTTTCAATTTCAATCCTTATATAATCTCTTATACTGATTATATATGACAAGATACACAGGGACATCAAAATTAGATTTTCATTTATTATCTCTAACAAATAGTTGGTGTCATAAATAGCTAACTGTAGCTGATAGCTAATAATAGTCAGAAAGTTAATAATTTTCTCTCCAACTGAACAAATCCACTAGTCCCAATATAGGATTTGGGGTGCACTTCAGTGCAGGACTAGCATAATGGCTAATAACAATACTTACATTAGACTTCAGCAAATGCAGCACCTAGAATGAATACAAAGACTACAATCTCCAGAAGGGAGGAAAAACTATTATTTTTACAGATAAATGGGTAAAAAGAAACATAAGGCTTTGTAGGCTTTTCCCTTTTCCCCAGTCCCGAGTTTGTCACAAAGAAACCTTCAGATACTCACATCCTCAGATACAAAATCAATGCCTTACATTTTAACATAAAAATTTCATTTTTCAAATGTTTTCTGCTTCCAAACATTGCCAATCTGTGTAATTGCTCAGCCAAAACTCTAAGTCTTAGCTTTGTCTGGGAACTGAATAGGCATTAAAAAAATGTCTGTTATATTTGGCATATTAGAAATATATACGTTTTGAAATTGCTATATTAAACGAAGCTGGTCAGGTACATAATCAAATTTCTACATATGGTCCTTCAGACTAGAATATCATGGAACGAAAAGATTTTGAATATTTTTTGTTACCACTCCTTTATCTTTCATTAGTTAGGTGTTAAAATGAGATATCTTAGGGAATTTAATCAGGCAGCTGTGTTGCAAGATGACCTGCTTAGTTGGCCACCGGGATCCCAGGAAGGCTATTTCAGCCACAGAAAAGGCCTTTTTACAGCACAGCACTAGCAAGACAAGATGTAACAACCTGTTGAGCCTTTATTAACTTATTTTATCCTTTGAAGTCTTAGCAAGCATGCCGTGACATTTTGTGCCTTATGGGTACAGCTCTCAACAACAACAGGATTGGTTCTACTTGAATGGCATAACTTTTTCTTACAGAAATTACCATTTCTATTTTCATCCTTTTCAGATGGCTGTATTGTTAAATATCACAGGATGACACAGGTTATTTTTTCCTCAAAGACTTCTCTACTGCCATGCTATTTGACATGATTCCCACTTATCTTCTGTGATACCAGACTTCTAAGTTTACCCGTGTGATGTTATACACTTCACCTGAGTGAGTGGAATTTTGAGTCACAAAACCATGTCTTAATACTCATAAAACTTCATAACATCATTGAAGAGACTTCTGCAGGCTCAACCACCACTGACTTCTCATACGAGCTGTGACTCAAATGAACATAGTGACACACAACTACTGTCTTTAGATGTTCATAGAGACATGTCTGCGTGCAAGAGCTGAACTAATTACTACAGTACTGGCAGGGAGCTGTGAAAGGCTTATGTGCTGTGTGGCACAGGCTGTAAGGTGTGCACTTCCTAACTGAGGGACTTGCTCCATCACATCCAAATGATACAGAAGCAATGCATCATTCAGACAGAATGATACAAGACTGCATTCATTTTTTTCATTTTCAATTCAGAATCACAATATGTTGCATAACAACTAATCTTTATATTTGCTTAAGGTGCTGTACAATAAGCAGGTATAAAGTACTGCCATGAAACAACATTTTTTACCTTCAGTCACTGGACAAACATTCCTATACTGTATTCTGAAAATGTTTTGCAGAAAACTCCTGCCTCCTAGGAATAAATAGGGATACTAAGGAATAAGCAAATGACCTTCAGAACCAGTCTGAATGTGTGTGTGATTTCTCCACAGACTAAGTCAGTGGGTTTTGTTTGCTTTATTTTTTTTTTTAAGGGCGCATTAGTTTAAGTCATGTATTATATAGCATTTCATAACTACTGCCTTTCCCTCAGAAGTAGACTTTTCCTGTATGACTACTGTTGGGTCATTTTCTTTATTGCTGTCTTAAAGCAAGTTAGTTGCTCCCATCTTTGAAGAAAATCCTGCAACTTTGAAACTTGCTATTCCAACAACTCACTTGTATTCCTAAAATTGAAGTCCCATGCAATGTCACACAAACACCTTCTTGGTGTTTTACAGCAGTTCAGACTGCTGCTGCATAGGGGGGTGCAGTAGAGAGGAAGATCAGAGTTGCCAGGTTAGTGCAGTCTATTGTCGAATTTCATGAACACTGACAATTTGGCAAGTGTGAGAGAGCTAGCTGGGGAGCTAGAAGCTGTTCTTAGGAAGTGTCCTATGGGCAGCATAATCAAATGTCTTTTGGAGATTGAAGCTGAAATACAATCATCTGTGAGGAAGTGAAATTTCGAAGAATATCCCCAAAGGACTTAGGTAAGTTAGAAACGTTTGGGCTCTAGATAGAGAGCTCAGAACTCACTGCCATTTCCCTATCATTAAGTTAAAGAACTGTGTATGTAGAAGATTGATAACCTTTTTCCTTAAAAAAAAAAAAAAAGTCTAAAGTTGGATGCTGGTCTCATGAGTGTCACTTACAAGATATGCAATATTTAACAGATTTTAACAATAAGACACACAAAGACATTTGAAACCTAATTAATCTTTTGACATTTCACTAAAAGTCAAAGCCGTGGACCACAAGATGAATAAGGATACCTCACCCATGAAGGATGATCTTTCTTTCATGATGTACAAATGAGTTATGACTATCTGACTACAAAGTTTATTGCAGGTATCTTCCTTTTTAATAACTGTCCCCGTTTTAAGCACCTACCATGATTTTCTAATATGATATAGGATATAACAACTGCTGTAGCTGGCATTCTACACTCCCACCAAAGTTCCTTCCTTTGAAACTTCAGTTTTCACGCATACTGCTTGAAGTACCATGTGCTACTAATAGCTGTTACATTTTTAAAGAGCATGGGAATTAGTTTTATTGTTCCAGGTGTTAAACACCACAATTCGCTTTTACTTTATTTCCCAAGATTCAACAACATTAACACATAAGGAACAAAGCTTAGGATTTGCTGAACCATACAATGGAAACTGTTTTTAAACATCTTTATACAAACAGCTTATATATAAATCATCTCCTTACAAGACTATCGTAAAAAAAGTTAGATAAACCATTTATGGAACATAACACTATTCCAAAAAAGCTAAAAATGTAAACTCATACTGAACTAATTTACTAGATCAGCTTTGAACTACAGTGGAAACCTCTCCTAAATAAATAATTACTTGGAATTACTTTTTATACATACTGAAAATTGCTGTTTATATTAATGTAATAAATTTAAGGCATTACCAAGAATAAATAGCTGCAGATAGACTATTAGAAGTTACCCATTGCAGCCTATAAGATTTACTTTCCAAGAACAAGTTTCATTCATTTCTGCAGAATGAGGACCCTGATGAAGCAGCTAAAAACTTAGAAACACATTTCTCTACATTATAACATACTACGTCTTAACTCTTCCTATAAGCAAAATGCAAATGATGCCACAGTTGGAATGAAGAATTTTCTTGCTTTTGAATACGACCCAGGGACAAACAAGGACCCAGAGTCTGAAACCAGTGCTAACTACAGACAATTAAGATGATTTAACTTTTTTTATTTGCTCATGCTACTTGAAAAACAAACAAAATGGAAATATAACAAGAAACAAAAGTGACAAACCTCCCTGAACTGAAGGCAAAATTAAGAGTTTATATATCTGTGAAATGTACTAGCGTACAAGACTTACTACATTGTACTATGATGCACTTGGCTATTTATTACTCATCACATTCTGCATAATTAAACAGTCTTGTACATTAACACCACTCACTTATCCAGCAGCCAAACATGACTTTGGGGTTCCTTGTATGTCTACATTTTGTCAGTATGTCTAATGCATACCGTATGTTTCTTCAGTAGACTGCCCTAATCCTTAAGGACAGAAACAGATGATCACCTATGGCAGTCCTACAACACTTGCTTAAAAGCTGATGATTCTGGCATCTAGAATCAGGTGTTCATTTTATAATCAATAAATATCAACTCTTTTAATACGGCAAGCACTAAGTAATACATAAGTGGCTGTTTCATGACCAGTAAAACTGCTTCATGATATGTTATCCAACCATATGCATATGCTTTAGTGGGAGCTGCTCCCACACACAGACTGATCCTGTGGGATCATTACCCAGGTACCCTCCTCAGGCACTGACTAACAAACCATTCAACTCAGTGCTACAAACCTCTCTCCTTCCTTCAGCTACTGATTATTGTAAAATTAAAAAATAATTCATGTTTTTGGACCTATACGCTCTCTCAAGTTAATTTAAAACTGTCCAATGTTTTCAAAACATGGGGAAAGTGAGGGAAGTAAGAGACTGGCAGACAGAGGCCAAGACAGATAGATGGTAAATCTCATATTCTTTGAAGATCACGCTAAAAATTACCACGGTTGTCTTGGCTTTTTAGGACCTACCTTAGCCATTGACAAGCTATCCACATATTACTCCCAGTCTCGTTACTAAATACCAGCCTCAGTAATTAAACTCAATCATGTTATCCCTCTCTGATTATTAAGTGGAAATTGTCATTAAGGTTAACAGAAGAAATGTTTAATAGTTGATAACCCAAGTGCAGGCCGTTTTAAACTTCCTCCATGACTCCAGTTGCATGTGTCATTCTCTATTTCACTTTTAAACATTACAAGTAGTTATCGTTACATGTCTGATGCATCATCACACAAAAGGACACAGTTCAGGGAAGAGAGAAATTAATGTAAGGCAATCCATCCTGTATGTAAGTTGCTGAAATGTACAACCACATAATTGTTATTAATATGCCACCACAGAAGTAGAAATGAAGCAAGTGCCATCATGTAAAATTTCCTTGGGAAAAGATCCAGTTCAACATGTAAGCTACAACCCATTAAAAACCAAAAATCTCTACCACCAAATAGAACTCCTTTGAGCAAGAGAGATTTCTGAAGGGGAACAGGAACAGAAGGAAATAAAGGTCTGTGAATGATCTGTCTGTAAAAACATTTCTCTTTGGCAGCTGAAGAAAGGCATACACAGAATTGGAAGGAAATCCTCACTGTTAATATCTAGACTCTTGGAAACCAAAAAACTTGACAGGACTGTCCCCATAACACAAGTTCCTTACAATGTTCAGCAAGTATTTAAGGTTTTTAATTTCTAAATCTCTGTACATACATGAATTAATTATCACAATGTAATGGAGAAATAAGGGAAACTGATGACCCATAATACTCTGTCTTCAGCTTTTTTTTAAGGCAGCATAATAGCTCATGAATGTTGAATAATTTCATTTACAGCCTAGACGTTGAGTGTTAATAGGACAGAATAACATGCACCTTCAGCAAGTTTGAAGATGACATTGAAATGAGGCAGAGTTGATATGACAAAGCATTGAGCCAACATTCAGTCAGAGCTCAAGAAATGGGCTGACAGAGACCTCTTGAAGATTATCAAAGGCAAATACAAAGTTCTGCACTTGGAAAGGAATAAATTCATGTAATAGTATAGGAAAAGGCTAGAAATACACACCATGTGACCCACCTTCCTAAACATCGTGGCTGCCTTTCTCTGTACTTGCTCCTGTCTGTCAAGCACAAAACTGGACACAGAATTCCAAATGAAATTTCACAAGTGCTGAATAGAAGAAAACAATTGCATTCCTCAATCTTCCAGTTAATTCTTTCTTATGGCAGTCCTGATGCACCTTTATTGCGGCAAGGACACACTGCTGATTCATGTTCAGCTTTTCCATTTAGCCTTCAGGACCCTTTTCTGCAAGAGGGAGCTTAATACCCATTTTATTAAATCACATTCTTCTCTGTCACACAGAAATTATTAAAAACTGACGAAGTTGAACACCAGAGTGGCAGAAGAAGTTTAATGTATTTTCTTGTAGGGAAAACTATATATCTACAGTTGGTAATGAAAAGGATAAAAAGTCCTCAAGTTTGTATGGAATAACTTTTCTCCCTTTTTCATTTAAAGAAGATCTTGTAATTGTAAACTGTAAGATTGATGTCTTCTTAAGATTCTTGTGAACAAAACTTCAGAAGTTCTCTACTTGACAATTAGGCTCTTAATCAATAAAGAGCTGGCCATAATCCAGGTTTACAGTACTTTGAAGATTATCCAGAGGGGAAAATAAATGAGAGAATATAGCGTCATGTTACTTGAGATAAATTAATTTTAGCTGCTACGTATTGTTTTCCTAGTTGGGATGCGGAAGTTCAGTGAGCCCAAGCTAATGCTATCCAATTGCTAATAGTACATAAATATGATGAGTAATTTATGACCTTGCAAAATGAAAAGATAAAGGACCTTAATAGTGTTTCTAACTCACTTCCTTAATTTGGAAACTAGCATGATGGAAGAGATGCATTTTATTTTTGGAGGAGATGAGAAGTGAAGGAACCTTATATACTAGCAGCAGCATAAAAAGTACGTGTGAGTTTGCTCTGAGAGACAATAAAGAGGAGATATTTAGGGAATGGATACAGTTTTGCCATGCTGTTAAATAATTTTGCTCCTAATTTGCCATGCAGAAAGGCAGAACTTATTATTTTGAGTAAGACATCCTTATTATGTGGTTACAATGATTGTGGGACTTGAGCTAACTTCCTTGCATGTTATTGAGCAGTTCTAACAAGTTACGCTGTTGCAGCTCCCGGCAGTGCTAGCTTAGGATTCTGCTCAACACAAAGCAGACATGTCCTTAAGATAGTAAAAGCAGCACTTATATCCAACCCCCCCAAAACTCCCAAGCAAATCAAAGTGTGATATGCAGTTTCCTGAGAAATAATCAAATAATCAGAAACCTATGAACCATCCTTCTCCAATTCAGTCATATTTTCCTCCTCTTCCTTTTCTTCCAGCCCTATTCTCACACCACTAACTTCAGAGTGGATCTGTTGCAAACAGAGAAGAGCATGTTATTAGCTACCATGTCTAGTTCCAGTTCATCTCCTGAATGATGGCATTGTCCATTCAACTTCTTCAAAGTAAAAAGGATCACGAATTCAGGTCTCCCACTTTCTGGGTGAGTGCTTTAACTGATAAGGTAATTAGGAAAACAAGGACATGACCACTACTGCTAATTTTGATGGAGTTTTAGGCTGGTATGTGTTCTAATTTTTTTTCCCCCCAAAGGCATATCTAAAGCAGATCCAGTTCTTCAAATTTGCTCATCACCAACAGGGTTTATACTTCAACCATTAATCATACTATGCCTCATCTGGTTGCTCCTCTGATGTGACTACTACAGAAAAGCTACACTCTGATGAAGTTACCCCCTCATACCACACCCAATCTTAAAAGACTTTGAAAGGCTTTTCTCTCAGCTCTTGGCTCCACAAGAGACATAGTTGTCTCTTCACTGTTTTTCTTATGCAAACTTCTGCCTTTTGCTTTTAGAGCTTGCTATATAGTGTCATGCCAGTAGTCTATGTCTTTTGACTTATTTTATACAATTAGCACAAACAATAGTGTAGATCTGTATTGGTGGATGTTATTCGCTCATTAAGGATAAACAAAAGTAATTCTATCAATGCGTATATTCCTCAACAACTTGTTAAATTTATACAGATTTCCAACAGCAGAAATTTTCTCTTCATTTTGTACACCAGAATCAATTTCTAAATAAAAGGAGCTTCAATAGTAAAATAAAGGAAAATGAAGATATGGAATGTTTTGTATACTAAGACAGTGCAGTCAGTTTGGGCTCCACCTCATTAGTCTGTATCGCTGGATTGGAACAGAAGTTCCAGTTTCTAGACTTTTTTTTTTAAATTGTAGAAATATTGCATAACTTATTGTTACACAGGTTTGAGCAGTGAGAAAAGGAAAGAACTTGCAGAGGCTCTCTCTGCCTGCACTCTGCACTGTTATGGTGAGAGCTCCAGCCCACTCCTTTCTAAAGCCATTCTTCACAGGCATAATGTAACTTTCATTCAGTAATTCTTTTGTAACCACTTTTCTTGGAGGAACAGCTTTCTAAAAGTTAAATTTATAATCTCAGTAAGGGAGACAGATGAAGTGATGAGGAATACCAGTCAGTTACAATGTGATTATCCAACAACCAATGTAGAACATAAATACATACAGATCTACAGTTTTGCGCAGTGTCAAGTATTATAACAGACTGGGAAAAATCTACAGCAAACAGAATAACTCAAGTTAAAGACGACATACCTTCTTCAAAGAGTAACATCATATTTGTGCTTTTGTTAGCAACCATGTTATTCAGTAAGGCGACTGCAGTTTGTATTGTATTCCCAAGTATACTGTTCTGGTGTTCCTGTAAAAACAACAGAAAAAAACTCTAAATAAAAATAATCTTGTTTTCTTTTTGCAACGTTAGAAGATGACCATTCCCTTTCAAAAATGTAGTAATACAAAAGCAATGCTCTTTCAGTCCCTTCAAGTTCAACATTTAAAATACTGGGAAACCAGCCAAGTATCTTTGTAATGAATACTGATTTCAGGGATTCAAATCTAAAGTTTTGGAATAAACTTTCTAAGTTCTTTCAAACTGAAGAAGTTCCTAGTTTCAAAATTAAGACTTTTAGAAATGGCATAGTTTTATTATTCTAATCTCTATATATTCAAAACCAGGAACACTTCCCTTTATAGGGTATTTCTTTTAATAATAGTATTGATTTTACTCTTTTCAGTATCAGCTTGATAACTCACAGTAAGTTTTACAATTTATTTGTTGTTTTTGTCTGCATAGGTTCATCAGTATAACAGTAATTTCTCGTTTATGTTTAAGACCTATTTCTGTATTGAATTGCACCTCATGTCTTTCCTATGCTTGATGGTTGCTTCAGTGATTTTTCAATTTTCTGAGACTATACTTGTAAGAAGAGGCCATCAAGGTTTATAAGAAATTTATTTTCCTCTGTTTAGTTAACACACTTGCACACTCAATCTGAAAAGGATGGATAATGCAGTGAAATTAAAATACTTATTTATTCACATTAGTCACAGTAATAATGCAGGTAACTCCCAACAAGCCAAAACAGGAGAAGCTTTTCCAAATCTGTATCTAGATATAAACATAAGCCTGAATACATTTAAAATCTCTCTATAAGGTTCAGGAAATATTTTGTCCAATTGTCAGACTCAAAACCAAATGAAAACATATACACAAAGCGAAAATAAGAACATTAAGAGAAACCTGTCATATTTCACACACTGTACTTTCCACATTCACCCAGATGATTTCCATGCTTCCCTTTCCCATCAAACCTCTCAGTATACAGTTATCACTCAACTATTTCACTGCCACAGAATATGCCATTTATTCTGATCCATCACCTTTCTGACAGTAGGCCTTTGAAAATACTTACATTTCGAGTTGAAGAAGACAAAAGATTATTGATCTAAAGTTGGGTTAAGTATTTCAGATAACAAAATTTACTTCCTCCCTTGAATACAGTCAAAGGAACATTCTCCCTGAAAGTTCCCTTAGGAGATGAGCACCAGTGGCCAAGAACAGTTTATGTTTTTTGCATCTCTTTGCTCAAGTACTTATGACCTTCTGTCTCAGATATATGTTGAAAACAATAGAAGCAATCTATCCTTCTTTGGGATAATCTTATTGACCATCTAAATATCACAGCTGGTTCAGAATTAGGCTAACAATTGATCGTTAGCCAGCAGCAATCACAAAGACATATTTTATTGTTCTTCCAAGAATTCACTTCAACTCAACCTATGAATGGCATTCAGTTTATAAGCCATCTAGTTTATAAGTCTAGTTAGCATCTAGTTTATAAGCCACTTGTTGGGTTTGGCCAGGACTTGGTCATCAGCGCTGCATTTAGGGTAAGCCACACTATTTGAATCCCTGTCTGGCAACATCATACAACTGGTTGCAATAAATTCTGAAGACAATCCTGATTTTTATTTCTTGACTAGTCCGACAAAATTCAGGACACTGCGAAACCACTTTAGAAAGTCCTCTGTTACAGTGGTATAAAGGATTATGCTATGTGAAGAACAAATGTTCTCCTTGAAAAATTTAACTACTGAAGGAAAGGTTTTGACAGGCAGGGGCTCAGATGGTTGTTTTCAGAGCATTGTTTTCTGTTCCTGCACTCAAAACCTGAAATTAAATGCTGTAGTTCCTGTAAATACCATTAAATATACATAAGACATAGGATGTTAACAGATAAAGAAATTATAAACGTACACAGCCTCCCATTCAACTTCAGGCTGTATGAATTTTCTATTCACACTAGAGCACTTTAAAATGGATCATAAGGAGAAGAGACACAGAAGAGTGGCTCACTGTTTTTTGAAGGACTCTAGTTTCCTACTAAACCCTAAAAACCACGTATCCAAGAGCCCCAAAGTTCTATTTCATTTACACAGCACTTTGAGATGTTATTTATCATTTCTGTAAAGAGTACAATAAATATCTGTTCCTCTGAAAGTTTAAAATACAGCCTGACAAATTTAAAAGTAATGTTGGAAAGTATAAACATTACATTCTTCAAAAGATAAGGTAACAAATACAGATGAGATACTATAAAGCTGTGGTACTAAAAATAAATTTGAAGTTATTTCCTACAGATAGCTAAAGGGTAAGAAAAACATCTTTTTCAGAAGACCAACAACATGTTTATCTGGTAGTCTATCATCACAATACCTTATTAATTCACCTAAAGAACAATACATTAAAAAGTAAGAATGACTTTTTGTGTTACTGAAGATAATCATGCACATTGAAAATCCTGCAAGTGTCAAAAGGAGAGCTGACTCAAATATTTTCTTTGAAAGTACAATATTTCTATTATTGCCCTACATATTTGAAGTAAAAATTCCTTTTGAGATACGCAATTACAAGTGAAGCTGGTAGTTGCTTATGATAGCAATCTTTTGCAATCACCAGGTTAGTAAGATTAAAATGAAGCCATCTTTGCCTTTAATGAAGATCAACTATGCTATACAACACTGACTAGCACTGATCCTTTTACTTATACCAAAGCATATGTAACAAAGCTTATCTTACTCTCATATAAACTACAATTCAAGATGTAATCTAGGTATCCTGAAGAAAGGAAAATGGTCTCTTAATGAATAAAATAATCTTACAAACAATATACTCAGCTGTCCTACTACAGTTTTAACATATGTATCATAGATGGTTTGTGATAAGATACTAGGTTTCGAGAACTTACAGGTATGTTTTACTTATCTAAGCCATCACTGATTGCTGTTAAGACTCGATTGTAAAGGTTTATATAAAAATATTTAACTTCATAATCTATCAAGGAGCAAAGCTGATCTAATTTGTGTGCACAACGCTACAGACTGTGGACATTTAATGAACAGTGCACTTGACAGCTTTAATAAAACATAGCATTTGCCAGCAGAGATAATTAGAATTGAAGCAGCAAAATTCTCATGTTTGGCAACACAGATGAAACAAGTTCATTAAAACGTACAGCTTTGGCGAATGAAAGGCAGGAAAGCACTGGACCCTGAAGAATCGGCTTTCTCACAACTAATTGCTTCAGTGCTTAAAAAGGACAGCTATGAAATACCAAGGGCATAACAAGGAAATACTAGTATTTTAAAAAGGAACCACAGAAGATAAATCAGGCTTTTCAAATAGGACTGCACTGTATTTAGGCCATTAAACTTTTCATTCCAATTTTGAAGGGCTGTACATTAACAAAAGAAATCAGCTGAAGTATATTTTTAAGGCCAGTTAGGTAAGAGGGTGTGAATTAGCAAAGTGGCAGTATGAATCTTGGCAAGATGCTATGGATAAAGCTGCCATTTCAAGCTGATTAGAACTTAGTACAGCATAGGCAAACTACAGTATTTTAATTACATTTTAGGTACCAAAAGAGACAGCAATTGCGATAACTTACCAATTTGGAAGACTTCGAATACATGCCTCCTACTCATGTATCTAGGAATCCAGAAGAAAATGCACTAAAGGCTATGTTTACAGATATACTGTAGTTAAATCTAAGGGCCACTATATACCACAACACTACTGCTCATTCAGTATAATTCGAACGATTAAAATTTAACTATAAAGGGGCTATCCTTCTCAAGCTTACGTATGCCCCATGAACCAAGTAAGGTAAAGAAAAGGGATGTAACAAGATGGAGGGCTGATTTTTCATACACTACACAAATTTAAAGAAGAAAACTGTAGAAATTAATCATATCCAAATTATATTTACTAAAAGATGACATTTTTACTTTATGATTCTTTTGCACAGTAGGATTGAGAGAAAATAAACCAAAACATTAATGCCAGCAAGGACCAATAACAGGAGTTTAATACCACATTTAACCTAGCTTATATGAATACACTGTATTACTTTGTGCATATACGAAATAGCAGATCAGAAATTTTTCCAGACATAACAGAACCTTTCTGTATGCCATGGCATTATCAGTATGAGCCAGCAAGGGACATTCACAACAGCATAAGCACTACTCTTCAATCACAATAGGAAGCCCACTGAGAAACAAAATTAAATCAGATATGTATGATGTATGTCATTGGCTAATCTTGTCTTTAACATTTTGTGGCTTCTGATGCATAAGACTAGTTATGCATAAATTTAAAGTTTATAAATATGGACCTCCAGCACTTAGGTAATACTGTTCTTATGGATGATCTCAGTCAGAAGTAAGACCAGCCATGTCTCTTGGGTCTCTGCTTTTCAAAAATTATCTTTTTTCAAGAGCACAGTTCTAACAGGTAATATTTTCAAATGTTTTCTTCTTTATGTAGTCATACAATAAGGAGAAACTACTATTCTGGAAATGAATTTTTTGAATAATCCTGCTTCTCAGATGTAACAAAACAGTGATGTGTTCAGTCCATATATGAAGATGAGAAATCTTGCAACTTTCACAGATATTCCCGTTGGAGTACTGAGGGGGAAGAGAGTAAGTGCTTATTCAAGGAAACACTAATAATTTTGAAGGACGGATGAAGAAGAAAGCATACAGTTAATAAAAACTTAGGAAGTGCTAAACAACACAAAGTACTAATGTTAGTATTGGATTTTGTTGTACTCACTGCAGCACGCAGTGTAAAATTTCACAAGATACTTTTGAGAAGTACATCAGTTTTGATAAGTGTACCGCTTCACAGGAACTTTTCTCTTACCACACCTAAGTTCAGATTTTCAGAGAAACAATCTTTCTTTTTATTCTGGAACGGATTTGTTACATCCTTTGCATTTCCTCTAATTCCTTCTTGTCTCTGAGCCTAACAAGCAATTTTATCTGTATTAATGGCCAGAATTTCACAATGCATAAGGAGGAAAGATGACAATTACAACAAACAGAGCTCTAAAGTATATGGCCTCTTTAGAATGAAAAGATTAAATTGGTTACTTTTAGAAAATCAGCTTCTGCCAAGATCATCCAAATCATTTTGTCCAACGACAACCAAGAACTGAAAATACCAATACGGCCAGTGTCCTTTCTCATCACATTTTATCCCCAAATCCTGTAAGAATACAAGTTCAATGAACGGATATGTGAATAGGAATAGTATTTTTAACACCATCTATTAACAGGGTAACTACTTTTACCCCTTTAAGTAGACTACTTCATGTTTCAAATTCATAGAAGCTGAAAAAAACGTGCTTAAGTAGCAAGTTAAGGATTACAAGTGTCCTATGTCAATAATCATGAGACTTCCAAACTATATGAAGAGAAGAATACTTCAATCTGTTCAGAATTAGAGATAGACAAACTTCAAGGTTAAGTGGGAAACAATATGAAGGCTTGCCATCAATAGTACTTTATACACATTGAAAAGAAAAATGCCAGCATACCGATACAATTTTAAAATGAACAGATAATTTTTATAGTGTAAGCTACCAAAGTCCCAATCTTGAGTAACAATTCCTTTTTTGTCCTTGTTTTTGCTTTGTATTTATCTGATCAAAAGACCCCATCTACCGGCATGAAAGTTTCTGTTGGTCAATTTTTAGTGACTCAAACAGCCATCTTGGGGAAAAAAAAAAAAAACAAACCCCAAATCAAACCAACAACAGGAAACTAATGGTCCAATTCAGTAAAATTCATTTACCACTTTTTGTCTAATTTTTGGACACAGAGATGATAAATTTAGTTCCAGCCCAACACAGAAAACGATAACTAGCCATGCAATCTTACAATCACTGTTAGAGCAGAAGAGCAATGCAACTCAGCAATAAACCTCTAAATGCAATGTCATTTCTTCTTCCTACAGACTCTCACCTAAATTTCTGGCTCTGAAGAAACGTCAAAGTTGCTTTTGCTCCTGAAAACCTTTGGGTCATTCTCAAGGGAAATTTTCTTTACAGTCAACAGAGGGAGCTTAAGAAGCTCAAGTAGAGCCAGGCTGCTTCACAGAGGGGACATTCTAAAACTATTTCCTGCAAAAACATAATTGTGCCCATGACCTAGAAGGAAGTACCCACGTAATTTCTTTCCTGAGTAATAAAGCTATTGATTGTGAACAACACTTAGAAACTCCCTTAGAAAAATTTACTCAAGATGAGGCAATATGTAAAAGAAGCTATTCACATAATCTTACTATGGAGAATTAAATTTCCTCATATCAAGGAAGATCCCAGCACCCTGGAAGCATTCATGCTATTACCTTCTAAAGCAATGAAGTACTAAAAGTACTGATACCACTACAGCAGTAACTTCATATTTAGTATCATAAATCTGTATATGCCTTGCAGACTATGAAGTGAAGCATTTGAACTGCAAGGTCACTTGGGAGCTGCAATCAACCATTACGCCAATAAATTTCCATACCAAAATATCCAGTTTTCAGATTTGCGTTTTCAGTGTTAATTAAAAGCTACTTCTTAAACAACTTCAGAATGACAGATACCAATCAACTGACATCCTTTTTTCCATATGCATTTTTCTTTGATGTAACAGTCACTTTGCCACAAAGAAGTTTTGATGAGTTTGGGGAATTTGCTGGTGACATTTTTAATTTAGAGAACACAGATTCATTAGACTTACCCAAAGAATCTTATTAAAATTTTTGACTCAAAAGGGTTTGAAGGGTTCAGAGTAGGTTTTCTGCTTAAAGTCAGAAAAAAATAAACAAATGCTAAATAGGGTACTAAGTTAGGGGACTCACACAGGATACTGAAAATTTAGTTCCACATCTCTCTTGGTATTGGGCTGTGCAGAGATTTGAACATTAGTCTTCTATACTCTGCATTCCTAAATCCATCGTCAGCTGTTAAGGAATGGGACCCTGTCTCTTTTCCTTTTTCTATAGCTAACTAGTTGCTAAATTAGTGGTTAAAAGCAGAAATTGAGACTGACTCAGTCATTACCCTGCCCACTGAGGTGTGCAAATTCAGATTGAAATATCTTTCCTGACATTTCGCTAACAACTGAAAAAATCAACAGAGGAAATACTTGACTTCTCTGAGGAAGTAAAAAGGATTGGAAAATACATCCATTGCCTCTCAATCTCAAATTGAAGGTTTTATTCTTCGTGCTCACAGACTTAAACTCAGTGGTGCTGGAGAAAAAGGTGTTGAACTGGAAGCCATGAGCTGACAAAGAAACACAGAGAAAAGGAACCTGTCTGAATGAGGAAAGAATGCTTTTCCCTAACATAATTTAGTTGGGCTGAGGTGAGATACAATTGTGCTGTCAAAAGTGGAAGAAAAAATTAATTTCCATATCTAATTATTTTTTACTCTTTGCTTTTTGACTTCTATCCTCAAAATACTCTTTAGCTTGAAATGCGCTCTTTTTACAAATTCACTTCTACTCAATCTGTAAATGCAACAGAGAATGCTGATAAATAGTTTATTCAAATTACTTTAAACTTGAAAACAAAAAGTTACATCAAAAGGAAGCATCTGCTGAGTTTTCTGCTACTAGGTTTATGGTATAGTCACATTACATTTGGTATCTTCCAAATAATTTTATTTTTTTTTCTTTATTAGGTATTTCAGGGATTATCTAAGTAGTTAGTTACTAATATGAAGACATTAGGGAATTCCCATCTTTTTAATAAATTTTAAGGCCGCTTGTTAATCTCAATCTTAGACATCTGTTCATAGATGTTTTGCATTTTCCTAGAGAGACATGCATTTAGAAAACAAACACACTCAACAATCAGATTGTATCAACTATCAACACCTCACTCAACTCAAACCTACTGTGCAAGGATGTCTTAGCAAATTCATCTCCCAGCCTTTCCCCACTCAAGTTATTCCTACAGCAGCAAGCTACATCTTCTGTTAGTTTATAGCAAGTCACTGAGCCTTAAGGCAGGAAACAGGAGTGTAACAATATTCCTCAATGAAAAGACCGGCAGAAATGCTGAAGAGTAATACAGCCAACATTATTATCCCATGAGAGAGAATGCATCTCTTTCATGTTCTTGTCCTGGGCTTAGACAGACAAGCAATTATCCTCTAAGCAAACTACATTCTTACTATGTCACTAAGCAGACAAGGCAGTAGAAATTATCAACTGATTGCGATAAGTGAAAACCATATCTAACAAAACACTGTGTTTAAGTGTAAAACCAAAAATTGTTAAATAACTACTTATCATCATAGTGCTTTTTTGTGTTATACTCAATAAACATTAACTTTCATCCATATATGCTTCGAAGAAATGTTATAGGGAGATTTTATTTGGCATGATTTTTCTTTGCTTTTCATGGTCAAGACAAACCATGCCTTGCCCAATACTTAAATCATAACAACTCCTTTTCAAGCCTCCTCCCTCCTTCCTTATGACATTGCAAAAGGTTACACAATTGGGTCTCTCCTCCACTTTAGCTCTATTGTTTCCAGATGACTGAACACTGAAGGAAACCTATAATGGATAATAGACTCAAATACGTGTTTGGTTTGTTGTTTGGATTTTTTTTCAATCAGTTAAGTAAGGACCATGAACATTAACCAAATTTTTATCATATTCAAATTATTAAATACCCAACAAATCTAGGAAATGAAAAAAAAATAGGCATATTGCAATATACCTGTGATATATAGGAATAGGGCTTATGGGGTAAACTATCTCTGTAGACTTTCCTCTTCTATAAATCAGTGGTATATCATTTCTGGTCTCAATCTGAGCTCAAGTTAATGTTCCTTCATACACAGTATGTACATTATACAAACACACTTTCATACTCCATATACCACAATGTTACCTTGGCACTCATTCAAGAACTCAATGATGAATGCATTTTCTTCTTATATCAAGTTGCATTTATACGAAGTCCAAGAATAAAAAGAGCTGGGGTGAAAGTGAAAAAAATCAATGGTTGAACAGAACTGGAGACAAGGATTCACAACCTGAAGGCAAGATTATAATTCATACTTGTCCTAACTGTGTGTATGCGTCACAGTGAAACTTTGGATTAAAAGGTTTCTGTGTATAAGTGGATTTGACAAACATATTTAAATGTAATAAGACTTGAAGTATTTGTTACCTCTCTTAATACCCACTTTCAAAAATAAGTATTTGTAAAATCCCAGCCTAAAAAGAAACGTAGTATTCATAGCCATCAAAAAGCTCACTATTTTCACAGAAACAAGTCTGGTACAAAGAGCCACATCTGGGAATATTTGGAAGAAGCAGTTCGGATTCATAGTCAGATAAATTCTGAACTGGAACAAATAACAAAATAAAAAGAAGTACAGTTTCTTATTCTATGTAAATACTAGAATCACGCTTTCTCTTGTAGACGCAACAGGAAGGAAGCTTACTGTTATCCGAAAAGCTCCCACAAAGATCTGATCCACTCATCAGCCTAACCTGGTGTCTAGCAAAGACACCAACCAACCCTGTCCTTTAATCAAATTTTATGGACAACATCCATATTTTCATATATAATTTGCTATTAAAGACACAGACATAAAGCATGAACAGTTCTCATCACCCAGAACATTAAACTATGAAGAAAACAGAAATTGCTTCACTCAGTGTATAAAAACAGTATAGCTCAAAGAATTTAGGAATAGCCTGAGTCTTGTTCCGATGGTGGTAAACTTAATAGTGCCAGGTCATAGACAGTTTAAAAATCCATGGTACAGATATATTCAAGCACTACAGGGTCAGCTAGTGCCCCACTGGCACTCCCTGAGGCACTCTTTGTGCACCGGCCCAGCACAAGCCAAGCATCAATTCTGAAAACTCTCACTCTTCATTCTGAAGTCAACTCCTACTTTTCAAAAACGGTCAAGTGCACAACTTAGGATTTAAAAGCTTAACTCAGATCTACAAGAATACAAGGAAAGGACACCAATTCTGCTTCTCATAAACATTTGCAAAGCAGTATCAGATGCTGTGACTTAAAAAAAATATACCTCTTGCTGCTGCATATGATCTCACCCATAATTTATTCTATTTCTATAGAAGATTAACAGATGGATCAAAGACAGAATCAAGAATGATTAATATCAGCAAAACAGGAAACTTGTGAAGAAGTCCTACTTCTTCCTCAAAGACAAAAGAAGTTATTCTGCCTTTTATTATTACTATTATTAATGACACATTGAATAACATTTTTTTAATTTGCAGATCTTTCCAGGGTGATCTCCAAATGATTTATTACAGTTTTCTTCATAGGCCCCACGTCTTCCCCTGAAGTAATTTCTTTTTAGGTGCCTATATATTGATTCAATAAATGAACTTCAGGAATACACGTTCAAAAACTGGCATAGGTCACAAAAATAAATTCTAGTCAATGACAGAGGTACATTCCAGCCATCAATACACGTCTTCTACCAAGCATAGGCTCAATTCAAATCTTCCTGCTTTCCATTACTGTTAAGAAAGTTAGCACCTGGAAACACAAGAGTTATACTATGAACACACTGTTTTCAGTGCCTTCAGCCCCCAAGAGTGATCTTTTTCTTTCCCCTCATGTAGCTCATTTCAGTAGTAAACAGATACTAAATGATTATATGAGGATTTTTGTCTATTACTTTAAAAGGAGGACAGGATATATTAAATATACATACACACATGTATATATGCATATACCCACACACTTTCTCATAAATTATTTTAACTATTATATACAAAATTCAAATGAAACTATTCTGGCAACACTGAAAAATCAATGACTTGAGATTCTACGTTGTTTCAAAACAGAGCAAGATTTTCCATTCCTTCAAATGTTCAAGACTTCAAAAAAACACCCAAATGTTCCCCATGTGCACTGACAAACTTTTTAGATTCTCACACTACCTGTGCCTCATAAGGGTTCACTATCTCACATGAAGTGTAAAGGGTGCTTTTATTTCTCCTCATTTTAAGTGGAAGCCCAGATCATCAGAACCTTCTGCTACAAGGAAAATGTAATATAGATAAATACATATAAACCCCAAAGCACCTTCAGTACAGATGCTGAGAGATGCTAGCAAAACATCTTGCCTAGTAATCAAAACGTTTATTTTGAGCTTCAGTAACTCAGCATCAGCCATTCCCTCTGGGCGACCATGAACTTGGGACCTGCACTTGGCCCTTTCCCGTAAGGCATTCTTGATTATCAGGCTGCTGGCCACCCTGCAGACTGCCCTTCTCTGCCTCCCATGTCATTTTGTGCAGAAATTTCAACCTGAACACAAGAAGCTTTTCTCAGCGAAACCTCCATCCAAATTGGAATAACATCATGAAAACACTGAAATAACCCAAATATCTCCTTCCTCAAACAACACACTCGAGTCCTGAAAACCACGGAGCCGTGACCAGTTCCTATCAGTAAGAATCCACTGCTCTGCCCAAATTGTCTACCAACAAAGAGTAGTTTTATTCTCATATGAATGCATTGCCTGAAAAGGAGTTGGATTCTTCTAGATCAAAGTAGCATTTTGATGTTGAGAGGCATAAAATGTCATTGAGAACTACACTTATTATCACTAGAGGCCAGACAGAAATTTTAGCCCACATACAATTTCACAAAATGTGCCATTGCACTGCAACGAGGAAGAATAGAGAAAAATTTAAAAACTATCAAAACAAACCTAAATAATTGGACAACTGGATTAAGATAGCACAGAAACATGTTTTATATGAACCGATTAAAATATTAACTTTGTTAGAACTTTGGGTTCTAGTAATAACTAAAGGAGTTAATTTTTTAATTACTCATAATAACCCATTTTACAGTTATTAAGGTAACTATATCTGTGTTTTACTTCATTCTATTCAACCCATCCTCTCTGAGTAGTTATTCATACCAAAAAATGTGTACAATAGATGTGAGAGGGACTAAAAGGATAAAAGAGGAAAACAGCTAAAATATAAATGAAAAGCTGGTAACTGAAATTTTACAAAAGCCAGGGAGAGGAGAGTAGGGTATCATTAGCCATTTTCATATCCTAATGGAACATGCAAGTTTCAGTCTGTTTCCAAGAGCGGGTCTGTGGCAAAGAGCCCAAATGAGGTCTGAGAAAGGATAATGTACCTTTAATGATTGAAATAGCAAGAAAATTAAATCTAATCATGTTTCATTAAGCATACTCTAGCTCCCATTTTTACTAAATTATTTTATTATGATTTCCCAACTGTCTGTTGAAATAACCTTTTACAGCAATTTAATTCACCATCATAAACAAGTCTCATTTCTCACAGTGAAGTCCCCTGGGATCAGTAAGAGAGATGGATAGTCTAAACCTTGCCAATCCTGCAGCCACTAAGGTAACCACTCAGGGAGACAAAGATTTTTGTTTTCCTATTTGTGGCTGAGATCATTAAGATATAATTAGAAACGTATTCATGAGTAATACAGCATCTGTTATGGAGATACCATTCGCCAACAAGCATCTTCTATACCAGTCTTTAATAAGAAGGGCAGCAGGCATAATCCCCACTTCACTCTCTGGAGAGTTCTGCATTAAATGGACTGCATTAGACATCCCTCTCGCTCCCCCTTTTTTAATGGAATCTTATTCAGGCATCCAGTGTTTTCTCAGACTCCATTGTTACCATCAAAACTGCTACTCTGCTTGCTTTCAGCAATATGCTCCTGCAGTGCCATCCAGATGTGAGCCCTAAAGACAGCTACGTGCAGTGAATTTAAATCCTGCCCCAGAACTTGTAACCGGGCAAGCAAATGGGGAACTTCACAATATACAGTAACAAATGAATTGGACTGTTTACAGAATAATCCTTGGCTCTCTGTGGCAGTGAAAGGAGCTATCGACCCTATGCACGTCCTTTCTGCTTGCTGCATATTTTACTCAATTGTGTAAAGTAACTCAAAGAAATCTGTTTTGTCTTTGTACCTGATCTAATTTATTGCCAAACTCCATACCAAATGACACAACAACGCAATGAAAAATTAAAAGTAATGTCACCCAGCAAACAGTGCTCATGTATCTGCCATAGGGATCAATTTATGGCCATCACTTAAACTGCAGAGTGAAAACTGTCAGCCACTATATTTAGCATCATAATTTTTGAACAAGCCTTTTTTTATTTGGTAAATAGGACTTGGAAAGGAACCAACTAAATGAAAAAGAAAGAAAACAGTTCTTGGGGACAATTTTGCTACCTGTACCCATATGAGAAGTAAAGAACTACTTGCCAAAAGCAGCAAGGGGCAGAAAATGAGCCTTGTAATACAATCAGGGGACATGAAAGACAAACCTAGGAGAAAAAAAAAATAAAAAAAAAACAGACTACCAAAATTTCAGCTGAGTCTTTGAGATGATGTTTCTGTTATAATTATAATTAGAGAGTTACAGTGGGTAAACTAAGATTGGATCATGGTAGGCTTAATCTTTTTTGCATATATTTGACTATAGATCTATTTTAGCAAAGCAATAATTTTTAAGCTTGACTATAAAAACATTTTATAAACCAAAATATATTTAGAAAATAAGCATATAGGACAATGAGTAAATGACTACAGTTAAAACCAGAAAGTTGAAAGAAGAATATTAAGATTTAAATTTTTTTGCCTTGTTGAAGACTGACATTCTCAAATCTAATTATCATCCCACAATATGAACTCTCCAGGAAAACATTAATATAAGGAATGTATTACACATGACTGAAGCTAAACCAGAGAAATTTCTCGATAAATGATTAGAGTTCAGAAGAGTAATGTGGAACTCTCTGCGAGCCAGAAACCATTCACGGACATCCAATATTCTTTTACAAGCTCTATTGTGAAGCACACAATAGCTTATTACCTTAGTCATCAGAACGCTGCCGGTCAATAAACGTACAGTCAGCAACTGCACATTCCTACACCAATATTTATTTAGATGAGATCAGGAGATATACCTCAATTGTTTGACAGAACAGTCATAATGCCACAGTAAAATTCTGGTCACAAGATGAGTAACTCTTGTTCTGAAAAACATGCATCTCAGCTTAAGTTCAGTATGTCTTTTTCCTTAATCGCCTCCTCTTTGCCTTGATATTTGTATTAGTTGTAACACTAAACTAGCAGATTAGTGTTCAACAGGCCGACAAACACAAAGTTTGGAAGGAACAAGGTTTTGCTTTAATATTGCTTCTACAGCAAAAATAAATATATAAATGTAGAAGTTAATCACCTTGGGTGAACATTTTCATTGACAGCGAGTTGTTTCTATATAACTCATTTGAAGTTTCTCATAAAATTCACACAAACTATGGTAATATCAAGATTTCTTCCTACTCTCCCTATAACTTCTAACTCACACAGGACATCACTTTGCACTAGACTTGTGAAGTGTCACATTAGGAAGAATGGTTAGCCAGTCTCTGCAGCACTTGCATTTCACACATTTGCAGCATGGTGCTACAGCCTCTCCTCTTTATGTGACCCCCATGTGCCCTGTGACTCAATCTGTGATTTAGTGACAGTCCAAGTTGACTGTGAGTGAGAGAAGGCTGTGGGGTTGCACTCCACCCAGCCCTGGGGCTGTGGCAGTTACAAACAAGTGCAGCCCTGTCAGCTTCCCAAAGATCTTTTTCTCCCCACTTCCTCTTCTCCTGTTCACAATCAACTGATACATAATTCTTGGGACCAGGCAAGCTTCTTTTTTATGTTACATGATCCAATATGAACACTTATGAGGTCACAAACACATTGGCATTTCCAACATAAATAATGTCACATAAATATATATATATATGTACGTTTATTTATATATGTACACACTTATACACATATATATGAATACAAAATTACAAACTGATTATAGGAGAAGAACTAAGTAAAATGAAATGTGTCCAAGGTGTGGGCACTGCAAGACTGTTGAGAATAAGAAAAAAAAAAAAGACTTAAGAATGGGAGGTACACCAGTTACTGATAAAAGCGGAGGAAGATAGAGGATGAAAGATAAAGAACCTAATTCACAGCAGAACCAGCCACTAATCCAGAAGATTAACTACTTTTGCTGCATTATGCATGTAGAAGAAAGGCAGCAAATGCTAAGGAACATGTGGCAGAAAGGGGTGTGGCAGAAGTAATAGTAATGGTTTCTGAAGATGATGATACCAGTTACATTTCTAATTAAAAGGATGCACGATTATCCCTTTACCCATCTCCAACCATTTCCCAAATATTTTTTCTCTAATAAGTGTGAAAATCTTCCAATTATAATAACTGAGTGAAAAGCGCTTTAATGTAATACAAATCATGAATGATGTTAAACACTGAGTGCTCTGAAACTTGGGGAATCTGAGTAAATGGAGGGAAAAAGATTGTACCTGAAGTTGGTTCTGAAATTTAGTGTACATAAAGCAGAGAACATGGTTGGGGAAAAAGTACTAACTTCATACATGACCTAATAATTTCAGGTTAAGAAACACAGTTTCACACAAATGACAGCTCAATGATAGCAGTCAAAAAACCAAACTGAAATGTAAAGAAGAGGAGAAAGAACAAAACATGGGAACATCAGTATGCCACAGTATAAATCCACAACCCATCCACCCTTTGAACATTCCACTCTGGTCCTACATCTCAAAAATTACATATAAAAATGGAAAATATTCTGAGAAAGCAGCAAGAATGACCAAAATTGTGGAACAGCTTCCTAAGTAATGATGGCTTTGTAGTCCAGAAAACTATTTTAGCAAACCTATTTATTTATTTTAGCAAACTATTTTAGGGGAATATTAAGATATATAAAAGCAAAGGTGTCATAAGTGGATTAAGATCCATTCTTTGCTGATTTCTTGAATACAGAAATGAAAAATAAATTAACTTTACAGAAACCATGTTCAAAACAGACAAAAGAAGCTGATTCTTCATACTACACAAAGCCAGGCTTTGCAGTGCCTTGCCACAGTTGTGGGATGTTGAGATGTTTATATGGGGGCCTACAAGGGGAGCTGGACAAAGCCATGGAAAAGATGCCTATTGTGAAAACCAGACATACAGTAACTACAGTCAGCTCAGAAATGTCTTGAGTTAAAAGTGGTTGGATGTAATAAAAGTACTTGGTGGACATGTCATAGAGGCTTACTCTTTCCAGTAATTTTTTTCTGGACATCCACTTGTGGTCACTATTAGACACTAAAACAGGAGGATAGCCAAGACCCCTGATCTGATCTATTTCAGGGGATTTTACATTCTTTCTAGTTGTCTGTGCAGAAAATAACACGATCACCATCACCCTTCCACAATAGAAATAAGGTATGACAAAAATATTTCATGTGGAGTCTAAGTAACCCACAATACCCAAAGAAAACAAAAACAACCCTCAAAGTCTATTTAAACAGAAGAGTTTCCAACATTTTTCATGCAAACAAGGGCCCTTAGATGAATAAGTTTCCCATTAAAATAAACAAACATAAATTAACATGGAAAATAGATTCGGTACCACCCAATTTTTAGACATAACTGAAGTGACTTAGGTACATGGCAAGACAGATACACATTTACACACACAAATACTTAGTCAATTACAATTTAGATTAATATTTGACCTTTTATAAATTACATTTCTAAGTAGAAAAATTATTTTACTTATTTTTGAATGATGTACTTTTTAAAACATAGTAGCCTTCAGAATCACTTCAGTATAATTAATATTATACTAGCACCAATGACCCCATATTTTTATCATAGATATTAATTATCCAATTAAAAATGTAAAAAGACTTGTAAGTCTTATAAACTGTCAATAATTATCCTTGAATGGGTAATGAGAAAGAAAACATACATAGAAGTTTTCATGCTAAAAATTATATAAGAGTACATATTTCATTTTATGGCCACAGTTTCCAGCAAGTTTTTCTATAGTGAAAAATGCATACACATACACACACACTGGAAGAATCCCCAACATCATACCAAATTACAGAACCTAATTACTTTTGGTGTTCAAAACCCACATTTCTGAGTAAGTGAAAAATACCTTTTTGCATTTGCTATCTGCTTAAGGACACATATTTCATAACATATAACCAAGATAGCATAAATCCTAATCAGAAACACTTAAGATAAAACACATTAGGAAATGATGATAAAAATTCAGGATATGCCTAGTGAGTAACTTAACCTGAGATGGAGCAGGATATAACTTAAAAATAGGTATGGATTATTTATTATTATCATCATCATTATTATTACCATCTTCCTTAATCAAGAAGGAATTTCCAATACATTTGTAAAGTCAGGCACAATTAGAGATACAGACACCGACATTCACAAAATTAAACCTTGCTGGGGTTAAAGAACTGAAACAGAGCTTGATATTAAATACTATAGAATTGTAATTCATAAAACTAAACATAAGATCCTAAATCAGAACTTTATGCCCAAATTTGTTTCTGAATTCTCAAAATTACTGTTTAGCTCATGTACTCATTAAGACCAACATATTTTAATTGAACCAAGTAAACAGCACAGATTGAAAATTAACCTCATAACTCAATTTACTCTTTTCTCAAAAAGATAATCGTTGCTTCAGAAAACAAGTCAACCCGTTTAAATCATAAAAA
The DNA here is from genome assembly GCA_033556795.1 of Tapera naevia. Taxonomy (NCBI): domain Eukaryota; kingdom Metazoa; phylum Chordata; class Aves; order Cuculiformes; family Neomorphidae; genus Tapera; species Tapera naevia. The sequence continues at coordinate 11,351,627 of JAUMJJ010000033.1, read as the reverse complement.
ATAACCTGGTTTCTTATACAAAAGTAGGAGTAAACTTCTACAGCTAATTTGCCATACACTGAAATTTTAGCACATAAAGCAAAACTTGACTCAGTTCAAAACTAAAACCCCAGCAACATATCCAAGACACTTGGCAACTTCAGAAGCCCTGCAAGTACAAGCCAGCTATACAGAACACTTTTCCCAGCCTCTGGGACTTTGAGCCAGAAGCAGATCTTTCGAATATAATATCTCTCAACAGACTTTTCTTCCAATAATTTGCCCAGCCTCTTTTTTAATTCAAGTAATGCCATGACCCTATGACACAAAGTTCACAGTTGAACTTAACTCTAGAGGAAGCAGTATCAGCTTTTGTCAGATTTCAAGATCCCAATTGCAAGTTTTCTTTAGTTCTTATAATACAGTACTTACATTAGAAGTCACAGTGAATGGTAATACTGTTCTATATTTACCTTGTATAAGCCTCTTGTGACTACATGCTATCATACTCCCCCCTCAATCATCACCTTCTAGATTAAAGCATATTGAAGAGAAATCTCTTCTACAATGGCTGTTTCTGCTTTTCTTTTCTTCGCACTTTTTGGAATCTCACTATAACCTTTTTGAGATGGGAGGCCCAAAATCCACACATGGATGAAGATGGCACAGTGTTTTTCTGCTTACCATTCTATACTTCCTCTTCCAATACATGACATTGAGTTTGCCTTTCTGGCCAGGACTAAGGATTAAGCAGATGTTTCTATTAGACTGTGATTTTATCTAACCATGGTATCTCATTACTGAGTAGTAATGGCAACACATCTTGCATCGCTGCGTATGTAGAGTCAGGATTGTTGACAGCAGACACACTGTGCAATACTTCAGAACACATACAGGTTCCAAGGTTGCTTTGAACAGGAGTGCAAATTAAACTGAAATTGAATAGGATTAGGTGTTATAAAAACTTGTAAGGATTTAAATTGCATGGATGCTCACAAGATCCTGAAGGTTATGTACAAAACTTCTATCAAAAAAGGCTCAAATCAAGTGCGATGAAAGAATGTGATTGCTAAACAGCCTTATGACTACCAAAACAACACCCCATCCCAAAACTGTTGAGAGGGGATGAAAAAAACTTTGATCCAGAAACGCTGCACTGTGAAATTTATAAGGAAAGACACATGGAAATTATCCACACTAGAGCAGTTTGTGAAGAACTGCAGCCCATGGAAAGGAGGCATGTTGGAGAAGTTTGTAGAGGACAAACTGTGGGAAGGATCCCATGTACGAGCAGGGGAAGAGCGTGAGGAGGAAACAGAGGCAGAGACAACATGTGATGAACTGACAGCAATCCCCATTCCCGTACTTCTGTGGGGAAGGTGGTAGAGAAATTGGGAGCGAATTGGGAGCCCAGGAAGAAGGGAGAGGTGAGAGGAAAATGTTTTAAGATATGGGTTTATTTCTCATTACCCTACTCTAATTTGATTGGCAATAAATTAAATTAATTTCCCTAAGTTGAATCTGTTTTGCCCATGATGGCAATTGACAAGTGATCTCTCCCTGTCCTTATCTCAACCCATAAGCATTACATAATATTTTTCTCTCCCCTGTCCAGCTGGGACAGTGGGAGAGCAGCTATAGTGGGCACCTGGCATCCAGCTAAGGTCAACCCACCAAATGCTGGTATAATTTTCAGTGACTATAGAAAAAGGTCATAAATTCCTCTCATTCAGATTAAACCGGGGAAACACTAACAGAATTTGACTAGACCCAAAAAGGCACTATAAAATTAAGTTCTGGAGACTACTGTTTAGAACAACATCTTAATATAAAATGACAAACAAAAGAAAATCTGATTTCCCTTTCAGGACAAAAATTCATGTGTTTTCCATATTTATTTTTTTTAAGTCTTTTGAAGTATGCATGGTTCCAAGCCATCTCTACTCAGTGTGAGAAAACCACAGGCTTTTATAGGATGTACGAATGGCAGAGAAAAACAATTAAATAATTAATACAACAGTTTAAACCAACAGGGTACTCATTAATCAGTCATTACTTTGAGGGATTTTTTATATATCATTCTTCCACTAACCACTACAAAAATCTTCTTCCTCAGTACATATTTCAAATATAGTACAAATCTTAACTGTTCCAAAGGTGACAGAGTTAAAAACAAAGGCGTTAGTTAACATCTAAGTATACTTGTTCTCCATTTAGTTTTAGTGGAAACTTTTCCAGCTTTCCAGGAAATATCTAATAACATCACTTTATCTGTTAGGTGCAAAGCTGAAGTATGCACGTTCCCTTGAAGGACAGAGCTGCATTGTTTTTAAGTAAAAACATAATCATTAGGAAAATACTATCTCTTTTGCCTCAAATTCTCCACAGCAATATTAAAATTACTCAATCACAAAAGTCTTGATATATCACTAAATTGAAAAAATTGTTCAGAACTGTTCAAAAAAAAAAAAAAAGCAAGACATATTAAAGGTACCTTGCACAATGTGCAAGAATATTGCCAGACAAAACAAGTTGGCAGTAACACTCACTGACTTCATACATCCATCCACCCCATCCTGACCTACTGTCTGTTTTGTATTTCGTTCATAAAAGAACACTCTCATGCAGTATAAATTGTATCTGGCTCAGATAAGGGACTTAAATCCTAACTGGTGGAATTAACATATCTAACTACGGGTAGGACACAGTGAATGTTGGCTACCATACTAGGAGATTGGAACAGTTCTTGTTTGGTTGGTTTTAGAAAGATGGACTGGATTAGTCCGATCAAATCACAGAATTTGGTTGTATATCAACCATATTAACAGATATGGTTGAAGATATCTTTGGAGCTCTCTATTTCTAATACCCTGCTCAAAGCAATTCTGTCAAAGCAGGTTGAATTAGGGCTGCAACTAGCTGAGTTTTAAAAGTCTCCAAGTATGGAGATGCTACAACCTCGCTGGGTCCTTGCTCCAGCATTTCACCACTTATCCACAGGAAGAAGTTTCTTCCTACATCAAGCTGGAATTTCCCATCTTCCAACATGCATTCATCCTCTTGTCCTTCCATTGTGCACTGCTGAGACAGGCCCGGCTTTACCTTCTCTGTGCTGTTCCATGAGGCAGCTACACACAGGAATAAGACCCCTGCAAATCATCGTTGCAAAGGTTGTATGAAACCCATTTTCTCAGCCTTTCCATGTCTACCATGTGCTCCAGGACCTCTGATCATCAGAAGTTGTACATTCACTGGGCTTGGTCTAAGATATCAAAAGTTCTGGGTAAGCAGTACTACAGCCTTTTACAATATATTTTTCTTATCTAATGTTTGAACGAACTATGTATTCCTTACCATTTTTTTAAAATTAGTTTTCTTGGAAGGCAAAAGTTGTTCCAAATAAGCACTATTACAGCCTTTGTAATTGAAGGGGATTAAGGATAGTGCCAACTACCAGGGTCCAGCACGGTCCAAAGGACAACAGGCACTCCTAGAATACAGTAGGGACCCAGTGGATTTTAAGCAACAGCCAAGGGCCAGTACACAGTAATAAGCAAATGCACCCCTTTGCAGGGGTGGAGATTTTTGGAAAACTGTTGTGTTGGATCTCAAGTCAGTCCCTGAAGGGATCAAATGAGTTCTGTATTTCATCCCATAACACTGGACAAACATTAGGGTTATCATTATTGATTAATTGTTCTGAAGAGAGTTTAAACTGTGTCTTCACCATGCACCCTGTAACACTGGGCAGTTTGTCCCAACCAACAGAAGAAGCAAAAAGAACAGAGGCCTCAACTGGGCTGTAAGTCCAGTCTTGAAGCAACATTGTGAAATGTTCTTGGGACAATTAGAGCAAAGAAGTGATAAAGACAGATCAGCAGCAGTGACTGCTGCTCTACAACAACTTGTAAGACATTATAACATAATACACAAAACAAGCATCTACTTTTGACTACTTTAGAAATGCTTTATAAAAAACCCAATCCGTCACAAAACCAGTAAGCTTGCCTGTTTATCGAAGACTAGTAAAACAAAAAAACAAACAGATAGGAAACAGTCACACATCATAAAACTTTGAAATGTGTTCTAATATCAGCAGTAATCACGGTCACTATTTCTGCAAAGCACAGGCCTACTCTTCACTATTTGTTCGTGATTTCCTTTTCCAGTATGTTACAGGTAGCTTTAAAACCTTTTACAGTCATATTTATTCTCCATAAAATTTTCAGCTTCTGGGACCAGATAAAAAAACATACAAGAAGCATATAAGAATTTTTTATGTATGAGGTTTCTTATATCATGCATAAATAGTTATGTTACATATAAAAAAAATAGTTATGTTACATATACACTAAAATATTAGCATTTAGCAATAGAAAGTAGTTCCTTGAAAATGTAAATAGCTGGATTTCATTTCTAAAAAAGAACATAATGCTGTCACAAATGCTGTGGACTCATTTTTTCTCTCAGAAGTGGGGCTTCAGATGATTTTGTAAATACCTTTATTCCCTCCCCCAATAGGAGCATCAGTTCAAAATAATTTTACAGATAAAGTGATAGAAGGATATACTTTAGTAATATTTTCTCCTTTTTTAAAAGACATTCTATTAAACACAATATCAATTTATAATATCAAAATTATTTTAAGGATGGTTCTGCTTCCTCTCATATTTTTCTTTTTCTACCAGGAATCCTACTATGACAGATATACACATAGTCATAAAACAGGCTGTTCACATTTTTTCAGAATTTGTACAGCGCTTCTCAACAAAATCTGAATACTTTCTAAATCATAATGAATTTATCATCCCTACATTCCTGTGATGTATATTTATATTTTAGACATTACCTTACCAGAAGGAAAATTAAAGATTTATGCTTGAATGAGGTCCATCTGGGATCAATTTCTGACAGTTTTCTAAGAGTAGATGTGTTCAGACACACTAAGCACATCTGAAAAACAAGGCTTATATTATCTGCCCAGGGTCAAGGAGAAATATGGATTATCAGCAGGAATAGGAATCAGCTGTCTTAATTCTCTCAGCAGTCTGCCAATAAGCCCATTTTTCATCCGACAAATCATGTATTTGAGGTAAATGAAAAGACCTGAAAACCTGATCTTCTGAAATGCTGTCATTTGTAAAAAATGCACATTTAACTACTACCATTATGACTTCTCAACATTAGAAAGTTGAATTAAAGCCAGTCAGAACTACTTGACTCAGTCAACTCTACAAGAACAGCTGAAAATCAGCAACTAATACCACTCAGAAAAACAGAAACCCCCCCAACAACAATAATTTTCTCAAGGTTATTGATGGAAAGTAGATCATTCCAGCTCTGTTTAAAGCTAGGAGCTGTAAAGAGGAATGTTATACAAAGTTTTCAAATTTGTACACACAGAAGTTTTAATTATACAGTATTTCCTTCATTATCCTAAGCTCATGATATTAATAAAAACAACAGAAGTGACACGCTTCACCTCAAAGGTACATGGCACCTCTCCAAATGAGCATCATGAGGTTGCCACATGATCCCTAAATCCCCAGAATATGTTCCCATCACTTCCAACACTCCAACGCCCATCCTTTCCATGAGATTTCTTCGAACTACATTAGTCTTTCGAAAGTGTGGGAGAACATCCAATTGTGAAGATATCCTCCACTTCGAACTTGTCTAGGGAACCCAAGGAAGGATGGCTGCACCAGCTAACTGCCCGAGTATTTATTAAGCTTCCTAAGAAGGCTTTGCACTTTTTAAGCCCCCTGTTGCTGTACTTGCTAAACTACTAGCTCAAAGTTACATGGAGACATTGCTGTGAATTGCTGCCACACACTGACTGCAGCACAGACAAGTTTATAAGCTTTATGATTATAGCAAATGTTGAAAGTATAGCATAAGTTACAATGATATTGAAAAAGCTAAATATTTCTCCTATTAATGTTTTTACCAAAATGCCTATACAAAGGAAACTTTTGTTGACCTTTTCATTGCTTTATCCACATGCAAAACCAGTGCACATCATCTAACAGAATATGGGGAAACAAATCGTATACCTTGGGTTCTCATTATTAAGCATGGCATTTTATATTATGCATTTTGGCTTCTAAAAATTTCATCGCCATCTGTTAAGAAGATGATCGCTACACTTGAAGAAACAAAACCATTAAAGAGTTTATTCACTGTACAGTGTTAATACTAGCAGAGAACAATTTAGCATAAAGGATTAACAACCTGATTCAACACTAATCAAATCAGATGTAGAGATATATAAACACGTCCCCAAGAATTCCTGACTGAAATATTACTGAAATAAAAGAAAATAAAATTTGATTTTTTATTTTAAAAAAACCCTTTTAAGTAAGATTCTGCTTTCTGCTAAGAAATTATCCAGAGATATTTTATTTCCAAGAGTCTGCATTCTGATATGCAGGCTTATCCCTAAGTATACAACATTTTCAAGCCAGCAATTTAAGACAGATAGTAGTCTCAGTCACCTCATGTTTAAACTGAAGTGTTTAAGCAAGTTAACAGAGTCATGACTAAAACCCCATCCTTTCTACCAGAGGAGCCATATTTTATTCCTTGTAAATTTGGAAATTAACTTACTATACCCTACTGCTTTTTACATTACCTTTTTAGTCTTTAGAAACACTCTTGTTAACTTGATTTAGCATTAAAAATGGAATAAATACAATACATTACTGAATGGTGACACAAGACTACACTGCATAGGTAAGAAATCTGTCATTTTGGAAAAGATTTAACCACACTCACTGTTGAAGTGTACTTCTAATACTAATTTTTGCACTTGCATTACATTTATTTTTTTTTTAAACTACATCTCGTAATTTTTTATCATTCCAAACATACAAGTTCTAAGATAACCTAACATTTTTTTTTCCTTAATGCATCTTTGGATATTAAATCTCTTTCAAAACAAGCAATTATTTTGCTTTATAAACCACTCATTAAAAAACAATTTTGGCATTTTCACTTTCAAAAAGCCTCATACGATGTCTGACACAAACAACCAAGGTTGTGCCTGTAACTCTTTTTTTATTTCACAAATTAAGAAAATGTTATGACCACCTTCAAAATAGTTCCCTCCTGAGTTGACACACAGCTGCATAAGATGCTGCCAACATTCAAAGCAATTTCACAGATCATTTTCTGAAAGGTGGTTGATGTTTGTGCTTTCACATCTTCTACCAACAAAAAATGGGTTCATTTGAGCACTGACTTATCTTTGACATCTCTTCCCCATAAGCCTCACTCAATAATTGGAAAGTTTCCATTGTGTATTACTTCAGTTTCACAAGAAACTTGACCTTAACTCACTGCTCACTCTCGCACACCGACATTTTCCAACAGAGAGTAAGAAAATGTCTATATTTGAGCACATGTCTACTCGTACTGAGAGAAGCAATCGAGCTGAGCCTCGTCTCACTGTGATAGGTTAAAACCTGTTCTATAACTAACTCTGGCTCTCCCCTCCCACTCTTGGTTCCCCACCAACAGGGTAAGTCTCAGGGTTTTTTTTGTGTTGGACCTTGTAGATTACATTCCTAATCTGTCACAGCAGTTTTAAATACTCTGCCACAGCACAGAATTTGGCTATTAAATCCAGCAGATTTTAGGAAATAAGTATACTCAACACACAGGAAAAAACCAGAGATACTCATTATGGATAAATGTAAGGTTCCTGACTATAACTAATGTCCGTCCCGTTGAAGTCATAAAATCACTCTTAGAATATAGCTTCAGATACCGAATTTTCCCTAAAAGCAGTAAAGAGCAGGTGAAGTACACCAAAACAAGTCATTGCATTTTTTTTATAACAGCATTGAACACACACCAAGGACCAGGAATACCACACACAAAGCTATTAAAATAAATGCTCTTTCAATTTTTTTAAAAAAACATATGTTGCCGAAACATTCACAGATATCTTTGTGTTGACTTTTTTAATAGAAAGTTGAGGCTAAATTAAGGATTAAGTATGCCTGCAGACTGGAGTGAAATGTTGATAGCTATCATTTACTACCAGTATCAATCATGCAAGCACAGAGCTGAAAGAGGGACTTGAGCTCAAAGCTCACTTACAGCAGAGGACCAACTGTCAAGTTTCACTAAGTGCTATAGCTTATATCAGTTGCCATATTCAATACCCTAATTTTCTCCAGCAGATCAGTTCAACAGCATAAACTTGTACTACCTATAGAATATACAAATAAGAGTTTCCTTCTCTACAGTTTCAAGTAGCCATCCTGGACAATCTACAACTACTTGCAAGAGTTAGAAACATGGTCCTTATTCTTCTAGACAACCAATAAAGTGTGCACCACACTTGACTAAAAGGTGCTTAGTTTAGTAGGCAGAAGTAAACTCATGCTTCCACTGTAGTAATAATCTCTGAAACATGTTCCTCTATACTGCGGCTGCTAAACAGAAAAACACCTCTACCTCATCCCGCAAATGACATTTGACTACATTTTCTCAGTAGAAAATGAAAACCAAGTACAGTGGGATTGATGAAGCTCCTGCTTTTCCTCTCTAATGATTTTTTTCAGATTTTTTCACAGAAAAGGTTTGTCAGAAAACAACTACTTTTAAACAGCTCAAAGTGTGAGACTTTGTTGCTTTAACTGGAGTAGAGTCTCTGACCATAACCACTTTCTGTAGCTTGTTTTTTTCCTCTAATTAAAATTAAAAGTGAAATACGAAATACAATTACTGCTTCCACTTGGATGCTATGCAAATTTGATGTATCCCAAATAAAACTAGTTATTTATTTTTATTTTAAAGTATGAATATGTATAACTAATTTTGATACAACTGTAAAAATTTTTTTTTATATTCATGCCTAGCTTATATTCTCTTCCTTAATGCTTGAAGGAACAACGAGCTTGATCTACAGTTGCAATTACAACGTGAGCAACACAAGGGGGTCAGTATCTACCAGCATGACAAAGATTATGAAGCATTTTTTGACTATTTGAGGACAGGTTTACTACATTCTATCCCAATAAAATGAGGAGCATATGATCCTTCAGCTTCAGATGTCCGGTTCTGTAATTAAACTTTTTAACATGGATGCTTATAGCAGTTCCAAAATACACAGGGACAGTACAAAACCACAAACCTAGGCACAACTAGGAAAAATAAACAAAAATATATATTAATGACTACAAAAATAAACATATTTTGTATTTTCATAGTAGCTTTCCACTCTATTTCAAGGAAATAAATTAAAAACAGTATTTTTATAATTAATTTTAATTATTTCACAAAAAAAGTGAAGAAAAGACGTGAACCTGCTTGTATTAAGGATAAATCAACAGAGTAAGATAATCATTATACTTGTACATTTAAATTAGATGGTACAATTTAGACATTACCTGCCACTGGTTGATAGCATTTAATAATAAGATATTATTTATGAATACAATAACTTTCAGTCTTACTACAAAGTTTTTATTAAAAGGATATGCCTTTAAATCCACATTGTCACATTTTTCATGTGAACACTGACCATTAAAATACAGAATGTTGCAAAAAAAACATTTAACAGCAAAAAGTAAAGTCTGATTTGCTGGTGTGATTAAAAGTTACACTAGAGATTTCAATAGGAAAAGCACACAACTGACTACTGAGCTTTAAGAAGAGGATAGCACTAAGCTCCTAATCACAAGCATCATTAGGCTTTAGTCTTAAAATTTAATCAGCAGAAATACCGAATTTCACTAACTACACAGGATTTCTTTTCTATGCAATAGCTTAGATTCTGATAACCCTAGAGGAAGGCCATTGTACTGTTTACAATGTGTAGAGAGGTCCTGTTCAACCTCCTCTGAAAAGTAACACAGCACAGAAAATAAAATATATGTGAACTTCAAGTAATAGGATGAGAGGAAATGGCCTCAAACTGTGGCAGAAAAGGTCTAGATTGGATATTAGGAAATACTACTTCACTGACAGGGTTGTCAAACACTGGAACAGGCTGCCCAGGGAAGTGGTTGAGACGCCATCCCTGGAAGTATTTAAAACATGGGTAGATGTGGTGCTTAGGGACATGGTTTAGTGGTGGACTTGGCAGTGTTATGTTTGCAGTTGGACTCAATGATCTTAAAGGTCTTTTCCAACCTAAACAATTCAGTGATTCATTGCTAGCTACTTAGTAGCAATGTAAAATACAAATATCCATAAATACGGGAGTAAGCCACTTTAACCTCACTCCAGCATTATAATGTAATACTTAAAAATCATATTTTGCATATAGAAATATTTCAGATAACAGTAAACATAGTAAAATATATTAGAAACAGAATGTAGCAGAAAAGAGCAGCAGAAAATTAAAACATGAACCATAACCTACATTAACTTTTCCTGCTACAATCCCTTCTACTTCATTAACAGTAGCATTTCATATTTATAACTTACGTGAACCCAACTTTTGGCATGATTTACGTCAACACGGAATTTGGCTCATTATTTTAATCTCATTAATAAGAGGAGTTTGTACCTTTTAAATTTTGCTAACTATGACGCCAACTTTCCTTCTGTTTTTTGATCACTTACTGTCTTGAATATACTCAAGTCTCCCTTCTTCCACAGATAGACATCCTTACATCTTCGTTATCTCATTAGACATTATAGCAAGATAAATGCCTACTCATACTGATGTCGCACTTTCATATTGCTTTGTAGAAATACTCATAATCTATAGCACCAGGGGTTGGGACCAGGGTACTCATGAAATTCATTTGCATTCAGGTGTACCATGAAATTCCCCTCTGAAATTTTGCAACAAAGAACTGGATCCAGACTTTCATATATTCACAAAGTAGAATATTAATTTGCATTACATAAATGTAACTAAGTATTTAGTGATAAATTAGTGTTCAGGGTTTCCAGGGGAATGGCAACTATATTTAAAGCTTCTTTCTAACAGATCAATAACTAAAACCTACAACAACTTTGTAAGTAGAAAGTAACAGCCTTTTTCACTGATCCAGTTCCTTTAAAGCTTGGCAACTGTAACATTTACAGGATTGCAGTCATAAATGACACAGACGGACACATTTAGAATGATTCACCCGAGTTCAGAGATCTAACCAGTCCAGGTACGTGACAGAGAGAAAGAAATTTTCAAATCTCAGTGTTAATGCTTAGACCACAACATAAGAGTAGGTACGCAGTATATAAGGTAGTGCAACTTTACATCAGTGAGCAGTGAGAAACAGTCACATTAGAAGTTCTTTCTTGTGAAATGCTCAGTATCTGGAAGCCATCATGTCCTCACAGGTGTGATAGCTAGATTAAAGCTAGCACATTCAGTCCCAACAGATTGTCGCAAAGCCTAGAAATGAAGACTGCTCTTTCCAATTCTGAGCCTCCATTGTTCCCCTTCAAAGCCTAAAACAGTCAATGTCCAGTCAGTGGTGACACTGGAAATAACATGAACTACATTTGATGACACATAAAAAAAAATACATTGGACATTTGGTCTCAGTGTGGAAAATTACAAATTACTAGAGATATTCCTTAAATTTGATTGTAATAGCTCTACATTAACTTAATGACAGTATAAAATAGTGCATTGACTCTGAAGCATAATTCAAATCCACCAATTTAGGGTCTAGTAAAATTCTAGGTTCAACAATACAGTGCTCATTCTAGGTACAACAACAGAGCTCAACATTACTCATCTTGAAATCTATAAACGTACACAGCTGGCTAAAAACTAGTTTATGGACAGCAATGGGAAGTAAGATATGCAGCTCCCTCCACTCATAGAACAGTGAAAACTGTTTCAGAAACCTATAGTGAAGCAGTCTGCTAATTTGTTCTATTCATGAGGAATACCAGCCTCGCGATTAATCCTTTCAGCCTGATTAGCCTCTCCTCCTGATCCTTCCCAAATTGCCTAACAGTCCTTTGTTAAATTCACTTTCCTGCAGGGAAAAAGGGGAACAGTAAGGAGTATGGCAACCTACTTAGGGTCTCGCATGCCCTGAGCCAAACAAGACCACAGATGATGCCAAGGTACTATTAAAAACTGACTACTATATATGAAACTGAAGCCACTACAAGTGTCCTTTCCAAATGAAGCATATTGAAAAGGGATTTTCTTTTCCTCCCTAAAAGCTATAAGCTCTTCCTCTCACAACTCGAACCATAAACTTGAAGATAGCTATACAGACAGACATCAGAGAGCTGTGAAACCATCAAAGACTACCAGTCATGCTGACGATGTTGAGCCTAGTTGCTTTTTACTCTCCAAAAAAACTGTTTCTAGAACTCATGACATCAAATTTTGTGGGGGGAGATGAGGAGAGAGCATATATGCTCGATTTCAACTTATCCTACTTACACAGATTGACACACATGAATTAAATTCCATGACTACCGATGCGTTATAAAGGATATTTCTAGAGACCATAACCATGTTCAAATACTTATAGCTGCATATCATCAAAAGCTTTCATGACCTCCATAAGCAGGAGACCCTATTTCGGGATGGAAATTAAGCATATGACTATCCAAAACCACATCCTTGATACATTGCATTGAACAAAATTCTAAAAGCAAATAATGGGAAGTAGCATTATGATGCCAACAGGATCAAACTCACATTGAAATTGTTAAATAAAATGCAAGTTCCTCAGCATTTGTTGCTTGGTTTGGGTAAATATATAGTTCTGATTAAGGACCTATTTTCCAGACTTTTATTTGGTTCAAAAAAGAAAGAAGTATTTATCTTATAAAAGAAAGTTTTTATACAGGTAGATTAGTTGGTGAGAACCGTGTACATGGTTGCTTACATTAGATTCTTTTGTATTGATAAACCGTTCAATTTCATTTTACCCATATCTTACTCTTTCATCAACATGCCTAATGAAACTAGTTTGACATGATTTGGGAAATATGATACCTATCTATTTGTGTGTGTGTATATACATATTAAAAATATTCTTACCAAGATGACTTGGAAAAGAACTGGAAAAAGATGGATTTCTTCCACAAGGCTGTAAAAACATATTTTAAGATTTATTTTAAAAGAGAGGAAGTGAATTCTTATTTAACACACTAAACTCACAAAAGAAGCAGAGAAGTAAATTAGCTGTTGCCAAAATCCACAATCAAGAATCTCAGTCTTTGACTAGCTCTCAACAAATATGAGTTTCACTTCAGCTATTAAATAGAAACAGCGATGTTACATTGCTTCGGAAATTACTTCTAGGTCTTTACACTGATGAGATTCAAATGAGTGGAGCAATAATGAAATTAATACTTTTAAATGGCAGAAATCAATCAAAATTTAGAAATATAATACTACACATACTATGAAACAGTGTGCACCTTAAGCAATTTAATAGATTCAGAGCACATAGTGAAGTTATAAATATGCTGCATTTTTTTAAAGTATGCTACATCAACTAACTTCCTGGCTTTAACATATTAATATACATTTGTCAGCCACTTTTCATGACAATACCCAAAATAATTTAGCTATATTCTCCTGAATTTCAAAATCAAATACAAACCAGCACACATGCATAAATATATACACAAGAAGAAGAATATTCTCAAAAAATAAGATAACATACTCCACATTAATGTAGTCTTTCCTATTCTTCAAACCTGAAACACTTTGTATTTTAGTATAGCATGTCTCTCACAAACACTATGACAACATATGAATTATACGATTACATAGCCTTTCCTGTTTTATAATGTCTAATTTGAAGAACAGTTCTCCCTTTTCTTTACACTCTGTACTAGAAGCCTATTCATAGAATCATCGAATGATTTGGGTTGAAAGGGACCTTAAAGGTCATCCAGTTCCAACCCCCCTGCCATGGGCAGGGACACCTCCCACCAGGCCAGGCTGCTCAAGGCCCCATCCAACCTGGCTCTGAACACTTCCAGTAAGGGGGCATCCACAGATTTCCTGGGCAACCTGTGCCAGTGTCTCATCACCCTCATCGTGAAGAACTTCTTCCTAATGTATAATCTAAATCTTTCCCCTTCCAATTTAAAGCCCTTCCCTCTACCACAAAGAGCACCAAACTGCGTTTTGAACATTTTCTATCGTGTCTTTATAACATTACTGAAGTGTCTCGAAAGTAATAGTTTTAGCATTATTACAAAGCTATAAGATTGTATTAAGAAGTCAATGTAATAAGTGCAGAACTCAGAGAACACGTCTGAAAGCACTGAGGATGTTCACTATGACTGCGTGCTCAACATAAGGCAGATGGTTTTGCACACTTGTTCAGGGAACTTGGCATATAACATACAATTTGGCTTGCAAGCAGTATGTCAGTTAAAACTATAAAGTTACATTACATAGCTCTCCAAGAATAAACAGGAGTTATACTAGACTAAAATAAGCACTTAGTTTCACATTTGAAGCTTTACTGTGTAACAGTCTACACTTCTTGTAAAACAGTAATCAGATTAATTGTGTTCAGTAAATTATTTGCTAAAAAGGATCCATATGTTCCTAAAGTGACATACTTCCATTTAAGAGTTTTTATTCACGTTCAGTTAGAGGAGAAGGTACCACTTTTATGGATAGTGTAAGCTAAAGCACTAGACTCTGAACTGAAGCAACTAAAAGCAATTGCACATTCTCTTCCATGAACTTCATGAGACAACTGAAAGGGGGCTAGAACAAACATCCAAGGGTCATAAACATAAAAAAAAAAATCATAAAACGTTTCATTTAGATTAACATCACCAATAAGAGTCCTGATTGTTTTTTTCTGAAATCACGTTATGTAAACAAAATAAGGAATGACTAAGGAATGAAAGGCATGCTGATAGAACAATCATATCTATAAAGAACTGAAAACTATGTAGAAGTCATATGTGCATTAAGTATAAATAATGGTTTCTTATTTCATATTGTTTTCCTATTTCTCTGATCCTTGCATTCACCTAAATGCAATAATGATATCCATATATAATCTATATGAAGTTGAGGTGGGAACAAGGACTTAAGAAGATTTATTATATTGTACAGTACTGTCATGTAGAGTGTGTGAATAAGTGAAACACATCCACTACACTGGTCAGAGCATAACAAACCCACACAATTATATGCACTTATATAAATATGTTTAATGCCACCGAGTTAATGCCTTGTTCAACCAAATGTGTTCAAAGTTTTACACAAATGTGTAAAAGCACAAGTTGCATTCAACAGCAAACATAACACATTCTGAGAGAGAAAGAAGAGTTGGAAACTTGGAAATAACGTTTCTTTAAGAACCCTGAATTTAAGGACAATTTCTATTCTTATTAAGATGATGGAAAAAATATGTATATAGAAGGGAAATCCCAAAAATTCTCCTACATAGCTCCAGAACACTTGAAAGCTATTCCCCCCGTGGGCATCTAACCACACTTAAATAGACAGTTAAGGCATCTTGGACACAGCCAGGTCACAAGAGAACACTAGGATTGCAGGTAGGAAGAATTATGTTTGAGGTTCATTTTGCAGGGCCAATTCTACTAGTTAAATAATAAGCTTAGACCATACCTGTAAATCAGAATTTTTGCTGGTGTGAGTATTACAATCCTGGATGTAAAAAGGTCATTTAAAAACCACAGACTCCCCAAAAGACCAACTACTGTAATAGCAAAACAAAGTTTTGCCAGCACAAACGTTCTTATGCTTAGGGCATATTGGAATTACCTACCCCAGGAAAAGCTGCTTAATCAGCATTTAAACTGAGAACACCTTGGCAGTAAAATATAATCAAACACCAATAACAGCTAAGCAATCCTACTTTAGACAAGACGTAGAAACTCCTTTTTCATAAAGGTTAAATTATGAAACAATTGGTTTCAAAAACTGCAAGCAGTCCCGAATATTACAGAATTACAAAGTCAGCTAAACTTTCTGCTGAGATAAGCTGAGACAAAACTATAGCAAATATGGTTCTTCTTAAAGGTCACCTGCAAACCTTTATTCAAACAAGAAATACCTGCAGCCTTTAAAGAAAATCATATACACAACTTAGCTAAAACATAAAGTAGCATCAAGCAATGTATTAGGAGAAAGATTAAATCTATTTTATACCAACTTTGACCATATGTATGCAAGAGAAGCATTGACATCACATTCTTCATTGCTATCTTACAAAGTTTAAAGCAAGTGAAAGAGAAATTTAGCTGTGGAATTTCACAGAATAGGCATATCCTAAATCAAAAGTAGTTTGGTTCTTTGGAGACCTTTTAAAAAAATTATACTAAATCAGGTCCTAACCTGTTTGGAAAACAAAGAATCATAATCACACATATAAGCAAATTTATAGTTCTAAATATCAAGTACTTGCTTTTCCTTCTCACTTAAATCTACAATCAAGTAAACAACACTGGTTCAAAGTAGCTGGTCATCTGATTTTACTAGAATTGTCATCAGTACAGTCTGATTTTTTAATTCTAATAGTTTTCAAAATGAGTTTATGTCTCAGGTTTTGTTTTCAAAAAACAGGCGAGATCTACTTTTCTAAGACATCCTAAACTGCCTTCTTGAAACATACAAACCCACTGCAGGACACCGAACACAGAACAAAGCCTTTTTGTTACAGGTGTGATCCCTTAACAATCCCAGGCACCTACTTTGAAGTGCCTTAAAACAGGACTTCTGTTTTTGAGCTTTCTGTCCCAGCACTTGCATGCAAAGGAAGTACTGCGTACCAGGATGTGAATTCACATAGCCTTGCATTCACTTCTCACATGAATAGTTCTGGTACACAGTAATGAAGGCAAAATTGAGGAAAGAGCTTAAGACTAACTCCTTTCTTAACGGGCATCAAAAATATCTGTTTGATTCCCTATGCAGAATTCTTTGTCTGATGAAAATGTGAAGCGATATTGCAGTTTTATGTGTTCAAGCTGGGTATCATACCAAGTTAGTAAAAAAAACCCAGAGTGTGAAATCAATAAAACTTGTGATCTGGTGTTACTTGGAAAGTAATTTAATAATGTCACTATTTCATTCCTCTAATTAAAACAGTTTAGCAATGACATATTCAGCTTTTTAACTAAACTTTTTTAGTAAAATCTGTGCTCAAATACAAAACCATAAATCCCACATCTAGATTGCAGTTTTCCTCCTTTATAGGTAGGATTTAACCTGTAGTTATGCTATACCTAGAGTGGTAACTGATCCCTAAATAAAGGAAACTGTAAAAATACAGAGCTGTGACTTTTCCAAAGCACTGAGATTTGTACTAAGTCATTTAATTTTCCAATATTAGTATATTACAGTATTGTCATAAGTTTGACAAAAAAAGTCACAGATTACTGCACCTGAAGTAAAGGCTACTAGTTAAGTCTTTCACTTCTTTCTTGTACATTAACCAGGAGTTAATGTACAAACAGAAATTGATTTTGACCCTCAAGAGATGACTTGAGACCTCATGCTCTTTACATCCCAATACCGTGCAGTCTGCTGTCATTCATGCTTGTATTTTTGGTCTGGATCATTCATAAAACCCCACAAACCCACAAGTAGGCAAATGTTTGTATTATCAAACTGAAAAGCTGTGTTAAAGGCTAGGGAATAAACACAAAATGGACAACACACCCATGACCTTGTGGCACCTTAGCAGCACAGAAGAATAGAAAGTCAATGGAAATGGTCAACTGAAAATGCCTCGATCTCTATTTTGAACAGCAAAGAAACTGATATTGTCTGTGTTTACAAGTTGGAACAGGCTTTCGGGGCCTTTGGTATCTAGAATAAATTACAGAAGAGTTCACATAAGCTTACTCTTTCTGGATGAATCCCAAACAACCAGAAATTTTCCAAGTCATCCTACTGCCATACTTTCATACCATGCCCTTCAGTAGCTGTTCAAAGGCAAAGAGAGTAACATTACTGCTGATTTTAAGAAATAGTATACCAAGGCACAATTTACAATGGCATCTACCATAAAGCACACCAGTGAGAAGATCTATCAACCTTACCTTTAGGGGTCTCAATTATTTTAAAGTCAATTTTCTTAAAAAGAGTTAGTCTTCAATTCCAGTTCCTAAGCCTTGTTAGCTAACACAGTTTACATTTCAAATGACCCAGGGGAAAGGGGGAAGAGAGGACTTTTGGCCCTTCTGCACCCAGTAATTAAGTTGGATATAGTATAACTAAATCTTTATCTAATGCTTTACTTTTTGCAGTAAACAGGAAAGGAAGTTAAACACAACAATGAAGAGCTGTATGTAAAAGAGATATACATGACCTTTATTTGATGATTACACTACAAATATCCTTCACAAGTGTAAAATTAATATTGAACGTGGGAAATAAAACAAGTCTGACTGCAATTCATAAGCACAAAGGAACAAGATTTGAGATTTAAAACAAAAATATAACTCTACTGTAAGAAAAATATCTGAAGTAGGATATTCCTTTTTTTCAAATATCTTGAGTATTTGTCAAGGTATGTGAAATCAAGGAAAATATTTTTTATTAAGTATAATATAAAGATTTGTATTAAATCTAATGATCTATAGCAATTTTGGGTTTATCGTGTATCAACAGCTGAATTGTTAACAACTTTCAGTAATTATGTGGGGACATGGAAGGGGCTTAATTTCAGTCCCACTGTCTGTGGCACACATTTATTGGAAGAGTGTCAAAACAATCCCAGTCATTTTGCCAGCAGTCTCAGCAACCTTAGTGACGGAGAACAGTTTGCATTTTCAATTCCTATTAAGCTTCCAGCTTCAAAATTCACATTTTTATAGGAATATTTGTCTTTTGATATTTCCAAAACACAATGCATTGTGTTTCACCGATTTCCAATTATTTCCTATAATTTTACCTTGCTTATTCACAAGTAGTATAGAATAACCAATCAGCAGTCCTAAAATAAGATGTCTCCCTTTTTTTTTTATATAAAATCTTAATAAAAATTACTCCCAGTAAGTGAAGCAGTAATTACAAGAGGGTATGAAAATCATATTAAGCCCTTAATATTACAGACCTACAATGTGGTATAAACCAAGAAAACACTGTGACCAAGAGTTTAAGGGGCACTAAGGATTGGAGTCATAAATAAAAATGCTTGAAACTCTAACAAAGTTGCAGCCTGTGCAATTGTGCTCTGCACCCTCAGTGGCAACATAAAACCTCTGCCTTATTGGAATTTCCTGCTTTTTAAGGTATAAATTAACTTTTTTAAAAAAAATTTCAAGCAGTTTGGATCTTTACAAATATCTGACTTTTGAAACTGTATTTCTTTCCCTTGAGTACTAAGCCCTGAGGGATATTTTTCTTGAAAAAATTATATTAATATATTTCCATGTTATCTCCATGGTGTCTTGACTCCCATGAGTCGATGCTTCCTTCTAGCTTTGAAAAAGAATTGATTTAGCCTAAAACATAAGAAATATATATTCAAGTCCTTTTCAATAGTCTCATGTTTTTGTCCTTGCTGAGATTATAAGATATCTTTGTTCACTCTGACATCAAGGATTTGAGATGTAAGCCTGTGGTGTTCCAAGCTACACTGTTGATTACACCCTAGAAAGGATACATTACTTCTCTGAACAGACTATCTGCAAAGTGCTAGGACCTAGAATATAAAGTAATATGTCAGGCTATTCCTGGTTGACCAGTATAATCAGAATAAAAAAGTAACCTTCCTCCTAATATTTGATATTAACTTTTTTTTTTTTAATACAGAGTCTAGCTTCATGTATATTATAAATTTAGTTGGCTCCATTGTGGGCCAAAAAACCAGTACAATATTGCGAGTGATAATACCTACACATCAAGCTTCATTTCAGTTGGTCCAGTGACATATTTCAATATGGATACATGACTGATAATTTTTCTATTCCACTTATCTCTAAGAAACCAAACCAGGAAAACTAGGCATTGATTTACACACTATAGAAACTTGCAGAAAATGACAGAAACCGATTTACAAAGCCATAAACTGACACTAACTATAGTTTTGATTAATTCGGCTTTCCATGACCATTTAATAGATTTTTTTCGTCTCACTGTGCATAACAATCAAAACTAATCTGAGCTCTACATGAGTGTTACTAGAACTCAGAATTTAATAGAATACAAAAGCTCCCTTAAGGGACAATTTTAAAAATTTAAGATGAATCTATACCACAGTTTACAAATACACTCAAGATTGTTCTATTCAAACTGTCTTACATTTTAATAATTGTTTTATTTCACTCTGAAAGAAAGCACCTTTGGTAAATTTGGACTGTACTAATGCGCCCAATCTTAATAAATAACTTCATTATTGCCCTTTCTGCTAAAGACTGATCTAGGACACTTATTTCCAAGTCCCTGATAAAATCAATTCAAAGTGATCTTGTAAGTACCCGAGTTACAAGGCTCAACTGAACCAAATTATGTCAGTTCTCTGCTCTTTATTTTGTTATTTCACTGAAGTGTATCTATCTTATAATTTAGACAAAATAACATCTCCATGAAATTTCGTTAAGTGTTCATGTTAATTAGAAGGAAGAGCAATGAGGACTTAACAGTGATATAATAAATAATAGAGATTCTGTGGAAAAGAAATGCAAATCTTTCTTTAAAAAGACACATCTCAACCAGGATCTTGAAGCTTCTATAAAAATAGCCGTATTTCTTCATAAAATTTCAATATCAGATGGCTTAAAACACAACTAATTTCAAGCATGGTCAAGTGAACATGATAATTTCTGATAAACCTACCCAATTCTTGAAGTATTGGAAAAAAACACAATTTAAAAGCTTTTAATTACAATTATATCATCTTACTCTGAAATCTGATTTTAAGAAATATTGTACCTCAAGAATTTTTTTCAGTTTAAGGATGAAGATCACTAATTATTATGAATGCAACTGATGAAGTCTAATAAAATTTACTCCCTGTAAGAATCCTAAAATGTTTCTTTTTAGCAAAAAATTGTTTCTGCTGAAGCTTGAAGGCTAATATTTTCTGAAGTTTTTGTCAGGTTGTGATAGCCTATTTTACACTGTTATTCTATCAAACTGGAAAATAAGAAAACTTGTCGCATTCATCTTTGAGTTTTAAAGACTTGCTGATGATAAGCAAGCACAACAATGTTAGTCCTTTCTCCAGTTTTGCCACTTTTTAACATTGTATTAAAAAAAAACTGAAGTTTTTGTAAGTCAATTCTTATGTTTTCATTAACACAAAATACATCTTGATGTTTAATAAAATGATAACATTGTCTAGCATAAATCAATACCTGGCTGGACAAGTTATTTCAACACTATGTCAGACACTTTCACAAGTCCTTTTTTTAAAAAACTCCAACATTTTAAAGATTTTTGCATTTATAACTTGAAAGTCAAGCTTGAATGAGATTTCAGCCCTAAGTAGATGCAATTCTTTAAATGTAAACCCATTGTTTTTAAGATAATTCTAACTGATTTGATGTATGAAAAAGCTTCAGACAATTCTGAAAAAAACTTTTATGTGTACACTTTTAGTCATGATTTAGGTAGTCCTACAAGAACACAGAGTTGGACTCCATGAATACTCCAGTGTTCCTTCCAACTTGAGATATTCTGTAACATGAAAACCACAATGAATGTATCACACAGTATCACAAGGTTGGAAAGGACCTCTGAGATCATCAAGTCCAACCTATAACCTAACACTAACACCAACACTAACACCAACCATCATCTAAACCATGGCATTCAGTGCCTCATCCAGTCTCCCCTTAAACACCTCCAGGGTCGGCGACTCCACCACCTCCCTGGGCAGCCCATTCCAATGGCCGATCTCCCTTTCAGTGAAGAACTTTTTCCTCACATCAAGCCTAAACTTTCCCTGACGAAGCTTGAGTCCATGCCCTCTGGTTCTGTCACTGATCACCCGAGAGAAGAGACCAACCCCTGCCTGACTACAACCTCCTTTAAGGTAGCTGTAGAGAGCAATGAGGTCTCCCCTGAGCCTCCTCTTCTTTAGACTAAACAGCCCCAACTCCCTCAGTCACTCCTCATAGGGCTTGTGCTCCAGCCCCCTCACCATCTTCGTTGCCCTCCTCTGAACACATTCCAGTATCCTGACATCTTTCCCAAACTGGAGGGCCCAGAACTGTACACAATATTCAAGATGAGGCCTGACCAGTGCCGAGTACAGGGGGACAATAATGTCTCTGGTCCTGCTCACTACACTATTCCTGATGCAACTGTGAAGCAACTGGCCTTCTATGGCTAAGCACCCTCGTGTCTGAGTGTGTTCATGCAAAACTACTTGCACAAATAGGGACTGCAATTCATCTTCTACATCAAGTAAGATATTTGGTTATTATTCTTATATGATAAATACAATCTGTTAAAAGAAAGAATGAGGGTGAAAAAACAACAAAATCAACACCCTACCAGTAACCTTGGCACACTTCCAAGACAGCATACATTCACTTTACACCTCAGACTTCCAATGCTTTGTTAGTCAGATAATGTTAATAAAAGCTTCTGAACTTTATGGTTTTTTGAAAGGTGATCTGTAAGATGTAAACATAAACACATCTATCTGCTAAATTACTGACCTATGTTTTTGATGCACTAAATAAGGTAGGTAAAGCAGGCCTTACTCCTTCAAACACATTTGAGACTCCTCCCTTTTTTACATTTCCTGCAGGTCATGACGCAGTAGAGAAGCAAGGAAGCAGCATAAAGGATATTACATGGGTTTGTGACCTGTTCTAAAATACAGTCTACAGTATTGTAAATTCTTCTACAAAATCCTCTCCCCGCAAAAAACTTCTTCATGAATTTAAAATAAAAAAACATCTTTGAATTCAAAGAGAAATGAAAGGGAGTGGTTAAGATAAAAGCAAAGGTCTCAGTTCACACGCAGGAGATAACCTCTTCAGGAAATCAACTAATACTGATTTCAAGTGTTCTCAATTCCTATGAAATTTCATTCTACCACATGACAAAATGGCTGTCACAATCTGTGAAGAATGGCAGATATTTGAAAGAGAGATATAACAGTAGATTGGCAAGCCTTCCACAAAGAAACACCTTTTCTTCACAGAAGAACTTGTAATCAAGCATCTCTTCAATATTTTAAAAATAATTAAGAAATATCTAAAGAAGAAAAGACCTATTAAAGTGAACTTAAGCTATCCATTCAACAGTGGAATTGAAATCAGAATTGAAAATTAAGATCAACATTTCAGATTTTAATTTGTGTAGAGACTGCCATTCTTGCAAGTGTGATTACTTCTAACTGTTCTTCCAACGCAGAGTCTCTAGGGAAGAAACTAGTAAATACTTTGGAACTTGCTAAAAATCCATACCTAATTTCTGTTACTCAGAGAAAGAGGACACAAAGGCAAATCCATCCTGAGCTGGAAAAAAAATCTAGGTAAAAATGAAGCCCTTAAAAAATTATTTTCGATAAATATTAACAACATAACTACAAAAAACCCTGATCTATATTCATGTAATAAAAGTCTAAGTAGGTAGAAAACCACCACCGGGTGCTACAATAAGAATGTTATCTTTCAGTCCTCTGAATAATTCCTCCATTAAAAAAAACTACACCACAACTTCCCTATCTAAAATATATGATTTATCTACTTAAAAAAAGCATGAGCAATAAAACATTGAGAAAACATTTGGGAATAGGAGCACTTCTGAGTTGGATCTGCATGAAGATTTAGGTGTCTTCATAGTCCTAGAATTTCCAGTCGTAAAAAGTAAAATCATCTATCTTTAGTGGAGAACATGGGACTAAAAATGGATCTGTAATATTCAAAACACTGAGCAGAGATCCAACTTAAAACATTCCTACCTTCCAGTTCAGCAACCAATGCCCATTTAGGATTTACAGGGTCATGTGTTACTCTTCTCTTTTTTTTTTTTTTAAGGGTAGTTTTGGGGTTTGGTTTTGCTTTGTTTAAATGGTTACCAAATGTCTTCCTTAGAATTTTAAGAGACCCAGGCTCCAAACCTCTCCTTCAGTGCCAGCCTTCTCTCCTCAAAAAAAATTTACCTAATCAGTAGGCTATATTCACTGTACAGAGTTACACTCCAACCTCTCTTCGTGAAGCTGCCCTACTGAAGAGAAAAAGAATTCAAGGTTTATTAGACCACAGAAGGGGAAAATGACTACGTCACTTATTTTTTAGTTCATCATCTGACAAAGCAAGATCTTGAATCCCTGGTGATATTCATGTATTCAAAAGAAACACACAAATACTTACAAATATGTAAATTCTGCAAAAGTTCCTTTTGAAATGCTTAAATACTTTTTTTATAAAACTTGGTCTTGTTGTAAAGGTCCCTATTTATACATTTCCAATGGACAAAAAGAAACAAAATAAGTATATTTATATCCATTGTTATCATAAACTAGCTTGGAGAGGTTCCAATAGTAGCATTTTTCTTTGTGTGGAATGCATATAAGCAGCTGAGAGAACTGTGGCTGTTTAGTACAAAGAAAAGACGACTGAGGAGAGACCTTACCACTATCTACTACTACCCGAAAGGAGGCTGCAGCAAGATGGGTATCAGTCTCTTTTCCAAGTAACAAACAAAAGGATGTGAGGAAATGGCCTCAGGTTCTGCCAGGGGAGGTTTGGACTGGATATTAAGAAAAATTTCTTCACCAAAGGGCCTGTCAAGTATTGGAAGAGGCTGCCCAGGGAAGTGGTGGGGGCACCATATCTGAACATATTGAAAAAATTTGTTTTGGGACAAGGTTTAGTGTTGGACTTGGGAGCATGTCTATCTTAAGTGTCTTTTCAAGCCTAAGTGACTCTGTATGGTAACCTGTATGATTCTGTATGGTAACCTGCTTCAGACTAAGGTGTCAGTAAAAGAGCTTATAGACAAAATTAACAAAATGAACAGAGACAACCCCCAGGACCCGTTAACTGTACTGCGTGCCCTGTATAAAACCCTCTGTTTTCATAGGAGAGATTTAAAAGACAAAAAATGTGATGTTATTTTATACTAACTGTTGAGAAGAGTCAGGTGAAGGTGTGAAAATCTGGGTATTACACACATTTTAAGCTGAACAAATGAGTAGAAGCTGTTCTGAATAACAGAACTGGTGGGTGCACAGAGAGAAAGAACCAAGACATTCATTTTAAAGGGATGAAATGTCAAATCCATGATAGAGCTTTGAAGTCAGACAGCACATGGACAAAGGACAGCTGGTTCATCAGTATTCTTGAGCTTTCAAAATATATTTTATAAGGACCCCCACTAAACGCTTTTAAAAAATAGGTAGGACTGTTCATATTGCAAAATGTATGGCTAAAGAAGACAATACAAATTTTAAACTTGAAGAACTCAATGCCAACAAATTAAGTGGCAAGTGCCAGATTAAACAAAGAAATCCAAAGTAAAAACATAAAGATGATAAAACTTCATATGCAGGTGATTATGCTACGGAATAACTATTAATACTGAAATTTATTTGTCAAATATATTTTTAACCCATGTAAATGAAACGAAAATTCCTCATCAGTAGCTGCTAACTACAGAAACCCATGTATTCTCATACTGCTTCTGAAAAACAACTCCCAAGGAGATGAGAAAACCTGCAGAATGCATTGGTACTCATCTTCTGATAGCCTTCTCTGGGCACCTACTGTTGATCACGAGACAATGGATTGGATGATGGTTTAGATTTGCTTCATGCTAAAGAGAGGGTTTGTGTCATAATTGAATTCACTCAACTCCGCAATTCCACCTGTAGTGCCCGAACCAGCTGAGCCTTCCTCATTACCTGCTTATTTTTTATTTGCTATTTATATTCACAATAGCAAAAATTCACTATTCAAAGTAAAAATAACCAACACTGAATGATGTTTTCTCCTTCTGTATAATGCTTTATATTAAAAGAGTAAATATGTGAACCTTACAATGACATTTTTCAATAATTGAATTAACAGCAACACCTAATAGTAGCCTTCCATTCTTGAAACTGTGACATCCAGCAATACATCAGCAACACAAAAGAAGTAAGAAAATTACAGGTATAAGGTTAATAGCTAATTTCTTTACTAAAGGAGGACTTCTAGAAAATTTAATACTAAGGAGCTGTGTTGTACATTAAAAATGGTGATTAGTATTACAGACAGTACACGACTAGACTATGAGAACTCGCTGCAATAATGAACTCTGACCACTGACTTTGATATGAATTACAATGATGTGCAACTTGACAACAGTGTTATTAGCTGACACACAACTTAACATCTCAGGAGACTCTTTCTGGGTAAGTTTTCCTGCCTGGTGTTATTCAATAAAAGCAGCATATACGCAACAATTATTGAATCATTGAACGGTTTGGATTGGAAGGGACCACAAAGGTCATCTAGTCCAACTCCCTTGCAGTGAGCAGGGACATCTTCAACCAGATCAGGTTGCTCAGAGCCCCATCCAACCTGACCTTGAATGTTTCCAGGGCTGGGGCATCCACTACCCCTCTGGGCAACCTGTTATTATTAGACCAAATAGTAAGAATAGCAAAGATCATATGAATGCTGCACTGTTTTATACTAGCATTATTTCTCTAACAAGAAAACGAGGTCGTTTACAAATCAATTTTCATAGACATGAAACCAGTGCAATCAGAACCAGGTTCAAAAATCTACAAAAATATTCCCCAAAATTCTAATAAAACTATTATACTCTGACAATCTCTCTCAATCCATCTACATTGTGATTTTCTCACTAATGTTGTAAGCCTCTCACATGTAATTTGATTGTTCAGTTGGACTAGGTCCTATAGGCTTATCTGTTATCAAAATTACATATTATTTTTTTCATATTCACTACAGAAAACAAGGAAACATATAAAAAACAGAAAAGCTATTTAGAAGCACACAGATTTGCTTTTTAAAGTGAGCATTTCAACCTTGAACTAGAAAATTAAAATGACTAATGAGAAGAACACAGTGTTTTTAAAGCAGTTAATGCAAGCCCACATTAATCAACTCAACAGGAAAGGAAAGCACTGAAGTGATAGCCCTCTAGTATTGCGGCAAAGTACAGCAGGTTCAAAGATAATCTATGCACAATGCTAACAAGTACTCATGAATCAAATCACAATTCTATCAATTAAAAGCATCATGCTGAAGCCCAAAGAGTTTAGAGGGGTTTTTACTGTTTGCATTTTGAAACTGAGGGCATGGTTACGAGATAAGACATTTTCAGAATATACTTAAATATAAACAAATGCTAGTGTAGAATAGCATGATGTATGATAAGAGGATCGATCCGCTACGGACACTAACTCCAAAATGTGCCTTTAATGGATAACGCACCAGTACAAACAGTAGCATAAATGAAGTTTGAACCATTCTTGGATGATTCCAAAGACATTGTGATAAAAAGTTGCTTTAATTAGTCAAGACAATGTGCTGCAGTGTACAAGGTCAATCTATCACCTTCACAGGTACTAAATCTGTGGCATTTAGAACCAGTAGATTTTTTGTTGCTAATTCAGCACCTTCCTATTCTGTTTTCCATTGCCTGTTCCCCTTTTCTAGAGCAGGGCCTAACGTCTGCCTGGGAAATTTACAACAAGGACAGAAGGTGGAGAAGGTTCCTTAATTTGCTCCCCTGTCTTTCAGTCCACCATAAACCTAAGAAGGGTCACTCCAGTAGTTTTTAGGCTATTTTTCCTCCTTCAGGAAATGACCTTAATAACAGAACACTGGAACGTGTCCCACTCTCATGATTATTATCTGATGCAATATCTGACACTCTCCACACCTCCACTCTATTTCTTTTCTCCTCCTTGCAACCAAAAACGTCTATTTTAGCAATCCATAAAAATCAGACTCCATAGTTTCAAGTGCTTAGCTTTCAGATACATTAATATCATCAAATGCTATGAGTTTCTGACTAAAGGCAAGTCAAGTACCTGCATAAAAGAGCACACCGCAAAATACATAGCTATATTTCATAACCTTATCTACAAGATCAAGAGTCAAGAATCATGACCCATTATCAGTTTCCTGGAACAGCACTTAAGAATAGTTAATTGCTATACCATATTAACAGAAACTAAGAAATCCACATCCACTTCTCCTTATTACTAGTAAAATCTAGCAACCTGATTATTACAGACCACAACAAAACAATGCACAAGACTCAAAGCAGGAACCAAAAAAACCCAATCCTTAATGAATATATTACATCTGACTTCATAACCGTACATGCAACCTATACATTAAGTTGATAAACACACAAAGGACGAGGCATCTTACAAAACTGCTGTTTCTGAATACGGACTTTGCATAGTTAAATCAGATCTTGCTCTGCTGCAGACATTTTCTCCCACTGAGAAGTTCAGTCCCTCCAACAACTCCTTACACAAGTACAATCCACCAAGAGTAATTAATAAAGGGAAAAAAAAACCCAACACAGATTTCCAGGAGTCCCAAGATAAATCATTAATTGAAGCTATATGTTTCCTTAATATCAGTGATTTCTTTAAAAAAATCATCAGTCTCAAAATAGCTGCAGATGAATTGTCCTATTAAGTCGCACACTGGTTTTAGCGCCTGCAATTTTTCTTATCATAAAGCATTAAAAGTTCTTGAAGAAAAGACAGTAGTTATGCAGGAGACACACATCAGATATTATTAAGACTCTGAAAGCCAGACTATTAGCTCTGAGCCAAATATAAAATAGGCAACCGATGGACAAATTCTACTCAAAGCTCATCCTTCCAATATCTGACGCTTCCTTAGTAAATGAACCCTAAGTGAGGTTGTATCAGACAGCAATTGTTGCATGATGTAAAAACAGGCATATAAGTGAAGCACCTGACTCATTTATACTGTAATCCATTAAGATGAAAATGAACAAGAGAACACTCATCCTTCTCTAAAACTGGATTTTCTTTCTGTGGATGCTCATATGATCAGATGTCCAAATACTTAATGTGCTCATAGAAAATCCATTAAAGATTTTTTTACAGCAACCATCTTACACATGCTGGAACTTAATGTGTGTGAGAGATTTAATTCTGCAGCACATTAATGGGTTATCACTAGAAATCTCCACTGCTAAATTGAAAAGCAATAGAGTGGAAGAGCTCCCATAATACAAAATGTTAAAAACATTAGTAGAGCAATGGCAACAATATTAAATTAGTAAATTAAAATATTAGTTATTAAAGGCATTCAAAATATGTATTGTACATTAGCAGTATTTTATCATACGCTTATGACATTAAAAATATAAAAATACTGGAATATTTGTGCCTCTGCCATATAGGAAAAACTACCTGTAACAGAGAACAGAAGTGTTCAGAAAAATGGTAAATAAGTACGAATGTTTTTTCTCTGATATCACAACAAGTTGTCTCATTTACACTATCACCTATGAAAAAAACCAAGACTGGAGTGTATCTGTTCTCCTTTAAGTGCTAAAACAAGAACTGCTCAAATGCCGACACCTCTATCAGGAAGCACATGGGAAAAGACTGAGGGGATGGGAAGAAGATGATGAGTGTGAGATAGAAGAAAAATGGTGGGATTAAAGAAAAGAAAGAGCAAGAAAGAAAATGAGGTAGCTGAACATGTCCAAGAACAAGCTATCATATGGAACAAGCTAAATAAAACGTGGAAGCCCTCATCCTTCTCCCAATTCACTCTTATTTCAATATAAGGTTAATAATAGTAACTACTTTTGAAAGTTGTGGAAACAACAAGGTAAATACTAATTTTTTTTTTTTGTCATTTTACAATCTTTCTGCTATCACCACTTTTATTCACTTAAAGTCGGTCACTGGAGAAAGCACCCATCCTTGAAAGCCAGGCATTGGGGATAAAATGCAAGCTTGGAGAAGCCACAGAGGTTCAATGAGAAGTGACTTGTGTTACTTATCAGTGATAGAATAGAGCAGAGTTTTTCCACAAAGCACAAATGTAATCCCAGAGGATTTGGTTCCAGTGTTACTTATTTACTTTCCATCAAAGTAATCACAGATTCCATGTGCCTAATGAAAGGGGGAAAAGAGACCATATACCTTGAGAAATTCCAAATTCTGTGCTCACTGATTAATTAGCCATTAAACCAAAACAGAATCAATTGTGACCCAGTGTTCACTATAGTTCCCGTTTTGTTCACTAGCAGTTTGTGCAAATATGAATATACTATTTGCCTCCGTCATGCTTTTGATACAGCAGCTACTTCCACCTAAGATTATTGAGAACTTTAAGAATCAGGAAGACTAAAGACCAAGAGAACTGCATAAATTCCACTCCTTCAGAAATTTAGCCAAATAAATTACTTAGTGAAAGTAGAAGAGGGCCAGGAAGGCATGAAAGAAAGAACTATTACAGATGTGTTAGTATCTGGAATCTAGTAGCCCATCCTTAAATAACATACCAGATACACTGGTATTTAAAATTATTAATAGTCTGATATCCACAGCAGCTCTTTAATAATACTAAGAAAAGAATTGCTGTCTGCTGTAAGAAGACCATGAGCATAAGTGTGCATCCACAATCTACTTACACTGACTATAAGGGCAAATACACACAATTAGAGAGAGAGAATTCATTAGGTAGAGGAAAATGCTAATAAAATATTCAGCATTCTAATTACGGAAATATTTTTGTAACTCTTAAAGCATTATAGTATCTGTAGGCTAATTCTAAAAATAGAGAGCTGTACTATTTGTTTGTATAATACATAAAATCCTGCAGTAGCATAAACAGCTTCTACACAATAAAAAGAAAACTAAGTACAATTACTGTATTGAAACCATTTAAAATCTCAGGCCACTCTATTTCCTAGTTCAATTTTAGACTACTCAGTGTATTAAAGCACTGTTCACAATAACATCATAAAAAATTAAAAGAGAATGTTTTAATCTTTGTAATAAAAACAATGGGAAAAGAACTAAATTTCCTTCCTTACTTTTTTTTTAATCTTGTGCTCATCTCAGCCAATCAAAGCAAGACAGTATGCTACATGGTGACTTCTAAGCCATAACACTACCAGACACCACAGACAGTGGTGAGTGCAAGAACAACCAGATTTTCTGAGCAGATCGAGGAAGAGGAATAGCGGCAGGTGTGCACAAGCACGTGATAGAGATGCTTCCCTATTATTATTAACAAATGCAGTTTAAGTTCCATGCCAATTTTTTGTTTTCTATCACAGTCTAACCTTTGGAACAAGAAGAAGAAAAACTGAACAGCTTTGAAGTGAATTGACTAGTCTACATCTGTTACAAACACATCACCTTTGTCCTAGTACAAATATGCTTAGCTGGACAACATGTATCTGTATCAATTTTTTATGATCACTTTAAGGTTATGATTTTATCCTAGTGTTTCACTGGCTAAAACTATATTAAAATAACCAAAATAATATAAATTGACACAAAGGACATGAGATCATGTTCTATAACAAGTATTCTCCAAGGATTTTCTAAATCGCCTAAGTTCTAGTCAAAGTAGTATGACAGTGCGATCTATGTTATTGTTAATTCCTAATGGAAAAACCACCCAAAACTTGAAAAAGAAAGAACCCAGAACAACAGAGAATGTGTAGTTGTATCACCTCACAGAAGCAGGGCTGTGTTCTGTCAGGGAAACCAACAGTTTCAGGGCATAAACTGGCACTGGGTCTGGAGCCATCAGAATGTGCTCATACCTGCAAGGGAAGAAGCAAAAAGTGTCGCAACAGTAAATAAAAAAAAAAATCTAAGAGATGGATGTTAAAAAGTTAATATTAAAAATACTTTAATTCCTTATTCCAAGATTTTTAATAACCACAATGGAAATACAATGCTGTTTGGAACTGTACAAAGCAATAAACAAGACTTAAGTAGAAATGGTATTTTAAAACTAGAATCAGATTAACTTTAAAAGCAACATTAATAAAAAAACACATTTTTTTTAGAGAGACACACAACTATAAAATATGTATTAATATATATATTTATAAAGCATGTACATGTCTTTACAAATATAATGTATATTACAATATATATTTATTAAAATGCTGTTTTCTACATTCATAAGTTTTGTTTATTGATCTATATTATAGATGTTTAAATAATACAAAAAATCTTCAAGATGCAAGCAAAAACTAAGCCTAAAAATATTAGGAAGATTTATTGGGTGCTCAGGAAGAACATCAAACAGTTTATAAATAATTAAGCTCTATATTTTTTTTTTACATCATGATTTTCTTCAAAATGAAATATTTTACTTAAGGAACATTTGCATTAAGATTTATGCTTTATTTTAAATTTCACAAAATATGGCTTTAACTACAGCATATTTGCATTCTCCAAGTAATATAGAACAGAATAATACAAAAATACTTCAAAACAATGTTTATAGAGAGCCATGGCAGTGAAGATAAAACCACAAGAAAAAGATCTATGGAACATTTCCAAATATCACCTCATGGCAAACAGGCTGCTGAAAACTAAAATGGATCTCGTTGTTGCTGCTAACATTCCAGCAAATCCCACCCAACAAACAAACAAAAAATTGTTTAAATCCAAATTTATCTGGAAGGTAACAGCATATAAAGATAGAAGAGAGAAAGATGCAAGCATAAAAAACCCCACAGTTTCAGTCATGTCAAAACACTGTTTCTGGTTACAAATCGTGCTACTGTAAACATGTGGAAGCAATAGAATTGGAAGTATTTGTAAAAGAAAAACCATGAAGAATTAATCAAATACAAATGAAAGGATGGTTTATAGGAAAATCTGCTAGATTATCACGTCTCATGCAACAAAATGCTTCCACTATATTTTTTTTCTCTTTGGATTCCCAACAGGAAGGGGGTGGAATCAAGTAAATCACCAAGAACTTTATTTTACATCTCGAGATGCCTAGTGCTGCCTGAACCAAGGAATCTGGATCCCTTTCCATCACGTGGATGGTGGCATGTACCCTGCTGCATGCTAGCTCTTCCCTGGAATGAAGATCCCCTCTGCCCAGGTACCACACCTCAGCGCTTTGATTTACACGGGAGGGAAATCTAGAAGGAGGTGTGCCGCTTTCCAGCCAAGACTCTGATCTGGACAACTCTAAGACTTGGAGGGTGAAGCACACCAACTGTGCATTCTTGATGTAGCCTGTGGGAGCTCCTTCACAAGGGATAACATTCCCACATAAGCACACAGCCAACAGGCAATGTTCCATGGCTACTATGTATTAGCTTGAATGTGCTGCTGTAGATTTGCAAACCACATTGGAGAATCTACACAATTAACTAATTAGAAGACTGTGCTGGCTTCATGTCCTCCATGATTAATATCTCTCCTTTACAAATAACAGATTCCAGTTCCTGAAAGAGAACTATTTCTCACTGGCAATTAAAAAGTCCGTTTCTTCTTCAGAAGAAAATACTATAATGCATTAGTAGACACTGATCCTGGAAGCCCTACATGAGAGAAAAACACATCCCCACCAAACATATCAGAATTATTTGCATTTTTTTTTTTGTAGAATCCGTGACTAACTCTTCTGAGACATGCAAAGATACTATCATGTGCCTTAGGTGCCTGAAGTCATCTGCTCGCTGCATAAGATATGGATTTAGGTCTCCAAAATGGTAATTCCTAATAGTAAT
Organism: Tapera naevia; assembly: GCA_033556795.1. NCBI lineage: Eukaryota > Metazoa > Chordata > Aves > Cuculiformes > Neomorphidae > Tapera > Tapera naevia. The sequence continues at coordinate 11,318,050 of JAUMJJ010000033.1, read as the reverse complement.
AATGAATCAGCGATGCTAGCTTAAAAATCTAACACTTGGCAATAAACATTTTTTATTATAAACACATCAATACCCTGTCTAGATAAGGTCCACTTTAAACATTTTTAATCCTTCTACATATTACATTTGAGAGAGTCTATTTTGCACCCTTAGCATCCTTAATCACTCAGATTTCAATTAAAAATAGTCTCATTTTATTTCCTTTTACTTGACACCTTAATCCCCTCACCTCACCTCACCAAAATATAACATTAGTATTTTTCTAAGGGAAGGTGCACTGATCCATCAAAACAAATCCCAGGTGATAAAATGCAGATTTCTAAAATTAATGTCTTAGCAACTAATAAACACACATTGCCTGAATAAATACAATTAGAAGCTATGAATATATGAATCTTCTGTGAAGGGAAAATATTCCATGCTTGAAGTACTTCCTAGGGAAGCTGGCAGCTGGCAGCTCGTGGCCTAGATGGGAGCACTTTGTGCTGGGTTAGGAATTGGCTGGATGGCCGAGCCCAAAGAGTGATGGTAAATGGTGTTTCATCCAGTTGGCGGCCGGTCACCAGTGGTGTCCCCCAGGGATCGGTATTGGGTCCCGTCCTGTTTAATATCTTTATTGACGATTTGGATGAGGGGATTGAGTCCATCATCAGCAAATTTGCAGATGATACCAAGCTGGGAGGAAGAGTCGATCTGTTAGAGGGTAGGATGGCCCTACAGAGGGACCTGGACAGATTGGAGAGCTGGGCCGATTCTAATGGGATGATGTTTAATAAGTCCAAATGTCGGGTACTTCATTTTGGACACAACAATCCCATGCAGAGCTACAGACTGGGGACAGAGTGGCTAGAGAGTAGTCAGGTAGAAAAGGACCTGGGAGTGCTGGTGGACAGGAAGCTCAACATGAGCCAGCAGTGTGCCCAGGTGGCCAAGAAGGCTAATGGCATCCTGGCCTGCATCAGGAATAGTGTAGTAAGCAGGACCAGAGAAGTTATCGTCCCCCTGTACTCGGCACTGGTCAGGCCTCACCTTGAATATTGTGTCCAGTTCTGGGCCCCTCAGTATGGGAAAGATGTTAGGATACTGGAATGTGTTCAGAGGAGGGCAACGAAGATGGTGAGGGGGCTGGAGCACAAGCCCTATGAGGAGCGACTGAGGGAATTGGGGCTGTTTAGCCTGGAGAAGAGGAGGCTCAGGGGAGACCTCATTGCTCTCTACAACTACCTAAAAGGAGGTTGTAGTCAGGCAGGGGTTGGTCTCTTCTCTCAGGTGACCAGTGGTAGAACCAGAGGGCATGGACTTAAGCTTCGTCAGGGAAAGTTTAGACTTGATGTGAGGAAAAAATTCTTCACTGAAAGGGTGATTGGCCATTGGAATGGGCTGCCCAGGGAGGTGGTGGAGTCACCTACCCTGGAGGTGTTTAAAGGGAGACTGGATGAGGCACTGAGTGCCATGGTCTAGATGATGGTTGGTGTTAGTGTTAGGTTATAGGTTGGACTTGATGATCTCAGAGGTCCTTTCCAACCTTATGATACTGTGATACTGTGATACTTTGTTAAAAAATTGAGTTCATCCAATGATTTCCCTGCCACTTCAAGACAAAAACCAATTTAGTAACAACAGTAATAGAGAACATTTTAAGGGTCCTGTAAACTCTAGGCACTACATTGCAAAGAGTTACTTTGTCAATCTTTCCTAAAACCAAGAGTGACAAGAAGATATAGAAAGTCAAGGATATAAATTCTTTTAAGCCCTTTAAAAAGACTAAACATTTTATCAACAAAATATCTCGAGTATCCAGGACTTTGTACTTGCAGAACTGGCTTGGTAGTCTACAAAGAACAACGTACACAATCTTTCAACTTAAATAAAACTACTTAAACATTCCCTTCCTTTTGCTGGTTCTGGCTCAAATTTCAAATTAGGATATATAATTAGAAATATAATGGATTAAATGAAAAAGAGCTGATGTTTCAGAAATCTGCATACATAAAAGAAAGCATTTGCCCTGTATTCATTTTCTATAGCTGTCAGTTTAATTTTGTTATGAAAACACTCAGAAAAATAGCCTTTCAGAGAACTGAAATAAATTGGCACAATTTCACTCAATTTGATCAAAATCCTGTGAGGAAATTAATTTTCTGACCTACAAGTGCACAAATATTTAATGGAATTATTATTTTATTGATGATGCAGAAGATGAGGAAAAAAGTGGCAAACCACTGCATTTCTCTATTTACCTCAAAATGAAGACCATTTACATGCCATACATAGAATGGTTTGAGTTGGAAGGGACTTTAAAGACCATTCAGTTCCACTCCCCTGCCACGGACAGGGACACATTCCACTAGATTAAGTTGTTCAAAGCCTCATCCAACCTGGCTATCATGCTTTAGCCTTGACCTGGCTAAATTTTCGGTTAAACTTGTACTCCCAAATTCCATCTCCCCATCCCCAGGGGAAGGGAGAGGAAAATGAGAGGAAAGAACAGATTGGAAACTAAAGCTACAGCTTGAATGAAATGACAATGATAATACTTATAATGATTAAAATAATCAGAAGATAATGAAAATATGTACAAATATCTGAGATTGCACCCCCATCCCACCCCTTGATGTCCATACGTCACCACAACTCCTGTAGAGCAGACACAGGGGAATGGGTCCACAGCTCAGAGCGAGCTGAACTCAGGAACTGGATTCAGAGACTCACGGATCCAGGTTCAGGAACCGTCAGTCAAACAATGACATTGGCCATCACAGAAGAGAGTGAGACCCTCGTGGTCTCTCTATTTTATACTGAGTATGACGTATATGGGATGGAATAGTTTGGTCAGATTGGGGTCACCTGTCCTGTCTGCCTCTCCCTGCAGGTGCAGCCATTTTTTGCTGGCTTGAGGGTGGCCTTGTGTACTAGAGGAATAAGTAGAAACATCGGCCTTTCTGCATACCAGTGTCCCATGTTATCACTGCTAGAGAGAAACTGTCTGAAAAACATGCAGTTTTCTGAAAATGTAGTTACTTTAGACTAAGACCAAGCCAGAATCAGAGTCACTCCTACTAACTCAAACCATAACGCTGGTCTTGAACACCTCCAGGGATGGGGCATCCATGACTTCTCTGGGCAACCTGTGCCAGTGCCTCACCATGTTTACAGTAAAAAAGTCTTCCTACTATCTAAATCACATCTCCTTTCCTTCACCTTAAAGCTTTTCCCCTTGTCCCATCCCTGCAATCCCTGTTCAAGAGTTCCACCCATCTTTCCTGTGGGCCATTGTGTCCAAAATACTATTTTCCTGGGTCAGTTTTACATTTAAACAAATTAACTTGTAGAAGATAGTTATAGGAATTAAATATATACACAAATGAATACTACTATAAGCTTCCTTAAGAAGAACACCACACATTAAACCTATATGTCCCTTTCTTCCATAACCAACAGCTCTCAGTTCTTAAAAAACAGAATTAAAATGGGTGGAAATACCCACTTCCCCATGCAGACTCCCATGAACAAACCGTCACTGCACCTCTCCCCTTTTGATTGTCCTTTAGCTCAGTCACACTCTGTCCTATCTCTTGTTCAGCAACAGAAAGACAAAACACTATCAAACACCTCTTCAACCTTCCAATATAGGCTAGCTGTCTCTTCACTTTCTGTCTCAGAGTTTTCAGGTAACTCTTACTTCCTGGGATAGGGCTTTATGTTCTATTCACAAGTAGGTTATTCTGAATCTTAGACCTCCCTACTCTCTAATTTAGGCCAGATCCTTTTACATTCAGAGACAGCTTCCTTTAAGAATGCTAGAGAGCGTATGAAGATTCACTCCTACCTTCCATCAACATTTTCCTACCCATACCTAGAATATTACTAAACAAAACTTACCTTCTGTACTGTTTGATATACAAAGCAGCTGCTTTGGTCTTTTCTTAGCTTCCTTTTGAGTCTTCTCCAAACTGAGTTTTGAAGCTTTCAAGTCAAAAATAAGTTTGTTTTCTTTTCTTCGGAAAATCCTTAAACCCTTCTCTGCTTTTTGTTTCCCTTGTGCTTTCTTGCACTAATTACCTGCTCCCCACAGGTGAACACATTTGCTAGGGATTGGCTCAAACCATAGGTTCAAGTAAGGTATTAAATATGCAGATACCAGTTAACTCTTTCCAAATCTCTGAAAGATTTACATAGTGCTTTACTATGGTCCTAAACCACAGTAAAATTGGTTACACCAAATTCCAATATATTCCAGATACCATAAACTTCAATAATTATTTTCTTGAGCTAATCTCGAAGTCCTTTTCAAATACAAGTATCCTCATCTCTACTGGTGAGATAAAGGAATTGATTCAGGAAATACTTAAAGCCTGGAACCAGGAGTTACTGCAAGACAAGCTACAATGCAATGCATGCAGACAGCACTGCAGACCTCCCAAAAGTAGGATCATATTTAGTCTCAGGCCAAAAATTGAAATTGAGCTAATTAGCTGGAAGACAGGAGTATACTGTCTGTTTTCCTTCTAGTTTGAAATTTGCATGACACTACTGCCAGTTCAATGAGAAACATTTTATAAGCTGGGCGTGTCTACAAAGGGCAAGACTCAGGGCGAGGACAGAATCCGGTCTCATTTGACTCTGGATCTCTTCCTCTATCCGAAGGAAAGCATCTGACAGCTTTTAATAATAATGTGAAAGATACATGATGACCCATCTTTACTGTACTCATCCTGCGTTTGTTCTTTCTGTCCCTCTAATCACGTAACTCTACAGACATTACCAGCTCACAGTATGCATGTGCATAACAGAGAGCTGTCTTCATGCTCACCTGCAAGGCATTTTGAAATGACAGGCATCATTTGACCATAAACCATATAACAGAAGTTTCAGGCCACATCTGGCCCACAGGCTGTAGTTTCATCTACTCTGCTGCAGGGTTTGTCTGCTGCCTGGGGCAGCCAGAAAGGACAGCAAGTTAGAGGAAATAATCCCTAGGTAAATCATGAAGGACTAATCCATCCTGTACTGTTGCTTTTTAAAAAGTTAAAAGCCATTCCATATGATTTCAGGACATCTTACATGAGGGTCCAATATCGAAAATAGACAAAAAAGATGTTGCTGTTAGACTATTCTGACTTAACTAGCAGAACAAAGAGGAGTATTTAAATCACAGTCTGAAAGCTAGAGAAAACTTGTTTCACTCCAAGAGCAGTCAGAGGCATGGTATCAGAAATGACTCACACAAAAGTTGTGTTTGTGTTGTGTATGACAAAGTAAAGTAAACCTAGAAGAGAGATGCTGGGCAGAGAACTCTGCCAGCAATTAATAGCTATTCCTCTTCTGGTTTTGCCATTTAAACATAAAAAGGGTGTTAAAACAAATATGCTGTCAAAACAGATTGAGTATCAAGTTATTCTCCATTACAGGAATAATGTCATACTTACTGAGGAAGCAATGAATCTCTGATGAGAGACAGAAGCTTGCTGTTTGAGTCTGGGCTCTCCCCTTTCTCCTCAGCTATGACCTTGTGGCTTAAAAGCAGTGATGTGGTTTCTGAGAGCAACCGCAAGCTGAAGAGTCTCCATTCCACTTGAAAATAAAGGTGCCAAGAATGTGACCACACTGAAGTCTAATTAAAATGAAATGTGGAATTCATAGAAATTGTAGTTGATGTGGCCATATACTCACCATTCTGACTGTGGACCAAAGAAACTAATGGTGGGAGGATACAGTCTTCAACCTAAAACAGAGAATAAGGAAGATCTGTCTTAGATTATTCATGAGGTGGAGGGTAGCGGAGGAAAAGAACAGAGATACAGTATCATCTATGTTTATTTCGCTGCTAGATTCCATAATCAGGGAGATGAATAATCATGGAAATTCATCCATAATCACACTTACAAAGCCATCAAGTTAATTTTTCTCTTGTAAGCTGTCATAAAGTTACAGGGAGTAATTGTACTTTCAGATAGAAAACAACAGTAATTTTGGTATAATTCATTCAGAGTGAATTTTAATTTAAAGCACAGAATTCAGTGCAGATGTAAGATATTAAGAAAAAGAGTATTAGGATATCTATTAATCCTGATGCTTTAATCCATAAACTAATCATTGAACTGAGCACAGAAAAAACCTACATAGAACTAAAATACATCAGTAAAGATGTACTACCTCTAATGCCACATCCTTACACTTAGTGGGGAGTCTTGATAAAATTTTAACTTCTTCTATTCTGACAATACACGTTCTTCCATTAAAACTTAAATTTACTGATTTAAGATTTGAAATATGAGAAAAGTAACCCAGTCAACTCTTTATTGTGCGTGAGCGTACTGCTATAGATTAATCATCTGTCACAGGATCACAGGACTAGTCAGCTTAGCTCCGTCTGAAGTCAAATTATGGCACACTAGGCTACAACTCAGTTTTATATAACTAATATTACAAAAATAATGTACTATTAGTATTCTCTATAAGAGAATGAATTGTTAAGTCTTAAGTAACTTGTGAAATATAATTTATTTGGACAGAACATGCATTGTTTTGGGGAAGAGGATGGATGGACAGCCCTGCAATTTTTAAGTATGCATCATGGATACACAGTTTGTGCTTGGATGTATTCATACAAATAAAATTACTCTGTAGGTTCTCACTAGAGTGTGGACAAGATTTGGTGTAACCAGACTCTGTTAAAATCCCCCACGTTTTCTTTTAGGGATTAATACTAGGAGATATAATTTCTCTAACTTTACGCAGCTACTATTAAAAAACATCAATAGAAGCTCAAAGCATATATGAAAAGGGGACACTGAACGAAGTTAGCCTGTAGTTAGCATTAACTAGAAAAACAACCATTTAATTGTTATTTTGAGGTCTCTGTTAATTAAATGAATCTCTGACACGAAGGGATTCGTTTAGTCCAGCTTTTTTTCCACTTCTGAAAAATCTACCAAAAGACGCCTCTGTTATACAGTTTCAGTAAAAGAGGTAGAAGACTCTGCTTGAGACATGGAAGTCAAACTACTCTTTCAGGTACAAATAGCCTTTATACCTATCTAGATAATTTTTGTAACATTCATAATTTTGAAACATTTAATTTTCAGTTAATATGCAATAAGATAAATAATAAAACTACATTGCACTCCAACATCTCCATTAGTGCCGGTTTCTAAACTGTTCTACAAATGGTAATTTATCAGTTATAACATATATGAAGGTAGGATAGAAAAAAGTACATACTTCAGGTCTTCCAGTCCATAAAAACAGTTCAACCTAATACAATGCTTCTCAAATGAAATTACACTATTAAGCAGTACATTAAAGATGTGAGACTGAAAAGAGGCAATAAACCAGCTCTTGATTGTTTGAAACAATGCAGGGCCTGCAAATACTATGAATCGTTCAGCAGCAGCATTGACTCAGACTGATTAAGAAGGCAGTACACAGCAGTATGATGAAACTACAAATTCTAAAACTTCAAATGTTCTTTTAATTTTATCTGGTATTAAAAGTAGTCTTTCACATTAGTGAAAGTACTTAAGACAGGTTTAAACTATTGTAAAGAAGATTCTTTAGGTCTTAAATAATTGTAGTAGTTTTTTCTGACCTTTTTCTAACACAAACTTCAATTTTGGCAAATAAACTGTTTAGAATAGAATTCTCCATGGCAGGTGTTTGCCTTATGTCAGTTCAGTGTGGTGTAGATCAACTAAATGAAGCACTAATTCTGTGGCTAATTATTTTGTGCTGCAAAATGCATCAAAATGCACGTGCTGAAGGGAGAAGCAAGTATTAAATTCCATATAAACCTTAAATCAGATACTTCCCAACTCTGCAGTCCTCATCATCTCTCCATGTCATTTGGGTCACTTTTTTAGTACTGTGCACACAAATTTGTAAACAAGATATGAACTAAGGAAGTAATTATTGAGGTGAAATAAACTGAAGTGCAATAGTACATATAATAATTTTAATAAATTCATCAGTGAATTTCACAAGTTTCTGTAAGTTACGCATAGAGAAGCATGCTATTAGTATTCTGGCATTTTCTAGAGAGATTAAAGCAAACAGAAGAATCCCCAAACGAGGATTATATTTTTCTTCTTTTAAATGACTGCCATACGGAATCACATCTCCATAACTGCATGAAGACAGTCAGATATTTTTCTTGTTTCAGTCTTTATCACTAAGATTACTTACAAAAAAGTAGGAAATATTCTGCTTTAAGCCTGAACAGACTAGATAGTTATATCTGAGTTTCTACCCTCTTCTAAATAGCCTGCTCATGATAAATCCCTAACTGCAAAAAGCCACCATTGTATAATTCTGTAATGATGGCATTCAAAGGCTATGCTGCCACAACTGTGCTGTTATCAGCACCCAAAATAGCAATGAAATAGTAGAAACTTCCATACGCAGTCTATTCAAATCTCCCAGCTATAGTACTTAAGTTCAGACACACAAAAAATGTAGCTCAAACCTGGTAATCCTGTTTCTGCAAACTGGAAAGGAGAAAAAGAGTAGGAGAAATAGATCAAGTATAAAGCATAACTCTAGTTTCTAATGAAGTAACTCTTGAGTTAAGAAACTTCCTAAGCTGATGCTGTATCTGCATTTTGGATGGCGTTTTGATCAGCCTGGTCTGGTGGGAGATGTCCCTGCCCATGGCAGGTGGGTTGGAACTGGATGATCTTTAAGGTCCCTTCCAACCCAAACTGTTCTAAGATTCTGTATTTGTCCCATCCTGTTTTAAATGTATTTATACTTTTAGCATGAGCAATACCTATAGCAAGGAATTCCACACTTCTGTTACGTCTTATGTAATGGTGCTTCCCTGTTTATTTTAAAGCACCTAACTTGATATCTACTTATTCTTATTTTATTAAAAAAATGAATAATTATTTCCAATTCATCTTTCCCACATCATTCATAATTTTATATTCTCAAGTCTTTTGTTTCCAAGCTGAAGTTCTTATCTACTCTGTCCCTCTTTGCTGTATTTTTTCTTGTTAAGCTTCATCCCCTTTGAGAGTGAATGACCACAACTGCACTCAACATTCAAGGCCTCAGGGCACCACAGACTTACAACGGTATAGTGATGTTTTCTGCTTTTTTGCCTGATCTTTTACCAGTCATTTCTAATAATCTAGTTGTCTTTCTCATTACTACTGAGTATAAAGCTCTCAATTTCTTATAAAAAAGATGCTAAAAGATCCCCAGAACAGTTAGAACTAGTTTAGATCCTGACACTGCATATTCATAGAAGGAATGATTTTCCTCATGTGCATTGCTTGACATTTATCAGTATTGAATTGCATGTCATTTTATTGTCCTTTCACTCAATATCTTGAAACCTTCTGCAGCTCTTCTGTCAGTTTTAATTTTCACTGCTGTGAATAATTTAGTGTCAGTCAGTTCTGTCACCTCCCTATTCATTCCCTTTTCTGGATTAGTTATAAATAGCACACATTGCAACAGATATTTGTAAGGCACAATTCTTAATATGCTTATTTTTTTTTAAATCAATCTCTATTCTCTACTTAGTAAACTTAACTAGTTAGATGTTGATCTGCAAGGATCGGGGCACTGATGGATTTGAAGAGTCTCTGGTACATAACTTTGCCAAAAACATTTTGGAAATCCAAGTATACTATCCAAACCAGAATATCTGTCCCCCTGACACCCATAAGGGATGGGATGCCACCTAGAGGGTCCTGGACAAGCTGGAGAAGTGAGTTTGTGTAAACCTCACAAGGTTCAATAAGGCCAAGTGCAAGGTCCTGCATATGAGTCGGGGCAACCCTCAGTTTCCGTACAGGTTGGGGGATGAAGAGACTGAGAGCAGCCCTGCCAAGAAGGACCTGGGGTTGTGGTGGATGAGAAGCTAGACATGAGCTGGCAATGCACACTTGCAGCCCAGAAGGCCAACCATGTCCTGGGCTGTATCAAAGGAAGCGTGGCCAGCAGGGTGAGGGAGGGGATTCTCCCCCTCTGCTCCGCTCTGGTGAGACCCCACCTGGAGTGCTGCATCCAGCTCTGAAGCCCTCAGCATATGAGGGACATAGACCTGTTGGAGCAGGTCCAGAGGAGGGCCATGATCAAAATCCTGGAACACCTCTCCTGTGAAAAGAGGCTGAGAGAGTTGGGGTTGTTCAGCTTGGACAAGAGAAGACTTCAAAGAGACCTTATTGTGGCCTTTCAGTACTTAGAAAGGGCCTATAAAATGTGTGGAGAAACATTTTTAGCAGGGCCTGTAGCAACAGAACAAGGGTTTTAAACTAAAAGAGGAAAGGTTTAGACTAGACATAAGGAAGAAATTTTTCACATTGAGGGTGGTAATACAGTGGCACAGGTTGCCCAGAGAGGTGGTGGATGACTCATCCCTGGAAACACTCAAGGTCAATTTGGATGGGGCTCTGAGCAACCTGATCTAGTGTAAAATGTCCCTGTTGACTGCAGGGGGTTTGGACTAGGTGACCTGCAAATGTCTTTTTGAACACAAACTATTCAATGATTCCATAACATTCACTGATCTCTGCATAGAAAACTCTACTAGTGAGGTACAAACAACCAGCAAAAGCTGTACTCACTTTTATACAGTATTTTATTACTTACAAAAATCAGATCTTTTGAAAGCAAGGCACCACATTTTTTATGGAAATTCTTCTGCAAAGTCTGTATGCTACTTTAACCCTCATAAGAGAAAGACTGACAAACCATGGTACCTAAAGTATTCACCAGCTATTAGGAGGGGCTTGATACAGAAAATCGTAATTTCAGTCCTTCTTTGCTTGTGTCCAGTGCTCAGGAGATGTCAGACACCCTAACTGTATGTGCTTGCTTTGTTAGAAACAAACAAACACTGCCTCAGCTTTACTTAACCTCTCCAAGTGAAGTCCAAGTTGCACAAGTACCCACTAAAAAGCAGTTGTAACACTGCAAGGGTTCCCAATGGAAGGTAAATCCCTATTTAGCAGGAGGTACCCCCTAAGAATGACAACAGAGAACTAAACTTCCATTCACAGGTTCTAGTCAGCAAGAATAAATTCAACTATTCAACATTTACACACAACCATCATGTATTAATGAACCAGCATATAACTAAATATCCATTATCCCTTATATTTTACGAAAAATTTCTGGACTGAAAAGGTTGTCAGGCACTGGCAGAGCTGCCCAGGGAGGTGGTCGAGTCAGCATCCCTGGAGGTGTTTAAAGGATGGGTACACAAGTTTCTCAGGGCTATGGTTTAGTAGTGGACAGGTACGGCTGGACTCAATGATCTCAAAAATCTTTTCCAATGAGGTGGTTCTATGATTCTATGAACTTAGGCTATGTGTATATGGATAGCTTAACCCTCTTCTCAAGACCACAGAACTTCCTTTAATATGGTTAATGTTACTGACCTAAAAAATCTCTCCCTTGATTAAAACTGAGTTTCAGAGCTCTTCTAATCAGTGCTTACGGCCAAATGTCTTGACATCTGGTATTAGGCTGGGTGGACAGAAAAAAATAAGCAAGCTTAAAGCCCGGTCTACTAGATTTGTGAACCATGCTGTTTTCAAGTGAAAATTAGACCCTTGCACAAAGAAACCATGATATCCATCCCATGCAGCTATCATATCCAAACTCAAAATTGACCAAGCCCATTACTTTTTTCCCAGAGATTTTTTCTAGAGGTATCTGGTTCTTTTCAGTGTGCATATGGTTAACTTAACAACTACTGACAAATATCTTCTCCTTATCTACTATTCAAAGCAGATCATTCCAAAGCAAAGACCATCAGGTCCCAAACGCTTTTTTTCCAGTCACAGGTAGGACCCACCATCATCTAAGATCACCTTGACATTTTATCCTCATTAAAATTCCACATACAAAGTTATTGCTGAAAGTGACCATGGAATTAAGATCATGCTGCCTTCAAACTTCTTAAAGCATTTGCTGGAGGCGTAGTATATTCCTCAATGTTTTAATATTGCCAGTAACCTTTGAGAATGTAACATAAAAATAATCTAATGCATGTTAGAATGAATTGGGGAGAATGATGACATTTCTGTAATTTTTTTGAGAAGTCTTCAGAACTTCAGAGTCTTCATTGAGTTTTTTTTTCCTTACCTCTGGGAAGTGACAGCACTGATTGACTGACTCAATATGTCAATTAGTACAGAACTGGTTCCACAAAAAAGACTCATGTCATGTGGATTATCCTAATGGACAGAAAGCCATATGAGGCGTAGAATTTTAACAAACTTGAAATGGGAAAGTGTTTGAAGAAATGCTGTACAATATGTTTATACAGTTATATCCTACACTGATAAAATTAAGGTGTCAGTGGTTAGATCAGAAAAGCCTGTGGATGAACACCACCACTGATGCTGAATCAAGAAAAGATTAAGATGAGCAAAAAAAAGCACTTGCAGATGCTTCTAACCCTTGCGTTGTCATCTTTGGTGAAAATAATAACTCTTATACTGTCAACCATTTCCATGTCATACTGCTTTTCCCTTGACTTCCTATCAAGCAACTCATTAAGTTCAGAGTGCTTTTATTTTAGTCTGATTTTTAAAACAAGGTTTTAAAACCTTGAGGAGATGAATCACTACTGACAAATTTTGCCTTAACCAGAGAAGGACTTTCATACTTCAGGTAAAAGATCACCTGTGCATTATACAGATAATTTTGGGGAGCTACTTATAGCATAGAATGGACTCCCATAGGAACTGTCTGCCATCATGAACCTCATCACTGCTCATAGTGCTCTGAGTTAGCACATGTTTTTTTCAGGCAAATAAATACACTTAACAGAGAAAAGAAAAATGCAGATGATACAGTCAGCACAAAACTCTTTCAGTTAATTATACCTAAACCTTTACCAAAATTTGAAAATCAATATTGCTATAACACTTATTATCTGAATTTCATAAATATTCTTCCATTTTAGGTACATAGAAGAAACAGGCAGTTGCAGTTGTGTCAGTTTAAGATCTGGGGTTTATATTCTACTCCAGTCTATAAAGACTCTTCTTGATGGCCTATAAGCATCCTATTAGCATCCCTGGAAAGCTACAGTTATGTTAAATTGCTGAGTCACAATTACTGCTAGCTTTATATCTTCTAAAAATGCGCACATCTGCATGCAATGTGAAATTTTTGCTCACTACTGGCTTTCATTTTAGCACTTTCAATTAATTTCCCTTAACTTTATCACACTTAGAAGTACATAACATGGTCAGTCCCCACAGAAATGAATCTCCTCAATAACTGACTTCAGGTTGATGGCAATTAGTAATTTGATCACAATCAATTTATTCAATATTCTTTGTTCAAGGTACAAATACAAAGGAAAACCAAACACGAACTAATACCTAGAATAAGCAATTTCTTCTCAAAGTGCAAAAAAAAAAAGCTTGAAATGTTGTTCATGAATTCCTATTAACTTCTAAATTTTCCCTTGCAGCTAAACTAAAACCAGAACTGAACTGAAGAACTTACTGGTTTTGCTTGCTTAATACAACCTTACTGTTTGTTCAATTAATTAAAATTTATTAGAAATGCATTTAATTTCTCCTCAGAAATTTTTAAGCAATTTCAAACTTGTAGTGGAAAAAATGCATCCTTTCAAGAATAGTTTGGGTCTCTCCTGCCCCATCCATAAAATGCTGTTTGTAACCAAATTTGTCTAAAGGAGAAATCCAGGCTTCAGAGATCTGCCATTTCTCTCCTGTAAAAGAGTTTCCTATTAACCACTGTTATATTTAAATATTGATCTGGAAGCTCAAACGTGTCTTGCTTCAACTTTTTAAGAAAGCACCAAGTTCCATTGGGTGTTGGCATTTATATTCATAGATTCTAGTCATGCTCAGCGAGCAGCAATTAGAAGATATCCCTTGAGTAACAGCAATTCTAAAAATATTCTGTATGCATCATAGAAGATGAAGTACCACTTCCCGATAAAGTAATGTATGCTGTACATTCAAGTATAATTAGCACACTAGACTTCGTAAATAGTATTAAACTAATTACTGTTTGCACCACTAGTGGCAGATGTGGTTAGAGATTATTAATTACAGTGGACAATTTCTTGAATTTAACATACCAAATAGAAGGCAATTTCTCTATTTCGTGTCTGAATGGCTATTTGCTGAGTGTCAGGAGGGCTATTTTAAATTAGAAAGAAATGTTACTTATGAAAACGAGCAAGCAATAGATTTTTTTTCTCAAAGAAAAAGCAAGCCATTCATTCTTTTAGTTAGTAAATTGCAATATACACCTATTCTAACTCAGGGAAACTACTCTACAGAAGTCCTGTGAGCCATAAATTTACAAGTGGGGCGGCCAGGAAGTTTTTTCTCTAGTTCCATGAGGTTAATCAATGTATACAGATAGATTTTAAATAAAAACCTAAAACTTTCAACATATGCAATGAAGTAAACTGTTCCCTAGACATGTAGATACTGGTAGTCAGGGCTTACTTTCAAAAGAGAGTGTGATAGTCATTGCCTCACTTCAATATAATGTTCTGCTGCATGTGGGGATGGGAGAAAGGGAAGAATGTTGTAAAGGGAAGCTGTCTCCTTGGTGCTGTTATTTCAGGGTAAAACCCCCAGATCATTAAAGTTTAAACAGCTAGGGGAATTTTATTTAATGTGTTGACACAAGGTATTGCAATTTCAGTAAATGTTGATGAGCCTCCATAAAAAATGGTGCATACTTCTGTCAGTATAAGACACACTGAAAACCCACACAGGTAAAACAATTATTTGAAAGAATGGAGGTATTCATACCTCACCTTCATTTACATTTCTTTTTCTAGAACATCCTTTGCCTTAATGAAGCAAATTGAACTGTTTAGTTCTGTACTACTTCCTCTCTATTAATTGGTAGGATTTTTGTGCACAAGGACCATTTTTTTGAATACCATTCTTCTGTGAGCATTAGTGAAAATAAACATTAAGCTTATTTACTTTTCTATTTATATTTTTATTAATTTTAGTATTTTCACCTATCAAGGCTTCACAATCTAAATACTCAACTAACACACACACCCCTAATATGATTCAGCTTCTAGAAACACTTAATTTGTAAGATCATCCATTCTTATCTTGCACAACCCCTAAGATCACTCATTATTATGAATTTATCAATTTGCTAATGCCTTTCTTAATATAAGTGCTATATTGAATGTGCCCTTAACCTAATTCCAATACATACATATAGATATAATTTTGAATTAAATGGTCACTTCAGTAAGTATGGTGGCTTACACTTTGGTAGGAATTGTGGCACAAAAATGCATTGATACCTGTTACAACGATTTGTCAATTCCAACCAATTGATTTCCTGACAACTATTTCACAACACAACAGTTCTGGACTCAGCTTAGCTGAAAAGTAGCTTAGCTCAAAGTAAACAATTTAATAAAAAACTTAAAAGAAGACAAAACTTTAGTGTTGTAAGAAGCTTATAGTACGTGGATTTGGTAATTGTAATGCAATTTTTAGTAAGCAATCAGTTATACTTAAAGAAAAAATCCACTATAACTGCTATAAACTGTTATTCTTGATGATGATCTCATCAGGAAGAGTATTGGTGGTATGCGATCTTCAACCCTCAGAGCTGGTCACTCCAGGCTATGTTAGAAGTATAATGACAAATGAAGTGGTGAAATTTTCACTAATATGTTGAAACATACTCACTTTGAGGCTGAAGAAAGACTTACAGAATCAAGTGTTATATTTACATGAAAACAATTTTAAGAACTGCTATTTCTAAACTTTAAGCCCCTCTCATTCTCCCTCTAACTTCTCAACTAAACTGGGAAGGAATGCCTTGCTGCTTCTTTGAAAATAAAATCTCTCTATAAACAATCAGGGCTTTTCCTGTCAGACAGAACCACAATATACTTTAAGCCATAACTGAAACAGTTTCTGAGTCTTCAAAACATTCTGTTATCAATGGAATTAGGCCAATTAAATGCAACTATTTAATTTGTTGTCAAGACTTACAGTCAAGCGATGGATTGTCAACAAGACAGGATGCTGTGTTACTGCTTCAAAGGTTGATAAAGTAGTCTTAATCAATTCTTCTGATGCAGCTTGCCCTATTCATAAAAATCATTGTATTTCTTTATAAAATGCAACATTTAGAATGCCTTCTTATAAAGGTACAGCAATAACATAGGTTACCTTACCTATTGCTCCATCCAAGTTTGTTTCTCCTGAATCTATTGATCGGATAAAATTCTACAGAAGAAGAGGTATTTATGTTAAAACACTGCAGAAATAAAAACTCAGAAAAGTAATCATTGAATAAATACAACATGATATTCTTAAAGGGGCTGTGTAAATGCAAAATATTAATGCACCTACATTAGGAAACAGTCATAATAACCAAGATAAGGAAGACTGAAAGCATTCATGATCTAGCTGTTATAAGATAATACTGCAAGTCTGTAATGCTGCTGGACACTTCAACCTGTAGTACAGTCTGCTCTGACTAATGTCAGGGATGATAACATTTCCAGCTAAATAGACAGTAATTGTGTCTTTATTGTTACAGAAAACTGTAGTTTCTAAGAAGACTTTGAACAGCTATGTTAAAACAACTCACTAAAAAGACCAAATACCCTCCAGAAAATCCATTTTTCAGTTATTTGTACCTTTTTGATCTCCATGCGCACTACACACAATATGGATACAGTTAGATAGAGGAGAACATTTTTCTTAAAAATCACCTAAATTAGTCATCATATTGAGGAATAGGGACAATGAAATATTAATAATCAGGGTTAAGTAAACATTGTACAATTAGACCCATTATTCTTTTGCCTTTTAATTTTGACCTCATGCTTTTGCTTTCACATGTATGCATAGATGTTTACTTCAGAGGGGATACATAAGACATATTATTAACATCTGCTAAAAAAGGAAAAGTTCTCAGCAGAATTTATCATATCTTGCTTTTTTAGTAAAGCAGTATCTAATACACCGAGAATTTACCATAGATAAACATCTTTCTCATTTTCAATTTGCACATATATTTACTTACTTACATGACGGCAAAACATTAACAAAATAATGCTTGATTAATATTGCATTATCGATTAAAATTCTGTTATTACATATTAAATTGGCAGAAGTTTCTACATTGGTTATCTTTTTCTCACTATGTAAAAAACTTCTGAAGGATTCTTCTCTAATTAAAAATACAGTTAGAATCTAATTCTAGATTTCAGCATCTAAATAAATCTCAGAGGCAGTCATAAAAAACAACCGCTTCTCAAAAAAACAGTTATTCTTCCTTCCTGATCATCTGAAGAAAATTACTAGTTATCATTAAATTAACTTGTTTTGGAAGAGATTATTATTTTATTTGCTCATTTAACACAGTTCCACACCTAACCATCGTCTCAATTTGGACCAATTTGGATAAATCAATATAGTTGGTGCAAACATTGTTCTGGCTACTAATGCTTATTTCCTTAAATTTATATTAGAAACACAAGGCGATGATGCATTTATATAAAAAAACCCACAGTTTTTTTAGGCAGCAGAGAGCAATGGTGTGTGTATTCTGATACAGGTGCCCTATGCACTGTGCTAAGAGCCTTCTATTAGCTGTGCCTTTGGGGCAAAGCGTGCCCTCCATGTATTTCTACTCACAGCCGAAAACATGAAAGGCTTGTCCTGACTCCATCTCAATTTCTTTGCACAAAAGTACTGAAAATTACAGTGATGATGGAAATAACTTCAAAGGAGGAAGAAAAAAAAATTCTCAATGAACAACAGTTACAGGAAAATAACTACTCTTTTCCTTCCAGATACCAAGCACACATCTTTCCACTCCAAATAATTTCTTATTGTTAAGAGTAAGATCTTTGTGAGAGTAAGATCTTTGAATAAATCTGAATTTAAAAAAAAAAAAAATTACCAAGCTTCAAAGACTGACTTGCTAAAGTCTTAGAGGTCTCAATTCCAGCACCGATGATCAAATGTCCCTTTACAGATGTCAGTGGGAATGTTGCTAAACACAAAAGTCCACAGGGTAGACTGTTGCCTGGTAGAATGGATACTTACTCTTCCAGAAGTAATTAGATTAGTCACATCATAACACAGTTCCATAAAACGGATTCAAATTTTATATTCATTTTTAAGATATACTATTTCCCCACCCTTTTACACGCGTAAATTGAAATGGTAGATGTAAGTTCCTGCATTGCCTTGTTCAATGCAGACAGAAGGACAAGATGCAGGAAACATTCAGTAATCTCCTCCTTAATCTGAGAGGAATGCTGTGCTAGTATAACTCAGTCAGTAGTTCAAGCAAGTTGGAGTAACATCAAAAGAAAACTTGCATTGTACCTGATCTCCTGTACCGATATTGCTGACAGAATTTCACCTTCTAGAAGGTTGATCCAAACCCATTAACAATTCTACTACCTACTTACAAAAAGGCTTTGTAATTCAACATCTACAGTTTTAATTTCTTCTTCATTCTAATACTCATTTTTATTCAAATAGTTTAGTAGAGTTAAATTAAACCACATTTGCTTGGAATGAAGAATCAAAGGAGAGAGAAAAGGGAACTTGAGCAGTCAACATTACTTTAGGTGTTTGTGGTGAAGCATTTCTTCATGCTATTATGGAATTAAATACCTAGTTGTCATTCATGAACACACCTACTTAAAAGTATTTTCTTCACTCTGATATGTGACTTTACAATACGTTTTTTCTCATTTAGCAGAAACAACTGTTGTCATATGAAGAAATTAGAGTACAAGAGTGCTACTTCATTTTTGCTGTATTATCCTATGGCACAGTTAAAGTTCATTTTTGATTGCTAATATCACAAATAGGTTCTAGATGTTAACATGTGATATATCTTAGCTCTGTAGCTTACAATACTCAGCTTTTCATCAACTAAATACAGTATAAAAATACTGGCAAGAAGAAAAATCTTACAAAAGGAAAGAATACCTTGAATATAGATTAGATTATAATTTATCTTTCATTTATACTCATGAAATAGTAGCATAAAAACCTATAAAGAATATTCTGTATAATTTAGAGCTAAACTTTTCTGCTCTAACATAAAGCATACAGGAAATTCTGTTTCAGACACGTGTAGAGTTTCTCTATACTTGAACACAGGACAGCATATATTCCCTTTGACCCAACAGATTACTACAGAAAATATTTTCTGATAACATATATAGTTTGAATAAAGTCAAAGCTTAAGTTTTACATTCATAAAAAAGTTCTCTCTCCAATTTATAAAATTGAATTACATTTTATTACATGAAAACAATTCCCAACATTTTATGCTTATGTATATTTTGTAAATAAGATTTAGCTTACAACGGTCATACTCACAAGTAAGGTCCCATAGTTGAAAAGAAACTCCTCTGTGACTATCTGGGGACGAAATACCTATTTGAATTTAGCAAAAGTTGAAAAAATTACATTAAGTGCATATGGTAGGACCAGAAAAAGTAGAACATGTGTTTAACAGCCATGTTAAAACAAGAGGACAAAATATGTATTTGCTTCCATCATTAGAGTTGTCTTACAATGCACAAAAATAAGGCTTACATCTTCATTGCTGTTACATAGCTGGAATGTGCATCAACATATCTACACATTAATAAAAATTTATTTTACCCTTTCTCATCATGATCAGCAGAAATTAGATTTTGGGAAACTACAAGAGTTTGTCCTTTGTTTAACAGTTTGGGTAAGAGAAAACCCAATCTACCTGGGATGTCACAAGATGAAGAACTACAGGCATCATAGGAAGGCACATCTTCAGCTGTTTGGCCTGAACTGTTGATGGATGTTTACGTCCAGAGACGCTGGTTAAGGCAGCAAGAATGTCACCTGCAGAAAACAACATTTCAGACTGATCTAACATAACTGCTTTACTAAAGAACAGCAAATGACATATAAGACATCTCGGTCCCAGTATCCTCTGTTCAATTCCGTCTTCCCCATTCTGTCAAAAGTAATGTTCATGTGACTGCATGATAAATGAGTTTGATCTAGTACTTTCCTCTCCTAGATCAGAGTTCAGCCAGGCCAATTTCATGCTCTGGCTACAGGGATAGGCACACAAATACGATCTCTGGTGAAACGGTGAGGATAAAAACATAAGGCAGGTGCAGAACCAAAAAAAAACTACCCCGCATGGCAAGGTGGACTTAAATTGGCTTTAGGTGGCTACATATGCATGGAATTACGTTCTTGAAATCCTATGAATGCAATTCTATTGCTAACGAAATGAAAAGCAAAATTCTCAAGAGTTCCAGCTGACCAAGAGCTGAATGGTTAGTAGGTGGCATAATGCTCAAGTAGTATATTTTTTCCTGCAGCACAGTACCAGTGGAAGAAAGAAACAAACATCCTCTCCACTGCCTCCAAAAGGTCACTCCACCAGCCATGCGCACACACGTTCTCATAGACAAGTTAAACAATGAAGCAAGTAACTTAAAGCAACAGGAATTGTCATGTTCTCATAAAAGAAGCAGCAGCAGATCAGTGAGTGCAATAGTGAAAATTATACTTCAAACTTCAGAAGAGAAATGTAAGAATCAACGAACATTATGCTAAATTTGCATTACATTAGCTACTGCCTCGAAAAAACAACAGCCCTTCTACACGGAATGACAAACAGAAGCAGCAGGAGAAATTCTGACCCTATAGCCTGATAATATCAAAAGCCAAGTAACGTCTTGAAAGAACACTGACTATATTTTTTTCCCTAGAGAGCTACACAAAACTGTAGAAAGGAAACTCACAGACATAAACAAATAAAGGACAGGATTTGGTATTTTATATTTTCATGCCAGAAAAGGCCCTTCCATTCACAGTAGAGTCATACTTTATTCGAATAAAGTTGAATAATACCAATGCTTTTCTTCTGCTCTGCTGGAGTTCAATCTTCACCACAAGCAGAAATGACAGTCTGGCACTAAAATAGGTTGTAAAAATATCTAGCCTTAAATATTTAACTCGTCCTATACTATACTGCTCAAGAAAAAGAAACTGTTGCCTAAAACTCCTCAAATACATAAAACAAAATACTGGGTTTTCATCAAGACATTTTGTTTTGAATTATTCACAATACTGTATTTCAACAAGACCTCTCTAAACAATTTACTCTCTTTCTACATTTAAAGGCTTATATAATCATCACATTTGACAATTTTGCAGTTTATAAATAGTTAGACATGGTTACTTTTATTTTTAGCATTATCTAAGCAAATTACATCTACTTACTAGAAACAAGTTAAGTGTTATAAATGCAGTAATAAAATTAGGGGGTTTTACCTACAACAAATGAAAACTTTTTAAATTATCCACAAGATTAACAATTTATTTAATTTGTTTAAATGTATCTTTAAGACCAATTTCTACAGCTTCTTAATCTAGTTGGTTTATAGCTACATCTGGTGGAAGGAGATGGGACTTGTAAGGAGCTTACATAAATGCATATTAAAAAAGTCATCTGGGATTAACTCTAAATCAACAGTTAAACTGCTTTTAACTATTCCACTTGGCAAATCTGGTTGTTTTTCTTAGAAGCCCATAGGTTTTGCCTCCTCAAGCAAAACACTCCTTTGTCATACTCACAGCAATAAGAAGAAAAAGCCTTCTGACAAATGTGGGCAAATATGGACACATAGCTTTATCTTAATAAATACAAACCACACAAACCTAGCTTGGAAAAGAAAACAAAGTGTAAAAATAATACTTGATATATCAGTGAAATTGAACATCAGCAGAAAAAACCCTCAGCAGAATACATGTTAAAGGAATTGATACGCTACAAATTATAATGATAGTAACCATATATTTGATGCATTGTACTTTCAGGTTCTGAGGAAATATCAAGGCATACTATATTAGTTGCATGTAGTACATACAGACAGTAAGAGATTAATTTCTGCCTCAAACATGTATAGTCTGAGACTTACAAATCCTGAAATACAGTTAATACACAAACTTGACATTTATTTTTAAAAAAGGGATCAGATATTTGCAGTGAGGCAAAAATTTGCACTGTCATCAAAAGTAAAGTTTCTTCCAAAACAGCAGCATGGCACTTAGGTCTACTGACCTTTGCAGTGCTACTATTTCATTTTCAATATTCTAGTGATAATGCAGAGAAGATGAAAAATATATAGAGTATCACCTCATCAGAAAATAATTTTATGAAAAAATGTTTTACCATGTCACGACAAAATATACACAATTAGGATTGGTTTTGGTCCCTTCCCTTCCCCTCCCTTTCCCCTCCCCTTCCCTTCCCCTCCCCTCCCCTCCCCTCCTCTCTTTTTCTATGCCTTCTCCCCCCTCAGTCCTTCCCTTCTCTCTCTCCTTTTCTTTCCTTTTTCCTACCCTTCTTTCTTCCCTTCCTCCTTCTTCCCTTTCCTCCCTAACTCCCTTTCTTCCCTTCTGTCCTTTCTTTCTTCACTCACTCCTAATTAACTTTCTCAAATAAAAACCTCACTTTTCCTCACAAAACATATAGCACAGCATTTTCCAGGAATGATTATCCCACCACTCTCATTCATCTTGGGCAATTTCTGTGACATTTCTTTTATTCAGTATCAATCCTATGTTCAAATCTCACCAGCAGATCCTCCTTGATTTTTCAAGATTTTATCAATTGCTTTTGTACAAATGGTCAAAATTCTCAACCTGTTTCACCACCTTCTCTTGGCTGACTTCCCAGACTCTCAAATTAATTTCTTTCTACTCCAGTTTCTTCTCTAGTTGCCCAACAAGTACAAATTATGTCCTGAAATGTGCAGGTTTTGTCCTATTTGCACGCATGCCTTTTGTTGTTCCTTCTTCAACACGCCTCTCCTCCAGTCCTCATCCCACTATGACCCATTGGAGCATATTCAATGATGACAGGACCTTAGCTGCTATACCCAAGGAAATCTCTGTTTGATCATATGTGAACAGCACAAAGTTCAAAGTAGCTTTTCATCATTCCAAAGGCTCAAATACTAGTGAAATCTGAGTATTCACAAAATTGTTCAAATGCATATCCTCAGCAGAAAAGCTACTTTGCTGAAACTTCAAGACTTTCTTCCTAAGGATGGGCTGAGGTAGCACTGATGTTATCTCATAGAAAATCTTTTTATGCATAAGCAAACCAGTTTCAGACATCTGAAGTATCTAGACTGAAATTTTCCAGAAAAACTGCCTGAATCACATGAGTTTCACTGTGATTAATGTGTATTCACAGATATGCCCTTTGGCATCTCTCCTAGCTCTATGTTTTATGTGGCAAATTTGCTCTTAGGTTTTTCAATGTTTGGAATATCTTTAGAACATTGACAAAACTTCTTGTACTTTTGGGTCTTATTCCTGACTGGGTTGATAGGGCTTACCATTCAACAAATATAAAACATTAATATAGGAAATCATGCATTCCATATAAAATTTCTGATCATGACATAACTAGAACAACTTAATTAAGCTGATATCATGCAAACTTTTCGTAATCAGGTAATACAGTCTTTCCACCTGTATATGTAAAGAGATTCTTTGTTTCTCTAGGGAGTAAGGAAAGGTTAGTTTTGTTCAGTTAAGCAACAGAATTTACCTAGAATTCCTGGCAGCTCCTGCACAATGTGATAGATGAGAATATCCAGGCATTTTGACAGGTATTCGCTGCCACCTTGCTGCTCTTTTCCTGGCGTGGTCTTTCTGCTGTCTCTTTCAATATACATCACGAGCCTACATTTAAGCAAGTGCAACACATTACCTCTCATAACAAAAGAAATGGCACTCTATCTCACAAATACTACGAAATCAAACATTTCTAGTATCTGCAGTTACAATCAAGATGACACATTAGTTTTGGCTTTCTAATTCTGTTGAAATTTTAGAGTTTTCCTTTCAAATAAATCAATTTTTAAATTCAAAACAAATGACTGTGTCAAGGAACAAGAGGAAAGAAACCCTTCAGCTACTGTAAGTGCAACTCTACTAGTTTAAAAGAATATATGATGCCAACATAAGGAACGAATCCCTCTCCAGTCTTATACAGACACTAATTTTAAAATCCACTTCATTTTGAAATATGACCAATACGTGCAATATCAGCAAAAGACTGAAGACATTAATTTTCAACATGTAAAAATTCCTAAAGCAAGAATAATTTAAGCCATTTTGAAAAGAGATGAATCTTTCAGTCAAGAAAAATCATACTACATAAATTATAGTGCAGCCTAACAAAATGTTAGCACTAGGTAGAATGGCCATATTGAAAGAGATAAAAGCCCAAACTAGCCTTCCATTCTTAGAAATCTGATGTTCAAGATTTCTAAAGGCAAACTCAGTGCTTACATTCTAACTGGTACGTGCTGTGTAGCTCTGCTAATCAGCAGGAAGACGTTTCTAAGGTAAACTATGGTAACTGATTTATTAGCCATTGGCTAACTTACACGATATTGCTTTAATAATACACCTGTAAGAGAATGCTTCAGGCGACATTTTAAAATGCTCATTTGAATAGACAGAAGGGCCAGGCTTTCCTTCAGGGGCATAATATTGACATCTTTGTTTCACATTTGAAATCCCTGGAGGTACTGTGCAATAAATCATCAGTCACTGGTGAGTGAAATCCATGCTCTGGATTTAAGAATGTATTTCAGTTTTATCTCTCTTTTTTATTTTTTTTTTATTTTTTATAGCCTTCTTGAAATCGATGCTCTTTTATACAAGTACGAAACTAACTTATTTAAACTGCTTAAGTGTACACAACAAAACTTCAGGATTCACAAACACAAATTTTATTCCAGGAGGTGTGTTTTCCCATTAAAAAAACAATTATTCAATGAAATAAAAACTATCAAATAATGTATTTTTGAGGATTAGGCCTCTAAACAATGCATGATTTTTATGGAATACTGCAACTCACTTTCTCCTTCCTGAACTGTGCTACAGAGACAAAGATAGAGTTAAAGAAAATACCCATTCAGTAACTACCTTTCACCTCTGCAATAACACAGATTCAACACATTCATCTACACTTCCCAGAGACTATGTGGGCATCTTTCATTTTTCTTGCAGTCCCTGGAAATTGTGTTGAATTATAGGGAATTTTGATTTGTCTGGTAGAAGAGAGCTACTTAAAAATCTAACATCATACTTCAAGTAGAAGTTTTCTTAAAAAAGCTTTAGTTTAACACCAAAAATTGCATGGTTTAAATTAAAATGGTATAAAACCCTCTAGCCGTTACAGACAACCAAGTAATTTTTACTCAAAAACTGTTTAATTTTGAACAAAAAACATGACGGAAGATCAGAGTTTGTATGGATTTTTTTCCTTAAGAAAGTAATTCCATAATTTAACAACCATCTGATTCTATAAGGAAATATGTTTATATCTGTTTAAGTTTTACTTAAAATAGGCTGAATACACTTCAGCATGAGTGGTCTTATTGCTGAGGAAGGAGAGTGTTCATGTTTTTTTAAAGCATGTTTTATTAGTTAATCACATATGAGAAGACTACAAAGTATGTTAATTGATTCTGAGAGGGGAAAGATATAAAGTTTATGTAAACTCATGAGTTGTTTCTTTTTATGTTGTCCTTGCCATCACAAAATTGTCTTTCACATAAAGATTTTCTAAAAGTAGCACAACTATTTTTCCCTGATAGTACTGTTCAACTAAACAATGTCTCAAGGAAAATCCATATAAAGGCAGGAAAGCATTAGTATCTCTATTTTCCTTTGATAAATTCCTCAGTCATATGTAGAACAATTCATCAGTTACTCTTATTCCCTGAAGAAATTCAGTGTTCTGTCTAAAGGGAAAACCTAGGTCTATGGAAATATTTATTGAATTCACATAATGCACGTTTTTCTTGCACTCAATAATACATGAAAAAATACAGAGTTGTTACTATAAATAAATTAAATATGGTGACGAATAAACCACTGTCTGTGAAGCCAGGTATGATTTTTAAAAAAATTCTTCAAGTATCTGTATTGCATGATACGGCCATCAGTGAACAATTACAGAATAAGGCAAAAGAACCCAAGTTTTCTGAGAAAAGATGTGAAGAGTGGAGCAAAAAGGGGAGAACTATAGAAAGTTAACAGTCCTGAGAAACAGGAATGGGAATGAGGTCTACTAGTAAAAAATAAGAAGAATTGTTCAGTTATGAAGATGATCAACATGAAAAAAAAAAAGAATATTTAGTCAAAATTCAGAAGATTGAACAGAGACATGGTAAGACATGATTTTCAGATACACAGAAAGTTACCATAACAGGGAAAGACAACGCTGTTTTCCATGCTTAACCTGTAGAATTGAAATGGTAAAATGAGAAAACGAGAAATGAGAAAACAAGAAATTTTGAATGTTAGGAATACCTAACATTTAGAAGAGCTGTCAAAAGGAGTTTATGGAATACCCACCAATTTCCATCAATCATTAAAAAACATTTCTCAAGCATAACAGAACTTAACCTGGATCAGAAGGATAGACTCTGCAACCTCTCAAGGGCCCTTTCAGAACTGTGAATGGAGTCAAATCCAGTTGCTGGCCACACAAGTGGTGTTTCCCAGGGCTCACTGCTGGGGCCAGTTCTGTTTAATATCTTTACCAGTGAACTGGATGAGGGCATCGAGTGAAACCTCAGGAAGTTTCAGACAACACCAAGTCATGTGGGACTATTGATCAGCTTGAAGGCAGGAAGACTCTGCAGAGGGATCTGGACAGACTGGATCAATGGGCCAAGGCCAACTGTAGGGATTTCAACAAGGCCAAGTGCTGAGTCCTGCACTTGAGTCACAACAATCCCATGCAGCGCTACAGGTTTGAGAACAAATCACTGGAAAACTGCCTGATAGAAAAGATCTGGTCAACAGCTAGCTGAATATAAGCCAGCAGTGTGCCCAGGTGGCCAAGAAGGCCAGCAGCATCCTGGCTTGTATCAGAAATAATGTGGCCAGCAGGAGCAGGGAAGTGATTGTGCCCCTATACTCAGCACTGGTGAGGCTGCGCCCCAAATGCTGTGTTCAGTTTTGGGCCATTCACTACAAGGATACTGAGTTGCTGGATCTTGTGCAAAGACAGGCAACAAAGCTGGTGAAGGGTGTGCAGAAGAATGTTCTGAGGAGCAGCTGAGGGAAATGGGGTTGTTTGGCCTGGAGAAAAGGAGGCTGAGGGGAGACATTATCGCTCTTTACAACTATCTGGAATGAGGTTGTAGCAAGGTGGGTGTTCGCCGCTTCTCTCAAGTAACAAGTGGTAGGACGAGATGAAATGGCCTCAAGTAGTGCCCAAGGAGGTTTAAACTTGATATTACTCCATTGAAAGAGTGGTTAAGCCTTGGAACAGTCTGCCCAGGGAAGTGGTTTAGTCACCATCCCTGGAGGTATTTAAAAGACAGATAGATGTGGCATTTATGGACATGGCTTATTGGTGGGCTTGGCAGTGTTCAGTTTACTGTTGGGCTCAGTGATCTTAACAAAACCTCAGGCTGAAAAAAAAAACCACTTCAAAATTACATTTGATATTATGTATAAATACTTTTCACCCACAGATCTCAAAATCTCACAGCACTTTGGAAAGTCCTAGCTGAATTTCCTCAGTGACATGCATTGCCAAGCTTCTGAATCACACACTCCCACCACAACTAATTTCATAATTTAAAAATACTCTACGACAGGTTCAGAGAATTTGGGATTTGAAAAAAAAATTTAAAAAATCCTCTGCAAAGTTATGCATTTTTATTAATAAACTAAAAAAGTCTTTTCCCATGCCAAACTGAACAACATTTAACTTGAAGCTGTAAAGTGTTGCCATAAAACAGTTACTGACTGTTTTATCATCTGCATCGTATCCTTTAACTGATGGCACACTGAAAAGTTACGTTATATTAATTATCATTACCATAAACAGATTTTATAATCTAAAGCAATGTAAATCATATTACAGGCCTTAGCTGCAGCTGTTAAAGACAAACCAAGAAGTAGAAATAATGCATATTTTACTACATACTGGTTATGTTTCTCAAATCAAACACCTTCATAAAGAAAATTTGAATATATCAAACATTTTCAATAGTTATCCAACTACTTACTACTTACTGTACTAGAAATTTTGAAGTTATGTATCTTAATTTTGAATTAACTTCTCTGTCGCAGAACTAGAGACATTTAGCTTAAATATTCCAATAGGAATGCAACAGCACAAGTAAAAAAATATCCATTATCTCTACTGGGCCTAATAAGCTCTTCCAGAGTTCAAGATATTATGAAAATAGCTGTGCATATAATGGATCATTTCTCCTCTCTCATCCTGCTGCAGCCATCTTACTTTCTGGATGTAAGAGAAAGGTTTTAGTCTAGATGATCCACCCTGCCAAGAGAGGCTGTTCACTGAGGAACAATTACAAAGAAAACAGAACAAATCAAGAAAAACAGGTTATCAATTCAGTAAATCTGCTATAAGGCTTGTCTATTACTTTACCTAATATGTTATATTATGGATAGGTCCCTAATCAGCTCTGCCTGGAGCATCATAACACAACAGCAGGAAAAAGCCAAAATTCACAATACAAAATAAAATCCCAAACTCATAACACTTTCTCTTCAGAAAGGCGGCTCATTGGGAAGCATTATAAATAAAGAGATCAAATTGTTGATAAAAATGTCACATAATATCTTAGGTATAAATAAATAGTAACTGTTAGTACAGGACTTGTAAGACATATCTCCAAACACACAGCTCAGTCCTATGTGCTATAACAAGGAAATGAATAGCAGCAGTCGTTAAAAATGAAACCATTCATAAAGTCACTTACAAATCATTTGAGACATTTTACACAAAAAAGAACACATCACCTGATAAAACACTCTGGAAGTATAAAAAGATACACATGAAAAAGAAATTTGGATTCAGTACTTATTCTCTATGATCTACAAAAATTGGAATATCTTCAGATTTGTACGTGAATGGAGGGGTATATAATGACAGCACTTCACAAGATGTCCTCCTACAGAGGCTCCTTCCAATCCAGCCCTTTAGCTCCAATACCTAGGTCTTAATTCTTCTTAAACATCAATATAAGATACAAAGTTATATTTGTTGTAAATGTAGTTAGATTTACAGCTACTCACAAGCCTCATCCTTTTTTACTTTCTCTTCCAAACCTGCTTCATTCCAATACCATAAAAACTGGGTTTACACTACATTTTGCTGTTCTTCAGAACAGTAGAAGATATAAATCCCAAATAAAATTCCTTCCATCTTAATTCTCTAATCCATACCAAAACGTGATGACAATTTATATTTTAAGAGTCTAATTTCCTCTTCCCTGATATGGGAATGTTTTTGTACCATCAGAAGACACAAAAATTCAAATAACTATTCCACTGTGTGTCAAATATAATTCTAGAGCAGTCATTTCTTGCAAAGTGTTTTAAAACACAGAAACAAAATATTTCATGAAAAACATACAAGAATTGAGCAGTCACTATATAAACTACTATAGCCAAGAAATATTATTGTACATTGAATATGTCTATACTAATAGACTATGGATTATACCACACCCCAAGATGAAGGAAGTACACAACAGACCTTTTTGCTTTGTTTTCCTGCCACAACAACACTCTGTTGTAGTATTTGTTTTGCTCTACCCAAAGCAAAACCCACTCCTTGCTAATAGTCACTGGGATCACAAGCTACTTGTAAAGACTGACTCTCCCTGTAAGACAGTGGTTTCCCCTTGTGAATAATCAATACCCAATGACCCCAGACAAAAGTGAAACCTTTTCATGATATTCTCATAAATAATAGTATTCATATTACACAGAAGATCATTCACTCCTAAATTACTAGCTCAAATATACCACATATTTTAAAGTATTTCAGGTATGACTTAAAATAAACATTACATCTCTAATTACCTTCCATTATCAACTTACCTTGCTTGACAAGTAAGCAGCAGCATCTCCCTGTTATTAACTAAAACTTGAAGCAGGACCAGAAAGGCTTTTGCTCGAATAAAAGTTGAAGGACTTTCAAGTAAGCGAGCAATTGTAGTCACAAAATCCTTGGTGGAAATAGACAAAAAGTCATTAATATCGTTTTATGGAAAAAGGTTACTTACACTGTATTTTAACACTGTATACATTTAAAATGTGCTCATTTTCTTGTGCATTCTGTATTAACAGGGTACTCGTCACATACTCATAGAAAAAAAAAATCCATAAAACATTGCTGAATAAATTCTGTGCAAAGCTGCTTTGCCATCTTCTCAAAAGCTGCAACAAGTAAACACTGTGTAATGCACTGTGTCCAAAACAGTACAAAATTGACTACAAAATATGATAGAATCTATGTTTTTAAATATCTTAAGTGTAGGATATTTTAATATATTTATTTTAAAAGAAGACTGAAGGATTTTCAGAATACACAAATAATTTAGCACAAACATGATTAAATGTTTACCTATTAATTCCCTTACGTGCAGGAAGACTGAAAACAACACCTTTTCAGGATACACTCATGTCTACATCAAAACCTAGATTACAAAACAGATGCTCGAAATATACGGTAAAAACTGTTTCTACCTCCTCAATTTTACTTATCTAAATTAACTTTATTTTGGGTTCATGAAGTGAAGAACACCTTTTCAAGGAACAACCCAAATGAGGACTTGGAAAGAAAGAAAAAGTATAAACCACAAGCATTAGGGAACATGATTTTCAAAGCCACTGACTCTATTCCTCCAATCCATTCCTATGATAAAGTCAATGTAAAAGATGCCAAGATCCTTGCCAACTCCTTCCTTCCTATAAACCTAAATGAAAGAATAATTTAAAAAGTTTAACAAAGATAGTGAGAAATGAAGAATAACCACAAAATATTTCCCTTCCAAAGTTTCACAATGAGTAGCTGACCACATTCTGAAATCACAGCTTTCTTCTTTTTTCTCAGTTTTGCTCTGTATATTGAAAGGATTTTCTTCCTTAATTTTGAGAATGTGACCTGACACGTAGAAGGATGTGAGATTCATGTGTTCTGCCTCAGGTTCCAAGGGAATAAACCTTAGAATCAGTGGAACAAAAAAAGAGAATAAATGAATTAGGTATTATGAGTTGCAAAAGCATAAGACAAGGATCATGTATGCTCTCTCCAATGATATGTTGTAACTCCTGAAGAACCAAAGGAAGAAAAAAAAAAAAGAAAAAAATATGGAGTATCCTCTACCTCTGAGGAATAAAAATATCTGCTACTCATCTGCACTCTTCTTCTACAAAGACCAACTGGGCTACTTGCTGATTTAAAAAAAAAAATCCATCTTCAAAGATTACCTTGCTGACAGCAGCAATAGTATTTTTGGATCAGCTCTTTATCAGAATGCCTCGTTCTGAAAACACAAATCCTACTTCAGATCTCTCTGACTTAAAATAAATAAATAAATCAGAATTTAAAACTCAGCCAGAGTTTAAACTCAGTCAATTGGCTCTATGCAAGAATTAAGCACAAATGCCTCATCAACAGAAACTACCTTCAAACATTTGAGCTGTATTCTCAATGGTGTAACAGTAGAGATTAAAAATGTTCATAGCATGTGCCTGCATGTTGTCTACAAAGTTTAAAATTCTGCTGTGATGCACATTTAACATACCAAGTGTTGTATTATTCAAATTCCGTCTTTCGCTGACATAATAACTGAAAAGCAACTTCATTGTCATAAAACTTAAAATCTACACAGACTGTAAATTGCTAGATTCAGTCTTTGCAATAACCAAATATACCTCTTTACATCGAAAGGAGAAAGAACAGGAGAGATGGTCAGCAAAGCATCAGCTTTTACTTGATACCATTTTAGCACTGTCTTTAAAAGCAGTCAGCATAAAAAGCAACTACAGAAATTCCAGAAAAACAAACTGTTGTTAATTATTTGAGAACTGTTTTCTGTAATTTGTAACACTTCACAAACAGAAGAGTTTCTCAATCTAGTGGCTAATAAACATAAACTGTGTAAAGTTTACTGCTTTAAACACTTCACCAGCCTTTGGAGCATGACTTGTAGCTTCCCCAGTATAAACCTGCAGTGGTAAACTTCTTAAATTACAATCTCCTAAAAGCAAAAGATGAAGTCTTAATAAAGTGGGGGATTGTGTTTTTTTTAAATGACATTACTCAAAACAATAAGAACAAGTATTTACATTAAGAAACCCCATAAAGACTCACACTTAGACAGAGAGTATGTAAAAAGCAACACTGTCAGCTAACATAAATAGACCTGATAAACTGAGCACTCAGACATCCTGACAAAGACACATGCAACTACAAGCCAAAGCACATTTGATTATTTTCAGTCCTCACGCTCCAGAGAGCAAGAATATTTTAATTTATGTGTGGAGTTTACCATGGGTTAAGAAAACATTGTTAATTTAAATCAGTTACATCAGATTTATCTGGGAATGTTCTAGTAATCTGGCTTAAGAAATAAAAGTGACATTTTGGAATTGCTTTTCTGGCTGGTCTGAGGACGGCAAAACAACAAGAGTTTATACAAAGAAAATCTGAATCACATCTTTGCTGACTTGCAGAACTCAATGCATCAGAAAAGCGAAAAATTGCTGAAATACTTTTTAATACATTAATTATTCATTGTTTCACAGTTATATTGTTCTTCTCTCCCCTGCAACTGTTTGATGTCTCCATGGAGACTCTGTAGGCTAAGGACACTCTTTTCATTGGAAATGAACACACTGTTGTCTGCAACAAGATCATGTTCTTAGTAACATTGCAAAGCAAGTTCAAAACAAATCAAAAAAAGCAATGATGTTTTCAAATTGGCTACACAAGGGGAAAAGTTAGACCACTATTTCCACTAGACAAGAACTGAAGTTGCAACAGCAACCATTTGTTTTATTGTTGTGTATTTTCAAAATTCCTTCCTATGCATTGCAAATGCTTCTGTAATATTATATGTTGAGTTATAAAGATTTTGTTAAATATATTTATCTTTTTATTAATTCATAGTGATATTGACAAAATTATCAACAGACATAGCTACTTGTACACTTCCAGTTAAAAGACAAAGAATTGAAAAAAGTAACTTAAATATGAGGGTAATGTTTATAATGTGTTTATAAAGCTTTTTTTCCAGTGTCATAATTGGATATGACCAAGACAAAAAGAGACTATGGCCAATGATGCAGGGAAGCAAAGAAACAATGCACTTGTGACAACGTATTGCTGTAACTGAATAATTTTACTTCTTAGCACTTGAGAAAAAATACAAACAAATAAAAAACACCACTATCTGACCTTTGGAAGAACCCAACTAGATACAAAAAGTTATACGACTGGCTTTCACTTATTCAAAGGTGAATCTTGACAAGCCAAATGAAAGTAATTAATTAGTAATGTTTGGTTTTATTTTTGGGGTTTTTTTTATCTACTGCTACAGTGTGTCAAAGATCTTTGCCTTTGAGTTCTTTTTCCACAATTTATTTTAAAAATATCATTTCAGATTTTCTTTGTTTCCAAGACAAGAAACTAAAATAGAAAGGCTCTGTATTAGAGAGGAATAAAACCCAGTCCCTTCTAGCTAAAAGATCTCTGAAGATTTATACTAGATAGCTGACCACAGAACTGCATCTTCCTTTGTCTTCCAGCTTTTATTTTGTACATGGTCTTACAGCTGTTCTTGAAGGGAGTAGAAAACAAGGGCTGCCTTAGGTCTTGTAAGCTAAGGGATTTTCCAGGTAACACATACAAAGCTAAACGATCTCCATCTTGAATTTATGTCTTTAAGCATGTTTTAATACGTTGGTTTGCAGCCGTTTTAAAAAGACATTGACAACACTGTCACTACATTCTGGACAACACTGAGGTCCTCCTGCTTCTTAAGCTAAAATACACAAGAATTCTACAGAAAGCAAAATTGGTCAACATTACCCAATTGTTTTTTTTTTCTTTTTCCTTCTCTCGTTAAGGTGGACTTGCATGTCATGCTTACAGAATATTGAAAAGTGCATGGATTATTAAATTATGCTTTCAGCAATAAAATATTATTGCTCCATGTAATGTGATAGTACCTGGCAGCTGAATTCAGGAGCTAGATTATATTTTTAGCTCTTATTCAAGAAAAAAAGAAATCTAGTTTCTGCTTCCAAAATCCTACAGCATTTATAGATTCTAGCATATATAGATTTATCTGAGCTGTAAGGCAAACAGTTACCAAATGTGGGCACACGCAGGAGAACCAGAGTCTCTTTACCAGTTCTTAAAACACAACATTTTTTCAATTACAGCTTTAAGTATTCCCACTGCTACCATTAGATTGATATATGCTGTTAGAAGAATGTCTATATTTGTTTATATTTCAATTTTCTAATCTGTAAAATTGCAACACTTGCTCACAGAACACCTATGACAACTCATTAATGATTAAGTAGAAATTTAAAACCCACTGTGTTTGTACTGCACTGTACTGTACAGTACATCACTGTACTGCATGCCAACAGAATATTTTCCATTTTTCTATAACTAGTTGAAGAATTTCAGAGTTTAATATGTTTACAGTGTCAACAATTTTACTATAATAGTCGATAAGAACTGCAGTATCAGAGAGCCCTTTCAGCAAAGTAAGTCCTCTGTAAACAAGAAACTTCACAGAAAACATCATGCTGTAGCCATATGCTTGCTGCACACTGCATTCTTTTGCTGATTTGTTCAAGTGACTATTTTTTAATCTTACTTCTCTGACTGTAACACCAACTCACAGCAATGTGCGCTATTACAAACTGCAACATTATGGAACAATTTGCCACCTGTTACTACTGTTGCGGTGGAATCTGTGGAAAGCTTAAGGCCAGCCAACACACGTTTACAGAAACACACTGGCAGCTCTGACCAGGCCCAGATCTAACTTTTATGAAGAAAATGAGTGATTTCAGGCTGTGAGAAGAGATGGGTGGAAAACAGTAGATTATTTTTTAATTTCTCTCTCAGCTAAAGCCTAATAGATTGTTATACTCAAGCTGACTGTCAGGGTTCAGCACACATTAGAACAGAGTATCTGACGAAAACCCAAGCTACAGTTCCTATTTTCTGTGGGATTTTTCCAAGCAGAGG
This sequence comes from Tapera naevia, assembly GCA_033556795.1. Lineage (NCBI taxonomy): Eukaryota > Metazoa > Chordata > Aves > Cuculiformes > Neomorphidae > Tapera > Tapera naevia. The sequence goes on along the minus strand of JAUMJJ010000033.1, from coordinate 11,282,932 downwards.
GGGATTACTTTTCTTTATGAACTGTACAGACTTACTGCAAAAAAAAAACCCACTATTTCTCCAAACACAGAATAATTTGGTGATCAAAACAGAAAGCTTTTAATGATCTGTACCAAAAATTATATTAGACATAAATCAGAACCAGTAGCTGTATTCAGTGACACTGAAAAGAAAAACCTAAGTTATTAAAATGCTAATTTCTGCAAGACATTTCAGTTACAAATTGGCCTAAGGTCCTTTAAGGAGAGCATAAAGTACAGCTTTAGATTCAATTTTCACTTTTAAATGTCTAAGAGAGCTATGTCAAATAGGTGTCCTCATGCATTTCTTATCTTTTTTCCTTAGGGCCATTATCAGTTATGGTCAGGCAAGTGTTTTCTGAATTGATTGAACTCTAGGTACAGTAGCAATTTATATGCCCATTATTACCAGCTCTTGAAGATCTGTGAGAAAGAAAAACTACACACCTTGTTAGTAAGATTTTAAGTAAATAAAAACATATTCCTCATTTCCTGCTATTTGGATATGAAAATGTTACCGAATTAAGCATTTTGAAAACACAAAAACACTACCAGAGCCAACGTTAACTTTCCATTAGTGAAATTCCATGTCAGTAAATATTATTAATCTGAAATCAAACCTTTTCTTGAATCAGCCTCTGTAGATGAATCCCACATGACAACATTGCCGAAAACATGGTGAGAATGTACTGCTGAATTTTGCATATTCCATTTGCCAAGGAATTTAGTACAGCTGTTAATCCCACTTTTTCAATGACACTCTGGAAAGCACTAGGTGAGTAACGAGTAATTCTGCATAAAGCCTACAGAAGTGAAAAAAAAAGTTATTTAATGGGATTATTATTTCAAGAGAAATAATGAAGAATAAAAATAGATGGTAAGTTTTTTGATAGTTTAGGAATATAGAGAGTTCATACAGTTTCATTCATAAGACAAATCTTGGCTGTAAAGGCTACTTATTTTTAGAGACCTGCAAGTCTTCTATATATTTTGCTATACACTCCATTCATCTGAAAATGAAATACTTCGTACATCAACATCAGAGTCACATTACTCTTTCTCTCTAGAGAACAATAACAATGAAGCCTCCATGCTTGAGTATTTTATCAGCACAGAATGAGGTAGCATCCTGACTACTCAGGAAGAGTATAGGACTATAGTTAGAACATGCAGAAGGAAAATCAGAGAAACAAAAGCGCAATTTGAAATTAATTTGGTTACTTCTGCTAAGGATAACAAAAAGCACTTCTATACATACATTAATAACAAAAGGAGGGGGAAGGAAAACCTCCATTCGTTGTTGGACCTGGGGGGAACATAGTTACCAGGGATGAGGAGAAGGCTCAGGTACTCAACACCTACTTTGCCTCAGTCTTCACCAGTAGGAGAGGTGGTCCTCATGATAACTGGCCTCCGGAGCTCACAGACAGAGACAGGAAACCAAATGGCTCCCCTGAGTTCCAGGAGGAAATAGTCTATGAATTACTGAGCCACTTGGATCCACACAAATCAATGGGACCTGATGGATTCCATCCTAGGGTGATGAGGGAGCTGGCAGAAGAGCTTGCCGAGCCACTCTCTATCATCTACCAACAGTCCTGGCTCCCTGTGGAGGTCCCACATGATTGGAAGTTGGCAAATGTCACGCCAATCCACAAAAAGGGCTGTAAGGAAGACCCGGACAACTATAGGCCTGTCAGCCTGACCTCAGTGCCTGGCAAGGTTATGGAACAGATCATCCTGAGTGCAATTACACAGCACCTTCAGGATGGACATGGGATCCGACCCAGCCAGCACGGCTTTACGAGGGGCAGGTCCTGTCTGACCAACCCGATTTCCTTTTACGATCAGGTAACCCGCCTCGTGGATGAAGGGAACCCTGTGGATGTAGTCTATCTGGACTTTAGCAAAGCCTTTGACACTGTCTCCCATGGCATACTCCTGGATAAACTGGAAGCCCATGGCTTGGACAGGTGCACTCTCAGCTGGGTTAAGAATTGGCTGGATGGCCAGGCCCAGAGAGTGCTGGTGAACGGGGCTGAGTCCAGCTGGCAGCCGCTCACCAGTGGTGTCCCCCAGGGATCAGTGTTGGGTCCAGTTCTGTTTAACATCTTCATTGATGATTTAGGTGAGGGGATTGTGTCCATCATAAGTAAATTTGCGGATGACACCAAGTTGGGAGGGAGTGTCAACCTGCTGGAAGGCAGGAGGGCTCTGCAAAGGGACCTTGACAGGCTGGAGAGATGGGCTGAGTCCAACAGGATGAAGTTCAACAAGGGCAAGTGCCAGGTCCTGCACTTTGGTCAAAACAACCCCATGCAGCACTACAGGTTGGGGACAGAGTGGCTGGAGAGCAGTCAAGTGGAAAGGGGCCTGTGGGTACTGATTGACAGGAGGCTAAACATGAGCCAGCAGTGTGGCCAGGTGGCCAAGAAGGCCAATGGTATCCTGGTCTGTATCAAGAGTAGTGTGGCCAGCAGGGCAAGGGAAGTGATTCTTCCCCTGTACTCGGCATTGGTGAGGCCACACCTTGAGTATTGTGTTCAGTTCTGGGCCCCTCAGTTCAAGAAAGATATTGAGGTGCTGGAGCAGGTCCAGAGAAGAGCGACAAAACTGGTGAAGGAACTTGAGCACAAGTCCCATGAAGAGAGGCTGAGGGAGCTGGGGTTGTTTAGCCTGGAGAAGAGGAGGTTCAGGGCTGACCTCATCACTCTCTACAACTATCTGAAAGGATAGTTGCTCTCCCAGGCAACCAGCAACAGAACAAGAGGACATGAGCTTAGACTCTGCCAGGGAAGGTTTAGGCTGGATATCAGAAAAAAGTTCTTCACAGAGCGAGTAATAAGGCATTGGAATGGCCTGCCCAGAGAGGTGGTGGATTCACCATCCCTGGAGGTTTTTAAAATAAGACTGGATGTGGCACTTAGTGCCATGATCTAGTAATCATGATAGTGTTGGATTAAGGGTTGGACTTGATGATCTTGGAGGTCTCTTCCAATCCATATAATTCTATGATTCTATTCTATGATTCTATGTAGCACTGTACTAGAAAGGAGCACAGGCAGCAGAAAATAAACAGATTGCATACACCACAGAAAGTCTGGTCACCCGTAAAGGTGGACATCTTTCTTCTCTCTCTCTGCTCATGGACCATAATCTGATATGTAGGAATTCACTATCTAAAGTCTATCTCTAGATCTAGATACTTGTTAAGGAACAGTGTTTAGCATAGTAAACATGCACACTATTCTCCAAATGGCTGACTTACAAATTTCAGTGATAAAAACAATTCTAACAGAAAATGCAGATACTAACTGCACTGTATTACAATCAGCACAAATCTCTTCAGTGTATACTAACAGCTATTTCATTACAAACTTTACCAATTACCTCCAGGGTGGATTAATCTCAAAGTTAACACAGCTCTTCCTTTTGATAGCTCTGGAAATGTAACCTTCAAAATACTGTAACTGCTTTTGTTCTCTCCAGGTGAAGAAAATAAAGACTCTTTAGACATTTAAAATTTCATTTTCTGTGGTTTGAATGTAGAATAGAAAAACTGATCATGTCGATTTTTGATGCACGTGAAAATCTGAATTGGTTTTAAGGAAAACTTTGAAGGTGACTTTCTTTTGTGAAATGTTGTCAATACAACCACTTGTCTGTTCTTTTCAGTCCAGATATATTTAGAAATCACTGCTTACTTGGTATACATTCAATAGTAAAGTCCCATTTAAGAGAAACTACAGTTAATTACACCCATAGAATACTATCATCTGAGAAAACTTTTCAATGCAAGAAACACAGAATTGCCCAGTTCACCAGTACTCCCTGAAACATTACTCAAAACATGGGAAAAAAGAAGGAAGGTACAAAAAGACAATAAATCAAGAGCTTATTATTTTTAAACAGACATTTTATTGATGCCGTCCATCTACTCTGCTCAAGTTCTTCCTTGTCATTTCTGGTCCAGGAATCATATCGATTATAGCATTTTATTTTCCTTCTTCCACCCACCCGTTTTAAAACACACTCAGTCTCAGTTTCTTATAGTCCAGCCCGCTCTATTTCCCCAAGGATACAATCCAGCCCTTCACCTTTAGTCTGAGTTCTCAAAATAAGTGGGTAGGAAGTAGACGCATTCACTAAACTTATTCGTTGCAGTTATATTGCCAGTGAACTGCTGGGACAGACTGTGTCAAAGCAACATGGAATTGACTTGGTGGGGTAATGTGGTGCATGCAGACCTGTCAATGCCTCAGCTGTCTGCTACCAACGTTGTAGAACATGGGTGACCATAATCACAGGCCATGAGAGAACCTCCAGACAAATCTAGTAGGAAAGACAGCCAGTCTTCCAGGATCATTTTGCAGCTTTGGAAACAGCAGGAAAGCTCCAGCCCACAAGAGCCAAGGGGTCACAGAGCGCTCTGCTGTATGAGTGAAATCAACACTTCAGCAGAAAAGTAGAACACAAAATTTAATGGGGGATAGAAGACAAAGTATCCTAAATTACTTCAACAGATCCAGTATCAGGAGAGAACAGATGGAGACAGGTCAAAAGGTGATGGAGCATAAATTGGGAACTAATGATGAGAAGAGGTAAGAGTAGAGCTCAACCATCAGCTCTCAGCAGCAGTCTTGGAACAGGAAATAATCATAGCAAGAGTAAGGCACTCGCAAAGTCTCTCCTGGAATTGGCTTCTCTGTCCTCGCTTTCTCCACAGCCTTAACCAGCACCTTTCTCCCAGTAGCTCCAACCCTAGCCTCATGATCCTTATTGGTCCATTGTGACTTGAGATATTATAAGATTCTATGATCATCTATGCCCTATCCATTGCCTTCTAGTCATACATTCCATACAGTGGTTGTATAACAATTCCACTTCCAATATATGTTCTATGACTCTCTTGAGTTTGAGAATAAATGCATTAATGTACCTACAATGCCTGAGACGGAAAGAAATTATTCAGTACCAATTATAATACAACAAAATGCTTTCCCAAATTAGTTTCCACTTAAGTGGTTTATATTTTGTTACTCCTCCTCCAGCAGAAAAAGCTTCTCTTAGAAAGGAAACTTAATTTTAATTTTTTTTTTAAATAAAAACCTTTCAGTATACTGGAAAGAAACCATTTTTCCTGCTGCTGAGATTGTCAGAATGTCACTAACATCTTACAGAATTATTTTTTCTCTGAGTCTAGTAAAATGATAAAAAGATATAGCTTTCCTACAGGCAAAATCTGTGATATTTACCTGAGGCATGTTGGACTCCAAAGCGAGCAAAAATACTGACACAGTCCCCGTTTGCCACCTCTGACAGGTAGGATAAGGTAAAGTGTCATTTCTTGACTCCAGAGACTGAAGACAGAGAATCTCCTTGATATGTTTTTATTATCGACTGAAATAATCGTAAGGAAAACTCCATAGTGCCTTACTACTGATATACTTTGCAGACAGCCTGCTAGCTCTAGGTAAAGATATGACACATGTGACTATAGATGTCAGTCAAGAATAAATTCTTCAGGATACATTCAAACAAGGCAGGAATGACCGCATAATAAAATAAGGCAGGATACTGATGATCTCAATTTATGTGGTCATGCAGAATAAAAATGCCTACATATCTATAGTAACAATTCAATAAAAGTAGAAACTGTACAGCACAATACAGCTGGAGAAAACATTAGTATTTTACTTTAAAAATTAGTATGTTACTGAAGTCTCTATAAAATTCAGTTGATAAAGATCTTCCTGTGCTAGATTTCAATATTAATTGATTATTTTTTTCTAAATTTAAGAGTATATACCCAAACACCTCCACAGTATTAATAGGTAACAATTGCATAATAAATCCAAAAAATAAAGTTCACTCTTTATTTACTTTGGTATTTCATTACAAAGCAGAAAAAGGATTACTGTGCCACCTTAGTGTATCCTACTTTTGAAGTTTTCTTGTCCAATTCACTTCTGGGATATCAAAAGAGGCTGAGATTAGAGAGGGACAAACATCAACTCTCTTTTCTTGTAGTCACTAGAAACCTTTTCTAAGGCCAAAGTGCACAAACCCTATGGCACTGATGCTGTCCTCTGAGCCCACTGCTACAGACAGACATACAGAGCCTGCACTGATGACCAGTGTATTCTTGAGAATCAGAAGTATAACTTCTGCATCTTAGCAGAAAAAAAGCTCTTGCCTACCTCAAGCATACTATACCGCCCAAGAAGAAACTGACTTTTCAAGAGGATCAAAAATAAAAAAGCCCACAGACATTTCCTCTGGTGATCTTTCTTTGCTCAGTGTCTGAATGTAGTTCAGACAACTTTTTCCCTGGAATATGCTGCTCACTGTGGCACACAAATAACTTTCCAACTGGTCCTACAAGTGGAGTAGTTTTGAAAGTCTGGTGTAGAAGTCAAGGGAATGGTAAACACTGAAGAAAAGTTCTCCAAGAGGATAACAGAGAAACAGGAGGAAAACTGTAGATAAAGATATTTATAAAAATAAAGAGCTACGAGCTAGTATCAAACAAATAACAACTGCCCTGACTAATGATTGACAAGCATTGAAAGCACAAGATATAAAACACACCTTATGGCAAAAGTAGTGGTAACAGAGACGATTAAGCAGACTTATTTGTATACTCAAAAAATAAAAGAAATCATAACTCTAATCTCGAGCTTTTTACCATATATACGGAAGCATATAATACAGTGATAGAATGGGTAAAGTCTCAAACAGAGCCTTCCCATCTGGGAATCCAACAGTAAACTCACTAGTGAGCCTTAGCTCTAGTCATAAAATGCGCATCCAATTATCACATTTCATTTAAAATAAGTCAACTTATTGTTCAGTTCTAAACCATTACCTGTATTGGTGGGTAAGGCTTTTGTTTAGCTACCAAGAGATATGATTAAACTCACAGCCCTGCTAAGTTATTTTCTACCTCACAAATCTTTTTGTTCTAAACCTGTTTCTTGCTCCGGTTGCCTTATTATCACTCTATATGAACTTAGAAATTCGGGGGAAAGACAAGTCCTGACAATTCTATAGAAAGTAACGTGATGATTTCAAATACATCTAATAAGCAAGTCTGTGATAAAAAGAATAAGTTTTTCATGTGAAATATCAAACAAAAAGAAAGACATTTCAATTTTGCAAGAATTTAACTGATGGTTTGAATGATGAAAATTTTCAAACGTAGTTCATGATCACCAGCATAAGAAAATACATGTTCTAGAAAATGATGAATAACAAGGACTTCTCATAAGCACAGGACTGTAATACATGCACTTTTCAATTTAAAGAAATTTGTAAATATATTTTAATGTAATCTGAAATATAAGTATATGTAGAGAAAACATGCTCAAAACCATTTCCATTTCAATTCAGGATGCTTTTCAAAATAACCTCTAAAATATTTTTATATCATTAAAGGAATTTCCTTACCGAAACAACAGTTATCTTCAAAGAATCTACTGTAGAATGTGTGAAAAGATACCACAAGACAGGTCCAATTTCTCCTGTAATGAATCCTTGGGCATGGCAAGAGCGAGTAGTGCAAACATTTTCAATGATCTTTGCTGCCAAATGGTTCACTACTCGGTCTTCCTGTATGAAGAAGAGAGAAGGAAAACACATATGCAAATGTCTTTGTAAACTACTGCCTAAGTCCCTGTTTTATTCCATGTACATTTTCTTACTGTGGTTTGATACTTCTCACAGTGATTTCACAGGAGACCTCAACTTGTGACAAAATTATGTTTACAGATCCTACTCCCCCATACTTTTTCTTCTACTGCAAAGACAATTTAATAGCAGTATAACTAAATACATAATCTTTCCACTGCAAATGATCACCTCAAATTAAATGTAGTACCTAAAAAATGAAAAGTTTTTGTTTCATTAGAGGTGTTTCATGATCTCTGCTTTGCAAAGGAATGTCTGTGTATCAAAACTCATCCCGACAATAAGCTCTGAATAGCAAGATTATGAGATATACAATTATATTAAGAAATATAATATTATTACATAAAATGCACTTTATTCAGAAAAGCGAACAACCCCCTGGGACAAGGAAAAAGCCTTCTTCCACATCAAGTTATTCCATAACTCCCTTCTCTTCTGAAACAGACAATCCTGATCAATGCTTAAGATAAAGCACTGGATCCCATGCACTACAGCAGTTCCTACATTTCTGTAAACAATTCTGAATCCTTTGTATTTTCAATTATAATCAAATAATTTTATCTGCAAAATCATTTGTTGAACGCCACTGTATATGTCATTTTTATTAGCCACATAAGACTATTCATACGACAATGTTTCCATGGAACAAGAAAAATCACATCATAATTATTAGAAGCCATCAGGACATCATGAACATCACATGGCAGCAGTTCTTTCTCAAGAAAACTCTTACTGACTCCAATGGAAGCTTAACTTAATACAGATCACTTAAAAGCAGTGTCTTCTCTTCTCCACTGTCTTTTGTCCCCCTCACCTCCTTTCCTTAGTATTTCTCTTTTTTTATTTTTTTTTCTTAAACTCTGCTTTCACTTAAAAGTAGACTCTTTACCTTAATAGAATAGAAGATTCGTTGCTGGTGGTTTTTTGGCTGTGCATTGCCTCACCTTATATCAGGCCTTAAATATGAATAAGTGAAGTCTTTCAACAATGCCTCAGATGGCATTTTTGAGTTCAGCAAAAGTGAATTTCAATATAAGGGCAACCAATTTAATTTGTCAAGTCTACCTCATAGCCTGGCTTCAAAAAAATTCACCATAATATCTAATTGATTTCTTTCTTAAACTCATATCCACATTATCCTAACATTTGGATTTCTGACATTTATCTTCACAATTGGAACCACCAACAACTGTGAGCAATGAAAATTAAACTTTTCAGAAAGCAGTAGAAAAGCCTTCCAGAAGGGGAGAACTTATACTTCATTGAAAAAATATATTCAATATCCATTCTTCCTTCTACTAACTTAAGTATCCTAAAATATAGAAACTGATGTAGAAATATTTGAAAACTCTAGTATAATGTTGTTTTAAAAAAGCTGTATTCATCATTTTCATGATTATGGTTCCAGTTCTCCAAAAGAACTGGCAGCTCTAACAAAATACTTTATAAGAAATACCAAAGCCAATTCCCATTTAAACCAGTAACACTGTTTTATAAAACTACTGATTTCTGTGGTCGTCTGATTTACAGCCATGAAACCAAACAGGATTTAGGCTTCTCTGGTGTTACATTTTTTCTTACTGCAATATATTGTGTCTTTTCAATTTATTCAAGATCAAAATACATGAACACACATACATGTTTACCAAAACTAAGTTTCTTTAAACTTTTCATAAATATTATTTTTAATGTTTTTCTGGGAGTTCTACTTTTTTTATATATACAGCTAAGGTAAAAACAGATGGATTTATCAAATCAAATCCATAATTGAAATGTTCAGAGTCAAGTTAAATCTCATATATGAAGTGATTATTCAGAATGCCAATTGGGACTTCACTGCTACTTTAAGCAGGCAGAAATACTTAATAAATGCACTATAATACCATTAATAAATCATAATCAAAGCATTATACAGCAGATAATAGTTATTATGAATGTTAACAAATTTCCAGATGCAATTACAGCGCTTTTTTTCACAAAAGCTGTTCTTGAAGATGTGTCTTGTTTCCTTTCAGCCACTGCTGAGATAAGTTATGTCCTGTGCCAGATAGTCTTAGTACTTTAGCTAGAAAAAGGTCATATATCATCACAGTGCTCTAGAAACTCAATGAGGCTGTGAGAGTAACTCTATTTGCTGCCACCTGAGATTATCCATCTTAGCTCCTCTGGGTTCTATTCCTGTGCACTGTCTAAGCAACAAGATATGTACAATTTTCTGCTTAATTAGCTCTCTGGAAGGGAAGCTTGACCTAGTGTTTGGCCTCTTATCTAAAGGACACATCCTGTCAGGTTACCAGGACATAAGTTATGTTAGTGAACAGAAATGGATCTTCAAGATATGAGTCAAGCAGTTCCATACACTATTTCACCTCTGTCCATATCATGAACTGAATCACATATAAATCTAACAATAGAGCTGTATCATAAAGAAGCACTGCCGTACTCTCACTGGGTTTAGATTTCAACTAGTTTTATAAAATGCGCTTAAAGATAAAGCTCCTAATCTTCAGTTATGTTGAACACTTTCCGTAGTATCTGTTTCCAGTTGAAGTCATGGATGCTTAATGAAAGAGCCCTGACTGTGAAAGCAAATACCAAAAGGGCAAATACATGTAAACGACTAAAAGAGAACTTTTATTCAAATTGTGAAAAACAAAAAGCAAATAAAAGTCATAAAATAATCTAATTTATTGTTTAAAATAACTGAATATTCTTAATATTTTTATTGATTGTTAAAAACTTAACAGTGCACTAGAAGTTTTGGAGGCACTGGAGATAGCATCATTTAATTTAAAGGAACATGTAGAAATAAAAACTTTAAATAACTTTTGTGAATTTTTTTTTTAATTCTGTCAGTAAACTATAGAATTGATATTTAAAGAAGAAATTAAAGTGATAATGTATATGATTCAGACTATTACTTTTATGCTATAGGCACTTCTGTCAGTAAACTAAAAAACTGGTGTGTAAAAAAATTGAAGTGGTAATATGTGTGATACAGACTGCCAGTTTTATTCTACAGAAAACTGACACCTAAAGAAGAAATAAAAGTGAGAATATATATGATTCAGACTATCACTGTTATAATAAAGGCTGTCTTATACTTCCTGAGAAGAGTTATAATTTTGTTCTCCTCTCCTCCAAATTCTTTCTCCTCCAAATTCACTGTAAAGGAACTGCTCAGGCTAAGAATGTACATTATAAAATATACTGCCTTATATTATATATTGGCAATTTATAAGTTATCTTTCACTATTAAAAATTCTCATAGGTTCTGAACCAACCCCTCAGGAAGGAAGAAGTCCAGATGAAAGAGGGAAATGTGTACTATATAGCTTATTGGCAAGATCTAATTTATTAAAAACCTTTTTTACACAGCACCTTGCATATCCAAGAGATGGAAAATTATCCTTTGTAACCTCATTTCTTCACTGAAAGAGTGGTTAGGAACTGGAATAGGCTGCCCAGGCAGGTGGTTGAGTCACCATCCTTGGAGGTGTTTAAAAGATGGGCAGACAAGTTTCTTGGAGACATGGTTTAGTATGGGGACAGGTACGGCTGGACTCGATCTCAGAGGTCTTTTCCAACCAGATGATTCTATGATCCTATGATTTTATGATTCTGTTTACTATTTCTGTTTCAAATATATTCTCCAGGTGCCATGCTTTAAAAGAGGATTATGCACATTGTAAAAGCCATATACAGCTAATTAGCTATAGCTGTATACATTAATTTACCCATGCAAGTGCATTGCCTATGTAATTTTTCCAGGTTCTATGAAGTTATTAATAAAATTGTATATAATTCTGTAGTTTATATATATTTACATGCCATTTGTAAGCAGAAATGAACAGATCTCGAGCACCTGAAATCTTTTTCAGTGGTTCCTCTATGCTTTCACACAGGAAGACTTGAAAGAAGGCTCGTACATAGTTTCTGATTCTGCTGCCTAACTTCATTGAAGGACCTCATCAAAGCATCATAATCCAGACTCAATCAGACAATAAAAATCATGACAGACACCAGAAAGTTGTTGGGATATAAGAAAGATTATGCATGCTAAGACAACTATCAGAAAAAAAAATGTTTAAAAGGAGGATCTGAAGGAAGGGAGGGGCAAATGTAAGGGAGAAAACAGTGGAAGCAGAAAGGTGAGAGGATTTACTGAACATAAGTGTGAAGAGGGGCAAACAGAAAGCAGAAACTAAAGCTGAGATATCACTTAGTTAAGAGTAGGTTGAACGTTAAATGTGATAAAGAAAAGCAAAAAAATACATGCAGAGTCAATGAGGAGATTCAAATAAGAGATAAGATGAAACATTAGGGGTTATGTAGACAAGTCTAACTTTTTCTTTTTAGCAAAGGAGTTTTGAATAAATTTACTTAATAAATTAAGTAAAATGGATGAAAGGAAAAAGGGTAGCCACGTTACCATTAAACACTTAATATTAAATGAGAATATCCTTTCTGAAACAGAAAATATCTTTCATGACTGTGCAACTCATGAACTGTAAGGATTAAGCTACTCTAGCTGTAGAAATCAGAAACCTTGCTATCTTAGAGACTGTACACAAATACTTAAAAGTTGAACTTGGACACAAATACAGTTGCCTCGAAGAAGCATTTTATGTTTCTGTTGGAAACAGCTTTTGGAAAAGATCAGCAAATAAATGCTGGAATATTTACTACCTGGGTTTTGCCAAAATGCAACATTATACCACTACTAAACATGTCACATTTGGTTTATCATTTGCTTATATATGAGTGTATCAATTTCCCTATTTTGACACATCACTGAACATGCCTTTTCTTTACTGGAGTTGAAAATCAACTTCTGTCTTAAGTTAACAACATTAAAGTACAGGAAATTTGAACTTGTGATCCACTACAGATGAAAGACTTTCTCAATCTTCTGCTCCACAATCATAAACTCCTTTCACCTATACCTACACTTTTGTCACTGTCAGATTTTCAGGTATGGAAGTTATGTGGAAATGACACTACCTGCATTTTCTAAACATTTTATTCCTTTATAGGTGAATAAAACGGACACAAGCACATTTCAAACTCCTTCTTGCTCTACTGTTCTGTTTCAGAGGGCAAGTTTGTTCTGATAATGATAAATATTACAAAACTCCAGAGATTCAAGTATGCATCAGAAAAGCTCGTAATGAAACTGAAGAACAAGAAATTTACCTTATAAAACTCAAAGCTATATAAACTATGGTAATGAATGACATAAATTTGTTTTATTTTCTTGAATTTTTACTTAATACATCAAATCTTTCTAACTATCAATATAAACTACAAGTAAGTATCTGTAACGCACTTAATTACCGCACTCTGGTAATTCAGAATTTATTACAAAAAGTTATCTTCCCATTTTGATAAATAAATAAATATTCACTCCAGAAAACTTACTGACATAAAGTTTAAATAAGCTTAGAACAATTACCTCCTATTTTGCAGCAGGATTGAGGGGAGGAAGCATCATTCACACACTCCCCTACCACAGCTGCAGATCACCCACTAAATATTGTGACCCACAACCCAGACAAAGTAACTCTGTGCCTGCTACCAGAGCAATGTAAAATTGACTCATGAAAGAACCCTAAACCTGCACGTTAGAGCCAGTGTATGGGATTAGCAGAAAAAGAACACTGATTTGAAAACTGGTGAGGTTTGTAAAGCAACAAGAAGGGCTCCATTAGTACACCAGTAACAAAACTAATACTCAGGAAAATTAGGTTTACTGATCAATGAGGCAGAATCAAAGCACACAGAAAAGGCTCAGGAAGTCAGGGCTTTCTCTGCCTCAATCTTCTCTGCCCTCACACCTTCCACACTCATGAGTCAAACGGCAGAATCTAGGGGAGTGAAGTATACTTAAAGGACAGGAAGAAAGAGGCAGGGGATACTTAAGAAAACTGGACATATATAAGTCCATTGAACCAGAAAGGCTGTAAGCACTTGAAAAGTGCTGAGGAAGTCAGTCAACATTGTTGTGAGCGAGCACACATCTTCCAAAGTTTATGGTGATTGGGAGATGCTCCTATTGACTGTTGGAGTGGGCTGTGGGAAGCAAATGTCAGGCCTGCCTTCCAGAGGACAAGAAGAGACATCCCTAAGTCTGTCCCTGGAAAAATTACAGAGCAAATTCTGCTGGAACATATTTGCTGGTACATGAAGAAGACTGGTAACAGTTGGAACGGATTTATCAAGAGTGAAACCAACCTGATCCACGTGAAAAGCTTTTACAAGATGACTGGCTCAATGGACTAACAGAAATCAGTGGGTTTAATTTACTCCAGCTTTAACAGGGCTCTCCCGACAGTGTTCTATACCTAAGTAAAAATCAAAGACTTGGACTTAAAGCAGACCACAAGGTATATAAAAAGCTCGTTAGATCACCAGACTCAAACAGTTGTGATCAGCAGGACAAAGTTCAGCTGTAGCAGTTGATGCTGCTCTCCCCAACAAGTTGGTGTTATCCAGCTGGAGAACTGGTCACTCTGGTCATTACTGAAGACATTAAACAGTATTGATCTGAGGGTCTCTACTAGAGTTATTGGCTGCCAGCTGGATTTTGCATTACTGATCACTTAAGTGAATTTTCCTGCCCAGTTTATTTTCCATTTATCCACTCCAAATCTCACATATTTGGTGATAAGGGGAGCATGAACCAGTGTGTCAAAGGCCTTCCTAAAGTGAACTCACACAATATCCACAGTCCTCCCCTTGTCCACATTGCCAGTCACGTTCCCATCACAGAAAGAAAACAAGTTCGGCCAAGGGCTGGGAGCATATGACATATGAGAAAGGCTGAGAGCACTGTTCAGAGTTAAGAAGGTTCATGGAACATATTGCTATATACAGCTACCTGATCAAAGGAAAAAGAGAAGTTGGAAACAGATGTTCCTAGAGGTGCATGGTCACAGGACAACGGGCAGTAGCCACAAATGGTAACAAAGGCACAACTCCAATCACACACAAGGAAAAACTTTTTTTACTATGAGGGTGGTCCAGGCACTTCCCAGAGAGGTTGTGTGGCTGCCATTCTTAGAGACACTGAAGAGTCAAACAGACCTGGCCCCGTGTGATCTGATCCATTTAGACCCACTTTGAGCAAGAGGTTGGATTTGATGACCTCCAGAGTCCATTCCATCCTACATCCTAAAGTATTCTATTGTCTTACAGCTTCAAATATGTTTTAAAAAATTTCTAGGATATTTAGTTATATTTTAAGTCAGTTTGATGACACCACACAGATATTTTCATAAAAATTCCTTAAGTAAATTTTTTTGTTTTAACATTTGCTGCTAAAGATTGTGAGATCTATTTTTTCACTAAATAACGTGATAGACTGAAGAGACTGATATACTGTCATCCTGGATGCACCTACTTCAGTAGTCCTACTTTCCTATGCTTTGAAACAAATACGCAAAAGGGACACCATAAATTCAATTGAATACTTTAATAGCTTTCTCTCTCTGTTTTTCCATCTTGTTTGCTCCTTCTGTACCTCTGCATCTAAAACATCTGGCACAAAACCTTATTTTATATCTGAATATTCTTTCCTTAAAAAAAATTTCTTGCAAACAGATGTCTAACAGTAATATGATTTTAACTCTCCAGTTTTAGACACTGCAACATCAAGTTATGGAGGACAAGAGAGGACTGGTACAGGAGTGGAGGAAAAAAGGAGTAAAAGGAATTATAGACATTAATAATAGTAGGTGGTAAGTCTCTCTATTTCCATACGTTGTGAAGTACTTTACATATTCATGGCTATTTTTGATTCTTCAAATGGTGCTGTTCTGGAAAGCTGAGGCTGCTACAACTAAGACAGAGCAATTTGTGTTAGCATATTTACACTGTACTCACATAAACAAGAATGAATACTTAAACTTCACTATAAACTTCAAGTATTTTCACAAACAGAAAGTGTAGAAATGCACAGCTGTGCTTGGTAAGCCTAGACATAACTTTAAACTTAAACTTCATTATTTAATTCAAACTATTGCATGGGAAATATATTTCTATTTTGTGTTAAGTTTTTTCAAGAAAAATATATCAAGATGAATTATTAAGAAATTTTTGACATGTTTCGGGACTAAGAGGCTATTTTATTCTATAGGAATAAATGAGTAGTTTATGGATGCCTTGATTTAATTTCTTTATGCTGAATATTCAGAAATAGCAAGTCTCCCATTACTAAACTTATAATTAAATTGTTTTGCATTTTGTTTGCCTTAGAACAACATCTCTCTCTAATCTATGACTTGGTAATAGTCCACGATGCACACACAGTTGTCTGTTCTTGATCACATGAAGGTTTGAAGGTGTTAAAATGCATCTCAACTCTTCTACTAATCACAATCTGCAGGCAATAAAGATCTCAAAAAAAAAAATAAAAAAGGTATTTCTCTCGCTTTCTCCCCTCCAGCAACCTCCGACATGTTTTCCGCCTTGAGCTTTGCCTTGGGCAAAAATAAAGTCAAGTGGTCTCATATAAATAGTAAATGCCAATGCTCTACTCAATTCTTTTTCATTTTACAAATTGGAACCATATGCACGTTTTTCTTCCCTTCTAACACAACTAAGTTTTCATTAAGAAAACTGAAGAATACGGCATAGCACATCTATGAGAATAAAACTGATTACTACTTCTTGACCTCAAAAGCACACTAACAACCCAGCCGGATAACAACACAGTTCTCAAAAACTAAACAACAGTCACTTGAAAATAGAAAGTAAATCTTGCTCAAGAACACACTGTATGAAAATCAAATTGAAAGAGGACAGTACAAAATGTCTGAATATTTCTCAAAAGAAAGCCAGAATATTAATAAATTACACGTTTATTAACAGTAATTTATATTTACCATCCTATTTCCA
This sequence comes from Tapera naevia, assembly GCA_033556795.1. Classification (NCBI taxonomy): domain Eukaryota; kingdom Metazoa; phylum Chordata; class Aves; order Cuculiformes; family Neomorphidae; genus Tapera; species Tapera naevia. Next base: position 11,266,325 of record JAUMJJ010000033.1, on the reverse strand, counting down.
AAAAATACCAAGCAGCAATACATAAATGTTGAATGTACAGAGAGCAATATTACATTTTTGCATTAATCTCCTGTTTAGGTCATGGTCTTATCATGATTATTTAAATTCAAGAGCAATACTTGCTTGACAAGGTACCGCAGTGCTTCAGGCTACAATGCTCACGCAATGCCTAAAGGGTTATTACAGTGGAGAAATTCTACTGAGGACAATGAAAGAGCCTTACCCCTTCCCGAAGACACCTCATTAGCACAGTGTAAGCAGCAGAGGGAACAACCCAGCATTCTCTGGGGTGCTCCCTTTTTTCCTCCTGAAATGAAGCACACGGCACAAGTGATTAAATAAAAAAAAAAATCAGCATAATCTCAGTCACGTAAAAAATAGGTAACAGATTCCTAATATGGTTGATATTATATACATTTTCAAATTAACATATGCTAGAAAATATATTTAATTCCAGGGTAATACTACTATTTAATATTTTTTCATGTACAGCACAGAAATTGATATTTAATTAGCTTATTTAATAGTTTCTAAAATCCATAACAGAATTTGTGTTAATATTTCTGGGTTTCATTGATTCTTTCTAATTCACACACACAAAAATATTCTTTCATTCCTCTCAATCACTTTGATTAATTCAGAAAGAGATGACTGATTATTAGAAGTAGTAACACTTCTCATTAAAGGTGATTATACCAAACAAACAAGATTATTTTTGTCTGGCAACTGAAAATATGTAAACTTACTTTGGAAAAAACCTTCCAAGTCATAAAGGAAGATAAAAAGTATTTAATAAAACGTACCGTGTGGAATAGCCTTCAGTAAGTACAAACAGTTTTCCAACATCTTTAGGTATACTTGAAATCCCCCTGCTACAGTGGCTAATTTACTGCAAGTTGTAACAGGGATTTGATTCTTCCATCAGAAGTTAAGGAACCCCACCTCTCCCCTGCCCCTCGCCTGGTAGCCTACTGTAAAACTTCAAGTTTAAAAAAGAGTATTTGGACATCATTAAGATTTAACTAAAACAACCACCATATCTAGGCTGGTAACACAGAGATATCAGCAAGGAAAACCAAACAAACTAACAAAACTAACAAACCTCTTTTGGGAAAGAAAGTGAGAAATAATAGGTATTGGATGGTATGAAGATGATATGTCATGAAATCAATGAGTACCTTGTCTTAATAAGCAGACAAGAGATAACAATTCCTTCAAAAATTATACATTTCTTGAACTTTATTGATTATATTAGTAAATTATTCTTAGCACACTAATTAACTGTTCATAATAAGAAATGACAGACTAAGCTGGATCTGGCAAGGTTCTGCTTCTCATTTTATTAACCTAATTTCATGAGAAATCCTGTCAAGTTTTTCTGTAACCATACATATTAAATGTACTATAAAATAAAAAGCCTTAAGAAACGGTGTAGTCCTGAAACGTTAATAGTTCTTCTATTCAGACTGATTAATGACTTTCTGCAATTTTCAGTCTCTAGTTATAAATTTTTATAAAACCAAAAGATGCATGAAATTTGGTATGATTCTTAATTACCTAAACACATTTAGACAATTTGACATTTAATATATTTAGATATCACCAAATACTGGAGGACCTGGGACTTTGTGCTCAAAGCCCATATTGATTTTGATTAAACTTTAGGTTCAGCACCCTAAAAACGCAAACACCACAAAATGAATAGATACATTACATAGAATTTGAAAGTTTTCCCTAAGGCAATTCTCTTAAAAGTAACAGAACTTCATTCTCAGGTCGCTCATGTTACTTGTGCATTGCTCTTGGCTTCTGCTTGGAAGAAAAATGCAGACATGGAGCACAACATCTTACTTATGAGATCTTGTATGCAAGTACATGCAATATCAGAGTATAGGATTGCAGAGGACCATTATGATTATCTGGACTATTTCCCAGTATTTTCTAAGCCACTGAAGTGTAACCAGTGATTCTGTTTTTAACCTAAGGAATCATGCAGCACATAGACAGCTGAACTTGATTTTAAAATGTTTGATAATTTATAATTTACCAAATGTTCATGTGAAAAAGAAATAATCTTTATCATTATTAAATACTAATACTGCAGTTGGACCTAGAAACACTTAGCAAAACCCCAGAGGGAATAAATAAATAAATAAAATCATCCATGTCCCAAAAAATTACAGTTTAAAAGATAAATATTTAGCAGCTTGATGAAACCACGAAGCAGGTTGAACAGCAAAGTGGAAGAAAACAAGAAAAAAAGAAAACCAAAAATATTTTGTGTACAATTCCTGTGAATCAGGGGCAGTTATGGGTTTTTTCCCTTAAAACTACTCAAGGCATAAAGCATTGTTGTTTAAAGAAATAAGATGGGAATAAATATTCTTGCTTCATGTTACTGTACTAATGTTGATTTAGCGTGTGATCTTCGCAAGATCTTTCAATACTACTGTCCCGCAGTTTAACAAGCAACAAAATGCCACACCACTACAGTATTCTGAGGTACAGTATGGAGAATAAAGGGGTTTTCTTTTTTTTTTTCTTAAATGTTAGTATCTACAAGCTTACAAATCACTGATATTTTTGAAGTTTTATCAAGACACAGGGCCTTGAGTCATATATGTAGAGTAGTTCCAAATATTTTTTCCTACTCTCTAATAATATCTTAGTTACAACTTCAAGCAATGCAACCCATTACTATAGATCTCCCTGAAACATGATAGAGTTGTCATTTAAATACAACTTATTATGTATTTCATAACGTTTGAAGCATAAATACATATAGACTCAAAAATCTGTCAGGGTCAATGCATGCAAATCATTTTGCTGTTACAGAGCCCATGTAAACAGATTTGTTTCAATCTAAATCAAACAGTGCAAAAATACTCTTGGTAATGTAATTTCCAAGTCAGAGTTCTATGTTTATTTGTTTTTATTAACAGTTAAAAATTATATAGCTTGCAAGCTGTCTGATGATGCAAAGTACAAACTTCTTTCCTGAGGAAAACTGAGAAATATTAAAACATATAAAAAACCCCCTATGACTATGGATGTATTTTCCATAACATCATTTCTCAGAGTTAGAACAAGTTCTGCAACTCTGTGTGTTTGCTAGATACTTCAGCAATTATCTAACTCATAAAGGACAATGCTTGCTATCCTACAGAAAACAAGGGAACCGTTTCATCTTGTGGAACAAGCAAAGGAGACAGAGGATGAGGACAATAAAACACAGAGGTTCAGCATGAAGACATAACTACAATAAGCCAAATTACAAATCCATTTGGTATTTTCATTCCTTTATCATTCAACCTCACAATTAATAACGAAGATGATGGCATTCAGAGCAATCAGACGATGCAGAGGCTTCAGGGAAGCTAGGGCAAGGCCTTTTCCATTTGAAGTCACTGTTTCTAATACGTAAAAAAAGCATTTTGCTCTTTGAATAAGGGAAAAGAAAGGTGAGGGTTTATAGGAACTGTCATCTTCAATACTTACAACAAATAATACTTCTTTTTCACGCATAATCTCTGTTTATTTTTAATGTGAATCTACTGTTTTTATGAAGGTTTAAATCGGTTATAGTCAGTAATCACCAAAAATTCCATTTGAACTCAGTCAGGATCATTCAATTTCCTTTTCCACAGCATGATGAATCCAGCCGTGCTAGGGTAAGATCTAATATGAACTAGATGATACATTAATTTATTGATATCATAGGCTGTACTGATAATGAAAGTCTCTAGCTTAGATGTTCTAACATTTAGATCTGCCACTTGAATGCCATCAGTCATTATAGTGATCGATGAAATTGTTTTATGAAGTTAAAACTCTATAATTGAAGAATGCAATTTAATTTATCTCAGATGAAGTACATGATCGGACTAACATCTTTCTTAAAGTAGAAGAAGTATCACAGAACATACGAGGCCAAGAAACTGTTGAGGATACAAATGACAAAGCAATTTTCTTTTTTCGTCTACTTTTCCATGGGATGTTTTTTTCACATTTGTTAAATTTGTAAGGATCACTTGATAGTCTTACCTTGCTGGCTATGAGGTAAAGAAGCTCCCCAAGTGCTGGTAAAAGGCACTGTTTCAATTTGCTATTTCTGAAGTTCTCTCTTATGAGTTCTGTTAAAAGTATAATTGCCTAAAAGGAAATAAATCATAGAACAACCTCTATAATCTTTTCTCAAGCAAATTGTGCAGTTAAAGGTAACAAGCTTTATCTGAAATGCCATCTTAATGATACACTCTTCACTTATGCTGAAGAGCCATCTGAAAGCATTTAGTAAGCATGGAATGACAAGAAAAAGTTATAATTCCAAAAAAGATTATATATGCAACGTGGAGAAAAATGCAATAATTAAATAGCTAAGGTCACAAACTTTCAGCTATCCCATCTTCCCCTTCCCTCAGGACATTGGAAACAGACCTGCCAAGAAAAAAAAGCCTACTTGCTGTTCTTATGTTTCTGTTAAAAGACCTAAAAGTTCTCCTCACCATCAGGTTACAAAAAGAACAAAAGCTAAAAATAAACAATGCTGTCTCTTGTGTAGATATTAAATCTACAGAAGATAGGAAACGCCTCAAGTTTTGACTCCTGATCTCTGAGTTTACTGGCGACTCACTGCGTAAGAACTGGATGTATCATTTTAGCTTTCTGTACCTCAAGAGTTTCTGTTTGCAAAACGCATGCATATATATAGTGTGTGTGTGTATACAGCATTTATGTGTATATATACATAGTGTATTTATATTGAGAGGGTGGAGAGAAGTTGAAAATTCCAATTCATCTTGTGCAGGTAACCTAGTAAGAAATCACTTTCCCATGCACATATGGAACAGATCTCAATCTAGCGCTGAGTGCAAGAAAGCAAGGATCATTGAGCTAACATACATTGAAATGAACAGCATGCTGCCTGCTGTCTGGGATGTGCTCCCCAAAATCCAAATGCACTCCAATATGTACCAAGCATAGCACAGCCACTTCAGTATCTACTCCCAAAGGGGAGAGCAAAACAATTGCTAGCGCTTCCTCTGAAAGGGACTTAATGGGATGTTCCTTTGAAGAGATATGTAGTAAATGAAGGAGCACAAAGACACACGTTCTTTACCTCATGCAGCACAGGAAAAAAATAATTAAAAAGCAAAATAAGTAATAACGACCAACACCAAACAAATCACAACAGCAATACTGCGGTTTTCTCACAATCATGATAAGCGTTTGGCTAAAGGCAAAGGTTCTCTGAAACAGTCCAGGCTCTTTACTCTTAAAACATCTTCTCTTCTCCTGCCACTTTAAAAGGCCTAGCAAAAATCCAGACACTAAGTAGGAAACAGTTAAATAGAAAAGTGTTACTCTGAGGTTATTCTCAGAAAGCTAAAGAAAACTGTGATTTTGAATATAAATCTTATTCTGTACGAGCAATGTATATAAATGCCAAAACACAAACATTGGCTGCTGATGACTGCAAAGCACACAGTATATTTGTCACTGAGGTGTATGCTAGGCAGGAGGCAACAATTCCGTTATTTTCTAGGAGAAGACCAGAATAATAATTTCAAAAAAAACCCGAGTAGATAAATTCATTACCAACCCTGAATTGCATTTCAGAATATCAAAATATCCTGGTATTGTCCTGAAATAAGAAATTTCCTCAATGCTTATCAGCATCTTATAAGTCACTTCAAATTTATTGCATGATGATCTTCCAAAGATCTTAATGGAAAACTACTCATAGGTATTGCTGGATTCTGAACTGCTGCCATTACAAGGTGTACATTTTTTACAATGACAAATTCACAGATGCAGGAAATCAGTTGTTCAGTAAACAAATATTCTTCTCTTCCAGATCCTTTGATAATAACAAATGCAATTTATGTTTTTGCAAGTCATAATATATTTGCAGGTAAAGGCTAGATTGCAGTCTCCAACCTTACTGTGATTTGCATCTCTATAGAAAGAGGCAAGATATTGACACAGAGGTCCAAAAAGCTCAAAGAAAATCATCTGTGAACGTTTGTCTCATTTTTAGCAGACTTTGTAAGAAAATATGCTGTGAAAAACCCACTACATTCATGTAAGTGTATGTGGCACTGAAAGGTGAATCAAGTAGGAAAAAGAAAAGAAAAAAAAAATCGAGTTTGCAGAGTTTAACAATCATCCCAGGAAACAATTTCCAGTCTTAAAAGTTATAAAATACACGTAAATTTTTAACAGTTTACAGATATATTTGGCAGCACTATTTCTTCTTCAGATCACTAAAGAGTTTTTATCCTCAACTTTCCTTGATTTTCCTTCACCTTCTGACCTTAATAGCTTCATAACTCCAACCTTTGTACAGAAAAATCAAACAAAAACTGGAAATGTAGTCTTCAAATCGAAGCAAAGAGATCTACTAAACAAACTTTGACCTTCTGCCCTTTTTATGTAATGCTATGTTCATTAACTGTTTTAACTATTCACAGAACATTTCTTCAGATATTATTAAGGAACAGTCTGCCATTGCAGAGAGAATTTTGCTTTCATATTTAAGAGAAGAAATAAAATTATCAGTAGGTTTTAAAGCTTGAGAAAGCAGTCATCAAGCTGGTTCAAGTGCAGCTCTGCACTAAATGATGAATGCATAATGATACCACTTTCTCCTTTACTAGATTTGCTTTCTATAGCTATAGAATATTACCCTTGCTTTTGTGATGAAATATATATTTTAAGAACTACTTTCACTGTGGAATCAATGCCACTAATAGTACCTCAGCACTGTGGCAGTAACAGACATTATCCGTGTTCAGTTAGCATCTCTCAACTTTGCCTGTTTAGACTGAGAGTGAACACACAAAATTGATGAGCCATGCAATAGCATGAGCTGCAGACAACAGCTCCAGCAGACTAGCTGGGACATTAAATCATCATGATATCTAAGCTAAGATTGCTTGTTTGTTTGCAGGCAGGACTTGATGAAGAAAATACAAATCAAATTGTACATCTGCTAGAGAGAACTAGGCTGCTCAAAATTCGCAGTTTTAATGATACATCTCAACAAGTAGAAAACTCTGATTTAATATCAACCCTCATCTTGCTTTGCATCTGTAATATTTACTTTGCCAAAGCATGGTTAATAAATTGGTAAATTTTCATGACATACTATGTAATTACATGTACCTATGCAGTTCTAAAAGTATCAGAATCTTATATTCTATTAAACAATATTGTGAAATAAACTTTGTATTAAGTAAATGATTCCTTTACTCAGTACTAAGATCGGATTGCCTGCCTTACTACTTAATTGAAGTTTTTAAAAAAATCATTAAAATTAAACATACTGGGTAGATTATCCATCTTCTTTGGTTTTTTGGTTGTTCATTAAAATTAAGAATTTAGGATTTAAAATTAATGAAAATTAAATCACAGAACAATACTTTATACTGGCAAACAAAAATTATTGTTTCTCACTCTCTCTCAAGATTTTAGGACTAGTAAATCAAGTTATTATCTTTATTCAGAAGTGATAAGAAGAGGAAGTTGTTCTGATATTCCAGTTCCTATTCTTTTCTCATTTGAATGAAAAAATGGTAAAACTGAGTTAACAAAATGTAAACTAAGAAATTATTTCCTTTCCTGTGCACTAACAAAAACTGCCAAAAAGCAGTTTGTTTTAAAAAAGCTGGTTTACTGAACAAGAGAGAAGATCTATCTCAAGATATGTAAGCCATAAGATCAGTGACTGACTTACAATGAAATTGTTAAGTCTTTGTTAAAGAGAAAGAGTATGAGTTGCATGAATTTTTATACTGATTATTTTAATATATTATGATAGATTTTACCATTAAAGGTTAATTTTAGTAACTGTAAATAGATTCATAACAAGAAAAGCACAATTAAACTACTAGAATCCAAAGACTAATAGATCTGTACGGAGGCACTACTGCAGAAGGCACTGAAGATTAAATACTTACTGCACGTTACAGAGTATATTCCCTATTCTTTAAATGTTTATGGGCTCTCAAACACAAGTCTGTATTTGCCATAATCAGATAACTTTCTCTTTTTCCCTAGAGAGTGTACAGTCTAACGCTTGCCCTATGACTTCCCTGCCTTCACTGAACACATTCAAAATATATTCAAACATTGTATTCAAATACACAAGTGCAGGAAATGAGCGCTCACAGGATATGTTACACACCGAAGAGGCAGAGCACCTGTGCCATGAACCAAATTTAAGATCATGATCTTCCTGTTTCATAGCTTCAGTTGCAGATGACACATGAAGTTGTGCTTCATCATGTGTATTGTCAACATATATATACACATATTTTTATAAAATATATCCATAAATACTTGACAACATTAAATGTATAACTTTAAGAACATCCTTTATGTGCCCTAAAAGGAGGAAGGTAAGCTGTCTCCTGCACTGTCACGTGCACAGATTACTTCTAGACAAAAGTGATTTGCACAAGATTTAAAAAATTCTTGCACAAGAAAAAAAAAACTATTTGAAAAAAAACTGCCCAAAAACTTTGATTCAATGTTAAAGGGTGGCATAAATTTCAGGCAAAGAAAGTGCATTATCTGGAAAAATGCACAACAGAAAAATAAATTTTATCTTAATTACATATTCTGACAAAGCCTCTGTCTTACCTATAGTACATTCTTTTCTTTTCAATCTGTCCACAATTTCTCTTTCAGAGAAGTAAACAGTAATGAACTAAAAGTCCTACAGTGTCCTGTAAAAGCATCTTAAATTTAAGAAATTACTTGCACCTTTTACACTAGCTATCAAACTGAATGGATACAGTACAGAAGAGAAGAAAGAAGGTAGATTCATGTCTGGATAGACAGTCATTAACTTCACTTACAACAACAGTGTGTGGAGTTGATATACTACCTGTAGCAGATTCTCAGCCCATTTCAAGCTATCTCTAGAAGTTTCTTTGCAGTTTTAGAAACCCAGAAGTGAAAATCAGAGCACGTTCAAAATTTTTTTTAAATACCTTAGGATTTAAAGTGGCAACGTATAGATTTACAATATTACTTCATCTTTGATCTATTATTATGACTGTCAGCAAGTATTAGTGGAAATTAAAACACATTCGTAATTCTTGCAAACCCTTACAGCGATAAAAACTGTCTATGCTCCAAGTATAATGGAAATTACTTTTCAGTACCTTTTCTTGTGAGTACATACACATCATGAAACATGGGCAAGAGACGCCAAAGCAGTATCACTTTTCATGGAGAAAAGCACTCTCATTAGGCTAGGAAGGTACTCCGTGGTTATATTGCCACAAACCAGAAAGGAAATTACAGTAATATTTATACCGTGCAGCCATCTTTAAAATGGTGCATAGAAAAAAGATGACGAGCCTTCTCTCAACATCTCGAGCATGGTGCCTACCTCCCCTTTCAGTAGAGTATGTATAGGAAAACATGAGAAGGGATAACTACTTGATCAAGAGTTGGATTCACATGTACCAGTCATCCACTGCACCTCAGTGAAAGCTAATTCAATATCCTGAAATAAATAACCAGCTTGACTGAGGAGTGGGGTGGCAAGATAGAAACATACTCTTCTATGGGGTGGAGATACAACAAGAAAGGGCCTGAGCCAGTGAAATATGCAGGTTTTGTGTTCAGTACAATAAACTGGAATGAGGACTAAAGGGAAGCCTGACCATCTGAATATGGACACGCTATCAATGCTGTCCAGAATGCAGAAAAAAAAGATAAGCAAATATACAACATATTACACAACTTATGTGGAAATATAACTCCTCTTGAACTTCTCTAAGGAACAGTATAAGATGGATGTGTGACGTTCTTCCAGGCGGAATTCAATGCAAAATTTATTCATCATTAAAACATCTTTTCAACTTTTATGTAACTGAAGAGGTTTTAGCAGACAAGTAAAGCAGACAACCACACGTCATAATCTCAAATACAGCCTCCATCAAATCGCTTTGAAAACAACTCAAGATTCCAGAAGGATGTAGGAATAAACTTACAAATCCGTTCTATTTACTAACACATCAAAACTACATCTAAAAGAACCACTCTTCATAGAAAAAGACTCAGCAGGAGCATCCAAAAAAGATGGTTTTTTTCTTTTTATTTCCCCTGTCCTTCTCTTCGTCCCCACTCCCCAAATTTAACTATCATCATTACATGCAATTTTGTACCATTCCTCCTTTGCCTTTTCTGAATATCATGTTTCTGAATTTTTGCTCTTTCATAATTCTATGTGAAGTTACTCTAAGTCGTTATCTCCTGCTCCTGGCAATAGGCCTGTTACTCACTTGATTTAGAAGCCATGCTGATGACACTCTTGAATACCAACATCCATGAATAAAATTTCGACATACTGTATTTTCGATTAGTAATTCTACATAGAATCTATTACATTTTTTTAAAATTCTATAGACTCTGAGGATAAATTTCTTTGAAATTAGTTTCATTTATTGATGATTGCAAAGTCCATTCTGCTCAGTCAAGATGCAAAACAGACCAAACAATATGTGGCTAGAAACATCCTGAAACATCCTCTACAGAATTCTTTTTAAATGTGTTTAAGACTAAAATAACTTTTTTTTTTCTTCAGAAGATAACTGAAAGTACAGGTATTCAGATGAAAAACTAGGACTACAGCTAATATACAACTGATCTGGCCTAACATTGAGCCTGATTTGAGTGTATTCTTAATACTGTAATCATAAGACAGCAGGAAATTAGGCTTTTTCAGCTACCACCAGTGCACAATTTCTATTACAAGAACATGTTGTAGTCTAATTGTGCCAATCAAGAAAGTATGTGCTTTAGAGGAAAAGGCTGGATTTTTTTCTTGTTACTAGCTTATGATTTGATTAATTTACAAGTGCAAGACAAAATGAGATGGAAGAAGGGCTTTCTTTTAGGTTCATTCTTCAATGTATGCATTAAATTGCAAGACCTCGAAAATACAATGAGCAAATTGCACAACAATTCACATAGACCCAAAGTTGGTTGACTCAAAAGAAATCAAAAGGATCAAAAATATATTAAAGCCAAATTCTTAGCTATCTCAAGCTTTAATGAAAAAAAAAATAACAGCAACACAACACAGAATTACAATACTACATTATGTGACTTGGCAAACTTCAGGCAAATAGCACCAAAATTATGCCAGAAAATATTTTAAGCCATACATAGATATGTGTTTTCCAAAATTAATAGCAAGACTCATGTGTTTCATGTCAAGAAGGTTATGCATGAAATTTTTTTGAGTGTGGTATCCTCTGCAAATATTTCACTTCTTTCACACAAAAAAATAATGGCTCCTCCTAGGTAATTTTAACTATAGAAAAAATATTCCACTTGACTCATCTAGACTTTCACGCCTCAAGTGTATCTCCACTGTATATGACATATCTATTTACCTATGAAGCAACAGTTCCACAGTAAACCAGGAAAAAAATGGAATAGGGGGAAATCATACACTATAAACATTGCAAACACATTCATCTTAGATGTAAAAAGTCTGATGGACCTATCCTTTTTAATTCTTTGCCCTGTCCTGTACCTACTTTAATATATTAAAAATGTTGTAATTAGCTACAAATGCTATTCGAAACTAAAGAGGAACCTTTTGTCAATCTAAGAAACAAAACAGTTTTTTAAACTGTTCATTTTGAAATTTACCTTCATTTTAATATTCTATTCTACTGAAACTGCCTACAGTATGCCACTGAAAGTAACAACAAAAATTGGTGTTACAACCAAAGCCCAAATCCTATCCATGGTGCCAAGAAAATTAATGAAAGAACACATCTAATTTCAATCTACAACATACGACAAATTTGTCTCTCCACCCCATAATGTACAACCATACAAAATTGCATACTTTCACTTTGATGTGAAGTTCTCATAAAAACTAGGGACAAAATATGTGGTGTCAATCCCAAAGGGTGCAGCATAAAAAGAGAACCATTTAGATAATTGTTTTAGCCTATTTTTCTAACAAAAAAAGTCTATGCATTGCCTCCTTCCTGTAATAATTTGAAACCTCTTAATCCTCCTAAACCAAGGATTTTCTGTTTAAACTTTGTGATAGCTAACAAAGGAAGATACCAATATGCTAAATGATAGCCTTCATGTAATTAAGTTTAAAAGTCAGCCAGCTGCAAGGCAATTCATGAGAAATCAGGCTCCATTAGCTGATACAGCTGCTCGTTAGCTGTAGAAATAAGGACAGTTCAAGTATCCCTACTGCACTTTCTACATATGGATTAAGCTGCCTAATTTTAAATACAGAGAGTGAACTCCAGGCAGTAAGTGCTCTTGGGGCTTCAGAATTTTTAGAATTTTTTCCTCTCTATGAAACAATTCTCAGTGCTCTCAAGAGTACAGGCTTTACCAAGAAAGCTAAGGGTATATTCCCAAAGGCAACTGGTGATGTGGCTGACAGTTTATTTGTTAACATCACATTAATTTAGTACAGCTGACAGACTGAATCTTTTCATTTTCAGTGCTGCAAGATAGCTACCCTTATATTTTCTGTGAAAATAATAGCAAGGTGCCTTAAAATTCCTGTATGGGATTTCATTTTACTTGTCTTTATTTTTTTATGCTTTAATTTAAGGAAAAAAATAAAAACGTATAATCAATTCATCTCGCTGTGTATGTTTATGAATTAAGCCAAGAGGCTCTAAGAAATGATTGAATATTTTCAGTTTACATTCCTAAATACAACCAAAGAAGGCAACATTATTCCATGCATAAATAGAACAGGACACAAGTATATTCTAAAGCCTCAAGAAAAGCGATGTTGGAGGAAGGACAAACTGAAACGACTTCAGCAAAAGTCCACATAGCACAACAGTGAGAAAAACTAAGCTTCCCATTGCCCAGTACACACGTAATAAAATTAGCTGTCAGAAACATGGTACACCTCACCTAATCATTTTCCTGTGGAAGTAAGTTAAACTGAAACTGCTTATCACCCTAGGACCAAGAGAGAAAGGTAAATCCTATTCAAGAATCTTCCAGCTGCCTTCCAAATCAAAGAAATTTCCAGGTTTTATTCTTCGCAGCCCTAGGAAAGGACGGTTTACACAAAATAATCCATGAATCCATTACTTCTCCTGTTACGCTCTTGCTTAAGAACAATATCTGTTCCTAAGCAAACATGAAATCAGTAGATTTAGAGATAGAAAAGTTAAAGCATACGTAATTATTTATAAATTTCTATGCAACTGAATTGAAGGAAAATCATAACTCAATGTTGACACTATAAACATTATTAGTCTAACATCTATAATTGTCTTAGTTCTTTCACAATAAGCTCTGTTTCTTAGTAGATTTTGCACTGTAGAAATTTCTTTGCATATTTCCCATTCTGAAATGGAAACTAAGAAATAATGTATTTCTGGGTTTTGGAGCAAATTTAGTCCTCATCAGACATAATTCCCATTAACACTAAAAAAAGTATTAGTTCTACAGTTGTCATGCATGTAAAAATTGCTTCAATGGGAGTCACTCATCTATAAAAGCTACATAGAAATAATCCAGGAATAAACATCTTAAATCAGAGCAACTTATTTGACTACTACAAAATTTAAGTAAAAGAAGTATAACTTCTATGTGTTTGAAGCTTAAGCTTCCAATACTAGCTGTAGTGTTAAGGAAGTCCTTACTTAATAGCATTTCTGTGAGATAACTGTTTCTTTAGCTGGCGCAATATGCAAATAGCTAACTTTAAGAAAGCAAATGACTCTTCAATGTTAAAAAAATAAAAAGCTTAAAGCAGAACAACTGAAACCAGAAACATTTACCACTTTAAAAAATAAATATGGTAGGAAGGACCACGAGGCCAGAAAACAAGGTCATACTATGCTTAAAACTTTCACAGTTTGCATTGCAAAAATATTACAGCAGAGAAGGGTAAAGATATCAAATGGTTAGAATCATCAAAAATCTGTGTTTACAGGAAAGAATATGTGTTAAAAATAGTCCTACAAGCTGTCTGGTGAGAAATGAAACGCTTCGAAACAATTACAGACTCCTTTTAAAGTGTTCTCTGACGTAATATGTGTTAGTCTGTACATAAGAAACTTTAATATGGCAAACTTACACCCAAATTGCTCATCAGTTTCACAGTATGTCTACAGATGAATGAAGGTAACTTTTTTTAATATTTCACATCAAAAGGAAGCTGATTTTAGTGTTCTACTTTAAAATTAGTTTACTTTTACAATAATAAATATAAAAAGTTACACAGCAATATTAAAGGTAGATGAGTACCACCAGCTACAAACAAGTACATTCAATGAACATAAAAAAGAACATGATGTAAGTCATGAGTGTATCAGTTACAAAACAACTGTGACAGAAAACTGAAGTTCTGTATATCTTCATCCTAAAAAAGTGTTTTTCAATTATTTAAAATCAAAATATATGGAAAGAAATCATGATTTCACAAGACAAATATTTGTCCATAAAAACACAAGATGCTAAGCATCTGCCAACTGGGTAAAGACTGATTTTTGTCTTTTTGTGTGATCAGCTCCAGGTACTTTTTAAAAAAATCATCTAGAAAACACAAAGTGAGCTTGGATGACTTTGTTAAAATTATCTCCTAACTCCAAACAATTAGGTACTGACATAAAATCTGAAGCATAAACTTTTAGAGGCTTTCAGAAATGTTTTGCTGACACTTGCAATTGTAAGCCTGATACTCCCATTACCCTATCAACAATTAAATCTTCTCTGAAATTTGCCAGATTTCAAACTTTCACATTCTCCCGTGGAATGACACTTCTTTGTCTGATTATGAATCCTATCATTGGATCTTAATTTGCAACTTTTCAGCTCCATTACATGGCTTTATTCTTGTCTGCAATATAGGAAAAACAATCCAATTTCCTGATGGTATTAGAAGATCAGTCTCATTTTTTTCTAATCAATGCAGTATACTTCTGAAAAATATTTAACTGGAAATAGTAAACTGCAAGTGAATCCATAGGTATAAATATTGATTTTTATGTTTTTTTTTCTAATAGAACCTACATACTAGAAGATACGAGCAGAATAAAGTCACATCTTCGTCTAGTCTGTGAAACAGTTTAATTGCATTTTATTTTTACATTTTAGTGACCTCTGGTGGTTACATTCAAACACTTTGCTGTTCATGGATTACCTGAGCATATAGTACATGAAAATTTACTTTAGCCTGTAAAATAAGGATGAAGCTTCTTTTCTTTCTTGAAGTTTTTCTGCTTCTTCAGGACTTAATGTTACTACTATTTAAGAAATTGTTTATACAACAACAACAACAAAGTTAATGGTGCAGCTTCATCTGCAGAGACAGAGGAACTATTCTTACATAAATGTTTAACTGTGTAAAAGGCAGTAGGGAGTAAAAATTAAGAGCCACGTTTTAACATGTAAGAGCCAGCAGTGGTGTCCTGCAGAAGTCTCAGTTAGGTCCTATGCTTCTATAAAAGTACAAAAGAAACCACAAAAAAATGGATGAGTGCATAATGAGGTAACAAAAGAACTGCAAAGGGACTGTGACTGAGAGATAAAAAGTGGAAAGAAAATTTAGTGTACACAGCATGGTACACATATGGGGCAAAAATAACTCCAGAATCACATCTTCAAGAATTCTGAATTGTCTTTTCACACCTAGGAATAAAATTGCAGGCTGTAGGAGGCAGTTCTACAATAAGATCACCTCTGTCTATGGCGTCAAAAAGCAAATATTAGAAATTAATTGGAATAGAAGAGGAAACAAAATACAGAACCAATTGCCAACAGATAGATCACTCACATAGCTTAAGTCTGTAAGACCTGGAATGCTGAGAGTCATTTTAGATTTTAGTTTTTCTGACTAGCTACAACTTGGTTTTGACATTTCCTGAATCACAGCAGCCATCAAGAAACTTTAGCTGAAGCATCAGCTGGCTCATAGATGAGGATAAACTACAGCATCATATTTTAATACGTTATATGATCCTGGTTTAAAGGCTTGAGTTTTGTTGGTTTGTTGGTTTTTCTTGAAGTGTCACACAACAGCCAAGAGCTGACAGTTCACAACAATGTTCAACAAATTCACACATTCATCTAGTTTCTTTTGGAGGGAGTAGAGGGTAACATGACTTTCTAGATCAGAAATTCCTAATGACCCCATTTGGTAACTTTATAAACCAACAAAAACCCCTAAGTGGTAACAAAAATGTTTTGAGTTCAGTTTCCACTACAGAATTGAATTATTATGCAGTATAGCAAGATAACCATAATCATTCTTAATATTCATTAAAAAGAAACCAGAGGGACCTAGAATAACCAAAAAAATTTCTTAGCTGCATTGACAAGAAAAGCCAGCTATTAACCAATAACTACATGTTTCTATACACCAGATCTGCACAATATTTCCTATGTGTGTCTAGCAGTTGTTTCTCAGAAACACTGATTACATTCAAATCCTGACTTCACCATATGAAGTAGAAATAATGTTACATTCACACTTGAAACCAGATATTAAATAGCAGATTCTGTCAAGTTTACACAACCTGTCCACATCACATGCAAAAAAGGCCTGTAAGATCACTTGTCTAATCAGTCCTGTTTAAGTCAACCACTGAGCATGCAAGATGAAAAGGATTAAAAATATTTTTCTTCCCAAAGAAAATGACTTGCCCTTCCTTACATTCGTTCTTCAAGAACTGTCAGGAATCTCAAATTAGTCCTATCTCAATTAGTCTTTGGAAAAAAAAAAGATATTTCTAAGAATCAGTTGTACTATTTTTATATTAATTATGATAGTTCTATTTCAGGATAACCAAATACATCAACACTCTTTTCTTGTTACGCACACACGTGCAAGCAGTGTAACAGTAACTACTTAATTTTCTGAAAAGGAGAGAAAAAAAATAGAGTTTTATCATTGCTGGGTAGTTATGCCACAGGTTAGTTGGTTAATAAAGATCAGAACCACAACTACATAAAATAAACTCAGAAGTTCATGTATTTATTAATTGAATTAATTATATTCCCATTTAAATGTATGGGCTCAAAGAAAAAAAGAACTGTGAAAGTTTCTAACATAAATAGTAAAAGCATTAACAAAACTCCCCTTCCCTCCTCCCCCCGAAAAAAGAAATGGAAAGTTACCTCAGAAACAGGTACATTTTCTCCAAGTTCAGATGTATGTAATGCCAGTAAACCAATCACCCGAGCAACTTTGGCACGTCTGTATATCAAACAAATTTTTTGTAGGTGCAGAAAAACTATTTCAAAAATATCACATAATTATGTCTTGCATAAGTTTTACACAGATTTCTAGTAGTAGGAAATATTTCAAGTGCGATTTACAGCTCAGATTTTCTTCTTATTTCTATTTTCTTTGTATCATCAAATTATTTCAGTATTTCAGATCAATTCAGCAATAAATGCATAAAGACCATTGGCACTAAAGAATGAAGATTCTTTAGCTTGTTTTAGTAATTAGCCAAGCTCATGTTCCATTTTCTTATGGCACAGAAAACTCCTGTAGATAATTTCAAACTTTCCAGTGTAGCCAATAAAACAGAAATTAAATCTATATCAGCAAATCAGTTTTAAATTTTTCACTGAAAAAAATGCAATAAAATCAACATTTATGAAACAAACAGCAGAGGGCACTATGATATTGAAATATTTCTGACAGACATTTAAAAACAAAGCTAGAACATTTATTTCACAGCTATTATGGTATATGTTTGGTTTATTAAGTGACTTTAAGTAACACTATATAAGTATACTAAATTATATTACTTCTAGATAGAATTTTAGAGATTTTCTACAATCTTTGGTCCTGTGAAATGGCAATATATTATTTCAATGCTGAAAAAATTCAATGTTATATGCCCCAATAATACTGTTGGCCAAGTATCAGAGTAGTCCAAGAGGTTAACACACTCCTCAAATATCTGTTAAAGAATATTTTTAAAATTCAGTGATAATTCTTTATTTTAACAAATTAATTTAAAATAACTGCTACTTACATATCCCAGTTGGCGGCTGCACGCAGTTGCTGTATCAATACAGGAAACTATAGTTTAAAGAAAATAAATAAACACTGGTGATTTTCAATTATCTGTCTCAATGATAAAAGAAAAAATCAATATATCAGTATTTCATAAAAATGTGTTAGGCTAACATTTGCAAAAAGTATTATATTAGACAAAATACTGTAGATTTCATCCAAAGGTTGATTAAAAAAAATGGTTCTTCAAAGGTGAAACCACCACTGAAGTATACACTAAAGCAGACTCTTCAGAGAGCATGCTCACTCTTGAAGCAGTGCTTAATTGAAGTTTTTACTGTACGTTCTTCAGAAAGTTTTTCTTGCTATGCTTTTCAGACATACAGCCAAATAAAACTTATTTAACAATTCAAACATGAATGTTCAAATATGAACCTTTTCAGTCTTCTCTGTCTCTTAACAATTTACAAAGACTTTTTGTCCTATGTCATTTCACACTCTCCATCAAGGTTGTTTTTTATGCCAACTGGTTTACTAAAGCAGCAAATCTATACATAAATGTATATGAAATCTAAGAGAAAGAATTAGTTTCCCTCAACTAGTTTTAAAAACCTGATGTGGAATTCAGAACTTTTTTTCATTATTTTGTACTTAATTTGTCATATTATTTTATCCAGTACACAATGATTTATTCAGATATAACTAAAAGCAGCTGATTTTGCTACAATGGCAAGTATGCAAATCATGTTGATCCCTTCAAAGCTTTATTATTTACCAGCTGAGAGTTAATTAGCCTGCTTGCAACTTCCTTGTGGACAGCCACAGTACACAGATAATACAGTAAATTCAATTTTGAACGTGCTGCTCCTGTATTCTTCTCGGTGGAATCAAGCAGTGAACATATTCGTTGCAAGAAATCGTTCCAGTCCATGACCTTCATAGATGATAACTTGTCAGCTAACCATAAGAAGCAAACAAGTTGTTAAAGGCAATGGATTTTTGACGTTGCTTTAACACACTAGAAAGTAACATTAACATGAATAAATAAGTCCCAAAGTTTAAATCTAATTATAATTTTAGTACTTAAAATATTAAGCAAACATATTATAATTAATGCCTGAAGATTACAGAAATCAAAAAAGAATTGAGAAAAGAAATAAAGCATA
The DNA here is from genome assembly GCA_033556795.1 of Tapera naevia. NCBI lineage: Eukaryota > Metazoa > Chordata > Aves > Cuculiformes > Neomorphidae > Tapera > Tapera naevia. The sequence continues at coordinate 11,247,155 of JAUMJJ010000033.1, read as the reverse complement.
AAAAGGTAGCAGTAAAAGCCTGAAAACATTTTTGAAAACACAACCCTGCTAAGTGCTTGGACTTCACTTAAGAAAACATTTATTGCCTTTAGGAAAGGTAGCAGTTGTTGTTCTTAATCATTACTAATTTTTAATAAGAAAGTGCAGTTTCATCAGAGTAAATTTGAGGCAAAACCTAATGAAAGCCAGCAAAATATCCTCAGAGTCAATGAACTGAAAATGTGTAGAGTTATTCATAGAGGTAGGTATCCACCTAGTTAATCAACAGAATCACAACACAGATGACTTCAGAAGGAACGCAAAGAAGTCAAGCCACTAAGACAATTAATCTAAATTATGTGGTTCAATTCACTGACCTATTCAACTCTCTAGTCTACGTGTACACAAAATTTTCAAAGACTTCCTTATCAGTCTCAATGGATATCTTCCCTCTAGCAGCCATAGACTCCCTCAGTTTTGGTTAACAACTTATCTGCCATCCTGATATGCTCCAGTACACAATACTGAGAGCATGTCTTCTGTCTTTTACTCCAATTTTACACATTATAACAACACCTACTAATTACAACAATTATAATTTACATTAGTAAAGGTGAAAAGAGTATGGGATTTCAGGTATTTATCTTAATTTTTCCATACTATATTTATAATTATTGACAAATAGAATCAAATTCAGTATCTTCAAAAATAGTGCAAAGTTGTCCAGAAAAAAAGCTACAACTCTGGAATTGTAACAACTGCAAAAACCACTGACCCATATTACAAAAATACAGAGAGCAATAGTTAAATATATCAGAACACCAGTCTGATAAGTCAGTTACTTAAATGCAATATGAAGTAAAATACCACCGTCTTAGGCACTTGAATCTGATCATTTTTGCTTAGGATGTTACTAAAATTAAAGATATTTTCTGTTACTATGATGTTGACTGGGAGACTGGGGGATATTATGTTCTTTCCAACTGTAAAAGTTCTTGAACAAATTCTCTCTCCAAAATACATACTTTATAAAAAGAAAAGAGGAACTTTTATGTCTAGGAAGAGGTGATACATGAATTCTAAACGGTCTACGTATCTGGCTAACATCTCTCTTCAGGCACAATAAAAAGCAGTAATACTTCCCTAAACAGAAGAGAGGAAATTTTCCAGGGGAAGAAATGTTAACTTATGACAATGAGCAGCCTTTTGTTCTCAGAACTAACAGCAGCCTTTCTTGACATTAAAAAAAAACAACAGAAAACCAAATCCCAGACAACTCCACACTATCTTTTGGGACACAATTCCCACAACATTTTGTAATTAAAGATGGGACTGGCAAGGCTGCCTAGTATTTCAGCAGATCAACACTGCACGTTTTAAGATCCTGTTTTCATTTGCTTCTTTGCCTTTGTCAAATTTTAATCTAGTCGGTTGAATATTTCAGTTAAAATATCTCTGTTGTTTACAAAAAATAACACAAGGAAAAAATATGCTGTTTGTCTCACACTAAAAGTGTTGACTGTTTTATTTTAACAGCTTTTGAGCAGGGGCTTGTAACAGAGGAAGGAAGAAGAGCAAGGAAGGGCATGTATTTGTTAATACCTGAAAAGTTTACTCAAAACTGGTCTAGCTAAAAACACTGCAGATGTAACTTCAGTGTCGAAAGTTACAATTTCTCTAACTGTGACACTTTGCCATCAACAAAGGGAGGGTACAGGTCTTATTTTAGCGAGTCACATGATCATATGCAGAATTCAAGTTTTACCGACTTCAGCAGATCCATACCTGAATATGTTGGCATATGTAAAGTTTTCACATCAAATCTAACTGGCCCTTGCTTCATTATCTGATAAAATAAACAGGCACATTACAATTAGTTTCAGTACATTTCTGGAAATCTCTAAGTAGTTGAATGTGAAAACAGAAAGATGCAAAAATTGTACAGGACAGGCGTACAAATCACTGCTTGTTACTGAGGCATTTTCCCTTGTTTTCTGATATGCACTTCTTGCAAACAGATACTTGAGATTAAACCCCCTGTTTTTAATATAATTAAACTGTTAGTTGTTTTTAATGGGACTACAAAATAAGATTTTTTCAGTTTATGTTCCTCTCTTGATTATATGAGGAAAAATACTTGTATTTGGGTTTCAAAAGCTACAGAAAGGAACTGTGCAACTGAGAACTCGTGAAATGTGCAAGCAATTCATCGCCATACAGTAAATACATGATTTATATACTAGAACATTCTAGAATATAAAAAATCATATTATCACCAAATAATCATTCATAAGGTATTATTTTTTTTCCCCACAACACTTTGTAATTTTCTCACACATTGTAAAATTGGATGACTGATCAGCGACTAAACATTTGAGTGTGATTTTCAGTAACTAAAGCATACAAAAAAGATAACCATATACAGGAATTTAGCCTTTGACAGATGAAGCCTAAGTGTAACTAAGGAGTCATTTTCTAAAAAAAGGTTTCTGCAGCACACAGAGAAATGTTCCTAATATAAGCTGACATTTCAGCTTTTCAAATTCTACCAGCATCTAGTAAATCCCTTTTCAGGAGATTAAAATGCAAGCTCTTCAGCATTACCAGGTGTCAGTTTCATCTTTTAGTCTGAAGATCACCAAGTATGCAATGACTCTGATCACATGTCCCTGGAATTTCGTGGGCTATTTTGCATTAATTCTGAATCTGGCATTGCATGGTAAAGAGATTAATCTCCATGCACACATTAGTATGTACACTGACACCTAATCTCATCTCCTGTACTTGCAGTAAGAAGAGAAGCAGTGAAAGGCTAAGGCTTTGTGTTAAGAGTGCTGAGACAGAACTGAGAATTTACAAGAGATGGCTATCATTACTTTTGAAACTCTCTACTGGTAACAATGTGCCCCAGCCTTCAACACATTAAAACAGTGCTATTGGGTAGCTCCTTAAGCAGTGTAAGATTTCTAATTTTTGAGAGTGTTAGGAATTCCATTAAAACAAGCAAACAAAGACTGTGATACTGAAACAATACAGCAACTAAAGGCTGTAAAACTTTCCTAACAAGCTAGATGCTCACTTCCAATGAAAAAAGTTGCATTCCCTGCATCTGCCACTTACCAAGATACAAAAAAATATTTCCTTTTTTTTTTTTTGCACAGAAACAAAAGGAAGACTAATGGGACTCTTGCTTATGATTCCTTCTACCAATACTACATGTGTGCCCATATCTGTACACTACATTGTCATTGCAATGCAGACCTCTGATTCTTTTTTGGCCTTCCCTTTGCTGTCAAGCAAGCGTCAGCCTATGCTCAAGAGACTCATCACAAATTGTCATCACATTAGAATTCATATGATAAAAATTAGATGGACATTTCTTGGAACTTCAGGTCTTCTTTCCCAGAGAAAATGTGTTCATATTTATTACAAACATTTCACATCTAAAGTTTTGTTATTCTGTAAATATACAACTCCTAATCTAGAAGGTTTCACAGATGGCCTTCCTTTGAGTACACCAAAACACACCCAGTTTTGTGTTCACTTAGGTAATACATATCAAAGCAAGTCATCAGAAAACAAATCTACAAAAGTACTGAACACCGTATTTACTACTTTTTATTCCTTGTAAGACACTATTTAATATTAGTATTCAATCCCAAAATAACTCATTTCTCCAAATTAGCAACACAATAGGATTATAAAAGGCTGCCAAAAAGAATTGCATGAAGACTTGCCAGATGACTGGGTGGAACTGCTTTAAAATGAAAATTATAAAATACAGGAAAGGAGTTTCACCCTGACTTATCTGCAAAAATAGCCTCACCCACAAGTTCCTGAATCTGATACTTTATTTTGCTGTACCTTTGGATTGTCAATGACTGGTGTTATGATAAGATCAGATTCAGTGTAAATGAGCTCTTTCAACGTTGACTCCATATCCTGCTGAGTTGAGCACATATTTTTAGCCTAGAACGAGAACAAAGTTTTTTAGAAAACTTTTGCACAAAAGAAAAGAAAGCTTATGATTATTTCAAAAATATTTCAGTTCAACATTATACCACACCAATTTGCCACACACATATTCTAAATTACTTTTTATTTATGTAGTAACAGATGGGCCACCTAAAAATTATGGTAAAGAAACATGCTGGAAGGAAAAATACTGGGTTCAAAAAACTCGCAACGTAAGTTTAAAATGTAGACTGAGAAGAAAGAAGATAGCATTATCCTTTTTATTCACAGCGGAAAAAAGATCAAGCATCTTGCTTAAATCATACACCTGAAGTTATGCAAATATTTTTTTAAATAACGCTGACACTATAGGAACTGCTTTCCTGTTATAATTATGGAAAGATGGAGGAGAAAGTTGGCTTTGCCACAGACTCCAGGCTAAAATTCTAACTATATACCACCACCCCTTAATATTACTTTTTTTTAAACTCACCTTTTTCAAGTATGACTCTCTTTGAGGAGAATTTTGGGTTGGGGCAGTTGTAGCATCACTTACTTCTACAGCAATGCTAGTTCTAGGAGTGGGACGAGAACTTAAACAAGAAAGGAAAAAAAGGAAAAAAACCCAGAAAGTATAGATTAAGTTTCACTGCCAACTACATTTTTTGTTTTTCTTTTGAAATTTTCATGCCATACTGTAAACTTTCAAAGATGACAAACACAAATGATATTATGCCTGCTCCACAAACTAAACATGAACTTCCTGTCTTTAAATATGTCCTGACAAGATTAGGATTTGTTTGCCAGTTAGAAATAGGAAAGACTCATTTGGTTTTTTTGGGGGGGTTTTTTTATTTGCGTTTTTGCTGTTGTTGTTTTAAATGAAAGTAATTTGATTATTTTCTCACCCATAGTCAGTTTGCCAAACTGGATGCTAAAACATTATTATCTTGATTCCTAATAACAAAAAAACATAAGAAGGGAATTAACTTGACCAAAAAATTGCAATTTATTTCTTGTTATTCTCTTCTGACAGCCAACTCTTCGCTAGGTAATGAGATCTTAGAACTGTCTAATTCTCGTGTATGAACGTAAACTTGGTTTTCTTTTCAGTTTTTCTTTTTAAATTTTTTTTTTGCTAATTAGAAAATTAAGAAAGGAGAGCACAGAACTCTGCAAATTTGCAGTTTTCATAAAGCTGCCAGTGAATTTTTTTTAAATTAATTTTAATTACTTTAAGTCAAAGTGTTTAAAAACAACTTTAGAATTATTAAAATCCACAGGTCAGGAAACTAATTTAATCAACAACTTCAAGTGAATGTGTTTTCTTGATTAGCATTAAGTAATTAATAAACACATTTAGCTGCAAATTGGCTTTATTGATTAGAAAAGGCAACTAAATTGAAAAACAAACACCAAACAAAATTACAGATACTCATAAAAATCAATGATCGATGACTGACATAGTTGTTCTCATTCTTATCCTTATTTTGCCAAAAAGCCATCTTTTATCTGTGTTCAAATGAAACAAATCTAAAAGGCACAACGAGGAGGTGCCAAAATATTCTCTACCAACTAGATAAAACTACATAAAATGTCCCAATTCCTATGATACAAAATATATCAGGATCTGCTTGGCAATTTAAGCAGTCTTATTTTCTAAACCAAAAAAAAAAGTCTGCTTTCTAGCTAGGAGGCTGAACAAATTACTCTAGGTTCCAACATGCTCCAAAACATGTAGATTTACTAAACATACTTTTTTCCAGACCTACTTTGTTTTTATATGTGGTTAACAGACAGAAATATCTTCCCTTTTCCAGTTCTCAGCTGGTTTCTCAGTTTGAAACAAGACAAGTGATCACTGAACTGAGATTGAAATTAGTAAGATCTATTCCCTTTACACAAGTAACAGATGTGACTGATTTCACAACCTGATCAACCACTCCAGCAGCTAAGTAAATTCTGGCACCAAGTGCTAGGGCAGCAGCTTCCTTTCATCTTAATGTTTTAAAACTTGAGCAGGTAACACATGTTGCTTTGAGAAGTTAAATCATTCAAGCAAAAAGAATTCCAGAAAAGTTAAAAAACCCTCCTTTCAAATTCCATATTAAAATAAATGTACTTATCATAAGATACGTTGTTCTTAGAAACACTTTTTTTTTCTAGTCTCATTCCTGATATAATTTGGATAACATGCTGTTATACAAATGTTTGTAATGCCATTGCAGCCTTTCTTTGCATATTCCTAAAGAGTAAACAGCAAATGCCATTTTAAATTACTAATAGCATGATTTTAGTTATGATGAAAGAAATTGTAAATGAGACAAGAAGCAATATTTTATTTAAACCAACAAAAATAACTGGAAAAGTAGACACACTACCGTGCACAACAGCCCTATTTCAGGTTGCATAAGAAGCTTGAAAGAGTATCTAATTTTAAACCGGAATATTTCTGCTTGATGAGGACAAGAATTAAATCTATCTTACTAGCTAATTTTATTGGCTTGAAAGCTGGTATAAAGTTTCAGAACCAGGCCTCAACTGAAACAAACCACTGTTAAACCAATCACTACTTTTTATTTAATACCTGTGTAATACTTACTGCATTGTTACCAGTAGCAGTGAAAGAGGCTGCAGGCATAATTTATTAGTGGATCATAAGCTGAATGCTTATTTTTGTGTATGTAAATTAAGCTTATTCAAAACATATTCTGATATATAAAAAGTAAACAGGAAAGAAAGTTCTAAACAAATTCTTCTATCTAGACAAACAGCTAAGAAATCAAAAGCCTATTTCCAAACCCAGTGTAATAAAGCCATAAAAGCACTGCCTTAACTGTATACACTGCTTTCGCAGTTCTTCAAAGGTGTCTTAATATTAAACTTCTGACAGAAAATTCAAAAGGAGACCCACTAACAAAATTTTATAAAAAGAACAATATGAAGAGACAAGGGAGGGGGAAAAAAAAGCATAAATGTTTCTCAAGAGTTTTCTAATTGTTCTTTAGGTTTTCATACCTGAGAAGAAATATTGATTCATTTGATTCACCATCAACTGCACTTTTTGGGCGCAATTCAGTTTGAGCTTCTACTGAAAAGAGAATATGAACTTGCATTCAGAAGTTAAAAGTAAATAAAACAGTGAATAAGATAGGAACAATTTACAAAATCCAAAAGACATGAAATAATTCAAAATAACATAATTAATAACATTACCTATTTTGAAAGAACTGCTTGGTAGCTTATTTGCTCTTGAGGATGACAGGTTATCTACATTTTTATGAGTATCCACTGGGTCTCTGGCACTCCAAGACACAGACAAGACCATGTCTTCACTGCTGTTTAACAAAAGATATTAATTAAATAGACGTTAAACAAAAAAGAAGGATCAAATCCAATATTTGTTGCAATTATTAGCATGCTATTTAAATGTCATTCTCCAGATCAGCATACTATTGTAATGTGAGCTACACACTTTTTATATTGTAATAGTTGTGATGAAAAATAAGTTTACTTGGAGAATATTAAAAATTCGCTAGCTCCCACAGTAGAAGTTAAAGCTAAATTATTACCCTGTAATACTAGAGCCATAAAACAATATTAAAATATTTAGAGACCATTCAGTACTCACAGAAAAAAACACAACAAACATATTTCTAATAATGAAGCCTGTAGCCTAGATTTAGAGTAATAAAAACTACCTTTTTTTTGCTTTATCATTTATGTCACCTAATTGCAAGTTTATTGATTTTGGTTGTTTGGGGTTTTTAATATACCCCTCTGCTATTCACATGGAACTGGTCATATCACCTGGAGACCTTTCAGAAAGGTTATCAAATATTAATCAAAACCACATTGTGAAGAAAACAAATACACTAGCCTCACAGTAGGAAGAGAAAAAGTGCTGAGCTCCTTTTGCATGTCAAGCCTAAATCCTATGTTTATCGTATTTGCCAATTAGTGCACACCTGAGCATATATTTCAGAAGTATTAGAAAACCCTCGAGTAAAGCCAAATAACCCAATATTTCATAGGACATTAAGATTCTTCTCATTCTCTGAGTATTCCTCATAGATAAGCACAGAGAGGATTGACATAAATCTTGATAAAAACTTAAATAAATTCTTACTTTGTGGTATAAACTTTAAGATTTGATTTCTTACCTGCCTTGGTGGTGAAAGCAGTAAATTAAAAGACAAAGAGCTGCATCTCAAACTAGAGCAAGTGTTAATAACAGAAGTACTGCAGCACAAGGAAATTGGTATTAACCAAGAGAGAATTTTAAAAGCCGAAACACAAAAAAAATCAGCATTCTGAAAGAAAACTATTTTCCTATTAGTTCCCCAGACTGGAACATAAACCTTTCAAATATTTAGAACAAAAGAACAAAAAAATCAACACTAAACATCTTAATTAAAAATTAAAAAAAAAAACAAAACAGCAAGACCACAGAAGTTTTGAGTAAGCCTAACTTTTCAATATACAGAATGTATTATTCACAAATGGTTTGGGTGTTTCTGCATATACAGCAGTGGAGTACTACAAATTTAGAAAAAAGTCATTAGATTAATGCTTTGTGTCATAAGCAAAGAATATGGGTCAGCTGCATTTGCAAGGATATAAGGCTGAACCACAAGTCTAAGATGCTGTACTGATAGGCTTTGTGATGCTCTAAGCCTAATGCTTAAAAAAAAACAAAAAAAATCTCAGTAGAGATAAAATTGACCCACGTTTATAAAAGTCTAATAAAGCTTAACAAAATCAAATTTATGTGCAGCATTCTTATATAAACATATTCATAAAAATAAGAGACATTATTTCAGAAATAAGTTTTAACACAATCTATAACCAGAAGGAAGAAGTCTGTTGAAAGTAAACAGACAGTTTACCAACTAACAGAATAATTCCCAAGCATCTAAAATTTCACTGAATGGTGGGAAAGTCCATTCATCAATTACTTTACAACATGAAAATTCTAAGTAAAATTCAAAAGCATAAAAATTTACTGAAAGCCATAATAAAAAAATGTAAATATTTGTTCACTTAGATTTCCTATACAAGAAGTCTTCCTTGAACATTTAGTACCTTGAGCTTGTGCCCTGGCCGTCTGCAGAACCACCACTACAATGGCTAAGATATCCTTTCCAGAATGGATGCTGCAGTAGGTCTATCCAATTCAGCCTTTTGAAAAACACCAAACATATTGAAAAAGCAGTGGCACTCTGCACAGAGAAGTATCAGCCTAGGGTCTGAACCCAGTGACAATACACAGCAATTATTCTTTTGTTCACTTTTATTTGGTCAACAAATAAGTTTCCTTATGGGATAAACTTTTTGCCTTAAATCAAAGCAGATAATTCACGCAACACAGATGTCTGAGACTAAGAATGAAGGAAACTCTACAGTCAATATCAACACCTAAATTACCTGAGCTAGTCTATAAACAATAATCTTACGTTATTTAAAAATTTAACTATATCAGCTATAAATCAAAGCTCCATAAAACAGAATGTTCTAGAAAAGGAAAGCCATACAATTTTAAAACTGCCCATTATTACTGTTACAAAGTGATATATTTAGCACCAGCTAGAAAAATACAAAGATATACTCAATCACAATATTTATTTTGTGTATCTTCACATATAAGTAAAAGCACAATTTGTTCTTTTATGAGGGATTAAATTATTTTTGCATTCTTTGTGCTCTACAAACTGCTACACCTACAGTATCAGAGCTATTATTTTTTTCCAGAGGTGAAACAAGATGATGTAAACAACTGTTATGGATTAGACAGTTTACCTTTTCTGAGGATCCTTTTGAAGCAAGCCATCAAGCAAACTAATGAACTCGGCAGAAGGTTTATGAAAAGCAGAACCTGTAAACAAAAGCATTTGGGAAGATAAGTGTTGGTCAGTTAAACAATCAGTCACACAATGTAGACCAAATAATTACCTACAGCTCATGTTAAAAAAAGTTTTATTTAATAGTAATTTCATCTGAAAAAAATCTGAATGTATGAAGAATCCTAAACATACGTTCCATGCATTTCAAAGGATCCTCAAAAAAACAAACAAAAACACCACTCAAACTAACTCCCAAAAAATCAACCGAAAACCCACCGATGCTTGGTCTCCAAACTAATTCAAATTGTTTATATGTTAAAAAAAGCACCCTCTGATTTTGACATAGCTATTAGCAAGAAATGAAATTGAAATCTGCTTAAATGAAATTTAAATTTCACTCTACCGCAATTTTGAGACCACTGTTTCACCCTATTACACAAAAGAGGTTTCCAAAATTCTTATTAAGCTTCTGAACTATGATAAATACTTTATCCACTTTAAAAACAAATTTCTCTTAGAATTGAAACAAATAACAATACTTTTAATTCTACAAGTCACCGTTTTCACTACGTTATTATGGACTAGAAAGAGCCACTAAAATTAAGAGTCTCCACTGATGCCCAGAATGACTGAGAACAACAATTCCACCCCAGAAGGCATTTTAGATCTACCTTTAATTCTTACCACTAACTGATATGCTCATCTGTCAAAAGGTAAATAAGCATTCACCATTAACGGGGAAAAAGTTCTTATCAAAGGAAGACAATGCTGACATTCATTTTGGACAGCTAACCAATTCCTACCATCAGCCTCAGAAGAAATACTGCCAAACAAAACTTTAACTTAAGTGCTACTCTGATTTGATTCATTAAACAGCAAAAGAATGTTACCCTCTGGTCTAGGTGGCAACGGATCTTCATACAAAATCTTTTCAATTAATTCAGAAAAGTTGTCTGAGAAGAATGGTGGTCTTCCTACAAACAAACGGAAGTATATTTCACAGATTAGGCAAATTTCAAAATAGCTGTTCAGGTGCAATGATCTACAATGAGCTTATTGTCCTAAGGAAACATCCAAAGAAATAAAACACTCTCATCCTGAGTTCTATTTGTCAAATTCTCTTGTCAATTTAAATACAAAACCTTGAATTAAAATCTTACCATGAACAGCAAAAGTGATCAAGGATAGAACTGGCACCAAAGATGGCTCGATGGAGGTCACCATGAAAATGGATGAATCAGCAATTAGACAACAACAGGAGGTCTAGGCAGAACCTCAGTATCTATGTAACTACATTGATCCAACAGATCAGCATATCAACACTTCAGAAGGCTGCACATATCTTTTTGTGATTAAATTTTCCTCCCAGCCGCAGCCCATGCTAATATTTCTTCCACAGGAAATCTAATTACTCCCGTTTTAACTAGTGAAATAGTTCTCTCTTTCAAAGGCCAAACTAAGGCACCTCAGAGTTTAATACTCAGATCAAAAACATCACACTGCCAGAATTAGACGACTGCTATAATTTTAAACCATAGTATTTAAGGAGTGAAGGTTGGTTAGCATCATAATATTTCAATCATGGTCAAAAGGACAACTTAATAGCATTACTTCATTTGATTGACTCTTTTTTTTAAGTACAGTTAGTATATTCTTCAAGAAACGTTTAAAACTTTTCTTAAGTTTTTCTGTGTCTTAACTTCACTAGAAAGTTAACAAGAATTCATGCTGGAACCACAACCTATGTTTCCAATATCACAAAGATAAAATAGATACACAAATGTCCAACCTGAGAACATTTCATAAAGTAAACATCCCAAGGACCACAGATCACTGGCTTTGGAGAAGTCTTCTCCCTTTATTGCTTCTGGAGCTGTGTATAATGGAGGGCCTACAAAATACAGTATGTAGAATGCACTTTGATTATTCATTCTGCATTTAGCCAGTTCAACACTTCAAATTTTGTCTCCATACTTCAGTGAGGTAGGAATTTTCTACATTTAGTATAAGAAAACTGAGTTACCATATATAAGTAGTTTCAAAGGAACTTCTAGATTTTTATTCAGTTATGTAGGATTATATATGCTATTTTGTTGTTCATTTCATTTCTATTAAACAAGCTGGCTTGTGCTACACTTTTCCAACACAGTTACTAATGCAAAATATGTTTTGATATACCTTGACAGTTTCTAGAGGCAAGCAAATTGATTACAATGGTAAACCAATGTAATTCTTATGCACGTAACAGAAATAATTAGGTTAAATAGGCTTTGGGTTTTGTTGTTGGTTTGTTTTGGGTTTGGGGTTTTTTTTAAAGCTATCTCAAGACATAAATCTTCATGAAATTAGAAAACTCTATTACAAAAATAAGGTAGATAGACAGCTGGATCACTAATCTAAACTAGTTATAGCTATTTTCACACTAAAACACTAAAAAGACATCACATATCAAATTATAGCAGCTTATTCACAAACACCTTTTTGTCTTGATATATAAAAGGAAATACATAGTTCCTATTTCTACAGTAACTCACTCCTAAAAATTAAGTTGGTTCTCAAAAATCTGTAAAAAATAATACAAACTCAGCAAAAATGTCAATTCTATAGTCCTTTAAAAAGCTAATTTTGGATTCTTTTGTTCTTGGCTTTTATTTTTTTAAGTGACAAAAGGTCATTAATCATACACATCAAAACCGCTGTTCCAAAAGGCAACAGGAAACAGATTAGATTTTTATTTCTTCCTGAATAAAGACCTGGTCTTGGTCTTAAGTATTTCCAGTATGGACTTTCAGCAGGAGACAGCAAACTATTAAGAAAACTCTCTCTGTTCCCATAAAATATTGCCAAGAATTCAACTGTTTGTGATAACAGTAACTGTTACGACACAATTACCTTGGAAATAGAGGTCTGTGAGACACTCGGAGATGGTGACTAATAGAAGATTCAGAAGATTAAAACCAAACTTCTGAATTTTTATTATTTGATAAATAAACAACAGTATTTATAACCTACTGCATTTGCATAGATCTGTCTGTTGAAACTAAAGCACAGTAACTTTCTCATATTTAAAACCAAATTATAATTTTTAAGTAAAAGGTACTGAAACAGTCCAGCCTCAAACTAGAAAATCACTTGGATTATTTGCATCAAAAAGGACAACGGAACTACAGCAGAGCAAAGCCTCCAAAGAAAGAAGCAGCAGTTCCATGTAGTACTTAATGGATTTTGTGTATACATTTAACATGAAATTAATGGAATTTAGACCCTATAGAGAGTATATTCAGTACAGACTTTTTGAAAAATCCATACATAATTCTAATGCTCAAATTTTACTGATAAAGGGGATTAATCAGTAAAGGGGATTAATTTTAATTCACTTCTTTCCTTTATCATACTTACAATATTAGTTATTCCTTCATTCTCCAATTACTACTTTATAATTTAGTTTGTTATACAGGTACACTACAGTCTATAATCACCTACATACGACTTCAGTTCAAAAAATAACTTGAAGTGTATATACAAAAAGCAGGAAAGGTCAGGAATTGTTAACATATCATATATATTTATGACAGATAGAAGTATATTTCTTCCAGTTATTAGTTAAAGTGGCTTTGTGAAACTTAGAATTATTACCATATATTCATAAACACAGGTTTTTTTCTTTCTACTTACTTGCAGGTCTTGTTCCCTCTGTAAGTTATGATCTCTCTGAACAATCTTCCTGAAGAGTAAAATTTTGGTTCTGAGCTTAATTTAAAAATTCCCAATATGCAGGATATATAAAACTTGCTTACAGAAAATGTACAGATCACGGTATCCATTTCAAGGACAAGTGCAAACACATCAATCTTTACAAATTATAACAGAACATAAAAAATTATTCCATTTCTCCAGAAATGTACTCAGCCCCAAAAGAACAAAGAACAATTATTTTATTTCAAGTTCTTTCCTCCAAATTGCTTCAAACAAAGACTTTTTTCAAATTTATTCTGTGCCTTTGGTATAAGATGGCTAGTAAAAATATTATACCTTGAAATCTCTTTTTCAGGTGGTTTTGGGTAGTGCTTTCCCTGACGTCTCTTTCACCTTCTTCAGATCCAAGTAAAACAAAAAATTCTTCCAAGTTTTCACCATCCATTTTAGCCAAGCAAAAATTACTGAATTTCAAAGTGCCGCTGCCTTCCAGCAGAATCTACAATAAACATAATCCAAAACACAAGGATCATATACTAAAACTGATGACTGCTGAAATTTCCAACACAAAGTATAAAATAATTATTTTTTTAAAAAATCACAATCTCAAATAATTTAAGTACATATTGATGATCACTATAACCAAAAACACTGAGAAATATTTCTTTTAAGTCAAGGTAAATAGTCTTTTTTCTTATAAACAGAAACTACAGATTCTCACAATAGAAACCTTAAGAGGTTTAATGTTCACTTTTGTTTCCTCACTATTAAATCTAAATGAAGAATGCTGTTACTATAGAAAAGTAAAAGTAGAGTACATTTGTATAAGAAAATAAAAGTGTAGTAAAAAGAAAAATTGCTTCATTTGAGGAAAAAAAGTGAATTTTTCTAACTTTATTTAGCAGAAAATTCCAAAGATTTTGTCCAATGATCATGAGAGTTTTCTCTATACAGTCACCGCTTATTGTCAAAATTAGAAGTTTCATAATGTCAAAAATGTTGTTTGGAGAAATAGCCCATTCAGTCAGATGGGGAGAAAAATAAACAAGAATTTAAAAGGAGGAAAAAAAAGTAATGCTAGTTTAGCACTTTGCATTTTGTGTTCAAAGTAGTACTTTACAGCAATATTCTTCTTTGGAAAAATATAAAGGTATCTCCATTATGCTTTATTTATACATTTTGTTTGCTTTTTGAACCCACAAATGACAGAAACTGAGTATAGCTGTTCAAGATTTTACAGAAAATTCAGGGAAGGGCAACTTGATTATTTAAAGATGAAGCACAAAACCAATTTCTGTTAAGTAAGAATTTTTGGTTATAGTCATTCTGGTCACTACATAAATTAAAATATAGACTTTGACAAACTATACATAGCTTCCACACACAGACACAAATCAGAAACTACATAGAAATTTGTATTTTTACGCAAGGTAATTTAAACGGTGTTTGGAAACAATACAGAAGGTTATCAACAAAGAAAATGTAATTAACTTTACACCCTCATTAGCATTTTCTATCACTTCAAAATATCCTGCAGCACAGGGGTGTCAAACTCACAGCTCCTGCTGTTCTCCTGCTCCTGCAGCTTAACGTGCGTCACACGCTGCAGACGTGACCAGCGCTGGCAGGAGCGCAGAGGCAAGGAGCTCGGCGCTGCTGCCAAAGAGAAACAAGGTGCCAGGCTGGACAAAACAAGATGGAGGGCTAGATTCAGCCTGCAGGCTGTGGGTTTGACACCTCTGGAATAGGTATAATAATGAAGTTATAAGTCCGAAGACAGAGAACTAAAATCCTTCCTCAATTCAAACCATTACATCAAATCAAAGAGAATCTATCACATACACAACTGGGAAAGAAATCAATTAGATCATAAAATACTCAAGCTATGGACTTGGCTCTCATTGTCTTCACCTATATTGTAAAGCTCAACTGGCCTTCAACCTGAGGTAAGCCTCTTCCAAACAGTAAAAGAGAAATAATGAATTAAATACTCATGGCATAGAAAGTAGTGTGCAAAGTCCCCTATAAGTAATAAGCCTTCTTACCTTTCCAGGCGTCAGGTCACAAAAGATAATTCCAAGCTTGTGAATATGGTATAAACCAGTAACCAAATCAACACCAAATACTCTCACTACATCTTCTGGCAGATGTTTATCTTGAGCAATAACAGATCCTAGAGAACCACCTGAAATATTTTTACAAGTAGTCAGCAAGTGCCTATAAAGAAAATGCCATATAAATAATTCCCAAGGACACTACACAAACTTCTTCAAAAGATGTCAAGCAAAAATCATTATTAGTAGATAAAAATATTTCTTGAAATTATCCAATAGTTAGAAATTGTAAAACATATAGGAAAAAGTTATCTATTTCCAAAACTGATGAAACTCAATTTTGACAACAATTCAATAGAGCGCATGCCTTAAAAATTACTTTAATATTGATTTATTTTACAAAAGGGAAAAAAAGAAACCCAGAAACTGTGTCACGTCACAATATAATAGTACCCAGTGGGTTTATGCAAATTCCTTAACCAGATCCCTGCTGCATGACTTAAGAATAAACAATACCAAGAGCAGGCTATCAACTTCTTTGAAAAAGTGCTAAAACTAATGACATGTAACTCTCCACTGTAATCAAAGAAATAGTAAAACTGGATTACATTGTGAGGTCCTAAGGCAACAACATCCAACAGATAAATTACTGTATAGTCCTTTTATTGACTCACGTGGCCAAGTCCTTTCATTTTCATCCCTTCCTCTCTCTCCTTTTTCTTTTTAAGAAAAAAATAATTTTACAAAAAAACCCACAAAACTTGAGACTAAACTCTAAACTTTCTCTTTCTAGGTTTCATGCACAAATCCCAGCTTCCTGGCCCAGCAAGTTCTACTCACATCTTTCTGGAACTCTAATCCTAACATGAGACCATTCTCTGTCCTTCCAAAATCACCACTCTACTCCACTAAGGTCCAAGCAACCTTTCCGCTGTTTGTAATCAGATTACACCTACAAAACCTTCTAGTAACCTTCACATAGATCCTCTATAACCTGTGTCTTTCCCTGGGTTTCACATTCACTCTCTATGCTTTTTCTCATTGATTATTATTGTTTTTCTGTCCTTGCAAAAACCTTTCTTCTTCTCTCATCACCTACTTCTCCACATCCCACTGATTCTCACGTATGTCAGACTCATCTCATTTGAGCCATTCCTGTCCTAACGGTTTTTAAGACTTGGAATTCTAATCTCGCTTCCCATAAACTCATTGCTCAAACAGTCTTTCTCCTCCTTCCTATCCCAGTTTTCCATCCTAAACTCCACATTCCCATCTTCCTCAAAATCCCTTTCCTCAACCTCATTTAATCCTTTACTACTCCTGCACCAAATATGTTTCCCTAAGACTACACTTTGTGTTTTTTGAACTTTCTGTGGGTTTCCTGGGTTATTTATTATTTAGATCTAAAATCATGCAGATTAAAAAAAAAAGAAAAAAAGGACACAAAATTCAGTCCCTGAATGAAAACAGAGATTGGGAGAGCTTTCCATAGAAAAGGATACTATATCTTTTATTCCAGTTCACATAATAGACTTTCCTGAGCTTTTTTCCGTTTGCTCAGTAATTTCTCTCAGAGAACAGCAAAGCAAAAAGGTCAAAATATTCTTCAGATTATTCAACACTGTTGAATCTTAAAATTGTTTTCTTTCTAAGCCTTTTTTATGTTGTTTAGTAAATTCCTTTTAAACCAAGCCTGCATTACATACTAAAGAATTTTCCATCATGTTTAATTACTGGTTTTTATAATGTATTTTACAGGACTAATAATGCCATAATATGACCCAATATACAAAAATAAAAATAGTAATAAGCAGCAACACAGAGTTATAATGCATCTGATAACAGAAACTCACTTTGTCATCTTGAGACAAGTGAGAGAGAACTTCCATATTTCAAAATACGTTTTCAAAGCTCTACAAAAGGAATTCCATGTCTTATTCTGTTTATAAGTAGGTTATCTGCAAGACACTCTCCTTGCAGCAAACTGCAATGCTGCAAGGTAAAAATACATAATTGTTAAAACTGCACTTAATAAAAGACCGCCTGTCTTTTAAATATTTAAATATGTCCATATCTTCAACTAAGCAAACAGACCAAAGTCTCCGTACAAGCCATTAACTTCACTTTTAATCATTGAAAGAACTACCTCATTCTTTTCCCAGAACTTTTTGAAACAGAACTGTGATAGAAAAAAAAAATGCTGCATGCAGTATGGATTTTTACTATGAAATAAACTCCAGATACCAAAATCTTAACATGCATCACTCACACAATTGGCCTTCTTTTCTTTCCATGTGGAGTAAAGCATGCTAACTGGAGTTTAAAACACAGTCATCACAATTAGAGAAAGTTTTTTTAATAGATTGCTGAGAACCTATCAAAATGCAGTGAATCACTTAATGAAGTTTTGAGGCCTTAGAGCTCCTAAATTAAGTTCTTAATAGAAAGAAACATAAAGAAGTTTGAGCTTTTTCACAGTACTAAATATTTGTTATGGAGAAATTGTTATAAAACATTTCTTACAGATACTCACTGTATATATCATCTTTTGAGTTTATCTTACCTGTGCATAATTCAATTACAAGCCAGAGATGGTTGCTGGTTTCGTACCATTCATGAAATGTCACGATATTCTTGTGTCTGATTTCATGAGTCAGACGAACCTAGAACGAAGATTTTAACATACTTAACTAGGGGGAAGTGAAATATATATGGATTTATGACAGGAGGCAGAGTTTACTCTAGATCAACTACTTGTTATCTTACCTTTTCCAGTGCAGTAAAATTATTCTCCAATTCAGATATTTTAGTTTTACATGTATGTTAAGGAAAGATCCTATCTAACTGACCTGATTTTAAAATTATACGAAAAAAAGAAAGAAATTCCCTAGCCCAAAATTATAAGCATGATTTAACCTTCCTGCATCTCTAAAACAGCAAACTGGAAAACAGAATTTGGAGTCACACTTGCATTCCTGTTTTATTTTTCAATGAGAATACAAGTGTGAGATGATATGGTGAATATAGCAAGAGGAAGTAAAATGAAATTTTCAATCATTCTTAATCTTATCAAGGAAAAGTAATCATTCAAGGATCCCTGGAAATCTATATTTCTGTCACATCTACATGGTGTTACCTCTACCGGCTCCTCTGAATCTCTGCATCAGAAGCCACGCCTGAACCCATCAGCGAGAGTGGTAGCGTCCCTGAGATAACATATTTAAGAATGGTAATAAAAACCGGTGGTGGAACAGCAGCCAGGAAAGAGGAGTGAGAACATGCAAGAGAAACAAGTCTGCACACTCCAAGGTCATGAAGAAGGAAGGAGAGAAGGTGCTCTCAGCACCAGAGCAGAGATTCCTCTGAAGCTCATGGTGAAGACCACGGTGAGACAGGCTGTCCCCCTGCACCCCATGGAGGTTAACCAAGGGGCAGAAATCCACCTGCAGCCTGTGGAGGACTCTACGCCTGAAGGAGGCTGTGACCCTGAGGGAAGCCCAAACAGGAGCAGGCTCCTGGCAAAACCTGTAGGGCCCATGGAGAGAGAAGTCCAGGCTGGAGCAGAGTGGCTGGCAGGACTCGTGACCCCATGGGGGACCCTGCTGGAGCAACTCGTGAAGAACAGCAGCCCATGGGAAGGACTCATTTTGGAGGAGAAGTTTGTGAAGGATTCTCTCCTGTGGGAAGGACCCTACGCTGGAACAGGGGAAAAGCATGAGAATTCCTCCCCCTGAGAAGAAAGGAGTGGCAGAGATGTGTGATGAACTGACCACAACCCTCATAGCCCATCTTCCTGAGCAGCTGTGAGGGGAGGCGATAGAGATTGAGAGAGAAGCTGAGCCCAGGAAAAAGAGAGTGGTGGGGGGGAAGGTGTTTTAAGATTTGTTTTTTATTTTCATTACTGTTCTCTGATTTGATTTGCAATAAATTAAATTAATTTCCCTGAGTCTAGTCTGTCTTGTCCATGACAGTAATTCCTGAGTGATCTCTGATCTCTCCTTGTCCTTATCTCAACCCATGAGCCTTTCAATATATCTTCTTTTCCCTCTCCAGCTGAGGAGATGATAAAGCAGCTTTGATGGACACCTGGCATTCAGCCAAGGTGCAACCACAAGAGAAACAGAATTTATCTAGTGGAAAAATGAAATATTTGAAGTGTTTATCAGTTACAGTTTATTTTCTAGAAAATACTGTATGCCTAAAACTTTGTCAAAATTTTACAAGCCATAATTGGTTTACCTTAAATGCTATTCCTTTAAAAAAACCCTACTTTTGAAAAGTAAGAGATTGATTAATTATTGTAAGTATTACAATCACTGCATTTGCACAACTCATAATAAAATAAAGGAAATCGCTACATGCAAATAACTTTTTTTAAAAGTTCTCTGACATATCATAGAAACAGTAAACATGGGTTTATGAAAGTAACTCAAACAACAGTAAATTTAGATGAAGAAATAAATACATCAAAGCAAGACTCTACTTAAAGTATAAGAATTTTAAATCTTAAGCTGATCTAAATGACAAATACCACGTAGAAAAGAAAAATACCATGTGCTTTTTTTATATCCATGCTACAAGGATTTTGTAAGCACTGTCTTTTTTCCAGATTTAGCAGGTAAAAAACGTTACTTACCCAGTTTGTTAATTCAGCTCTTTTGCACTTATCAGTGCAAAGAATGGCAACAAAATTAATTGTCCCTTTTCTTCTTCCTTTATAAACAACTGTCTTATTCCCTCTTCCAATCTCCTCATATAGAATGAAGTTCTCCATACTTATGGATGCTTGACTTGCAATGGATTGGAAACAAGGCATTAGTCTCATAAACAAATAAACTTTACAAGAAAGCTGGAGGAGGGGAAACATTCAAATTTTATAGTCATCAATGTGTAAGATTTACCTGCACTATTCTTAAAAAATAGGAATTACATGGTTCCAGAAAGATGAAATAAAATTACTTTACGGAAGGCCTCTTCTTGAGAAATGAGATCAAAATTTTGAACAGAAGATAGAATTTTCCACTGCCAAAGCTTAACACATTCAAAAAGTTACAGATGAGCCAGTAGCTACAAATTCTAAATATTTTATCTGTAAATAAAAATCATACCACCAAACTTAAAAATGTATGTTCTACAAAAAAAACCCTGCTGTCCATATGAAAATAGTCTCTACTGAAAGCCTTTCCAAATAAGATTGCTATTTCTGCCAAGGGCATTCCAGGAAAACTTGCCTCTGCAACTTTTCACAATGTAATTTAAGCTGCCAAATAACTGATTTTATCAACATAACTAAAAAACACAGGATTTGGTGACTATTGGTGCCCCTAGCAATGCCAAGCTAAATGGAGCTTTACCAGTTATAGGACTCAGCATGAAGGATTTTCCACAGATAGATACAATTCCTTGCACACAGAAGCTGTGTAAATTTATTGGACAATGTTATATGGAGGGAATCAAGGAGTTCCACAGAATTTTAATTTATATTCGTAACTATCATTTTTGTCTCAAGAACAGTATACGCTTTAATTTACATGCTGAAATCAACAAAACAATTGTCATTGGTTGTAAATCCAGATAATGGCATTTGTACATTTAAACAGTGGGATGTTTTTCATAGAAGCCTGGTTAATGCTTTCTTCTACAAATATTTTCTCAGAGACTACTCCAAGTAATGGGAGAACTGACAGCAAAATATCAAAGCAACTGTAATATACGAAGTAAGAATTATGTGTCAGCTTTCCATCCTGCTCCTTGGGTATTCCACTGGGTTAAGATCATGGACATGCAGAATCCCAATATCACAATATTCCTGAACTAGAAATCATTGCTAACCAGTCCCTAGCGCCCACCTTGTAGTAAGTTCTTCCAGATTCAGGTCAACTTCACATCTGATGTTCTTCCAGCTACCAATTTAATTAATCACAAGCCATCTGGAGCTGCTTTCTCTCATCTCTACATGACTTCCATTTTGTTTATAAAACTGTTGTTTTTTCTTCAACAAGACCAGTTCTTAATGTAGTTACCCTAAATCACAAAAAAAGCAGCATATTGGAGAGGGTATAGCAGCAACAGCAATGATCAGCAAGGATGGAGAGGAGGGGTTGCTTAAGCAGCACAGCTGCCAAATGCCAAAATCACAAAACACATGCTCAATTTCACTTCATCACTTTCATGAGACATAAAACTCCCAGAGGGACAAATCAAAGACTAAAACAAAGACTAGAGAATTCCCAAGTTTTCAGACAGGACATCAAGTGAAAATACAACAAAGCACTGGGTGCAATGACACAACAAAATGTCTGTCACTAAAATACTGTCTCTTGCCAGAACATCTGCCAGGTGCCACATGCAACTCAGATGATCCAGAATTTACAGCGCCCATAGAAACCTCGTAATTCCAGGATTTCCTTTACCAAAGAAAATTACCCAAGGCAGAAATTTTCTTCCAAAAAAAGAAGAAAGAATCTCACAATTGTAATACAAAAGCCTTGATATTAATAATGTAAATCAGTTCTATTTTACTGAGCACTAGGAAAACAGGTAGTTATAGCCAGTATAGCATAGGAATACCTTTTTTTTTCCTGCAGTTATCAAAGAGAACAAGGTAATTATACAAAGATCAGTTTGCCAAACATTCTAAAATAAGGCACAAAGATAAAGCATCAGAACAGATGGGCGCTTCCATTTCTCTACCTCTCTTTTCTGATTCATGCAGATCACTGCATCATTCTTTATGCTCTTTTTATGGACAGATTTAAAAAAAAAAGACCAAAACCCCCATAATATTTTCAGAAAGATTCCAAAACAGCAATGCCATAAAAATGTATCCAGTAAAAGGGATGGCCAACACACAATCCGACCCCTAAAATTTACACGGCCACTGCCCCTTCCTTGCACTTCTTCCCCAAAAATATTTCAAACCGGACATGAGCACCTCATCACAAGACTGAAGAATATGCACATTGGATGATGGGAGATTTACATGATCAACATGCAGGTAAATTATTTCATACACTGGATGCAAACAGTACCAGCCCAAGCCACCGTTGTCCAGCACTCATCAGCTTGCAGTGGCCTCCAGGCACAGCCTTCACCCAATGCCCATTGCCATTCCCTTCCTGTGGCAGAGCTGGCAGTCCAATCTGCCACGGTCAGTGACTGTCACCAGCTCCCAGTGGGTGTTCCACCACCAGAACTCTGTGCAGTAGATGCTGTGGAAGCAGCCTCTGCCTGCCTGCTGGCTGATCTAGCCCCCAGTGACCTGCCACAGCACTGGCAAGCTGTGATGCTTGCAGAGGGCCTGGCTGTGCTTGTACCGCTTGACTGCCTGCACCTTTTAAGGAAGGGGGAAAGAAGACAGAAGAGGAGGCAGAGAACCATGGTGGATTACTCTGGAGGTATTCAAAAGTCAGACCGATGAGGTGCTCAGGCATATGGTTTAGTAGTGGACAAGTATGGTTGGACTTGATGATCTCAAAGGTCTCTTCCAACCAAATGATTCTATGATCCAGTCATGCAACAAAGCATCCAAACGTATGCCAGGCTCAATGACACGTACAGAAATATCTGGTTATCTGACAAAAGCAAGAACAATGACATGCAAACGCACATTGGGACAGAGCAGTAATGGTTGTGGGACAGGGAAGCTTTTGCTTCTACCTCATACTGGCAGTTCTTGCAAATAAGATCTCTATGAGCGGCTCTGCAAGAGGCTGCAGGGAAAAGGGAAGCATTCAGTCTTGCATCCCTGAATCTGAATAGTAAGGCTAGGCCCTAGCTTCAGAATGCAAACTAAGGGAATGTGACCCATGAAAGAGACTCTCAGCAGCTGGAGCACATTCATCAGTTTTGAAATAAAGTGCAAAGAAATCAAATTAAGTGACACAAAAAGAGAAAAATATCTCAAGATGAGACGGCTGCTGTAGAAGTGTTTTTCTTTTTTTTATCCCTTCCCAGCCGTATTTGCTTTTTTTCTGCTGTTCACTGACACAAAGAAAAACTTTGATCCTCAGAACTACTTCTCTTTCACTGTATAGACCCTTCCTCCTCACTGGTGTCTTGGGATTATGTTACACATCATGACAAGTGCCCAGCTGCTGTTGAAAGGCTCCATCCCTTCTTTGCAGCTGCAGAGTCTTGTTCCCTCTCTTGTGCAACCTCTGTCACTCATCTGACTCTATTGTGGAAGCCTGCCACACCACCATCTGGAATGAAATAAGTCTGAAATTCCACAGAAGCACTCAAAGCAGCAGACTTCAGCTGCGCAGGATACTGATACAAGTAGTTACTCCTGCAAAAAGTGGAATATTTTAAGCTACAGTAGAATTAGCTTTCTACAGAATTAGGTTTCTACAGAATTAGTTTTGTAACTAACTTCAGTTAAGTGACTGTTTTTCAAAGTTAGACAGAATGTCCCTCTGATACTGTGGTTTTTAACACATGTTTTTTTTCAAAGTCTCAATCCAGACACTGTTCAGAGAGAAATTATAACATCTTGTGTAAAGTACAGTATGTGATGAACAGATGTGTCTTCTTCTATAATCACCTCTGTTTGCAGTTTTTCCCTGTCTAAAATGTAAGATCAAATAGAGAGCTGGCTCCAAAGCTCTAGTTACTAGATTTGGCTGTTGTGAAGTTCATAACATTAAAATTAGTCCTTGGAAAGTAATAGAATATGCATAAGATTTCTAGGAAAATTTATACACATGCATGTAGGTGGGAAATACATCCTGTCCCCAGTTCTTGTCTCGTTGCACAGCATTGATGGAAATCATTCCTTCATATGTCCAGCACTGAAATAAAGGACACAGTTTTCTAAAACTCCAAAGCACGTCTTAGACAGTCTATTTGCCGACATTTTTTGTATCATTACAGGACTACAACACCAAGCAGATGTGGTTCCAGAAGCATTTCTTCCCTCTCTTTGTGAGAGTGCACTCTCAAACATGCACGACCCATGACCCCATCCCCTGCAGCAAAAGCTCTGTCAAGCTTGGCAGGGCTGAGTGCTGTGCTGCAGCCCCTTACATAGCAAACCTCCTGACTGATCTGCAGCAGAGGTGAAGGTTCCGTTAAGGCTGAGCTGCTCCCTGTCTCTCAGGAGGTCTTCAAGGGGTATAGGAGGGTAGTTCCAGCCCTGCTAGGTCTGAGCTTGCACTCAGCCCTAAGTGGTGTCCCTAAGGAGTCTGTACTGGAACCAGTGTTGTTTAATATTTTCATTGGTGATATCGACAATGATATCAAGTGCACCCTCAGCAAGCTGCAGAAGTGGGCCTGTGTGAACTTCATGAGGTTCAACAAGGCCAAGTGCAAGGTCCTACACCTGGGTTGAGGCAATCCAAAATTTCAACACAGGATGAGTGACAACGTGATTGAGTGCAGTCCTGCAGAGAAGGACTTGGGGGTGCTGACTGATGAGAAGCTTGACGTGAGCCAGCAATGTGCAGTTGCAGCCCAGAAGGCCAGCCATGTCCTGGGCTGCATCCAAAGAAGTGTGACCAACAAGTCAAGGGAGGTGATTCTCCAACTGTACTCTGCTCTTGTGAGACCCCACTTGGACTGTTGTGCCCACTTCTGGAATCGCCAACATAAGAAGGATATGGAACTCTTGGAACAGGTCCAGAGGAGGTCAGAAAGATGATCAGAGGGCCAGAGCACCTCTGCTATGAGGACAGGCTGAGAGAGTTGGGGTTGTTCAGCCTGGAGAAGAAAAGGCTCAGAGAAGACCTCATAGCGGCCTTCCAGTACCTGAAGGGGCTACAGGAAAGCTGGAGGGGTACTTTATACAAGGGCAAGTAGTGATAGGAGGAGAAGGAAAGGCTTTATATTGGAAGGGGGAAGATTTAGATTAGACATTACGAAGATATTCTTCACAATGAGAGTAATGAGACAGTAGCACAGCCTGCCCAGGGAAGCTGTGGATGTGCCCTCCCTGGAAGTGTTCGAGGCCAGGTTGGATGGGGCCTTGAGCAGCCTGGCCTGGTGGGAGATGTCCCTGCCCATGGCAGGGGGCTTGGAACGGCATGGTCTTTAAGGTCCCTTCCAGCCCAAACTGTTCTATGACTCTATACTTTCCACTTACATGCAGATGTACAATGTTTCCCAGAAATCTTATTCATATTCGATTATTTCCCCAAGGACTAATTTTAATGTTATTATGAATTTCACAACAGCCAAATCTCTTGCTAATTGGAGCTTTAGCGTCGGCTCTGCGGTCTTCAAGGTCCCTTCCAACCCAAACCTATCTTATGGTTCTACGATTCCGTGACTCCGGCCGCGGCTGCGGGACCCGGAGGAGGCGAGAAGACGAGTCCGAGGGGGGCGACCCCGCCCCGCGCGCCCCGCTAACGGCCAACGACCGCGAGCCGTGCGCGGGAAGGGGGGAAGGCAGGAAGAGGGGAGGGGAGGATGGGATGCGGCAGCCGCACCTGGGAGGCGAGAGGTGGGGATGAGGGGGTTGGGGGGGGGGGGGGGGGGAGGACGGGCAGGGAGGCAGCAATACCGTTCGCCGCGCTGCCGCCGCCGCCATCAACCGAGCCCGGCGAAGCCCCGCCCCCCGCGCCGGAGCCGCCCATGCCTCAACGGTAGTGGGGAGGGAATTCGGAACTTGTCCCGGTGGGAAATTCGTCCCCGCACACGCATCCAGTGAGAAGGGGCTCCGGCACAACAGGCTGAGTGACTGCGGGAAATCGGTTTATTCTCCCTTACTTCCACAAGCACGAGGTGCCAGGTCCCCCGCGGGCCTCCCGGCTCCCCCCCACACGCGCACCCCTCGGATGGTCGCCACCCCGCGCCCGTATCCAGGAGACCGCGCGAGACGCCGGAAACGGCGCGGAGCCGCCATTGGGCCAGGGAGAGCTGACGTCAGAGCGAGAGGGCCACAGGGCCCGGGGCGGAGGGGGAGAGGAGGGCGGAGATCCTGGATATTGCGCGATTCGCGACGGGAGGGGGCGGCAGGTCCCTGAGTAGGCGGGGCGTCAGGGGCGCAGCCGCCCGGTTGCCTGGCAACTCTGGGTGGTGGGCTCGGGACTAGGGGTGGCGGACACTGCAACTTCGTGGGACTGGGGGTCTCATCAAGGTCGGCGCCCTGAGCAGTGCATCTACAGGTCCTGTCAATACCACCAGGGGTGATGACTCCACCTCTTCCCTGGGCAGCTGTGCAAATGCTTCACCACTCTTTCAGTAAAGAAACATTCAATCTAAACCTCTCCTGGTGCAACTTGAGGCCTTTTCCTTTCGTCCAATCACTTGTTACTTGGGAAAGGAGACCAACACCCACCTGTCTACAACCTCCTTTCAAATAGCTATGGAGAGTGATAAGCTCTTCCTTCAACCTCCTTTTCACCAGGCTGAACAGCCCCAGCTCTCTTAGCCACTCCTTGTAAGACTTGTGCTCCAGCCCGTTCACCAGCTTCTCTGCCCTTCTCTGGACACGCTCCAGCACTTCAATGTCTTTTTTTTTTTGTAGTGAGGGGCACAAAACTGAACAACAGCATTCGGGGTGCAGCCTCACCAGTGCTGAATATAGGGGCACAATAACTTCCCTGCTCCTGCTGTACACATTGTTGCTGGTACAGGCCAGGATGCTGCTGGCCTTCTTAGCCATCTGGGCACACTGCTGGCTCATACTCAGCCAGCTGTCAACCAATACCCCCAGGTCCTTTTCCGCCTGGCTGGTTTCCAGCCACTTTTCCCAAGCCTGTAACTCTGCATGGGGTTGTTGTGACCCAAGTGCAGGATCCAACACTTGGCATTATTGAACCTCATACCATTGGTCTCAGCCCACTGATCCAACCTGTTCAGGTCTCTCTGTAGAGCCTTCTTGCTCTCAAGAAGATCAACATTCTTGCTCAGCTTGATGTCGTCTGCAAAGTTACCGAGGGTGCACTCAATCCCCTCATCCAGATCACTGATAAAAATATTTAACAGAACTGGCCCCAACACTAAGCCCTTAACAGGAAGGATTCAATGTTTCTTTAGGTTGTGTGATAACAGATGAGCAGCTATTATTTTGCCCCTGCTGTAGGAAAGTTTTCAGTATGAATTTAAACTCTCCTAATACTGAAAAAAAAAAGTAAAAAATTCCCAAACCATGCTGTTTGGAAGAGGGATGTTAGAAAAGTGTCAGCTGCAAGAAGCGCTTCAGTTTCATTTCATAACTTCTCAGACAGCAGAGGCAGTAGCCACAAAGCACAGATGTGGAGGAAATCAAGCTTCATTAGTTACATAGCTTGCTGAACATTCTGTCATAGTTTAGCTGTTGAGTGGTTTGGTTGAAAGTCTACAAAACATGTAAGAGATCAGTGCTGGTTTACAGGATATCCACATAGAATTGACTGGACTCGTAAGCACTGAAAAATATCATGTGCATATGCATGGCAAAATTTACTCACTTCTTAACAGTTTCAAGACCCTGTCCCATTTTACTGCATATGTTTTCAGCAGTTTCAGAGTTGATCCGTAATTACCAATGAAGCTACAGCTTTGAATATGGGCAAGCAATAAATTTTCCATTTCTTTTTTAATGTAAATGAGTAGTTGACTAGATATAAATAAACCAAATGCGTAAGTAGACATCACCTAGTTTCTTTTAGTAAATACGCAAAAAGCACGCTTTGAAGAGAGATTTATTTTAGAAAGCTGTGTATTTTGTATTTGGTTCTGATGAGGGTGACTGATATAAAGAAGAAGGAATAGAATATTAGCTCAATTTCAGAACAGGTCCTGACAGCAGCTCAATGGTAGATGTTAGAAAAGTCACTTAATTTTATTGTTCCTGTCAAAAAGGGCAAAACTAAGACACAATAATTATCAATTTACTGTCTTTGCTTTCAAATTTCTAGTGTTTTGTCCTATGTACAACTTCCTGCTAAACAAGTCCAGATTAGGTATGATAGGTATTGGTTTTATGCAAAAGGACTAACTATTCCGCTCTGGGGAGTGGTATGGTATAAACTCTAACATTAACCAAGTCTGTTGAAATCTTCCTATAAGAGTAACAATAGTATTACGAAGTACAGAAAGAGAAACCCCCAAAAATGCTTTAACAACAAACAAGCCAGAGATTCATAGCTTTTCAAATTAAATGTCTTCATGATGAAAAATTCACAATGTAATTAAAGGCAGACACAGGGAATGTGTTAACTTACACCCCTCTGTCTCCTCTTGGTTAGGAACTATGGCACTTTTTTATTGTTGATACACACTTCATTACATGTTTGTATCTTTCTTACCATCTGGATGCACAGTTTCAATACACTTCAGATGGGAAATTTTCCCCATATGGTATACGAATAAGGATTTCTTTCTTCAAGCATGTCACTTGCTCCAGTACAAGAGTCAGCATGCAGAAATAATCTAAATACAAATCAGGGCTGTAACTATGAGACTTTTATCTTTAGCTTTTTTCCTAATGTTTTAGTCTGTTACTCCTTTACTCTGTTACTGAACATGACTTCAAGCATTCTACTCAACTGCAGTAAACTCTTCTGTGGGAATATTTTCAACAATCAAGAACGGAATGCAAAATATTCTCTCTGCTGTTTGCACTATTTCAGTACTCTTAGCGATCCGTACAGCTTTGCAGTTTGCCCAGCTATGATGTGGGATGGTCAGATGTAACGAAATTCTTGTTCTCAAATGAATATATGATCTAATTTAAGGTAAGCTGAGATCCTGTGACTGAAACCACATAGTTCAGGAATGCTTAAACACTCTGCCCTCAATGGGATGGGTACTAAGGATGCCTCTGACGTTTTGCCTGCTTCTCAAAAGTCTGACTAGTAGCCTCTAACACAAAGGTATGTTTCCATGTTTTGTTTTCCTTTAGTAAGGAGATCTGTTCTTTAATTTGCTTTAATGCCTGTTGAAGATGCTATACACTTCCATTTTATTTTGCCACATGTACACAGCAGGTTTTCTCCCAGCTATCAGGATTACTCATGCTCTATCCCATCTTGCTAGTACATGGTGTTTCTTTCCATTCCAGACTGACCCTATTCTCAGGAGACTTTCTATTTTCAGTGTCCTGGGTATGATGACTCAGTTGCACATATATAATATTTTTATGTTGCAGTTGCCTTGACAGTTCTGTCATTCCTGGGAGGTACATGGGGCCAGTTTGCTGATCTTTGACCATTTTAGCAGAACAATGGACATGAACATAAGCACATCTTTATCGTGCTTTTTATTCTCAAATTATTTTCCAACATCCTCTTGAAACTTGCACATCCTTTCATTGTTTGAGTGAAACTCTACGTTTTTTCTTTATTTCTGCATCTCTGTGGTAACGTTAGGTTCTTATTATTTAGACACCTTGTTTTTCTGGTACAAGGCTGCTGCTGAATACTGGTCCTTCTCAAAGTCATTAAAAAGATTCAAATGTTACAGTTCCAGTATTGTATGCTTTTGAGATTCAGGAGTAGCACTGATTTTTCAAATTCTTTTGGTAGCTTCTGGAATTTTTTCCATTTTTAAATTTGTTTTCTCAATCATAGAGTTGAACTTTTCACTGCGGAATCATTATTGCAAAACAGTCCTAGCTGATGTGTTTGTTTCACCGGCGAGGCAAAAAACCTACTAGTGGTTTCTTTTATAAGAACAGGGCTCCAAACCTGACCTTGCTGGATCAGCTTGTAAGGTCACCAATACTGCACGTATAGCATTCTTGTGTTGCCTCTTCCTCCATTATGGTCTCAATGGTTTGCGTATGTTTAAGGTTTGAAAGAGTTGTGGTAAGATACTGTGTAAATTTTAATACTCTGAGTTAATACCTTTGAAAGTTGGCATATTACAAGCTAGTTTTACCTTCCCAAAATCATTACGTTTCCTTGGGAAGGCATCAGCTGCTCTGTATAAGACACTGAAGTGAAAAACAGTTTCCTCTTTTTTGTTTGTTTGTATTGAGATTTATCTGCTAATGAGATGGGGTTAATTGTTATGGACTACCACAGTTTCTTCCTGGCATTCTTCATACCACACTCGTGAGTATCATCAGCTCTGGTGCTGTACTGTGAGGGTGGCTGACAGAGCTGATATTATTCTACTGCCAGGTTCACTACTAACAGCATTCTCAATACCTAGGCCTACCTGCTGGCTTCCAAAATAGAATGAGATGACTCTCTCGGTCATCCAGGAAGACTGAATAGGCCTTGTCAAAATCTTGCTTATTCAGTGACTATCATGCTGTTTATGTAATTTTGATGTTATATAACATTATTAGTGATGCTTTCTTTTTCTGTGTATTTCAGTGTTCAAATTATTACTTATTCTAATGCAATAGTGTGTAAAGCGGATGCTGTACTGGTTGAATTACTTTCACCTGTTCTAGGTATAACATGATGAGAGGACATCCTATTTTCTTCAAATAGATACAGTAGTTTTCACTCATGCAAGAGTCAAATGCTTTGTTATTGAGTATACAGATGCACTGTTTCAGCAGAAAGCAATGGCTTTTATGTTGCATATTCTGAAGTTTCATCCTGTATATTCAGGATATCCTTTGCATCCTGATTAGAATTCACAATGTCTTGAAGGTATTGTCATTATCCCACAGTGTAATTTTCATTTGGCTTTGTTTGACTGCAATAGTTTTCTTCTTTTTCTTGCAAAACGCATGCCTGACACATTTATCATTATCCCACTATCTTGCATTTAATTTCCTCTTTGTTTGTGTCGTCACTTCTAATGCTAATCTGAGCTTTACAAACTATTTATTCCAACTTGCATTTCATTAATATCAAATATGTGCAAAACACCATCCTCTGAGGCACTGTTTGCTTTCTTCATGTTTTTTCAGACTGTAAGCTCTGCAATAATGCGCTTTTTTTTGCCATAATTATTATATATGATCTTCAATGCAGGATAATTTTAATTAATTTTCTCCTTAAGACTTTTTTTACCTTGCTTTCATTTGTCTCCTCTGTGTTTTATGTTTTAGCTTGTCCATAAGATTTCACTTTTTTTATTTACTTTCTTGTTTTCTGTGTGTTTTCTCAAATTACACATTTCTGCTCTCCCTATGTCAGAGTCGCTTCAGATCAATGCCTTAAGCTTGTATTGCACCAGCCCCTTCATAGCAAAGACTTTTCCAGCAGAGAAGCAGTTGAATAAGGAGAAAGTGGTGATAGCTGATGCTGTCTGAATGAAGCACAGAGCTCTGAATAAGAAAAGCTTTTCTGCTGGTTTGATTCTTCCAGCAAAGGCAAGATTGCATAGGTTGCTGTAAAACAAAAACAGATCAAAAAACCTCCACAAAACCAGAAGTACTGTACTCACATTTCCAATTTGCACATGCTCAGCCGGACAACTTGCAAGAATCTATATGTTTATTCAAGTAAAAGCAATGTTAGTTTTACAGAAAACACCATTAAAACAAGAGAAGATGTTGTACAGGCAGCATTATGCAGATATTTCATAGTACTTATAACTTTTAAAGTACTTATAACATTTCTTAGTCCATGCTGATATAAAAGTGTGAGAAATTGGGTCAGTAACAGCAGGTATCAGCAGGGAGAACAAAAAGAGGAAGCACTGCAACTCCTTTTTTCTTAATTCCACGACAAAGCTATTCAGAAACACATTTGTGAGACATGTTTTAGTGTATTTTTTCTCAGGCCATTTATTCATGCCCATAGGAATTAGCTTGTTCTCTGAGATTAAAACCATCAACTGTACAATCATAGCTGCAATTGAGATCTTCAGCTGGCAAACTAACCAGAGGTTTCTCAAACTGGTTTCAAATGCTTTTAAAGCAATATTGTATTCTTTGATTGTTTTACAAGGACTATAAAAGGAGTTATAGAGACAGCAGTTGAGGAACATGCAAGAAAACAGCAGCACGCTCACGTTAGAGTATATTTGAGAAGTCTTCCATTTTAGCAGGGTGGAAATAAAAGTTTTTTCTAATCAAGGAAGCAAAATTGAGAATGACTGTGATAAATATCATGTGATAATCAAGAAGAGAGAAGAAGTAGAGAGGATAAAGAAAACAGAAAGAGAGCAAAGAAATCTAGGAAATTTTTTTGAAGCATGTGGTTAGTGTGTCAATTGCCAGCTTTGGAGTTACTAGGTGAGTGAATTGAGACAGCAGTAAGAACATAGCAGAGCATGGTTATATGCACTACAGCACTATGCAACAAAACACCATAAGGAGCGCTTGGTACAGCAACCACCAAACAAATGCTTCCGGATCCCATGACCAGCATACAGACATGGCCCCTGCATGGGAGGGGCTGGCAGTCCCATAGCCCAAGATTCTTTCCTTTATGTACTCCCACACATTGGGTTTGTGTATATATGATGCACGTCATCCTTGCCATTTGTCCCACTGTCATGGACTTCTGCTCACTCTAACAAGACTCTCTTCAGTCTCAGCAGTACATCTTAAATCCTTGCTCCTTACAAATGTAACTAGTCAATTGGTTCTTCTCAACAAGAAGTCTCCAATCATGCAGACTTGTTTCTCTCTTCTGTTAGTGTGGATCTTCGCTTTTTTTCTGCCTCTGTTTTCTCAATGTTGGATTTTTCTTCCTGGGCTCTGATTCCAAGATACATGTTGTGTGTCTTCCTCTGTTTTTGTGGAACTGAAAGCTCTTTTTCTCTTTTTTTTTTTTTTTTTTTTGTCCTTTACTAGCATATATTTTGCTTTTTTTCTGCGTCTCATTCATATTCCATAAAGCAGAGTCCAAACTTTGTTCCTCAAAACTACTTCTCCTTCACAGTGCAAACCCTTCCTCCTCGCTGCTGTCTTGGGATTATGTTACACATTATAACAAGTATCCAGCTGCTGTTGAAAGGCTCTATCCCTTCTTTCTAGCCCCAGAGTCTTGTTCCTTCTATTTTGCAACCTCTGTCACTCATCTGAATCCATTGTTAGCTGTTTCAAGAATTAATCAGAAAACCATCCTGGCTTAGCTTGCACGCTGGCTAACCCCTGGGTCACACGTATACAAGACTGGTTACAAAGACAGGAATGGGAAGACTCAGCTGAGGGTGAGAAGCGAAGGGACCAACCTTTTTGATGATACCTGGACTTCCTGGCAGCAACATGAAGCTTCTAGTTTGGGGAGGAGTTAGATGAGACTACAGAGATGGTTTAAGAGAGCAGTGTTACCCACAAGATAGTTCTTTTCCTCCCAGATGAGTGGTTTCATCTCTTCCTTTGTGCTCACTCCTGATACTTTTATGACCTCAGGTTGAATCTATTCAGTTCACTGATCAGGCAGAACGCTGAGAAGGAAAAAAAAATTAATTCTCTCAGGTTAGTAAACTGAATCACTCACTGAGGAATCCTTAGCATCAGAGCCAGCCCCTGGGACACCCAGGAGTGCCTGGCTCCTCCATAGAAATGGGGAGAGCAGCCTGCTCCTTTTGGGAGCAGCAAGCTCTTTGGTTGACTCATATGCCCCATGTGACTGCACCGTTAGTCATTTCCAAGGGATCTGCTCTAAAGACACGCCTGTTCCACAGCTGCTTGCAAATCCTCTGTTGCCCTTGTAAAATATCTCCCCTCTTCTATATCACCCAGTTGCATCCCCATCTGTGACTCTCTGTCTGCATCTGTAATGTGATGGATCATTTCTTCTCATGGGTTATTCAAGGTCAAACTTCAAATCCATTTACACTTAACACACATCCTATTCTTCCGGAATCCTGTCACGAGCACATCTGCAACATTTTTTGTCTTAGCAGCTGTAACCTTGGACACAATTCTCTTCTTCCCTTGCCGGTAAACAAAACCAATCAAATCCTCCTCTGACAAATATTTCAGTTGCGGAAATAAGAAGCCGTGATTTCCTCCCTTCCTCCTCTTTCTTTTTTTATTTTTCTTAAGAATCTGGACTGAAGCTTTTATCCGTTGGTGAGACATTAATAACAAGTTTTTTTCCCTTGGGGATTTTCTCATGCCTAATGTATCTTGTGCTCACACTGCAACTTCTGTCTCCAGTAAGGCATGGGCAAGATCCCTCTCCTCTATTTCTCTACCAAGTGTGAAGAAACATGTGTTTTGAATGTCTAGCTTCCACCACGACCCCTCTCTTCTATTCCCGTGCTAGCTGTTCCGTGCACCAGTGTCTCTACAGCCTGGCTGGGTTCTTGGCCATGGTTCTGGTCAAGCCTTTTTGTCCTGCTGTGGCAGGCAGCGCTCCTGCTCCAGACAAATCCAGGAATGGATGGCCGTGGCAGTCAAGCTGACTGTAGCAGCCCAGGTCATTCAAGCACATCTGCTATGAGGACATGCTGAGAGAGTTGGGGTTGTTCAGCCTGCAGAAGGCTCTGGGGAGACCTTATGGCAGCCTTCCAGTACATGAAGGGGGCCTACAGGAAAAAGACATGATAGGATGAGAGGGATTGGCTTTAAATTGGAAGGGGGAAGATTTAGATTAGACATTAGGATGAAATTCTTCATGATGAGGGGGTGTTCTATTATTCGAAATATTGTCTGGTTCTACAACCTCCTGTAGCAGCAAATTCCTGAAATTCACAATATACCTGGGAAGTGTCCCCGCCCATGGCACAGGGGTTAGAAAGGGGAGAGCTTAAAGGTCCCTTCCAACTCAAACCACTCTATGATTCTGTGATTCAAACGCAAGGCGGCCAAGGTGTGCACAGTGCAAGTCCTTCACCAGAAGTCCTAAAACATGGCAAAGCCCCTGGCAGAGTCGAGCAGCTGAGGGGCTCTGCAGTGCCAGCTCCCAGTGCCCAGGTCCCTCTGCGTCTCCCAAACCGGCCTGGGTTGGAAGCGGCCACTGAAGGAGGTGGCCGTGCCGGGGCTCTAGGAGCCCCTGAGCAGTGCGAGGCCTGGCATCCATTGCCCCGGCTGCCCTGTGGAGCGACCCCTGCTAAGCGCAGCACCCGGGGAGCGCTAGGGCGGGCAAACCTGTCCGAAGTCATAGAATCACACAATGGTTTGGGTTGGAAGGGACCTTAAAGCCTATACAGTCCTGTCCCTCTTGTCCTGTCACTACTTGCCCTTCTAAAAAGTCCCTCCTCAGTTTTCCTGTAGCCCCCGTAAGATCTCCCTTTTCTTCTCCAGGCTGAACAACCCCAACTCTCTCAGCCTGTCATAACAGAGGTGTTCCAGCCCTCTCATCATCTCCGTGGCCTTCTCTGGACCCGCTCCATATCCTTCCAGTTCCATATCCTTCTTATGCTGGCGATTCCAGATTGATATATATTCATCTATTGGAATACTTAAGAAAAACAAACAAACACTCACACAAGGAAATATGACAGTTAAAGAGTAGCAGCATCACTCAGGTTTACAGCATCCAATGGACTGCAAGGTTAGACAGTCCTGTCCAGAGGAGCTGGGAGATGAGGCAACGAATCGACTCCAGTGCAGTCACCGACAAATTTAACTAAAGCAAAGCTGCCAACATAATTGGCAGTGGCGGGCAATGGGGGGCGAGCGGTGCCGGTCAGCCATGCCCCCGGCTCCGCCCCCCCCCCCTTTCTCACCTCCCGCTGCGCGGCGGGGGGCCCGGTTGCCGGGCGACACGCGGCTCCGCCCCCGCAGGAAGGCTGGGCCATGCGGTAATGGCAGCGAGGGGGGCGACGGGGGATGCTGTGACTGCTGAGCCCGCTCCGCGTCCACCGGCGGCGGCGCTGCCCTGCCCACAGCCCCCGAGGTGGCCGCGCCGCCCCGCCTCCTCTAGGCGGCCGCGCCGAGCAGCCGTGCCCCGCCCGGCGGCGCGGGGAAAGGCGAACAGGGCAAACCCCGCGCCCAGCGAGGAGGGTGAGCGGCGGGCACCCCACGTGCGCTGCCCCCGGGAGAGAGTGGGTGCCGGGCGCCGCTGCAGAGCAGTCGAGGGACCCGGGGAGCTGAAGCCGCCGAACGAGCGGGAGCTGAACGCTCCGAGCAACCGAGGAGCTGAACGTGCCAGGAGACCGGGGAGTTGAGCCCCCGCCGAGGGACCGGGGAGCTGAATGCCCCGAGGACTGGGGAGCTGAAGGCGGAGAGACCGGGGGGCTGAACGCTCCGAGTGACCGGGGAGGAGCGCACATGCGGCGCTGGCAGGAGGAGGCGGAGGGAACAGCCGGAGCAGAAGCAGCAGGAGGCAGCCGCCCGCAGCCCCCCAAGCGCTCCGTCCGCCGCGGCCCCCGCTCAGCGCCGCGGGCCGGGAAGGAGCCGTGAGCGGAGCGGCAGAGCCCGGCGGTGGCCGCCGCCGGCAGCAGCGGCGCGGCTCCCCCCGCCCGCGCGGGCGCCGCCCCCCCTCGCAATCCGCGGCTGCTGCCGGCGGCGCCCGCGCCCGGGGGGCCCCGAGCGGGGTGAGTGCGCGCGCACGGGGGAGTGAGGAGGGGTCCGCGGGGCCGCCTCTGCCCCCGCGCGGTGCGGGAGCGGCGGGGGCGGGGGGTCCAGGCGCTGCGGTGTAGGCGAGGCCTGGTGCGATCGGTGGGGAGAGGAATGGGCAGCCGGACGAGGTGCGCTGATAGCGAAAATGACGGCAAATAAACTCGCTAAGACTCGTTTTGGGGTTTTAGAAAAGCGGGCATCCTTTATTCTAGCGCTGGGCGCGTGAGGTAATGGTTTCCATCGATCATGTACAATGAGACAAGAGCTGGTTAGCTGAAGTATTGTGTCCAGTTCTGGAATCTCCAACATAAGAAGGATATGGAACTGTTGGAACGGGTCCAGAGGAGGTCGCAAAGATGATCGGAGGGCTGGAGCACCTCTGCTATGAGGACAGGCTGAGAGAGTTGGGGTTGTTCAGCCTGGAGAAGAGAAGGCTCTGGGGAGACCTCATAGCGGCCTTCCAGTACCTGAAGGGGCTACAGGAAAGCTGGGGAGGGACTTTTTACAAGGGCAAGTAGTGAGAGGATGAGGGGCAATGGCTTTAAACTGGAAGGGGGAGGATTTAGATTAGACATTAGGAAGAAATTCTTCACAATGAGAGTAATGAGACACTGACACAGGTTGCCCAGGGAAGCTGTGGATGTGCCCTCCCTGGAAGTGTTTGAGGCCAGGTGGGATAGGGCCTTGAGCAGCCTGGTTTGGTGGGAGGTGTCCCTACCCATGGCAGGGGTATTGGAGCTGGATGGGTTTTAAGGTCCCTTCCAACCCAAATGATTCTATGATTCTGTATGCACCACTTACATGCATACGTATAAATTTTCCCAGAAATCTTATGCATATTCTGTTACTTTCCAAGGACTAATTTTAATATTGTTATGAACTTCACAACAGCCAAATTTCTGCTAATCGGAGCTTTGGAGCCATCTTTGTCTGTCTTTTTATTTTAGACAGGTGAAGTCTGCAAACAGAGGTGATTGTAGGAGAAGACACATCTGTTTAGCACTTATGCTTAACACAAGACATCATTTCTCAAAGAACAGTGTCTGGAAAACACTGACACACACCCCACACCCCCCCTCCCCATGCTATTAAAAAAATACTATGAGAGGGATGTTCTGTCCATATTTAAAAAACTGCGGTTACTTAGATGAAACTTAAGTCTACTTTAGTTGAAATAAAAATATTCCACTTTTTATAGTAGTAAGTTCTTTAATGCAAGTAGCTCCTGTTCCTTCGGCCCTGCAGCCCCTGTGGCAGCTGTGCAACCTTCACAGCCGGCCGGCTTGGCTCAGGAGCTGGCAGAGGGCTTGCGGTGGCCCTGCTGCTTTGTCTCTTTAAAGGGTGTCATTGTTTGCCTAAGGTCAAGAATTGCTTGCAAAATTTGGCCTGTGAATTATTGACAGGTGAACTGTGCCGTTGTCAGCTGGAAGGATCATTCCCTTACAGCCCCAACTTCCACAGCCATTGGAGAGAGGCATGCAAATATTAACTTGGTTTCTTCAGTGTCAGGGATTATGGATAGGTTTTGGAAGAATACCTCTATTTAAAATGACTAAAATATTCCGTTATGTTTTTATCCCAAGTTTGAAGTCTTAGTGGCTGCTTTTGTTTGCAACTGATGCTTTTGGACTTAATGCTTAAATGAGCTTAATTTCAGATAAATTAGGGAAGAGTAGCAAATGTTCCAAAAAAATGGGATATCATTTAAAGGGTGGGAGCCCAGGCTTCTTCCACTCTCTTGTTCAGAATTTGGGTGAATTCTCCTGTGTGGAGATGCTTCTCTGTCTTGTGCTCTGTAACCTTATTTGAACCTCTCAGTCCACTGAGATTAAATGGTGAGTGTAATGTTTTTTTCAATCAGGAAAGTGACAGCAAAAAAACCCAAGCTAAAGCAAAACAAACAACAGTTATGATGACCAGTTTGCCATATGTGCCTGTTTTACTACAGTGTGTTACACAGTTTCCTGTACTGTAATTAATGCTCTGGCTTCTGACCATACTGGATGTGAACCGTGTTTGAATGCTGTTTTTCCTAGTAAGGCTCTTCTGGAGTTTCCATAAGAAGCCTGGAAGAAGGAGGGTTGTCCCCAGCCCAGGAACCGTGTTCACAAAGCTGTACCGTTTTTGTGTTAGTTGAACCAGAGTAACCTATGGTGACACCAGATAAGAAAATAATTTTAGAAGCACATAAGATAATTCTATTAAACCATAATTATACCTGTTACTTCTGTGACTTTCAATGAGCATCATGACAAGGGAGGAAAAACAGAAGGGCAAAAATCCTAATGGGAGGCAAGAGATTTTAGTTTTTAATGTGAGTTAGTGAGTTAAGTGAAGATCAGACAGCTGTACATCTGGATAGAATTTAAATTTCTGTTGAAGGAAACCAAAAGTTTCTGTCAGTTGCGTGAATGAACTCCCACTTGCCAGTGGATTTAACTGCATGGTGCTTGACAGCAGTGGAAATAAGTAGAGTCTCTCTGGATCTAGTGCAAAAAAAAAAAAAACCTAACCAACCAAAAATCTTGTATTTCATAACAGAGTTTGGTGTCTGTTCTAGAGCACTGGGTAGCACACCTGTATGCTGAGGAAGCATTAACATGATTAGGCAGATATGTTTATGTATGTGGTGTTCCCTATTTGGTATGTGTGTGCATAAAATCCCAGTGAAACCTGAAGTTGTTGCTGCAGCCTCTGAGCATCTGACTGATTTAATCCAGAGTCCTGCCTAAAGAAGCAGTACCAGCATGTGATCTGCAAGTTTTGCCGTTTATATTAGTGGTTGTGAGTTTGGCACTTCATCCATTTGTGAATGCGGGTTAGAGTTGGTGGGAGTAAGTGAACTTGCATGGTCGGGGGGGGTAAGATCAGATGGAAAAAGATCTACCTGAAACTGTTTAGAACTTATCTTGTTGCTCTCTGCTATTGCTCATACCTGAGCTCCTTGCTGCTTCTCATGTTTGGTCTTCTGTAACAGATGGCTGGTTGTTTTAGTGGAAGTGATTTAGTTCTAATATTTCCATGCCCTCTGAGGATTTTCTCTTGAGTTTCAAAATATTCTAGCCAATCTTCTTTGGGATACAAGAACGAGATTAGTATTGTAGAAATAAATGCAGGCTGAATAGTTTTGCTTTAAATGTACACTTGATGAATACTATTGTTTCTTACTGTTGTCACTGTATAAATATGAAATTAGTGCTAGGAAAAATGCCGAAACTTTCCACTGTATCAGCCAGTAAGCTGAATGCAGGATGCTGTTTTTCTTCTGATAGCTCAGTAGAAACAGTTCTCAGAACGAGTGCTATTGAGGCAATATCTGCAGTATCGAAAGCAAGAAGTTAAAAAAAAACGCTTTTGCCCTTTCTAAAAGCTGTACGCATTTTTCTTCTTAACAGTTTCCTATGTTTCTTAAAAGTTCCCTTGGGAGAGGGGAGATAATAAGGAGGAAGGCAGTGTATGAGTTATGTTTTTTTGAAATCTGTTTCTTTCCAAAGTCTAAAATAATTTTCCTTAATTTCTAGAATTGGGGTGGTTTAATGATGCTGCCACTAGGATCAAAAGTAGCATTTGTGGGACTTGATTTGTTTTGTGTTGTCTGGATATTGTAGGAGTGGTACTCAAGGTTGGTGGAGTGTTT
Organism: Tapera naevia; assembly: GCA_033556795.1. Classification (NCBI taxonomy): domain Eukaryota; kingdom Metazoa; phylum Chordata; class Aves; order Cuculiformes; family Neomorphidae; genus Tapera; species Tapera naevia. The sequence goes on along the minus strand of JAUMJJ010000033.1, from coordinate 11,206,697 downwards.
CTTGTTAGTTTGTAAAAAATGGTGTGTCCTTTGTTTCAAATCTTGAAACAGATGCCTTCGCCCCAATAATGCCTGTTCTATTTGCAAAAATGGGTGCCTCTTCTAAGAGGTCTCCAGTATTAGACTGGATACTTCATGTAACTTTTTCAATAACCTCATTTTAACTCTAATAAAAATGTCGCTTGATTTCATGTGCTGCTTATTTCACAATTCTTTCATATCAATGCAAGAGTAGACAGACTAATATGATGTAAGAAGGCCTGATAACTAGAATATGGAATTAGGAGCTGTATTTTTGCCTTTTGGTCAAAGAACTATTTTTGGAGGTAGGCTGTTATAAGTGCTTCTGTTTTCATTTGAACTATCATGTCTTTGGATGTATACTGCAGTTCTGCCTCTGTAGGAAGCTTAGTGATGCCACCAATGTCAAGATTAAAGAATAAATACACTTAAATTACATGTAAAATGACTAAAGGCATGCTGGTGGTGGTCATATTGTTTCTTGTTTCTGCTGTGAATGAGACTGTTACTTGTGTGTTGCATAAGGGCTATTAAAAGGAATAGATTCAAGTAGCAACTGCACGCCAAGTGGCTTTCAAAATTATAATAAAATATAGTAAATAGGAGAAATGCTTTCTACTCAGTAAAGGACAGCTATTGCATCTCAGTTGTAGGCAGCTCACTTAATGTGTGAAGCTTTGTAGTGCTGGATTTGTATAACTGGTCTGTGATCTACAGTGGTTGTGCCGTGAAGGTAAGATGAGCAATGCCATTATCTCCTTGGAATGCTGCATTTCTATGGAGGGCTCACTTTTGTGGATTCAGTGGTGGGATCATTGCTACTGGGAGAGATAAAAATCTTGAGAACTAACTTCTTCTTTCCAAGGTACCACTTGATATGATTCAAAGTCTCCCTCCTTTCTCTGAAGTTTGACTGAGATAGCTGAGTGAGTTTAGAAGCGCTCTTATTTTACTTTACAGTGAATAATGTGTTGTCTCCTAAATATGTTTCAGGAGTTCATTGCTAATATTCTTTGACTAAAACTGTCCTTTATTTGAACTTTGATTGATCAATAGTTCAGTCTCTTTTGCAGCCTATTGATTACGGTGCAAAAAGTCATCCTATATAGTCATCCTGCTTATGGCTGTCCAGCTAAGAGGCTTATTGATGGCACAAACAGATTAGCTCAGAGATAATTCTTAGATTCAATTATGTTGGCAGCTTTGCTTTAGTTAAATTTGTCGGTGACTACACTGGAGTCAATTCGTTGCCTCATCTCCCAGCTCCTCTGGACAGGACTGTCTAACCTTGCAGTCCATTGGATGCTGTAAACCTGAGTGATGCTGCTACTCTTTAACTGTCGTATTTCCTTGTGTGAGTGTTTGTTTTTTTTAAGTATTCCAATAGATTAATACATATCAATCTGAAATCGCCGACATAAGAAGGAAGTGGAACTGTTGGAACAGGACCAGAGGAGGCCACGGAGATGATGAGAGGGCTGGAACACGTCTGCTAAGAGGACAGGCTGAGAGAGTTGGGTTTGTTCAGCCTGGAGAAGAGAAGGCTCTGGGGAGACCTCATAGCGGCCTTCCAGTACCTGAAGGGGCTACAGGAAAGCTGGGGAGGGACTTTTTACAAGGGCAGGTAGTGACAGGGTGTGAAGGAAGGGCTTTAAACTGGAAGGGGGAGGATTTAGATTAGACATTAGGAAGAAATTCTTCACAATGAGAGTAATGAGACAGTGGCACAGGTTGCCCAGGGAAGCTGTGGATGCTCCCTCCCTGGAAGTGTTCAAGGACAGGTTGGATGGGGCCTTGAGCAGCCTGGTCTGGTGGGAGATGTCCCTACCCGTGGCAGGGGAGTTGGACTGGATGATTAAACTTTAGAGTCCTTTCCAACCCAAACCATTGTGTCATTCTATATTGGAACGCTGTTGTTTTTACTTGCATTTATAGCAGAAGTTCACGACACTGTAGCAGTCAGAGAAATGGAAAGAAGGAAGGAAGTGTGAGAAAAGCATGGTTTTAAAGCTCTTGCAAAGTTTCATTATTAGCTTGTTTTGATGTAAGACCACGTTGCTGCCCAGCAAAGCAAGTTTTCCCCTGGTTGTGGATTCCCTCTTCTATCCTCTCGCACATTACGATGCTGGCCATCCACTTTGTGACTTAGCTGTTTTTAAGGTTAATTTTCAGTCAGATTGTCTGTCCTCTGTGCAGCTGTTAGCAGTGAGGCAAAGGAAGCAATAGGCTAAGTGGCTGAGGCTTTGGTTTCAGGAGGGAAAGTCTTAAGTGAGCATAAGCTGATTTGAAACTGCTGCACTCTAAGCTCTGGTGTAACCAACACCAATTGTGTGTTGGTAGATGAGATGCTAATGCCAAGGCTGACAATAACCTTCTATGTATTTGCGTACTTATGGAATATTCTTGACTTCCAGCCCCTGTATGAACAGAAGAGAGAAATACTGAATAGTCCATGTTCATAAGCTATACACAAACATCGTCCTTTATGACACAGAATAGTAATATGCTTAAGAATAAATTTGAGTATTTTCATTACATTTTCAGTTCAGTCTGCTACCGAGTGCTCTTTCCTGAGCAAGATGCCCACAAATTATAATCTCTGTTGCGAATAATACAGTCCTCAAAACTTAATGTGTAGAACAGTATTATTTTAGATTTATAAAATAATATGAACTAACCTTAGGGGATAAAAAAAAGTCTGTTTTCCTTCTGCTTTCTTCACTTATTTGTTCTTAGCTGGCTTTTGCTTTTTAAAACTCATACAAAATGAGCAGAGCTTTTTTTTTTTGTTTAGGTTTTTGTAACATCAGCAGGTGATTTTTTTTTTCTTTATAGACCATAAGACCAGAAAGAGAAACCAGCTGATCTAGTTTATCAAAACTAAGAAGTTATGGCTTCATCCTAAAGTTTTCAATATGAGTTAAGACTTCTATATGTGTTTTTAATCACTCTGGGCAAAAATAATCCAGCTATTTTTCATTCAATGTTGTTTTCCTGGTGAAATGACTATGGTAAAATTGCCCTTGCTTTCATGCTTTTCTCTTCCCCCCCTCCCCCCTGTCTCTTTTTCTTATATGGCATATACTGAGCTGTTCAGAAAGTAGAAGTGAGAATTTTTAGTTTTATTTTTAAATTTTAGAATTTTTTCCCCCTACTAGTTTTAATTTGTGAATCTCTTGTAACTTTGCAGGAGGTGTACAAATACATTTAAGTCTTACATGTAGTAAAGCATGTACAAATTATTCCCTTAGTTTCTTTTTGCAGACTGTTTAAGGAAATCCTTGAACACCAGGATAAAAATGACTCCCATCTCACAGCTGGGAGATGACTGTGAGAGAGGAAGTGCAAAGAGGAGAAATACAGGGTGGTTAAGAGTTTGTATTTCTGGGATTTTGCAGGCGATGTGTGGTAAAAGAGTAAACTTAACTTTATGGTCCTGTGTGAAGACAAGAGCTCTGTGGAAGACGCGCCACTTTGTGTTTGGTGGATCACAGCATGGTTGAGGTTGGAAGGGAGTTCTGGAGGTCATCTGGTCTACCCCTCTGCTCACTCAGGGCCTCCTACAGCTGATTGCCCAGGACCATGTCCAGCCATCTTCTGAATGCCTCCAAGAATGGAGGCTCCATCACCTCTCTGGGCAATGTTTGGTCGCCCTCACAGTGACCAAGTGTTTCCCAGTGTTCAGGGGAACCTCCCGTGCTTCTGTTTGTGCGCATCACCTCTGGTCCAGTCCCTAAGCACCACTGGAAAGAGCCTGGCTCTGCCTTCTTTGCATCCTCCCTTCAGGTATTTGTTCACATTTATAAGATCTTCTCCCCACCTCCCCCCACCCCCATCCCGACCCCGCCTTCTTTCCTCCAGGCTGAACTATCCCCAGTGTCCTAGCCTCTTCTTATAGGAGAAGTGCTCTGGTCTCCCTTGTTTGTGCTAATGGCCCTTCACCAAACTCTCTCCAGTATGCTTATCAGTCTCTCTTATACTGGGAAGGCCAGAACTGGACATGGTATCCCAGTGCTGAGTAGAGGGGAAGAATCACCTCTCTCATCTTGTTTCCCACCTGTCTTGCAGGTGTTAAAGGAAACGTGTTAAGAACCATCCCTCCTCACTGCTCTTGTGTGTAATAATTCCAGCGCTTCAAAGGAAACGTGGAAAACCTTCTTATAATTAGTTTTCAGTGAAGTTTAAAATAATGTTGACGTGTCCAATCTTTTAATAGAAGTGAAAGGTTAGGAAAATATTCATACAATGGAAATATTTATAGCCTAGAGGGGAAGAATGAAGACTATGGATGCGTTGAAATATTTACGTACACCTCTTTGAGGAGGTGAGTTGATTACTGTAGATTGGAACCAATCACTGCACTCTCTATTGTGTGTTCACATAAATTCTCCTTTTTAAAAGCATGTGCTGGTAACGTCATATTGGACTTCAGTTTCATGCAAGTCAGGAATCTGCATGAATTACTGTCAGACAGCAGCCAAAACTTGGTTTCCTAGAGGATACTGAAGTACAGTTTTGTTTGAAGAGAGGAATATTTTTAAAAAATATCTACATCGATGTCTGCTGCTTTTGAGAAATAGAGACTTTTACACTTAATATCCTTCTCAATGTTTGCATAAATTGAGCTTGTTTTAATGACAACATTCCCTGTCCCAGAAAGCTGATGTCGACCATCACATACTGCACATTTTGTGCTTTTCAAGGGGGCACTGTCCATTTCATTGCAGTAAGCAGAAGCGTTGCTGTTCAGATCTGTGCAAACCTATTGCCCCGGTGTTACCTGTAAAACGAGCAGATTTGGAAGACTTTGGAGCAATGTCAAAGTCCTTAGACTGCCCTTTAGTCCTATATTGAATGGAATTTCTTCCTCTGTAGCTGCGACTGATCATACTGTATTTCTGAGGAGGTATGCACTGTTGATGTAAAGTGATGAAGAGGAAATCAATCTTTCTGGTGTTAGTTTCTTATTATAGATCTTCTCCTGTAGTCACAAATTGCACTGCCTTCAGAAAGGAATGATAGACTTCTGTTTTGTTATGGTAGTACTACAGTAATGATCACTTCCAGGAATTTATGGAGGGGATGGAAATCAGTGTTTACCATAAACATTACCTTCTTTGAGGCTTTGGTCCGGGAGTTAATTCTGCAAACCTGTGTATGTGAAGGTCATGGCAAGATCAGCCCTTTATGGCTGTGTTTCCTTGTGGCTGTGTAATCTTGTCAGGTGGTAGGTAAGCAATATTATGATTTAACCTAAGGACCTGACCCAAGAGCTGTAAGTTTCCAATATAAAGCAATCTGAACTGAAAGTGCTGCTTCTGATTGTCCAAGATGTTTATCAATTTTGATTATTCCTGTGTTTGTTGCCTAGAATTTTGCTTCATAATGGCTTACTCAAAACTCTTTATTTTGCAAGACGTCCAATGCCGTTAGAATGAAAAGGCTGCGAAAGGTCAGATACCACACTTACCTGGCAGAATCTTGTCTCAAAGTGGTCTCTGCTGTCATGCTATTGGATGTATGTCATGCTATTATTTGAACATTGAGTTTTTGGTGACAGTCACTTGTACTACTTTTATCTATTAAATGAGGGTTTAGGAACTATTGTGTCTCGGGCTAATGCAACTCCATTAATACTTTGTCCCTTTTATATTGCAAAAACTACAAAACATTAAGTGTAAACTTCCGATGAACTGAGTTTAAGCACTCAGACTTAAGTCTTCTCTTACTTTGCGAAGGATAAATGGGGTCAGCAAGATCAAAACATTTGACTGAGATAACTCAGGAGTTCACACCAGTACTAGAATTAGATCTAGTTCTTGTCTATCTCAGTCAGTCTCCTAGAATCAGTGGATCAGCACACTCTTTGTGGTCGTAGTTGTTTAGGACCTAACAAGGTACAGGATCTGAACGAGGCAGCTTCCTCAATAGACATGAGGGTTGCACGTGCACTTTTGTGTTTACAGTGCTGAGGCTGATGGTGAACGTTACTAGTCCTCCTACAACAGAAGAACTCCAGGTGGGCCGAAAGACTCTCTCTTCTCTGAAGAGTGTATGATTTGCTCAAGTAATTTGAGTGCATTTTAGAAAAGTTTTGAATACCTCTGGCAGACCGGTTGTTTGAAATAAGATGGTGCCACTGTACAATAGTGATTTTAGTGAAATTTGTGTTCTTTTTGCCTTCTGAGAAGTTGATGGACTGTTAAGCTAACCACAGTGTATTGCTGTGAAAAAGGTCAGTGTTCAAGATGGAGCCTGTTTTTTTCACAGGCTGGGAACACAGCGCATCCAAGACCTTGTGCCATCTCACTTTGCTCGCTGTTGACTGTTCTAGGTAAGTCAGACTCCCAAAACATCTCAAGTCTGACTTACTAACCTCCCCCCTCCAAAAGTAAGCACTGCACCCATTTTGTACTTTTTATCAGCTTTCAGAGGGTACCACATATATTGACAAGAAGGAAGGAAAATGGAAAGTTTTGTTATTCATGTCCCCCTGTACTGATACACTGCATAGCAGGAAGGAGAGGAGGGAAATAACATTTTTGATTTGGGATGTCTGGACAGGAATCTCTTTTGTTTTGTTCATGAGAGTAATGTTTTCTTGTTTAAAAAAAATGAAATTTAGATAACTGCTTTTGTGGAATGAGCAGTGTATTAAAGGTAGAGATGTTTGTCTGTAAAGGTAAAGATCATAACTAAATGTAGTTTAAAGGGAGTAAACATAAAATCAACAATTTGTGTAGATACCTAACTAATGAAAATGTTCTCAATCCTGGAGGACCAGACAGGTTGATTCCAGTGCACTTTAGGTATGGGTTTTGAATATGTCTCCTAAAAGCAGAGTGGATTTCTTTAATTCAGCATTTTATTATGATCTTACTTCATTCATTGAGGGATATTTTGTATCTTATTCCTGTTACAAAATTATTGTTGGTGATACCTGATAGTGGGAAATGTATCTTAATGATACAATCTTAAATGATATACAGGGAGAAACTGTGGATGTGAACACTGTTGTTGTTCAACGTCATGCAGGACAGGTCTTTGAGCATCCTGATAAAATGAAAGATAGAATACTAGATGATCTTTAAAGGTCCCTTCCAACCCAAACCATTCTATAATTCTATGAAATGTGACCTTAAATGTGGGGTTTTTTTTTTTTTGATCAAAAAGTAGTATGAATGACATGTGTTGTTCTAGATGAATATTTACAGTAAAATTTAAGAACTGGAATGAATTTGACATACCTACTAATATAAAACTGATGATTCCTTAAAAAAATAATCACATGACTTGTCACCTGGTATTTAGCCAGGCATTGCAATTCAGATGGACAAAACTGCATTTTTAAATGGGCCTTATTTTTCATCATAATTAAGTTTTTCCTTTTGAAGAAAATCTTGGGATTAAAGCTTACCTTTCTACCAACTGACTAAATGGATTATTCCTTGTATTTGTATATCTAGCACAGCTACTCTTTTAGTGGGTGGGAATTCAACAAGAACAAAAATGTCTCTTGGCTCTTCAGCTGCCAGTCAATTTCTCAACTTAAGTTTCATGTGAATATAGAATTGACCTGGGTAAATCGAAACTGAAACCTCATCTCTTTCTATCTTCAGAAAAGGCCATTGCTGTTTAGCCTTGGATTAGCTTGGTTCTGTAAATTCTGGCTCTGGGCGCTCACCTAGTGGTTTCCCTGAGTTATGTGGTGGGATGGGTAAGCACATGCAGCAGTTAATCGAAATACTGATGATCTGACTCCTTTTAGGGATTGCTGTTTCCATAGCAATGAAGCTTGGAAGATAGCATTGCCACACCAATATTTGAAAAGCCTCAAAGCTGCGTCTGAAAGTTGAGAAGTGGCTGCCTAAAAGCAAGTTACAAGGAAAGCTGACAGAATGCCTTGGTTTAGTGGTTTGACTCTTAAAAAACTGTGGTTTCCTGACAAGCAACCGGAGCTGCAGAGGAAGGCAATCTTTATTCCCCATCCTCACCCCTCCCTCATGCACTGCTTGTATGGGCATGCAATGGCCCGGCTCAGAGAGATGATCTAGCTGAAAACTACATTGCCCCTTCATGTGTTCTCTCCTGTTCTGCCTTCCACATCCCCTTGGCTTAGCCTTCCAACCAGGCTGCATTCTCTGTCATGTTGACATGGAGAGGGTATAAGCACTAATGTCTGTGATGGAAAAGGAGTGATGGGAATATGTGGCTTCAGGGTAAGTGTGCGGTAGATGAGGATATGCTTTCAAGATAGCCTGCGCTAATATTGTCTGGAGATGACTGGGAAAGTGTGTGCCTGAAGGCTGAACTTCTCCAGCCGGATTAGCCTGGTTTCACAGTTTGTCATCTCTGGTGGGAATTGTCCTACCTTGTGACTAGCTATGTGTTCCACTGCATTGCCAACAGGTCTTTCATGTTGGCTGTTACCCAATGGGGAAATAAGCCAGGGAAGAAAATTGGAAAAACATGTTTCCTTTGGCTTTAGGGTTTTTTTCCAGTTTGTGTTTCTCAGAGAGTTAGATGAGTGCTGGAGAAGGTGCAAGGGCATGGCCAGTTAGTTTGCTTTACCACACCTTGTATTTAACAATGTTCATTAAGTTACATAGCTCTCTTTAAAAGTGAGTTCATGTTACCAACATTGTATCGTTTGCTACTTGTGTGGGAGGGGTTTTTGGGTTGGTTTCTTTTAAATACAAGAAAACAGCAAACAATTTTACTGACCTTGGTTAGCAAAATTTCATGGGGAAGATTGAATACCCTGTCCTCCTCCTGTTATCTGAAATGGTAAATTAGCACTAATTACCTTGTCAAGAAGGCTGAGAGGAAATTCCTAAATGTGCTTAGCAGCAAGCCTATTGTTTTTGATCCTATGACCAGCAGGAATAACTTGAAGATATTAAGACATGATATAATATTGTAGCGGGAGAAATGAGTAACAGGAAATAGGAGGGGCTGCATAGTCGGGCAAATGATCAGCTTATAACATGACTTGTTATAACAGATGTAATACTGTGTTCTCCTGTTTGTTCCTTAGACCTTTCTCTGGATAAGATAAGCAAAGCAGTCACTATAATGGGGGCAATAAAATATTTTTTTGACTTAGCAAACTTCTAGACCAAACAGCTATAGAACACTTATTTCCAACTCCAGAAATCAGAAAGGCATAAAGTTAACAGGACTTCAGCCTGTTCAGGCTCTGTTTTGAATTCTACAACAGGTAATTAATTTCTGTTGTCAATGGGAATTGGTGGTTCCTGATTACCCTGATTTCTAACTGGAAACTGTTGTTTGTTTTGTGATTAAAAAAACTGATAGTAGAGCTGTGTGGCAACTTGGAATTGCGTATATGGAAGGCAGGGGGATGGTTTTGAACACTGCATTGTTCAATGGTATTTTCATTTACCACTGGGGAATTGCAAGGATTTTGAACTCTTTAGGGCACTAAAGACATTTGCAAGCATCTTTTATGAATTATGACATTTTGGCTAATTGTATCTACTTTTTTCATCCTTACTTTTGCTTTTTTTATTCTCTTTTCTTTTTTTTTTTAAACCATACTGTTTCTCTGGCTGTTTTGTATGTCAAATATTACAGATTTTCCTTTGTGTCCTCAGTTAAGAGCTCAAAGAGATCTTTCTTTATGGGGAGTCAATTAATGGCGTTTGAAAGAGAGAAATTAACAAACAACGTTAAATGGAACTGATATAATGCAAGTGAAAGTCTTATTTAAGATTTAGCTCTTCAAAAAACAAACCCCAAAACAATTATTTTATGAATTTATTTTCTAAATGTCTTTTCACAAAAGATACTGAGAAGTTGTCTAGGAAAACTTGTGTAATGTGGCAAATTTTATGATAAACCCCAGAAATGACTGTGGTGGCCAAAAGAAGTTGAGCTATTTGACTGTATTCCTTGTCTAAAAAAAACTTCATAAAGTGGTGTTAAAGCTGATCTGAAAAAAAAAAGGCATTTCTGAACAAATGGACTTGCTAACCAGTTGGAGAATAGATTTGAATAGGAGTTGGAAAATAATATTCACAGATCTAAAAGTGTATCAGTCAAGAGAAGCAGAATATGGCCCTGTAATTCAGGAATGGTTCCTTGAATAAAGTCCGAATTGTAAGGTTGTGGATTACTGATTTTTAAAGGGGCTGGCTGGTTGGTGTTTTTTTATTTTTTTCCCCTCAGTTTATCTTTGTTTTTCTGGGAAATAATTGTAGGAGTCAACAAAATGAGTCTAGCTTCAACATGGTTAACCATTTACACTCTAGAACAGCAAAACCAGACTTGAATCACAATGGTTAAACAGGTTGTTACTTATTACTTTTTACGTGAAAATCACTGTTAACATGAAAAAGGTGAAGAAGGAGAAAGGAATACAGTGATACTATAGGTGAGTGTGTTGCAGGAAATCTAAGGTCCCTTCTAACCCAGACCGTTGTATGATTTTATGGTATTTTGCCCAAAATGGCTAGTATTTTGTCTTAGGAGCCTCTGGGCTTCTCTGCTTTTTAACAATAATAATAATAATAAAAAGCCCAACTTACTATTGTTGGATACAGTAGTGCACCTGACTGAATGTAGTAAGTACAGTACCTCAGCTGTGGAGGTAAAGGAGTCTGGAGTCCTTGACAGCTGAAATATCTCTCTGAATTAGTCTCTTAGATCTTGCATGCTGCAGTATATGGACTATGTCAAAATGTCAGCAGCTGCTCCCACATTTGCAGTGCTGATAATATGACCTTCAGGGTAAGAGACCTCAGCTGAGGTGAGCTCTGCCCCATGTATGTTTGTTTTACTGTCTATGGAGCTTTTGTAGTTGTGTACTTCTAAATGACCACAAAGCAAAACTTCTGCACTTGCAAATGGCTCTTTTAATACTTCTGTACTAATACTTCCATGTTTTCGTTGTGGCTTGGGGTGTAATACGTTGTGGTAAAGTATGTGAGCAGCTTAAATTAGAAGGAGGCATGAAAAAGAGCAAATTTATTCCTTGGCAACACTGACATTGTCTTTGGATCAGTTCCCGTTTGCATCTAGAAGGGTGGTTTTGCAAAGAGTGGAGTTTACTGGAGAAATGGTGTAAACAGGAGGGCAAGGTTAGTCTGTTACCCTGTCAGCTCAGTGCTGGTAAATGCAGCTGGGTGTAGGGATGCTCTCTTGGCTATTTTTGTTCAGGTTTTGTCTTTTGTCTACAGAGCATGCCCGACTCAAAAATCAGTACAAAGTTGCAATAATATGAGTGTGTTATCCACTTCTGTTAGTTACTGTTTTGATATCTATTCAAGACGGGGATATCAACTAGCACAAGATTCAGACATAGTGAAATAGCTGATTATTCCATGGTGTGTGCTTCTCAGGTTTGTTCCTCTTTGAGCTAAGTTTAGTGGAGTGACTTTCACTGGAGCCTATCACCTCTTTATATAAAGTGCTCAGCTGGTGTGAATCAAACTGTAACTCTGAATATTAAGATTGTGAAAGGTGGGGGACTGTCTTGTTAACCAAGCTTAATTGTGGTTTGGTAGGCCTCTAAGCTACTCTGTCTGCATGTGTGTGTTACCTGATGTCATTCATGAGCTCTACGATTAGTGTATAAGGTTAAAACAGCTCCTCCCTCCCCCTGTGATCTGCTACAGAGTCCATAGCAGCAGCACTGTTCAAGACATGTGGGAATCGAGCCAAGCAGGAATTATTACAGGTTGTGGGTAACTGTCTATCGATGACTGTACTTTGCAGTTATACAATGTTTACATTGTGTCTTTGTTGTCTAAGGTACTCGTTTGTCCTGCAGCCCAGCCTGTAGCTTCCTGAATAGCAAAACACAAGTTCTGTCAGGACAGCTGCTGACATAAGGCAAATGGCAAAATACTCAGGAAAGGAAAACTTTTTCTGGACAAATTGCGCATCGCTGAGAGGAAGAACATAGTGTGAAGATGGGCTAGAAAGCATGCAAGTTAAAATTCCTGGCCTCTTCCTGATCAATAACTTGATCAGGAAGAATACAAGAAGCAGAATAAGGTTGAGAACTTGTAAATCTTATACAGATATTGTCATATTGAATGAAACAATGCAAGTCCAGCATAGATTGCCATGGTCTGTCTCTGAAGTGTGGAGGTACTAACCCACTTAGAAAGACTCCTTGTCTCTACCTGTTTTTTGTCACGTGAGACTTGAGGCTGCAGCATATGGCATCAGAGAGGAGGGGAAAAGGAGTTTGGGCCTGTGGCAAGTGAGGAAGCAAAATCTGGAGACAGCAGTAGTTCTGTGTCCACTCTGAACCAACAGGTGTGAGCTGACTTACGTAGGAGAGCTTTCTTAGTTCTGTGGATTGTTTGTGCCTTTGAGAGATTATGCTTGTTTTGTGAACGGCTATCTCTTCTGCCAAGTTGAAGGGCATCATGTGTGTGTCTTGTAGTTACTGTATCTGTTATACAAGCAACAGCACAGCAACAGGAGACTTCTTCAATGTGTCTGATGTCAAACTTATTTTTAAAAAGCGCCGTGATTCATTGTTGTGCCAGCCCAGATCTTTGCCACAGCCACAGTGAACACTTGTGGCACAGCTGTTGCTGCCATTGCATAGTCAGCTCCCCAGTTGCAGCTTAATGTGGGAATGAAATGAATTTGCCCTATTTGCACTGTCAGAAATCAGCATCATGACGACATACATGCAGCCTTCTGCGCTTGGTTGTTCTGTACAATTTTTGGTATTGTTTGATCATGATCATATTGTTTGATTGTTGTTTGGTGTCAGTTTGATCATGAATTCTTAAGGCCATATATTTTCTTTCAATAGATGTTTTCTGCTGCAGGTTTTTGTTTCTCCTTTTGACCTAGTTCTTGCCAATGTGTAGATTTTGGTTGAAAAGCTGGGACAGTTTGCCTAGTTTCTTTGAAATACACTATTTTCATAGTGAAGTCACAAATAAGAGCATGTGCATAGTGTAATAGCCTAGTTGCAAGAGCTGAGGATAAAATTCTACCTGAAATGTATCTTGATCTTATTGATCTGAGACGAGCAGTTACAGATCAGATAGAAGGGTAGCAGACAATTAAGGCACACAACTGATGGATGACTGTAAGTATGTTGGTCACAGTCAAACTGGTTATTGTAACTTCACTGCTTTTATATAAAACTAAAAAGTAACTTGCTGTGTATTTTCTCTGCTCTTTCCCTTTGCTGTTCAATGATGTGATGCAAATTAAGAAAGATTGTCTGCTAAATGGTTCTTATTTCAAAGTGGGCCAACATTGTTGCACAGCGTGGGAATTTACAGTGTTGTCTTTATCTGCTTTTGGGTTTTTGTCCCTTCTCTCCCTCAGGGGCAACGAGAATGAAAGTATTCTTTGATGAAGATGGTAGTGTCACATATTGGTATTTTATAGCAGACTGATTAAATGGGTTGTTCTTGGAATTTGTAGCTCAGTATTCAGTCTTTAGTTACTGTGGATACAGTAATTTGCTAAAGTAGCCACCCATTCATGCTTTGCCAGTGACTAAGCTTGGCTGTGGAATGCTTGCCTCTCCTGTCTGTGCCAGTGACCGTCACTTACTGGGTCAGGTGTAGCCTTTTGTGGGTGCAGCTGCGTTCATGCCTGTTGACCACTGGAAGCTACCAATGTCTTTGTGCGTATGCAAGAGTAAAGAGGACAGACAGTGGACTGAAGTGTAATGAAAGTTCTGGCGCCACACCCCCACCCAAATGTTGCTTTCTTTGTTCTCACCTTCACAAAGTCTGTCATATTGTTTTTCTAGCCACCTCCTTTGGGCATGGGAAGTCTCAGACGTTTCCCTGAAACATCTGCCTGATAAATATTAATGCCTAATGCTGACTTTGTGTGAGCTAAAACATTGTTTTATTTCCTGAATTCCTTGTTCTTCTCTCTTGCTATTTTTCCTCTTTATTTTAAAGGTTTTCTCCTCTATAAGCCACTGTTTGACGTGTTTAAAAGAAAGCAAGTAGAAACATGTATTTGCAAGTAAGCTAAACAGCAGAAATGGAAAATAGTCCGTGAGTTTAGCAGGATGGAAGAAATGCCAAACGAGTACCTCTGTAATACAGTTAAGTGCAGTTAAAGGATTTTATGTTTCTAACCCTGGATTACTGAGATTTGAAGTTATTTTCCTGAGTAGCTTCGTTTTATGGAATAGGGAGTGCTCTGCTAAACCAGAATTTAATGATAGGAGCATTGGGAAATCCTATGGTAACAAGTAACTTGAACTGCGAGAAATGTAAGCATTTCAGCTTGCTTTCTGCCTTGGTTCTTTTGTGAAATGCAAATTGAGCTGAGAATGAATGAATGTGTCCAAGCTTTAAGCATTTCTGTGCTTTGCCTGAGTTGGGGGCCAGAATCAGCAGTGGTCACGTGAGTCTGCGCTGAGATCATTAGACTGGGGACACCAGCTGTGCTATTATTAGGGGTTTTAAAGTCTGTGGCAGATGTTCTTAGGCTCTCTTACAGCCCCACATATGGTGCAGTGGAGTGTATGGAAAAAGAAACGTCTGATAAACTGTTTTTCCATACAACAAACAGATTCCCTCCCCTGTCCCGCAACCGGGCAAGATACTTTATGTTAACTTGTATGTATTAAAACCCAGTTTAAAGTATTTGAAATAGAAGAATGAAAAACAAGTTATCATATGGGAATAAATAAAATTGCTTTGTTTGGCAAGTAGGACCTGGGGGGCCAGCCAGGGCTCAAGGCTGTAAGAGCACATATTCTGCCATTTATGTATTTATTTTTTATTTCCTTTGACATTGCTATTTAGACAGGGCCCTTGTGTTACTTTTTTGTGCATGTAATATAAAGCTGTTCCTGCACAGAGTTGATGGAACATAAAATGAGATGTAATACACACAGAGTAAAGTGGTATTGATAATGGTATAATCAAAATCTGTAAACAGAACTACTGCTTGTTGTATTATGGTGATATATAGAATGGAGAAAAGCACATTTATTCATTATTTTTGTTGGAGTAAGAAAAGAGTATATATGTCTTGTCTTGAATATGTAAATTGTGTCCCCTCTGGAAGTTAGTTAGCCAGTTTAAATATCCCCAGAATATAAATCACAAGCTACTTAGTATTTTGTGGACTTCAGGTATGTTCTGTATTGTATAAAATCCTGGTATCTACCAGGAAGATGCAGGACTGACTGAATGGCAAACCAAAGGTACGTGAGGAGTTGAAGAATGTGAACTATTTATAATAGGTAACAAGTATGTTTTTGTATTTCTTGTGTTATGGGTTTTTTAACCATGTAAGCATGTTGTTGCTAAGCAGAACAACGAATGTTTAAACAATTCCCTGTGCATCATCTTTTCCTTTCTGTCGTTAAAGTGTGTGGTGTTTTTTGAGCTAAACCAGCTGCGTGCGATGCTGTGTGAGTTGTCCTGTGTTAAGCACAAAGGGAAGAAAATGCAACACTTTAGAGTTAGGAAGCTAAAAGACAGGATGTACAGAAATGAAAACCTAATCAGGCAGCTCTTGCATACAGAGCTTTTTAGTATAATTAAAGAGAGCAGTACCCAAAATAAATATTCAACGTCCTGTTCTTCTTGGGGCTCTCCTGTTAATACAGTGTAAAGAGAACTAAGTGCTTCCTCTTACAGTGCGGAGAGCCATGGCTGTCACCCCAGCAGCCTTTGGTGGTTCCTGTGGGTGGGTGCTGTTTTACAGCTTGCACTCAGTCATTCGAGAGTTCTGCTGTGTTATTGTACCCAAAGTAATCCAGTCTATACACTGAAACTTGGGTGTCATTTACTCAGGTTGTTAGCACTGAGGAATCAATTGGCATTTGAGTAAGATTGTGACAGTCAACACAGTCACATAACTCCTATGAAAAGAACAGTGGCTCCTGTGTGACTGAGATTACAGTGCAGGACCCAGAGAAAAATTTAAGAGGATTAGTCACAGCATGCTGTGTTAAACCTGACTGCTTAATCAGAAGGATTTTTTTTTATGATTATTTTGTTGGCAAAACTGAGAAATTCAGGATCTTGATGAGATCTAGGGGTTTGTTCTGAAGGCTTGGAGCAGGCAATGTCTTAATTTTGCTAACATGACTGTTTTCCCCAGGTAAGAAATATAATTTTCTGCATTATGGGAGGAGACTATGATAAATGTGCCTTTCTTGATAGGTGGCAGTCCTTGTTTGACTAGAATCCAGTATTTATATAGCTTCTTACAGTGTCCACAACTTTCTGACTGAAAAGTAATTGCTTGGCTTAAAGCGGTTGAGCCTTGCACTGAGGTTATTAAGCCCCAATCAGCTCCCCCTACTCCAGTTCCGATTTTAGCAACCTGTCGAATTTTCTGTGCATGCAGTGGAAGGAGAGGAGAAGAGGTTTTGTTACAACCATATTTCAGAAATGCCCTGCAGAGGATGTGCTGGAGGAAGCAATTGTGCTTGTTAAGTGTCAGCTTCCAGGATTCTCTGCTTCTCCAGTGATGCCATCTGGGATGCTGGTTCACGTACCTCTTTTGGCAGAGAATGCTTCCCTGCAGTAGGTTCAAGAGAAACGGTTGCCAATTAGGTTTTAATTTCTCTGTAATTCTAGAATGCTTTAGACATGCAGATTCTCACATGAGTCTGTATCTTTGTGGATAGATGGATCAACCCTTGGCAGATGAAATTCTCATTCTCTCACTGAACATATGTTCTAAATCTCTCCTGTGAGAGTGTAGAGGAGCCTACTGGCTAATTGCACTCCCTCTTCAGCTTTAATCAATATATTGTAAATAGTAAGAGGAATGCCATGTTAGGGGCACGTGTGTATGTTTTAAGAAGGTTCATTTTGCGAATTGACAAATTGATAAGATTAATGCATGCTCCTGCTCCTTGTGTATGTTAAAGATGGGCTGTTATGTTTTGTTTTACTTTTTTTTTTAATATTCCCCCCCCCCAAGCTTGACACTTCTTTTTGTTGATATCTTACAGCACTGAACGTATTACTGCTTCAAATCAGCAATAAAAAGAGAAACATACTCATGTTCTAAATGAGCGGTTCTGGAGAAGCAGATCTCCCACTCTCTCTCCCTCCTTCTAGGTTAAAATTAGTTCTGCTGGCCCAACAGGATGGCCTTACATTTCTTGCTCACTTTCCAACTGTCAAGCAGAGCATTTAGTCATGCTGAACAAAGCAGCAGCTTTTGTGGATCCTTTTAATGATGTATTCAGAACTCCAGTGTCTCCTGATTTAATGAGTACAGTGAATGTATTCACAACTAACAAGACCGTGCTCATTAAACAGCAGTAAGTTAACTGCCCTATTCTCTTCTAGCAATCCAATTCATAATTAGATGGTGTGGTGCCATATCCGAACACAACACTGGGCTGTCAGATGGAGAGGTTAGATGTTCTGTGGGTATGCGTGGTTAGGTAGGATTGTTGGAGTGTAAGTAATCCAGCTCAGCTTGCCTCACTTGATAGGGCTACTTTTCTTGGTAGGGGCTTTGTGCTAATGCATTCCAAACAACCAAAAATTTAAACCTACCAGTTAGCCAGAACATTAAATTATCACCAGTTTGTAGCTTTCAGTTTTATATTCTGCTGTTACTGTTGTGTAAATCCAAACTAACGCAGCTGTACTGACTGGAATTACAAGAGTGTAACTGAGGGCAAAATTGAACCCCTCGTTGACTTATCTGCTACATAAACTCAGTCGTAGAGTCCTGGTGGTTAGGTGGTGACATTTGAAAAAATAA
Organism: Tapera naevia; assembly: GCA_033556795.1. Taxonomy (NCBI): domain Eukaryota; kingdom Metazoa; phylum Chordata; class Aves; order Cuculiformes; family Neomorphidae; genus Tapera; species Tapera naevia. Next base: position 11,188,964 of record JAUMJJ010000033.1, on the reverse strand, counting down.
GAGATTGGCTCAGTGTTTTAGAGTGGCAGATGCAACTGAACAGAGGGTTGTGGTCCCTAGAAGCAACAGGAGCTTGTTGGAATTGTCTTGTGGTGTTAAAATACAAGTAGCAACTGTGTCCTCATGTAAGTTACCTGCCCTCAAAAGCACACTTGCCTTAATATTTGATGGAATTATTAAAGCATAAATATTGAATACTTATCTTTGCTTTTAATCTGTTATCTATCAATTCTAAAATGTTTTGGTTTTAATAGTTACCAGCAGTATTTAATAGCAGATTTGGAGGCAGAGGGAATTTGGGCCCGAGGGAGGGATAGCACATGTACTCTCTCTGCTTTTCTACTGGCAACCTGACACCTGTTTTAAGGGCTTTTAGCATAATCAGGATGACATCAAGCTAGTTCTTATTTAAAACCAGCTGACAGTCTATTCAGTTTATGTTGTCTGCCTTTCTTTGAACTGATTTCAGAAAAAAGCTGTATGGTCCTTAGTACCTGTTTGCCATCTGGAACAGCAGGTTCCCATGTGGATAAAGGCAGATGTACTGAATGTCTAATGCAGCCTTCTGCAGCTGCTGCCTGTTACCATAGGCTGGTGGGACCTGGCTCTGATTGCTGCTTCTCAGCCCTTCCCTGCAGCTCCCTGGCACGGGCACCTGTGTGAGCCTGGCAAGGGTATGCTGAATTATCTAACAGATAATCATTAGAGTTTCTTTCCTCTTTTCCTTAAGAGCATTTTCATTCAGATACACAGAATAAAAGCATCATGGATTGTCTTCTGCATCTGTCCTTCCACAATAATCCTGAATGGTGAGGTTCCTTTTCAGTGTGAACTTACTGCCTCATGTTTTAAAACCTAATCGTGAGCTGTTTGATGTAATTTGAAGGAAGAAAGCTTGCACACTCCAGAGTAAGGGAAGAACTTTTTCTTTCCATCTTTATATATGAGAAATGAACTGCAGTGGTTGATTCAAACTGGAAAGCACTTTTTTACTTGGGGCATCTTGTGGAGAGACACTTAAAACTATTTGTGTCTTGTGTAGTGCGGGGATGTGTGCAGTGAGTGCACTGTGTGTAGAGAAAAAGGACAGAGGTGGAGAGAGGAAACTTCAGGGTTTCTTTGGTTTGTTTTAAACCTTAGTGGAACTTTCCCTGCTGGTGTGATATCAGGTGATTTCAGCTACGTGACCCTTTTGTGTAACCTGTCGATGGAGGTGAGATGGGTACTGTCATAGGGATACCGAACACAACTGAGGTATGAACTGATCTTTTGTAACCTGTTGCTTTCTACTTCTGGCCCCGGTGTTTTTTTTCAGTCTGTATTACACATACTGGTAAAAGGTCTGAGTGTTTTCCTCTGTGTATGTATCTGGGGGGTAATTGATATTTTGTTTCTTGGTTTTCATGGGCAGAAAAGGACTATTTGGGCAACAAGTGGCTTTTGTTTAATTCTCATTTCTGAGGTTGAAATGCTTTTAATTTTTTTTAATACTAGATCACAAATGTGTGTTAGACAAGGAGGAAAGTGGAAACACTTTCTGTGTTAAAATGTTCAATCTTGTTTTTGCAAGATCTTAAATATTTCTACATGAATTCTAATGTTTGCTTGTATTATGGGTTATAACTTTCTTATAGTAGCCACATAAGTTTTAATATTAAGACAGTCCACTACTCTGCCCATTTGCTGAGAGAATAATCTGCTCTTTACTGATTGTGCCTGGGTGTCTGAAAAGCTGAGACACATTCCAAATGTTCTAGTTATGAATAATAATTTATCCTGCCTACATACAGTGTTTTCAGAGAAGCTGCAAGGAAAAGGTTTTGGATTGATGGCATATTTGCTTGTGTGGGTGTGAGAAGGCAGTGTAGGGGATATTCTTCGCTGGAAAAACGATCCACAGTTTTCTCTGTAAACTTTCTTGGCCTGTCACTTCAGTCTGGATCTTTACACCCACCTTGCCTAATAGTTACTAAAAAGGACAGTTTTTTTTGTTACCTTGCATTAGTACAACAACCCTAGTTATTAACACAGACAACTATTCCTTTTCTTCAACCTCTCTCTAGATTATTTATAAAAAAGAAAACGACCTTTTCCTTCCTGACCAGATTTTTTTTGGTCCAAATCTGTCATTTTCTGTTCTCCCTTTGGTTGTTATACATTTTTGTTTTCCCATTCTCACGAACAGAGCTGAATGCACTTTTGTGAGGATTTAATCTCACTGCTTGTATTGTGAGTATCTTAAGTAAAAAGCTTTGGGATTTATAAATTTATAAAGATAAGATTTATAAATGCATTTGGTTTTGTAAATTAAAAGAAAAAGGCCGGGGGAGGTATCCCAGTCACAGTTTACGCAGGTGCTGTTCAAGCCATGTCTTCATGTAAACTACTTTTCCGCTGTGAAAGTCAGGTGAATAGTTGCTTATTCCTTTATTTACAAAAAAAATCAATTATTTAAATTGGAATGGAGTGGAATCCCTTGAAGATCTGAAGTGTAATGATCTTACTATTCATATCTACAGTTGCATACTTAGGGCAATGACTTGTGTTTCAGAATGAACTGCCAAATAATAAACCCACACAAATGTTTAGTTTAGTAGCTAGTCAGCTGTAGAGTTAAATCCTAATTTACCTCACACTGACACAGTCTGGCAAAGGATAAATAATCTTACTGTCAGATCACTTTTGATTATGGTGACAGCAAATCTTCTTGCTACTAAAGACGCATGGGCAAGACAGATGGGAGATGGCAATTACATGATTTGATTTGGAAATCTGAAAGAAGAATGCTCATTGAAAAATTCTCAGTTCTCAGAAAAAGTAAATTTTGTGACTGAAAAATGAGTGAAAACAAAAAAATGGATTTTCACAGGCTGTATCTGCTGTGATTTCAGGGAAACATCTGTGGAAATTCCAACTTGTACACAAAGCATATGAACAGGAAATCTTTCTTCTTAGTTCTGCGTGTTGGTGAAAAGAAATATTTTTTTTTTTTCTGGAATTTCAACCTTTAACAGAGTATTTTATTCCATTCCCTCGTACTGCATTTTCCTATTGCTGCAAATGGTAGTTCTGCATTGTCTTTAACAGACACTGATTGGTGAAGGTCTACTACTTTGTTCCTTTTTCTTTTCTGCGCTCTTGAGGATGAAAAAGAGAAAATTATCCATCTAGCAGTGGAGCTAAGTGGTATAAATAACTTGAGAATGGGAAGATAACTCCTTTGAAATAGGACAGGTACAATATATTTTCTCAGTGAAAAGTTCTATGTGAAATATTTTCATTCATTATTACATTAAGTATTGTTACTTCACTATCAGTCTCAAATTTAATTTCTCCTTTTGGAGGCGTTTGTGTTCAAGCTTACAATGAACTATAGAAGTGCACATGGGAATACAATTACATTTGCAAATGTAAATCACCTCATCACATCCACCGCTAACCATATGGTGAATTTCAGTTTGCTGTAATCACAGCCTGATGCTCCTAACAGTTCTTGCACTTAAATATGTTAAAACTGCATGAGTTGGGACTGCTATGAGGCAGGAAAACAGTGGTGTGAAAAGACATTGGGAATATCTGCAGCTCTGCTGATGAAGTAATGCAGTTTATGTATCTTAAAGGCTGGACATTATGCAGGCATAAAAAAAAGCTTAGTCTTGAATGAAGGAATAACAAGAAGATTGAATGCAAATCAATCTGAAAAAATGCACAAGTGTAAAGGATTTATGTAATAAGAAGGCAGTCCAAAATGAGGAATCTTCTTTTGATTAGGGTTGGGTTATCAGCATCTAAAAGCTTGCTGCACTAGGAAGCATTGTTAGTAACCATCAATGCAGGTGGGAGCCTTTTGAATAATTGCTACCGAACTTTTTAAAAAATCTAGATATTTAGACATGAGGATGAGGTATCTTCTAATAAACAAGATCAGATGACAAATGCTTAAAATTGCATTATCCTTTATTTTTTTCTGAAGGAGCATCTCTTTTTGGAGAGGTTTTGCAGGGAGGGAGTCACGTACCATATCTACAAACATTCTAAAGTTTGTCATTGGTGTAGACTTACCCTTGGAAGACAATGCTTACACATCCTTTGTTTTGACACTGAGAGTTGGATCAGTACACAGAGAGAATTGCTACCAGGAGAAGAGGTAGCTGCAACTGCAAGCTTGTCCTGAACGCAAGGGGACAAGGGGCTGTCTGAGAAGAACTGCTGTGAGTTCTCCACCTTGGAGAAGAAATTAAGAAAGAAAAACTACTCGGTAGTTTTCTTGAGAAATGATGAATTATTTTCAAATTCTTAAAACTCAGAGTTTCCTGAGGTGACAGCTCATGCGCTATATAAAAGGACTGTTTTGAGAAGGTCAGAGTTCATGACTTGCTTTCCTTTGGAGGATAATTTCAACAAAACGTCATTTAATTTGCGGGAGTACTTGCATGATTGCCAGATGAGCTCATAGCTCTGTTCTCTCACTAGTATTTTCAAGACTTGCAGCAGAAAGCCTCAGTCTTTTGAAGTGTATGCAGTTTTAAAGTACTGCTTTATTTTGTTCTACAGATAAATCTTCCTACTTCTGTGAAGACTTTGGAAAAGTTTTCTAATGTTTTCACGATGGTATACACCTCCCTGTTTATGCTTTCTATGTGGTGTTTAAGAGGAAAAGACTTGCAAAAATCTGTTCTGCGTAGTGGATGTTTGCATATATTTGCCTGTGCTCAAATTAAAAATGTTGAACATGGTTAAGAATGTAGATACTATAAAAGACACTTGGAGGGTGAAAGTTTTAATGCAGCAGGCAGAAAAGAGAAGTAGTCTAACCCTTTTTCTCTTTGACTTAGTTTGGTAGTTTGTGTAACTGCTTTGCCAAGAGAGGGCGAGGAAACTTGTGCGTGAGCCAAAGTTACAATTGCATTCAAATGACCTTACAGCATCAAGAGCTGTTCATGTGGGGGGAAACGCAAATAGAAGCGACACTTAAAGTGAGCCCGCTAGCCAAATGGTGAAATTCTGGAGGGGAAAAGGAGGATCAAGAAAAGAAGAATGCTATGCAGATGATCGAGAGCAAAAAGAGTTGAAAAGCAGGTACAGCAATGGCTGCTATGGAGCTGTAATCCCCCCCGTACTGTGTGTCTCCCTCGGAGCTTGGATTTGAATGTCGTATGTATGTAATGTGTGTGCAGAGGCCCAGCTAGCAGTGCTTTAAATCAGTGCAGACAAAGGAAGGGAACGCGGCAAATGCTGCTTTAGTACTTTTCAGATACCCTTACTCTGCGGTTCGGTTGAATGCTGTTTTTCAACTGTTGTGCTGTATAACACTGCGTGGCCTCTTTCTCAAATAATGCTGCTGAGCTGCTGTTGCGTGCTCAGATGCAGGTTTTGTTCTGGTGGGGTAGGGGGAAAGACTTAGGCTTTGATGGGCAAAAGTAGGGCATGCTTGAATGGGTCAGGGTTCACTGATTACTGTGGCTGCTTTCTCCCTCCAGACCTCAAGGTCTAAAGTGAGTCCTACGAAACTGCCACGGTGTTTGAAGTGCTGCCATCATAAGGTTGGGTGGGGGGTTTTGAGACTAAATCATAAGGAATCTGAGCTAATATTTTTAAGGTTACAGATGAAACTTCTTTGGGCATCAGGTATCTTAAGTCGTGATATTGTTAATAAAGAAGCATTGCAGTGGGAGCTGGAAAATCAGTGCAAGCGGAATTACTTGCACAGTTTTGCAGGCTTTTGACTGCAAAGAAATTGCAGTTATTTGGGATACTCCTATTTTCCTATATTCGTAGTGAAGTTCATTTGTCACCAATTTCTACTGGCAATCCTGAAGCATCAGAGGCAGGAAAGTTGTTAATATTTATTTATATACCATGTGTTCTGGTGACTGGAAGGTGGGAAAGCTGTTTAGAACCCCTCAACATTGCTACTGTGATTTTGTTTGCTTACTGATTAATTTACTGTAATAATTTTCACTGCCATAATCAGATTAGGAACAACTCTTTATAAAATACTAATTCTTTTTACTACTCTACAACTTGACTGTGTCTAAAGTCTTTTAAAAGAATGAGTACGTTTAGTGAATTTGTAAGAAATTTGCAACTGCTGCTAATCAAGTTCAAACAAGAAATCAACATTAACTTTATTTTTCACATGCTCTTTGTTACAAAGCCCATTTCGTATTGGAGCCAAAATAGTTTAAAGGGCTTTTCCATGGTTGGGAGCTTTTTAGCTTTGGAACAATGCCCATAATAGCTGTTCCTTGCCCTGTGGTTGACTGACTTGAAGGGAGCTGACATTTCTTAATCATAAGCTTTACATTTTATAACTTCATGAAAATGCTTTGGACCGGCACTACCTGAAGTACCTCAAATCCTTAACACATTAAAAAAATCTCAGCTGGTTTTAGACTATTTTAGTAAAGCAAAGGGAAGGAAATGAGAAGTTTTTGTGGAGTTGTTAGCATTTGTAATGTGACTTTGCAAGTTATGGGAGTGTAACTGTAGCTGGACAGAGATGGAGTTCCTATCAAGCAGAAAAAATACCCTTCTTGTTAGCTCTTTTTTGTCGTCTTCTCTATTCCCACTAATTCAGGTAGGATTACATTGCAACTGAATAGCACTTAAATTCTAGTAGGAACCCTTATCTATAGGGATTTGATTAAAAAATCTAAAGTTTCTTGAGTGAAATACATCTGATGGATTTTTCTTGTTCATTTTCGTATGGCTCACTTTTTTTCTCTTGTGAATTCCTGTTACACCCCCAAAAAAGAACATAAATGTACCATGAATACAAAGAGTTTATATTCTCCCTGTCACTTATACCTTACCCACAGTTCTTGTTAAGTCTCCATTAAGTCTGCTTTCAATGAGGTGCTTACATTCATCACAGAGGGGCTCAGAATTTGTCCCTGCTGTTTGTATTTATCTCAGAAATACAGAGGAACACCTGCCTTGCACAGGTGTTGAAGTCTGCAGTTCTTGTGGAGAAAGCCTTTTTGAAGGAATATGTTATATTCAGAAATATTTTCAACAGACTTCTACTTGCTTTTCTTCCCCACATCCCCTCCTTGTGTATCCCAGGTGTTGCTGTTTAATATATGTACTGCATGTTTCTTTTTGAACTGTGTCCCAAAACATGGCATTAACACAGACTCTAAGAAGATAAATTGGAGGCAGAGGGAACTGTGTGGGAAAGTGCTGTTAGAAACTGGCCTGTAGTCGGGAGGTCTTCTTCAGTGGGCGGTCTGGTTTTAAATTTGGGAAGCAAGCTTGGATAAAAGCAAAAGGTAGGTCTGTACTAAAACGTGCTGTCTTTTTAGACTAGCAAGAAAACAGAATAACTTTGTCTGAAGTCTTTAAACAGAACTGAAAGTGTTTGGACTAATTTATAATGCATTTACTAGCTTCCTAGTTAGGATTTTAGTTGAAATTATTCTGAGATGACTTGTTTCATACATGAAATTAGATTTGGATGTGTGATCTTGCCTTCAAATCCTTGCTAGTCGTCATGGGGCTGTACATGAATTACTGGGAACACCTGAGAAATAGAAATGATAGGAGTGTATTTTAGCTTGTGGTTCCCATGTTGTTAGATTTTTCAATGCTGAAACTGTTTCCTCATCAACTGTGTTACTTCTCCCTTTGATACCATCTCATTCTGAAATCCTTTTGCTCTAGAAGAGATGAGGTTGTGCTTCCTGATGTCATTTAATTTCACCCATGTAAGGTTTCATTAGAGAGCTAGAACTGAAGTTGAAAAACACAGCTGACAAACTTTCAATAAAAGAGATATAGAAAGAATAGCTGCTTAGGCTCTAAAAATCATGTGAACCTCAAGCCATTGAGAGCTTAATTTAGTGGAAGACTGGCTGTAGAGGCTTAATATAGATAGCTCGGATATCATGTGGAAGCTCTGATTTGTACATGTATTGAAATAAGAGACCTTGAGCCTATTTTTGTTACTGGCCAGATAGCTTCTTTGCTTCCCTCCTTTAACCCCACTCTTTATTCTCAGGAAATGAAATACATTGGCAACTGTTGCTGCACAACTGCACCTCACTGTACCAGGGAGAACGAAGGAAAATTGACCTTCTGATACTAGCACTTGTTCTGGTTTAGCCAGTTTTCAATGGAGTCTTCAGTAAACTTGTTTTGTACTGTTCCTGGTAGCTCTGACTGGAAAGGTGAAACAAGTAGTGACTCTGGTCAGGATATCCTTCCTCTTGCTGAGATATGTTGGTGACTTTTGAACCTAACTTTTCCTTTTCTTCCTATAAGTGAAGTTCTTGACGTGGTGAGAGAAGATACAACTACTTTGTTAGGGAAAATGCTTGTCTCAAAGTTGAGAGAAAAGCAGCTAATTCAGGTGAATCACCCTCTCAGTGCCCTCCTTCCAGTAAAATAAAACAAAAGAAAACAAACTTGGTTTTGTGTGTCTTGTAATAGTGAAGTCTTTAGGCCAGGCAAGTTCTTCACTCTTCTCTGCTTCTTAAAGATGCAAATTCACTGGGATTTCTACTCTTTTTTTTCCTTTTTTTTTTTTTTGTCCAGGTCGTGCCTAAGCACTGCTTTACTTGTGTGTTTCCCAATACTGTAACTTAGAATTATAGCTGTTACAGCAGCAGCACAGTAATTTTTAACTTGGTTCAGAAAACTTCTTGTTTCTGGTGTGGTCATTAACATAATGTCAGTAGGAAGGTCACAGTGTAACTGATGGGACTTGCCCTCTGATGAAAGTGTCATGGGAAAAACAAATGGAAGAATGGGTTCACTGTGTGTTTACAGTAGCCATGGAAAAGTTCTGCTTTGCTAAAATCTGCATTAAGCTTAGGAAAAAAATACCCACACTCTAAATCTTTAAAGAAAATAATGTTTTCAAAGTATCACTTCAATTCTGGAAAGGAATTTATTTAGGGTAAAATCATACTGTTGGTGTGGAAGCAGCTGGGGATTTTAACTGTACAAGAAAAAATGCTTCTGAACCATGCGTTTAGATTCTGGAATGGGGCTTGATATCTGTCCCACTGTCCTTGAAATTACAGCCCTTAATGCAATCACAGTTTATAATGTGTAACTGTACTTACAACTTCATAACTGGAGATTCAGTTGGGACGTATCATTATGAAAGGTACTGTTGTCTTCCAGGTGAAGAAGTATAATATTACAGCATCCTTACAGAAGCAGAGATGAAGTAAATAGGCAGCCTTAATTTTTAAAAACTGTTTGAGTTGATGGTGAATGTTTCACTACTTAAATTCTTTGTGACTGATGGTAACATCTGTGAACCGTATAGAATAAGGTTGGGAATAAGTCAGACCAAGGCTCTTTGTCGTGGGTTGCAGAGTTTTTGCTGTAATGACACAATAACTCTGTTCTGTCCATTTTGAGTAAGTCACAGTACTGTCCTCTGGTAGCACTGAGTGGTGGAAATACAGAAGTTTCTGGTCTACATATGGAAGACAGTTTCATGTATGAAATTTCAAAGTCTTGCTAACTTTTTCTGTGTCTTTCTGGGAGATGGCAAGTTCCTTTTGAGTTACAAACATCTCAAATACAGATACTGCGAGTCAAGATGACCTTGAAAGATGTCTTGAAAATTTTGGATGGCACTTAAACATAGTTATACAGTGCAGAATGCCATTTTATGTGGTGTCTGAAGGTGATCTTCTTGTCATGTCTCTGCATTTACATTTACCATAATTTAGAAGTAATTAGAATCTATCAGTTAGCATAGAACTTCCCTTTTTTTTTTTATGGGGGAAAGGGGAAAATATTTATATTTTGTCTTTATTGAACAATATTGCATTGCTTTGCTACTAACTAGAAAGGACCATCTCAGGTTTCTGAGTGAACATCTCAGTCTCTAGGATTCATTTGTATTAGAAATAGGTTTTGTTAGATCTACCTCCCAAGATGCAAATAAAATGTTTTTATGTACAACTTTTTTGAACACCAGAACAATTCTTTACTCCATTAAATGTTTGCTGTTAAATTAGAGAACTCGGTTCTGGAGATAGAAAGGAGAGAAAGCAGCTGGATATTTTTGGTGTTAAAGCACTCTTTCATTTCATGAATTGCTATCAAAATTATTCTACCTTCTCAAGGTTTGATGGCAACGTGTCCTGCACACCTTTTGGAGACTCTAACTGGCCTTTAACTCTGAAGCTACAAACTTTGGGTGATGCAGGATCTCATGGATTTTTCCTGTAGTGGTCACAGCATGCAACAAAGCAACAGAAAGCATAACACAAGTGTCCTCACAAAAATGATCTGGGCAAGCCTTTTAATCCCTCTGTCTGTGTAATTGCTGTTTTGTATTGAGAAAAATAACTTTGCGTGTTTAGAGCATTGCACTTGCCTACAAAGTGTCTCATGCATTATTACTTCTTGTTTATAAAGGCTTCCAGAGAAACAATTGTGGAAGACCGCTGAATTGAAAACTAATATTGGCAATCTGAAATTAGCTTAAAATATATGTATTTCTAGTATATTCAGATTATACAGTCAGCATTGCCTATAATGCAAAACCATGACATTTTCAATACAACTGTTTGAGATTGCCTGTGAAGTATTTATCACCTGGGGAAAGAAAATATACATTCTGTCTGTGATGGGCATAGATGGGCTTCCCTAAATCAACAAACCATTGTTCTGTCTGCCTCTTCAGTCTCTCATGTCATCAGACTGAGCTGTGGGGCTGTTACTAGGTCTGCAGAAATGTTTTCCACTGATAATATATGTGTCTTGTAGTTGAGAACCTATTTTTAGCAGTCTGGTCAGATTCTTGGGGTCATTAAGGGACAGAGTCCTGGCCGAGCAGTGTAAAAGGGAGCTACCACTGGTTTGGAATGGGAATAAGGAGGAGGAAAGGTAAATTTCATTCTCAGCTGTTTTGTCTATTTTGGACTATGTGGTTATTTCATGGTAACTTGCAAAGAAAAGACACATTTCTTGGGTGTCTTAGCTTGTATTTACCTAGGAGTAATCTCTGTGTTGCAGAGAGAAAATTGGTAGAAGTGCATGAGGGAAAATGTCCTTTTTTCACTGCGATGATGTTCAAAGGCTGCCTGGATCTTGACAAACTGACACTTTTGAACTGGAGTGAATCTGAGAAGTGATGCTCTTCGTTATGCATTAGTGGAAAGTCACTGACCTGAGATAGTTTGGATGAAGTGGGAGTTATGTTAATTTGTACACTGCATTTCTTATATGCAACACTTTTTTCATGATTGCACAGTAACGAGGGAAGAACCATTCAGACAATGCCACTGAAAAAGGGAATTGTTATAAATTGCAGAACCTTTAATTTGACCATGGTGCTCAGCTACAGGCAGCTTTTTAATATTTTAAGTTTGTTATTTAAAAAACTCTTGTGAGCCTCAATTTGACCTATTTTATTCACAGAATGACTATACAAAAAGAAAGCTGAGGTAGAAAAATAGCACAAAGCACAAGAGGGACTACCATTTTACATGATTTTGTGCTATATTATGTCTTGGGGCAGTGAAGCTCCTGTTTTTTCCTCATGGCAAAATAGCTGGTGAGATTCCCCTAAGTATATTGCCACATTTTTCCCACTCCTGTCGTCCAACTCTTTCTTTTATTGTTGATGTGTACTTTTAGTGCTAAAGTCAAAGGGCATCCCCAGTGTTTCAGTCTCCTTGTACGTGGCTGAGTGGATGTGCTTTTCCTTCACTTTCATGTTTATCTTTGCAAATAAAATCTGCAGGTAGGGAATTTAAAATGGGATTCAAAGCTGTTTGAGATTTCTCTAAATGACATACCTGGGAACGTTGCCACATAGCAGAAACGTTTGAGTGATGTGTATTTCATTGCTGTGGGGACACCGAAGATAAAGTAAGGTAGGGCTGTATGAGCTGCTCCAGTGTTTCGTGAAATTACATTCCATGCAATCAGTGGTTTGCAGGCATTCTGTAGTGAAAGATTAGACCTCTTTTTACTGTTTATTGTTATGTTTTCTATGTTCCATCATACTGTTGTTTCATATCAAGGTAGTATCATACATCCAGTATGGGAACACTTCTTTTTTTTCTTTCTCTCAATTGTAAATAGACTTTGCAAAAGATATCTTCTTTCCTCCACCCAGTCAGAAATGGTTCATGCTGAAGCTCATCTTTTTTTCATTTTGACTGGTGGGCGTTGGTCCTGCTGAAACTGTTCTGTGGCAGCTGATTTTTGTGCCATATGTGCAGTCTGGCAGATCTTGCTGAGTTTAATCTGATGGTGCAATGTGGCTTGTGTAGGATTTTAAATTATAGGAAAATTCTGCGTGTAGCACCTGAGTTTTGTCAGGGGTTGGGTACTTTGTGCCCATTGTCTTGTGTGTCATGTAGAACATGTGATGTATTCTGGGTAATTTGCAAACTTGCTAAACTGAAGTTCAGGGTTTTTTTGCAACTGTTTGCAGTTTGTCTGAAGAATACTGGTCGTAATGGTTAAAAGCTGGTGGCTGTGGTGGTACTTGTGTTTCAGCAAGGGGAACTCATGGTGAATGCACACTGTACTGTGGTAGCTGACCATTAAATGCATGGGTTTAAAGACTGGTGACATACATGTCTGTCACTAAGCTTGGTAGCTGTCCCGGGGAACATAAGAATGTTGTGACCAGTGTCCTTTCTAGTTACCTTTTACTTGGCACTGTGAATGACCAGGCAGCACTGTGCAACTGTCCTGTGGGCAGATATGTTTGGAGGAAGGACAGAGCCTGCTTAAACTCCATGAAGTCCCTTCCTGCGTTCATCTGTAGGAGCATACTCTACCACTGTGCATTAATGTGCATCTACATTACTTTAACCAGAATAGTTAAAAATTATCCAAGAACTGAGCAGAACAGATTCGTATATCTTTAGTGACATATTTATGATGCATGACTGCAAAACCAAGCTGCTTATCTAATAAGAATACACTTGTGCTAGGGGAAAGACGACAGAATCTGTCTGAACTTGGAAACTGACTGCTGCAGCTAAACACCATGCCAGTAAATCACATATGAACTCTAGTAGCAAGAAAATCATCCTCTTTGTGCTAGCTTTATGTTTGGAGTTTGTATGGTTTCTAATTGTACTGTATATTGGTATCTTTTTATTGGGGCCTTTGAAAAGCTAATGAACAGCTCCGTTCTTCTTTCAGTGCCTTCAGGTCTTAAGGAAGAGTGGAAACCTATGAAGTTGCATTATAGTGCAGAAGTTAGAAGGAGAAAACTTGTAAACCCTCCCAACCCAAATGTGGTGCTGGTTGTTAAGTGATCTGTTGCCTGCTGCTGAAGTTGTTCTGTGTTGCAGTTTTTCCTACTTCGCTGTATATTGAGCATGTATTACCTGAAAACAATGGGAGATGTAAACCACCCTTCTGTTCCGTATCAGTGTGGCTGTATGAGCACTCATTTGGCAGTAGGACCCTGTGGGAGACCACACAGGTGTAAGCTGTGTTGTTTTCAGGTAGTTTCATGATATGTTCTGGGAAAACTGGTCTCTTATCTGGCCCTTGGGGCATTCTGTGCAACTGATCTTAGCCTAGAAAGTCGTGGATCCAAACTGAGTTGCTGACCTTTTCCTCCTGCTTATTTTTATACCTTCGTGTTTCTACTGCGGTCAGTGTAGGTAGAACAAGACTGAGGAAAAGGACATTTTGGCTCTGGCTCCATCCCACTGAGAAAGCGGCGACATTCCTTAATCGCATTGCACAGAGATCATTAGAGCTGTGGGCAGAGGCTACGTAGGCAGCTGACATGGATTTTGGTAGCTGTGGAGTCTGGACTGAACAGCATCTTTGGAGTAAGGGCGTGAGTGGTGAAACTGCAGACTACAATGAAAACCTGTGGATTTGTTAAAAGAAAGAGTACTGGGAACATTGTGGTGCTGCTCGGGACTACCAGGACGTTCATCCCCGAGGGGTGGTGTGACACCTACTCCTGCTTAAGAGCTGGCTGCCTTTTTTAACTATAGGACAGTGGCTTATTTCAGCCTTGACACCAGCAGCTGCTGGTGTAGATGATGATGGAAGTTTACAAGGGCATTATTGCTAGGCCTGAGTCATAGGAAACCTACTGTGCTTCCTGATTTGGCCATGGAGATTCCAGTCTGATGATGGATACAGGGTATTTTGATGATGAATTTTTATTAAATAATACAAATGGGATATGTGCACAGTTTTTTTCTTCCTTTTTAGTTTCCATGGTGAGGAACAATTGTGTGAAAACTGAGCTTCACTACTGAGCCATGGGACCTTACAGAGACATAAGAGCTTGTGGAAGAATGGAATATTATAAAGCAACAATTTCAAAGTGATGACAGAATATTCTACTGAAGGAGAATAGAAAATCGTCCTTGAAACTGGGGGTCATGTCTTTACTGAACACTGCAGTTGGTACAGATGGATAAACAGAAAACTGAGTCTGCAAGGGTGGTCTACTGTACCCACATCTCTACTGTGCCATAGGAGTAACTACAGTGTTTCATTCCATGTATCCTGGTAGGGCAAACATTGCAGCTTTCTCTTTGCGACAGAGTCTTCTCTTTTGCTTGAACTGCTGTGTAAACTGTTTGGGCTGCTATGTTCTTCTGACCAAAAGGATGACCAAGAATTTGTTAAAGGAATCCAAAACTGTTACTTGTGTGGGGCAGTTGATGGCCTGGAGAGCTCTACTGCTCCTTGGCATGCTTTTCAATGTCACTTCAGCACTTCATGCTGAAAACCCTCGTGCAGATACACTGCAATATGCCAGCTTCTTTGTACTTAAAGCATTACTAAATTTAAATCAAAGTCTTTTCTACTTGAACCATAGGAGAAGTTAAATAGTCTGGCTTCATTTCAGGGACATCAGTGCCTATGTAGAATATGGAAGTATTTTTCTAAAAATTCTGTCTTTTAATGATGTGTTGTGCAGCTCTTTCCAAGCAAGTTCATTTTTCCCTGTCTGCCACACTAAGTTGCAAGGAAGTGCTCCCGAGACCTTCTTTAATAGCAAGGAAACTTTCATATTTTTTTTGACAGTAATAGCAATGTGATAAATCTTTGAGGTCTGGTGCTCGAACATATTGGACAGAGAATCTAAAATTAATGAAAGATAGATAATGAAATTGAGGGTGCACAGTCTCAAAGCACTTCTTAGTATTGTTGGCTTCAACTGTCACATCTTGGCTTCTTTTTACCTGTTATAGCTTGATTAAAATTTTGTATGTCAAATGAGCAATCTACACAGGGAATTTACAGAGTAGACAAAGAGGTCTGTTACTTTCAGGAAATACTGTGTTTGTATTCAGGATTGTACTTGTAGGCCTTGCTTTCTGTTTTGCTTGTTGATCCTGAAATCTGAATCTTCTACCGCTCCCTTGACTGAAGCTTGATCTTCGTGTGCAAGCAAAGAGTGTGAGAGCCTCTAAAACAGTCAGTCAATTACTTTGGCTTTAGTGATAATTTCCTATGGTGTCAGAATTTATCATCTTCAAATGTAACTGTGAGTGCTGAATGTCCAGGAGATGTTCTGGTCTCAAATCTGAGTACATATTATTGTTATTTTAAATAAACTGGATGCTGGCAATGTTAACTTTGCTTGTGATAGAGTACATGCATGAGTTGAAGAAATTGAATTCTAATCATGGTTCTGATAAGACTTTTGGTCTCCAAAATTTAGATCATGGAGAAAACATTTTGAAGGAGGACATTTCTAAGCGTCATAATATATTGGTGCTGAGAGATACTGACTTTTAAACTGAGGAGGGAACATTACTGATATTTTTATGTTTTTTCAGCTGTATGAAGAAAGGCTTCAAAAGCTATGTTTTCCAAACTTATAAACCTACATATTATTCTATGTACTTTCACCTTTATCATGTGTCTGTAATGTTTTACTGAATTTGTCCAGTTCTTCTTATTGCCCAAGGGTTGCTTTTGATACTGTAAGGAAAAACTTTGCTTTCAGGGAAAGTTTTCAGAGAAGTGTCAGTCTGCCACTTGTGTTGTAGAATACACACAGGAAAAAGAAAATCCTTGACATATAGGAATGAAGTTCATCAAAGAACTGTTTCCCCTTGCTGAAAGCTAGCTTGGTTGCTTGCCTGAGGCTGTTGGTATACTCAGAATGCTTTCTGACCTGGTGCTAAGATATGAATAAGTCATAAGGCATGCTGATAAGTGGGAAGCTGAACTGACTGATTGGTAAGTGGGTCAGCTTGCCTAGTCCACTTACAGTAGTTTTAGGTCTCCATCAACAAAGATTATTTACCATAGAGCAGGAGCTGGCAGGGGGCAGTATGGTCAAGTGCTCTTTTACTGACTGTGCCATGAGTCTGGCCAGTAAGTGAAGTCCAATGTCTGGTACCACCTGCTGTTCATTTTGGAGAATATTTATGTGCCTACAGGAATCTATCTGAGGACAACTTCAAGAAGCACCATGATTAAGGCTTGTTGCAGTTATTTTCTAGAAACCATTTCCAAATTGTGTGGAACCATTTGATCCATCTGCATTGGGTAACTTCAGAGTTTTATTTTTGTTATCCTTCAGGGACAGCCACAACACTGGTTTTCGACTTGTTTGTGTAATTAAGATGGTTTAGTCTGCAAATGAGGCAAAACCATAGCATGTATTACATTTAATTTGCATTTTTACCCCTTAGCTTGTGCTCTTGTGTAATACTTCCTTGTAAGGAGACTTTGTGGTGTTGTTCTTTTTCTTTGAAGACTGTATCATAGTGTTGCACTTGTCACGTTCATGTTAATACCCCTGGAATTTTCTATAAACCCTTCTCCAAAACCTTTGCCAGTGTAACTTTGACTTTAACGGCACTAAGCCATGGATTACTGGCTCAGTTTCCTAAAATTCCATAGCCTGTTGTTAAGATAAACATTTCTAGGTTCCCAAGAACACAGGCACATGTATATGGTAATATACTAGATATGTAGAGCAACCTTTAAACAGCAAATTCCTATTTTCCTATTTCATTCTTGATGTTTACACACAATCTTCCTAGGCAGAAAAATTACTTGACTGAATAATTGTGCCAGTTATTAAACTATGTTGTAGTTTAATGGGGCTGTGAGATTGCTGTCTTTTGATGTAGGCTGTAACTTCTACGGAGGCAGAAGAGAAGCAGTCCTGCATTGGAATGATGTGTGTTGAGATGCAGTTGCGTTAGTCAGCAGCTCATGTCTCATTTGCTGGGAAGTCCATGTGACCAAGGCTTTGGTGTAAGGCCTGGGGTTGCTGGTTGTTTAGGAGCTTGTAGTCATCTTGTATCAATCCTCAACACTGGTACCTCAAGTGACCTGTAAGGCCTGGGCGTCTACGAGTGTTCAAAGTCTGGCTTTCTCTTTGCTGAAGAGGACTATGATCTGCATTCCCCCCAGCCCAAAGCTCTAGTTGAGGGGCTGAAATTGCAGAGCTTGTGACAGGGTTCAGTTCACTCATGTCCTCTCAGACCTTATAGTATATGGTTGAAAGCATTGCTCCCGTACATAACTACCGAAAGAAAATTTATATGAGGCCCAGTGACATTAACAGTCAGTTAAGAAATGGTAGGATAGGTTCTGAGGAGCTCTGTGTACTTTTGAGGTTCTAAGACAAGCTTGAAGACTGAGAGAAGTTCTGATCCAGTTGCTGGAGCACATGGTGAGGCTTGCTGCCAGGACGTGAGGGCCAGTGATGCTGGTTAGCCAACGCAGATCCTCTTAGCATCTTACTCGGAGCAGGAGTTGGTGGTCTGACTGTCCTTGGAGGTGACCTTGGAAGTTATCTTTAAAATGGCGTCTAGTATTTCTACTTTCTGAAAAAAATGGAATATTCCTGCTCAACAGACTGGGTTTTGATTTGTTTGGTTCGTTTTTTTCTTTATCATCTTTTTATGATTATTTAATTTGGTCCAAAGCAGTAAACTTAGTCTGAAAGTAAGTGGATCAGGATGTGGCAGGTATGGTGTGTAGGTTTTTCTAGTTTTTGTGTTTGGGTTTTTTAGGGCAGTTTGCGAGGAATTTTATTCCTTTCTTCTATAAGCTGGTTTCTCTCAGCCCTGCTCTCACTGTCTCTGTGCAAAAAGAAATAGTAAAGAAAAACAGCAGTCTTAGTTCTGTTACATTTTACGTAAATGTTTTGAGGACAGCTATTCAAATTTGAAATAATGACACTTCTCCAATCCTGTAAAACAAAATTTTGTAAAATTTAAATTATTCCACACTCTTAAAGTCATTGTGAAGAGTGAGAAATTTAAAAATTCCTCCTGTAATAGGAGAAAAACAATGGCAATGTAAAACAGGATTGAACCCCCTTTCCCCTTCTCTAGCTTGTAAATCATTTCAAATATCTGGTTTGAGTCAGTGTTCTTTGTTTAGGGTCACTTGACTAAAACTCTTGGCCCTAATTTGTTGGAAGTTAGGTCAATTGTATCTTTGTTTAAACAGTAGTAGTTGTAGGGGGAACCACCATTCTAGCATGAACTTTCAGCTGTTTTCACCACTTTCCCTCTCTCTTTCATGTTGTCCTGAGGAAGAAGGTATGACTTGGCTGGCTGATTAGAGTTTTGGCTTGGAATAGTAGTGTGCTTTAATTTGAATATCTTTGCCTGCTGCTTGGTGTCTTAGGCCCAGGCACTGTTCAGTAGGTTTGCTGGAGTTTTTTGTTTTGTTTTCCCCTTTATTAGTAGCTAGGTCATGTGTGTCCAGTACATTTGTGTGTCTCCTCTGTTCTGCTTCAGGTCAGGTGCTCTTGCTGGTTCTTCCTGTGGTTAGGAAATGAGCTCAGGATTTAAAAGCAGTCAGAATGGTGTTACCTCCTCTTGCTGCGTTTCAGAGGAACTGTGGTCATCCCACAGCATTTCCCAACTAGTGGAAAAGGAGTACCTAATACTTAATTGCCTTTTGAAAGTCTTTTGAAGCTTAAGGTAAATTAAAGAATTGGCAAGATTCATGCTCTTGCCATGTATAAAGAAACAACGCGTCTCAGGTTTCTTTTATGGCTTTTCCCATGCATGTTGTTTGAGAACCTGGTGTGCTGTGTGTGTGAAGTTTCCCCCATACCTGAACTGTTAGAAAGATCTTTGATACCTGCCTGCATTTAGTGGTAGGAGGAGATATGCTGGTAGGCAGCATGTGTGTTCATGTACTGAAGCTGATGTTCATGTAATTCAGCTTGTGTATTGGCTGTATAAGAGGCAGGACTTCATGTAAATACAACAGCAACCTTATCTCAGACGGTTTGGTGGCTTGTTTGTTTGAGTTTTGGTTTGGTTTTGAAGTCGTTAGATCCTTTCCTTCTCTTCAGCGAGTATTGAACAGTGCCCTTTGTACCCATCTTGTATTGATCTTCCTTAGTGAGCAACTTGCATGTGCACAAATGTGAATAGAAAGTAGATTTGAGTTGTTTATGATTTGCATTGCTGCGCCTTTAAGCTTTGTTTTGCAACCTGATGAATTCCTCCTTTGACTGCAGGTGCAGTTCCCATACACTCTGTACTAGCAGTGGTGGTTGAACAGCTTTCCCTGTCCAAGGCAGGTACACAGCATTGTCTAGCTGAGATCTCTCAGCCAGTAGCGTGATGCGTTGCAGGAGAGGGAGTGCAGTCATTTTTAACTGTTTCCAGTCTATCTTGTTCATGGGTGGGGAGGATGACCTTGGTGGCCTACATTAAATAGAAGGAGAAGGAGCTGTAAAAAGTTCCCAGTGTAATGGGAGCCTTACAGAAGGAAGAACTATTTATAGAAACCTTGCAATATTTGCCTCAAGAAACTTCAGAGAAAGTGTTACATAAAGCTGGGTGAGAGGACGCACACACACTTGTGCACCCACAGCTGCCAAGGTCAAACTCAGGGCTTGTTCTACAGTCTGCTTCCAGTCTCCCATGGCCTGAGGGAAGATGAGACTGGTGGATGCCTTCAAAAGGCCAGACCCTAGTGGTGAGAAATTTTGGTTTATGGAGAACAGTGGAGTGTTTTTATTTCCCCCCCACACTTTACTTTATTGGGCATTTTATTTGTGGTGTTTTGATGTGCATAATATTTTAAGAAAACATGTCTCTTGATTGATGACTTAGTGGTCAAACGAGGCCAAACAAGGTCACAGCAGCGACTTTGGGGACCTTGAGAGTGAAGTTTTATACTTTACATGTTTATAATGTAACTTAACCATCTTTTTCGTTATTGTTGCTGTTGTTTTGGCTTTTGTTCTCAGGTGGTGACTTTTTTAGTCTAAATGAGATTGCCATGCCACTGGCAGTTAGCCAGGTATTGTTCTGGTATTGGATACCTTATTCTGCTTAATACTTGTTGGTTACGAGGCTTTATAAAAAGTGATTCCAGAAACCCTTCAAATCTTTAGCTTGAAAATATTCTTTAATGGTTTCACAGGCAGAGGAGCCCCTCTTTTGGGAGGCATATGCATGAGAAGATGCTTCATAGCACATGAGAGTCACCTGCTGTTGATACTTCTCTGGAAAGATTGCATTTGACAAGGCCAAAGAGTTCCTAACACCACTGTGATGGGGACGGGAAAGCATGGAATATAGTTTGAATATAATAATGCTTGAGTGAAAGGATCTGTGTAACGTTGGGGTAGCAGATGGCTTTGATGTGACTGCCTGGGTCACCGGACTCCCAAGCACTGTTAAGAAAGTGAGGCATTGTTTCCTTCTGGTAATCTAGGGAAGATGTTTGATTAAAAGGTTCTTAAATGGCTTTAAAACTTTGGGTGAGGATGTGATCTGGAGTTGTCCAAGATGTTTATCCCTTTAATATGCTGTAAAAATAATGAATCTCTTCTAACACGAGAAATGCAGCACTTATTTTTTTGAAGATTAATAAGTTGCTTGTCACATTCTGTCACTCCTCTATGATGCTTTGACTGTCTATGTCCCTCTAGTTAAAGGTTTAACTAAGCAGTCAGCATTTTACCCAGGTCCTGACTGGGTAATAAACCTCTGTGGTCTATAAGGGGTTATATATAATACAGGGCAAGATTAGAACAACTCAGTAAATTATTTGGGATCAAATTCAGTCTTTAAAAGTTTAAAAGGGATTATATATGTGTGTATGTAAAAGCCAGACCTATTGTAAATGGTGGTTTCTTTATGGTGTGACAGGGTGTGTTTAAAAGGATGTAGGTGTTTTGACTGGCTTTTGAGTCCACCCAATCAGTGAAGAAGTAAATTTTAAATTTAAAAAAATGCAAACTTTTGTAGATGCAAGATGTGAATTAGTAAAGAAGTAAGCAAATTGAATGCCTGAAGCAGGCCTTATTAAATTACTTCAGTCAATTCAGTGATTATTTTCCAAAACACAGACTGGAGACTGTACTCTGAATTACTGAAGGTAAGCCAGCATGTTTTTCTGTTTCACTGATTAGTTAGATGTATAAACTGGCTTTGATTTACTCCAGTGTCTTCGTGGGGCATTTTGCATCTGAAGAAAGTTTTCTCATGTATAAAAAACTTGAGGGTTCCTTTTAAAGAACTTGGTAAAACTTAGCAGACTTAGTAAAACAGAGATGATCAGTGGATTTACAAAGTGATGTACAAAACTGGGAAGAACATTTCTGGTGAGACTTTTGCAAGTGCATTAAAGGTAGGCATTTGCACATCCTGAAACCCTCTGAAGTGTTTAACCATCATTTAGCAGTTTGTAAATTAGAATTAGAAAATGATTAAATGAGAATTCGGAATCAGAGCTGTGTAGCTCCAGGCAGATGCTAAGAGTGGAAAACTCTTGCAGTCCCTGAGGTTCTGTCTAAATTAGCAAATGCTTTGATCAGTGGAGATAGAGGAGAAGATGAAAGTTGTTGGTATTGAAGCTTCTTAAGCTTCGTTACTAATTTGGGTGGGTTACTTATGATTAAATTTAGCTTGCCACCTCGGGCTCAGTGTTCCACTTACCTGTGCAGTTTGAAGCTTTCTAAAGGAGAAAAACCTCATAGGTACACGTCAAAACACCTTGCATTGGTGTAGCCTTTAGTGTTACTGGAAGTCCCATGTCCCTGTTTGGCAGTAGGTTGCATTTGAAGTACATCTTGGAGCAGGGTTTCATGATTCTCTTACTCAAAAGGGAAAAGTTGTCCTGAAAAAACAGCTAGCGCTGTGCCACTGCTCTAAGCCCAATAGTTAAATGAAGGATGAGAGTATGTATAGTAGAAGGATGACCTGGAGGAAAGGGTAAGATTGTAGTCAGAAGCACTGTAAAGATATTTTTCCTCTCTTTTGAGGAAATATTTTTTTAAAGTCACAGATGTTTACAGTAGTCAAGTTGCCAGTTTTGACTAATGAATAAAAGTATTATTTGAAGCACAAAATCTAAACTAGATAGATAACTAAAAATTGTTCAAAGTATAGAAATAACTCCAGGGTGCAGCTAGTGGATTGTGAGTGTAGCAGATTATTTGTAGGAGTTCCAGACCTTTTGTGTAAAGTACTGTTGCTGCAATCCAAGGTGGTGCCAAGAAAAATGTGACCAGGTTACAAATGTGTTTGTTGGCATTGCTGGACTCTGGGTAGGCACATGGTTGAATAGCTCCATGTCTTTTACTGCTTTTGAGGGAGGAAAATAATTACTTTAACTCATTTGTGTCTTTAAACTCAACTTAACTTGGAACCTAATCCTGAATGCAGAAAATCTTTATCTCCAATGGCTGGGAAACAACAAGTGATTTATTTTATTTACATTTGTATAAACAATGTGGTGTGTGAAATTCAACCCCCTCCCTTCAAACACTACAAACAAACAATGACGACCTTTATTTTTAATGGCCAAGACCCAGAAATGGCTGATTGGTCTGGAGATGTTTTCCCTTCCCCTCAAACCCCTCAGATCTTGGCTGTTGTCTGATGTAAATGTGTGTGTCAGCTTTGGACTGCTTTGTACTTAAGTACTCAGAGCTGGATTAAAAAAAGAGGTAGAGTTTAGTGCTGGCAAAACCACAACTTGGTTTTGACTTGGCTTTTGTAATAAAGGCTGCCACAGGTAATGCTGCTATCTGTACCCAATGAGTCTTGGTTGCACTGTAGTCATAGTTCAAATTATTGTGTAGATGTGCTATGAGACAGCAGTGTTCAGTGTATAGAGAATTTAAGCTCTTTACCTAGTAATCATGCAAACACTGTATTTTAAGTATTTATTGGGTTAGACCAAAATCTGGGTACTGTACAGCAGAGGTGTGCAGGAGCAAGTCTTTGTGCTTGTGTCAGTGCTCCTATGAAGTGCAAGTTTTGTATGAATGCCTTTCAACAGCTTACAAGTTGGGGGGGGGGCAGGGCATTCAGAATAAAATGACCTGGTTAAAGACATTTAGATGATAAACTTAAAGGAAAGAATTGTGCTCTTTTTGCAAACACATTTACAGTGAAGAATTAAGTTCAGACATTCCAAATTACACATTTCTTTAGACCCAGGTCTGTTTAGTGGCCCCAAACTTCGTAGTATTGAGACTGGTAGAAATGGTGCAGTACAGCCACTGAGGCAAAAGCTGAATTATACCTATAAGGTAGAAGAGTTATTTAAATGGTGTATACAGGCAGCTGTTGATGTTACAGAGTAGAAAGAACTAAATGTGTGGTATTTCCATCAAGAAAAGTTAGAGTCTGACTTATAAATTGTATGCTTGTTTGGATGTTGGAATAAGTACGAAACATTGCAATAAGTTTGCATTATCTTCTCGTTATGAATACTGTATATCCAGGTGAGACTGATTAAAAATGCTATTAAATTTTTCAGATTTCATGGGTATAGTAACTGCAGTATCTGTTTCCCTTTATGGGTGGTTTGGCAGTCTGGTGAATACTGCTAACCTGTGATTTGGTTTTCTTTTCTGCAACAGGAAGATTAGGAGGAAAGTTTAAAGGAAAAGCGCGTGCCCCTGGATTAGATGGCAACATCTGCCGTGCAAGAGATGCCATGCAGTTGATAGATAAGAGTCTAAATAACATTTTCACAGTGTGTACGGAAATTGAAGATATTTAATAAGTCTGAAAGTGAGCAGACATACAAATTTATGCTTCATTTCTTCCCTTTGTGATACCAGGCTTTACGATCAAGGCAAATTCTCTTCCTTAAGCCAGAAGTTGAATTTCTCAAGTAGATCTTAGGTTTCTGCAGCAGACCAGACAGGTTGACTTGTAGGGAAGTTTGGGAGGTGTTTTTGTTGCTTATTTGTTTTACCGAGCTCTGCTTGTTTATAGTTTCTGTAGTGCCAACGGTGAAATATCTTGTGTGAAGGAAGAGCACGGGTGACTTTTTGATTCCGAATGTGCACATCTTTGCACTTGTTTTTAACAGAGACAAGGCAGTAGCTGTTGGGAGTGCAGCTTAAGGGGGAAGGGGAGGAGAATGTACCATTCCATGGTACCTCACTGGAGTGAAAGTTAAGCTGGGGGAAGGGAGAGGGGCAAAATTCACTCAGCACAGACTCTTAATGCAAGTGACAATGTTATGTTCTGGCCAAAAGTGGTTTTGGTGAGGAGTGTGTGGGAGATCACAGTATCACAGTATCACAAGGTTGGAAGGGACCTCTGAGATCATCAAGTCCAACCTATAACCTAACACTAACACCAACACTAACACCAACCATCATCTAAACCATGGCACTCAGTGTCTCATCCAGTCTCCCCTTAAACACCTCCAGGGTCGGTGACTCCACCACCTCCCTGGGCAGCCCATTCCAATGGCCAATCACCCTTTCAGTGAAGAATTTTTTCCTCATATCAAGTCTAAACTTTCCCTGATGAAGCTTAAGTCCATGCCCTCTGGTTCTGCCACTGGTCACCTGAGAGAAGAGACCAATCCCTGCCCGACTACAACCTCCTTTTAGGCAGTTGTAGAGAGCAATGAGGTCTTCCCTGAGCTTCCTCTTCTCCAGACTAAACAGCCCCAATTCCCTCAGTCACTCCTCATAGGGCTTGTGCTCCAGCCCCTTCACCATCTTCGTTGCCCTCCTCTGAACACATTCCAGTATCCTAACATCCTTCCCAAATTGGGGGGCCCAGAACTGGACACAGTATTCAAGGTGAGGCCTGACCAGTGCCGAGTACAGGGGGACGATAACTTCTCTGGTCCTGCTCACTACACTATTCCTGATGCAGGCCAGGATGCCATTGGCCTTCTTGGCCACCTGGGCACACTGCTGGCTCATGTTGAGCTTCCTGTCCACCATCACTCCCAGGTCCTTTTCTGCCTGACTCCTCTCCAGCCACTCTGTCCCCAGTCTGTAGCTCTGCATGGGATTGTTGTGTCCAAAATGAAGTACCCGACATTTGGACTTATTAAACATCATCCCATTAGAATCAGCTCAGCTTTCCAATCTGTCCAGGTCCCTCTGTAGGGCCATCCTACCCTCTAACAGATCAACCCTTCCTCCCAGCTTGGTATCATCTGAGATAAAGTAGTGCATGAGCAAAGGCGATCAGGTGTGCCAGAT
Source organism: Tapera naevia (assembly GCA_033556795.1). Lineage (NCBI taxonomy): Eukaryota > Metazoa > Chordata > Aves > Cuculiformes > Neomorphidae > Tapera > Tapera naevia. The sequence goes on along the minus strand of JAUMJJ010000033.1, from coordinate 11,163,574 downwards.
GCTGAATGGCAGGGTGCCCAGAAAAGTTACAAGATCTCAGTTGTCTAAATCTCACTTGAAGACTTCTGCACACAAATCACACTTTGGTTAGCAGTGTTATTTCATTTATACTGTTGTTACATTGCTGGCTCCCTGTGGTTGCTAAGGCAAGGCATGGGGAGGAGGGAGGGCAAGAAGAACTCAAGTGTGCTGTCAGTGCTTTCAGTTACTTACTCCCAGAGTGCCCTTCTTCATAACAACACACTTATCTAGCAGTTTCCCAAAACAACCGTGTTCACAGATGTGTGGTAGCAACTAGAAAATGTAGCCCTTTCAATTAATCAATCTGTGTATTTCCAGTATGTTTTCTTGCTTATACCTTAAGCTGTTGCTGTCTTAAGTGCAGAAACAAAGAATTGTATTTTGATTCCAACTTCATTTGAACAGCTGATTTCTAATATCAATAATCTCGCTCTTGTTATTCCTAAAGAACTGCTTGAAAGGGGCCAATTTTAAAACTAATGACGCGATTGTTCTGTTCAGTGTGTACTGTGGTAGTGCAGGAATAATGAATGCTCTGCAGGGGAACTGGCAGGTTTATTGTTAAAGCACTTAGGTGATTTTCTGCAGCTGCCACAGCAGAGTACCATTTGTGTGAAGGTATGGTATCATAAATTTACCATTTGATTTAATCTTTTTCTGTACCTGTTATGATTATTACAAAACATAGGTTTTGAGCCTCTCAGTATGAGAACTTTTTTCAGGTTACCATGCAGAAATACAGGTGTATGGAATAGAGGAAGAGTTAATGAAATGTCATTTTGTCTATAAGGAGGTTTTTTTCTTGCAGACTTCGTATCACCCATCCATTTTCCAGTTGTGGTGTTCTGATTTCAGTGTAAACAAGTCCTTGTTGAGATCCTCTGAGAGGGGGAGAGAATTTTGCTTTTTTTCTTATAACTCTGGTTAAAAGGAGGAATAGGTTGAGAAAAGATGGTGCTGGTGCAGTATTATAACTTTGTTGCAAGGTTTCTCTGAAGCTTGCTCCCAGAAGGTCTAGAACGTATAACCTGTACCTTGACAGTTTAGAGTCAGAGGCTTGAGTCTTGCAGTGAGATTCTGGCAATACTGTTGGACTTTGGTGATGTGATAATGTTATTTACTAAAATGCCAGAAAATAAGATGCTGAAATCCTGAGTATAACTTTAACAGCAAAATAAGATTATCTGGACATTTTTATAGAGATTGAAGAGAACCTTTTTCTTAAGATTTTCCAGAAAGCTTTTATTTCTTGTTCTCGGTGAAGTACTGGACATAGCTAGTTCTGTTGCTGCATTTGCATATTGAGTTGCATCCACACCTGCTTGCAGCCCAGTGCATTTGCATCTTCTTGCTGCCTTTTTGCTTTGCCCATGTAGTCTGGGTGTTCTCGTGTGGCCTGTTCCTCAGCTGCTGCTTATACGTTTTAACTACTACATGTATAAAGTCTTTTCTTCCTATCTTTCAAGTAATTTCCCAAGTTTGTTCCTGCAGTCCCATGATTGTGTTTTCCTTTCTTAGTAGTAATGAGCGTTTGCAACTTTTCTTAGCTGATAACTGAAAGCAGTACCACACCACCACTTGTTGCAGTGCATTTAGCCCGTTATCCAAAAGGTTTTGTGAAGTTTTTGGATAGGAGGCTCTTCTGCCTGGCCAATTTAATCTTGCTGGGGGCATTGCTATCTGTCTTTGAGGGACTTTGTTCCCTGTTTGCTGCTCCCCAATGCTTCATCCTCAGTCAGTGGACACCCCCCTTAACTCAATGTGCGTTGGTTTCTATTTCCTATACATTCTGTAAAGGGAGCAAAGATGCCAGCTGGCAGCCTGGTAGCGAAGGGCTGAGCTGTGCCGAGTGGCCCAGTGGAGGGGATAAGCCTAACAGCATTATAGGGTAAGATCCTAATGATTTGTGTATTGTTTGGCAGTGTCATTCATGCAGCAAGCTGGGTGACGTAAAGCTTTCTCTTGGCTGACGTGAGAGCAGGGTGGTTGATGAATGAGGCAAGGTGGATGGACTGTGCTTACCCCAAGCTGGCAAAAATCTGGGTGTTTAATCAGTCATCAGTAAATAACACTGTACAAAGATAGGCAGCTGCTCTGTGAAGGCTGCTTAGTTTTTAGTACTTACTGAATTTGTCATGTTAACCTAATATTTAAAGGAAATAATTTTCTTTGTTCTGATTTATGCTGTTTGGAATGGCTTGAATTGAGCGTTTGTTTCTTTTGTGTTTTGCAGACTTCTTGAAGCCAACTCTAGCAAAGAGAGAGAGTTCTATTTCTGCCAGCCAGACCCAGTCTCCAGTGCTGGTCCCCCTGATGGCAGTTTGCACAACCCTGTGAAACCTGCCAAGCTGGACGCCACAGCTTTGCACGACAGCACTTTGGCCGCCACTGTGCCTCCTTCGGAGCAGTCAAATCATGCAGTCCTAGCCTGTGACACAGGCATTCACGAAGAGCACTATGTAAGTGAAGCAGTGGAAGATGATGTGCCAGACTACAGAGAGTACAGAGATGCCTGCACCATTACTGGTAAGCAGTCAAATCCTTTATTTTCAGAAAGATATGGAAATGTGTAGTTAATCTTTTGTTCTTAAGCTGCCGGTGAGATATCTGGTCCATGGGCAGTGCTGCTGCTGTTCTGCACATTTTTTTATTGTTTAAGTGATTTCACAAGTATCTGGATGTTCACTTTGTAAGGTTTAAGGCTCTTGCAAATAGACTTGACCAAACCAGGATACTATACTTACGTGTTTGGGAAGTTGAACCATTTGAGATTTGTTTGGAAAAGAAACCAACTGAAAGTCAGGAATGAGGGGAAGAAAATACTGCGGCTTAAAATTATGGAATGGTTGTCCTAATGTTCAGCATGATTTAGATTTTTGTGTTGATAAAGGAATTCCTTAGTGGGAGAAAGGGATGGGAGAAACAGGTGTAACATCATGTTTTGACTGTACATCTTTTTGCTTTTTAAAACCATTGCTTTTAATGTATAAGGAACAGCTTTTAAGTATGCTTGTATGAAAGGTTAAACGCCTTTCTGTCATGGAGTTCATACAAATAGATGGACTATATGCTTAAGTGTAGTGTTTTAAAGAAGAATTAGATTTTAATGATTTGGTCAGCTGACCCAGTTTTTTGGTGTTTGAATAATCACTGTAACTCACTTTATTCTTGGATATGGCCATGAAATGACAGGCAGTTTCCATTCCAAATGCATGATTTGTTGGCTGAGCTGTGAAGCTTCTTTTAGCTTAAAGTGACCTTGTCAGTTTCAAGGTCTTCTGGGAATGTTTGAGGAGTCAGCTGAGTTTTTGGGAGGGACAAAGGAGAGGGCTGAGAAAAACAGAAATAATACTGGGGCCTTTCTAATTTACTGCCAGATATCTTTATTCTGAGTTACTTCCAACCATTTTTAGAATTGTCTGTATGTCAGATAATTAATTAATGTGGCCATCAGTAGATAGATTTGTAGTATGCCTTAACTTATCTCAGTCCAGCTGCTGTGTAGTTGCTAAAGGCTGATATTCTAAAAAGAGAAAAATTAAAAGAAGAGGTGAGATGCTCTGCATGTCCCTCCTTATTCCCTTGAGAAGACAACCAGTAGGATGTAATACTGAAGTAATTTTCAGTCAGGTACCTTCTTCATAAAATAAATGTTTTGTTAACAGAAATGAACTCCCCACTTCCTCTTCCCTTGTATTCACGGGTTTCGAGCTACTTTATAAACAGGTCACTCTTTTGGCTGCCCTCTAGGTTAAACCACACCAGAATTGTACTGGAACAGATTTCTGTGGGCGTGCAACTGGAAGTATTTTAGGCAACTGGTCTGGATAAAATCCCTACCCTGCTTTTGTGGTGGAGGGGAGATGAGGGTTACTTCTTAGCTGGGTAACGCTTCTGATCTGTTCTTCTCTGTGGCCTGAAAGCTTTTATGTCAGCATAACTGAAGGAATGAGCACCGGGTGACCAAAAACGGTGAGATGGAAAGTTTTCTTTAATCCATTGTTAGCTCTGAGTGGCGTACAGCACCCTAAAAGACTTTGAATTTGATGGAAATCTATCCAAACTCATAGTTGCCATAACTGAAGGGTTACACCTGTGCAAGTAGATGCTTCTGAATCTGTGCTAATTGGAGCCTAGAAGGGCAAATGAAATAGGGCAATTAATCCATTTAAGAGAAGTTGTTCGTGAATGTTTTAATAGTTATAAAAAATGTTAGTACTGAAGCATGTATTTTCTAAACACTAGTAGTATTAGATGTGAAAATGGATTCAGCAGCTCCTGTAGCAGATTTTGTCTTTGTAATTATTACTTCATTTTGGTTTTTGTTAGCAAGGTTTAAGAGCAAAGTTCAATGTAACCTGACTTAGAGTTTCTGCTCCTATTGCTGTGGAGATCCCCCAGGTAAATGGGCAAAAGGAGACTCACTTTCTGAGGTTGAAGGACAGTGAGGCAGACACTGTATGACACGGAAGTAGCATTTGGCTGCTACATGTGTGAGGCTTCTATCTTATCCCAGTTTTTCTTCCTTTGAACTTTATTTTTCTTGCTGCTACCTTTCATCTGAGAGCGTAAGGCTAGGAACGTGGATGTAGCACCATCTAGTGTTCCCTTTACTAGAAAGGGAGTCAAAGTGCTTTTAAAGGTGTCTGTGTCTTTCCTGTAACTACAGAACTGGATACTTCCAATCAGGTGTTGATGGCAGCAACAGCTGGGGTCGGGGGCTTCCTTCTCTGTCTAACATTTGCCATCCCATTTTGTAAAATAGGAAGGGCTGTGATCTTGATGCTGCTTGAATACACCCAATTTTGTGAATTATAAAAGCCTCTTACTCTGATTGACTTTATTCTGTGTCTGTCAGCTGCTGTCAGACAAATCCTGTACTACTGGGAATGGGAGAGTACAGTGGGGATGGAAAACTGAAATACCACTGGAGCATACATTTGCTCTTGTGGCAGATGTCTGGCTGCCAGAGGGACTTTATGGCTTTCTGTTCGTTTACTTTTGTTTTTTATTTCTCTTTGCTTTGTATTATGCAACTTTTAACTTTAGGCTGCTTTCTCATGTCTGAAGACTTGCTATTTGCAATGATTTTGGCATGACATGTTTTGTTATTCAAGAGCCGACTGTTTAATATGCCATGTAGGTTTCCTTCATCCTTCTCTGAAAAAGGAGAGAAATAATGGGCCGTGATTTAAATTGCCTAGCTCCTTCATTGGTTTGCATGATTAATTTCTTCAGTATACTAATTACACTTTCTACATCCATGTAGGAGTGTGTTCTCTGGCTGTCGTGTTCAGGACAGTTTCCTGAGGGTTCATGGGAAATTCTTTGTGCTAATAACGTGTTCTGTGTGTTATTTTGTTTGTAATCAACACAACTTGATTTTTTTTTAAATGAAATTACATCATTGTATGGGTCAAACCATGAACGCTTTGACTCTCTAGCTGGGAGGTATCTGAGAATAATTCGTATTGTTTGACCTTGCAGGTAGCGTAACTTCTACCTTACTGCACTGACTGCAGTGATAGGTAGTAAAAACATCTAGAGAAACAGACTTTCTCTTGCTCTCAAGGCTCACACAATCTCCTAGCAGCAAATACATTTAGGCGCAGAAAGTTTTCTCCAGATTTTTGCTCTGTCTCTATCCTAATCTAGGCTTTAATTATGTTCCTGTATGAAGTGGAGCTTTTGTTCTCATCTGTTCTTCATTACAACACCAGCCAATAATAGCGTAATTTCGACTATTTTTCCTGTAGTCGCTTCATTTTAAAGGACATGCCAAGGGCCTACAGAATTTTCATCCCAGTTCCTCCCCACCCAAACGTGCATGTTTTTGTTTGAAAGGTTGAATATGTATTCTTTCTGCCCTGAGTCTGACAAAGCAGGACTGCCTCAAGATAACTCCTTAAAGATTTTGGTAATACAGGTTGTTACTAGAATGCTTTACCTTGTTATGCAGGAAATGGGAAAATACTGAATTTTTGGCTGTCTTATTTTGGGTGTGTGAGGTACCACCCACCTGTGCGTGCTTAGTATTCTGAAAGTATTGAATGGACTGCTCTGGTTGTGCTTGGTACCTGTTTACAGGCTGGGTGGTTATCCTCAAAGGACTAAATGGTTACAAAAGGACTGAGAAAATAGCAAATTGCTTCCCTCTATTTGAACCTCTCCGAGTTCTGTTGTGGTTACCTTTCTCTGTTAGTGGTTGTTCCCTACGCAGCATAAACTTGTCTCTATCACTTCCTTCTTTTTCGGTTTCTGTTTAGGGGTACTACTTCCATGTTTTTCTCAGTTTTGTTGATACGGGAGAAGGTGTAAGATATTGCTTGGTGGAACTGGAACTCAAATAACAATAAAAGAAATGCTGTCCAGGGTCAGAAATGCTGGCTTAGTCCTGTGTTTCTGACTCCAGCATCAGCAGATCCTGTGTCTGGAGAGCACGTGCACAGCCGCTCTCTGTAGTTGATTCTCAGCATGGGTAGACCCATCATGTGGAACTGTTATACTAGGGATCTGTACATCCCTGCCTAGTTCTTTTAGTGTCTTCTTAGTGTTGCATCTTGACTGTGACTTTGTCCAAAACCATTCTGAATCTGCTGATTGTGTTACCATGCAAGTTCACGGGGTTTACTGGCTATGTACAACGGTACTTGCACCAGTCTCCCACTGGTTTCTGCCAGTGTTTGTTTTTCTACTTATGCAGGATATGGTGAATATCAGTTCATTTCCCTTATGATTTCATCTCATTGATTTTGAAATACTTCCATTATTTTCACATCCCAGCCTTCGTCGCTCTCAGCTTGCTTAGTCCTTTAAAACTTTGAGAACATGGGCTCTTAAACTTGGTCCATTTATTTTGCTGTTGCTGTCACCAGTCTCATCCCATAAGCTTGGTCTAATTATGGTCTCTCCTCACTCATGTTTCTTGCCACTTCCTGTAAGCAGCTATTGATAAATTCTGAATACTCTGTCTGTCCGTCTGTCTGTCCGTCTCTGAAGCAGGCCAGAAAAGCTAGTCCTATAATCATGAGATGGCTCCCTCACCATGACTGGAACTCTTCTGAGTCTGACTTCAGCGCTGTCTAGCATACTCTAACAAAATGATCCTATTCTCTATGCCTGCTGCATCATTGCCTCTGTTTGGAGTTTCTGACTGGCTTCTGGTGGATTCTCAGTCAGTTTAACACAGCTTCTCTTCCATGACCCCCACCTTGTTTCCCATCACTTTTTTTCCAGCTCTTACCCTTTGCCACTAACTTACTGTTTTTTCCTGGTTCCTTTCCCATGACAGGTTATGCTACCTCTTAGTCTGTATTCCAGGCATACTTTTTTCTTTCAAGGATTATCTTTTTGTGTTTTGGTGGGGGTTTTTTGTTTGTTTGTTTGTTTCCCCAAGCAGGATTCTACTGCTACTGCTGTGCTCCTTATTCAACCCTCTTGCTTACTAATACTCCTCTTCCTAGTACAATAAATTCATAGTTTTTAGTGTAAACTGTCAGTTTTAGAGTCGCTGTGAAAGCAACTGTGGGAATTACTAAAGTCCAGTGAGACATATTTTTATTTAGTTTATAAATTTCCCTTGTTTTGGGAAACACTTGACATTCCTGAAAGTATACTTTATTCAGGGTAGGGAAGCACAAGAGCAATAAGTATTCATCAGTATTCTGTGTTTGTTCTTTGGAGAAAGAACTCCTGGAGGCCAAGTGTCTGGTGGATTTTCGGGGGATGTTGTTTTGTTTTGTGCTTTTTGTTTTTCTGTTGCAGTGCACTTGAATAGAATTGGAAAACTAAAAAGCTATGCTTAATTATCGGTGTACTTAAATACGTTAAAGTACTTTTATTCCAGAATTTACCTCCATAGCTTGCTAACTGAGTGCAGCTTTACCTTTCTCCCTCAATGTGAGTGTATGTCTGCCATGAAACAGCAAATGCTCCATTTAAAGTCAACATCTGTTAAGAGCAAGCTGCAGAAGAATTAGTTCTTATGTTTTGCTTGTTACTCTAAATCTTGGATGACAGCCGTTGTTTAGGGTCTGGCACATTTTGTAGCTGGGCTGAACAACAAGCAGAAACGGGACAATTGCTTTTCAGGGTTTTCTGTACTTGGTGATTTATCAATTTTTTTTTGAGACATTCTCAGTCTGTCTTGGCAGCTGGAAGATCCCAATGGTTAATGAATGTGTTTATTCTTACTGCTGCTGAACAGTGTGTTGCCAAGCATGCATTTGATACATGAATTGCTTTTGTTCTTGCTCTAAAAGAATAGCTGTGGTGGTGGAGTTTCCTCTTATTTTCTGTTTAATATGAACATAAAAGAGTTAATATGGCTGCATTTATCTGCTGAGAAAAACATTTCCATATGGAAGCAAAATTCGTTTACATTTATGGTATGACGTACAGTAGGGACATAATAGTTTAATGGCCTCTCATCACTAAGATCTCTTCCACCTTTTTATACACAACAGAATGTGTGTGTAGGATGAAACTAAAGCAGGGTGACTTTAACCTAATAAACGATGACATTGGAACTGCAGTTTCTACCTGTTTTTTGTCTTTGTTACTTTTGACATTCCCAGCTTTGTCCCAATATTTGGTGTGTTTGGCTACGCCAAGTTTTCTTCCAGCTTACTTCTTCAATATACTTTCAATTTGTCAAATTTAATTTAAGGAAGGTAACATGCTGGAAATATTAGTGCTTTACATACCCAAAAATATAAATGTAGGCTGAGCCAAATGACCTGTATGAGAAGACAGTTCCATGGCTCGTCCACTCCACAGACTGGCTTGGCCAGTGCCTGCTGTAGCTGAACTGAAGGATCAGCACTTTTTCTTCTGCTTCAACTGGCAGCCTGGTAATGTGATACTTTTTCCTGCATGACATTATTGTTTTGGATAATATTGAATGAGCTGATCCTTCAGACCAATTCTCCCTATAGTAAAGGAAGAATTGTGATTATATTCTGTGCAGCTTCCCTACCCTTGCAGAAATTATTTAAAACTTTTGAGGAGAAGGGATTTTTTCTTTACCAATGATGAAAGCTGGGTTTATTCATGGGGAAAGGGGTAGAAGAGAGAAAGAAATGCAAACTCTTGAAGTCTTTCTCCTTTCTGTTGCTGTCCTTGCTCCTATAAATGCATGTTTGTATGAATTAAAATATGAAATGGCATATATAGAGAAGATAATGAAAATTCCTGTTTGGTTGTTTCATTCTTCTCCATGAACTGGACTTTGAACTGGACTTCTCATCCACGATTCCTTTTGTGTGGTTCACTGTGGCCATGGGGGGCTGGGGGCGTGGGAGGGTGCTACCATAAATACTGCTTGACTTTCCTGTTGTGCTACGTCTAACAAAGTGAGAAGTCTGATTGAGATCCATGTGGGCGGTGCTGAGTTATAGGTCTGCTGAAGCCTTGCTGCGGCAGCCCAGGATGGGAATACCTGAGGTTGGCATGGGGTCTTTGATTTTCCCATAGAAGACTGGATCTTGTGTAAAAGAACCACTACTTAACCAGTTTTGGTTAAACATGTAGCAGGACTTGTAATTGCAAAATGGTGTCATGCCAGTCAAGTTACAGGAGCTGCCATGGCTGTTTGAGGAGTCTGAGTTTTAAAGGCGTGAGACAGCTTTCTTCTTGAAGAGCTTTTCTTCCAACAGTTTGGCTTTGCAGCCAGCAATTAGAATTCAGAGATTTAGGATGCTAAGGCTCTTTTTCCCCTTTGGGCAAGTTAGTGAGTTGGGAGGATGCTTTTTATTAGAAGTAATTTTAACCTAGAAGCTAATGACACATTTTACGTTAAAGCACAAGTATTGTGTATGTGCCGTCCTGAGTTCAGCAGTAGTATTTGTTAGGCTTCAGTATAATTAGCTACATTCTGAGCATCCTAAAACTGAAATTGAAAAAGGACATGGTGAGTTCCAGGTTTTTGTCTGTTACAGGTATATGTGCAGAGTAATTCTTAAATAATGTTCAAGAAATACTACTTGTAATTCTGACCCCCAGTTGGTACTTAATACTTGTGTCTTTGTGGGCCTACAGAGCTCAAATAACAAATGACTGCAGGCTATGTTTCCTTCTTCAGTAGAATTGTGGGATTGAAGTTTCTAACCTATCCTTTTGCTTTTCATTTTTATGTAGATGCGTTCACAGTGGTAATGACAGTCTATTCCATGATTGTCTAAATGGACAGAAAGCACTGAGAAAATGAGGCTACTGGGCTACTTCAAGCAGCCAGGAAATACCTGCTGGAAAAGCATTTGGAGAAAAAACATCTTTCTTGCCTTCCATCCCTGGAATACGATTAGGTTTTAGGCTTGTGGTCTGCTGAGAAATGGGAATCCAAATGTAGTCATGGCCTCTTTGTTGTTTGTCAAGATAGATTAGGTGGTGACTTTTCTTGGAAGGAGTTTCCATCGTTTTCTCAGCCCAGTGGAATGGGATGACTTTCTCACAGTATGGAGTTGTGTATTTCTTCACTAGATACTGATTGTACTGAATATTTTAAGCAGGACACTTCCAACTTAAATAGTAGAAAATGCAATGCTGTCCTGTGTGATGGTGCATGTACCAGAGAATTTTATGTAATTTTTACATACACGGATAAAAAAATTGCCGAGCGCTTTACTGATCCTTGGTTTCTGAGAAGGGATGCAGACTTTCAGTGTTTGTTCTCTGTGTGTGTCTGGATCACATGAATCAAAGTCAGCAATCAGGATTCCCTAGTATTTAGCATGAAATAGCTTCAAGTCGGTGAACTTTAATTTCTTGCGTTACGTGTGGCTGGACTTTAGCCTCCATATGATGGCCCTGTTCTGCAGAGAACCTTCCTTTTACTTAACTAATAGGGAGCCAGCACTGGAATTTGTCCTTTTCAGGTATTGGATGCTTCTCTAAAAAAATATTTTATTTGTTGACTGGCCATTTTCAAAGATTTTCTAAAGTTTCTCTATTTTAAACTTGAGAGAGCTAAGTGTCAATGTGTGTTTGGGAAATGGTACAAGACTGAAAACCAGGGAAAGGAATAGGTAGCTCCATGAAGTAAAGTAATAGGCTTTTTCATTCTTTCTACTTTCTCCAGAGTTTCCTACTTTCTCTTATCTGTTTTTGTTACCGTGCTCTTATGTACTTCCCTTTTCTCAACTGCCTCAAAATACTTTGACAAGTTTTGACTTTGTCATGGGAAATGAAAGAATTTCCTGTTGGTGAAGCCTTTTTGGTTTGGATTTGTTGTTTTTTTTTTTTTTTTTTTAAGGAGATGGTATTTAGATTGGCCCTTTCTGGCTGTGGGCTGAGCACCAGCTGGTGAGTGGCAGTGTAGAGTCCCCAAGAAGATGTTCAGGGTGGGTGGATGACACAACCTGATGACCAAAGCTTGTGTTGTTGGAGTTGCCAAGCAGCCCAGCGCTTCCCCAAGGTCACATCTAGAGTGTAGCTGTTCTGCTGGACACGCTGCTTCTGTGCAGCAATTGTTTCCCTTTTCTCAGAGGAGACACTTCAGGGTTAGCACAGCTGCTTTGAGTTTTTTCTGTTGGCCTCCAACAGAACCACAGCTCTGGAGCACAGCGCTCCAGGTATGATACCATCTCTGCGTAGTTTTCTTGTGGTCTTCCTTGTCTTGACTTCTGCGTTCTGGCTTGTCCCTTCTTGAGCACAACTGACCCCAGCATGGTTTATGAGAAATTGCTTTGCTCCATTTACATTAATGGGTTGTAAATGAGAAACTGGCTGACAAAATGCCATTAGTGGCTTGGGAGCTCAGGTAATAAGACCCTTCTTAACACCAGGTGGCAGCATCTACTGCCAGCAGAATCTGGAGAGACCTGGAAGTTCTTTTAACCTTGAAGGGGGAACCTCTGCTTGAAAACAAACAAATAAATCTGTTAAGACTGAGAATGGTTTGGACCAGATTCAGACGAATCCAAACTAAATATTTTATGTTCCATACAATGACTATACTGATTAGCTATTGTATTGTGTTTCTAAAATATCCTGGAGATAACAAGCTTTGAGATTTGTAAAGTTTGTCTTCTGTGTGCGTGTGTTTTGTGTATGTTTGAATTTCTTGTCAGTTGAGCTTAGGTTTCGTTTCTACAGTAAGATATGACAACTGAGTCATAACTGTAAACATGTGAAACCCAAAAGCCAGTCAGGGAATGGAGTTTGACTGGTGAGCTTCTTTAAGTGACCACATTGTTTGGAATGAGATCTTCAAATCTGTCTATATGTGGTTTGTGTTAAGCTTAGCTTGAGTTGAAGTTGGTTCAGCTGAGGTTGAATTGCTTTGTCTTGAGGTGCTGGCATAGATCCTTCTATCCAAATAACACCGACAGCTAAGTGCATGTTTAACCCTATATGGGGAGTAATATGTTGCATGGCTGTCTGAGTGTAATATGGAAATGGTAATGGGTGACAGCACCCTACACAATATTTTATGATCTGGGTGATGTTATGTGCACATAGGGGGAGTGGCAGTCAGGGTGCTGTGCCCCTTCGGTACCGTCAGCTCCCATTGTCTTAGACCTCTCACTCCATTTTCTATTTGATCAACTCCTTGCTCACGTGTCAGCAGAGGAGGGTTGTATCTGTACATCCTAAAATAATCAAGCGTACTATTATCATTACTTGGTTGCCCAAAAAATTATGTATTTCTTCCCCAGATAATTTACAGAAAAAAAGCACCAACCTCGATTCAATCTACACAGAGTAGTTAACTTACTGCACTTTTTAAATGGATAGAAGTGTTGACTAGAAGAGAGGAACTAGATGTCATAATCAAGAGTATCCAGATAAGCAGGTCTAATAAAAATTCCTCAAAGGAACTGTAAACATGCTGAAACAACCAGTGAGCCTTTGGTGATTGTCTTCAGTTGGGTGAGAGGTGGTAGAGAGGTTTAAGTTGCTCAGAGAACCAGTCAGTCAGATGCCAATGTATACAAAGATATGGAACAAGCTAATAAGTAATCCATTAATAATTACCAACAGGTACGGAAATAAGAAGAAAAAAATGCAGAAGAGAGCTCAAAGGGAGTATTCGGCCCAACTTTGCATTTGGTTAGAAAATAAATCAACAAAATCATCAGAAGGAGGGAAAAAAACCTCAAAAATTTGATTTGATCTCATTTAGAAAACATACAGAGGAATAATATTAAAAACTCCTGTAAAGGAGACTGAGAAAATTTATTCTCTGAGGTCATGGAGGAATATATTTTGTACTAAAAAGAGATGAGGATGTTTGTACATGTACCACATTTAAGCTATGATGATAGCAAAGCAATGGAATATGTTACTTGCGAAAATAATACTGAAAAGAATGAACAAATTTTATTTGTTTATTTATAACTATTTCTAAAAAGTGCTGAAAGCTGCAGACTTCTACCTGAGAAAATTTTTTTAACCCTGTTCTTTCAAAAGGAGAACCTCAAATGACCTATTCTTTAGTAAGAATCATGATTCATCATTCATGTTTAAGTGTTTAAGTGTTTGCAATTTGCTTTGTAGACGTGTCTGTTTGCCAAGAATGTCCAGAAATCTGCAAGTTTAAAATTGCTTAAACAAAATCCAATATCTATGACAGAGTAACTTATAAGGATGTAGTTGAATTGTATTTTGTTGTATCTTCTTTATTAATTGATTAATCAGTTGTCTTAGGCCTATGGTGTTTTATTCAACTCAGTAAATTGAAAGTAACAATTAGTACAGGAGGAGGTACAAGTTTCATGCTTGCCAGACTTCGGCTAACTTAATCATAAAACATAAGTAGTGACTCAGTTGTTCTGAGTAGTTATGTTATCTTTGTAGATTAATGAGAAATATTAATAAAAACCATCCGGAAGCACAGTCTTCTATAAAATGTAGGTGGTGTTTCAAGATGGAGATGGCATTAGCTGGTGTATGTTCTCATAGCAAGGGTCTGCCCCTCGGAATAGGGAGGGGAGGAAAAGCGAAGGGGAAGGCCACGTAATTGTAGCACTGAAAATATTGCTCTGATTTAAATGGTGAACTAATGTTTAGTCATACACAAGTGTAATTACAGTGTCCTGTTTTTCTAACAAGGCAATTACATCAGAGCCTGTCTTTATTTCCTGCTGGTGCACAGATTCTAAAATAGCAGTACAAGTTGATGACAGTAGCATCATAATAAGTTGCCTTTCCAGTTACTTATTAGTATCTTTTCCAGTTGTTAGGCCTTTTGAATTGCTCAGAAACACCCAAGATTTATTAGAGTAAAAAAATTGGCTTGGTGGACTTGTATTCCCCTATAATTCTTACTTGTTTGTCCTTCACTTTCTGGTGGATTTTTTTTTTTTCCCCCACAATAAATCTGTGTGAGTTTCTTCTGTGGGAGTGTTGGGGGTTTTGTTGTTTTTTTTTCTCCTCATAAGATTATTGGTAACTTCTTTTGCATTCCATTTTATGATACTTTTCTGATGTAGCAAACCATTTTACTTCTCTGCACAAAGTTTCTTGCCTGAAACTTTCTCTTTTCATCCATAAAGTCAACTCATTTCTTTTTAGATACTAATTAAAAGCAGAAAGACACTCAAGGTTTGAATTTTTTTTTCTAAACATTTTTACTTCCTTATTCCTAAGAAGATCACCTGTGTAGACTTTTACATTGCTCACAAGAGGCGAACTAACATTTTAGTCAAAGAAACCTCCCAATACCCAACCGCAACAAAAAACCAAACCCCATATAACATTGACAGTGGAAGCAATTAGGTAATTCAAAGATAGATATGTATATATACAATCTATAGATAGGTAATATATAATATAGATGTATAATATAATAATAATATAATGATATAGGTATTTCTATAGATATATTAATATAGATGAAAGCTTTGTGTATGCATGCATACACAGAAATATTTGAATATTTAGCTGATGTGAGGATGTGTTTTTTAGAAGATCAGCTGACTTTTTCAAACTCGGATGGTTTACAGGCACTGAGATGGATGTTGTCAGCAATTGAAAAGGTTGCCAGGAAACCTGTTTTTGTATAAGTTAGTAGTCCTTCAAGAGGGCTGCAAGGACCTCTTAAAATTATGTGTGCAGGCTAACTCTCACATTGCATGGAACTCCATAAAAATAGCATTGCGACACATGTGGGATACCTAATCCTACTAATTTTTGCACCTCCACCTCTGCAATAAGGTTTTGAGAATGCTTACGTCTGTACAACAGTTAGCAGAACAGCCTGGATAAAAACAGAGGAGAATACCTCCTGGTAGATAATAGGAGACTCCTTGAACCATAAGGTATAATGCAACTTTCCCAAGTTGGTTTTAGTGATAATCAATAGGATCCTGTAAAGGATATAGGCAGGAGATTAACTGTAGGAGTTCAACTTTGTATTCTCTACTCTGTTGTCTCATAGAATAGTAATGTTCTCACCACCCTTAGTGATGAGGATTATGCTTGCAACAATGCAGTTTCTGGATTAGAAAGATTAGAAAACAGAGGCAATTGATCTTTTATAGAAGATTGTGTGTTACTGCCCCATTCCCCCTCCCCTGACAGAGATGAATTCCATGAGCTTGTAGCGGAATTGCAGGTATGCATCAGTGCTCCAATAATGAGTTTCTCTCTTATGAAAATAGGTGTTTCTGTCAGGACGCAGACGAGTGTGACCACAGGATGAGAAGGGCAGGATCCTTGTTGGCAGAGCCCAGTCCCTTTGTTCCTGAGCAGGGCAAAAGTGCTGGCAGGAACAGTTAAAATTGACTCTCCAGTGATCCATCAGCCAAGTGCCAGATACAGAGTGGATCTGTCGTCATTCCAGAGAGCCCAGACAGTCTGTCAGCATCACCATGGAACAGAGCTGGGCACAGAGCTACCCAGCACTGCACAGAGGAGGGGGCTTGGGTTTATATGGAGCTCCTGGGCCACTGGGCACAGGGTGCTGAGTGGGTTCCCCAATGAACCTGGTCAGGGTGGTGAAGGCTGTGGGTGCACTCAGGGTCTTGACAGTCTTTGGCTGTTCACTGTGGAGTGCCTCTTAGCAACAGTTGCAGTAGTTACGGCACTGATTAAAGAAGGAGCTGTGTTGCACAGCGTATGAGCAGCCTTCCTTGCTACTTGCTCTCCCAAAATAGGTTTGTGTAGCTCTTTCTTATTTTTCTGCTGTGGTGTTCTTTTCTTTTTGTCCTGGCATGGAAATGGGAATGCAGATTGCACTAAGTATTTACGGAAAACATACCAGGGGTTGCTCTGTTTCTTAATAATTATTTATCAAGACGTTATAGTTAATTTTATAGGGTAGCTAAAATGTATATATTCAAAATGATCATGACTGTTTTGGGTATTCACTGGTATACACACAGAGAATTCTTCATTAGGGAATGATGTGGATTGGAAAGTACCTGTGGAGCTTACCTGTTACAACTTCTACTCAAAGCAGGTTGTTTAAAGCGAGTGTTCATGGCCTTGTTTAGTTGAGTTGTCAATCTTTCCAAAGACGGGAGATTTCTCAGCCTCTCTGTGTCCCTGTTCCCATGTTTGACCATCCTTTTTATGCTGTTTTTATGTTGAATTGGAATTTTCTGTGTTAAAACTTCTCAGCTCCCTCTTATCCTAAATTTAAATCTCCCATTTTAATTGCAACACTTCTGCAGTTGTTGATGGCTGTCGGTGTCATCCGTTTTGAAACTGTGTGCAAACTTGATATATTTGTGAACTGATGCCACAAAGTTCCTAAAAGTTCTTGCAGCCAACTTTAACAGTACATCTTTGGTGTGAACTACGACACTGTTTGCTATTGCAATCCTGGATTTCTTTTTCTTGAGGTAAAAATCTGCCAGCAGCAAAGACAAAATATGTAATGAAGATTAGTAAAGTTTGCAAGCAAAAAATAATCTGTTAAGTAGAACATTAAAAAATGTAAATTTTTGTATACACTAATCCTTCCTCCAGACTTTACCCGAGTTGTAACTACTCTATATTGGTCAATGATGATTGCTCTCTATGCACACCACCCCCAGCTTATTCTTCAATAGATGATTCCCTGCTTCTAGAGGTTGGTATTTTTTCCCTAAGAGCAGTCTCTTGTGTTTTCTGCCAGTAAATTTGCTATTTTGGGATCACTTGTGCGGGTCATGTCTTCTAAATCAATTAGTATCCAGCTGTTTTCTACATGCAGGAAGTTCTTGCTGATGCCAAAACAAACTGACATCTTTGCTAGCTTGTATGTATAATACTCAATTTAAAGTAACTAACAGAGATTGTTCTTTCTGTTAACAGATGTGTGCAATAGTACCAATCTTCCTGAAGTTGAAATCATCAGTCTACTGGAGGAGCAGCTGCCTCATTATAAGCTAAGAGCAGATACAATCTATGGTTATGACCACGACGACTGGCTTCATACACCTCTCATTTCCCCTGATGCGAATATTGACTTAACAACTGAGCAAATAGAAGAGACCTTGAAATACTTCCGTAAGTCGAAAATTCAGAATTTGTACTGAGGAACAAATGAAATAATAGTGCTATTTTTGGTACCTTCTCTGAAGTATATACAATTCTATTACAACTGTGGAAAGCGAAAGAACTTTGTGGTTTATTACCATGATCTTCGTGTTTGTGGTAGAAAACAAAGGAAGCCTTTAATCAGAAACAGCAGTTGCATGTGTAATCTGTGCGTGCACCTCTCCACACATTAGCAAATATTGGTCAAAGTGAAATACTTCTTTTTGCTTGTGATCTCTCTGGCAAGAGACTGAAATTTCTGTACAAATACGATGTAAAAACTTTAGACCGGTTTCAATATTTGCTTTTTTTGCACATGTTCTCTGACACGTGCTCTTTCATGGCACTGTGTGCCAGCATCACAACATGACATCAAATAATTTCTCTGCAGCTTACACTTCTAGGAAAGACTTGTGAAGAAGCAAACTATGAGCATTTGGTTGAGATGATTTGTCCCTTCATTCTTCCTTTGCTTATATTCATACTATTCCTATAAACTTTTGCGCCTGAAGGGGAAGCATGCAGTGTTGTGACTTTCTTCGTTTTTCATTCTTTTGTTTGACCCTGTCAAACAAAAGAATGAGCCTTTATCATGGTGAATGGATTCATGTCTCTCTGGGTTCTTCCACTCTGGATGTTGACTTAGTTGTGCAAGTGGAGAAGGCTTCTGTGAATCATCATCCAGTGACTGATTTATTGAGTAATGAGTGATTGAATGATTCTTCCTTCTTTTCCCCCCTCCTTGATTTCACATGAAGGTGCAATTCTGTTGCACTTCTGCATGTGCTGTATGTTAAGATAGTCTACAGAGAATCAAGTCAATAGGTTTTATGCTAAAACTAAAGTAGACTTCCATAGTAGTGGGTTTACATAGATTATAGAGTAGATAGATGTGGGTAGGCTCACTGAGGCACTGTGGAGCTCAGAAGACATGAGTTACAGAGTTCAACACAAACCTTTGCAAAGATGGCTTCATTGCATTTTGAAGCACCTGGAGAATCCACTTTGTAAGGAGCAAGGTTGGTGAAGAAAAGCATTACGAATACGAAGAGCCGAGTTTCTGGCTGTAATGCTTCAATAGAAGGCATTAAGTATTTTAGTAGATAGCTTACGTATGCTCTCCACCTCCTGTCAAAAAGACAAAAACAGTGGGAAGGGAGAAAAGCAAGCTGCTGCTGACCTATGGAATCAGTTATACTTTACCTCCTTGTTTTCTATCAGTCCATTAGTGTTGTTATAATGATGATAGAAGTTGGCTTAATGAAATGAAATATCAGGTTTTCCAAGTATTTAGTAACTGTTTTAGTTCTGTCTCATGAATAAGATTGTCTGTGTGGGTGGACTATTGCAATAACCATGGGAAAGATGGTTTGCTAGTGGGGCAAGGAAGGCAAAAATCCATTTGGAAGCATCTTGACTCTCCCAGCTGAGGTGCTGGTGGGCCATGTCACTTGCAACGATCCATGACTGTTGTGGCTGGGTACAAAATGGAGCTGTGTGCACCAGAGGAATTAGTTGTCTGTAACTGTGAGTACAGTTTTCGGCTCACGAATATTACAACTGCAACTTTACCACGTTGCTGTGATTGAAAATTTCATCCAATTGACTGGCTTGAATAAAAAAATGACGTTAATTCCTGCCACAACATAAGTTTTCTGCTTTCGTTGGGAAATAACTGCTTAAAGAAGAGGAACCAGGCAAGAAATTCCATAAAGAAAAGTTTATTCCTTACCAGTTATTTACAGACACTTGTGTATAAATAGTAGCTTAAGAAGCAAATTTGGTTGAACCTTAGACTGATACCTCAGAAATCGGGTTCTCTGACTTTACGCATGTTGAGTTATTTTGAGCAAGTCATGTAATGCATCTATACATGAGAGTGCCAGATCATAAAACTTTGACAGGTTTGGAACTTATGGCATCAGTTGTAAACATTGGTTTATGGAAAAATTAACCATAAAAAAAAGTGTTTTAAGTAAGTTGGCAGAAAAGTCCCATAAATTATGCTATCATCACATTGGAGAGTGTTTTCAAGGGTGTGGCTGCTTACACAGTGATTCATTTTCAGTATTGCAATTAAGGCACTCCTTCTGTACCTGTTTTGTTTGTTTTAAAAATCTTGACAAGGTAGTGAGCAAACACTGTAACTTGACTACAGGAAAGTTTTAGTATGATCTTACAAATTTCCGCTATTTTCAAAACAGTGTCTTGGTGGTCTAAGAATTCTGTGGATGTAGTTAAATTTAATAAATAATAAAAATGAAGTTTCAGAACCTGTGAAAGTTTTTCTTAACTGAAGGAAGACAGTTGATTTTGCTGCAGCAGAAAAGGATTTGCTGCACAATAAATACATTTACCACAATTAATACAGATTGTTGCTATACCTTCTTCAAGCTTCTTAGAGACACACAAAGATAATTAAAATAAAATTAATATTAAAAATTGAGCTAGTGCAGAATATTTTAGGAGTGAAATTAAGTCTTTTGATTACTTGTGGTTCCTGGTATGGTGTTGTGTCAATCAGCTTCAAAAACAGGATGGAACAGGGAGGGAGGATCATGTTGTGGGCTTGATTCAGATGTTCACAGACTGAGAGATACTGAGCAACAAGGGGATGTTTGTGCATGTTTTAATACATGTAAATATTGTGCATTGTTAAAACATGTAAGTATGCCTTTTGTAAGGATCTCTGTTGTTTATTAGGGAGAGAGCTTATGAGGAAGAACAATATTTTATAATGTCTCACTGCACCAGTTAATGTGTAACTGCTTAGGTTGGAGATAGTCTGCATGGTAACACAATAGTGACAGTCTTGCACTGTAACTCATTGTTTTAATGATGTTCAAGTACCTACTGTGAGCAACTGGAATTAGGGAAGGGTAATGCATCTTGCTTTTCCGCTGGTTATAATTGCATTCCCACCTTCCCATCCAAGGGCTCATTTTGAGAGGTGGTAATTGACAGCATCTTCCCTTTGCTATAGGTTTTGAACACAGTCATGTCCAGTTACAGTACTCAGTGTCTTTAACCTCTGTTTTGGTTGATATTCGTATCTCCAGCTCTGTCCTAACTCCTTTCCTAAGTTTTGAACAAGGTAGATGTCAGAACTTCAGTACTGGTTTACTTAGAAATATTGCAAAACCAATGGAAGTAGGAAAGTGGGGTGTTTGAAGTGTGAATGTATGAATATGTAATAAAAATTAATTAAAATATACTAACCAAATTTTAAATCTCTACTCAAAATAATTCCTCAAATGTATTTTTTGTCTTGTGAAGTGCCCTGAAGTTGATTAATAGGTGTGGCTGTCTTAAGCCTAGTGAGTAAATAGATTTTGAATTTAAGTGCCTTTTAACCCGTACTATCATCTCCGTTTGTTCCCACTTTAGAATGGCAATATGAAAGGGAGAAAGCTGTTTTGTCAAATGGGTTATGTAAAAAGTTCTAATTGATTTGCAAGACCAAACCAAAATTTTAAACTGCACTTGGAAAATAATGCTGTAATTCTTCATGGACCATCGCTCCGAGAACTCTACTTCCAAAGAATTTATCATTTGTTTATGAATTATAGTCCATGATTTCTGTATTAGGCAGGTGCACTTACATCTTCGCATGTACTCATGGTGCATTTAATAATTCATTCTCATTATTGTGGAGAGAATTACTGAAACTTGGCTCATTGAAAGCAGACATGAGCCTGACGAAAGCAAGCTGCTTAGGCCTTGAGTGGGAAAATACTGAGCTAAGTGAAAAAATACTGACCAGCAAGGTCAGTGGGCCCTTGTGCAGTGAAGCTTAGGCAAGGGAGATAACAGGATGTCTCCCACAGGACCAGATGGATTTCTAAAACTACAGGAATGTATGTGACACTTATGCAATGATAAAGTCTGTAACCAATAAGGAGCTAAAGTTTTGTAATATGTACGAAGCTCATTAACCAAACTATTTAGGTAGAACTACTGCTAATAAAGACTGAGACTTGTTAATCAAACACCATGTGCGTGTTGTTAAGTCTCCCGCCGTCTTCGATAAATGGTGTCCTTAACAAATGGTGACCCCAACACATTATCCTTCTAGGAGTACCCTTTTCTATAAAACAGGCTTGTTAATAGGGAAATTGTGATACTGCACACGTATTTGTGAATCTTAGTTTCTGAATAATACGTTTATATTTAATAACAGAGGCTGCTCTGTGGTTGTTGGCATAGAATCATGTGTTTCCAGAGACCATTATCTCTGAAATAATCTAAATCACTTGTAGTGACAGTATTCTCTAGTTTCAGTTCATCTGTGTTTGCGTTTGCTCCCATGAGAGAATCCATGAGAAATATTATTTCCAGGAATGATTCAGCATATAAGGTAATTGACAGTTGCTTTGCTGTCCTTTTAAAGTAGAAGCACTGAAATGATGGAGTTTTCTGAAGAGCACAGTCATGTATTGTCAAGCTTTTAAAGTATGCAGATGCATTTTTGTTCAGTTAAAAAGTAGATTAGTAGCTATTAATGCTTACACATACTAGTTTTACTGTGACTGAACAGGTACTGTTTCAGGGGACAGAAGGGGGCGGATTCCATTTTACCATACAAACCACATTGCAAGGGAACACTTGAATTTAGGAGAACAATTAATCATTTTTGAGTAAAAGGAGAAAATATCTTCTCTGGATTGCAAAATGAAGGGTGTAAATGCTGTTAATGGGGCAACTGTCTCAATAGATGCCTCTGTTTTGGTTCCTGTTGTTTTGGTTGAATGCTTCTTTGGCTCTCCTTGGGTTTGTACATCCATCTTTAATAGAGTATGATGACGTACTAGACCCTACTGTAAAGGGTCCATGGAGTACAACTGTCCTCAAATGTAGCTGGATATTCACAAAATGCCATCTGTTTTTATATTCTGCTATTTCCCATTAAAATACGAAAACAAGCATGGAGCATGTACTAGAAGTTAAGCACAAGTCTGGATGGAGGAAGAGACAGCTTTGAAGCAAAGAATAGAGTAGGGAAGCAGCTGTGATCTGGAAAGGTTTTCAGCAAAATGAAGTATCTTCTGCAGCTTGTGTGTAATGGAAGTAGTTTAATTCATAGTTTCTCATTACTCAGTTCCAGACTGGGAAGACTTGTTATACAGAAGTCTATACAGGGTAAGTATTCATGCTACACTCATGTCTTGGATGGCAGAATGCTGTATGCCAGTGATGTGTACTTCAATACTGACTTTCCTTGTTCTCCAGTCTACTGAACTTGTTCTTCTGACTGTGTGTAGTGGGTACAACTGAGTCAAAATGTGACTATTAAAATCAAAAGGCAATGAGATTTTTGAGGGGTGTGGAAGTGTGTGCACATACAGTAATTTCAGTAGCTACTGAAAACCTAGATTCTCTGTTGAACAAATCTCTGTTCTCTTGTCGGTAAACCAAAATTGCAAATTGTTTTTTCTCAGTGTTCAGAAGTTATGTTTTTGCTTACTGGTGCTGTTCTTGTAGGCTTGTGTAAATGTTGTGTGAGTTGTATTGATGGATAACTCAAGGATAATAATGCTACAGATGTATAAAATGAGTTAAAATCACTTCTCCAATGCCACCTTCAGATTTCTTAAATTCATCGTGGCATTTGGATGATATTTTAATCTTTACAATTGCAAAATGATGATTTCTGAAAATAAAACCACCTTGAATGTTGGTATCTTGGTATTTTGCAGTAACAAGGACTGTTCTTCTGTCATTATTGAGAGTATTGGGTACCTTTGTGCACTTCACTGTGGAAGATGTTGTAGTTTAGTTCTAAGCTGACAGCAAAGAACCATGTGATTGCTTTGGTCTAGTCCCAGGCTGGCAACAAAGAACCATGGTGGCTACTTGCTCGTCCTGCCATCTCTAGTGGAATGAGGAGGGTAATAGAATAAAAAAACGTAAAGCTTGTCATTTGGGATAAAAATGGTTAAGTAGAACAGCAAAGGAAGAGGGAAATAACAACAAAACTAGGTTATACTAAGTGATCAACCACTCACCAGCTGGAGAACAACCAATGGCTGTACATGCTCCCCGGCCACAAACCTGGTACGCTGCTGAAACAGCAAACCCAGCTAAGCTCCAGGCTGCCCTGCCTGGCCAGCCGCCCCCTTTTACATACTGGACATGGTGTTGATAGCATGGAGTATTTAATTGGCCAGTCTAGGTTAGCTGTGCCAGTTGTGTCCATTGCCTACTTCTTCCAATAGTTAACACTTCCACATCCAATCACACCCCCAAAATCCAAAAAAACGCCAGGAAATTAGCCCTTTCCCAGATGGAATCAGGACAAAGGAAAACTTTATTTAAGTAAAATGGCTTTCAAACATTGCAGCTGTATCAGGCTGAGGCTAGTAATGTTCTGCTATTTCCAGCAAGGTTTTATACTGCTTAAAGGCCTTTTAATAGGATGGGGCTTGTGCATTGCAAGATATCACAACAGGAGTGATGGTCTTGCCTATTGGAAATTGAGCTGATTTCTCTGTAGTAGGAAAGAAAATTACTACCAAGGGAATGTTTGGATCCTTTGTCTTAAATCTCCCTCCATGTCCTACATCAAGACTTTTAGGCAAAATACTGATAGCAGTTGGCTATTTCATTCCTATGGGACAACTTTTATGCAGTGCACTGGTTTTGGATGCAATTCAGATACAGCAGTTTGTGTGGAAGGGTGCAAAGAAGGGGTCCTCATCTGAGTTCAGAAAAGCCTAAACTTTCAGATATGGTGGTGATGTGCCACAGGGTGTATTCTACAGATTTTGGAGTATCTGTCACTAGCAGGGCAGAGACTTTAACCCAGACAATGCTTTGGATGCTTGATGCATCCCTGAAAGTCCCAGGTGTCTGGGGCCTCTTCCTGAGGTAGGGTGAGATGTTGTGTTATGCAAGAGATGTGCTGCTGTTGAAGAGCTGTCACCAAGTGGAGAGTTTGAGAGGAAGTCAGCAGACTGTGCAGCATCAGGAAAGGTAAGAGACAAACAGGATCTGGAAGGAGTGGCTGAGGCACCAGATGATTGTGCTCCTATTCAAAGGGACCTTGACAGACTAGAGACATGAGTCAAGAAGAGCCTTGTGCAATTTGACAGAGGGAAGTTCAGAGTCCTGCATCTGGGGAGAAACAATCTCATGCACCAGTACATGCTGGAGTCTCACCAGCTGGAAGGCAGCCTTGCAGAAAAGAACTTGGGGGTCCTGGTGAACACCAAGTTGAAAGTGAGCCAGCAACGTGCTCCTGCTGCAAATAAGGCAAGTGGTATACTGGGCTGCATTAGTAGGAATGTTACCAGTAGGTCAAGGGAGGAGAAACTTCCCCTCTACTTGGCACTGGTGAGGCCACACCTGGAGTGCTGTCTCCAGTTCTGGGCTCCCTAATTTTATATTCCTTCAATGTAATGCAACTTACATTCCATTCCACTCCCATGAAGCTGCAATCATTGCTGTCAGTGGTTTTTTTCATTCCTTGTTAGAAAAATAGGTCATAACCATGCTACTGTAATATTTTTGTCTACCCAATCAAGCATGGTGTTAAGCTCAACTTCATTTTACAAATGTTTCTGTTGTCTCCAGGAAAAATATAACCCCAAAACCCAGACATTGCAGTTCACATTATTTCCCGATGGTGAACAGTTTTCAGAATCTGACTCTTGGAAGCTTTACTAATCCTCATTCCTTATGGTGGATAGAAATGTATTCTCCTAATATCCAGCTCTTGCTATCTTGGCCTCATTTAGAGTATTTAAGTATACTTTGTGATACCTTAATTAAACTATGCATCTGGTTTTGCAGGTAGGCTGCTGAAGACCACATCAATTTTGATTTCGTACAAATGCAAATATAGTACTCTCCAGTAATAATTTGAGGCAAAGGAGAAATAATCCTTTCATGCAGAAAATAGGGGTTTTGTCCCCAAGTAATTTAATTTCATCTGTCTGCCCCTGTCTCATGTTAAATAATTTTTTTTTTTTAGCAGGAGGACAGCCAGGCTCTTCTCTGCCTCAGAAGAGTCTTTTGTCTGTACCAGGGGAGATCAGTGTACCCTTATGGTGTTTAGAAGGGACCAGCTCTGCCCCATCTGTAGGAAGTACCTGTACTATTTTGAAACCCTGGATAGTAATCCCATTTTGACAAAGGAGATTCAGTCAAATCTGAAGCACCCATTTTTCTAAGTACCAGTTTTGAAGTATGCTGGTACAGTTCTTTCACTGCTCTAGTTCCACTCTTTTCAGATTAAGCAAGTCTTAGTGACTTCTTGTTAAGCAAAATATTACACTGGAAGAGATCTCTGTGCTGAGTTGCAGAGTTGTTTGCTCTTATTATGTGTGTAGTCACAGGATGACTCCTCTTCAGTGTACTTTTAGGAAGTGAAAAAACCAGTAACTCTTTAGTAAACTGAGATCCCAATTTATAAATTAAAGTATGCCAGTCTGTCCTCAAAAATTGGTGGTCTTTTAAATATGCTTGCTTTTCTTTTTAATAACTATATTTTTTTAAAAGTGTCCATTTGCAAAGTAATTACCTTGACAATGCCTAACTATTAACACTAAGCATTACAGAGTGCTGGGCTCTGCAGCTGCTCCCCTGATAAAAAGGACTGCAGATGATATTAGTGGGATGGACAACTTTATTGTCAGTGGTGGCGACTGTAGAAAATAATGGATATGATATCTGATTATCTGAACATCCTGATGTGTTGCTGTAGCCAAGAAAAGAAATGTGACCCAGAGTTAGTAGAATGGGAGGTAACACACTGTTGCAGCTGCTGTGGAAGTACTGCATCCAGCTCTGGTGTTCATTTCCCTGAACTGGAAAAAGGTTTGGAAAAGAAAGCTAAGAATGACTAAGCATGGGAACACATGATTTATTGTGGCATACTATGTAATATCATTCTTTGAATACTTTATTTGCCAGCAGAGATGACTTCCTGCTGCTTTGCACCCTAGCAATGTGATTCAAACAGTGCACCCTTGAGTGTGCTGCTGCAACTTTCTTGAGAAGCTGTGTTTATGAACGGAGTAGCCGAAATTATCTTGGTCAAAAATTCTTTTCAAACAAGGAAAAGGATTTGTGTGATTTTTTTTTTTTAATAGTCTTGGCTAATTTAGGCAGATCAGTTTAATGTTGATTCGTTGCAGCAAAAAGGAAGGAGGAGAGGGCTTGTGAGCTTTTCAAGCCAACTTTTCTGCCTAATAAAACCCGTTTTTAATTGCTGACTTAAGGAGTGCTCAGTTTGACTGATCACAGCTGGCTACAAGAATTCTTTATCAGACTGTATATTTTGCTCTGTGGAGAACAATTAAAAGGCTGTTTTGTTTTGTTTGCTTTAAAACTAAACATAAAAAATAGAACAAATCTAGCAACTGGAAAGGAATGCCAGATGAATGAGAATAATTGTATTTAGCTTTGAAATAGAGAAAATCAAGCCCCTTGTAGACACAAATCAATGACCTGAAGTCTTTCTTAACCTCAAGAATTACATGAACTTTTAGTAATAAATGCAGCCAAATGCAGTGTTGTAACATGGAGTTTTGATTACACAGAGGTTCAGTGTTTTGTAGAAGCAAACCACCAGAAAAATGTACTGTTCTAGTAAGTTTTACAGAAGATGAATCCAATCTACAACTGTGGGAAAAAAAAATAGGGCTGCGGAGGTTTAAAGTAGGTTTGGCAAGTATGCAGCTGCTTTGTTGTCCTAATCAGTCTTTCACGTTCAACTTGACAACCCTTCCAGCTCCTGCTTTACAGAGCTACAATTTCTTATATAATTGAAGGGATACTTTCATGCAAGTAGCTGAATATATAGTATTCTGTCCAGGGCTTCTGTCTTCATGCTGGGAAGATAATACACTTACTTATCCCATTATTTCTGGTCTCTTGAGGAGTTCTGAAATCATTTGACCACACAAGTGATTTTTCTCCACAGAAAAACAATGCCTTTCTGGATTACACCAATATGTTTCCAATCAGATCTGTAGAAAAATATCAATAAAACAAACCAAAAGCCCTAAATCCCTACCCTGAATTATTTTTATGCTGCCTTATTGAAAGAGGATGTTTGTGCAGGGGGTAGGGCAGCAAAGAGAAAATTCTAGCATGTTGAAGATTTCCTTTGTTTAAAATGTCAGGAAATAAAAATGACAGAGTTCCTGAAGCAATTTAAGTGGGTAGCCAGCATTCATTCTTTGTATTTTAAATAGTTGTTTAGTATCATTACCAGACTTAAATTACCTTTTGGACAAAAATAATACAAGTGGAACAAATAGCTTATATGCAGAGCAATTGAATTAATGTTGCCATAGGAACCTTTATTTTTCTCTGACAGTATTTTAACGGTGTAGCCTTAATTGCGTTTAATAGCATGTGCAGTTCTTGCCTTGTGAGCATGCATAACTGAAAATCTGCAAGACTGAGCTGGGGCTGAAATGCCTTGTCACATTCCTCTGTTTCAAGATGGCACAGTATGAGGGCAGAACGATCACATTTGGCAAAAATGCTTGCACTATTCAAAATATTTTTTTAAAAAAAATAATTGTATGACCTTTGCATGTCCAAAGGTTTTAAGTGGCTTTTTTAATAGTCCTTTATGATTTACTAACCTGAAGTTCATGTACACTTATTACACTGCTTTCATATCATTATTGGGCATAATAAAAATCTAATCAGCAAAGTGAAGCCAAAATAATGCAATCCCTGTCAAAATGTAAGAAACTTTTGTTTTTCAGACCCTTGTTAACTCGCTGTGCCTTTTGTTTTCAAGAGGGCTAAGGTTAGCTTGGTGCAAAAGTAATGGCCAGGATGGCCTCTGTCAGAATGGGTTTTGTGCTTTTCATGACTAAGACTAGAAATTAATAGGGCATGAAGATTTCCAGGCCTGTGGTGGTTACAGAGGGGCAGAAGCTGAAGACAACAGCCTCCATTCTGTCAGCCAAAACTCGGGTGTGGCTGTTTATTAAATTCTTGTTGACTTTGCATTTTGGTATCCTACAAATGAGGGCAAAGTGCAGTCAGTGTGGTGGTGCCTTGATTAGGGCTGTGCTTCTTTGCACAAGAATGGCAGTGCTTCCACCCTGGAGCAAGTTGACTGACTTAGGTATTACACCAACTCAGTCATCCATCAGCAATAACTGAAGTACAAATGCTGGATATCCTCATCTGGAGACTGACTGGTGGCCACCCCTGCAGGAGAGCTGCAGGCCTTGGCCTCAGATGCTAGGGCTGCCTTGGAAAGCAGAACTGAAAGGGACATGAAGAGCAAAATCAAACAAACCAGTGGTCCAGACGCATGGGCTGCAGTTTGATGCCAGGAACATCTCACAGTGGTAATGGGGAATTGTACTCTAGCACTTAAGTCTCTGTGAAATATAGTAGTCAGAAACCTGGTGCCCTTGTTCCTTCTGTCTAGGAAGTTAAAATAAGTATTTTGTATAATGAAAGCCGTTCAGGGAACCTTAGTGTGCGGCTACTAAACAAGTAAGGTAAATGGGTGGAGGCCATTGAACTACAAAATCGTAGAGCAGTGGAGTGGTTGAGGTTGGAAGGGACCTCTGCAAGTCTTCTAGTCTGACACCCCTGCTCAGGTGCATTCCATAGAGCAGGCTGTGTCAATGCTCAGTCACCCTCACATTAAAAAAAAACATAAATTATTATGTCCAGAGGGAACTTCCTGTGTTTCACTTTGTGCCCATCGCCTCTGGTCCTGTCACTGGGCACCACTAGAAAGAGCCTGGCTCTGTGTGCCCTCAGATCCCCCTGAGCCTTCTCTTCCACAGGCTGAACAGTTCCAGCTCTCCCAGACTTTCTTCATAGGAGAGATGTTCTGATCCTCTAATTGTCTGAATGGCCTCTCCTGTACGTCCATGTCTCTCTTGTACAGAGGAGCCCAGAACTGGACACAGTGTCCAAGGTGTGGCCTCACCAGTGCTCAGTAGAGGGGAATCCTGTGCAAATTGCCAAATTTACTATGTAGTAGGCTGAACACAGTTGTTTTTTTTTTTTATTTGCAGACTTCAAAGACGTTATTTTTCAGTGAAATAATGTACTTGCAGGCAAAGGTGCACTTGAGTTTGACTCTGGTCTGGAACTTTGAAGTTGAGTGAATAATACAGCCAATTGCCACTGACAGTTATGTGGCAGATGCACAAACAGATCTGTTAATCTATGCATCAGCTATCAGTTTACAAAAGGAGTGTGGCAATTCCCAAGATCAAAGTTACTGCAATGGTAATCTTTTACACCAGTAAATCTGAAATACCAATGTGGTTATGAAACTGATGTATTTTCCTTGGCAAGACTTGACTGTTTCTTACCTCTTTCTGCTACAGTGAATCAAAATGGTACCAGTAAGGGAGTAGAGTAGGTGGTAGCAACCTAGAGAAGACATGAGTAAAGGTGAGCTTAATAGAAAACTGCAAAACCATGATCAGTTGGAAAGGAGAGATGAGTTCAGATGATGTTCAGATTTCCAGAGCTGAAAACATCAAATTAAGTTAGTAAAAGTGAGTTGCAAAGCAAAAGATAAGTATTTCTTCTATCATAAGTAGTAATGTGTGGAATTCTTTGCAATAGGATTTTGGAAATGTTAAAAATATACATGGGCTCAGGAACAGAAAGGATAAGTCCTTCAAGAATTGTTAGAAGTTGAAGCTGCATCTGTCTTGGGCTGTCTCTGAAGCTGGAAAAAATTAAGATGTTGGGAGGACAATTACGGGTGTTGGCTGGTTCTCAATTACCTGTTCACGGCTGTTCTTGCAGATGAAGTCTTCCCTTGGTCAGACCAGTGTGGTCTGACCAAGTTGTGGTCTACCTTGTGTTGTTAACATGTACTGGAACTTAATCTGTCCCAGGGTTTCTACTGGCATTCAGAGTTTCCCAAAAAAGGGGGAGAAAGGGGTGAAAAGTATATGGTGGTTATGAGCAAAATGGATGTCAGTCCCTTTGGTAACTGTACATGTACAGTTTCAGGCATGCTTTTTGAATTGCTGTGCTTAATGACTATGACGATATAATTAAATCTGTTCCTCAGACAGATTCTCTTCTAATATCTTAAACATGGGTTTATGGGGTGCTGCAAAAGCAATGTTTTGTCTTTAGTTTCACAAAAGGTGAACATGAGCATTAAGCCATTTTGTGTGAAACCTTTAAGCGTTTTTAGGAATAGTGAATGTTTGTCCTAACGCCTTGATTGTGGCTACAAATCTTAGATATTTGGGGATGGAGGGAAGGTCAGTGGCTTGCGGAGAAGGCAATCAGGAGAACAGCTTTATTGCAAGGGGGAGTGTTCTGCTGTCCTGATTTTTCTGATTCTTTAATTTTTTGTTTGTCACTTTTGCAGTAACAGGGTGAATAAAGGCTTCTATTATAACAGCCCAGAATAATGTAACAAAGCAGTAATGTAGTTTCATTTTTCCATTGGGAAGGTAAGCTTTTATCAAACCATGTGAAGGAGAGTAGTAATGGACTAAATTTTCATTATTAATGTACAGCATGTACCCTGTGCATTGTGCTGGCATGATGCTGCTGTTTGGGGAGCAGTCAGCAGACAGTTGTATCATCTTTCTGAGCAAGGATTTTTGTTTCCAGTATGGAGGGATACTTCTAGTCTGTAAAGCCAGAAGCAGCAAAATGCATTTTCTTCATCTCTGCATCTCTTTTTTGGAGCCAACTTGTCTCCATGGCAACATGTTAGACTGAAAGAGATGTGGAGACTAGGGAGGAAAGGAATGAGTTAGAAACAGCCAGGCGGTGGTGTGTGTCCCCAACGTCAGCGCATCAGCCTTTTGATAGGATGATTTTGTTAACACCCATCCAAGGCTCCTGTGCAGAGCTTCTTTATTAGAGCAGCCGCCAGGGCATCTGCTTCTCCCTTCTGCATCCTGTTTCTTTTTCTTTTTTAATTTTATATTTTTTTTGCCCCAAATCCACCCTCCACGCCCTCCCTTTTATTTTAGTTGCAGACTCATCGAAGATGTGCGGCTCATTTTCAGCTTTCTGTGAGCTTCCTTGCGATATGGTGTTTCGCAAAGGGAGGAAGGCATGGCTGCATTTCACTTGACCTTAGCAGCGAAGTGAAATCTCATCTATATTGCTGAACTGACTATTCTGACTATGCAGAAATTTATTGAAGCAGATTATTATGAACTGGACTGGTATTATGAAGAGTGCACAGATGGTAAATATTTCTTTCTAGTCTCTTGTTGCAGAATTTGGAGCTTGTTAAGACTGGACCGTTGTTATTTAATGGTTTTAAAAATGAAGTACCTTGAAAAAGGTGGCACCCTGGTGTAGCAGAGATGCCCGCATCTCTGTTGCACCTCAGCATCTCTTGTGAGCATGCTGCAAGAGACTGCTGTTACAGCTTTCCCTTTTTCAAAGGGAGTGGCAGAGGAGCATATGCACTATGTGAGCAGTCTTTGAGCAAGGGGAGAAATATATGAAATTATACCTGTATATGTAATAATTAAGCTGAATTTAAATACACTTACTGTAAGATTCTGGATTGATTTGAGTTTTAAGTCCTTGTAGTTTTTATGCATTATTAATATGCTGTAATATGTGTATATTTAATGTGTTAATGGGCAGTACCTGTTTTCCCTCTGGTTGTCTGTGAAAGACATTTAAAACTGTAGCTTCTTAAAAGTGAACAGGTTAACTTTTCAAATTGGAAGAATTACAAACTGTGGTGAGCACTGTCTTCTGGGCCTCCTGTGATTTTTCTGATATTTGTTTGGGTGATTATTTCTTTATCAGAACACTGAATGTTATAATCAGACTTCTGATAGAAGGCACTTAAAGAAGGTTAAGGAATGGCTAAAACTGTGCTCTCAGCACAGTGGAAAATCAAGATTCTTCATCGATGGCACTCATCGGCACTCAACCTGTAAAACCAAATGCAGCCTTTGGGAAAGCACTAGTTGAATATGGATGTTGTTCCTTATGGTTTTGAGAGCTTGGCTTAAGGAAGGCAAGCTCAAGATCAGAGTGAAGCAAAGAACAGGAAAGGAGTAAGGAGTTTGGGCCCATGGGATATTGTACTTAGAAAATACAGATAGGGCTTTGATTACAATATCACAGGGAATACAAAGAGTGAAGATATGTGTGAAAAAAAAATTGAACAGGGTTTTCATGGTCTTTGAGAGGCATATACCTCCATTTGTTTCTCTGTACTAGATTTCGGAACAGAATGCAATTTTAGTTGTTATACTTGAACTTCTCTTACATTTAATTGATTATTCCTGTCCAGGTGTTCAGAGAGGAAAGGTGCATATTTATTCAAAAGATCTAACCACTTTAGGTTGGACTAAATCCATTATGTAACCTTTATCCCCTAGGTTTAACCCTAGTAAATACTGTAGCATCTGATTAATCTGCGTGATGTAACAGGCTGAGTTGGCCTGCTTTTAGAAACTTAAAAAAATAGAACAGTTGTCCTGTCATTGAAAGCTGTAGCTGATTTTTTTTTTCCCAGGTTAAATACAGATGGGCTTCTTTATATTGTTCTTTTTTATGGTCCTTTGTCTGTCTGGTCGAAATGTCATTATGCAGAAGTGTGGCATGCCTGAGTGTCTAAGCCAAGAGCTCATCTGCTCCTCAGTTTCGTCTTAAGGTGTGTACAGCACTGGAGGAGCTGTGGGAGTTCCAAGGTAATGGAATAAGCAACAGGTGTTGGGCAAGTATTTAAATACCTTGTGAGATTAGGGACTCGGGAGCCCTGTAGTGTTGGTCTGATACTCTGCTTGCAAGTTTTCTTGTGAGTGCTGAGCCCCCGCCCAGCATCCTTCTTCTGTGAGCCGAGATCTCCAGTCAGACAGAGTTTGCGCGAGCTGGCTGCTTCAAGTTTTTGGGGAGCTCTCCCCTAAAAGAAAACAAGATTTAATGCCTGATAGGGGAAAACATCTCCGGTAGGTAAGGCATAAAGCTTTTCTTTTTTTGATGTTGTTTTAAGTTAATATGGTACTTTTTATATGATGGAAGGATAGTGTTGTCAGTCCTGTCTTGGCCTCTCAGGTGAGTGGTAATTTCAAAAGGTTTAATGGAACTTCATGGGCTTTAGCTTTCTTTCACTTCTCCCAGTTGAGGACTACACGGAAGAGAAGGATTCGAGAGATATGGTGGAAGGTATAGTCTTTGGCCTTTGATACTGGCATATTAATTTGGATTTAAAATAATAGTGACATATCCTGTTGATTTGGAGAGGTTTTCTGATTGTAGTGGGAGACAAAAGGCATCTTTAAAATACAGTAGCAAATTGAGCTTTTTTCACAAACCTAGAGCAGATGGCGTATTATAAGAGATGCATCTCTCTTGATTGATGTTTGTTTTTTCTACTATGTATTTGCCAATACCAGAGACATTTGCCTGAGATGCTTTTTATATTCAGTGCAGAGTGATAGGCAGTTGCGGCTCAGCTGACCTGTTTTGAATATCTATTTTAAGACCAGATGAAGTGTAGTTAGCTTATTTTTCGGCTCTACATGGACTCTCTGGAACTCAGATGCATGTGTGTTTTCAATTCTGAATCCTACACAGTTCACCCTTCTTGGTAAATAAAACATTGGAGGAGAGACAGTGTTATATTAAAACTAATAGAAAACTTCACAGGATATTATCATACAGAACTATTTTTGTGACTAAATTGTTCATACATTCATTGACAAAGCTGCTAGGCCTCAAGATTTCCATTTAAAAAGTATGGCTTTATTTGTTTTGCTTTCTTTAATAATTGTTTTATCAGCGTATGGTTTCTTGTTCTTCAAGAGAAAAAGCACTCCACAGTTACATCAGTAAATAAAGTTTTAATGCTGTTACTTAACAGGTAGTAGAGAAGTGACCCTCACTTTCATCTCATTAAATGAACTTCTGTATGGACTGACAGTGTAATGATGTCTTCAACTTGCATTTGGTGGGGGTAATTTTTTTAGTACCTTGCAAAAGCAAATGAACAAATGGTCAAAGCTTACAATTTAGAAATCTTTACAAAGACTTTCTAGGTTTGGAATAATTAATTAATTCCTTTACATAAGGTCCTTCACAGAGTTTATTTTTGGATAGGAGTAAATGGAATTAGACAATGAGTTAAATAGAGTGTGACATTTGGAGATTGAATCACTGGTGTGAACTAACATTACAATACATTGAAACATCTGTAAATAAGAGCTATTACACCATGATTTTGGGATGTATTTACAATTATAATATTTTACAATATGAGTGAGAGTTGTCACCTTATTTGATATTAATGAAATATGTAGTGTAGATGGAACATGGAAGGGGAAAGCACTGGATGTGTACTTGAGTAGGAAAGTAGTTATTTTCATAGCAGACTTTGAGACTGACAGAACCATTGATAAAAGAGGAAAAGATGAAACTTTTGTAGGCTCTTATTGTTAAAGATAAGGAAATAAAATTCTATGGTTTATCTGGGTGGTTTTTTAGAGAAAACCAAATGGGTTCTTAAAAAAATTGCACAGACTGCAGCTTGAGTGAAAAAAAAATGCACCACATGTACCAAAGCTTCCAAGCCCTTTTATGTTTGCTTGAGCAACTTCATCTCTTTCTCTTAGTTATTCTGGCACGCTTTGTCCTGCTTTTACTCTTCTCTGTAACTTTCAACACCTACCTGTGTTTTCCTTCTGCTCACATTGAAATGTTTTCATTTGTTGTTCTGTTTGCAGCTGCTCTCTCTCTGTTCTGTTTTCCAGTCCAGTGAAATGCTTATCAGCAAGATCGCTAACTTTCTTTTTAGCTGAACAATGATTAGCAATATTTAATGCCTGTTCTCCTTGACCTCTCAACGGCTTTAAGGATGATTACTTATCCTTGCCTTGCTTATATTAGTGTGCCTTTGCAGATCCGAGACTGTGTCCTGGTTCTCTTTCTTTTTTTTTTTCTTATTTTTTCTTAAATTTTATTTTCTTTATCCCCACCCCACCCCCATCACTCCTTTAAGGTAGCATCGGAAGAATATTTCACATTCCCTGCTGCCGCTCTTAGAGTTCTTGCTTATCCGTGTTTCTTCTCTGTGCACCTCCAGTTACAGGTAACCTCACAAACACATCTACCACCTCTGTGAGTGGTGCAGTCAACCTTTTTAATTAAAGTATTCTTTCCATGACATCTTCTCCCTTTCAATAGGAGCTTGGCTAGTGGCTGGGCATTTATGATGAGTCATCGTCTCCCTCATACATTAACCCCTTTTGTCTCCATTCCTGTGGACAGAGTAACCCTGGTATTATTCTGGATATTGAGTGGATGCTGACTGTGGTTATACCATCTAAATCTAAAGCTTGTTAAATGCAATCTCTGAAACAGCCCTTGCCCTATAGGTATGTAGCTAAAATTCATATTCAGGTGATTCTTGTTTTGCTCCTATGTCTTTTATACTTGATAAATATGGTTGAACCTTGCTTATGTTCATCTAATCATTGATATAATTTTCCTACTTTTCTACTTCTTGCCATATGACTTCTTTTTCTTTAATCATCCCCATTGACTCTGTTCTCTACCCAGTCACACCTAAGCTGCTTTTACTTCTATGTTGTCTTTACATGGTTTATTTTTCAGTATAGAGGTGTTTTTCCTCTTTATTCTGCTCATCCATTGAATTTCCAGATGTTTTCCCAATTCATCCCATTTCATTCCCTTTCTGCAAAAGTAATGTCCTGTCCCTTTGGTTAAGCTGACAGAAAAGAATTTTGGTGGGCTTTTGAAAGAGTGGGAAACGTGAAACACTTAAATATTTGAACAAGCTAACTTTGTTTGATTGTACAACTTAATAGAAGGCACATATTCAATGACCAGTTTACACCCCCTTCTTGAAAAGTCCACCCCAAAACACCCACATTTCTTCATCAGCATGTTTTTAAATGTGAGTGCTGCTAGTTTAGTTGCTGGTTTTAGGACGTGTTAACTTACAGAGAATCCTTTGTTTCAATGCATCATTGTTATTTTTAGATAATTGTGATCAAAATGATTGTGGTTAATTGTGCAAAAGTCTAGATAGTTTTATTGATAAAGGAAGGTAAAAATGATTTGAATGCATTGGAGTTCCTTGGAAATAATGGCTCAGGATAAGAGAGTTTATTTGTATTGTGTCTAGCCTCACCCATGTTCAAACTGGCTCCCGGTTTATGTGTTTCATGCTTGGTTGCAAAGTTACTGAAGGTGGTCTGTACCTTAACGCAAGCATCGCATGAAGAATGTGCTTCTGTGTAGTGTAGGCATTGCAACTTACTTAGCAAGCTTCCTGAAAGGACTTTAAGTGCTTTTACCCACTAAATCAGAGCCGTGATTACAGCAAATATGCCAAATTTACTTTGCAGTGGCAACCCATAAAAATGAGTGTTCGTTCCATTAAGTTCTTTAAGTCCCCAATAATGTGGTTACAGAAATATTATAAATGTCTTTTGAATCTTTCCTGATTAGAATGTGTATTTTCAGAACCATATACAATTTAGCTGCTTTTTTTTTTTCCCTGAATAGTTGCTTTTTGTTTGGTATCTTTTGGAAACCTCGCTCTGAATCTTTAGCAAGTAAATATTCCTGCACTAGTAAAAGGCCTTAATGCAAAATAACACTAGAAGTGGCTTGATACTGTGAGGGTGTGGCACACATTCCATCTCCACCCATTATGAATTTGCATCAGCATTTATCACATGCTGATACCACCATAGGCATTGCAACACTTATCTTTCTCTCAACTTTTGAATGTCAGAGTCCTTCTGTGTGGCATGAGTGGACATGAGTCACAGTTCAGAAGTCAGCTTGTGAGAATATTCATTTACTTGCCTTATATTGTTATGTATATCAGGCAGCAGCCTGTGTGTTTTCTGTGTGTCGCCCACTGCCCTGCTCTCCTTTATAAGCTCGTTGGTTCGCTATACTGAACACTTGTCAGCAGGGTTAAAATCAAGGGAGTTTAAAATCAACATGGTTGGCAGTGAGGGACTTTCCAGCCTAAGCTTTAAAAGGTGCTTCTTGCTTTCTTCGAAAGATCTGAGTCTTGTTGTATTGGTTACACTCTGAATTTCTGTTCTCTAGTGATTACCAAAATGGGGTAGATGATTGACACTGAAAGGCAAGTATGTATATAAGACTCATGCTGTTTGACTCCTTTTAAAAATAGTAATAATAATAATTATTATTATTTTTGAGGTGTTTTGATTAATTATTACAGGGGAGAAATGAGCATACAGAAAAACTCTTAAGGGATCAGAAACTAGGAGTAATCTCCATTACATAATAATAATAATTATAAAAATCATTATAAAAATTATTAATAATTGAAGTTATATCTCTTAATATCATGATATGGGGAGGAAGGGACAGTCCTGTGTTTTCCCCAGCTGAGTTCTTGAGGCTGTTGCTGCTGCTGCTGTTTATTGCAGTAAATTTTGGCAGTCCAAGGTCAGGTTGTTAAGTTTTAGTAATAAGGTCTATCTTTATTGAGAAGTGAGAGTTCCTTTCCTCAACAAGCACTTATATGTATTTCATATTCTTCGGCTATTGTTTATATAAACATTGTTACATTGTTTTTATATAAATATGAGGAGTTTAAAACTTAAAACAGAATAATTCATCCTGATTATATAAAATTCCTTCCTATCTCATACTACCTATGAGTAGTACCAGTGCTAGTGGAGAAATTGTTCTTACGTGACCCTCACTGTTTTGTTCTGGTGACTTGGAATGTCGGTCCCCTCAGAGGGTAATGAGCTGCCTTTGCCTTGCAGTGCCCCGACTTTGCCTCGTGACACAGATAGGAATGCCTTCTGCAAGCACCAAAGGACACCTTGTTTGCCATGGAAAGTAAAGGGAGCAACCTGGCAAACATTAAAGGTCTATAGCTGCAAAAAGTTACATTAAGAAAGTTAACCTGTCCCGTGTGTGTAGTCAAGTTCAGCAAACACAACCTGTTGGAAACCAAGAGGTCTGAGCACAGGTGGTTTTGTTGTTGAACAGAAAAGGGAGACATGCACCCTTGTCAATGCACTAGGGGTGCCGTATGTGGACCTTTGAGGTATTTTGTTTCCCACAACAGATAGAAGAGTAAAGATGACTGTAGAAAACATGGCATTTGACAGCTGTGTCATGGAAATGCTTTGTGTAAGTGTAATCTCTTTTGTGAAAGCAATAAAAATAGCCCTAAACACCCATCCTCTTCCTCCCACCCCAGTTCTCCGCACAGTGGTTTTAGTGTGGTGGGTGCTGCAGCCAGACCATACGATACACTATCTGCGGCTTTAAAGGTCTCTCTGATGGGTGGGATTAGCGCGTGCATGCTGAGCTGTTCACTACTCCTCTGAAATCTGTTGCTTGCAGCATTAGGCAACCTGAGAGTCGATTTAACTCAATGAAGGTGCACACCCTTCACCAGGTCTGACAGTTAGAGGCTGGGTCAGACTTCCGTGTGGCTGAGACACTTGTAGGAAGCTACCACTTCACTTGGAAGAGCAGGGGCAGAGAAGAGAGAACCTTGCTGATGTGAGGAGTGCTGGGAGGGGGTTTTCAGCTCCCCTTCTCTGTCTGAAATATGCAAGTGGAGCTGTTGAGTAAAGCCTGGCTACCCTCATAGCTGGTATGAAGAACAACATAAATCTTCTGGTAATTATTAGACAGATGGTCTCTTCCCTCCTCCGCCCCATCTGTACAACACAAAGCTGTTGTGCTGAGGACAAATACTCAGTTGCTCAGGAGCTCCTTGGCTGAGCATGTGAGTGAGGAAAGATGGTATCCTGCTTTGTGGAGACCTTGATTTGCTCTCACCAAAAATATACCCTCCGAGGGAATGAATTCCCATCTCCTGTGAGACTAAGGCATCGTATTGTGTCTATCTGGGATAACTTTGGCAATGTCAGGAAACGAAGAGGAAAGCTTTGAATATGACTGTGAAAATGAAAACAAGAGAGAATGTGCGTTTGACAGGCAGAGCCTTGATATCTTGGAAGAAGGTACTTTCCAACTTCTAGTTTTGAACCTCTGTGGTAGTAGTAGCACATGGGAATGTGTAAATGATTTGAGTGATGTTTCTGGATTTAAAGTACTAATTCTTTTTTTTAATGTGTAGTCTGCATATTCAGATTAAATATGAAGACAAAACTCTCATAAATAGGATGAATCTTAATTTATGTACCCTTTTTTAAAGAAGAAATAGATAATGAACAGATGTAGGTATGCATTATCTTTTCTTATAATGAAAATGGATTAGGGAAATTATCTTTCCTTGGAAATTTAGTGAATTTTTTACAGCTCGTATGTGTATTATAAGACTGTGTGGTTTAGGTTGTCGTTCAGGTACTTCTGAAAATAAGGAAAAGAACAGGTCAACAATTTTGTGCTTATTCATGAACTTGGATTATTTCAATCTATGTGCTTGTTGTGTGGCTTGTGACTTAGCCTTTCAGAAAAAAAAAATCTTGTCATACTTTATGGAAATAATGGACATCTGCAGTATTGCAGGCAGCTGGCCTGTTAGTGTAGGAATGTGCATGTATGTACATTGAAAATGCCCCTGTGTACCTGCTACATTGAAGTGTACCCGGTCAGGGGCTGTTTCCAGCCATTCTTACAACTTTTTTCAGGGCTTCAGTCACTGAAAGCTAAATTGCACCATTTATGTTATTTCATGTGCTGTAGATTTCACTCCAAAATAGCGATTTTATGATAAAGAGCTGGTACTTCCAAATATACTATCATAAAGCTGGTGTAAGAATGCTTTGAAAAATTGTTAGCAATTTACTTATGTCATTATTCACCTCATGGGAAAGAGTTCCTGTGTCCAAAACCTCAGTGCACGTAACATGTTCTTTGAATCCTGTTGCATCAGACTTTCCTGTGAAAAACTTCCTCAGAATCAAGTGTTCCACCTGGATTTCATTCATACTATACATCTGTATCAATATACTATACATCTCTCCTGTTGTGGGTCTCTGAAGAAAGCTGTGATAACTTGTCTGTCTGTGCAAAATACAAAGGTGCTGGCAGAAGAACCTTTAAAATTGTTGTTTGGAGTGGGGAGGAAACATTGAGAGAGGCGAACTAGTGTTTCTTTTATGTTTGGTTCCTATTTTTTAGTGATTAAATTGTTGCTGAAACATACAGCATGCTGTTCCTATTCTTCCAACTAACGTTACCTTTCATACAGATCCAAGTAGTCTGAAGCTGTTCCTGTTGTTTTGGAGAGCAAAAAAATGTTGAGTTCCATCTGGGATAAATGTAGCCCAATCTTTCTATGGTACCTTCCCCTCAAAAGCTCAGCCTGTACTGGTGATGCTTTTGCTCATCCACCTGTACGTTCAGGTCACCCAGATGTTTGGTGTAGTAGTGATACAGATGCACAAGAATGGTATATAGAATTTCTATGTATTTTTGCATCTAGGCACACTTTTAAATGATAGTATTTCTCTTAGGGATGAGTCAATCCATTCTATAAGTAAAGCAGATGGAAGAACCAGAATGTAGCCTTTTCACGCTCAACGAAATAAGCGTTTTGGCCATATTTGGTTATAAGTTTGGTATCAGAAGTGTAAAGTCTTGAGAATATACTTCGCTTTAACCATTTATAGTTAATGAAAAGAAGGGGGTAAAAATTGTGTAGTTATGATTCCTCAACTGCTTGGCATATTCCAGGAGCAGAATGTGTACTTGCTACTTGTCTTATTATTTCCATGGTCATTGCGATGTAGTGAGATTTTTCCCTGTCCCAACGTTTAGATCCTGTGACTGCTGTCAGTCCTATTTCTAGAGCCTTTGTCGCAGATCTAGCATTATGCTTGGCAGCGTTAGATAATCAGTTCTCTTGATGAGTATGGGAAACACCTTTCTAAAGGTCTAGGTAGAACAGTCCTCAAGTCAGTACGTTGCTTTGGAGTTGTAAATTTGCCTGACAGCAACATACTTTTTCTTCATTTGATGATCTGGTCTTTGGGCTGGCTGCAATGAAACTTTGTGCAGGGGTATCTGTTGATAGTGTCTACTTAGTTTTTGTTGATATAACCTGAGGTGTGAAAGGACAGCTTGTTAGTTTTTGCTGATTAGTCATTTGGTGAGTCAACTAATTCTGAAACTGGGCTGCGTTTTGACTCTTACTTTTGCAGATAGGACAGGGAAAGACTATTACCTGTTTAATACCTGTGGTGGCAGCCATTCATAACTGTTTCAGTTCTCTGATGTAATGGTTAGATTAAAAATACTCCTTATCTAGAGTATGGGGTAAATGAAAGCTAAGAATCTAGCCAAAGTTTCAAAAAAAAAAAAAAAAGTCTTGTCACTGTTAAAACCTCAACTTCAGGCACTCCAACAGTCAGCAAATGAAACCTAACCCTTTTATCTTACAAAGACATTGACTAAAACAGAGGCTGTACTGGGCTCTGGAATCTTGAAATTCTTAAACTAAGAAAATAGAGGCTAATAATTCTTGAAAACTTTGGCACATCCAATCCATCCCAGATTTGGAATAGGAAAGGATCCCATATTTAAGACAGGGAGACAGCTGACAATGTTTGGCTTTTAACGTAACTTTGTAACTTCATTTTAGGATTTTTGAAAGGTTTACAGTCCAGATCCTGGTTTAAGCCTTATGCCCATTTATTAGATGCAATGACTGCAGTCCAGACACTTCTTGATAAGTGAAGCGAAGACAGTAATTCAATGGCTGGTAATTGAAAGTCCTTCAAGAAAAGTTTTGCTTTTAATAGAAGAGCTATGCAGAGCTGTATTAGTAAATGGTGGTATGTGCTGTGGTGATGGAAAGTTGTGGACCTGAATATAGAGGCCGTAATAAGGTAAGGCCTTTGGTTCTTTGCAGGTGTTTTTCCTTATCTCTCTAGTTTTGCTTTTGTGTTTTCCGAGTTACCACATTTGATCTGTGTTGATGCTAATAGAAGGAATAATTGTATGTCATTGCTGCTTTTAGTTAATTCTTCATTCACTACAAGTAAATTTGTTTCAGTTCATGCTCTGCTTAGAGAAAGTACTTTGAAATGGCTACCAACCTGACTGTTTGGGCATTAAGCTTTAGAGAAGAATTAACAGCAGAGTTGTTTCTTTTCCTAAACCCGAGATTATGTAATAACATCGATTTTTATGTGAGGCTTTACTACTGGATTTCTATGATATTTGACTACTATATGAGAGAAATGTAAGTGACCACCCTTCAGACCATAGCTTAAATGGCAAGATAAAATCTCTTCTTCTAGTAGCTGTGCCTTAATATTAAAAGTTTGTTTTGTAAACTATGCCATTGAAATCATACATAAAAAAAAAAA
Source organism: Tapera naevia (assembly GCA_033556795.1). NCBI lineage: Eukaryota > Metazoa > Chordata > Aves > Cuculiformes > Neomorphidae > Tapera > Tapera naevia. The sequence goes on along the minus strand of JAUMJJ010000033.1, from coordinate 11,120,825 downwards.
ATCCAGAAAAAATATCTATTGGCATTGTCTGTTTAACTTAGGGTAGATTTTAGGGGTTGGTATTTTTCATTGCGCTAATATGTACTTGCTGACAGAGTGTGTGTTGTTCACAGCATCGTGTTCTTCCAGACCCCTCCACAGATCTGGCCCTCAGGATGACCTGACGGTTGTGCAGCAGTTGGCATGCTGTGGCTGTGCTTTATCCCCCTCAGCAGGGTCGCAGTCCCCCACTGAGCTCACCGCCTGCCTTCTGGAGGGTCTGACCAGCTCCTGCACTTGGGGAGCAGAGTGGGAGGCTGGAGCAACTGCTATGTCTTATGTTACAGTTTGGACTCTTAACAAGTGCTGCCGCAGAAGCACTTTATTTTTTTTTTTCCAAGCTCCTGTGTCAGCAGTTGCTTACAATTTTTAAGGCCTTTAGTTGAAGGTGTTCTCTCGGGGCTGTCTCAAATGTGTCAGGCAACAGAAGGCCTGAAGCCTCTGCCACAGTTCAACCAGGGCTGCCAAAACTGCCTCGTTAGAGGGGGAGAGCTTCCATGTTTACCTTTATGTATGTAAAATCTTTTCTAGTTTGTGTCAGTAACAGAGCTGACGGCACATTTTTAGATATAATATTCCTGAGTTTATTTGAAAAGGGATATAGGTAATATGGCACAGGTTCAGAATTCCTCGTGTGCTTGGCTCAAGTAGATGTAGTGCTTGCAGTAACCAGTGCCAGAGCATAACTATCAGTGGCAAAAATCACAGCTTCAGTTCTAGAGCAAGTGCTTTATCCTTGGATTGCAAAAATAGCCTTTCAGAAATGAAACCAACATGAGCTGAGGAGTCTGTCTTCCAGGGACTCCGATTTGCGAATGGTTGCCAAGAGGCATCTGGTGGTAGGGAACACGGCTTGTCAGTCATTGTGGATGTTTCAGTTCTATGCATCTTGATGTGCAAGTCTTATGATACGATGAGCTTGCCAATGTATCTTCAGTGTTTGGAGAGAACTCTCAGCAGAGAGGAGAGAGACAGAAAGGCAGGGCTTCTCATGGAATCATAGAATCATTAAGATTGGAAAAGACCTCTAAAATCAAGTCCAACTGTCAGCCCAACAACACCTTGCCTACTACACTATGTACCGAAGTGCCACATCTACACATTTTTTGAACACCTCCAGGGAGGCTCCACCACTTCCCTGGGCAGCCTGTTCAAATGCTTCACCGCTCTTTCTGTAAAGATACTTTTTCTGATAACCAATCAAAACCTTCCTTGGCACAATTTGAGGCCATTTCCTCTTGTCCTGTCACTTGTTACTTGGGAGGAGAGACCAGCACCCGTAACTGATCAAGAATCTAGTAGGTCTTATCATAGTTCAAACCTTTGAGTAGGCAATTGTTATGAAAAAAAGCAGTAAGTTCATCCCCTGCTGCCACCTTGCCAATAAGAAGCATCAGCATTAAAATTGCCAGACGTGTGCTCTATGAACAGTATTCCTTTATCCTGATGTAGTTTCTAAGAAAATAAAATTTGGTAGTAGGGAAATCCCCATACACTGGGGCCTTCCCTCTCAGGCTCTGTAATTATATAGACCAGTGTTACTGCCCAAAAACTGGAACTTTACCATAGCATTTTATCCCCCTTCTGTTTCCTGGTAGTTGGAAATAGGTGGTAAGAGGAGCAGAGGGAGCTGGGATTTTCTCTTCAGCCATGGCTGCTTTCTTTTAGTTCTTTATTTTTTTCCTAATTAATAGGTCTTAAAAATGAAGAAGGGGTATGCTTTGAGGATGGGAGCAGGGGCTGAGGACACCTGTGACTGCTGGCTCCCATGGTTTTTGGTTGTTTTTTTTTTCTTATTTTTTCCTTCCACCTGGACCTCCTGTTGGGTGGATGATGGCTCATTGCAGCAGCTCCCAATAGTGGTATTCTTGCTCTGCTTCCCTTCCATGGTTGTTTCCTGTTCCTGGAAACATACTTGTCATGTTATGCAGAATGATACATGTCTGTGTAACTTTTAGGGAGCAATCCAGGAAGGTACCTACTTTCCTTCATTCTCCCTGAGCATCTTCAACTTGGGAATAAGTGCTTTAGTTAGTGTGGAGCTCAGAGTCTGAAGGAAGCTTCCATTCAGACTTTACCTTAAACAGATGATGAGAAAAAAATGCATAGTGCATCCTTTCAGCTCTACTCATGTTTGGGAAACACAGGAATGTGAGCACCTATGAATTTTTGAGCTTTAAGAGGATGTGAAGGTGGTGCTAAGTACTTGGAGGCAGAGGAAATCCTTGATCTGTGTAGCATTTGTCCATTTGTGTGTTTGGCTTTTTAAAAAAAAACAAATACTTCGAACCAGAAATATGTCCTTTGTAGTGTGTATTTAGTGCTGTCATGGAAATCGTACGATAGAAGCTTTCAGTATTCTTCATTTCCTGTTTTGGATCTGTGACATTCATTGCAAAGCAATTACCAAAGCACATTTTCTGACTCTGTTTCTGGACTTCTATGGTTTTTCCACTAGCTCAAGACATTTTTTTTTATTTCTCTCTTTATTGTCTAAGAGCCATCTCCATAAACTGAGAGATGCACAGTGTATTTTGATTTGGATGTTTGCATGCGGCATGCATTTAGACACTGCATTTCCTATCACCCCCAAGCAAAAATACTACTGATTTGCAAGAGAGCAAAAAGAGGTCAGTTAATTGACATTGTAGGTTTTGTATCAGAGAGTATTGCCCTTCATTTACTTTTGATTTATCTTTACTGTAGTGTTACCAGGCTCTCATATTCATCAAAACTCCAGTAGGCTAGAAACCTGCTATGCAGAATCCATTAGAGATGTGAAGTTTGTGGCTGGTCTGGATTATTTTGTTTTTTCGTCTTGTCTTCACTCTCACCCTTTTTTCGCTAATCGGAACTCAAAATTCTTATTCATGATAGCGTGTCTTTTTTACTTGGTAGTCTTTTTGAACACCAAGGAAATAAAAATCACTGCGCTGGCAATTGGCCAAAGGTAGTCTTGTAATCTGTGGAGGCTGACTAACTGCATTCTTAGACAATGTTTTGAGGTTTTTAAGTGCTGCTTCTGAATTGCTTTTTCTCACTTTTGACCTTCACTTACCCACAAGCCTTGGTTTCTGAGGGATGGAGAGCAGCAAGTCTTTACAAGTTTGCCCTCCTTCCAAAATGAAAACCTTTCTTTTAGTTAGTAGCTCTGTACTCCTGCCGTGTTGCGTGTTGAGAGCTCATAGGAGGTAGTTAACTGGAGGAAGTATTTTATTATATGCAGTGTATTGAAGTTAGTTTCCATTTAGACAATGAAGAGGGTGCATAAGATGTCATTTCTGCTTTGAAACTCTTCCATGTTGGTAGCAGTATATGAAGACCTCTTATTTTAATGGTGAACAACAGAGGCTTGGTGGAAATTTTGAGATATAAAAGCTATTGGTGATGGGGTTGCTGTTACTTAACTAGTAATAAGTCTGTTGTGGTAAAGCTGAGGTGTTACTCTGCCACGTTGAAGATTAAATGGCAAGTTCTGAGGAAATAGCTATGTGAGCAACTGCACCATCGGTCTTTATCACTCTTTCTCCTAGTGAGTGACTTCATTCTGCCTGTGTGATCACTGTCCTTCTATCAGCTTGGATGTTAGGAAAGTTGTACATTCACTTGAATTAGGATGGTGTGAGGTTTCCATGGTCCTAATCAGTGGTGATTATTAGTCCTAGGTATGAGTTAAAGTGAGCTTGCTAATGACAATCTCAAACATTGTTTTATAGTAGTGACGGAATGTTGTAACCAAGGGAACTATTTAGTGTGCACTTGTTTTGGAAAATAAACTGCTGGCGTCAGGATTCCTGATAGATGTTTTATTGCGTGAGTTATAAGCTTACTATGTTTAATAAAATTGGGTTTATGGTGATGTTAATTTTTTTTTTATTGTGAATAGTCTTCTGCAGGTGAACTGTCTGTCTTTAGGTGAGGTTTTTGTGGAAATCTGTTTAGCTCTTTGTTTACTATAGCTGATGCTCTCTGAAAGTTACTTCATTTTTTTTTTCATGGAATCCTGATTAGTCTGCTTTGGACTAATGAATATACACTGTATATTTTGCTTTTGCAGTGGTATAGTTGTTATTTATATTGCTGTGCAATTTTTGTCAGATTACTACTTTGAAATGTAAACTTCTTACTGTTCCACATTTAGACTTTTATCTGAATGAGATTTATATTTTTTTGGAATACTTTAGAAAGGCATTCTTTGGAGTTCACTGGTACTACTGATGTCACTTGTAAATGTTTTTAGGAATTGATCCTCAAAACCAGGATTTGAGAAACAGGGAAATAAACAGAAACGAATTGTAATTTGTGCTGCAGCTTTCTAATGTTTCAGTGTGAAAGCCTCCAACATATCAATAGATACCTAAGTATTGTTTTGCTTGATATATTATTAACATGCGTTAGTAGTGATCAAATGTATATTTATGCATATGTAGATGATATATTTGTAAATTGGGTAGCATTGTTTCCTTCCGGTGACAAGCTGTTTCCTGGCAATGTTACTATACTCAACGTAGTGTTTCTTTAATTTATTTGAATTTAAATCTTATTAGGCCTTATCTGTCTCTCCCTCCCGCTGCTTTAATGCGCGCTAGAGCCAATCTGTCGGATTGAGCTTTAACTGACATTGTCAAGGGTAAATCCCCTGAAGAACAGTTTGTGCTACAGCTGGCTGATAACCAGTAGTCCATATGATCAACTGCACTGCATTAACAATACCTTTTTTCCCAGAATTACAGCGTTTGAGGTGTAGCTGAAAATATGCTGCTGTTTCCTCTGATTATTGGTGGATTTTTAGAAAAGTTGTAGGCTTCTAGATGAGTCAGTGTAGCTTTTAAAGGATCACCTATGGTGGTAGACTAAACTTCCGCATACTTTCTTCACTCTGACAGAAATCCTGGTTCTACCTTAGACTGGATGAGCTGATTAATCACTAAGTAAATATTTTTGGGTGATAATGTGGCCACTGTGGTGTGGTTTCTGTATTAGAAGAATCGTTTATTATTTTGAATGCTTTTTGTGTTTACTTTGCTGTCTCATACCATAGAACCACGTTTTTATGAACTTAATACAGGAGTGTCAATTTACGGCCCACGGGCTGAATCTGGACCTTCACCTTGTTTTATTTGGCCCAGCACCTTGTTTGTACCCGGTGGCAGCACCAAGGTCCTTGCCCCTATGCTCCTGCCACGCGTGCAGTGTGTGATGCGCGTTACACTTCAGGAGCAAGAGAACAGCGGGAGCTGTGAGTTTGATACCTCTGGCTTAATATATCTTTATGTTGAATGGTGTTATTAACTATAATAGAGTTGCTTATTTGTGGAGTAATGCTGTTACACATACTTCAACAAGTAGGTGATGTGATAGAATCCTAGTTATATATTGAAGAAGATCTGTTTTCATTTTTTTTACAAACTCAGGACATTCCTCTTCAGAGAAGAAAGTGTTCACATTTTAATGGTTTGTTCTGCCACTGACGAAAGCAAATAATCATTACAGAAGAGAAACACTTATATTTCAGTTTAATTTGAAGCTTTGATTTTTTCCTTGAGTTTTTTTAACTTTTGATATATTTACCCAGAAATTTACATACATAGATTTTAAATGAAAACTTACGCAAACATAAACCCTTTAAATGATATTTTCCCCCTAATAGTATTGCCAATATGATTAATGTTTTATTTATTTTATTTCCTCACAGTTTTATGTGCTGAAAGAGTGGGCCAGATGACTAAAACATACAATGACATAGATGCTGTTACACGTCTTCTCGAAGAGGCAAGTATTGCATCTCTTTAAGGACTCATACACAGTATAAGAAAGGAGTACAGAAATTATATGGTACCACTACTAAGGACTGTTGGTAGATTGTCCCCAAATGAGGAGGAATAAGTGCTTTGAGTTGTTTGTACACTTTATCTCATTGGTAAGATAAATATTCTTTCTAAGTAAAGATCACTTGTTTACCTCTGTCATATGGATTCATTACTTGTGCTTATTTTTTCAGTTGAGGCCATTTAACTTCATTTAGTTTGCTCTTAGCCAGATATTTGCCATAACGAATGGGGGGCATCATCTTAAAATGACAAACATTTTTAGAATGCATGTATAGCTAATAGTATCATTATTGATGGATTTATTCTCTCTTAACATTAAAAAAAGGTCATGAATAGTCTTGTATTCATAATTATTGTCTCAGATAATGTCTTTCCAGAGAAGTTCATAGACACAAAATTAGAAAATAGCTAATACTCCATTCCTTGCCTTTTGTTTTATTGATTTGGGAAACTTTTTTACACCATTATTATGTAAACTGTTATTTCTGTCATCCTTGGCCCTCAACAAATGGCAGAAAATGATTTTCAAGCTACAATGCTTATGTTCAATAAATATAATCATAAACTGTTCAATTAAAATTAGCCACTTTTCTGCACTAAGCTTAAGCGATTTTTTTCCCAAATAATGCTTATGAAGGCTTATTTAGGTGAGAACTTAGAATTGCTCTCTATAACTAACTAAAAGGAGGTTGTAGGCAGGCAGGGGTTGGTCTCTTCTCTCAGGCAACCAGTGATAGAACAAGAGGACATGGTCTCAAGCTTCGTCAGGGGAGGTTTAGGCTTGATATTAGGAAAATATTTTTCACTGAAAGGGTGATTCGCCAATGGAATGCGCTGCCCGGGGAGGTGGTGGAGTCATCATCCCTGGAGGTGTTTAAAAACAGATTGGATAAGGCGCTTAGTGCCATGGTTTAAATGACGATTGGGTGCTAGTGTTGGGTCATAGGTTGGACTGGATGATCTTAGAGGTCTTTTCCAACCTCGTGATACTGTGATACTGTGAACTGTTACTTTTGAATTAGTTCATGACTGAGTTTAATTTAATCCTTCAGGTTTATTTGCTTGCTTGTTGCAATAGTAATGTGAAAGGTGGGCTCTGTCTAACCAAGACGCATTGGGTGGTCTTTTCTTCCTCTTAATTCTGCAAAGAAACAAGCATGGGGATCTTCACATCTCACACCTATGCTTGATACATTTGATCTCAGTATCAAGACTTGCATCTTGTGTTTTCAGCTGAACACTCAACTTTCTATGAAATACCAGTTAAAACTGATGCTTTACTTAAAGAATTTGCCCTAGAGTAATCAACTAACTTGTCTGTTACATGTTAGTGTCTTGTTCCCTTTGTCTTGTTTGGCTGAGTTTTATTTGCATTCATTGCCATGGCTCCTTCTAGTAATGATGCAGCATTCTTGCCAAACTGTTTCCTCCGCTGAGTCCAAGTAACCAAATGTCTATAAATCTAGAAATCACACTCGTGGGAGCAATGCCAGAAGGACTTGCTGAGCCGGTGTTTTAAAGCTTCTGGTGTACAGCAAAGGAAAAATGGGGGAAATGTAATAGGTGAAGCTTTATTAAAATAAATGCATTCAGTGAGATTTTATTTGGCTACCATTTCTGATTGACTCACTCTGTTCTTAGGCAGACGTGCACTTACAGCTCCTTTCTCTGTTCCCCAAATAATGGTTTTACAAGAAATTACATGTTTGCAGAAGTTAAGGTGTAACTCCTACTATCTTCAAATGTGCAAGTGAAACACAACCACAAAAGCTGCCTCTTCTCTGTCCTTTTCATTGGCAAGCTTCCAGCGATGGCAGGGTGAAAGGTGCAGCATTTGGGTAGGGAGAAAGGAAAAAGAACATCTCAAAACAACACACATGCGGGTATTTTGAAGATCTGTGCCTCTTGACCCAAAACTAAGCAAAGGAAGTGACACCAGGACTTCCTGGGTTTGTGGTGAAAATAGGAGCAGGTTCCTGTGTGAGTCTTCTTTCTCATCCCTTTCTAATAACAGTATAAATGTATCTGGCTTCAGTATTTTCTTACATATTGTTGTAATAAATTAGTTCCTTATCCCAGTGAGTAGAGGCCTGACTCCAACCCAAAATTTAGAACTGAATTGCTAAAAATTGTGTAGGGAGGTTAATTAAAGAGCTTGGAAATACACTTACGTTTCTCAGCTTTGAGATTAGAAACCATGCTGCTCAATGATAATTCTTCCTCTGTAGAGTCAAAGCTTCAGCAACATTTTTTTTTCCACTTTTTATGAAGAGTTGGCTCGATACATAAGCAAAACATTTTTTGGGTAAATTTTTGTGACCTATCATTCTGAAAGATTGTACAGAAGATTAGGTAAATATTTTATGGCTAGATAATGCCAGTAGCTTTCAATACAAATATAAGCCTGACCTTCAGAAAACTTTTGGAAAATGCTATTTGTAGATACAACAGTGATCAATAACCTGTGTTTTTATTTACTGATTATTATGTAACTTCCTTTTTTCCCCTACTACTACAGCCTCTTCATTCACATTTATTGACTTAAAATCCATGTGATCAGTAGCCGTAGGTTTTATAGACTTTGTCATTAATGTATACATGACAAAAGGGTAGCTATTATTAATAGAATCTGCATGGCTGTTGGGGTGATAAATAAGGCCCAAAACAGTATTTTCAGTGATGGGGAGAAAAGTTTGCCTCAAACTGGGTTGAATTAGAAGTAAATGGGGAGTTAACCATAGCGCCATTTTCCCATTATTGTAAAGTTCTAGTAATTGAATAAGAAAATGGTAAATAGGAATGTTTAATGAATGGTACAAAGTTATAGGCAATTTATTATCCTGTCCCAGGTGGATTTACAGCCCCATGTCTCAACTTTGCAGAAGCTAAGACATGTATAGGTACATTTCATCAACAGGATAAACTTCTATTTTTTATTGCTACATGTGGTGAACTGGTTAAATTATTTATTTCCAATTCTGTGCACATGGAGCAGGAGGGGAAAGGGGTAAGCACAGCAAAAATCCCCAAACAAACAAAACCTCACAGAAGGAAATAGTCTTTTTGTTGTTCAAGTACTTGTTCCTTCCCTTTCACTACCATTTTACCCCTCCCTCTGATCCTTTAGTGAATGAAAATTTGAGATCAGCTTTCTGTTCTTAATACTTCACAGAAAGAACGGGACTTAGAATTAGCTGCTCGGATTGGCCAGTCACTGCTAAAGAAGAATAAATCACTGACAGAAAGAAATGAGTTCCTGGAGGAGCAAGTAGAACACATCAGGGAAGAGGTAAGATTTCTATGCATGAGTGCTCTGTCTGCAGTGGTGGGGAGAATTTTTCCTTCTGTTTTCACCTTGTCAATACTTAATTTTCTTGGGCATCCTGTCCAGAGCAGTTAAGTCTGTGTTGCAGGAGTTTGGTTGGTTATTTTTATAGCCTGTACACTTTTAGAAAGGTGACCAAAAAAGTAATTTGACCTGTTGGCTCCAGTCAGGTGATTTGAGTAACGTCCCCTCCACAAACCATTGAATTTTGCTCTGCTGTAGATTTCATTTTCCTCTGAAACCAGCTGCTCTTTCAGTTTTGAGTTAATATATCCAGTGTTTTCTTCTACCTGTTTTGTCCTTATTCTTGTGCTTTATGCATAACTCCCCTCTGCTTTGATTATCCGGTTCATCAATCTTTCCCTTCTCCTGCCTCCCTTTGTGTGCAGCTCACTCTTCTTGTTTCTTCCCTGAATCTTTCTCAGCCATCACTTGTTTCTTCTTCACCAGATGGTATTTAATTGCTTTTTCCCAAATGGTTTGCTGTTCATACCTGACTTGAATTTTGACTCTTGGGGCATAGCACTTGAATGCTGGGAGTGCTTCTCTTTGCTTCTCAAACGGAATATGATATAGAGATCACGTATAATGTAAATCACTTTTTGTATTAACGGGATTTCAAGCGTACATGCTCACTGAGATTGTGTGCCTTCTGCTTTTTCATAGCTGGGCCAAAATCATGAACTTGTGTTAAATTTCCTTTTTTTTTTTTCTTGTTCAACATGCTCTTTATGTATGTACTTCTCAATGTTTGGAAGCATTGGATTACGTTTGGAAGGAAACGGTTATAGGCTGAGATACCTTCCTGCGATTTTGCTCTATCTCTTTTCAGCGAACTGTGATAGAATCTGTTGCAGCATGGGTCAGTAGCCTGCTGCTGTACATACATTTGTCTGAGTTGGACTGCAGTAATAATATTTTAGACATTTGATGAATATGTTTAGAATAAAAGATAATGGTACATGTGTTTTCTGAATTGGTGTGATCTGTAAAACATATCTGAAAACTTATATTGTTTCAAGTAACACCTTGTGTCTTCCACATACAATTGATTTTTTAATCAAGTATTTATAAGTTTGCTGTTTCTTAGTGTATTCCTCTTAATGGGGAGTTGGAAGCTATAGGTACTGGTGGATTCTCGTTGGATGTATATTGGATGGAAATGTACAGGATGCTTTAGGAGCTCTTTATCTGTACTGTAAGTGTCACTAAACTCTGACGAACTGAACTGGAGGCAAATGTTTCTTCTGTTCTGGGATAGTGACCTTGGTTTGTGAATCTCATCCATATGTAGCTTTGAGCAAGAGGAATAGAAATCTCACGGTTGTAGGGCAAGCAAGAGAACAATGGACCACGGTGGATTAAAAACTTCAAAAAAGTTGTTAATGAAACTATTCAGGGGGGTGAGATGTTGAATTGTATTCAAGACGGGTTGATGAATAAAGCGTGGATGGAGGAATGCCAGTTGTGCATTAAATGGTGGTGGAGTACACACATAGAAATAATATCCTTTGGTGTGGCCTACCCTTTTTAGCAAGGAAAACTAATTCTCTTTCTTCCCAGAGGAGTGTTTCTGTTTGCAGCCCAAGTTCCATCATTGTGCATTGGTTGATGTGGCATTTACTAGGCATGTGCGCACTGGTTGGGCAGGGCAGTGCGTTCATACCACACATCCAGAATAGGAGACTCAACTGAGGAAGGTGGGCGACAGGGATAGGCTGCCTCTGCCAGGTCTGTTTTTATTTACAGGACCCCAGGAGCGGCATTAAGAACAGGGCCACCAGAAATAAGCTTCTTAGCGGGTGGCTTGATGTGTTGGGCCATATGTTCTGTCAACACCCACCTTTCATATTGTTGTTTTGGCCCCTTCAGAAATGGAGGCTTTTGAGGCAGAGCTCATCAGGCTTTAAAGACATGATGGTTTTGTGTGTTGAAAATATTTATTTACCAGATTTCAGATTTTCCATTAATCCTGAAGTTTGAATATTTGAATAGAGTGGTAACTAAGACAACTGTCTCTAATGGCAGGGGAGAAGAGAATTGAATTGATACTTCAAAAATTCTGTAAAAACTGCCAAAAAATGGTTTGTCTGGGGAATCTGTGGTTTCTGTAATGTATACAGAAGTTTTTTTTCTGGTGTATGGTATAATGTTAAGGTTTTCTTGGTATATGTGTTATGGCGTGAATAATTTAGCTTGATCTCTCTCTGACCTACCAGACTTGCCCTGACAAAACCTCCTGACCATGCCATTAAGTAGCCCAGATTTTTTCTGTGTCCTTGTACCATGCCACATTCATAGGTATGTAAAAAGTAATACAGACCTGTGCAAAAAGCATTAGATTCTTGGGTTTGTCTTTTGAGTTTGTATTGTCAGGTGCTGCTTAGTTTATGGAGAAGGCCATGGTCACGTTCAGTAACAAATGATGGAACTGAGACTTTACCTGTAGTTCATTAGAGAACAAAAGGTGAGCACCGAAGCAAGCGTTGTGCTGCATCCACAGACACTTCAGTCTCAGCTTATTGTTCCAGAGTTCTGTAGGGAAGGGTAAACATTATATTGAGAACACTTTGCTAGTTGTAAATTGTTTTGGTTACAGAGATGGGCGACCACCTTTTCAGCAGCAGAAGTGTAGTTGTCAGGTACAGTGCGTCTACTTGCCGTTTGTTGTATTGCCATGTTCAGTAAGAATGCTGCAGCTCCCATCTCAAGATGTGTCCATTTTCACTGAGATGATGCTACCTAAAATTTCATATTGAAATTAGAGCTCGGTATCAAAGCAACGTATACTGTCACAATATGAACTGCGTTTGAAATGGAGTCGGTCGTTAGGTTTTAGCTTCTCCTAATCTTCCTAAATTTCCCAGTTTACATTTCAGATTTTGTCTTGTGCTTCTGAAGGTTAAAAGACAGCGCTTTAAACATACTGTAAGTCCTCAAATAACACCACCTCAGTCCTGCGATAACGTCTGAGTAATGCAGCCCTCTGGTCCTGTTGTTTTAGTTCCAAGTCACGTACCAGAGTTGGCATTTTGGTGATAGCTGGTTTTAAAGCCTTTTCCATATTTGATTTTGTTCCATGTAAAGCAAGCGGGAAAGAAAAGCTGAATTATAATCTAGAATGTTGTCTTAAAAAGGGAACATTGCTTTTGTTCTAGTAGAATAGAAGGTAATGTTGGAAAGATAGAAATGCTCTTTGGCTTGGTACTTACAGGTACATTATTTACATACAGTGTAACTGAGTGTCTTCATTTTAACCTGTTAATCATTTAGCTGCTATCAATTAGGAAAACAATCAGCTGTACTCTTAAAACTGTCGTTAATGATTCAGTGAGGATTGTTCCTGTAGGCTAGATCCCATGTCTATAAGTAGTTGTGCTCTGTGTTTTTCTAAGATGGGTTGTAGCTATTTCATGGTATAGTTCTGAAGCTGAGTGAAGCTTTCAGGGTGATGGAGTGAGTTAAAAGCCTGAACAAATGAAGTCTTTGGAACCAAGAAATGTGAGAGCTCATGGGCCTTGTCCCTTTTGGCACAAGAGCTTGGCCCCTATTCCATGGTAATAGGAGTAGCATGGTAGTGTTTGCTCTGAAGGGTACACATTGCAGTGGCTCATGAAAATGTGGAAGAGGCCCTTTTTGTTCATAAAATACATCCTATGTTTTGCAGTGTAAAAATGCTTACTGGGTCTGGTTGGGTGGCAGCAGTGTTCTTCATGGCAGCCAGTATGGTGCTGTGTTTTGGATTTGTGGTTAAAGTGGTGTTGATAACAACCAGTGTTTTAGCTATTGCTGATCAGCACTTGGATAGCTTCAAGGCGCAGTCTTTCCTCTCACCCTCCCTCTTTCGACTCAGCCCCATCTGTGCAAGTTGTTGGGAGGAGGCACAGCTGAGACAGCTGACCGTAACTGACCAAAAGGATAATCTATACCTTATGTTGTTATGCTTAAGAATAAAAGCTCAGGGAAGGGAGAAAGAGTCTGGGATATTCATGGCCATGGTGTTTATGTTCCCAAGTAACCATTATGTGTGCTGTAGCCCTGCTTTCCACAAAGTGGCTGAACATGTGCCTGCTGATAGAAGATAGTGAATCAATACTTCATATTGCTTTGCTTGCTCAAGCAACTTTGCTTTACTTACTAAACTGTCTTTATCTCAGCCAATGAGTTTTCCTGCCTTTAGTGCTTCTGATTCTGTCCTCCATTCTGTAGGGTCGTGGGAGCAGAGTGCATGCTCAGCTCACGGGTGCTTAGTTGCTGTCTGCAGTCAACGCATCACAAAATACTGGAAATTACTGCAGTGAGGTTTTTTTTTATGTTTCACAGCATGGTTGAGGTTGGCAGTGACCTTTGGAAGTTGTCTTACCCAAACCCGACCTGTAGGAGCCACCTACAGCCGGTTGCCCAGGACCATATCCAGTGTTTGAATACCTCAAGAGATGGAGACTCCACAACTTTTCTGGGCAACCTGTGCCAGTGCTCAGTCACCTTCATAATAAAAAAGTTGTTCCTGGTGTTCAGGTGGAACCTTCTGTGTTTCAGCTTGTTACTTCTGGTCCTGTTCCCATAAAAGGTCACCATTTATGGCTATTCACCCTCTTTTGGAGAATTTGAGTGCTTGGGAATGGCAGTAGAAATAGTATTCCCTGTCTTTTTAATTCATAGACAAAGTGTAGCAAAAGCTGGAGAAGATCTAGTGCCCACCCACCGAGACAGTGTCTGAATCCTTGCCTCTTAAAGAGGCTGAACCATAATTTGCTGCAGGGGAGTAAGTTGTTATTTTTGGCTCAGCTTTTTAGGTTTTCCTGAAATGGGGAAAGTGAACCTCACAAAATTAATGTGTGGGTTTTTTTGTTTCATGATTTTCTGAAATGTGGTTGGTTGGGGCTCCCCCCACCCCCTTGCATTTTAGAACCAAAGTTTCAGAGGGACTTGGTGCCTCAGTGCATATGATTATAATGAATTACCTTAGGAAAGTATATATCCTGGCTTTTTTTAAATTCTACGCAGTTTAAAGGTTTTATTGCATTGACTCTGTGTTTTGTTTGATGAAAATGCAGCTTAAATCTCTTTTATTGATATTCTCTGTTTTTTTTGCCAGTAATAACTATAAATACAAGTATGTCTACAATACAGAAAGCACAAGTATAATAAAAACAAATGTGCTTTGCAATTTGTGCTTTGCGAAGTGAAAACTGAGGGCCAATTCCTGCAGTGCAAGTGTAAGAGAACAGATCTATCTGATCAGTTATGCTATTTTTAGCTATGCAATGAAGTAAAAATTAATCTCTTGCCACTGGTGTCTTAAATTGCAGCAGTGGAGGGGTGTAAGTGCTTCTGTGTAACTGGGCTTTTAACCCTTTTCTTGGAGAATAACAATATGAATTAATCAACATTAAGTTTGTGGAATACACAATTGCAGGGCATATTAACTGCCCGGTGTTGATATTTTGTTCATTTTGATACTTGTATGTACTGAGTACGGGACTTCCATGAACTGCTTTTACTAGACTCATCTAGACTTTACTAGAGTGATCAAAAGCCCAAATTACACCCAGAAACTGAGCACAGCTTCCACCGTTGCAGCAACCTCATAATGGCAGCCTGCCACTGCGTGGTGGTGTTCTGCAGTTCAACAGGCAATTGAGTCCCCAGTATAACCTTACTATGCAACCACTTTAGTAATTTTATCTGATGTCTCTGGAGAGGAAGAAATGTCTGTATCTGACGTCTGAAAGGTCTTTATCCAAGCCAGATGGTGACAGTCATCACATAAAATGTCTTGATTGTGCCACAATCCAAGTTCCACGCCACTGTATCTATTTCTGTGGATGTGAATCTAGACTAATGTAGCAGTGAATAAGAATTGCCCATCTTAAAGTGAAAGAGAAACATGTCTAATAGCAGTGGATAATTGTATTTTTGAATTTCTGAAGTACAACTTTTAATAGCTAATTTAAAAGGTACTCTTTTTGTTCTAAGAAAAAAAGGAACTGATTGAATCTGATTTGTTCCAGTCTTGGCCTCTTGGCTTAGTCTGAAGGTGATGTTTGGAGGATGAATAATGAATTTATATTGCGTTTACTTCAGAATGTGCCTAAAAAAGCAGTGCACTGATCTGCAAGCTTCATCTTTGTGCAGGTTTCTCAGTTGCGGCATGAACTCTCCATGAAGGATGAGCTGCTCCAGTTCTATACCAGTGCTGCTGAAGAAAGTGAGCCGGAGTCTGTCTGTTCCACCCCGTAAGTTATTGATCTACAACGGTGAACCTTCATCTGGTACTAAGCAGGGGTAGTTTCGACAACTTGATAGCTTTGAAAAGTTGTAAAATGATCTCTGTATTGGCTGGAACTGTGAAGGGGACTCTGAACTTGGTGCATGGCACCAGCTGGAAGAATTTGCATTCTGCTGGCTATAGTGCTGCCAACAAGAGCTGGGAGGAGAAAGTACATAGGGAGGCTGCTGGTACAGCACCTTGGCTTTCACAGGAACTAGGTCACTGTGGTGGAGAGGCAGACACAGGTCCCACTTGTGGTACCCCACTACACCTCACACCTTTGCACACTGTCCTAGAACATTCTACATGTGACCTTGTGCTTGAAGGACTTGAGGCCACTGTGAAAAGCTCGAAACAGAGCAAAGGAAATAGAGCACAGCTTATATAGCATGGGTTCCATGCATTAGCTGGCTGAACAGTGTCGCAGGCTCTGAGGGGCTGTCTGCCCTTACCTGCAGAGTTATTGCTGTGTTGCGGTGAGGCGTGTGCAACATTAAATCAGAAGGTATTGGGTTGTTCCCTGTAGTAAGGTGTTTTCCTTTCTTGTGTACAGGGACAAAGTGTGAGCAATAATAAATAAGTAAAAAGAAGTTCTCACTGCAAATGCGTTGCTGCCCAAACATATGGACATGGACAAAGTTGTATTTCTTATGGCTGTGACTGATTTTGAGACCTCTGTTCTATCTGTTCTCATGTAAGATTGGTCATAATTCAGGTAAAAATTATTTCAAACTTGTTTTTGTTACAAGGCTGAAGAGGAATGAATCTTCTTCCTCCGTCCAGAACTACTTTCATTTGGATTCTCTTCAAAAGAAGCTTAAGGACCTTGAAGAGGAGAATGTTGTGCTTAGATCTGAGGTGAAATTGATGCCTTTGTGTTTTGCTTAATACAGTTGTTAATTTAGCTACCAGAACACGGGTGTTGAGGAGAGTGTATTAAAAGTTGAGAGTCTAATTAAGAGTATATAATTCCACATGTGACACAGATCTCTTTATAGTTGTTTATTCACCATCCTTTGTTCTTCTGAATGAAGGAAAGGCTGAAATGTGGAAGCTGCATGAAGCTACATGCAAAGTAGTTTCCTTACCAAAAGAGCATGCAGAAACATGGGCAGGTTCTGGAGCCCAGAACTGCACTTTGAAACAGGTGTTAAAGGGCTGACTGGGTAAATATTAGCTGCAGATCTGAAGTCTGCAGGCTCGTGTGGTCTCTCTTGTACACATTCAGTGTGTGTCAAAATTAAAATTGCTAGCCTAAATTTGCATTAAATCTCTTCAATTCGTATTTCAAATCAGGCTGTTAATATTTTAAGTTTAATGTGTTTTTCTTTTATTTGTGACAATATTCCATTTTTTGGATGAACGACATAGTTTTTAAAAGTTTATTTAATATTCCCTGTCTGTCAGAGATAACACTTCATAATTGAGTAGCATTTGCATAATTATATATTAATTTTCAATGCGACTTTTAAACTTTGGGTGCATGTTACTATTTTGCAAACATGTAGCAAAGTATAGCAGAAGAAATACTTTTGAGCTAAGAATGAGTGTAGGAAAACAGCGTATCATTACCATTTCCTACTGCAAATGCAGGGCCTATTGCAAATAGGTAGTATCACATCTTTGGATAAGGCACTGCATGATTGAGAGTGCTGTGTGCTTCATTGAGAAGTTGCACAAGGAAGATGAACAATAGATGGTTTGAGAATAGTGAAGGTAGGGTTAGAACTCAGAAGGCCACTGTGTCAGGAGCCAATAGGAGAACTCAATGTTCTTCCATCCAGGGAGATACAGTGTGTGCCAGGGAGGCACAGGATGGAGCCCAGCCTGAAACCACTGAGCTACGCATTTCTCTACAGGTGCCTTCTGTGAGAATCTGTGCGTGCCCCCAGCATTGGGACTAGATTACAGACCCACTGAGGTGGTGCCCGACAGAACCAGCTGGGTGCAGCTATTTTCTTCTTGGCAGTCCTAGAGCTGGAGCAGAAAAGATAAAGCAGGGAAGGAGATAGCACTAAGGTTTTATGTGGGATATATAGCTACAGTGCCAGAACTTTTCAAATGCTCTTATAGAATCATAGAATGGTTTAGGTTGGAAGGGACCTCAAAGCGTATCTAGGTTCAACCCCGCTGCCATGGGCAGAGACACCTCCCACCAGACCAGGCTGGTCAAGGCCCATCCAACCTGGCCTTGAACACTCAGGGAGGGGGGACATCCACACCTTCCCTGGGCAATCTATGCCAGTGTCTCGCCGCCCTCATTGTGAAGGATTTCTTCCTGATGCCTAATCTAAATCTTCCCCTTTCCAATTTAAAGCCATTCCCCCTCGTCCTATCACTATTTGCCCTTGTAAAAAGTCCCTCTCCATCTTTCTTGTAGGCACCGCTATCTGAATGTTTTTTAAATATTTGAATACTTAATTCAGTTATTTAAACCAAGTATTTCATCAGTTTGTGATGGTACCTAGCTTTGTTCAGGTGGCCAGATGGGGCTCTGCATAGGATCCTTTTGAATGTTCAGGACTTTTTTCTATTTTAAGTGCAAAATACACAAGTGACATCTAGTGGGAATATGGTGATACTGATGCAAGTTTCTCCGTACAGTAATGTCAGCTGAGTGTTCACCTGGCCTCTTTTTCCGTAACATGAGAGAGGGCAGGCAAAACTGTAGTTTTTCACTGCTTTCCTGGAGGAGTGATTAGAAAAGCTTGTCTTTCTGAAGCAGATGGAAATACAGCAGCAGACTGGCAAAGAACAAATGTGCTAATGTAGCATATTTGATGTGGATTTCTTGAATAGGCCTGTCAGCTGAAGACTGAAACAATTACTTACGAAGAGAAAGAACAACAGCTTGTCAATGACTGTGTAAAAGAGCTAAGTATGTCCTTATTTCTTTTCCCTTCTCCTTTGAAATTGTTCAGTAAAAAAAAAAGAAAATCAACTGAGTCAGATCAGCCAGTCATGTTTTTCTGTGCTACTTATTTTCTTTATATAAATGGTTGTGAGAAGAAAATTTCTGGATGAAATTTCACAGCAGATAATTCTGGCTGTAAGCTAAATCTTTCATAGTTGCAAAATAGTTTTGCATAGAAAATGTAAATTGTTAGGGGAAAGTCCATTCTCCTTTGCTGCCTGGGTGTTTGTGACTTTCTGTTTTTCTGTCTTACTGCTGTTTTTTGAAATACCTTACTGTGTATTGGGGAAAGATTCTGCTGAATCAAGTGATATTGTGAAAGAATATCTTTCTGCTTACTTTTGTGCTTTTGTTTTTTTAATGTTAATTGCAATCCCTTATCTTAAAGGGGATGCAAACATCCAGATTGCCAATATCTCCGAAGAGTTAGCAAAGAAAACCGAAGATGCTGCCCGACAACAGGAAGAAATCACCCATCTCCTCTCTCAGATAGTCGATCTGCAGAAAAAGGCAAAAGCTGTAAGAAATGGAGTTACAAGACTAATGTTGTGATTTGCTAATTTTGTAGCTGGAAGACAAGTTACAATTGTCTAGCGTGCTGAGCCTAGAGGAAATTTTCCACCCTTCTTATCTGGGTGGCCTTGTTTGATTTTAATATCTACTATACTTGACTAGAAAGCATCAATTTATTAAAAAATGCATATATGGTATATCAAATACTATAGTTTATTTAAATATTAGATGTGAAATTCAGTACAAGTATTTCAGTGGGCACATACTCGTTAGTTTTAGAGTCATGGTTGTTCATTTAGCAGAGCACAGAATGGTTCTGGCTGTTCTGGTGTTAATATTTTAAAATGTCATTAAATGTTGTATACTAATTTGTGGTATAATATTGCTGCAGAGAGGAGCTTAAGAAAAGTTAGAATTTTCCTGCTTACACTGTAGCATGTGATAAAAACATCATCACAGGACAAAGCATCACAGTATTTCTAAAATTTTTTGGCATGTTCCAGTGTGCAGTTGAAAATGAAGAACTGGTCCAGCATCTGGGAGCAGCTAAAGATGCCCAGAGACAGCTCACAGCAGAGGTGAGTATGTTACTTAGTATTATAATAATTTAGTACTAGGGCAGCAGTGGTTCACTTTACCATAGGAGTTTTAGTATAAGCTGGATCAGAAGTATTAACTAATTGTGCCTGTGTATATGGAATGAAGGAAAGTTTATGTCCTTAGTAGAGTTCAAAACCTTTTCCTTCCTGTTCTTTTCTCCTTCAGCTGTCACATATTTTGGAAAACCGAGGCTTATGGGCTGTATAGGAACCCCTATAGATGTTGAATTCTCTAGGCTGGTAGTTTAAGCCTGTTTTGAATAGTCAGATAACGTGGAAGAGCTCATTCATGATGTATTTGTTCAGGAAGTAAACCAAGACGTGCAGGATTGCTGGCTGTCTTCTGGGTGCTATGTTGACATGTACAAAATGGACGAAATAGAGTGAATAAAGCTTGATCCTCTTACAATGTGTGCTGCATTTGGAATACTTAGTGTTTAAGGTGGGAATGCCCATAGAATCTTGACCTTTGATGAACCTTTTGTACCTGTGGTGCTACACAAAGATTGAACTCATGATTCTTTAGCCCTTTCTTGGGAAAGAACTTAACAGGATCTCTGTTTCTAAGACAAGTAGCTTATTTTTATGAAGCTTGTGGGAGTGTATTATTTGAGACTTTTACCCCTTTGCTGAGCTTGATTGAGATGAACTCAAAAAATATGAGGGTATGCAGACATCTGCAGACAGAGTTGTTATATAAGATGTGTTTCCTGAGAAAGTCAAGTTAAAAATAAGTCATGCGGTCTTAGGCTGTTGGAGGTTTTAAGTATATATACACTTACGTATGTAAGTCTTGGTTTTAAAATTCCTAAGTTCTTTTGAACGCTTTGAAATGTCTTGTCCTTTTCATGTGCTGTTTTCCACTGTGGTCATCATGGCAGTAATTAGGCACTACACCTCATCAGACTAAAAATACTTTTAGCTCTGTATCGTCTCCTTAACAGTGGCTTTGTGTAGATACGCAGGATAGGAAATGGAGCAAGCAGTTCCTCCTTCCCAGCCTTTCCTGCTACTAACTGATGTTATTTATTATTTTTAGTGATATTCACTCTTTGAATTTCTTTTCCTTTAAAATGGGCTGTTCCTTCCCTACACCATTATCCTTCACCAGTATGAAAAGAACTCGCAGGCTTTTTGTGATGATAGTGCAGCCCAAGACATCTTGGACTGTTTTCGGTTACAGTTGCGAGAGCTGGAAGACAAGTATGCAGAGTGCATGGAAATGCTTCATGAGGCACAAGAAGAGCTGAAAAACCTGAGGAACAAGACTATGCCCAATGCGATATCACGTCGGTACCACTCCCTTGGTCTCTTCCCTATGGTAAGCAGAAAAAAAACAGCACACACTAGAGAACAATCAACCGAAGAAATACAAGTGTTTGTATCTGATTTGCAGCTTCAGGGATGGGATGCTACATCAGACACGAGCTAGGGTGAAATGTATATTTATATAGTGTTAAAGGAGATACCCGAGTGACCGACTTTGCATACCTGGTTCTGAAGTGGTGGTTCTGTGCAGTTACTTGGTGTTGCTGCAGTATTGTATACAACCTGCAGCTGTCTGTGCTTGTGCTGTGAATCATGGGTAGCATTAATAGGTTGTTGCACAGTTCTGTACATCTTTGTTATGCATCTCCTGTACCATGGTGGCTGATTTTTAGTAGGAGCTTCGTTTCTTTCTTCAATATCCTTGGAGATGTAATTTCCTGATGGCATAACTAATGGTTTCTGAACATGGCATCCTTCTACTCACTTACGGTATACATTCTAGATCTTCAGGAATCAAATAGATTACTATGTGTTATTGCTTTAGGATTACTGAAAATTCAGTGGTTTATTAAAAGAATATTTGTTGCTAGTATGTATTGTGGCAATGCCAGTAGTGCCAGTGTCACTGGTGTTATCAACTTCATTTACTTAGTTTCATTTGATTATGACATTGTACATTTAATGCATGGGGAGTATGCAGTGTCCTCAACTAATGAATAAGAATGTCTAGGTAAGTTCAGTGCCTGGTTCTGCTTGGCTGTTTATCTGTAGAATAATTCCATTATTCTGTGGAATGTTATTGGGGCAATGTTATCAGTGAAGTTTCTTTTGAATTACAATAATGTAATGAAGCCACCAAATCTGGCCCCCTTTGTCTTTAGCCATGTCTCATCTTAACTGCTGAGGAAGAACAAAGATTTTATTTGTGCTCTCAAGAAGTAAATTGTCAACAAAGGTGTAGCTTGCCTTTTTGTGTTCCGTTCTGAGATCAAACACAGGCCTATTTAAAGTGCAGGCATTTAATAATACAAGTTTTACTTGCACAACTGCACTTGTTGAGCGCTGCAAAAAGTACGTTTGTGCTGAGATAAGTTTGTGTTTTGTATGAAAATAATTTTCAGATGTTGAATCATGGGACTGAAGATCACTTTGATTTGTGAATGCTTGATGCTTAGACTCTGCTCTTAACTACATTTGGGCAGTAAAACTTACTGACCGGCATTGGAAAGTTGGTAGCCTGTCACCTTTAACCTGTGGGGAAAGTATATAATGCTTTATGCCAAGAACCATGTCTTTTTTGGGGGTGGGCTGGTAAAGTTGTGAAAGGGAAGAGTGTTTTCTCTTTATTGTAAGTGAAAACAAATTAACCAAAACTTTACATGTGGAAGGTGGGTGTTACTAATTAGGGAATTCAGTCTGGGAAGTTGGAGTCCTTGAATTCTGTTGTTGCCGTGATGTTTTTTTAAGATCTTTGACAGATGTTATATGTTCTTCGGATGGTGAGTACTATAGCAGTATGAAGCTGAGCCAGAATTTGTTGATGATTTAGGTATACTCACCAGTCTTCTAGCTTTCCAGTCATTTTTCATTTTTAAACCTCTTTTTTTTTCTAGAATGACACCTTAGTAATTATTAATTATTTTATTTAGGTAATTAATTATTTTCTGCCATGAAAGCATATTAATACTATGGTACTTTTTTTTCCTTTGTGCTTATTTTTAACAGGATTCTTTGGCAGCAGAGATAGAAGGGTCAATGAGGAAGGAACTGCATTTAGACGAACCCGACTCTCCTGACTTGACGTATGACTGAAAAGAATTTATTCCTAGTAGATTGATTGTATCTGAAGTTAATTATTATTTTATGAGAAAGCAGAACATTTGAAAATTACATGCATGAACTCTCTCAAATATTAATATAAATTAAGTGAAAGAGCATTTCAGTACATCAGCGAAAAACGCCTTAAAGCCATTGTGCGGAAATGAGTTTTTAAGAGACAAAATTGGTCTCCATTCAGTTGAGCTGGGAGTTTGGAGAGAAATATTTGTGGTAGAGTGTGAATGAGATAGTTGAGCTGGGAGTTTGGAGAGACATATTTGTGGTAGAGTGTGAATGAGGGAAAGAAACCCAAGCAGTATGGTTATTGAGGTGGTTATATTTTCTGCTAAAGCTACCAAAAGAAAACGCCTATATATAGGTTTTTCCTTGTCTTCTGAACTTTTTGTCCTCATTCTTGAGTGCTGAGAAAAAGATTTTCTTGTGTGTTATCCTGCTAGGTTTCTTGAGTTAATGCTTAGAGGATGAGTTCAGTTCCTCGGGTTCTCTCTTCAAATGTTATAACAGAAGGTATATAAACATATTTTACAGGGAGAACGTCAGTGCAGGAAGGGATTCAGAGTGGTTGGGTACTTACAGTGTGATGCCTATTACACCTGTGCTAAAGCTCTCTTGAATTAAACAGAGTGATTTGAAACAAGTTAAGTACCTGTGACAGTCCAAAAGCTTTAGATAGATACTGCTGCGCAGAAATGGCTTCACTGAAACCAGTTGCACGTGTACTCCAGTAGGTTTATCTCACCTATTTATACGAAGCATGGACTGGTTAATTTGAAACACATTAATCCTATTTAGAGGATCTGTTAGAGAAACAGTGTTTACAAAGAAAGGACAGTTCAGAGAAGGTACAGTAGCCACTTTCCAGAAACCTTCTAAGTGTATTTGCAAAAAGCTTGACACATACTTAAACCTTCTCTGAACATGAGCCAAGAATTGTAAATGATGCTTTGACAGAGAGACATGTTGATTAGAAACATGCAAAATTAGAAACACATGAGATCTGAAAGATGTGAATATGCTCATATGCCGTAGGATCTTTGTCATTAAGGATAGTTTAGTGTCTTTTATATTGCCATGCGTGTACCAAAGGATACCTTTTCTTTGGTTTTGTGGCTTGTCTTTGTTTTATTTATTTACTCGAGGTAGTAACTGTGACCTCTGCAGGACCATTTATTGATAGATGCTCTTATATTCAACCTATTAAAGACATGCAACTATAGATTTGGAGCCTACATACAAAGATTTCAACTGTTGAGCACTCATGAACAGAAGGAAAGAGATTTGAACGATGTTAAATAGCATACAGTATGCTGTTGTTATACCGTGGCAGTATTAACCTTTAGGCTGGAAGGGATACGCTGTTCTTTTCAGCCATTGTTGAACTGTAAAACAGAACAGCAATGGCTCTTCTGTAGCGTCATGTGGGGCGGGTTTATTTTGTCAAGAAATTTATGCTGAAATATCATCTGATCTTAATCTTGAAGCAGATGAACAATGTTTATTATGATATCGGGACAATAGTGACAAAGAGTGAACTGTAGAAGTAAGTAAAACATGAGGTTTCCAGCCTTGACAGCCTCTCTCTAGACTCATTATATTTTTTCTTTTATTTATTTTAAATACTTTTTAAAGGAGTTTTGAAAGAAAAGATACAGAACTTTCATAGAGATACTCAGTAGAATAAATTCCAATTCTTTTAAAATGCATTAGCCGCTTCTTAGTTAAGAACTGAATGGAGATCAATTTTGTCTCTTAAAAACTCATTTCCGCACAATGGCTTTAAGGCGTTTTTCGCTGATGTACTGAAATGCTCTTTCACTTAATTTATATTAATATTTGAGAGAGTTCATGCATGTAATTTTCAAATGTTCTGTCTAAAATATTCTAGGATAATGGAAATATTATGTTGATGGATTGACTGTAATGGCCAGACTGTAGCGAGTATAGGGCCCTATGCGTATTACTTTGCAAAAATAAGACAAAGTGGTTGATGGAGCTATGAAGGGTGGTTAACAATCTGTTACCTGTTTCTCTATTCCTTCTTAAGGTAAGAAGGCACTGTGTGATTATTAACTGTGTATATGTGATGTCTTGCCAGTCATCAGAAGCGGGTCTTCGAGACAGTGCGAAACGTTAACCAAGTTGTCAAGCAGAGATCCATGACTCCGTCGCCAATGAATATCCCAGGCTCTAACCAGTCCTCTGCTATGAACTCACTGATTTCTAGCTGTGTCAGCACTCCACGTTCCAGTTTCTATGGGGGAGACATCTCTAACATTATGATAGACAACAAGACCAATAGCATCATCCTAGAGACAGAATCCTCTGACAATGGGTCAGTACTGTAGCACTGGGCTTTACTTTTGCTTTGTTTCTGACCTAAAGACAAAATGTTTCTATTTTCCTCTTATTGTCTTACATTTTGCAATTAACATAGTGATATATGTCTTCAAAAGTTACTTCATTTTGTGCTCGTATTTCTTGAGCACTCAGGTTGATTTAAACAAGGAATTTCTTTGAAACTACTGTGTGGCAGTGTCTGCAATTTGTACCTATTCTGAGATGCAGCAGCATCAGATGATGTGAAAACACTCTTTGTCTTTGGAGCTGAGGGTCAAAACTTAGAGCTAATTGTATTTTCACCATTTTACCTTAATGCCAGGGAGTTCTGATCCAAGTTACAGGTAATTCTTTTGATCCCATGAATAAATAAATAAACTGTGTGGGTGTTACCTAATATGAAAACTTGTGGATGAAATTCATTAGAGCTCTGCTTTTCTAGATACTTGTCTCTTCACACTGTGCTGTGTATAATTCCCAGCAAAAATGACTTAATATCTCAAACCAGTGAATATTTCTTGGCATAATATACTCTTGTGACTCATTATGGTATTCTTGCAGTGTTAGCCTTGTAAGAAGTGCTTACTTGAGTTTGTGTAACCATAGGAGACCCACAACAAGTAGGCATCTCTCATCTCCTTGTAGGAAGAAGCTCTTAAGTCAAGCACAGCTTTTCCTACCAGGTGTTTCCAGGCAGGAACTACGATTCTAAACAGCTCTAATATGAAAGAGAAAGAAAATACTGGTCTTTGCCTTTGAGCTCTCTGGACAGGTAGTAAATTGTTCCTAGGCTTAGTAATTTAAAGGTATTGGTGAATGTCTCAAAACTGTCATGTGGAGGTTTTAAGCATGTCTAAGAACTCTTTTTGTCCCTCATTGCTCTTTTTTTTTCTTTTTTTCTCCCCTATGTATGGGTCCCTGTTGTGTTTTAGAAATGAAGACAGAATGAAGAAGCCTGGAACTCCAGGAACTCCAGGCTCCAGTGACCTAGAGACTGCCCTTCGTAGGCTGTCCCTCAGGCGGGAGAATTACCTCTCAGAGCGGAAGTTCTTTGAAGAAGAGCAGGAAAGGAAATTGCGGGAACTGGCAGAGAAGGGCGAACTCCATAGTGGTTCTGTTACCCCTACAGAGAGCATCATGTCACTGGGAACTCACTCCAGATTTTCAGAATTCACTGGATATTCAGGAATGTCAATCAGCAGTCGCTCCTACCTACCGGAAAAGCTTCAGATTGTGAAACCACTAGAAGGTGATAACAAAGGGCCTCGGCCTTTATCTGTTCTTCTTAGTGACTCTTTGTGGTCTCTTATCCATCACCAGAAAGCAGGAAATCTTTGCAATACGTATTCCTTTTACTTTAGAGACAGTAATCCACGCTGTTGGTTTGAAATCTTCTAACTACTACATTTTTTCTTAAGCCTTAAAAGTGTTAGGAAACAATTTCAGCCACAACAGTAAAATAAATGTTACAGGCCACACTTGCATCAGCAGTGCAGCCTTACATCTACCCTAAATCCCAATGTTGCCATTTCATACTTAGAAAAGGTGGCTGAGTATCTGAAATCTAAGCAAACGAGTATTAGTTCATGAGATCTTGGTTCTAAAAATTAGTGTTTGGAAAGACTTTTACCTACTTCAGATAGTGCAGTTGGTCTAATAGGACTATTTTTGTGACAAAAAAATCACCTCTGGCCTTTATTGGCTGTCTGAGTGGTCACACGTGAGTCTCTATGGCTTTGGTTTCATATGTGAAATGAGGTGGGTTTTTTAAAGTCAAATTTCCTCCCTATGTTGTCTCAGAAGAAAGCAAGATAAGGATAGATGGTAGTCATGGCTAGAGCTTTATTTCAAAGTTAAGTGGATTTCTGTAGTCTGTCTAACAAAGCTGACAGAGCACATCTAGTATAGTCTGGCTGGCTTTCTTTAGTCATTTCAGGTTGCTACTGGAAGTTCAAATTGAGTAAATTCCTCCATGTTTTAATTGTTTTCCTGTACTATTTCACAGATATGCTAGTGACATAATTTAGCTTTGGTTTCTCTCTCTTTTCCTTTAACAGAACTCTGGTGTTACATTACATTGTCTATGTGTGTTTTAATTGCAAAAGTTCCCTTTTTCATGTTTTTAGAGCAAATTTATTTCATCTACAAAGAGCATTTAGCGTGACACGTTTCCAGAAGCAAAAATAACCCTTCTTGTGTGGAGAAGAAAGTGGTCTGGTGTTTCTACCTGTTCAAATGAAACTATAGCCGTAGCGCACAAGTCCATACTGTTTAGCAGATTTTAGTAGTTTTTCATTACTTCCTTTAAATGATCATAAAAATTCTTGTACCCTTTGAGGGAAACAATGATCCAGCTTTCTTTCAATTACTGATTGCTACCACTGTAATAGATTTCTGTCACCATCCCATTATATCTGCTTTTTTCTTCCAATAAACTCTTAAAGATTTTATCATCTTTCTGTCTGTCTGTCTTTTTTTTTTTATCCTGGTTTTGTTCATTGTTCTCACTGGGTGATTTTTTTCCCTTAAGATTATAGCACCTTTTAAAGTACTTTTCTTGTTTGGTTTTACATCTCACTTGTATGTTTGTGTCTGCCTGTTTCATAAGTTTAGTGTGTTACCTTTTGTTAAATACACGTGCATGATTCTATCCCTCACTTCAGCTTAGTTTCTTCCCTGAGTATTTTTCATGAGATTTAACTTATTTTTAATCAACTTTATGGATACTTTCAAACTACTGGAGCTAAATAGTCTCTGTACCTGCAGACTGTTATCAGTAGTTGTGCCTTTGGTTTTTATTACTCTTTTCCCAAGGGTGCTCATGCCATAAAATGAGGAAAGAAAAAGTCTCTTCAATAATAAGTTTCAGATTAGTGGCTTCTGTTTCTTTAAAGCAGTCTTTTAAATCCCACTGTAAAATAAATAGGGTGACAGAAGCACTAAGAAATGAACATTTTACACCTTTAAAAAACGCAAAAAAAGATTTATTTTACTTGAGTAGAATGATTGCTTGATTTGACTGTTGCAGTCTAGTGGGTTGTTTGATTTGGTTTAGGTTTTGGTTTTAAACTTTGCACCCACAACTTGTTGTACCATAAGCACAAAACAGCAATCCCTGTATCCTGTAGCAGAACTAGAACCTTGGACTGATTAAGTCTTTGCTTGCTTTATTACAATTGTAGCAGAAAAACATCATTAATTTTAAGCTTTCTCTGACCTCCATACTGTACATGCAACGATGCAGATATCAGAAATAGAAAATCAAACTGTAGTCCCATACTTTGTTTTATTTTTAAATTTCTTCTTACTTCAGCTTGATAGTCCCACTGTTGTACACCAGTTTCCTCATGCCAGCTTTTTCTGATAGCATAATTTAGAAAACTGCCTAGTGGGAGCCTGGGACTGAACCAAGCTTGGTTGCTTTTTTTGCTTCCCTTTTTTTGCCTCCCTTTTTTGGGGGGACATAAGGTAGTTGACAACTTTGCATTGCATTCTGCGTTAGTGTTATTTTTCTGTATTCAAAAGTTAAAGCTCCTTTTCATACATTTCATGAGATAGTGGTTAAAGTAACAGAGTTAGGAGAAATTCGGGTATCCTCCTCTTTCTGAGGAAGCTTACGGCACTTTGATTTCCAGTTTTGAAAATAAACTAATAATGTGTAATAGCAATAGAAATGCTAAACCTTAAATTGCAGATATTGTGGTGTGCCTTTCCATAGGAAATATACAAAATGTTATCTGTTGGATACTTGTACTCTGCAGAGTTTTTCCGAGTATTAATTTTGGTGAGCTTTAAGGTGAAAAAGAATTACATCTTTATAAGCTTACATATAGAAGTTAAAGGATATTATATTTGTGCACTGTGCAGAAAGAAATTTTTTATTTCCAGTGTTTTACTGTAACTCTGAGGGTATGGTTATACCACAGTTCTATTCTTATAACTGGCACTTTTCCACCTTCTGGAATATTTATTTTATGTATAATAGAAGCAAAAAACCCGTATGAGCTTCATGATAGTTTAGGAATAAATTCAAGTTATACATGTTATAGGAATGTTTTCTTCATTAGTTATTTATTTTGGAGGTTGTAATCATTTCTACCTCTTGAGCCTCAAGAATGCCCATCAGTCTATCTCCTCTTTGGTCTCTCAGAAATATATATAAACAACACCGGTATCCAAAGTAATCTAGCAGAGCCAATTATTCTGAGATAAAAATTACACACTTTAAAAAGTGAGATAGACTTAATTAAAATTCTACTCACAGATCCCAGTCATTCTGCAGAAGAACATTTTCTCTGTTCATTTGCTATTTACAGTAAGCTTCCTGTAATGCAGCATTATTGTGAAACGACAATTATTCCATAGGATTTTTGTCAGGTACCAAACAATCTGTATGAGAGCCCTCCCTTCCCCAATTATTACAGCGGTTTAGGTTTTTACATGTGCCATGCAATATGTTGAACATTCTTAGTTTTTGGATACTGATGTTTGTATGCCAGCTTATGGACTGAGTCACTATTCTGCTTTGGGAAGAGGGGACAGGAGCAAGACAACAGAAACTGCTCTGATTTGTACTGGCAGAGATGGAAATAAAGATGGTTTGTTTGTGTCATAGGACTTGGAATAAATAGTTTTAAGTTCGCATGCTACAGCACAGTCATGATAGGTGGAAACAGAGAAGAACTTAAGTCCTTGCAAGCAGTATTTACTGGCTACTTGACGAAACAGATAAATCCTCCCTGATTTAAGTGGGCCCATCTCAGTGCATATATCAATTTCATCTGATATGTTGCTGTTTCTGACTTCTTGTCTCCTATTGAATGCTGAACATTGAATGGTTTTCTCTGTAAATGTACCTCTTCCCTCACTCAAAACTCTTTCTGCCAAGGATGAAGCTACAGGTACAGTAGCATTTAGTTATGTAGTAGTTGAGTTGTTGTAGCTCAGGGGACAATACAAATATTTAGACTTGATGTATAGGTCAGAGGTAGTATCTGTTTATGCATGCCTGGAGTTGGTTGGTGTGACTTTCTAATATATGGTAGAAAGCCGAAATTGCCATGCAGTCTCTGACTATTGTCTTCCTGTTAGTTTAGTAGTAAATTCTGGCATGTTTTCAGCACCTTTCTTAGTGTAAGCTTTGTGTGGGAATATGCGGTGTATGTTCCTCTTAGAGCTTTCTGTGATGGTGTTCAGATCAACTGTTAAATGAATTCTTTCTACTCCTGCTTAATCCTGTGAGTTTAGGGAAAGGAGAATATCGATGGGGGGGGGGATGTACTTGTGCACAATATGCCACATCTTAGCACCAAACTTTGCCTATCAAGAGTGCTGATGTGATCAGTTTATTTCATGTTAACCTAGAAATGCTGAAGAGTAGATGAAGCAGTTTTGACTTGTAGCGTGTATTCCTAGAGATGGTAAAGCCTTTAAACATTAAACCCAGAAATATTAAAGATTTGGATCTCTTCTGGTTAAACAACATAGGATATTCTGCCTTTTAGATCCTGGATTGATTACTGATCTATTTTGATTTTTCTGTGTTCCCTTTCAAGGTTCTGCCACTTTGCACCACTGGCAGCAGCTGGCTCAGCCCCACCTGGGTGGGATCCTGGACCCGAGGCCTGGGGTTGTCACTAAAGGCTTCAGGACCCTGGACCTGGACCTGGATGAAGTGTACTGCCTTAATGACTTTGAGGAAGATGAGACAGGTGACATTTCTTACAAGGTCCTAACTACCTCGACGCCAGTTCAGCACACAGAGACCTCAGGTGAGAGGTCACAAGCACAAGTGACTGTTTCAGACAACAAGAATAACCCCCGCCAATCTCAGGCTTTCACAGAGGAGATGCAGGAGTCCGCGACTGACGATGATGAGGGGTCTGGTGAGGGAAACTCATTAAGTCCAGTAAAACTGACATCTTTACAGGATTTTGATTACTGGGCCATTCTCACATCTCTCCAGAACAGCATCCATAGTATTGCTTTGTGTGTAGCATCTGCACGTTAATGCGTGCAGTAGTTAAAACATAACCATTCTAACATTGGCTCAAAAATCCTTTCTTTAATAATCTTTTAATTTTACTTTTTTTTTTTTTAGTAACAGCATCTGTGGTCAATATTTTACTCTATTTTGATAAGAGAAGGCTGCTAAAAGGAAGTGGTTCATTCACAAACCTTTGTGTGGCATATATGCGACCTGTATGTGTATTGAGTGCACACTCTTCTGTGTATATAATGTATAGACCATATATATTTTGTATGCTTATAGTGCAGATATTTTTCTGACTGTTCATAAGAGGTGGTGCCTTAGATTTTGTACTTTGGGGAAAAAACAAAGATAAAATGATGACAAATGATGCATCTTAAGTTGCCTTCGCTAACGCAAATGGAAGTGCCTTGAAAATCAAGCAAAGAAATTCTGCAGGTTTAATTCAGTTACCTCAGACGTAGTTACCTGTTTTTAAATTCTCTTTGAGAAAAAGATATTTTTATGCAGTGAATAATGACATTTTCCTCATTCCCTCTCCACCACACAATTAAATTCTACGGTTCCTATTTATTTGCTATTAAGACTTAAACATTTTTAAATGACACAGTACTGCACAAGTTATTAGATAGTCCGAACTTACATTTGCAGTCTATTGCACCGAGCTACATTATCCTAGACTATGAACATGGTATGTGTTTGTGTGGCTTCTTTTTTTTTGTTGTTGGTTGGAGGAGGAGAGATCTTTTTGTTTGTTTGTTTTAATAAACTGTATAGGAGTGTTAGTCTTTGTTAAAGATTTGCTACTGGTAAAGAATTAAATTTAGTCCAGAATAAGAAAACGATCAGAACTCCTTTTTCTTCAGACTTCTTGCTTTTACATAGCTACTTTAAATGAGAGCACTTCCTTCCCCTTCCTTTTTGTGGGATAAATCACAATTTATTATTTGACTGGTCTTTGGAAGATTAAATTGTCTCAGAGCTAGACAACAATATTTCTGTTATTTCTGTGGATTGCAGAGCATCCTCAGCTCTCACAGAGATGGCAGTTCAGCTCATATAAGCTACTTTTTTTATAGTCAGTTGTATTAAGATTAAACTTGGAATCACAGAATCCTTTAGGTTGGAAAAGATCTCTAAGATCATTAAGTCCAACTGTAAACCTAATACTGCCAAGTTCACCACTAAGCACCACATCTACACAGCTTTTAAATACCTCCAGAGTAGCTCCTTGGGCAGCCGGTTCCAATGCTTGAGCATTCAGACTCTTCAATTTCCCTTTCCATTGGCAAATATTATCTTTATTCTGAGATCTATTTCCCATGAATAATGATTACATTATTTTTATATTAATATAGAAATAAATAATGTTTGCTTGCAGTTTGGGATATTATCCACTTATTTATCATTTTGTGCAGTCTACATAACAACAGCAAGAAAGGCGGGAGATCTAGGAAACATGGACTGAAATGATCAAAGAAATAACTGGCATTTTTTAAAGTCTATGGAATAAAAGATTCAAGAAAAGATACAATTCATTTTAAAATATGTTGCTGCACAGAGGCCCTCCTCTGTGGAACAGGCAGTTCTTCATGTACTCAGATTACATTAGTTGTACAAAAAAGGCTATTAGAGTGAAGAATTTTCTAATTGTAAGAATATTCAGCAGAGGAACACGTCAAAAATTTTAAAACCTTGCTGTCATGAGCAACATGTAGACAAAGATACAAATATAGTTTAGTTCTTTGGGTTTCTTTTTATTAAGAACAGCTTATGAGTAATGATTTGAAAGAGTTATTTGCTTGGAGTGGAAAAATAAACGTAGACCTGTGCTATGATTACAAAATGACAAGAAAGACAGGTATTTCCCCTCTGTTCCTTTCTCCATTATGACTTGAATACAGGATGCTGTTATTAACAGGCTACTCCCTACTTACTGTTGATTTTGCGTGGGAGAACTATAGTTATCTCAGGCAAGGTTTTTAAGCATTTTCCCTGCCTTGTAAATTGGCAAAGTAGATATAATCTATGAAATTGTCCTAGTAGTCTAATTTCATCTTGTATTGTTTGCTGAGTCACTTTCATACATTACAAAAATAGAGAAACTGGTCAGAATCAATCACTTTGATTTGTAGAATGAACAAACACACTGAAAATTATAATTTCCTGGGTTTTATCCCTCCTTCAAATTGCTCAGCTGCTTAGAATTTAGAAGTATTCAGGAGCTACCACATCGTTGTTGATTGCATTGCTCAAATGAAGAAAAGATATTGCTATTTCTGCTTTTTGTTGAAGCAATTTGTCAGGTGGTACACAAGGAGAAGATAACTGTGGGTGTTTTTTGGAGTAGGCACTTACGAATGTGACAGTGCTTCTTAGGATCCACAGTTTGCCACCTGAAGAATACATTTTGGGACCAGAGATGTATCTTAGCTTATTAATTTATTTTGTATTTCAATAATGTGCAACACTTGTTCCTCTTAAAAAAAAGCTTCCTCACCATTCTTTCTGCCTCTCCTACAATTCTCTGTAAGGAATGTGATGCAGGCAGGGATGTGTATGGACATAAATAGTTCTTTAGTGTGCTGTCAGTCACAAGTGTAAGGTTATGACCGCATTTCTTGCATGACTTCAGGCAGCAATGTACAGGTTAGGCTCTTGCTAGGAAATGTGGAAGTAAAATAGCAAGAGAGGAATACCTTGGATACAATCTTTAGTGACAGTGCTTTTGCTTGTAATCCAGGATAGCTCCATTGTGGAAAAGTCTAGTTCAAGAGGTTCTTACAAGCCAGGAAATACCTCCCTACATTTACTGGCCATAGAGTGTCCAGTCTAGAGCTACAGGTCTAGCACAAAACTTCTTTGGAAATAAAGTGCCTACAGGGTCCATTCCCAACAAGTGTAAGTAATCTTAGTCTTTTGGGCTGGTGTCTGCTTCATCTTATATGTGTACTTTGATGGTTGTATGTTAACATTTTTTCACTGGAGTTATCTCTGGCAGAGTGCTATAAGGTCCTATTTTTGTGCCATTTTGTAGGTTCTTGGAGAAGACATTTTAACATCTAGTCTCAGGAGAAAAAACGTTGGTGGTAGTGCCAAAGGTGTCTTCTAGCCAAAATAAGTGCATTCAGAACAGGGTATCGGTTGTTTCTTGTTGAGTGATGGATAGAGTCAGAAATCATTCTGACTAAATAATAAGAAAAAGTTAACAATCCCTGAATATTTGTCTCCCTATGTTAAGACTTGTAGTATCCACTGATATGTAAAATAACTTCCTCCCTGTGTATGCAGATTATACCCCAATTATAGTACTGATCCAATTATAGTACTGATCATTTCAGAGGAAATTAACACACATGTACTTACGACCTCCAGTTGCTTTGTCAGAGCTACTTACTGTGTGTGGGCTCAGTAATTTTAGAGATATTTGTAAATTCCAGAGTCACAGTTGTAGCCCAGTACCCCAGAATAGTTTGAAATTTGCACATCAGTTGAGTTGACTCTCAGCATAATTGAAATGGAAAAGAAATTATAGAACACGGCATCGTCAGTACCATCTAAGACAAGTAATTTCTGAAGCATAAATTTTTAGTAACCTCAGTATGTTTTTTTTTCATCGAAAGGAACTGTAGTATATTTATAAAACTGTACAGAATCTGGTTTGGGGGAAAGCGTTATTGGTTTGTTTTGGTTTGTGTTTTTTAATTCGTTGCCTTTCAGGTTTCCCTCCACGCCATTCAAAGCACTTAATAATGTCGTGAATGTTCTCATTTTGCAGTTGGAAGGGCTACACTTGAATCACCGTGTGCTTAATTGCGTACTAGTTTTGAGTGCACAAACTGGCCTTTCAGTACTTATGTGTGTTTGTTCCACTGATTGATTGCTTTGAACAGACACGTGCGCAGCATTACAGGATCAGCCCTCTTGTACTTCATGTTTAGACCTTAACAGTGACATAGGGATCTTTCCAAATAGATGCCTAAAATCACGGAAACACATAATGAATGTCTTATGTTTGAGTTGTTTTTAGCAGGATTATTATATGTGCTTCTAAGAGGTTACCATTGTATAGAAAAGCAATAAATTTTGAAATTCTTCTTAGTTCTAAAGTATTGATGCATATTTAAATATGTTTGATTTTCAAATGGCATGAATATTTTGCAGCAATTATTTCTTCAAGAAGAATGTGCCAACGTTTGCTATTGGTGCTGTTGAAATGTTAGAATTTTAATTTTGGGTTCCAGCCTGCATAAAATCGTGTTAATGCCACATTAAGTGCATTGAAGTCTTTACACTTTTGCTCCATGGTTATATAAATATGAGAAGGAGACCTCAGCCAGAAGAAAGCTAAGAAAATACTGTCCAAAGAATACCTGCCTTGGTTCAGTTTTTCTTCTCTTGCTGTTTCCGACGTCAAAATAAGTGGAAAGTTTGGAAATGCAGGTACTCAGAAAATAATGTTATTGTCAGTTGTTTAATAAACATAACAGGAGTAACACTCCTGGTATAGACATATGGATTCTTGGAGGTTTTGAGCATTCACAGTTACACCAGAAACCAGTATATTTTGACGGACACTCTGGTGGTATTTTCTGAAGAACACCTGAAAGCATCTGAATGCCTTTAGGAGAGCATTAATGCCTAAATGCCTTTAGGGCAGTGCTCACATTTTACAACTGTTGTGTTTGTCACCCATCTCTGTTTTGTTTTAGTAGTTAACTCGGGTATCAGCTCCATCATACTCTATATTCTCCCTGTTTTGTCAGCTGTGAGTTTTCAGTATGGGTATTGGAGTTTTACTTTCAGTCACCTGGAGGGGATGAAGTCTGCTGAGTTTGGAGAGTACATGAAGCAGCTGTCTTGTCCTGTGGATCCTAATGGGGTTTTGTGACCTAGTTTTCAGGAATTTCACCTTACCAGAGAATGGAGTTGGTGGCTTAGCCTGGCAAAAGTGAAGTCCATAGCTTGTACCCCAAATAATGACACTGGAGGAAAAAATGCCTCTTAATGGTCCTTTGTTGTTACCGTCTCCTAAAGCAGACAGAGCTTTTAAATTTTCTTATTTGGCAGTAAAATAAACTTCTAATGCTTTAAAACACAATCTCCATCTGTTTGCTTTAAGGACTTTTCAACCTGATTGTCATCCCATCCCTGCCTCACCAGACTGCTAAAGAGATGTCAGAATTCCACTGCTCTCTCTGCTGAAAGAGCAGGGAATTATGCTTCCTCCTTTTGTTAAAACATGCCAAATAAATGATGAGCAGAGTGGCTTCCTTCAGAGTTGGGATAAAACTTCACCTTTGCATCAGTCTGGATCAAGCCATATTCTGATGATTTCAGATTTTTATTTTTTTTTTAGTTCATTTTTGCATACATCTTTATTTGCCAGAATAGGTTTTTATATGAAGTGCAAAGATTTACTGGCCACTAAGAGCTTTCTGCCTCCTCACTATTCATGTAGCGTAGCAGCACATTTGAGTTTGGAACCAGTGGTACAAAAGTTAATGATGTTTAGTCTAGCTGCCTCTTAGGAATCTTCCTCAAACTCAGTTTGTCTTGATGCTGTTTTGTGGATGGGGCAGGCCACTAGTTTACCTGCTGTAACTTTGTACCTTTCTCTGCATGAGCTGTTTGAAAAATCCAGATTAAACAATCTTTTGAGGGTACCCTGAGCAGGAGATCGTGTCCGAAATGCATCTGTATGCTGTTTGCAACTAGCAGAGTGGCTACAAACTGAGTATTGAAGCCAGATCTGAAACAGCCCTGAGCTGTATAAAATCAGCTTTCTGTTTTGAGTAGGGAAGACTCTGTTTCACCAGATGATGGAGCTCTCTGCAGTCAGTTTGACCAGTACCTGCCTAGTATTTTAAAAGCATTTTATACAAGTGTTTGTGCTACAGGACAGTTACTTTCAGCTGCAATATTTTGCTTTGCTTTCCAAAATGCCTAAGAATTGTTTGAGAGCACTTAGTAAGGTAAAGAATCATTAATTATTGAGAGACAAAATGCGATCCAGCAGCAATCTAAGGCTGAGCTTGAATTTTGATTTAGGAGAAAGTGCACACATACAGTTTAGTTTATGGCTTCCCGATGGATAAAATGACATGTTTCTGTAAATTTTGTTAAATACTGCATTATGTATGCATTCTTTTTTCATACAGATATGAAGCCTCATTGTTAATCGTCTACTTCTTTGAAAAACAGGGTATAAATAAAACATTTGGTTTCAGCCATGGTCACGTGGAGCAGATGTTTACATTTAAAATAATACTTTGGTGTATGTATATATGAAGATAATCTCTCTTATTGTAAACATTTATTACTTCCTCCCAAATTTACACCAAGTCAGGATTTGGCCATTCTTATGTAAAATTACTAGGTTAGGAATGAATCATTTTGTTTCTATTTTATAAACTTTGTTCATTTACAGCAACAGGTTCTCACTCTC
Organism: Tapera naevia; assembly: GCA_033556795.1. Lineage (NCBI taxonomy): Eukaryota > Metazoa > Chordata > Aves > Cuculiformes > Neomorphidae > Tapera > Tapera naevia. The sequence continues at coordinate 11,083,448 of JAUMJJ010000033.1, read as the reverse complement.
TTTGTATTGAGTCCAAAGGATGGAAAATGCTACAGCAGTATGATACACCCCATTGTTGACTGATGGAGGATGAAGCTGGTACAGGACTTTCTTAGTGGTATTTGAGGGTGGAATAAATCCTTGGAAATTACTTTTTTTTAACGTGATTTCATTTCCTCTTATTAGAATCAGTGATTTCTCTACTTTTAGCAGCCTTCTCCTATCTCTGACTCATTAATAGCAATGAGTCGTGCTTTTGCTAATGCAGCTGTATATCTTCAATGTGCCAGTTTCCGATCTGAGGGGATGCCCAATGGATATTACAAATGGGGAGAATGCACTTATTGTATTACAGCTATGTGCTTTGGGTTGAGCTTGCAATCTTAAACCAGCATTGCTTTATTCTGTTCTCTATTCATCATCCAGGGATAATTACTTTGTTTCTATTTGATTTATGTCAAAGTCCTTTGTTTTCTCTAAATAACCAGTTTTTTCATGTCCAGTTATTTGAGCTCTTTCTCCAGATTTTCTTTTAACTCTTTACAATATGGAGAGAATCATGATTGCTAGGCTGTGCTCCCTTGTAATAGTTTTTATAGTGCTCACACTAATCTCTAAAGCAACTGGATTCCTGAAGCATCCTAATTACCATCTCTGGAGGTGAAGTAGAGCTTGTTATTATGTTATGCTGTGCTAACATTTGAGTGCGTTAACATGACACTCCAGTGGGTTTTTAAACATATCCTTCTTTAATGTACAGCAGTACATTGCAGTGCCAACTAGAAGTTGCCTCACAGTGTTTGCTTAGCCACTTGTGCTTCCAGTGTTCACTCTCCCCATGCTCTAGCCTTCACACACTGCTTATATGTGTTCTTAAAGGACTACCTAACTGCACACGCTATTTTGGAGCTGTGATACTTTATGTATGAAAAAGGGAACACAACCACAATTAAGACTTGCCTTGCTTCTGCTTAGCATCTCTGGAAGTTCAGAATGGTGTTTGGTCTAGTTGGTTTGTCTGTCTGTCCTTTGCAGTGTGTTGAATAGTTGTGTACTGTGGTATTAAAATGTGGCTTAATCAGGGAATGGCTCGGAGGGTTGGGTAGGACTGAGAGGGAGGGGGCTTCACACAGTTTTTATTGTGCATGTCTTTTGACCACTGCTAAGTTTTGTTACTAAATAAGAGAACCTATGCAATCATGATATCTTTGATGTAGTATTTAACTCTGAGTAGTTTTCAACAAGCTTTTCAGATGCATGGCTCTTAAATTTTGTAGTTATTTTGCAATGGCCACAGCTGCATTATACAACAGGTTAGTATATCCACGGGAGCAGCTCTAAGAAGAAAGAAATTGACTCAAGTCCTAATTTTTTTAGATTGAGCTATATTGCTTCTTTCCCAAATTACTGATACACTGTCATAGTGGCATTTTTGCAGCTGTATATGTGGGGAAAATTATTTACTATAATGTTTACAAATATTCAGAAACTGATGTATTGTGCAGCTGAGGACATACATTCTTAAAGAACCTAAACACGTGCACAAGAGAAGTGTCACAGATGTACAGTAGTGGATCCAAAAAAACTACCACTTTCCTTACTGTGGACATGAACAGTCCAAGACAGATAAACAGTAATACATGTCCATCCTCTCCCCACCCCATCAATCTATATTCCTGTAGCAGCAGCAAGCTGGATCCATTACTGAGAAGTAATGAGGATGCCTTTTTGTGGATCAATGTAAAAGCTGAAATACATAAACATTCCGAAAATCTTAGTGCTCCTGAGCCTGTACTAGGAAGTACCACTTGTAATTTCCCTCTGATGAAAGCTGCTAGTTTAGATGAAGACTAGCATTTCAAGCACTGGCTTGCCTAAACTTGATTTGAGCAAGACTTATCTGCAGTGTAAGTGATCATGGGGAAGTTTCAGGAGACCCTTTTAGTACTGGCCTTGGAGTCCTAGTTGTGTTTGGTTTGGAGAGCAAGTGTCTGTTAGAACACTGCAGCACTTGTGTATTTCACTTTTCTTGCATTGGTCCTGTCTGAGGTATCTCATCACTTTTTGCATCTGTCCTATCAGCACACAGAAGTTTGGTTTTCCCCTTTTCTGTGTAAAATGCAAAGAATTTGCTTTTTTTTAATTTAGTACCTCATCCTGGGAAGTGCATGTCACAAACCAACTCCACCTTCACCTTCACCACCTGCCGCATTCTGCACCCTTCCGATGAACTCACACGAGTCACACCAAGGTAAGGGTTTCCCATGATGGAAAAGCAGTCAGCTCTGTTAGTTTTCCCTGTAAGGAAATGCACAGTAATGGCATAAGCAAAAACTTTAGCTGCATTGGTGAATTACAACACAACCCCAAATTATTCCTTCCTCAACATGATTTTATTTGAGAGGCATGTGTAATGTTTTAGAAAACCAACCAAAATATCTAAAATTTTGCTGTCACTAGTTAAAATATTGCAGGCTTCCAGTATCCAGAGCTGCCTACCCTTGATCCCAAACTAGTTGTAGTCCTCGTGTGAATGTGCTGAATATGGTCTCTCACAAACAAATGAGAGAGATTTTTCTGGGAAGAAAAATCTAAATCCTTGGTGTAGAAGAAAAAGGGATGCACAGGGAAAGAAATCCAGGAAGTACATGAGGAGTGGGGGAAGATATATGCCTTAATCAAAACTAGGGAGCCATCTGCTTTGTTCCTTGATTTAATTGTTGGAAACAAGTTCGTAGTAGCCAGACTGAAACTAATGAACTGGCTTAATAATAGTTGCTGGTGTGTTTAGGCAGTACATACTGATAAAGGCAAATCTGTAGCCTTATAGAAGGTGAAGATCTGAGAACCAGAGGGGTGTAAGTGAATTTCATACCTAGAAAGGGAGCTTTGCTTCATATTTAAAGAATGTTTTATCTCTGTAGAAGGACAGTGCCTCATTGCCTTCTCTACCCCTTCCACCTCCTGTGTGGGAGTGTACCATTTTGTAGGTCCCCATTCAGAGATGATGTGTCTAGGCTTGTTCAGACATGGGATGGGCACTGATTACCAAAGGAACACATGAAAAGTAATGATGTTAAATATGAAAACCTGCGAACTGGAAAGGAAATTGATCATGATTAAATGTAACTTTTCTGCTTCCCTTTCTGAACAGGGTTAGTTAATTGTGACCTAGCTGGTTTTTCTTTTCCCTTTTCTGTCTTTCTTTCCCCTCAACACTGTTACGGAAGAGATCTTTTTATTTGACTGCAGTTCTATTTTATTATTCTTACTGTTGAGTTGCTGTTAATTATGATTGCAATAAACTCCTGGATTAGATTGGTTAATAAATCTAACAAACTGGCCATAACTGACAGCTAAATTCAGTACATTTTCGGGAGCCTTAGTTATGCCAAAGTTCATCATTCATTCGGGAGGAAAAAGAGAAATGTGAACAGTGTGATGTTTTCAGCAGGCGTGTTTAAGGAGCTCCTCCTTACCAATTATAAACGATTCTTCACAGGTCATGTGAGGAGGACGAGGAGACTGCATTATGTCTCGTTATGCTGCGAGGAGGTATAGGGCAGACACTATGATCCAGCGTGGCAGGGGGTGAGCAACACTGCCAGCAGCAGCGTCTGTGTTGGCAGGGTCATGTGCAAGGAATGCTAGTGTGTGTGGCACCAGCTAACCCAAAGACTTTTGATATTTACCTACCTGGTTGTGTTTTACCCTAGCCTCTAACCCAGGTGACGCTCTAACCTGACTAAGTTTCATCAAGCTAAATGAGCTTTTATTTGTTTCTTTTCTCAGTCTAACTCCGAAACAGTCACTGGGGATTAGTAGCTGAGGCCAATTTGAGGCTGTTTCTGTGATTGTGTCCAGGCTGCTCTGCAGTATTGGTCAGTTTGATGGGGAAAATATTTCCTGGTTAAAGCAGTACCAAAAATGACTGAACAAATGAAGCAACACCTATGTAACAACTCCTTTCTTCCTGGGGTGGCTTTTTGTTTTTTAATTGCACTGTAGAGTGTGCCTGTGCTGAAAGATTAGTAGAAATAATAATCTAAATATCTGTGTGTGCAACTGAAAACTGGAGTTGGAAAGAATGAAGCTGTTTGAGTTAATAAGGTGTAGATTTCATCTTGTAACTAGGACATTTTAGAAGCCTGATAATTAACTCACCATGTCTGGGTTTCCAAAACGTACGTGGTTGTACCCCATAGGAAGTCAGTTTATGCAATAAGTTCTCTTTTTCTTTTTTTCCTCTGTCATGCTTTTCAAAACTTCTGTACATTGGTGCTTAGCCAGTGTGGGAGTTGCATCACAGTGGCTCTGTAGTTCCACCATGAACTGGTATCAGAGCTATGATGATGCAGCTTTAATATATGCTTAAGAGAATAATTGTGAACTAACTTCTCCTTTCCACTCAGCCTTGCCTTCGGAGTGCGTGTGTGTGCTGCTGCAGTGGGCACGTGGGGCCTTCTTTGCTCTGCTGTGGGAAGTCCTTCTCTGCTGCTGATTGAGTCCAGGCAGAATGAAAAGGAGAGCTGGTCTTAGCACGTCTACCTTGTGCACTGACAGCCACAGCACACAGAACCACTTAGCAAGGCTGCTTTTCAAATTACACCACTCTTAATACTAGTTTTCTCACACATGTATTTCACTACAATTTACAAGTAAGAATATGTTGGATTCATCTTGTTGAATTGCAACTGCAGGATGAAAATCCTTTAGCAGTTTCACTTGCTTGCTAGAAGTTGGTACAGTTCCAAATCACCATGGAGGTCATGTTGATTAGATCCTGTTTAATCATGGAGAGAAGACATGACTGGAGATTTCATATGGCATCAGGCTAATAGCCCCTTAATTAGGGATTGCGTTAAAGATGTTAAAGTACTGCTGACTTTTAGAAGATGACTGGACTAGGGTTTGTACTGTTATATTAACTCGTGTCAGCTGATTGTTGTATACCACTAGACGAAGTTCTAAGCTTATCAGAAACTGTGACTCAGAACAAAATACTCCAGGATGTCTAACCTGACATTCACAGTACTGTTGGCTACCCAAAGTTTATTAATGTAAGGTGAAATGAGACTGCAGACTCCAGTCAAGACATCATCTAGACCCGTTTGTCCATATGGGCAAAAAGGATGCGATTCATTCATTGGCCTGAGGCTTCTCTACACTTGGAAATCCAACCAAGTCATCTCAGTGTGGCTACTTGATGCATTTCTTGGTACACAGGACCCAATATAAGTTAAAGTTATGTTTTATGACTGAGCTGATCAAACAGTGTGGCTATGCTGAAAAGGGAAGATCCTCCTCTTTTCCCTGTTACTTTCCCTCCCAGCTGCTTAGTTTTCCCCACTGTCTTGCATTGGCTTTGGTTTTTGTCTGACTCTTTGCTAAGTGTCTTCTGCTTGGTAACCTGGTAAGGTGAAGGGGACAGTTTCCTTCTTTGAGTGGTGGTGGTCTCTCAGGTCAGTGAGTTCTCTGTTAGCATCAAGTGTTGCATTGTTCAAGACCCTTTAGATACCATTAGAGAGGATAAATCTATGCCTAGGAAATAATACCATGGAATGCATACCTTTTTTTGAAAATATACTTTTTTTTTGTGTATGTATACGTGGCGAAAAACATCATTTAAGCATAGTAAGAAATAGTTGGAAAGCTTTATTTTAAATGTGCATGGAACCCTTGGGATTCTCCCAAATAGACATGAATTTGGATTGTCATGGATATCCCACATGCCTTGTTTCTAAAATAACTGAGTACACCATGACTTAATGAATGGTGTAGCTTGGACATCCATAAGTTTTGAGTGGGGATTAGGTAAATAGGTAAATATACTGTGACTAACCTGAGCTATAAGGAGCAAATTTTTTATGGATGGCACTGTAGTGCCAGAAACAATCAAACCACACTGTCAGTGAGATCTCGTACTGTGGCACAAAGAATTTAGCATGTTCCTTTTTGTTGGTAATTCTTTGGAAATAGGTACTGCATTGAGTCTGTGTTCATTCAGATGATCAGCTGATGGGGAGGGGATGGTCTAGCAGACGAATGCTATTTGATATGCCTCAAGAAATCCCAACCCCTAAAAACTATCAGTAGTGTGCTTAAGAAAACAAAATAGAGTAAGATGGCTCTAATCATAAGTATGTCTTGTCTGTCACTTGTTCTAAACATGCAGATTATTCCCTATTTAATATTTTCTTATCCACAGCCTGCACATAGTTTATTTTGAGAAGAAAGAACTGGAATTTGTGGGCAACTTAGCCATGCTTCAAACTATAGAAATTAGTGTTTTACCAAATTAACAGTAGAATGACTCTTTGTTGTGCTTGGTTTACTGCTGATTATCAGTTACCTATTGACCAACTGACAACCAAAAGCTTGATTCTGTTTTTCTCATTGCTTTTGATGATTATTCATGCTATTGTGCATTTCTATCAAAAGTCAGACCCCACATCCCCTTCTCCTTAAATGAAAGCAAATTTGATGTGAGAAAGGAAGAAGGGTTTGACCTTACAGAAGTGCGTGTTGGTGACAGTAGCAGCTTTCCAGCAGCTTTGTTACAAATGCTTTGGTAGAAAATATGTTCCCTTCCTCCCTTGCTGCTCTCTCTGCTATGACCCAGTGATACTGAAGGACAAACAATTCTGTGTGCTCAGAAGTGACACTAAAAAGTAAATCTACCTTGCTTTAGACCAATGGTCAAGTCCCACAGTTTCCTTGTCTCTTGGAAGCAACTGGGAGTTGTGGCAGCCAGTAGATCAAGAAGAAAACTGAAGGTGTTGATCACAAACCTGTCAATTGAGTAGTTTATCAGAACAAACGTGTTGGCATTGGGGAATGCATTAGGCCCATGAGACTGGGAGGTGGAGTATGCTAAGTGGAAAGATGTATTTTCTAAGAGGTGATGTTTTTATACTTACGAGGAGCTGGGAACTGTCAGTTTCCCTGTGCACTGTCAAAGTGGCTAAAAGGCCCTGTTCAGGTTTAAAAACCTTGCTTGCAATAAGTTTTAGTTCCCAAGTGGAGAGAATAATTTGTCTGCTCTTTCACTTTCAGCCTTAACGCAGCACCTACTCCAGCTTGTGGCAGCATTAGCAATCTGAAAGGCACCCCGGTGGCAACTCCCTGTACTCCTCGACGTCTGAGTTTAGCTGAATCCTTCACTAACCTCCGGGAATCGACGACGACGATGAGCACGTCTCTGGGACTGGTGTGGCTGCTGAAGGAAAGGGGCATCTCGGCAGCAGTGTACAATCCGCAGAGCTGGGACAGAGCCAGCAGAGGCACCCTCCTGAACACCTACTCCCCTAAAATGACCATCATTCCTTCCACTCCACCGAACTCACCTATGCAGACACCTTCTTCTTCCCCTCCATCTTTTGAGTTCAAGTGCACCAGCCCACCGTATGACAACTTCTTGGCTTCGAAGCCTGCTAGTTCAATCTTGAAGGAGGTGAGGAATAAAAAGAACATCAGGAACAGTGAGAGCCAGACTGACGTATCTGTTTCTAACCTTAACCTTGTGGACAAAGTCAAGAGGTTTGGAATCGCCAAAGTTGTGAGTTCAGGACAAACATCAGCTCCTCCTCTAACTGATGACCAGGGACCTCTTCTCTGTGGGGCACAAGGACCGGTGAGGGCCCTTGTTCCTGGAGGCCTGGCGCCAGACAGTCTCCCATTGGGCTGCCCTGCTGTGACCAGTGCCATTGGAGGCATCCAGCTGAACACTGGCATCCGAAGGAATCGGAGCTTCCCCACCATGGTGGGTTCCAGTATGCAGATGAAAGGCCCAACATCTCTCACTTCGGGGATCCTCATGGGAACCAAGCTCCCAAAGCAAACTAGCTTACGATGAAGGACTTTATTTTTGCAGCTAGTCTTTTTAAATAAAAATATTGAGATTCTTTCTCTGATCCCCTTTTCCTTTCCCCACCACCCCTTCCTTGCCTCTTGAGTTTGACAAATCAACTTTGTGCCTAATGGGAGAAATGTGTAAGCTTTGTATAAAATGTGTAAATATGTACCAGATCTATTGTAACTAATTGGATTATTTTACTGTTCAATTGAGTGCAAAAGGCTCTATGTTATGATTGCTGTATTAAGGTTAACTTGCTAACCTTTTGAAAAGTTGTTTTTTAAGATGCACTGAAAAAAACAAAAGAACAAAACCAACAAAAAGTAACTTGACTAGGAAAACATGAATTCTGTAGCTAAGCCTAACTTGAGTCGAAGGTGCATGGGAAGCTATTGAATGTGTTTTGTGAGACCTCACATTACATCACTTGAAGCATGGGAGCATTTGTGCTTTGTTAAGTGCTGAAAACACTCAGTTAATATGTGGTAGTTTTAATTTTGCTTCTGTAGATGAGTTGAGCTGAGTTATTGGAGTGCCTGGCTATTATGCCTGAATGGATGAAACTTTTTTTTTTTCCTGTTTTGTGTTCTCCTTCTCCTGGAGATGATAAACTTGAACAAATAATTGTGTTGAGGTCCGCAGGCCTACTGGGTACCTGGAATATTGACTATTCCTACCACCGCTGTTTAATTTGGCACGCTTACACTCTGTGCGACTTCTTTTTGGGGTTTTCTTGTTTTGTTTTTCAATGCTGCACTGGATTGTGGAAGGGAAAATGCTTTACTATGTGTTGCTGCCACCGATACACACTTTGTCAGTGCCCCCAATGAAAACAAGTTCTCACAACTCGTGAGGTAAACATGACAGTGGCATCCTAGAAGTCAAAGTTGCAGAACAGATTGACAGATAAGAATGTTATAAAAGAACACGTAGCAAACACAGTATTAGGAAAAGATATGTCCGTGAAGCCTCAGCAGGGAACCACAAAAAAACATTTAGTAACTGAATGGTACAAGCTGGAAAGAGCAACTTTCAATCCTCATGCTGATCTTCAGAGCTCGTGCATGTTGAGGACCATGGCCTTATAAGCAGGGTGAGAATATTCCCCACCCATTTTATTTTTCAGAGAACACTTTTTCATCCAAAGTTGGACCTTAGCAGAGGTAAAATTATGGGAAACACTTCATCCCACAGTATTTTTAAAATGAAAAAAACCCACCTCCTAATAGCAAACTTGTAATTTTTCAGAAAAGAAACAAAAGACTTCACGGAACCTTTAGTTACAGCCAGGAAATCCTAATTTATATTGCAAATTTCTTCTCTGTTTCTCCCAAACTTCTGCTGAGTGCTCGTAGAAAGAATTGAAATACCCTGGAACTGGATCAGAGTGGAGGAAGCTTGCTTCTGGAGCTAAGATGAGACCTGTATTTTTTTGGAAGGGGGTGATGGAGAGGAGCGAAGCGGGGAGCATTTAATGCCTGCTTTTCTTTTCCTTACACTTCTTGTGGCATCTAAATCCAGCTCCTCCTTCGATACCGTCATCACACTACGCATAATTGCCGTGAATTGCCATTTGTACCAGACTGTTACTAAATCATTAGCACTGATAATTTTCTTGTTTAAATGAAACTGTCTTTTAGTCTTTGTGACAAGAGATAGGTGGGTGGGGCGGGTTTTTTCCTGAACGAAATAATTTCTGGGGTAGTACTATGGACACTAAGGGTATTTTTTGAGAAACAAACAAAAAAAACACATCGGTCAGTTACTGCATGTGTTTGAAGACTTCTATTTATTCTATGAACTTAAGATGTTTTAGTAAAATGTCATCAGCTCTCTTTGCTGTTGTATGTGTGCACTTATTGCAAGTAAATTTAAGTATCTTTTTATTTGAATGTATCTTAAAACAGTAGTTAGAATAACAGTTGATTCTGAAGAAAATCATGGACTCAATGGACCATTTTACATACCCAGAGAAAGAAAGCAATACCATATGAGAACTGAAAATGTAGAAGTTAATCATGCAATCGGGAAGTATTATTTAGCCTTTAAGTAAGCAGTATGAACTGTCCACCCACCGGAGAAAGCAATTGTAACACATCAGAAAAATGAAATTTAAATTTTTCTTCACTAATATCAATAAAATAACAAAAAAGTTGCTTTGTTGTGTATTATTCAACTTTTTCTCCTGTTCTTTTAAGGTGATAAATATCCCACCTAGATCCCTTCCTTTCATCTCTCAGTCAAAGCGAAGTAAGAGGCTATTGCCAGGTTTAGTTGTTAAATTCTTAGACATAGAAGTGGTTGAAGAGTTTTTTTGATTTTTTAAGAGTGCTGGAAACAGTGAAACTTAGAACAGAGCAAAAAATGTAGAAGCAAATATTTATTTGAGTTCCAAGAAAGAATTGAGTATTGTGTGGCTTGAGTATTTTGAGCAGGAGAGGGATGTGAACTATCCTGCTTAGTATGATGCAAAAACTTTAGTGACAAAATGTGAAAGGACAGAGCAAGGATGAAACATCCTGTGTTTCCCAGGAGACAGAAGTGAGGTCTGCTGTTAGCTACCGAGGGAGGAATTTGCTCTTCTCTCCCTGCAGCTGCAGCCCCATCGCATGGAGCCCTGGTCTGGGTTTGCCTCCCTGCCTGTTCTTCCTCATGCAAGAGCTCCTGCTGCCATTTGCACAGCCCTCTCGGCTGCTGTCACTTCTGGCTGAGATGCGCTGGGTGATCCTTAGGGTCCTGGGCGAATTTTGTATAACACAGGAGGTACTTTTTTGGGGTATTCTATTTTTACATCTTTTCTCTTTCCAAACGTAATAGGTTTTGGGCTTTCCTCCCGCCTACCCCTTAACCTATCCTTACTGGTGAGCGTGAATGCTCCTGCAGTGATCTCAATCTTTGGCTTTGGAAAGACTGAGTACATGGGGTTTGTTGTTTGTGCTGTGTTGTTATTTTCTGCCTTCTTAAAAAGTATCCAGAAGGATGCATGTAATTCTGGGATTGTTCACTTCTTAGTTTGGAGATGTGCATCTTCTGTGCCAGCTAAGTGAACAGCAGCAGTGTTTAATAAGATGCATGTGGATATACTCACTTTCAGGCTGTCACATCTCTGAAGGTGAATTATAAACCCAGCTTTCCCAAAGCCCTGGAACTGTAGGGAAATTTGGGTTTAAAGAACCATGAAAATCAAGAGGTTCGGTACTCACTGAAAGCCCTACAGAAAAACTGGGCTTCAAGGTTGTGTTCCTGGGAAAGGAAAACTGATAAAATGCCCACATTGGCAAAAATGCCACAGAACAACCAAATAGGGAATAAATGCAGCTCATTGAGGTTGAGAGCAATCAAAGCTGAGTCAGGCCAAACTCTTCAAGGTACTAAAGGAAAAACTGGAGACTGTGCAAGGGTAGGAAGTCTACCAGGGTGCAGGACCATTCTTCTCTGAGAGATGCTTCATCCTAAAGATGTCAGTGGATTTTGGAGGAAACACCCAGTTTGTGCTTCTGCTGTTACTTGGAGAGTGTCTTGTATTCTTATGTAAATTATGTCATGTACAAAGACTGCATGACCTGTCTGGAAACTCAGCTGATGTATTTAATGCACTTGTTCTGTTCTACTTTGAAATGATCCTAGTGCATAAACTAAACCTTAGAAGGCCAAATGGCTGATGAATTGGTGCCTCTACTCTGAAATGGTCCTCCATCCTTACAATATCCAAGTATCTCAGAAACTTTACTGGATGCATGTTCACCATACCACAGCAAGGAACGCAGTCATCCTCCTCTGAAAGCCACGTTGCAGATGAAAGGAGGGTGAGGTGCAGAGAACTGTGTGTCTAAGACAGGGCTGTGAGCACACAGGATGTTCTCTGGAGAGCCAAGACTGGTACTTTAGCCCTTTGAGCCCTTTAGCCCTGTCCTTTTGATGTCTCCGAAGCAATGGATGGCCCAACAACATAATGCTGTAGTGCACAAAGGTTTAACAGTCGCTCCAAACTTCCTGCACGTATTGAATTGAGAAGTCCAGTAATGTCAGTAGATCATAGAATGGTTTGGGTTGGAAGGGACCCTAAAGATCACCCAGTTCCAACACCTCTGCCATGGGCAGGGACACCTCCCACCAGACCAGGATGCTCAAGACCCCATCCAACCTGGCCTTGAATGTTTCCAGGGAGGGGGCATCCACAGCTTCCCTGGGCAACCTGTGCCAGTGCCTCTATGTCCTGCCTTCCTCTGGTACAGACAAGATCTGCTGCCTCTAGCTTGTATTCATGCTGAAGAATCAGCATTGTTCAGCTGTGCTATGGCATCTCACTAGACCTGCTTTAATTCTGTGAACAAGCCAATTAATGCCATAAAATAGCAAGAAAAATTGTAAAAGGCCTGAAAGCTACTGGTGTTTAACAATGTCCTTGGCACTAATGTAGGCAGTGGGCTTTCAAGTGAGAATGGCATATACTCAAGAAGTCGATAACGTGCGTATTTAAAAGATTATAGAAATTCTTGTCGTGTTGAGATAAGCTTCAAACTGTGCTGAGTCCAATTGCTGTTCACTTGACACAGGCACTTAGGAATGACTAAAGCTTTAAAAAGCCCACAGCCATATTTTTTTATTTCTTTAGGAGAATTTTAATGAACTCAGGGGATACAAAAATTAAACATGCAGAAAAGTCTTTCACTGCTCTGCTAGGACATCGTAATATTCACTTTCTGTCTGACGTGCAAATTCCTCCACTCAGGCTGTGAAGAGCGACTGCATGGTTTGCACTTGGGACTCTGGAGCTCGCTGAAGCTTACAGAGCTGGGAATATTTGGCTGAGGGTGTTCCTGGCACAGCCCAGCTGCTGTTCCATATGTAGTAAGGATGGAAGGGCTGATGGTGCATCAAAGCATGGGAGAGCAGAGCAGGGTCCACGTGCATTCCTGTATGAAATACTGAAGCAGATGAAATTGTTCAGGGTCAGGTGCACAGGTGTTTCTCTTATGCACTGCTCCAGCTCCTGAGGAAACTACACTGTCTCCGGGTGTGGGTTCTTCCTCACTCCTGGGGAGCTGCCTTGGTTTCCCCTCACTCCCAGGAGGCGCACTTGCTGCTTCCACGCTCTTCACAGCTGCTGTATCCATGGCCCTGCAAGGGCAGAACCAAAGGTTCTTCCTTGGCCATTTATGTGGGGTTTGCAGTAAGCTCTTCTGTTGGCCGAGATTTGCTTGGCACGTGTTTTGAAATTAAGTTAATAGCGCTGGAACAGAACTAATTGAATCAAGTACACAGAGAAAACAAACTGTCTTTAAGTGCAAATAGGTATTGATTTTTTATTTTGGCAGTTTGGGTTAATTTAGCCCCTACACACGTGCTTCCATAGAGATGAATTTGAGTAAAACTACATTAAATGCCAGAGAATTGGTAGTGCCAGGAATTTCACCCCCAGCCAAGCACCAGGAGGCTGCGCCAATGCACTATGATGTGTGTTAAAATCTGCAGGGCACTTCTCAGCCCAAAGACTTTTCTGGACCCAAGGGGCTCACACCCAGCTGCAGGGGTTCCATCCCTGAGGATGCCATTTCCCTTGGGAAATGGAGCAGCCTGGAGGGTGACTTCACTAATTCTCTGGGATGAGAATTGCTGCTACCAGGGTTGCTTACTTTCCCAAGTTTGCTGCCTCCAAGTTTAACTCTGGTTAGCACCTCCAGGTCAGCTGGGTGCTGAATGATGTCTCAGCGGCCTTTATAACCTTTTCCCATATCGGGAATTTCTTTTGCTCCCAGAGGAGCAGCTGACTGATATTTTTAAGAGGAGGAGGATATTGCTGAGCCGCTTACAACCATCTATGCCTTGCCTCCAGGAACAGAGCTGTGTCTGCTCTAGAGCAACAGTTCCTCTTGCCTGGATAATTACTGTGATTGCCCCCACACTTGTGCTCTTGTGAGTGCAAAGAATGAAGATGTCCCTTGTAGCAACAAGTTTGCATCTTAGCAGCAAATGAAAACCCATGTTAGTCCTGAGCTGGGCTTCAGGTGGCACAGAAGGGCTCTTCAGGAAGAACTTAGGCCTGTAGATCCTGACTTGCAACCCCTGCCCAGCATTCTCACTTAAGGCAGTTACTTCACCCAAGCAGGACTGAGATTGTGCAGTGTTGCATTGCCTCAGAATTCATCTCCATGCGGATTTGTCAGGGCTGAGCAGTTCAACACCTGCCTGAAATACAGGTGAGGTTCACAGAATCATAGAATGGTTTGGATTGGTAGGGACCTTAAAGATCATCCAGCTCCAAACTCCTGCCATAGTCAGGAACAGTTCCCACTAGGTCAGACTAACAGGTTCAGTAAGAAGCAGTTTTCTGCTAAAAGACTGAAGGATGGACTGGACCCAAAAGGCATCTGCAAACACAGCAAAGGTACAATGGCAGGATCAGGCAGACGGCAAAGCACACTTTTATTTGATAGTAATTTCAGTGTCTTGACAGAAGAGGGCCCCCATTTACCTACACTGACTTCAGTCTGAAGTCACTGAAGACCGGGGGAAGAGATTAAATGATGTACAATTCAAATCCTTATTTAGGTGCCAGGTGAGACACTGCAAGTCTGTTTATTCCTCTAGTCTATTTTACAGCCCTGTTACATGTGCAGTAACTGTAAAAAGAAGTAGACCCAAGTTTTGTCTGAAGCTCTCTGGCATTCAGGAAAGGTGGCAGATGTGATTACATATCATGCTGGCAGTGGGCTGGCAAAGCAAAATAGTGCTTTCTCTTAACTGTTCTCAAAACCAGACAAAGTTTTCTTGCAATAGTATCACAAGGAAAAGGCAAATTTCACAAGTGAAGCTACTTTTTATATAATTGACATTTCTGCAGTTTAAAATGAGCAAAGACTTCGTCAAAGGTGGTGGTGGCTTGGTGGGGATGGAAGCATTAGTTTGTGCCTGGTAATGGTGCACTGGAAGCTATTCATCTGTTGGGGAAGCAGAAAGTCCCAACCCTGCTAACTGCAAGGGCAGTGAAGCCCCCAAGACCACCCAAGGACCGTGGTCTTACTCACAGGGCTGGAGTTTGGCAGCACAAAACACTAGATTGTGAGGCTCCTCTTGCCTGGGAGCGTCGTGAGCAGTCTGATAGTTAAACTACTTTTATGCATGGCAGGATGAAAGGATGCTTCTGTCCTAGGGGAGCAGGACTTGTAAAAGCCCCCCAAACCAGCATCCATTGCACTGATGGCCATGCACTTTCATAGACATCTTCAGAGACCTTCAGAAGGGAGAGGAATGGGATGAAACGTCTTTGTCACTCCATTCCCCTGTCTGGAGAAAGTGAGACAGAAGAAAAAACAGTAAAAGTTTTGTCTTTTTTTTTCCTAATGACAACACTCCTTAGCAATGAGGCTGCATTTTTAACATAACCCACTCCCAGTCCCCCCATAATATTAAAATATAACTTCCTTCAATAAACAAGAGAGGGAAAGAAATATTTTTAAATGCCATTTAAATGTTCCCTTCTTTCAAAGATAGTAAAGTAGAAATTTAGGTTTTCTCCTAATTTACTTTTAAAGAAACATCACCTTGGTTGGAAATGTGAATGTGTGCATTTATAATAGAAATGTGTGCATTTTTAAATTAATCTGTGTTTTTCTCCACTTAAAAATTGAATAGCTGAAGGTTTCGGAAAAAAATGGACACTAGAAAGTTTTCCTGTGGACAACAGTCAAAACTAAGAAGAGAATTCAGGCATTTAGAGACTCAGTAGTTTTGGAAAGGTACTGAGAAAAGTCAGAGTAGTTGACCTGGAAACAGGTTAACTGGAAGGAGCTGGAGAGGAAGAAAAGATCACTCAGAAAAGCAGCTACATGTTTTCAAGAAAAGATCCACAAAAAGAGACGTTTGGTGTTGCTAGAGGTGAAAATTCCCTGTTACCATTTGCTGAAGTCTCCCTTTCCTTGCAGATTTCTGCGGTGCTGCCTGCTCTCCCAGCTACTATTGGGAACAACTCCTCAGAATGATTTTGTGCTCAGCCCTCAGAATAACCATTTTGGTTTGTTTCCCAGTCCTCTTGATTTTGGTAGAATTCTGGTTTATTTTATTTCTTTAATTTTAAATATTTTTCTTTATTTATTTAAAATATTTTCTGTGTATTCTTTCCTATGTTCTTGCCTATTAACTGCTATAGAAATTGCTACAGCGATATTCACCTGCCTCTTCCCTTTGGCAAGTACCTGTTCTTCAGCATATGGAAATACACCTTCCTTTTCTTAGTAATGCACATACGCAGGTGAAATTCTGTGAAATATGCAATGCAAAATCACCACCTTTTTCAATCTGGGGAATTCCTTAGGTGTGAGAGCCAGCTGTTGAAGCAGACCCAGGAGCTGCAGGAGGGTTTACCCAAGGTGAAGAAAGAGAGGGTAAGTGAAACTACTGGTAGGCAGGAAGAACTGTGAGGGGACCCGCTGGGCAGTCCCCAGGGTGCTGGTTTTGCCTAAGCAGGGCTCTCTGCTCGGCTGTGAGCGTGGGGTTCACTGCTTTGCTTTGTGCCAGTCAAGGGCTGGGCACAATCTCCCTCCTTTTCCCCACACCAGTGGGCGATAGCTAACTCAGGCTGCTTCTGTGATATTTGGGAGAAACCTGTTTCATTTTAGCACATTGTGACCAGACTGCTCCAATGCTTCCTCTCCCTTA
Organism: Tapera naevia; assembly: GCA_033556795.1. Lineage (NCBI taxonomy): Eukaryota > Metazoa > Chordata > Aves > Cuculiformes > Neomorphidae > Tapera > Tapera naevia. The sequence continues at coordinate 11,066,956 of JAUMJJ010000033.1, read as the reverse complement.
GGGTCATCTTCTGAATCAGTCAGAGAATTCTCCTTGCCCCCTCCTCAAATGAACGCTTGGCTCACCAGGTGGCAGGGAACGCTCTGCTTATTCCATGCTTCACAGCCACCAGCAGAACTTCCACATTTAATTCATGACGTAAAACATGTTGGTGTCATTCCTCTTTATCTTTTAGTGTTAGTGCTGTTCACTATTCACTATGAACACGTGGCCTTGGTGTGTAACTCGGCCCTTTACAAATCGAGTCACCATGATGGTAGCTGGCCTTCTCTGGCAGTATCATGCTATTATGTTTATATTTGGGCAAGTTCCCCTCAGAGTTCACAGCTAGGGAGACTGTCACAGGATCTCTCTAAAAAGTGGCTCATTTGTCTGACCACTCAGCATGTGGAATGTATTTACAATGCAGAATAAGGGCATCTTCCTGCCTCTCTTTATAGCAAGACACCCAGGAACATGTGGTGAGAGGACAAGAAAGGATAAGTGAAATCATTTTAATATAATATCAGCATATGAGAAACCACAAAAGAAAGAAAACATTTTCTGGAAAATTCTGCATATGTATATATTGCATTTGTCTTACAGACAAATTTACATCATCCATGATATTTTTTAAAACATTGATTCAAAGAGGACAACAAATTAATGTTTATCTTTCTGTACAGACATGGGAGTGTGATTTTTTTTTTCTGTTGCTATAGTTTGCTGTTCTTTAGGAAGAGTATTCGTATTCTTCAGCACTGCGGCGTCCAAAATCCATCCAGCCCATGTAGTCTCTGTCATTTATCCTGTGCGTAGGATCAATACTTTGTACCCTGTTTCCCATAACTGAGAGCCTTCCAGTGGGACCTAAAGAAAAAGTGTTTGGAAGAGCAAAGAGTAAGTGGTCACATTTTTTCAGGTTCATCCATTTTCTGATCTGTTTTGTACTCATTAGCAGATGTTTGCAATAGGTGAAACTGACTTAATGCAGGCCATGTAACACCACGGCACAATTGTTGGTGAAAATGTCATATAAAAGTTATGGGTAATGTTCTGAAAGTGGCTCGGGCTTTCATTGTAGAATATAGAGATAATTTTCTCCCTCTTGGCTTCTGGAAGGGAATGTGGGTGCATGTCTCTTTTTTCTTTCCTATTTCACAAGAGAGAGAAACAAAGTCCAGACCATTCCTCGCCCTTCCTATAAGACCACGCCCTTGCTTGCTGGTATTGGGAGAGTTGCTCTACAGGTAAAATAACTCTGCTTGAGAGCTGTCTCAGGCCTGAGACAGGACTCCATCACAGTCCTGTGTGGTGCCATAAATGTAAATACAGGAGCTCTTACGTGCAACTTCAGTAACAAGAGGGGTGGAATTATCAATCCCAGGTTTTGTAGAGAAGTGGGAATCATCCTGAAATTGAGGAAATTGTATCTGGAATTTATAGCTACAGATGCCCATTGCTGGAATTATACAGGGCTTATTACTATGTCAGTGCTATTTTCATTGCTTATCCAAAGCTTTCACTATTCCTTTCACAGCAGGATTGAATGCTGGTCTCTGATCTTGCCTTAGTCTTTCTATATTCCTTGCTTAGGGCATCCAAGACAAAGTATTTGAAAGGAAAATTGATGCTTTAAAAACAATGGTCTATAATCCTCTATTTTGACACCATCGTATTATGTAACTAAAAATGCAGGGAAAAGTATATCACTTCTCTCTCTGTACTCCCTCAAAACAGTCAAATTTGACACATGTCAATAATTACATTGAGCTTAAGCCTTGAGTGAGGCAGGAACAGATTTAATATATTATTATTCAACACAGACTGAAGCTTGAGAAATACTGGAACTGACCAAAAAGGAATATCCTCACAAATCCAGATTTATGCAATTGCCTTCTTTCTGGTGGTCTGGTGGTCTGCTTTTATATTTCAAGGTTTTCCTCATGTAATGTTTTCTAATTAACACGATCAATTAAAAGCAAAACCATGAATTGTTTTGTTACTGGTTGCAGAGGGATAAGAGAGCTAAAGGTACCCAAAAAAAGAAACTAGCCACACTTTAGACATTCACCTAAAAAAAAAAAAGCAAAAAAATTAAGTATCTCTAAAAAAGAATGTCTAAGATTAAATGCTGAAACCTCATGAAATTCATCATTCAAAACACGTGATTAAGTTGATAAGGGCTTATTGGCACCATAAGCAGGCAGGGCTAAGATAGCCCAGAACCATCACTCAGATGTTGGTGTTTAAGAGACTTCAGAGCCTGCAGTGACCTGTGGGTTGTAATGGCTTGCCTGGTGCCATTAAGGTCTGGCCTGGCAAGGGCTCCTTAGAGGACAGTAAATATGTGTGTCACTGACTTGATAGCTACAGAGTCTCTTCTACGCGGTGCCAGATTCATGCTGAAAGCCTGCAGATGAAGTTAGTTGAAAGTCAGGGGTCACAAACAATAATATTAATTTCTAAAAGCACCTTAATTACCTTTCCTCAAACCAGCTGGAATGTCCTGTGGATACAGCAGAATCAACGTACAGTAAATGTGTTCAAAACTGTAGCAGTTTGGCTATGAGGCCTTTTTCCTGCCCTCACCTCCTGAGAGAATGTAACTATCTCACTTCTTTAACAGGAAATATTGTCCAAAACCAGCCTTTTTATTATTCACAAGGACAAATGCTATAATTGATTACTCTCTTTCCCCCTAGGAATAATTGTCTAGTGAGTAGTTTAGTTTAGAGAGGTTAGAAGTGACTAATACTGTAGAAGTGTGTGTTCTGCAGAGATTTTTGAAGTGCTGCCCAGAACCCTTGTGTTAAATGAGAATATAATATTTTGATGGGAACACTTTATGTATTGTTATAAATTAAGTAAATACTGTTCTGTCCCTGTGAATCTTATCTCCTGTAAGTATATCTACAAACTAGGATCAAACCACCCTAGTCATGTCACAAGAATCCCATCATCTGCTAACAGTCTCTTTGTAGAGTTAATTATATTTATCAATTTGCATGTATGCAGGAAATTCTCCCTCATACTAAAATGATGTCTTAAATCTGAAGTGCTTTTTTCACTTATTCTGTTTAAAGTATTTGGAAATGTCAGCCAGATATTTAAGAGAATGTAATGGCTACATAAACTAGAATTAAGTGTTCAGTGTCTGTGTAGGTTGGTGACAATGCCTACACTGGGAAGAGGTAATGAGGATTTGGCTTTGCAGACTTCTTCAATAAGATTTTTATTCAGTAACATCCTGTAGTGCTGAATTGTGGAATTTCATATCTGAATTCTCTTTCTGTTAGATGATGTGGTCTACTAGAAGAAGTTAAAATATCCTTAATGGATATTTTTCAAATCGGTACCATGAGATGAAGTCTCAGGCTGTTAAAAGTGATTTTTTTCTATTGTTTCTAATTTGGTCCCATTCTATGTACATAGATGAACGCGTACGCCTGTGTACGTAATGCATAGAATACATGTGGCAGCTCTTCATTGCAGGCCACCATCAAAATAAGACTAGGATTATGCCTAGCATAGAGGTAAGCAGAGAGGCCATCAAGAGGGGAAGGTTAAATGATCTGCATAAGTTTGTGCGGAGAGACAGGAGAGGAGAAACCTCTTTCTTGCTTATATGAAGTGAATTTTATCCCATGCACAGTCTGGGACTGGGCGTGAATTAATTTCTCAACATCTGTATATCCAGGTAATCCTCATAACTGCCTTCACTTCGAGTCCTCTTTGCTTCTCGGATGCCCTCTTTCTCTGCAGTACAGAGGATGGACTGGAGTAAAGCTATCGCAAGTAAACGAGATTTATGTAGTGGCTTTTGTTGAGGTTGGCAATCAAAAGGCCACACCAATTAGGGTGCCCCAGTTGTTACTCTATTCAGCTAAAAAGCAATACAGAGATGAGACAGTTCAAAAGAAAAAATGTTTTCTTGGTGGGGATGGGGGTGGCATTCAGTGGGAAATGTGATTTTTATCCTTAATTTTTACTGGTAGCACAGACAACACACATTTGTGTCTATGTAAAATAGACACTGCAACATGTCAACAGGAACAGCTTTACTGTTTTTCTTCATAGCTTATGTATGTAATATAACTGTACCCTCAAGTGACTAATAAATCACATGTAAAAATGAAGCCCTTTAATTCCACTGCTCTATTAGCGCTTCGCACCCTTGTGCCAAGGAGGTTTTAAGTAACAGCAAGATTGTGTTTCCGGGCTCCCTGAGACCAAAAACCTGGTAGGCACTGAGAAGTTTTGAAGCAAATGTGCTTTTAGTTATTGTGTTCATAAATGTGAATTTTGAAGCAAATGTGCTTTTACTTATCACTGCTTTTAATTATTGTGTTTATAAATGTGAGTTCTAATCTTTCATAGCAAATCCAATACTCAGATGATTTCCCTGGTGTAGGTATTTCTGGCTGAGGTGAGGTTAGCTATTTGGTCTGTGTTCAGCCTCAGAAAAGTTTCCTACTCTTCTAACTTCTAAACAGGGAGGGAGAAGATTAACTAAATGAGAAACTTTGAAGAAAATGAAATTATTGTATTTTATCTGAGATACCACATGCTGGAAATAATACCAAAATAATTATAAGGCCATGAAAATAGTTAAAAATAGAAGCTCAACTATGACCTGGTACGTAGGTTATATCGCCTTCAGTTACCTGGACACAGCCCTTAGTCAGTGGCTGCTAATTTTTTTTTTGAGAAGTTTTGCAGTAAATAACAGAATGCTCTCTACTTCAGGAATAACCAAGCAAAGTCCACCTTTTGTCTTTTCTAGGCATTCATGCTAGATGATGACTTGCTTATGTTAATGTCTAGGTATCCCTGAAGAAAATTCCACTGACACAGAAGTAGCACAGTGATTTAGCTGTAACCAGTACCTTTTCTGGCTTGTTGGAGATACTTGGCCAACAAAGCGCCGATGTTAGCTCTCTGGTCAATGCTTCCATCCAGGCGTGACACAGATTTCAGTGGGCCAGCAGATGAAGGGGCACGGATGTGCCGGTGATGTTCTGTAAAACTCTGCTCAAGCTCAGCAGCCAGTGGATTCCCATTCTGAGAGCCTGCAGTTTGCTGTCCGAAAGAGCTCACTGAGAGCACAGCAAGGAACAGGCAGATGCATATACCGCTGTACATTGCTGGAGAGAAAAGGAATGAGAGGCTGTTAAAATAACCTGATTTACGATGCCGTATATTGTCCCTAACCCCATCTTCCATTGGGGGTGCTGGTTTCTGAGCAAGCTAGTATTGTGGGGGGTTTTGGTTTTAACACGGGTAACTGTAGGATCTGTCTTAAATTGGAAAACATGTACATGAATAGCTAAATAACCATTGGTAAGACAAAGATCCATTGGAAGGAATAAAATTGAATTCACTGTAGTAAGAGCGCGTGTCTCTTGGATCTGCTCAATCCATACTTGCTTTTTTTCTTTGGAAGCTTTATTTCATTAAAACATAAGGGGGGTGTTTTCAGCTCCATGAAAAATCTCAGGATTCAAATACTACAGTATTTTCCTGTTGTACTAAAATCTGCTGTTATTACTAATACTTAATTTTGACAAGTTCTCTGAAGAACCTCTACTCTATCAACCCTTTACTGGTTTGCTGGTTTGACCATTAGCGTTCAAGAGGTTTCATCTTACCATACACAGAAAGACAAAAATCAAAACCTTGTCCCAAGTAAAGAAAAACTGAAATATAACACCCTCCTTCCACGCCATTTGATCTAAAAGCAGAGGTTTGGTTAAAAGCTGTAAGAAATGACGTGCAATTTATCAATGTTCTTCTTTACATAAAACTGAGAATTCAAATGTAACAACTTTTTTTATTGCTTCCTTAAGCATGTATTGGACAAAAAGATGGTGTTTTACTAGATTGTTTGACTATATAGGCTAAAATGTTATTTTTCAGGAAACAGAGAAATTACTCTCAGTTATTAGGAAAAACAAGGTACTTTGTACTTAACGCTACAGGGTTAATCTCCATTTATAAATACAATGAATCATCTACATAAGAACTCTTGAATCATTTCAGTTTTTTGAACATTACACTGCAGGTAACCTTTTAATTTTACAAGAGGAGAAAATTAAGTTTATTTGCCCACCACATGCACTAGATGAAAACCATTTCTAATGCATAAAATATATTTTTGTAGTGTTGTTAGGAGAAAAATGAAAAACAACAAAATGTCATTCCAGCATGGCTATTAGTGATGTACCTTGTAGGCTTTGGTACCTGGAAACCAAAGGTGCGTTGCACCCTTTCCACAGAGATACCTTTTCAATGACCCAACTCCTGTATTCTTTATGTGTGTATATATTTGTGTACATGCTAACAACTCCAAACACAATACCTCATCCCAGGGAGCTGTGTGTCTCACAGAATGCCCATCCAAGAGGACCACTCGAGCAGGGAGCCCAGTGCTGTGGACCCTCCAGCAGCCAGAATTCCTCTCTCCCACCGGACCCGGGTGCGTTTCTTTCATCCAAGGGCAAGATGCCGCACAGGTAAGCGCCAGACACCCCCATTTAGAACCCCACCCCCAAGCAGGGATGCAGCCAGAGGGGAGACAGGTGCTTCTTACCTTTCCTCTGCGTTTTTCCAAGGTTGGACCCGAGGAAGGAGCGAGGTCCCGTCGTGTGCCCAGGCAGGAAAGTTAGGGGCGATTCAGCCTCGTCCCCTTAAATAGCGGCGGTGTTTGCACAGCTCTGACGCATCTCGCTCAGCCCCAGCTCCCGGGATCGGGGAGGGAATGTGGGTGTGAATGGGTGGGTGGGTAGACGCGTGGGTGCGCTCCAAGGGGGGAGAGGGGCTCCCTCCCCGCCCCCTTCCCCTGCCTCCGGAGGGAAGGGCTCATCCTCGGCACGGACAAGCTGGGAACCCACGCTGGTTTGTCTGGTATTAACAAAAGTCTTCTTAACCGGAGTGTATACTCACCGATTTCCCCCCTCACCCCAATACCACGGTGAGAGGCTTCCCCCCGCAGGAGTCACCGTGGGCTCAGTCTGACGCTACTGGTGGGCAGTGGGAGGTGTGGTGTCGGAGGGGTTTGAGTTCCTCTCCGTGCAGCATCCTGAGCCTGGGGGCACAAGCACTTCCAGCCTTCCCTCCCCGGGACCCTCCCGTTCGCCTCTGCCCAGGAAAATGAGGCTGGTCCTTAAAAACAAAAGAAGATTCACCCCCCACACGAAAACACAGGGATGGGAAACCTTCGACGTGACTCTTCCTCACCGACCCCTGGAGGGACGCGTCCCCCGCGACCTCTGCGGGGACCGCTGCCCCGTCCCGATGCCCGCCAGGTCCCCGCAGCCCCTTGCGCGGCGCGGAACATCCCCAGGCGTGCTCCCTCCTTCTTCCTCCTCCTTTTGGGGGAGGACGCTCCAAACCGGGGCTACCGCGGTTTTCACGCTCGGCAGGGCTCGCTGGGTTTCCCCCTGTCCGTCCCGTCCCCGCAGCCCCTTGCGCTGCGCTTGACCATCCTCAGGCGCCCTGCTTCTTTCTCCTCCTTTTCGAGAAGGACACCTCAAACCGGGGCTACCACGCTCGGGAGGGCTCGCTGGGGTTATCGCTGCCCATAGTCAGTCAATTCCCGCCCGCATAATCCCGTCCTCGCAGCCCCCCGGCACTGCGCTTGAGCACCCTCAGGCGCCCTCGCTCCTGCCTCCTTCTCCTCCTTTTGGGCGACAACACCTCAAACTAGCCTGCCGGTGTTATCCCTGCTCGCAGCCAGTAAATCCCTGACTGCACCGTCCCGTCCTCACAGCGCAGCCTTTTCTCAGCACCCAGTGCTGGTCTCCGGAGCAGCCGTCCCGAATTTGCGTCTTAATTTTTAAATTTACAACTTGGAGGCAAGCAAGCTTCACAGGCTGCTTCCCCTGCCCCAGGAAGGGAGCCAGGCAGCCCGGCTTGCTTTCTCCAATATTCAAGAAGCGTTTGGCCGTCTCCCTCAGACACATGGAATGAATGTTGGGATTGGCTGATAGAGAAACAGGAGCTGGACTCAATGATTCTTTTGGGTCCCTTCCAACTCAGGTCATTTCGTGATTCTGTGATTCCTGGGGAGCCTTGTGTGCTGTGCAGGCCATGCTATCAGAGTGACATCTTGTCTAACTCTCAAAAACACAGTTACTTAGATGAAACTTAACTCCACTTTAGCTTAAATCAAAATATTCCCTGTTTTTTGTAATAGTAACTACATCTTGTATTGGCCGGAGTGCGTGCTGTGACTGAATGGCAGCTGGAGGGGGCTCCAAGCCCTCTAAGTCAAGGCACAGGGCCGTCTGTGGGACCTCAAGCCATAGGAAAAAGGGCTTCTGGGGAAGGAACTGCGCTTCTTCCCCCATCTCACTGCACCCCAAGTGACCCCACCACACATTGCTTCTCGTGCCCCACAGGGTGCTGTCTATCTGTATCCAGTTTTGGGCCCCTCTCTACAAGAAGGACATTGAAGTGCTGGTGCATGTCCAGAAAAGGGCAACGAAGCTGGTGAAGGGGCTGGAGAATGTCTTACGAGGAGCAGTTGAGAGAACAGAGGTTGTTTAGCCTGGAGAACAGGAAGCTGAGGGGAGGCCTTATCACTGCCTACACCTTCCTGAAAGGAGGTTGTAGTGAAGTGGGTGCTGGTCTGTTCTTCCAAATGACAGGCGATAGGATGAGAGGAAATGGCCTCAAGTTGCACCAGGGGAGGTTCAGATTAGGTATCAGGAAAAATTTCTTCACTGAAAGGGTGGTCAGGCACTGGCACAGCTGCCCGGGGAGGTGGTTGAGTCGCCATCCCTAGAGGTGTTTAAAAGACGGGTAGATGAAGTACTCAGGCCTATGGTTTAGTAATGGACAGGTACGGCTGGACCAGATGGTCTCAAAGGCCTTTTCCAGCCGAGCCATTCGACGATCCTATGGTTCGGTGATTCTCTGCTCTTCCTGCGGTGGCCGGCAGAGGGCGGCGGCGCCTCAGCCCTGTTCTCCACCCGCCGCCCGCAGCCTGACTGGGCTTCACGAGAGAAACAAATTCACAGAAAAGTCATAAAATTCCATGGCTGGAAGGTGCCGAGCAGGAGCGGCCAACTGCTCCTCATGGCCAGTGGCTCCCGAGCCTCTACTCAGAACTTGGAAGCCAAAGGTGCTCTGCATCCTTTCCACAGAGATACCTTTTCAACCAACCCAACTCCTGTATTTTTTACGCACATATATATTCATGTATACACTAACAACTCCAAACACAGAACCCCATCTCAGGTAGTTCATCCTCATCCTTCATAGGCACTGCTGGCATGTCCGGAGGCATCACTGGCATGAGGATACCCGCTGCATCCAGCTGCCTTTGTGAGGTGGGGCTTGGAGGTGATGGGGATGGTGGTACACAAGGTTTCTCATGGCCTTTCAGCCATGAACCATGGCAGGGGCATTGGAACTGAATGATCTTTAAGGTCCCTTCCAACCCAAACCACTCTAAGATTCTATGATTATATGATTCTATTTGTTGCTGGATGGGGTACATCGCCCACATCAGTGATGATACCGGGCAAAGCTGCCATCCTGAGGCAGTTAAAAAAAAGAGAAAATCAAACCCGCATTCAAAACAGAAAAGTAAGTTGAAGCAGTTTGCTAGGGGAAAGAATAACATTGAAATTTTTCCAGCAGTATCCATTCATGTGCTAGTTTCATGGCTCTGTCTGTCTCCACAAAAAAGCCAGTAATATTCCTGATGATTCTGTTTCATTATTTTGACTTGGTGGGAAAAAATGCTCACTGCTATTAGAAAATTAAATAGACACAAAGATTTGAACCGTAGGTGTCTGGGAAAAGTATCACCATCTTTCTGGGAAGGTGCAATACAATAACAATTCTGGTAGAGAGTCATATCAAGCCCTTTGTGAAACTCGCTGTAGATAATGAGTTCCCAAGAGACCAGCCCAAAGTTTAATAGAAGAGAAAGAGAGAGAGCTTACTAATGTATGCATATGCATAATTCATATCACAGGGGTATAAATATAAATGTAGGCATTTAAGGCTGACATATTTGCCTAGTTGAACAAATACACACTATAGGAGTTCATTTACGTTGAACTAATTTGGAATATCAGTTCACTTATGAACACACCTGGGACTGCACAAATGGAGTGAGAGTGTGTGTGCATGTGTGTGCATGTGTACGGCAGCACACTTACTATTTGTGTTCATGAACATACAGAAATGCAACAACATCCAAAACTGAACAGAGAAGACAGGAATGTTTGCTGGACAGTTACATGCATGTATTTCTGTGGAAGCTTTGTGTTAATACTTGGTTTTTCATTATATCTCTGAACTGGTCTAATCACTATGTTTAGAGTGAGAGGGTCAGGAACTGAACAGTGCAAGGACAAGTAACAATTGACAGGATGAGAGGAAATGGCCTCAAATTACACCAGGGGAGGTTTAGATTGGATGTTAGGAAAATTCTTTTTTACCAAAAGAGTGGTGAATCATTGGGACAGGCTGCCCAGGGAAGTGGTGGAGTCACCATCTCTGGAGACGTTCAGAAAGTGTGTAGCTGTGGCGCGTCAGGACATGATTTAGTAGGCATGATGGTGTTGGGCTTGGTGGTCTTAGAGCTCTTCTTCAACCTTAATGATCTTTATGCTGACTGCAGATGCCTATTTTTTCCTATGTAGCCATCAAAGTGTATGAAGAAAGTTAGTGAGACTACAGCATGGTGTCACATAGTTAAAGACAGAAGTACCACACCACCTATGGCTTCAATAATTGACTTTTGAACACTGCATTTTCCTGACTGAATTCCTTAATACTAGTGTGTACAATCCTTGGAGATCATTTTCAGATCTATTGGTGTTTTCTTCAGTGAAAGTTTGAAGTTGCGTGCAAGTTCCAGTCCTCCATAGATATATGTTGTTTAATGGTTCTTTAGAATTGTTTTGGATGGAGTACTGGCCTTTTATCTCCAGCTTGACCTATATGATAGCAAGACTCTAAGCTGTGTTGCCTGCAGAAACTTAGACTACATATTACTGACTGGTGAAGCACAAAGAGGAACGAATCAGAGTTTGATTTGCAGTGACCTGTTAGGTTCTGTGACTGCTGTTTTCAACAGTTGCTGGGTTTAGGCATGCACCGCGGATGCGTGGAGTGTCAAGCACAAGAGGGCCTTGTGCCACCATCACAGGTGGGGTGAGACAGATACTGCTCTAATGTGTGACTTCAACCTTAATTCACCAGGAAGCAAAGTGCTCTGACTGCACCAGAGCTTTAGCGAAATTGTGAGAGTCCAAGTATAGATGCAAAACAAATTTAAACCTGAAGTGAACCCTGCAATGCAGTAAGTGCTGCTGCATCTCTAAGGTAGGAGCTGGATGATACCATAGCTTAGAGACTGCAGGCTTTTTAAAATTAGTTTTCTGGCAAGTGCCTGTTAAAATATTTGAGTTTGTCTAACCTTTTCCCCATGGCAATCAAGATGTGTCTATCCTCATCTGCTTTCTCTATCTGCCAAAGGTTTTCTCCTGTGTAGCTGAGGCTGCAAATGAGGATGTATGGCTGAACATAAATTTTCTGCTGTTGCAGCACAAAGCCTGGAGCTGGGTTTGGAGCAAGAAGGCAGTGTGAGAAGTGAGGGGTGGAGAACTTTTTTCTGTTCTGCAGTGAAGGTGGCCAGTGCCAATAGTTAGAGTACAAGAGGGCACTGTGCTCACGCCTCTTCTCTCTCTGCTGTGAGATGGAGCAGAGCTTGTCTGTGAGTGTCAGGGTGACAACAAGCTTGGAAATGCCCTGCTCTTTCCTGTAGCAGTAAGCATGCAAGTGCTGTGCAACGCTTCGTTTCTGTCTACTTGCACATGACTTCTGTCTCTACTGTATATGTTTTTTCTTAGCAATATCACACTTGCTTTGCAATAGCATGGTTGTCATGTGGACAGCTTCGCAACCTATGGTGAGTGTGTTTAATGCATTTTCTTTTTAGCCCAAACCAAAACATATGGATATTACTCACTGTTATTATGTAGCTTTGAATTCCAAGGCATTTCAGCTAAATATTAAATATGGAGTATACTGCCAAGTATATTGGGATTTTAGACCAGGAAGGATAAAGCCTGGTGGCTATCCTGCGGGACTATAGGCCTTGGGTCCAGGAAAGTGATGAGAAAGATATTCTTTTGTTTCTAAGTCTTATATCCTTTTCTCATTATTTCTATTCACTTTTGTCTGGACTCTGATATAATACTGAAGAGTAACTTTCTTTGCTGTTTTTTTTTTCTGTGAAACTAATGGAATAGCAGTCTGGAGGTTGCAATGAAGCAGGATTAATTGGCAGAGGATAACAGGGAAGGGAATGTTTTAGTTTTCTGGAACTAATGGATAAATGAATGAATATATTATTTGGACCAACTGTGTGGTTTGAAGATCTAAAACAGAGTCTTGAATATATTTTAAGACAGTATGTGGTTCTGCTGCTATTTCTGGGGGTGATGATTAAGATTCTGACATTAAAGTTTTGGTATTTTGGGGTTTTTTTCCAAATATTTTGAATTTTAAATCAGTAATTTCTATCAAATGATTTAAATGCTTTCACTCTGGTCTCTTTTCTTTGAATTTGCATCCCCCTTGACAGGAGGATAAACTCTGCTTGGAGTCAGCCCAGAAAATGAGGGAGAAATTTTGTTCCTCAGCAAGTGAAGAGCAATATCACCTGGAATTATAAGGAATGTTAGTCCTCTGCCTGAAGAGCACTGACTGCCTGCGTAGTGCCTCAAACTGATATATTAGTCCTAAAGAGATACCAGACTAATATATCAGATCTAAATAAGGGTCCAATAGAAGCAGATCAGTGAAGCTGCTGATGACTGGATACTCACAGTCTGTGAAGTCTGTTTAATACCTGCTTTGTGGAATGGTTTGACATTTAGGACTCAACTTCCCTTTCCTTTATTGCCTGTGACATTCCTATCACCATGTACATTTTAACTAAAAATGAATGGAAACAAGTAGTAAATTAAGAATAAGTGTTATGTATCAATGTAAAAAGAAGGAGAAAATAACAACTTGTGCTAACTGTGCCTAAAACATGTAAATTTATTCCTAGCAATGTACTTTTAATCCCCACTCCCGTCCTTAAATGTGTGCTTAAGGCCCTGCACATGTGGATTGTTAGCCAGGGCAGGATGAAATCCCTTTAAAGATGTCCCTAAAAGTTCTTCTGTGACACTCATAAAGGCCACTTATTCTTTGCATTGTTATTTGCTATTTTGAGACCTTAGGGCTGATGATCTCCCAGATTTTGTCAGATTTTAATGTCAAAAATTCTAAATTTCATTCAGCTTCTCTCGCTTGCCAATGCCTTAGATATATATTGTGCATCTCAGGACAGTCCTTGCCCTTCTTCAGCGAGAAGTTTTGAACACAGCTTGTGTTGCCTGTCATTCAGACTTGAAGAACCTGCCTCATCACACACTCCTTTGAGAATGCAGCTCTGATAGCACTCTTGCCTATGAAGCTGAAATACATATTTACAAGTCCTGGAATATGTTTTACACTGATGAGGTTATTTATTGTCTTAAATAATTTTATTTTATTCCATAATTAATATTTACTTTTGTGTAGGAGAAGACACTATGACACACTTCAATGTATGCATTAATTAATTTATTTTAAAAATAGCTTAGTACAGGAAGAAAATATATTGTAACTGTCAAAATACATTGTATTTTTAAGATGTGCTTTCCACCTTGCTAATTGGCCCCAGATGAAAAGCGTCTTTTCCACTGTGTGGCAATAACAGAATCATGTAGGAAATAATGGCTTGCTCCATAATACTCTTGTGAAAAGGGAGAGTCTGGGTAATCAACATTTGTCAAACAAAAATCCCATAAAGGAAATTCTGCAAATGACAAATATGATGTATTGGCCTGTTGTGCTACAAAGGTTTACATATTTTCATCTATGCTAAAATCAGAATCAGAATTAAAGAATAGCAAAATAATTTGACACTAGATAGACTGGATGGTCACTAAGGGGTTTTTTTAGTGTCCTTCAGAAGAGATAGGAACTTTCTGTTTGAGGCATAAGTGGATAGGACAGCTGGAGTCTTGTTATTTCGCTTCTGCTGTTAAATTATACTTTTTAATATGGAAGGAAATTAAATTAACCTGCATGCAAAATATAAATTATTATTCTGACAATTCTTATTTAAATGGAAATGCCAGAAATGTGCGTGGAAAGTGTAGATGCTACATAGCAATTTTGAATGTCTAAAATGTAATGAAAAAGTAATGACTATCTTTGGGCAACTGACTGCCTTCCATCTAGTGAAAGGAATTTGGTATATGGAAGGAAGAGTGTTGTAAATAAGCTGCTTGGAGGTCCTAGGGGTTTCCCACTGGATAAAGTCCGTATTCCCCACCTTTGACAAGGCCACTCTTTTCCCGATTGCTCAGCAATATCTCTTGGATGTGTGGCAGGAAAAAAACATTAGCCAGGAGGGCCTATAATCTAACAATTTTTGTGGCCTGGTATTTCCATCCTCAGAAACAGCTACCTCTGTGACCACCATAAGTGATTTACAACCTTCAGGAGGTCAAATTGATTTGACCTGTTGAACTTATTCAAAGGCTGTGAAAAAAAAGAAACAGTTAACTCAGAGCTCTACTTTAAATACCTCTCAGCTGCCCCTTAGTGGGTAATCCTTCCCTTAAAAAAATGGAAGGAAGACTTCTAAATTAAGACGTTTTATGGAATTATTAGGTATAAATGCATTTTGAAATCATCGGGAACTAAGAACACACATGATAGAAAAGAATTATGACCCAGACAACATAACTAAGTCTAAGGGGAATAATTCTTTTTGAAGCAGACAACCTTGATATATGCAGATCACTTTTTATTGTTTCTAGCTGTCTGTCTCTAAATCAGGGCTTTCTAAAGAAAAGAGATTTACTGTATTCAGAGTAGAGTCTGGAATTACTTAAAATCAACTGTTTTACACAGAGCTGCGTGACATGAAAGACACAGCTTTATGAGGCATTTAAATAAATATGTTTTCTGCTTGTCTTTATAAAAATAAAAAAGACTAATTTATGTGATTGTTCTGTATGGTAACAATGTCTTTAGTTCACTATTTGCTAATACAATTATATGCGATATTTTACACCTTACCATGGTTGTATTTTATTTAGCATGTTCTTAGGCCAAATAAATGAGCTCTATCAAAAGATTCCTTGGGGTAAGAGCTAGCCCAAGGCTCTGGCTGTACTTCCCTAGAATCATCGAATCTCTCAAATTGGAAGGGACCCATAAAGATCATCCAGTCCAACTCCCTGCTCCTCATAGGACTTCTTATTCAGCATTTAACTGTGGGATCAGGAATAAAATTGTTGGAATGGGATGGATCTAAATTCTCTGGCTCAAATTTTCTCTTGAAATGAAACAGCAGCATTACTGATTACTTACTTCACTGGTATAACTTGGTGGCTTGTTTATTTATCGTCTACTGAGGCCCCAGTGCAATAGTGTAAAGGCACTGCAACCTGTGCAAGTGTGTAAAAGAGAGGGGAACCACAGTAACTGCTGTTTTTTTTCCTTTCTGTGTTTCTGCTCAAAGTATTATTATGGAAATGCACACTGCTTCCTTTTGTTTTCTTATGATTTCCCTCCTCCCTGTCCTTCATCACAGTCTGAAATAAGTCATCCAGGCTGGAAGAGGATGTCTGCCTTTTGTATGCAGTCAATAAAACAGCAATCTCATAGAGTCAGTGGGTTATGGCCCAGAGAGGAGGCCAAGGGAAGTGTGGCTGGTGGGGCCTGGTCAGGGCAGATGAGAAGTTTCAGTTCAAAGCTTAAGCAGAGGTGAGGATGAAAGGGTGTTGAGGCTGGAGAGGTAGCTCCAGGAAGAGGTAAGAGCTCTGGGGAGCAGAAGGTGGACTGAGCTAAGAGTGTTAGGAACCTGTTGTTTTGTGTTTAAGAGAAGCTAACCAGGTGTGTTGTAGCCCACCTATGCCAACTTTGTCCCCACCTGACTGAGGGATGGTCATTGCCTACGTGGTGATACACTTTCAGCACTTCAGTTTTTGGGGGATTCGGTGGTGTGTCCCATGCAAAGTTGTTCACAGGTGCCAAGGTTTAGCACTGACCTGGCCCAATCTGGCTGCTAAAACACAAGCAGCTGGGCTCCCAGTTCTCTTCCCCCTCACCCCCAGGGAAAGGGAAAGGAGAGGAAAAAGACTTGCGGGTTGGAAACTAAAACTAACACAGCTTTAATGAAATAACAACAACAATAATATTCACTACTATTAATAAGGAAATAATAAAATATATATGAGTATAAAAAATTGCATTGCACTCCCTCCCCTGCCTCTCCAAATTACTGTATGTCACCACAGATTCTGAAAAGCAGCCACAGGAAATGGGCCAGTGGCAGGAATGAGCTGTACTCAGGAATTTGATTCAGGAATGCATGGATCTGGGATCGGGGCAAACAGACAGATGAGGTCCTCCCTGGACATTGCCCATAGAAGAAGAGAGATTGACCCTTGTGATTGCTCAGTTTTATACCCAGTATGACACATATGGCATGGAATACTCTGTTGTTCTATCTACCCCTCCCTGCAGGTGCAACCCCTTTTTGTCTTTGACTTATGGTATTCTATCAGCGTGAGGATGGCCTTGGTTTCCTCAGGAGTAAGTATAAGCAATGGCCTTTCTGCATCCCAATACCCTGTGTTATCACTTCTAGAGAGAAACATTGTCTGAAAAACATGCAGTTAACTTCCAGAAAATGAAGTTACTCTGATAAAACTGAGCTGAAGTTAGAAAACTGATTCTGCTTTAGCTCAAACAGGAACAATAAGGATAATGGGGTTCCTAGTGTGACCCATGTGAGGACACAGTTGTACAAGCAAGGTCTTCAGGACATAATGCCAGTGGGAGGACAGCAAAACAGATACATTGTAACTGTCAACTTTGTAAGAGCTGTACGCGTTGTCCTCTTGTTCTGCCGATATAATAGGGCATCCACTGTTTGGATGAACATATGCTCTGCTGAATTGGCTACTTGATCAGAACAATCCATACCTGAAATATTCATCAGTGTATGTGTAGTGTTGGATCTGATGATGCTCTTGTTGAACATAACACTGATTGCAATAGATGGGTTGGCATTCTGTGACATTCTCCTCATAGAAAAGTTCAGGTCATGAACAACATACTCTCAAATCCTTATTTGCATCCAGCGAATAGTGTTAAATCTCTTCAGGTTTGGTGAGGGGCAAAGATTTCAAGTTGGTTACTAGTATATCAGAAACCATGCTATCTTCTCCAGCGATAAATAATACGATGTTAAACTGATCCAAACATTTTGAAACGGAATGAACCAGCAAATCCTAGGACATCACCGAACTTAAGGTCCACGCTTTGAATTAATCAATATCTAATACTTCAGGCATATTTTAAGATAATAGGGAGATGAATTCATGTTAGTTTGTAGGTTTTGTCTTAAAAACTTCTTCCCTCTCCTTAGTTTGAAGCACTGTCTTGAATTTATACAAAGCCGATGCTTCAATTTTTAAAATAATGCTGTTACTAGAAGTGCACAACTAAATCAAAATACTGATCTTCATGTGGTTTTTTTCCTGTGTTTGTGAGAAAATAATTTCTGAATATTCATTTATGTGGTGAATATTCACCTCTTTATATTTTCATTATTGACCAAAACAAAAAGCAAAGAAGCTTTCATAATAACAGAAATTCAAATTATCAAGTTTCATTAGAATCATCTTATCTTGCCTAAAGTAGAAAATATTTTTTGTACATATTAATTATTTAAGTTTTGCCTTGATTTTCATTGTTTTTTTATTGCTTTTCTTGATTATGTTACTCCTGATTCGTTACTGTTGTTCAACAGTGAACAGTGTTTCAGTCCAAGCCCCCAAGCATGGAACAGACATATCACAATACTCCAAAAATGCTGGGTTTTGGGTGGGTTATACTTCTACTTTCCTCTGTGGAATATGTAAGTCTTTGAACTTCCTTGATATTTTTTCTCTTTGGAGAGAAAAAGTGATTCATCTTAAGCATCCCAGCTGTGTTTTATCCTAGCTGAGGATGAAGAAGATCACAGGGAGTGTGTAAGTATGAAACAAGTGAACTACAGACTTAGTGAGAGCGTTATTTGCTCATTGTATGTTCTGTAAATATGTGCATTTATGAATTGAAAGACCTTCACTTTTGGCTGAACTAAATTGTTTTTTGGATGTTTGTGCGTTTGGCCAGACTCACTTATTTCAGCATTTTGGTAAAATATTCCTGTGAGGTTAGCAGCAGTGGGAGAATATGACAGTCATTGTAGGTAATACTTAAGAACCTCTTTGATAAAGGAAACAATAACTGAGTGCAAAGAGCTGAGATCTGCTCCTCAAGACAGAAACAGCTTGCATTTCTCTGATGCATGAGGAGCAGCTTTCCATCAAGAGAGAAAAAGTGACTGGCAACAGTCTGAATGGTGTTCCTCGGTGGAGTTAATGGCTAAGCAGTGTGACCAATGCCTTCTGTAGTACCTGTCTTGTACCAAAACGAATTTTCATTTGTAGAGAGAATACAAGATATTTCACTTTAAAATGCACAGGAAAGGTTTGTAGAAATGAATACTTTGCAATCAGGTTGCTATTTTGCAGACTTTTCAATGTTTGGTGTTAAATATTTTGCTCAAAATGAAAGGAAAAATTATCAACTAGACTTTATTGCTATTAATATTTTGCTCTGTTGAGGCCTACTACTACATGGCTCAAGTAAGTTACTTTTAAGAATGCCCCTGTGAATTAGGGTCCTACAAGACATTTATTGCACTAATGTAGATATTCAAGAAGCATTTGGACAAAGCCCTCAGACACGTGGTGTGAATGTTGGGGTTGTCCTGTGCAGGGAGTTGGACTCGATGATGTTTGAGGGTCCCTCCAAATCAGGACATTCTATGATTCTATGATTCTGATTCTATGATTCTATGTTGGAACTTTGGTGCGATGATTAAGTGAAGATGGATCTGAGGCTTCTGAATCTTCAGGTTCTTGAAGATTTTTGCCTGATTTTGTTTATCATACTGTTAAAAATTGCAAATAGGTCTAACCACAAACCCTTACTCTGTAGGCATTCTTAAATTTGGCAATGTTTTAAATGCTGACAAGGTTCCAACATGCTTTATGAGAGGCTGTGCATAAACCTTGAGTATGAATTACAGATATTCCAAAAGGGAATAAGATTTTTGCAATGTGACAATATTGTCTCTGAAGTGGTTTACACAGTGGAATAATAATTTCAGTGTTGAAAATAGCAAAAAGGAGGTATTGACTCTGCTTTATGCCTTAGCCAGAAAACCACAATACCAGAAGTAGTGTAGGATGTTAATAAACACATTGTATACTGACATTAGAGTTAATATTGCTTTCTCTTCATCATTTTTTTCTTTTTGCTGAGATTTAGACTGTATCTATTCTTTCATATCCCTGAGGACACTGTTAAGATGGAGTTAGACTGGTTCTTTTCCAAGTACAAAATTGTACCAGAAAAACATTCAGTGTTCAAAAGACAGACTTGTAGACACAAGAAAGTGAAAACCATTCTCCTAACAGTAATAATTTCTCAGGACTATAGATACAGTGTAAACAATATCATGCATTTTGTCTAATATACTGCTCAATAATGAGGTAGGAAATTGACGGCATGTTTCATTATGTCATCTTAGAGAGAACCTTAAGCATATATTCTACCCAACTAGTTAGTTATCTCTAAGACCTTACACTGCAAGGCACATCCACTCATATACATTCCTCATAAATTTGCTAAAAGCTCTAGATGCTGCAGACATGCTCAGAGAGATCTGAGCAATCCTGAATAGGGGAGTCATGAGCCACAGGAGAAAACTCTCCATGTCTCTAAATTACCTGTATTCAAAATGACTTTAGTGCATTTTCCCATAGCTCTTTGTTGCAGAGCTCTCATTTCCCCCTTGCCTTTGCGACAGCTCTGGTGTTACCCCTGCATCTTTTCTGAAGTTGAATGTCATGGGTTTTTCACTTTTTCTTGGTTCTTTGACTTGCTAGTTAACTTTATTAAGAGCAAAGTAATTAGAGGGAAAATGAAAAATAATTTTACAGAATCACAGAATAGTTGAGGTTGAAAGGGACCTCTGAAGATCACCCAGACCAACCCCACTGCTAAAGCACCTAGAACAGGTTGCACAGGAACACATGCAGGTGGGTTTTGAATATTTCCAGAGAAGGAGACACCGCAACCTCTCTGGGCAGACTGTTCCAGTGCTTTGTCACCCTCACAGTAAAGAAGTTTTCCTTCATGTTCAAATGGAACTTCCTGTGTTCTAGTTTGTGGCTTTGCCCCTTGTCCTTAAGCTGGGCACCACTGAAAAGAGTCTGGACCCAATCTCTTGACACACACCTCTTGGATATTTATAAGTATTGATAAGATCCCCTCTCAGTCATCTTTTCTCGGGGCTAAACAGACCCAGGTCTCTCAGCCTTTCCTCATAAGAGAGGTCCTCTAGTCCCCTAATCATGTTTGTGGCCCTCTACTGGACTCTCTCCAGTAGTGCCATGTCTTTCTTGAGCTGGGTAGCCCAAAATTGGACACAGTATTCCAGCTTTGGCACTAGGGCAGAGTAGATGGGGAAGAGAACCTCCCTTGACCTGTTGGCTATACTCTTCTTGATACACCCGAGGATGCCAGCTCCTTTTTGGCCACAAGGACACATTGCTGGCTCATGGTTAGCTTGTTATCCACCAGGAATTCCAGGTCTTTCACTGCATAGTTACTTTCCAGCAAGGCAGTCCTTAACCTGTACTAGTCCATGGGATTATTCCTCCCTACGTGCAGGACTCTACACTTGCCTTTGTTAAACTTCATAAGGTTCTTCTCTGTCCAGCTCTCTAATGTGTCCAGGTCCAGTTTGATATCATACCTAACACAGTGAAATGTAATTAAGTGGGAGAGAAATGCAAGGATGATCTTCATAGATCAATTGATGCCAAGCTACAGGAGATATCTATCTACCACCTCTGAAAAGGAGAAAATTTAAAAGACATCCTTGTCCTTTTGCATTGCATTGTTTATATGCTCAAAGCAACACAGCTGACTTCAGATGGCTTTCTTCACCTTCTGGCTGCTGCAGATTTTTGTCTTTGCAAGCTCTGTAGAAGAACATAGTACTCTCACCAAACATTTTAGGTTGTGCTCCAGAAACAAGTGATATTTTAAGTCAAACAATATTCCGAAGCATAATTTTTAGTTACTAGGTCAGTTGTTCGCAGGTTGAGCCCACTGTACTAGGCTGGAGTCAACAGGTGATGCAACAGATGATGCCAAGGAAAGTTTACTGTTCAGCTAATACAAAATTTATTGCTCTCCCATCTGCACAGACATTTTGTTTTGTTTAATTTGTGATAGTTCTTGGACTAGGTAGTAAAAATATAGTATTTTTTCTGTAACAGGATATGAATGACTGGACATGATAAATAATGGAATCTCTTGTAATTGTGGATACATGAATATTTCATATTCTTAGAGCTGTGACTTTATCCCATGTCTGAGAATGCTCTGAATTATCTGACAGAGCTTAATTATTTGCTTTCCTCCATCCCTATCTTACTGTTGACACAAGTCCATGGCTGCTTAAGATCATATAATTTTTCAGAAGTTCAATGTGCCTACACGTGCATGGGAATCCAAGAGACAGATTATGAATCTTCACCCTTTTGTTGCAAAGTCTGAACAGTGGAAGGGAAAGGAGGCACGCTAAATTGGTCTTGTCTGTCTTTTTGAAAGTGTACTTTCCTCTTGCACCGTATCAATATAGAGATTGGCTGCAGCAGTCAATACAAGTTTCAACAGGCTCTCAGAGGCTAAGTATGAACGCTAGCTAACAAGCAATGATGTGCAAGGAATTTCTCAGTGTAGGCATACACTGAGACTGAGAGTTAAGGTATTCAATTAGTACTAGGCATGTTCTTAATTGGCCTTTAACACAAGGAAGAAGAATACAGAAGTAAGAGTGCAGATCAGGTGCCTGGGACAAGTGCAACGTGGGTAAGCAGAGAAACAAATCGGAATGGTCAGTGAACGAAATGAGATGTGGTTAGTGAGGGGCATAAAAACTAACTGGAAATTACTTGAAAAGGACATGGGTGATAAGACAAAGAACAAAAAACTTTTGTCCACTACTGACTCAGAGGATAAATATGTTAAAATGTGTTTCTTTTGTATCAGTCTTCACTTAAAGCTCAATGACAATCTTTCACAACTAATACTAATTACATACGAAGACAATTTCAGCCTTTAGCTAGGTGCACCAGGCCAAACAGTACTTGTTGTTGTCTTCTGTTTTAAGATTGACAAAAACTTCTGTCTCTGTTGAAAATTTGTGAATGAGAGAGAACATACCAGAAGACTGAAATAAAAATAATCATATTGATTTTCTTGTTGAATGATAGGAAGTATTGCGGATTTGTAGTGTAATTTTAATCCCCACAATAATTACTAGTTCTCATAAGGTTTTGTAAAAGCCGATACCATAATGTGATGAGTAAAAACCTCTCGTTTCTTGCCATTCCCTTGCGTCCCTGCAATGCAAGAAAAATGAGTGTAAGTTAAAATGTCAAGACAGGATGTGACTCTGCACGAGTCGATACATAGTCGTAGCAACCCATGTAATTCAGCTTTCTTTCACTGTTCCCTATATGCATCAGGAAAAGTTCCTTTAGTTATAGATGTAGAAATTACTGGCATATTAGTCAATAAGAATACCCAGCTGGTACTTTAAACAAGCTTTATGGACAGTCTTGTGTAGGACGAAGGTACTAGGTTCTCACTGGACAATTTCTTCCTTTCTTTGATTTTGTGTCTATTTCATACTAAGTATTCACAGCTTGATTTTAAATGCATAAAATTTAGCCAGCTGCATTTAGCAGCACATATTCAGTTTTCTATGGTGGTTGAGGTTCCAAAGAATATTGAAGCATACGTAAAGGGGAAATCTCTGTTCATGTTGACTGATATTGAAGAGAGGATGTACCACCAAGCCTATAATCAATGTTTATTAAAGGAAGAAATAAATATTTCATGACCTTCCAGTCCCAGATATAGCTGTCTCATTCTATTTAATAAGCAGAAGAGGTTTATAGTGTTTACTCAGTCGTTTCCCAAGATGTGTCTTTTCACTAGGCTTTGTCACAATGTGATTTTATTGCTTCTTACTGTGTTGAGGTCGTACATTGTCTTGTCTGTTCTCTGGTTGGGATAAATTTATCAGAACATCAACTGCAATGAATCAATGGACTCCAATGAAACTCTTGCAGCAACGTTGATTTACAACAGCTGAATACTGGCTCTTATTCTTCACAAATTGCCCATGTCATTGTCTATTTAGAAGCCAAGTTTAAAAAAAATATATCCAGCATGGACTAAAAACCCACAGTAATTTCACTTACTAGAAAATATTAAAAAAAAAAAATATTTAGCATGAAATTATGTCAAGACATATTAATGGAGAGAAGCTAGTTGCCTTAGAAGATTGATAAGAATAATGAACAATACCATGATTTGGTCATCTACTTGAGATTTGAGAGACCTGTGTTTTTCAGCCTGTGCTTCAAATCAAATACAAGAGAGACTAGAATCTACTTTCCATCCATTCTCACTGAATTACCTAATTAGTTTGTCCTGCTCCAGATTCTATTCTATATTCTCTGTAGAGTAGAGTCATTATTTTTTGTGTGAGTTCTAAGTGTATCTAAATCACAGCTGGAGTGAGAATGCTTTCTTTTGCACACAACTTTTCAGAGCAAGGCAGCTTGGTATCACCTCAGAAGAAGAAAGAAAAAAGAATTTTATCAAATACAGATCCATGGAGCATAACATAAACAGCGTGCAAATGGTCAAATGAGGGAGACGGTCTTCTCCTGGGGACATGTGACTATGCAGTTCATTTACGATTTGCTCATATAGTTCTTGATGAGTGCACTGATGTCTCTAAATGCTATTGTGGCCTCATAAAACCTAATTTGCATTCAATTTCATCTGTGTTTCATTGCAGCAATTGCTTAAACCACTTTTGAAAATCTTCATACTAAGAATATATTGGCCTGATTGTGTTGTTCAAATCACTTGGGTGAATGCAATGAAAATGCGTGTTCATGGAAGAAAGGAAAAAAGAACAAACTTAACACATACAATAAATTAACAACCAGTGAAAATTTTGTAGAATAGAATCCCATTATTAGATGCCATTGAACTTTTAACAAGCCATACGTAATTTTTATTGCTAAGCAATAAATGACTAGGAGCAGATCATTTATATGACTATTCAGGTCTGTAGAAATTGTCTTTAAATGGAAGACAGAAATGCAGTGGAAAAAGGTCCTGTTTAAATTAAATATGGAATATTATTGTGCAAATGCAGCCAAGAAAGACTGTGTGTTACTCTTTTTCTCCTATATAGCTCTGATCTTCATTCACATTAATTTTCCCACTCTTTTTACTTTTCTTTATAATTTACGTATTTTTATTACTTACAATTTCTAAGCATGATGGATATTTCAGGCAAAACTGAGTCCTATGATTTGCCCTCAGAGAGACCCTTATACAAAATCTGCGCTAGTAGAATTTTAAGGAAAATCTGTTCCTTGCTGTTGTGAATCTGAACGAGTGTACTCTGGTGCAGTGCAATGCCATTCCTCATTACAATAGAATCACACAAGACGTGTTGCAGTCTTTCAAGTTGGAGAGCTACCACCTTCTCAGTGTGAGAAGGCATTTGTCAGAGTTGATACATGGGCAGGGGAATACAGAAAAGGAAACAAATTTCATACACAAACCCCTGACTCTGTGACTGTATTCTATCTGTATTAATTTATGTGAAGTTGGTACTTCATGGTTCATGCGAAGTATGTGGAGAGAGAAAGAGAGGGTTCTCGCCAATTATGAATCTGAAGCTATGGTCAGTAAAGGCTGATCATACACATAGAGAAAATCATGGACAGGAGTTTAATTCTAATTTCTATTATTTTTATTATTTTATGTGTACATATATATTCTTTAAAAAAATATATTACTTTTAGCTTTTGCTCTAGGTAGCTTTTGCTCTAGGTATCAGAATTCTCTGTAGTAGCTAGATGCTGTTCCTCAGTCAATTTAATAACCTGAGAGTTTTCAAGACTTCTAGGGTGTGGTTTCTCCTCTAACTTTAACTGAGAGATAAGATTGGAAAGGTATGACTTTCTGAGTTTTCTAGCTGATGTTTTTTCTGTGTATATTTATGTAAAATATATTTATAAGAAAATATATTTATGTAATAGTTATATTTATGTAAAACTTACATTTATTTAAGTATTCTATCATGCTTTATATATCAGAAGTATCTCCAAGTTTAAGCAGTTTGCCCAAATAGTCAAGCAATCTCATCATGAACAGATTATTTTTTGAGAACACAGGGTTAACCTTACTGGAGTGAATAGATGATTTATTAAAACTAAAATTACAAAAAAATTATTTGTATTTCTACCTACTTTGTCCTTTCTATAATTTGCTGATAGTGTAGTGCTTTTCACAAGAGCACGAGGTTGTTCTTTCTCCCCAAAAACCAGGTAATCATCAATTATCTTTACTCCACTATGGATTCAGAGAAATAGGAAATGATATGGTATGAATATCTACATAGGTAAATGAGCTTATGCCTTGAAAAGTGTTTTTAGATAGAAATCAGCGGTTCTTCTGTGAGAGAGTAGGTTGAACTCATGTAAATCTTGTTTGTGATAGTATATTTTTCTCCAAAGCAAGGGAGGATCAGTCACACAAACCACTAAAATCCCTTGTCAGACTTTAGCCTCTTACCCAACTATCAAGATTAATTTTTAAAGGTTTGAATATATCTTTGTGCACTGAAAACATTTCATCTGCCAAATGTAAAGTAAGATTTATGTTCTTCCTGCTTTCATACAAATGCAGATATTCCCCTAGTCTAGTTCAATAAATCTAGCTGTGTAAAGAAGTTTTCAAGGACAAAACCAATCTTTTTAGTTTGTGGTCAACTTGGTAATATTCTTCCCTCTTATTTTGCAAGTGAGACTAATGGTACCTTGAAAATGTGTATGTTGCATTGCATTGGTAGGTGAGAAGATACCAGATGAGATAATGACAATGGGAAAGAGACATCTGATATTCTCTTATGGCTGTGATTTGTGGACACTTTTAAAGGGACTGCTGTTGTGCAGAAATGGGAATACATCTTCCTCTACCTGTAATGGAAGGGAAGAGGAACTTGCGTTCTCAATCTCTTACCGAAAGAGGAAAGCTTCTTAGATTATCACTCCTGATCCAAAGTACTAGGCTCTGCCTGTTGTACTCAGTTCTTGTTTGCTTTTCAATTCATTCACTATCAAGAGAACAATCAGGTTTAGACAAAACACAGACATGTCCTTCTCACAGGTTTCTGATCATTATAAATCTACCGCATTTGCCACGCACTTTTAGTGTTTCTTTCCTGGAGAAGTTATAAATCAGTTCCTATCTAGGTAGATAATCAAGAAAAGCATTGCTGTTTGGTTTTGGTTGGTTGGAGTTTTTGGTTTGTTTTTCTTTTTCTTTTTTTAAATAAAGACATTTTAAAAATAAAGATATTACAAACTGGGGTAATTGTAATAGCAGAAAAATCGGTCTCGTGCAGAAGAGACTTCTGTTTCTTCACTAATAATAAAATGCTTCTGAATCTTATGTTGCTGGTACACGTGTTTGGGTTGAATGTGGAACCAGTATGTTTGTGAGAAAGACATTAAACACATACATATGCATACAGGACCTAATTTGAAATAAAATGAGACGATAAGGGTGAAGAAGTTGGCAATCGCATAGATAAGGGCTTTATAGCTGGGCCTTTCCGATGAGAGGAATGAACTCTGGTTTTGCTTTTATGCTGAAGATTTAGTTTATTTGCCTAATGAAATAGTGATGGTGTTGTGGGGATATCACTGAGATCACAGTGATATTTTTTAAGTTCTGCAAAAATACATAGAAGATGGGTAATAAATAGTCTAGGGAGTTCACAACAAGGCTATGATGACATCAGAATTGAACAGAGATCTGAATAGTACATGGAGTTCATTTTCTGAATGACTTAGCTTGTATGAGATGAAATGAAAAACAAGCAATGAGGGGACAAAGGACAAGTGTTTTCAAAAGATTCAGAAAATGAAAACAAATGCATTGACAATGAAAACAAATGTCTCGAGACCATGAAAAGGAAGCTGAAGAAAAAGGAAAGAATCTTTTTAACTCAAACTCTGCATTTAGCTATAACTGCAAATAGCTGATCCTTTCTGTTTTCTGCACCATTTCTATGTGCTTGTGATAGTGGTGACCGTGTTGTGGTGCATTGAAAACCAGGTTTTGAAAGGAAAGCTGGACGATTGTTTCAATCTCTTAAGAGAAGGCACACACTAGAAACAGAGAATTCCTGACAAAACTCCTATTGGGCCAGTTTCTATTCTCATTGTTGTCTGTTTTATTTCTCCACCTTGGAGAAATGACTGGAGAAATGAAAAAATAACAAATTTACTGCTCTAGAAAGGGATGACTACAGTGATGTTACAGTGCTGACTGTCCTTGCATGCTAGTCTGTGTATATTGTTATTTTTCCTCATTTCAATATTAATACTCTACTGTGCTGCAGATTGCAGACCACAATGGGACAGTTTGAAGGTAATTTTGAAAGCCAAATGTTTTCTTGGAGAAGTGGATCTACCTTACGTGCATCTGCATCGTGCTGCTTTGTAGGACTGATTTTCTCAAGGAGGCTGAATCAAGCCAGCTCACTGTCTGCCAACATTTTGAAATGTTGTTGAACTGTACAAAAGCAGTGGAAGATGAATTGGCCGCAACTATGACAAGATAAAGAAGAAAAGAGGTTTCAATAAAGTAAAGCTAGTTTACCATAATCATAAGTGCAATCCAGAACAGGAACCAGTTTGGCTGACCTTCATCAGTTTTTTTTAAATGAGAGTACTAGGCCAGCTCTTTAAGCAAGTGGATTATAATATAGTTCTACCCAGGAATTCTGTAGTTAGAGATCTACAAAATCATTAGTGGTGTGAAAAAAATAACTAGAGAATAAATGATTAACTGTTCTTTTCACCATAAAAATTCAAGAGGCAGCTAAAAGTATCCCACTGCCTGTCTGAAACCCAAAAAACCGAAGTGGCTCATTGCCACTACGCCGTGTGGTTACACTATGGAACTTCTTGCCACAGGATGTTGCGAATGCTAAGAATTTACTTGTGTTTATAGCGCAAATTAACAAGTTTGCAGACAAACTATCTCTTAAACAAAGATTCCACTTCTATTCTGGAAATCTCCAGTTCCCCAATTATTTAAGGCTAGGAGACATAGCACAAACATGTTTTCCCTATTCTTTCTTGTGTCACAGATACAATATTATTAGATACTGAGTACCAGCCTGGGTGGATGTTTCTTCTGACCCAAACCAATGTGATGTTTCTGATGTTGGCTGATGCTGGATTTGTGCTTAATACTGTGCACTAGGCGTATCCTGTTCCTTTCAGTTTCATTCTGTTTCTCTTTTGATGAGTAGCCAGGTATCAGCACTGGGTCCATTTTGGGAAGGCTATCTACCAGTCTAGAGCAGATAAGTTAGTGTCTTTCTCACTGTACAATTCTAATTTTAAAATTGTATGTTTAATATGTATCAGAGTTGTTATATGAACTCAGTTATTGGATATATAAAACTTGACACATGATATGCTTCAAATTGCTGTTTAAGGGTAGTAGGTAGAACACAAGAAATTCTTCTACTAATTGTGAGCCAAAGTCCAAGTCTTTCTTCTGGCTGCCTTTAGTTCTGTATCAGGACATCACTGGGTTTTGCTTTATAGGATTATTCCAGTTTACCAACTAAGTGTGTAACAATGTAGTACTAATCCTGATATCACTGTTTCTGGAACACTAGAGTAGCTGTGTTCTTGAAATCATTCAGACTATAATTAATTCCATTATGCAGTAAGCATACTTTAGCTGCTGTGTAGCATAGCTACTGTGCACCATACTGCACTAAAGAAAGACACAAAAGTGTTTTTGAAATGTGGCATCCGTAAAATGGAGAACATAGAACTATAATTTATTGTGTTTTCTTTGTAAGCTACACTGACTGTTTTATATACTTCTATAAGGCATACAACTAAAACAGATGCTGGTTTCTGTATGTATAATGTGATCCAACACCCATTGTAATGACGAGTTTTCAGTGCTTCTTTTTTGTAATGTTGGCCTGAGTTTTACATCCTATTGGTCCTAACAGAGGAAGATGAGATGCCATGGTGAGGTCTGTGTGTTTAATTACCTGGTCCCTCATTGTTCATTCACTAGCTTTGGCTTTCTGACTGCAGAGGCAAGACCAGAGCATAAGGCCAGATCTCTGTTCTCCTACTCATGCTGCATGCAGCATGGTGTCATCCACCTTTTATCACTCTAAACTTACTGTCATTTTCTTCTGAATCACAAACGTCAAAGCATTTAACTTCAACTATGTTTTACTTTTATTTCCCTTTGGATTTTGTGTTTTAGTATTCTACACATTGTACTTTATAGATATGACCTACTTTCCAAGTTGTTAACTGCATATTTTAGCCTATCTGCTTCTGATCCCCAGGAAATTCTGCCTTCCATTCTGATTCTGAATGACTTTTTCTCTCTTTGATATGCTGGAATTTCCTATGAAAGAAATTCTTCAATATTTTCCAGTCTTAGCGTATCAGTACAGTGTCACTGTACAGTACAGTGTCATCCTAAGGCTGGAGTGCCAGGGGCCGCTGAAGTGCAGCAGTATTTGCTGAGTAGCAGCAGCACTGCACTGGCGTGGGGTCTGCTGAAAAGGCTGAGTTTCCTGTTAGGAAGGTTGGGGCGGTTGCAGGAGCCGGTGCTGTGATGTTGCCTTGGGTCCTCACTGCACATTTCTGCTGGCCCAGCTGACTACAAAATTGTTTCCAAGGACACTGAGGTTGCATACTGATGAAAAACTGCTGCAGGAGTTCCCCTCTCATGAATTGTTGAGCCTTGGCCTTCAGGATCTTTGCTAGGTGAAGAGTTTGACTGGTGGCCTGTAGTATAACAAAGTTTATTTTCCTCTTATTGAAACAGAATTTTTCTTTTTTTGCCTCATGTCCAAGTTCAGAACAAAGATTTAGAAGGTTCCTTCTTTGGGGTCATTACTGGTTTTCTTCAAGTGCAGTTGTCCCAGATGGTCTCCCTCATCACCATCCTGGCTTCCTTTTTGATTCTGGATAGACACTGTGATGAGAAAAAATTCTTCAATTATATTCTCAGAGAGGAATAAACAGGAAGAGAAAATAAACTCTAGTAGTTTTAAAATTTTCATATAATTAAAATATTGAAGAACAGCGAAAGAAATGTTTATCTAGTTATAGAAGCATAGTTATAGTGATGCGGTTTTCCATTAGTTAACAGCTCCTAACACTAACTGCCTTAATTCAGCTTTTAGAGTAACAGCAGTAAAAAGCTGAGTGCATTTTAAAGTTGAACTTTTATCACTGGATCTTGGCTCTATTCCCAGTAAAGAAACACACAAAACAACTTGTCTGTGGGCTCTGAAAAAAAATTGGATTCACTTTCTGATGCTTGATTTCTACTTGGGAAAAAATAATAATTCCTCAAGCCATCAGTTTTATTCTGAGATTTAAATGGAATAAAGAACCTGAGAATGAGCCAAATGATCATGCCTAGAATTGCACATTGATGCAGAGGAGTTGCTACCTGGTGAGGACATAAGACTGCTACTGCTAGTTTCCTTTGGCTTCCTCTGACTCTCCCATCAGTCATTTATGGCTGTATGCATCTCAGAAAGCATTTGGCTCTGAGTTCAATCTGGTCCTGATGAGATGCTTCTGTGGCCTTACTGTTACTTGTTTTCTTCAAAGTATGTGGATATTACACAAAGTGGGGTCAGCAGGCCAAGGGAGGTGATCCTTCCCCTCTGTTCGGCATTGGTGAGGCCACATCTGGAGTACTGTGTCCTGTTCTGTACTCTCCAGTACAAGAGAGACATGCAAATACTGGAGAGAGTCCAGTGAAGGACCACTAGGACAATTAGGGTCCAGAGCATCTCCCCCATGAAGAAAGTCTGGGATAGCC
Source organism: Tapera naevia (assembly GCA_033556795.1). Taxonomy (NCBI): domain Eukaryota; kingdom Metazoa; phylum Chordata; class Aves; order Cuculiformes; family Neomorphidae; genus Tapera; species Tapera naevia. The sequence continues at coordinate 11,035,771 of JAUMJJ010000033.1, read as the reverse complement.
GGGATGTTTTAGCCTGGAGAAGAGAAGGCTTGAGGGGATCTTATGAATATATATTAAGACATGAAGGGAGGATGCACTGAGGGAAGAGCCAGGCTCTTTTCAGTGGTGCCCAGTGATAGGACTAGAGGCAATGGGCACAAACTGAACATTGGAGGTTCCCACTGAACACTAGGAACAACTTTTTTTTATTGCACTGACACAGGTTGCCCACAGAGGTTGTGCAGATGTCCCTGCTTGAGTAAGAGGGTTGACAAAATGACTTCTGGAGGTCTCTTTCAGCCTCACCATTCTGTAATTCTGTGATTTATACTAGTAAACAAACAGATCCACAGCTATTTCCCTGGCTCTCATACAAGTGGCATGACAGGTCATGTCCATAACAGCTAAATTCTCTTCCCTCTCCTGAAAATAACTGTGTATTGGGTGCAGTCTGTGGCATAAGCATCCTTCTGAGAAGTCAGAGTGGCTGCCAGTTGGCCCGGGCCAAAACCATGCCTGGCAGCAAACTAACTAACTAAGGGGGACTGCATAAATGACTGTGAGACTGTGCTTGAGCCTATGGTGGGTGTATGTTTGGCCTGCTAATAAAAATATGGGCTATCAAACCTATTCTCCATGTTCCAACCATGTTAGAGGAAACCAGCATAATCACCAAGCGATTTTTAGATAAAGTTTTTTTCCCTCTGCATTTGTTCTTTATAAATGTATATCAAAAGCATTTCGCCTTGCCTCACAACTCTCCTGGCTCCCCATCATAGCCTGGGCTTCCTGGTGTTTTCCTGATCCTGTCCAGGGGTTTTGTGGTATTTTCACAAATCATCACTCAGTTCAAGGGATTTTTACTGCGACATTGGTGCTGAGGAACCTGCTTTCCTTTCCCTGAGACTCTGTAACACTGCCTTGGGACTTACCAGTTGGTTTCTGCTGTGTGAGGAACTGATTGCAAAGGTGTGAAGCAAGCAAATTATATTCCTAATGGAGGGTAACACTGGCACAGTTTCCCAGCTGCTGACTTGACTGCAAAGAAGGGGAGGAGAGAAATTCAGGAAGAGAAAGGCGATGAAAAGAAACCATGGAAAACAAGATAAACACAAAACCCAGAAAGAGTACAAAAAAGAATAAAAAGAAGAAAGACATAGTCTAGAAAGAAAATTGCTAGAGAGAAGCCTGGGGCTAGCAGAGTGGAGAAGGGAAGAAAAGGTGGTATTGGAATAATCAAATAAAACAGGATAAAAAAAGGGAAAAGGAAAATACATTCTTTACATTCTTTCTTTACATTCTTTCTTTACATTCTTTTTCCTGCTAAAGCATATTCTAAGCAATGTGTACCCAGCTACATCCCTAGATTTGCGTTTGCAGTAGTTCTGCTATGCATATTTTATAGCTTTCAACAGCATTCTGGCTGAAGCATAAGGATCTTGTAGCATTTTGGTTCATTTCTGTCCCCCCGTGCCCTCTCAACATTTCCTACCTTCTGCTGACAGTAGGCAGAAGGGTTGTTTGGCATCAGTCGCCCACTAGATTGAGTGTAAATTCATCTTGGCAGTGATTCCTGGTAAACCGCATATGCTTTGCACATAGCTCTTCCTGTAAAGTTTTGGGTAATATTCCACTAGTTATCACTATTGTTTATTTTTCCTTCCCATGTGTAGCTAGACTCTATGAAAATGAGCATTTTTATAACATTTACCTTTTATTAGTTTACTATATGTTAAGGCTCAACCACACTGAAACATTTTTTTGCTTCTCTCTTCTTTGCCTTGTTTGTAGAATATTTTTTCTGTGCTACATGGAGATAGGGTAGAAAGTTCTGCACAAGGCAACATGTTTTAACAAATGCCGACAAGGCACTGAGAAAATGACTGTAATATTTATTGAATGTACAAATTCTGCAGTACTTTCACCCAGGTTGTTTACTGTTTTCTTCATTTTTGAAGAGTGTACAAGGTTCTCTTTCTTTGAAGAAAGGAGAAAACAAGGAGACAATGGATTTTCTTACAATACCAAACCTATCACTCAGCCTGTGTTGTCCAAAACCTCTTTTCCCAGTAGCTGATCCAGGGTGTTTCTGGAGCTCGCTTTTCGGTCTAGTTTTGCGGAGTCCCTTTATTTTCCTCTTTTTCACTGCTCATTTTGTCAAGGAAAAATCAACTCAAACCCTTTGCCCACGTAGTTCAATTCTGGAGGATACACAGATGGAGCAGTGCCTTCAGAGAATGTCTTCCTTGTATCATTTCAAATACGGTTATGGCAAAGAAAGACTGAAAAGCTGCAAAGTCGTGACCTTTGGTAGTGAGAGATCTAGGCAAGGCATACTGACTGATAATCTCTGTCCCTTAATCAAACAGTTCTTCTTTATATATCTCACTTTCAGTACAAAGATTTTAGGAATCTGTGTTTTGACAAGATACCTCTCTCTTAGCCCATTTATTGTTCATTTGAACTTTATTTTGTGGTACAGCAACCTAAAAAAATAATTAAGGCTTCTGTTTTCCCAAGGCAGCTGTTCTTTATTTAACTTTTCAGAGTACTGAATGAATTTCTCTTATCTCATGGTATTTTAGCTTTTATTGAGGGGAGGGGACTATTTCATTACTTATCTATCTCTAAGATCTTTTGCTAACATTGTTAAACTAGAACTTATGCATGATTAAGCTACATCCTCCCTATACTATGATGTTGCTCTTCTTGAAGAATCCTCAGTCACCTAACTGCATTATTTCTTTGTGTACATGCTTTTTTGAAAGGATTGCTGACTATCTTGAAGTACAGTTGCCTCCAGTGCAGTTGTTAGCAACACACAGGTTTCTACTCTTTTCCTATCCTAGTTTTGTTAGTTGAATGAATGTAGCAACATGGGAGAAGTGTAGGAAATCTGTGTCACCAACCTGAGCTGCAAAAGTATTCAGGTTGTCATGGCCTGAAAGTATGCAATGGATGAAATTTGTGTGTTGTATAGTTCTTTTTTGCCCAAGCAGTTTGAAGGGAATGAACTGGTTGTGACACCTCTGGTCTTGCTTGAATAGTTGTAGTCATGATGGCCCTCACTAGTCATGTATCTGAGGGCAATGTGGGAATGACTTGTCAGGCAAGAGTGCAGTCCAGATCCATCGCAGGAGGTGTTAAGATGTAGTTAGAGTCACAAATGTTACAGGGTACATTTGAGAGTCTGGGATTTAAATGTCTTTGGAAAAAGTAGTATTTGTTTATTTTATGAAATAAGTAATTGTAAAATAGTAAAATACATGTATTTGGCTAGGAAGGGGGTTGCAAAAGCACATGAACCTCACTCTCTTTGAGTCAAAGTTGGACCCCTAGCTTCTACATTTTTAACTATCCTCAAAATCTCACAAAGTGTCTGTTTCTTCCATCTTCAAATATGGGGGAATATGAATCAGAATTTATACAGAACATAGTCACTGCTGTGAATAATTTCTCTTGAATCTTTCCTTTGATCTTAATAGGAATTATACCAAGCCTTTGTTAGGCACACAAAGTGGTGCCTACCACTCCTGATATTTGGACTGGATTTGTTTCTATCAAGTCTGTTTGTTGTTATGAAAAATTATCTGTAAATTGCGTCCTTCCCAGAAATTGCAGTTCTGATGAGGCATGTATGTGGCTCTTGGGTCGTATTGTTTTACTTCCCAGGTCAACACTTTTACAGAAATAACACCTTCTGTGAAAATTTGCAGTAAATAGATGTGCTAGACAAAGGCTGAAGGCAATTAGAAACGTGGCGAGGTGACCAGTCAAGAATGTACTGTAGTTGAGTGGGTAAGTTTGGTACCACAGTCTGGTTGCAATATCTGTATCACTTAAATTTCAGTTAAGAGTCGTGATTTGTACTGTTGGGTTTTTCGGTTGGTGTTTTGTTGTTGTGGTTTGCTTTTTTTGTTTATTTTGTATATGAAGTAATTCACATTGCTAGTGTATTGAAAATTACTTGAAGTAAGTAACAAGGATATTACAGTCTCCTTTTCTGTTTTTATTTATTTTCATACCATTAACAATATAAGAACAAAATTCATGTATGGTTTACTGAGGCATTCTCGCAAGCAACCAAAATCTTTCCTAATGGTTTGCCTAGACAGAGATTCTAGTCTCCGCTTGGAATATTGCAGTGCCCCACCACTGTGCTAAAGTAGCATTCTTTTGTAGCTGTCTAATTGTTGCCCTATCTATAGACTGATAACTGCTTCAACTTCTTTGGCTCTGTCAATTCATATGAATATTTCATATTGCTCCAAATTGATCCGGATATTTGCATTAGTTAACATCTTTTTCCCTTTGACTTTATCACTCTGATATTCGGTCAGTTCTACAATTTTTAAAGAACAACACTAATCAATGGGCATGTATTTTCTCTGTTATAAGCAAGCCACGTATAAATGATCCTATGTTCCTTATTTCAGCAATATCTCCTTATCTCATTGTCATCTGCCTTACTGTACTGGGTTTATGTGGTAAGGTTTTGGTAACAGGTGGCTACAGGGGTGACTTCTGTCAGAAGAGACCAGGGGCTGCCTTCATGTTGGAATGAGCCGGTTCCATCCTGCCCTAAAATAGACCCACTGCTGGTCAAAGCTGAGCCCTTCAGGGGCACTGGTAGCACCTCTGTGATAAGATACTTGAGAAAGAGTAAGAAATATTGTACTGCAACTGTGAGAGAAGAATGAGTGAAATGCCCTGAAGGAAACTGCCTTAAGAAGTTGCAACAAAAGAGGGAAGAAAGAGAAGCAGAGACAAAACATTGCAAACTGACCGCACTCCCCATTCCCCATCCCTCTGTGCACAGGGGATAAAGTAGAAGAGTCAGGACTGCAGCCGAGCCTGGGAAGATGGGTGTGGGAGGAAGGTGATTTTAGTTTCAGGGGTTTTGTGGTTTGTTTCTCATGATCCTGCTCTATTTTTAATTGTCAATTAATTAAATTAATCTTCCTCATGTCATGTCTGTTTTGCCTGTGATGGGAATTGATGAGTAATCTCCCTGCCACCCAAATTACGTCCAGTGGACAGCTGAGTTGCAGGGGCCAAGAAACCTGTATCCCTCTTTTGGTGTGATTTCTGAAGTGCCTAGTAAAGGCTAAGCCAAACAATAATTTAGATAGGATGAGCTAAAAATCAAGCTCAAATGTTTGCCAAGCAGGTCTGCACCTGGCTAGTAGATCCTCTCACTCTCAATCAAAGCCAGTCCCTCAATGATATGCCCGTTGTCTTTAAACATTATCAGAGTAGAATAAGATGCCTTAGATGGGACAAATCCTTACTATGCCAGAATTCACTCTAGAAGGCCATTGCTTATTGTCAAGTGCTGAAAACAGAGGGTTCTTTTTGGAATGGAACTACCTTGTTGTTGTTTACCAGCAAGTATCTCCAGCTCTGTCCAGAAAGCTACTGATGAATGGAGTGTAAGAGGATGGATAGGTGAAGCAGTGTATTTCAGGGTTCTGTATAATTCACTTATGCAACTGCAAGCAAGAATGAAGCCTTAAATCTCAGGCTCTAAAATCATCAGAGAACTTCCTCTTGTGATGTCTGCGTGAGATAACGGCTTCAATCAAGAGACTGAGTACAGTTTGATGGCAAGGGAAGGAATGAGGGGAAAGTAAAGTGAGCCTTCTTGCATGAAAGCCCTAATATGCTCCAGAAGTCATGGTGGAAACTTCAAAATCACCAGCTCACTCCCAAATGACTTGATTTTAATAGTCTGACCAAACCTATTTGACATTCCTTTCAAGTCCTTCAGGGCATTCAGATTCCTCAAGCATTTGTTGTGCTACCTAATTAATTTGAAAGACTGTGCTTAATCCCAAGAATAAATTGATGAAATATTGCCAAGTTTGATCTTTAATAACAAAGCTGAAGGTACTTCAAATAATTCAAGTATAGAAAGTCACATATACATTGCTTTTCTAAGCGAATCAGTGCAAAAGAAATAATCTGTGTAGTGCCCTTTGTTGAGATTGTCCAAGGCAGTGCTCAGTGACCTTTTATATTACATCAGACTCCTGTTTATAGTAGAAGCTGTTTGAGTTTATTCATTCTGAATATAGAGCAGCCACTGGCCTTCCTATCTTACTCTCTCAGGGAAATGTTCCAGGGGAGCAAGAGAGCTGTATTCCTTTCCCCAAATAGTACTACCCCATGCAGCGTGGAAAAGCTCCACACACTCCTTTTTGCTTCATACAGCATATATTTTAGCTTCAAGTGCATCTAAAGCCTTTCCTTTAGATAGCAGTTTGGGCATTTTACTAATTGAGATAGTTTTGGGCATTCACAGTGAGTTGTCTCAGTGGTTGTGCTTCAGCTGCGGAGTGGGTATGTGCCATGGTGTGTGCTGGTGTGCTCTTCTGCTGGCCATACAGATGAGAGACATGGTGGAGTGCATCACACAGCTCCCTGTCTACCACTGTAAATCATGAATACAGAAAAGGAAGAGGACATGGTGCCCACATAGGGCCAAGGCCTACTTGAATCCTGAAAATAAAAAGCATGGCCAAGCTCTGAAATTTAGCCATAATCTGTGAGACCTATATATTTTCCAGTGCCATACTCTCCAGGTCCCACAGCACAATGTCTATGGCATTTGTTGGGAAACTTAGTACAACGGCCAAGAATTGAATTGGTCTTTCACTCCCAGAACATGCTCATAGTAGACCGGAATTCCTGACAAGGAGCAGCAATGTTTTCCTGCAGCAGCAGGGACTGATCCTTCTCCATAAGGGAGAAAAAGATGGGAGTGAACACAACAGTAAGGCAGACAGAGTCAGAAGCCTTGTGACGGAGCAGGGAGGGGAAGCTGAAACTCATTGCAACTGAGCTCCAAGGCTCACCAAGGCTTCTCAGACAGCTCTCTGTTCTCAGAAAGATGGTCTTAAGTGCAGGCAACTGAACTTCCAGGGTGAGTAAAGGTGTGTGCTTCAGACACAACACTATGCAAGCAGATGTTCACAGTCTGGAGTACTGGAGTAGTGTTGTTACCCTGAGGGACTACTACGCCTTAACTGCTTTGAACAGATTTGCTGAGAGTGAGTCTTGTGCCATCATTTACATTTTTGGAAAAGATACTGAGTACTGGCACTAGTGTTAACCTGACATTGAGCCATTATCTATGGCTGGGACATGACAGCACTGGTAGTCACTAATGACCCTGACCAGCCTCACCTGGGGCCTCTGCCCATGCCATCTGCCCATTATCTCAGGAACTCCATTTAAGCTCAGGCTTGGGCTTTCAGTCTTAGTCTGAGCTATGTAACATGTACATGTGTCTCCTGTCTTGTCTCTGGCCTTGCTTCCTTAAGGGATCTTGGACCAGTATTTTAGGTATCTTGTCCCAAGTCTTTTCTCTTGGATGCATGTTGGACCCATACTGCAGCATTACCTCTAGTCCTGTCCCTGACCTCATCTACTGTGCATGGTCTCAGATTGAACCCTGGACCTGGTTCGTTACTTTGCCTTGTCTGAGACTGTCAATGGACTGGGTTATTACCACTATGTTGCCCGCAATGTTCAAACCTTCTAGCAATGTCCCCCTGTGAGTGAGGGCATTTCCAGTGTTGTGGGCACCTTCGGTTTCTGTCTTGTATCTCTTGTTGAGCTGCTCTGCTCTTGCTGCTCTCCTATAAGTAAGATGAAACTGGAGGGCTGTCAGTTTTGTTCTCTCCTCTTTTCATGAGTACAAAGTTCAAAAATATTAGGATGTCCTTTTATATGAAAAGGGCAAGAAAATCTATAGGAGCTGGGCTTGATGGTCCTTTAGGTCCCTTCCAACTCAGGACATTCTGTGGTTCTGTAAAGGAAGAATAAAGAATGCTATTAAAGGAGAGGAATAAACAGTTCCAATTGTTAAGTACTTACTTGTTCTGAATTTGATGTGGTTTTGTGTTTCTGTGTAAATTGTCTTTGGCAGTACATTTTTGATAGCACCATGTACTCCAACAATCCCTCTCAAACATTTTTGCTGTTGTTATTCTTCTTAGCTGCAGAGATTTCCCACAAGGAGAATTTCTGAGAAAGCCTCTAGCTACGGCAAGGAGTCCAGAAGAAAAAAGACCCCTGTGAAAATAAAATAAGTGACGAGATACTTCAGCCTACTTCTCTGAAAGGTAATAAATTTTCTGATAAAAAGAAATTGTACTATATTAGAGAAGATATTTTTTATTTAAGAGAAGGCTAAAGATGGTCATTTCTGCAAGGTAAGGAGGGTGAGTCTGTGGTGTATGGCCAAAAGGAAGACTTAGAGCAAACCATGCTGCGAACACAGAATACTCCCCTTTCATGTTTTTAGGTTGTTTGGGGTTTTTTGGTTGTGACAGGAAGTACATGAGCACAGGGACTCTTGTCTGGGGAAGTGAGATTGTGAAACTGGAGCCTGTGTAAATGAGAATGACAGAGCACTGGTATAAGGCAAACAGTGCAGTGAATCTGAGATTAGGGATGGTGAAAAGAAGGTGTGGTAGAAGAGATATGGAAAAGAAGGAGGAGGCCCTGTATGCATGTACAGGTACAAGGCAGGAGGTGAGTCCTTCTTAGGTAGACGTGTTCAGATGTCTATGAATGTTTTGGCAGCGATGAACTGTAGATTACCTTCTGTTAACAGTATGTGACTGGGGCATTGTCGGTTGTGGTACTTGCATAAATGTGTATGGCTTCAACGTCAAATTCTCTCCGCTGTTCTATGTTGAAGTTCTTAGCCAATGTGATTCCCAAAAGTCCCTGAAAATTGTGGAAATTGGTTGTAAATAATGTCCTTTTGGATCTGTTGAGGCAGAAAGGATTATCAATAGTGCACAAAAAAAGCAGATAAATAGGGAAGATAAAATAATTTAATTTTGTTTTAAACTGTCAGCATTTGTCTTCACACTGTTCTCTGTCTTGTTGCTTAATTACTTCTCCCGAGTACCTGATATTTAGTTAATTCTCCCAAGTGACTAATGATAAGACAAGAGGAAATGGCCTCAAGTTGTGCCAGGGGAGGTTTAGAATGGATATCAGAAAAAATTTCTTTACTGAAAGAGTGATGAAGCATGGGAACAGGCTTCAGGGAAATGGTGGAGTCTCCTTCCCTGGAGGTGTTCAAAGTGTGTAGATGTGGCATTTCAGTACATAGTTTAGTAGGCAAGGTGGTGTTGGGCTGATGGTGGGACATCTTAGAGGCCTTTTCCAACCTTAAAGATTCTAAGACTCTAATGTAATTATCAACCTTTGTTTCAGACATGCCTAGGTGGCAGTTTCAGAACTTGGCCTTCCAGTTCTTTTTATTTCAGATCTATCTTATTTGTGTACACAGGAGAAGTTCTTATTTTTGAGAAATTAAAGACCATTTATTCACTGTGGAGTCAGCTAAAAATATGCATGGGTAGAATTTTCAAGAGAGCTTAAGAACCAAAGTCCTGTGGTTTTGAAATATTCTGTAATACTGAAACTGTTATATGATTTCAGATCTCCGAAATCACTGTAATATTTGGGGGAATGCGATTAAGCAATCTGTCATGAGAAAAGGTGGCCTGCTGGGAATGGTTGTGGCTGGAGAGATCACAAGACTGAATATTTCTAGGTCTCTCAAAACATAGCTCTAAGATTCAGCAGTGGGAACTGTGACTGAATACAGCAATAATTCACTTACTGTAGGGAGAGGCCAAAAATAGAGAAACACAAGCACTCCAACAGAATATTTATTCTCTAAACTAAATACCCACATTGTTAGATATCTGTGATTTTAATTCTGTTCTCTATTTAAACATCTGTTAGGGAAAATTTCATGCCTTTTTATTTCTGTTTGCATTGGTTCCTAGCTCCAGATGTTCCCAATGAAATGGGAATAAGCTTGGATAACCAAACAGTCCTACTGATTTTATTGTGACAGTTCTTTGGCATCTATGGCAATTTTAGTATTAAAATATACTGTAGTGGGTCATCTACAAATTTCTCTTAATCATTTAGGAACTTGATTTCCTTTAAAACAGAAGCAAACAAGGATGAATGTCCTTCTTCCCCTGATCTTTCTATTCTATTCTCTGAATGTCGTCCGTGCTGCTTTCTAGTTAAGGACTGCTGCCTGTGAAACCAAGTCAGCAGGGAGATGGGGAAGAATCTCAGAAACTGTTGTTCCCGGAAAGTGTTTTCATATGTCAACGGATCTTTAGCTGATGGAAGAAGATATGCCTAATGTATCAGCACCAACAACTCAGCCTAGTGCATGATCTTGCCCTGTAAATATTGCTGTGCAGATATGTTTGTAAGCATATAGGTGACCTTACTACTTAAAATGAAAAATACAATAAAAATTACTGTTGTGGCTTTGTGTTCTTCTACCTCTAGGTATATTAGGCTTTTTAAAAGCATTTTCACTGACTTAGTTCACATTGAAATTTTTTGCCACTTTAAGGCTAAAGAGTCATGCAGTCAAGAACAGATAAGACGTTGATTGATGCTTACCTTTTAAGAAATATATTTAGAGCATGACATTGAATGTAGTGGTAAAAAGGACCTAGGAGGCCCTCCTGGGCACAAACCAGAAATGTACTCTTGCAGCTATAATGCCAATATCATGGCTGCATTGGAAACAGACTTGCCATACTAAGGGAGATGATCCTCTTCTGCTCAGCGCTGGTGAGCCCACATCTGGAATGCTATGACCCAGTCCCAGGTTGCATGGCCTGAGAGTAAAATGACCATATTTGAGTAGGTCCAGTAAGGGACCATGAAGATGAATAAATGACTGGGGCATCTATTAAAGAAAAAGAGAGGCTGAGAGCTGGAACTATCTAGCCTGGAGAAGAGAAGGCTCAGGGTCACTTATCAAGATATATAAACACCTCATGAGAGAAGAAAAGATGGAACCAGACTCTTCCCAGTGGTTTCTGGGGCAACATAACAAGGCAAGACGAAATGGCAGCAAAGTGAAACACAGGAAATTCCATTTAAAGGTAAGAACAGTTTGTTTTGCCTTTAAACTTTTGTCAAACACTAGAATAAGCTGCTCAAAGGTTGTGGAGTCTCTGTCCTCAGAGATCCTCAAAACCTGAGCAACCTGCTGTAGTCCACCCTGCTTTGAAAAGGGTGATTGGACCCAGTGGTCTTCCAACCTCAGCCATGCTTTGACTCTACAAGTCTGTTCTTCAAATCTGTTTTCTAGATTTGAATATTTTAAAGCCTTTTGGGAAGTACCTAGTTAAAATACAACAAACAAAAAGACAAACACAAAACTCATCAATGTGAACGGGAACTTTCCTGCTGAATGAATACCTTTGTTTCCTGCATTAATAAAATAATACTTAAATTATAGATAAACAAATGACAACATCCAGCCCTGCTAGGAAACGGAAAGTGATTCAGGAAATGTATATTACCCTGTTCTTATGAATCCTTTATTCACTTAAGTGTCTTTGTGAGAGATAGTGCCGTTAAATTGCTTATGACCAGAACTGATATAGTTAGGTCATTGTCTGCAGAATCTGGGCCTCAGTAGACACATTCCTGTCTTTGAATTGTTCATCAGCCTACCTTTGGCTTAGCAAAGTGGCACTTCAGTCATGATTTTCTGATCAGTAGTACAGCCTAAGGGATACATTGGACGATTTGATGACATCACACAGTAGTAATTGGAAGGAGGACAGATGTTCAGTTTTTTGTTTGGTAGTAGGCCAAACTGCACAGAAAATATAACCTCTGACTTAGAAATTGGAGATTGGCTTTTAGTGTTTCCAGGAAAACAAGGAACAATTTTTTTTTCCTTTCAAAAAAAGAAGTGCCTGAATTAGCATGAAGGGTGAGGCTGCTAGGTTCCTTAAATTTGCAGGCTGAGAAGGACATTAAAGCATCTCTTTAGCTGAGAATACTCTGAGGAGATTCACATATCACAGGCACTGCTGATAACAGAGTCAGCTTTATATGATCTGAGATTGATGCCATGTGGAATGGCAAGCACATATCCTCAGTTTAGCACTAACCTTGCCTTTACGGCATCTCAAACTTGCAGTGTTCAGGTGACTGACTTCTTAATGACATCACTTGGAGATTTGTTTTTTAATATGGAAGTAAGATGAGGATCAACTATCTTTTGTCAGTGTGTTTCTTTGTGTTGCATTCTTTTGAAAAGCTGACAGTAATTTATTAAAGTGTCTACACTGAATAAATTGCATGCTTGAACTATACTCTCCCTTTAAACAAATAACGAATGCAACAATATCTCTTCTTTCTTGTGTTAAGACACCAGTAGTATTACAGTTTTCACTGAAGTGTGAAGAGCTTTTTCAAATTTTCTCTCTTTTGAATAACAAAATAGCAAGTAAAACATGAGAACATTTATACGGTTAGGCCCAGATTAAGATGGTTGAATGTTCTTTCCAATAGACTGGAGCAGTAAGAGATGGATGAAATGAAAGTGCTAAAAGAGAACTCTCAGCAGGAATTGTAAGATAAATACAAAGCATAGTGTGAGTGTACTTCGATGTGTATGTCTTGCTTCTCGGCTGGGATGGAATTCCAGTGGATGGTATGGGTTGGATACCAATGTCAAAAACAAATCGTATTTCCTCTTGTTTTAAAGGCACCAGTTCAGCAAGTCCTGAGTCTGCTCACAATACTCAAATATAGCCCGATTATGGTAGCAGTGGCACTGAGCACTGTCTGGTAATATAGTAGTACCTTGCTCAAAGGCCAGGTTACTCTGCTTCTGGTGCTCCACCCAGGAGGCAGCCTTTCCCTGAGGCCTCTTCTATTTGCACTAATACATTATTAACTATAAGGAAACCAACCCTTCTGGTAGAGCATTTTGAGCAGTCTCCTTCCTGTGTAGGTGGCACTAGGCTCTATCTGCGCCTGATGTTCCTCTTGGTCCTTCTCTTGAATAGTCTTGCTTTGATTGCATGTATAACAATTTCTCCCCACCCTCCAAAAAAAAAAAAAAGAGGGATGGAAACTGCAAGTTGATTCTGATTTCTTTCCTCCCTTGTTCTGTAGGGGGATACACATTATAAAATGCTGAATACTCTAATGCTCACATAAAATACCAAATGCTCGCATTATAAAATGCCGAATGCTCTGCTGTCTTATGGCTCTCCATGACACTTAAAGCCCTTTTAGGAGCCTGACAGTGACAGAGAGAACTCCAGAGGCTTTCCTTCTTTATGCTGCTTTACCACACATTTGCCTTGGCAGAAAATTTGATGTGAAAGAAAAAGCAGGAGAAAAGTAACACGGAGACAATTTATGACTTCGTTAGAAGGGTCCCTATGTGGATGCTACAGAATTTGACCACTTTTGGCCAATCTTTTTCTCCTTTGCTGGAAAATTTCCAGTGGCAGCAGCTGATTTTTTTCAGTTGAATTTTATGTTCACCGAAGAATCAAAGTTGGACTGATATAAACAAGGAGGATTCACTTTTTTTTTTTTGCTGGAGAAGGATGAGAATTTTCTGTTAAGGAACTGATCTACACCACTTTTATGAACATCAAGGAACTCCTGAATATACAGGAATTGAGCGGGGCCATGGGGAATTAGACTACTGGTGTCCCCGCTTTCAGTGGGACAGCTCAGAGAAGAGCATCACTGGCAAAAAGAAGGACCTACGCAAATTTTAAATGAGTCCATGAGCCATGAAGTTCGCGTGATTGATTTGAGCAGAGTCTAACTGCTTGGGTTTTTTTTCTAGTTTCTTCTTTAGCTATTCACCTGTCTATAGATCCTGCTTTAATATTTTACAACTAAAGTGCACACAGGATGAATAAAATGAGCTCTAATTTACAAAGTCTGTGTGTCTGTTGCTGCTTAAGAATTCTGATGAGCTGTGGAAAGTCAGCTTTAATGGCTGGCAGTTGTAGTGAAAAAGAACTAAATAGAAAGCTAGAGAAACTCTTTAGCAAAATCAGTGGCAATTAAAATTCCCCTCTAACAGGGATCTTTAGGTTTGTTTCTTTATATGAAAGCATAAGTATTAAGGTTCTTCAACAAATAAATATTCCTGTGGAGTAATTTCTGATTAACTCTGGGAACTTCTTTTCCGGATATAATTTGCAAGCTTCCTATAATGATTACTAAAACTCCCTAAAGAACCTGACAGAAACTTGAAAATAAAGAAGTGTCAAATTTCTCAGCTCTATCTTTTTTCTGTCCTGCAAAAAAGGACTTTCAGTTTAAGATGATGTATTTTAGATTGAATAGAACTGCAAGAAATGCTGAAGCTATTTTTTCCAGAAGACAGAAAGCACATAATTTTTTTTTTAATTTGAGTGCAGCTATGCTAAGAATGCAAATGTTTGTAAAATATTGCTTAGAGATATTTTTTTAAAAATCAAGTTACAATAACTAGAGTACAAAATTATCAGAAAGCTATGCACCCCAGATGGTAAATATGGCAGCTTAGAATTTAGAAGTAAGATTTTTTTTCTTTGAATGTGAACAACTTTTAATGAGGTTCACTGTAAATAGCTTCCCTATGGAAACACACTCTCCTGGACAAATTCTGTGCCAAGTTTCTTAGCAGTGTCTCATTCAGTGTGAATATGCTAGCAAACTCTTCTTCGGTACTGTCAATTTGTGTGGGCTGCTCCTTTTTTTGGAGTTGAATATAAGAATTCAAAATTTATATTTTATGCCTGTGCACAAAGTGATTCCACGAATACGTGTAATTAAGTGGTTTAAAAAAATATTTGTTGACTCCTGCCATCCTGCAAGGCAACACTGAGTTAAACAACTCATTCTTCACATTTCTAGGTGCCTCAGAATTGATTAACCCATCCTAAAAGCAAAAAAAATCTTATTTAAGAGCACAAAGAAGTTTCATCTAAACAAAATGTATCATCTGCTCTCTCTCCCAGTTAAGCTGTGCAGAGCTAACTGTGCAGTGCAGGAAAAGCAAACAGCTCTGCATTAATCAGCACTGGTTTGGCTCTCATCTGCCACCTACACGCGTCTATTCTTTGTGTCGTAAACTGACTGTGGCAACCCACAGTGTGTGAAGTGCTTCTGGATCTTGAAAAATGAATATATGGGTATCATCACAATTATTACCACATCCCATTGGAAGTAAAGATTGCTAGAAGCTAAAAGCATATGGGAAAAATGCTTGCCATGTTTTGTACTTTTCCCTAAGCGTCCTGTTGTAGCTAATGACAACAACAGGTTGCTGGAATAAATACTCTATTATATGACTGTAGTACAAATGCTGTTCAATAAGATTAGGTTCAGGAAACAATGTAGAAAAACTGCATGTCATGTTCTTCAACCTAGATGCCAAGCGAGAAGACTTAGATAGTGATGTCCATCTGATTCCTGGCCCTTTTGTAGATGTACATTATGATTTTGATTTCCGTAGTGAGTGGCATGGAGAGGATGAAGAGGCACTGATTTTTGCTACATTCTCCAGTAAAAGAGCTAGAAGAGCATAAAATGAAGCTAACAATTCCAAGTTCAAAGTGAAAGGAGTTGATTGTCTATCCAATGTGAAGTTAAATTCTGGAACTGGAAGACTGGAGGACCATTGAGCAAAAAAAACACCAATAGTAGCTGAATATTTCAAAACCACCTCTGGCTCAGGAAGTATTCAAGCTGCAAACTGTGTTAGGCAAATTATTCTGAAAAGAAGTATAGCAATACACCTGCCCTGTTCTTACATTCTTTAGGCATCAAATATTTTCTGCTGTCAGGATGCTAACAAGATACTGAATTATTTTTTTTGCCAGAGAGGTTCTTACTACTGAATAGAATGTCTGGCTATATATACAAGAGTCTCTCAATGGCAAAGGTGTTCCTAACACCTGGTCTGCTTAAAAAAAAAAAAAGGACAGGAAAATAAATATATGTTTATATAGATGCGTTTTCTATCATGTGTGGTTTTTATCATTCAGTATTGCTACATATAAACCTTTAAAACTATGTGTTGCCAGTAATATATCAAGTACACAACACTTTCCCAAAAGGATTCCCAAATACTTAGTTTAGGTGAATATCACCCAAAGAGGCTGATCTTTCTATCATTGAGGTAAGGCTTCACACAAAATTACAAGCATGACAAAATCTCTGTAGGGTGCTCAAAGTTTAACTTTTACGCAAGATTTAGTCACACTGTTTGTCCTAATACTAAGCTATGGGTTTTGTAAGAATGAATCTGTCAGCTCCTGTAGGACCTCAGTCTTTAAGGGTTTTAATGTTATTTTAATATCCATCTAATTTTGCTGCTGTGTGAATGAGAGATGCAAAAAAATGCATTGTAAGAGGACTGAATTAAGTTTTAAAAAATCAAAATTGTAGAGGAGTTGATAATAATCAGAGACAGTAATCCTCAGACATTTAAAGCAACTAAACAAGAACATAAATATATTTTTTAATTAATATCCAATACAAGTCTCTCATTTTGATATTTTTGGATATTGCTATTTCCTTCTTATCATTTTCTTTACTTTCTTTATTATACATTGAGGAAAAACATAGAAATTCTTATTAAGGTAGCATAAGAAACTTTTTTACCTAGAAGGTGGGAAATTAAGGGACTTAGAATCTTGAAAGTATCTAAAGAACAGGTTTGGGGTTTGAGATTCTTGTATGCTACAGCATGCTATAGTTAAATGGAAAATCTAGTAGCCCCAGTCATTTTTACTTATGGCTGTTTTGAACCATCTGTGAACAGATAGATGTGGTAGATGTAGACTATACTTTGCTGTTCTCTGCTCCTTCAGGGAGTGTATGTGTGATCTGTGTGTGTTTAAGTTGTGTGTGTACAAGGGCACAGCCTTATGAAGCAATGGCTTCTTCCCTCTACATTTGTATATTTCTTTATAAGACATTTAACTGAGTACCTTACCTTACAGGTGGCATTGTAGCAATGAGAAAAGGGTGCCTCAAACTGGCCCATAAGTTACTTTTGTACGTAATAGAAGTTTGACATTTAAAATTGCTTCTATGAGGGAAGCAATTATACTTGTGGCAAGTAAAGGAAAAGATCAATGTTCTAAACACCTCAGAGGTGTAAGTGGGCAATTATGTACTTACTGAACTGTCAGCGTCTCTGACTTGTCAGAACAGCTTAAAGATCATCCCAAGAGGAAAACCTGACACCTTTGTAAATTAAACTGTGGCTCAATAGGTGAGCACTAGGCTGAGTGCTTGTATTAGTGTAAAAAGAAATGTCTTTGATATACTGTTGCCTTGTTTATTTGATAACAGGGAGTGACTGTTAGTTTGTTTTCTGTAATCATAACTGCCAGGAAAATATTCTTCTAATGTAATGTGGTGTTTTCCATTTTTAGAGTGCTCTAAATGGTAGGAAATCTCATACTTGCCCATAAACACCTCTAATAGGATCCATGACTTTATCTTCAACTCTGTTTCAAAAACTTTAGAAATGCAGCTTTTGGAAAATTTGCCAAGGACTTTTCCTGAAATGTGGATACACAGACTGAGTCCTTAGGTTTCAGTGTTGCACACTGTGTTTATTTCAGGGTTATGAGGACATTAAGCACCTCACAGCATGGAGTTCTAGAAGTGTGGATACACAGTATATAACAACATAGAGCACCTGAAGTGGGATTTGATGTATTTGGTTGGTAAAATCACAAATCTGCAGCAGGAAAATGCAGCAGAGTCACAGTCTGTTGCAGGCTTTTGTATGATTCCATTTTTGAAGGGTGTTTTCCTGTCTTGAGTCTAAAGCCCTCTTCCATTAAGGAGGAGAAGCTTACAGCTTCCTGTGATAGTCCTCATCCAGTCTTGCACAAGAGGAGAAGAAAGCTGGAATGATTTTCTCCTTTGTATTCTCTTGCTCATAGCAAGAGACGGGCAGCTCGTTCCTCTACCAGGATAAGACTTACTGCAGCCATGAGGAATTAGAGATCAGGATATATACCCTTGTACAAATAAATAAAGGCTATGACAACCTTATCAATTGGTATTTTGATCTTTGTAAAGAAGAATGTGAAGAATTCAGTGAGACACAGCCATTAAACTGTTTATTCTAACATCTTGAATATATTAGTACATAACTCATCACAAACTGAGCTGAGTTGAAGAGCCTGGCAATAGTGTGTCCTCCAAACAACATCAATTTTTTATCAAAATGACTTCTGTAATAAAGTCTGACTCCTTCTTTAGATTATTTCAGATGTTAATACTCTTCACAGACACAAACTAAGGCCTTAAGTCTGATTTTGTAGTCATTAGTTTCTGTCAGGGCCAACTGCAGTATAGTAAACCAAATGCATATTTTAGGTCTTTCACTGTAAAGTATTTACCTTATGAATGAATAATTGAGATTATTCTGATACTTTACTATCTTCTATGTCCTAAAAAAATAAAAGGTAAAGGAATATTTTTATGATAATCATATAACTGATACTGTATGCAAAAAAACCCTGTTACTTGGGCTGCAGGGGAATCTTTAACGGTCATGTTAGCCCTCTTTGCCCCAACCATGGTAAGAGCTCTGCCCAGTTGCTTATCTGATTTTTTTTACAATGCAGTCTACCACCTTCTGGAACTCTAATAATCAATCACCTACATGCTTTCAGCAGATGTGCTTTTATCCTATAGTGAAGGCTGATCCTCACAAAATCCTACTACACAGTACCTCCACTGGAGGCTGACTTCCTGCTGCCACTGGAGGCTGACTTTCTGCTGATTTATACTTCTTTGTGTTTCTCCATTAACCAGTTCACAGGCTTTTCAAAAATAAGACTGTTGTACAGTACTACAAATGCTTCACAATGGTCATTATATCTCTGTAGCAGCTTTCATAATCAGATCTTGTTGGATCCTTGATGAGGAATTTGAGGAGAGTATCTTTATTATGGCTACTGTAAGAAAATCAGAACTGCAATGGTTTTAACTTATGTGTAAACATTAGGTTCCCAGTGGGAGCTGTGTCTTCATGTGCACTGTCAGAATTAATCTTGTGTTTAAAAGTAGCTTTGTAAGGCAACAGATGATGGTATTATAAAGATATGGCTTTTACTTTGTTATGGGTTTCCTGATACATAAAAGTTATAAGGAACAAACTGAGTAGGAAACAGTATCAGTCTCTCTCTTAGTTGTCTCTGAGATTTGCAGGAGAGAAAGTGAATAAATTCTCATTGAAACCCACAATGATATACTAACACTCTTCCCTAAAGGAGGAGAGAGTATGAGAGAGGGTGAAGTGGCAATATGAGGCATTAAATTGTAGGACTTTGATACCAGGACAAGAAAGTTGTGGTGAAGGAACCTCTATAGAGTTGAACAGGTTCTCAGTTTTAATATCATGACATTGTTTCATTTCTAAATGCTTTACCAATGACAAACACACAAATAACAAATGTTACAGACCTGAGCATTGTACCTTGTATCTGCTGTAGGTATAGCAGGAGAAATCTGAAATAAAACGATAGAATTCCTGGACTTTAAAAATCTAATAATTGATTAATTATCAAATTGTGTATTAAACATTTATTAACACTTTAACTATCTCTAATTAGGACATTATTAGGAGGCCAGTTTCCTCTTTACTATACTGTAGCCCCACATGACAGCAGTAGAAAGCATACGTATTTAATGAACTATTTATTCTTTCAATATGTTCAGTGAATCTGATATAACAGACTTTCTGAAATGGTGGCATAGCAATATGATATGATCTTGATACAAAGCACTAAAGTTCCTTTAAGCCTGGGGATGTTCAAGTCTAGAATCAGATACAGATAAGCCTTTGGCAAGCACAGCTAGAATGAAACTGAGTTCTGACATGACAACAATGCTGGTAGCCAAGCCCAATTCTTTCCCCTAGTGAAGTTGAGAAGGTGGAAACTTATTCTGTATGCAACTTCCTGGAGCTATACATGACATTTCAAGCTCATTTATATAGTTTCCTTTTGTCCCAGAATAAGTTTCTCGGTCCACAGGCAGATACTGATCTCAACACAGATGGAAAAGGAGACATATATGCAGTGGCAGTAGTGTTGGTGATGACAATGCATGAGTGTATCCCCTTTACAGTAAATTTCTGTTGAACCGACATAATCGATACCTTTAAAATACAACTATCACCTGTTGCCATTTAAGTCCTAAACACCTAATTAGAATATTCAAACATAAATTCTGCTTTCTGGCAAGAGTTAAAATGGAGAGACATATTCTAAAAAGCAGAGGAGCTGCCGTTTTTTTGAACAGCAGGGATCCTCATTTACATAGCTTTACCAAAGCAGGACAAAAATTAAAGCCAAAAACCTTAGACTGTAGCCAGTTAAATGGTATGGCAGATGCTTTGTACTTTCACAGTTCCTCTGTAATGGAGAGCAAATAGACTTTATCGTTAGATTGTGGTAGTATACTAAATAGGAAATAGCCAGTAATGACCACTCAGCACCAACCCAGCTAGTGGGGTGCTCCAGTTACATGACTGCTTGCTGTAGCATCTCTTCCTCTTTGTCTCAGCTATCTGTAGCAGGTATTCTGGAGACACCACATGTCCTTCCCTGCTGTTTCGAATGATTTCCTGTGCTGTCTAGCCAATTTGATAATGAAAAGAGGATGTCATGTATTTCCAAGACCTGTGTACCCTAATAAACAGAGTGGGAGTAGCTACAGCAGGAGGGCTCCTTCATCACAGAAAAAAATCCCAACAAACTTGTCTAAGAGGTGTTTTTATAATTTTTGGTTCATATAGTGATAAATAAAGTCTTAATTTCCTGACCTTTTGTAGAGCAGACTCTGCTATGAAACAGCTGGTCAAAACGGAGCTTGCCAGAAGAATGCAGCTAAGGAGTTTTGTGCTGTGGCTATCATAATGTGCTCCCTCCTGGTCCTAGGAATGTAAGAGCTGACAGATCTAAACATCTTTTGCTGCAATGAAAGGAGTAGCAGGGGGAAGGAGGCACCTTTGCTCTGCCAGGTTACCAGTGTCAACCTTCTTTCAGAGGTCTCACTGTGGGCAAACTGGGTTGACAGTGATATCACCTAAAGGAAAACACAGCATATGTTGCAGAGCCTTTTTTTTTTTAGTCAAAAGAGACAACTTCCCAGTGTGAAATTTTGTAGAATCTCTTTATAAAGCTGCACATGAATGAACACTATTGAATGTGTTTAATGCTAATGGGTTAATTTGAACAGAGAGAGACTAAAATCTCCCCTATTAAAAGATAAGAAAAAGCCTCCAGGAAGCCATTTGCTGCTACGGTAATAAACATTCATTATTAACATGACTTTGTGAACTAATAACAAAGCTATTTTGCTGGTAGGACAGACCTGCTGTGTGTAGCTCTGAAGCACATTAGTGACATGCTGCAACAAGTATTGGTATTCAGCAAGAAAGTCTTTGCTACTCCTTCAAATTTACCTTTTTTGGGAATATTCACTTTTTGAATTACTTGTTTCATGGTACTGAGTGAGTTATTTGGCCTAGTAAAAGAACCACTAGCAGTGTTTTATTACCTGTCTAGTTCAGACCACCTTTTGGCCCCAAGCACTTTAATATCTTTGTAGTAGCCCAGTGAGAACCGTGATATACTTAATAGCACTGCTCAATACCTAACATATGGGTGGCAAGGGCATCATGAACAATCAAGCCTCTTTATAAAGGGCTCCATCTATTTATGTGAATCACTTTACTGCTGTGTGAGTTCATGCAAGTTTTAACATTAGTCCCCACTGAAACTTTCTTGTAGGTCTGGAAAGTGCACTCATTTGATGCTGGAAACTTGGAAGGTGAGAACATGTTCTCTGAGTCTCTGTTGGCAGTTAACATGGGCTTCTTCTATAATTTACCTGGAAAATGTCAATAAATAGCCCTTATACTGGAGCATACATTGCAGCAGTACTGACTATGTCATGGGTAAATGAAGTAGTGGGCTGTGTTAATCTCCAAATTAGACAAGCAGTTTTGCGAGCAGAGGAATGAAGGCAACCTGGTTTATTGTGGATGTGTCATCTGCAAGGGAGTATAGGCTGTGTGTCTGAGGTTAGATTCTCAGATGTCTAATGAAAAGGGAACCCATGCTACCCTTTTTCTCACAGTGAGGACTTCAACGATTTTTTCTTTGACTTCCGTTCCTCATGAGGCGATCAACAAGGAGGTTTGCACCACCCTGTCAGTTTTAATCAGAACTGATCCTCAAAATTCAGGCAGGGAGGGAAACGAATGCACACAGGTGTATATTCATGGAAATAAGCAGTGTGAGTATTAGTTACCTATTTAGCTCTAAGAAAATCTCTGCCTCACTCAGCTAAAAATGTTGTCATGCCATGACAGAATGCAGGTCACAGGTTGGGAATCCAGTCTTTCAGAAATAAAGCTTATTGGATACCATCTGTTCAATTAAACCACTAAGCAATCCAGTTCTTCAATGAAGCTGGAATTCTTGTCTTAGAAGGTATCTCTGCTGTTTCTACTGCCTAAGACATCTCATGTATCTTTCTCTATCTGGTTCTGAGAAACAGAGGAGCACTATCTATGTGCTTTTTAAGCTACGCTGACAAGACTCACTCTTCTTTTATATGGGATGTGCTTGTTCATGTGGGATTTTGCTTCATTGTTCCTAATTATTAGGTATAAAATATTACAAGATCTGGTAGAGAATGAAGTGATTTTTCTCCTCTCCTTGTCTAACATTTCCTGATTTAAATATCCATCAGATTCCTTGTTCAGCCAGTCCTGGCTTGAGTCTAGCTTCACAGTCACCATAAGACATTGCAGTAAGCTTTATGAATTGCTTATCCAAAAAAACAAGACATGTGATCTCACTTTCATTTCTCTGAATGACACATAATGACTCAACCGCATAAGTAAGCAGGACAAAATGCTACCTTTGTATCTATTCTTATAATTAGGAGAACCCTTTTTATGACCCTATCTCACTGTTTCACTGACCTGAGACAGTTTCCTCCTCAATGTTTGTATCAACACTACTACCTTTTTCACAGAATAATGCTGCCAACAAAGATCTGTAAAGAACAGTAGGAGTGGTAATAGGATTCAGCTTTTTTTTCTTGGAAAGAATTCTAGGCAATTTCTATAGGAAGAGCAATCAATAAGCTTACTTTCCTTTCATGAACCCACCCTTGACACAGAAGACTAACTCATCTTGAAAATTATGTGTTACTTTCAAGGCTCCATCTATAAAAGCGTCTGAGAGTATATTAAAAAGAGACTTGGTTTAACGGTACACAATGGTTGCCATTTGACTTATACATTATTTATATTGTTCAAAGTTAACAGGATAATGTATGCAAGTTTAGTGGAAAATGAAGTAGTGTGTCTTAAAACCCTTCTAAATAATGAGTGGAAAAAAGGATCTATAATCTCTTCTATATGGTATATGATAAATTATTAAGACAAATACAAAGATGCATCATATATGCATATGCTAGGACATCAGGAAACTTGCCTGGAGGATCAGCTTGCACATATACAAAAGATGCTGAGGCAGAGACCTATGCAATCAACTGTGCTATCCTTACTATTTTCCTTTAGGAAGCCTATGAGGAGAAGAGGTGACGATGACCTATTGCTCATCTATCATGACTGTTTTCAAATGGTGTTTACAGACTGGCATCGTGGTGCTGTCAAAGATAGTAACACCTTTTTCATTGATTTCTGTGGGAAACTGTCTTTTTTTTTTTTTTCCTCCACAGTTCTTAATACAATACAGCTTTAATCTGAGTTCTGAAGTCCAAATTTTTCCTTCATTCACTGTCAGCAGGTTCTAAAAAGTTGTTGATATTGGAAGTTCTGTTGACTTTACCTTTCTGTGTTCTTTCTAGAAGATACAAGATGAAAATTCCATTGCTTATGATGTATTTTGTTTACATTTTTTAATATCTACCTCATCCTTGTAAGTCATGAGCTGCATAACCCGGGTCCTCTGGAGTTGGTTTTAGTAGTTTCTAGCTGAAAACTCAAAAAAGGGCTCTTGGTATTCCACTACCACTCAGTAGAAATGTATTCATTCTATCACATAAGTTGTGTACTGAATTGGTTAAAAACCCATTATTTAACTTTAGTGTGGACTTTCAATACCTATAACACTGGTCTATTTTGGCTTGATATAGGGCTACTGACTTCCGTAAAGGTACTCCTAATCTTGGTCTTCCAGCAGTACGTGTTCTGGCCTTCACCTTGAACAGCCTTTCAGCAGGGCTTTTTACTTTCCTTACAACAGACTTCTTGAGTGTTCGTGGAAGGGAATCAGAATGCAATCTCAGGAAAGATATGTCCAGATTACCAGCAGTAGAGCAACACACAGATAGGTACGCTTTTCTGTATTGTCCTGCTTATCTCTGCCAATAATTGTCAATTCTGTTCAGCCTCATCTTTCACAAAAAAACATATACGCATTTTGCAGTCATAAGTAGATGGATGCCAGTTAGATGAGCTGTTTTTCTTCCTGAATGTTTGGTCATGCCACCTAGCAACTCTAAAATGAATGTATCTCATACAGCTCTCTCCAAGCGGGATTTAAACTGCATTAACAAGAATAGTCTGCATAAAAAGAATACTTAACATTCTTTGAATGCATCTTTAATATTGCTGCTTGGTCTCATGAGGCTCTCCAGTGAGATCTTGGCTTGAGAATGGGACTGCACCTTTCATCTCATCTGGCGAGACTAAATAATGACATGATTTCAAAAAGTAGAGGGAGAAATTCCCATCTTTTTAAGGAAGATATTGGCTTGCTAAGGTCCAGTGGGTCCTCTCCTTCTTTCCCTCATCTCTGCTCTGGACTCAAATCCAAGACTTCACGGTTCTCCTTCCCTCTTTTATTTTTCTACCAGACACACAACATTTCTGACTAATGAATAACAGAAAACAACAATTCTTGTGAATAGCTTATGAGTGAGAATATTTAAATATGACAGAAATGGTATAATTACATACATATTCTGTTAATTTGTATTTTTATTCCACACATTATGAATCAGAATTTCTTGAGATACATGTTTAATGATTTAGTACTTTATTTATGTACATGGAAGTCAGACTGGTAACAGTTCAAATGATTAGCAGGTTGTCTGAAAAATCAGGCTACAGGAAAGAAACTTGACTGACATTTCTCTGTGATTGTCTAAGTTGTTACATTGGTGTTGTAAAGAATCACAAGCTTTTACCTGTGGTTTTATTCTGCAGCAAAAAAAAAAAAAAAAGGAGATAATTAATGAAATAGATTTAATGAAATCAAACAACTTGCATTTCACTTTTTATCTTCCTGAATCAAAGGCAATCTAAAGCACATTATTTGAGGTACTATAGGCTATTCAGGATGAAATGTGATTTACTTTTATTAGGCTGCAATAAGTAGTTCTTTAAACTAGCAGGAAGACAACATTATTGGTGCTCTCAAAAGAGCAAGTACTTGTCCCATAACTAGCACTGTAAATGGCTTCTACAACTTAAACTACAAGATGTGACAGAGGCGTCTTTTCCCTATAGTGAGAGTTTGAACAGAAGGATAAGTTGGCTGTCCCAGTTTAACTAAAGTATCCTATTAGCAAGTATTGTTGAAGAGTTCAGTAACCAAAAAGGACACCGAGATATTTTTCTAACTTTCTGAAGAAATGTTCCAAATATAAGAATGTATTCACTGTCTTTCTGACTATTCCATTTCAAAAGCATGGAAGAGCTTGGGGTTCGTATCTGCATCCGTTGTCTTCAAAGGCAAAGTTTTGGTACAGGACATAAATGATGAACAGAATTCAGAACTGGTGGTCTCCTTGAAAGACTGTATAGCCCACCAGTCCATCTTTGAACTAGGTTTAATTCTCCCCATACTTTTAAAGACTTTGCTTGTTGTGGGAATACCTGTTCCAAACCAGATTGTAACAGGACAGGATCATTAGCTGACCACCATGATACATCAGATAGATCTTTTCTGTCTTTGTCTGTGCTGATCAATATAACAAAAGGTCCTCTGGATAGATTTTTGTCATGAAAGAGTCTTTGTTTTGAATACCCAGAGAGCTGAGAACATCTGTAACTATGTGTAGCTATTTGAGGAAAGCACAGTTGGAGTGTCTGACAGAGTGTCCCACTGCGATGCAGAGTTGCAGTTGGCTTTGCTTTTTATTGATCAAGGCCAGCAACTTGCTTAAAATGTCAGGGGCCAAACTTCCTCTGGAATTTATCATTGCTATTCTCACTCCCTTCTACAGAAGCTCCCATTTGTACTCTCTTCTACTCAAATATCTCTTTCCGTGAACAGGTTTAATATCAAAGGCTTTGCTAGAAGCGATGGAAAAGCACCCATTGAAAGTATGATCCCAGTACTGTGATGCCCCATTTTGAACCGAGAAACAACTTACTAAACCATAGACATACATTCACACAGCAGATGCATCTTGGTGGCTAAAGATGTAACAGCCCTTTTTCCTCATCAAAATTTTTTTGCAATTATCCCTTTATTGGAGTTTATCATCTCTTTTGGCCTATCAGCAGAAGAGAGTTTCCGAATCTTCATTGATTGACTCCATGCAAGCTGCACCAGCTTAATTTAAGGTGTTGTGAGACGATTTGGGTTAAGCTGTGATACTTATCATGGAATATTTTGGGTTGGAAGGGACCTTAAAGACCATCTAGTTGCAACCCCGCTGCCGTCGGCAGAGATGCCTTCCACTGGATCAGGTTGCTCAAAGCCTCATCTAGCCTTGCACATTTCTAGGGATGGGGTATCCATGATTCTCTGGGCAACTTGTGCCGGTGCCTCACCGCCCTGACAGTAAAAAAATTCTTCCTAATATGTAATCTAAATCTCCCTTCTTTCAGCTTAAAACTCTTACCCCTTTTTCTATCACTTCACTCCCTTATAAAGAACTCCTTCTCATCTTTCCTGTAAGTCCTCTTTAAGTACTGGAAGGCTGCTATAAGGTGTCCCTGGAGCTTTCTCTTCTGTGCTGTGTGGGTTAAGTTGCTGCAACTATTTGCTGATCAAATGTCTGCCTGCATCTAAATTGAATGATGCTTACAAAGGTGAGTTGTGCCAATTACAACCTATGCCAAAGCTCTCTGGATTTAAATCACAAAGTTAGCACTCAAACCATCATGAAAATGTATTTATCCTTCAAGAAACTTCAGCTTGAACTCACTGTTCATCTATTCATCTTAAATATAGTGTTCCCTTTGAGAATGTTGAAAAAGTTAAGGTAAGACAAAAGTGTCACGTAGGAAACAGACTCAGAGAAGAAAGGGAATCTTTTTATTCCACATGACCTCTTAAAATAAAAAGAATTTTTAAAAAAGAGGCTGTTGGAGGAAGTTTAGAGATATTTGGTGCTTCAAACACTATAAGTAGTGTTTCTACACATTATTATTATTGAGATATTTAAATGAGAACCTCTCTAAATTAAGAGCTTATAGAAAATGTTTAGTCCAACTGAATTTCTGTTATAATAATTAAGCCAAGAATTGTCAAAAATAGGAGCATGTAGTTGGATAAATTTTTTCAGGGCTGAGCCTTCACTGGCTTTTCATGGAAGAAAATGGTAACAAGCACTTGCTCATAGTTATAAAAATTACTTATGTGTATGTCTGTGTAGGGAACAAGAATTACACCAAAACATCATAATGTCTGGAGTCTTGAACTAACTGTTGAAGCCCTGTTCTTGTCCCTTATTTTGTGGATGTCTCCACAAACCATCTCGAGCTTTTCCCAGCAAATATCCCCTCAAGGACATAGTCTATATTGGCCTTACACGTTCACTAGTAATCCATGTAAATATGTGCATCAAGTCCAACTGAAACGTAATAAAACTTATCTGTATTCAAAATACGAATGTACATGATGGAAGGAAACCAACACAATAAAGTAGTGCAAGCTGTTCGTTCTAACACTCTTCCCACATCATGATTTAGTGAGAAGAGCTACCTTATAAGACTGTGTCACTATCAGTCTGTCCACACAGTGGTAGAGCAAGTAACCAATCCTAAAGGGTCTAAAGTAAAGTAATTTATCAGCTCTAAAGCAAGTAAATATCATGACAAGAGGTGTAGATTTCCCTGTAAATTAAAATGAACAAACATACCTCTCAGTATACAAAATAGTGCAAACCCCAAGAGGGAAAGGAAGCATTCTCACCAGTGCTGACAGTGCTTGGAAAGATAAACAAGGAAAAATTTAAAACTTGGATTTTACCCATTTTAATCCGACATTATTGACTGATTACACAAGCAAATGTCAAGAGTCCCTATATTTTAACAAAATACACCAATATTAATTTGTTAGCTGAACACCAGCCTTATGGGATGTTAATTGAAGTTGTTCTGTCTATTTCAATCGCAAAATTTAAAGTCATATGACTTGCAATCTTTGGGAAATAAAGACAGCAAGAAAAAGCAGTTCAGTTCCATGGAAACAGAGAAATCCACGTGTTTTATTACATCCTATTATAGAATGAAATGAAAGTTTTCAAAACATTCCTCTCTCCTTCTGTGTTTTTCTGAGACTCCACATATGTAGTTATGGACATGTATGTGTGTGTGCTATTCATATTCTCCCAGTCTCAGTAAGTGTTTTGCAAATGACACTATCCTCCTTTCTTAGGAAGGTGGAGAGAAAGTTGAGGCTGCTTAAGGGATTCCTCAAGCCTGCAGTGTGCTCTGTGGCACAGTGGTCAGAGGTCCTGCAATGTGGGAGAAAGGCTCTGCTGTTGAACAGAGCTCCTACCAAGGACCAGAGATATTATCTTAACAAACAGCACTGTCATGTTTTTTGACTTGAATTCATGTTTTTTGACTTGATGGAGAATTATGCTGTGGCTTAAATTTTTCTCTCACTTGTATGTCTTAGCAGTCCTGAACAATAAAAAAAAGAAAGTAGAAGTAGGGTCTTGTACTTGCTTATGCCTTCCATATGCTGAGGAAGCTACAATCACTTCTGATCATGTGTTTAAAATGAGAAAATTTAGAGGATGATCTGTGCAGCTTCAGCATGCAAATTTGGCTGAGTGCAGATGCATCTCTGAAGCATTTTCGCAATGCTGGTTAGGAATACTAGACTGATAATCACCTCTGCTAAGGACTTAATTTATTCTAGTGCTATAACATATTCCTATGTTTTATTTGTCATAGCCATTGCCAGCTTCAAAAGCAAAGTTTAATACAACTGTTCGTGTTATTTGATGCAACTTTCTTTCACAAAGGATGAGCCTGCATAACCCAGACAAAACTCTTGAAGGCAAAATGTAGGCTTGTGGAATAACAATCACAGTGTCTTCAGTGAAACCAGCATTAGGCATAAGTTTCTACATCCAGATATGGAACCAGATGATGGTTCTGTCAGCTCTTTAGTTATGGGTCAGTCTGTCTTTCTCTATGTGAGACTTTATATCCAGCTTATAATAGTGATAGTGTCATGCTGTCTTCTGTATGAAATACCCATCTTTTCAGTGTTACAATTGTACAAATTTGGACAAACTGCTTTTATTTCCTTTACTGAGCCCACTTTATACTACCTTAACAGTCAACATAAAACATCTGTTTTTAATGGTCTGGATATAATACCATAAAAAGAGTTGTTTACAATTGTCATTGGAAACACATTAAAATGAATTGTCAGTGGTCAATCCATTTCTTACAATGATTAAACAGCTGGTGGCACTGAAACCAAGACTGAAGGATGTGATATTGAGGAGTGGCATGTCACAATGTGTGATTCGTTAGCACTCGCATTCCAGTTGAGTCAAGATGATGAAACACCTGTAAAGCACTACGAAACAAAAAGTATAACTAGGTCAACATGCACTTCTTCAGAGGAGCTATCTTATATTTTGAAATGCTTCAATAGAGGCAAGATCTTACCAGGGAGATAACACTATGTGAGTAAATGTTGAGGAATCGTCATGTCATTTGCTCGCCCAAGGAAATTTTTAGGAAGAACAAACCCAAAATATTGAGTGGAAGCATAGCTGCCATTGTTTGACATCATCAGCCCTCACCTGACTGCTCTTAGTAGGACTACTGATGAAAAAAAATGTTGTCTCTTTCTCCTATTACTCTGCTGGCTCTGGCAAAAAAATGTTCAATACTTTAGGAAATTACCTTAGTTCAAAAGGGGACAGGAAGACGAGTTAAGATGTGAAGAATGTCAATTTTCTATATTTCAATTTTGGGGGGAAAAAAGCTGTAAATAATGCTTGTGGAGGGCTAAGTAAATGTCTGCATTTAGTTTATTTTTAGTGTGAATACCTTTTCTAAAAGTGAGTATGATAAAGAATTTTAGTGCAAGTTCTACAGAACTACATAGGGACTAAACAGAAGTAAGGAAATTAGTAGAAACTGGGTTTCATTGAAAAACGAAAAAGGTGGTTTTCATGGATGTCTTATGAGCTGGTGGCAGGAAAATGCGTAAAGAATGAATCTGGGAGACAGAGAGTGCAGAGGAAATAAAAAAAAAAACAAGAAAAAAAACCCCAAACCACACCGGACTTAAGGTCATAGATAAGACATTAATTTGAGGTTACAGGGGCTTCTGTGCATGTCTAGCTATAATATGTGCAGGAGTCCAGAAGAGCTTGACACAGAGAAAGATGATGTATTCTTAGTTGGGGTTGAGAGATAAGATAATGCACACAGAGAATGCTTAATTCTGAGTGAAAATAAACTGATGACATGCTGCTCATAACTTGACATAGTCCTGTGCAGTGTTGCATGTGAAAGGGTCTATTTTAATCCAATTTGCTGAGGTTATTTGTGTCAAAGATAATTACATTATTTGTGTCAAAGGTAATTGCTTTATTTATGCCAGCGATGCACTGATAGAACAAGCTGCTTAGATTATATTTTAAGACTGAGCGGGAAGCATGAAGACACTACTATACACAGACTCGAGATTTATACTCTATTTACGTCAATGTAAGTTGCAGTGACCTTTGCTGTTCTCAAGATTGGGTCTCTACCCATTAGAATCAAACAGTCGGTATATTTGCTTAAATTCTGAATCAGTGCAGGTTCTAATACTAGATCATACTTAAAGCTTGTTCCAGTGTGACATTTCTGTGAAATGTTATAATTCCTACAGGAATGAATTGAATGAAGGATAATAGAGACAGGCTGAGTCACATCCTTTCATAGAATGTCTTTTCCTAAAATTTGCAGAAAGAAAAAAAAGGGGATAGTGGAAATAAAATATTTGTCCTAAGGGACATACTAAAAATGTTAAAATATAGTCACTTCTGGTGCAAACAGAGTAAATCAGTCGTGACTTGTTGCCAATATTTTATGCACACTGGGATTAATTCAGAGCAAATGTGAAGTTATGAACATGCAGTCAAAATTCATTCCTTTTAAGTGGGATTTTTTTTTCATAACTTCAGTGTAGAATACAGTACAATTCAAACTAAACACTTCTCCTTCCCTCTCCTTTGCAAGACTACAAAAGCGTCAGGCAGGGTACTGAGTGTCTAGTTTATTTTTTGCATCATTAGTAGAGAGGCTGACAAAGGAGAGGCACTAGACTGGCTATGACAACCAATTTTCTAGGGCTACGCTGTGGTTCCTGACCTACATACTGCAGTTGTTCTGGGCCACATGAGTTGTGCAACTCTCCTGTTTTATCTATGTGTTACTATTTTCGTCAAAGTTCAAGTGACCTCAAAGTTATGTCACTTTTTTTGTGGGAATGAAGTATCTTCCAAATGAGTTTTTTTTAAAAGTGCTGAAGGGCTGTATTACTAAGTGTTAAATTTGCGATTTTTGAAGTATTAGAAAGGAATTCTTATGACCCAGAGGATAACCAGAGCATCTCATCCGCCAGAGGAAAAATTCCACTCATCAATGCCAATTGTTTAAGACTGAAAACGTGAGAAGAGTAGTTAGACCAATGCTGCCTCTTTCTTAGTCATAATTTTCTGCCATTACGGGATTTTGAACACTTTAATACATACTGAAAAGCTGGTGTCCTGACAAGTTAAAGGCCAATCCCAAAAATATGCAAGAAGCATTTGGATAATGCACTCAGACACATGGTGTAAATTTTGGGATTACCTTATGCAGGGATAGGAGTTGAACTCAATGGTCTTTGTGGGCCCCTTCCAACTCAGGATAATTTGTGATTCTGTGAAGTGTTCTTTATGTTTACTCCTTGCAACCTATTTCCCTGTACTTTAAGACTGATTCAAAACGAAAAGAATTTGGCCTAAACATGATGCACTGTGGTTCTGAAGGTTCTACTCTTTTATGACCCAGCAACAATTATATTAAATTCAAAGACTGTGTCTTGTGGGAAGCAGCCATGGCAAACACTTGAAAAGAAAATTGAACTCTGAAAAGACTTACAACAGTTATTTTATTGTGTCAAATGTATTAATTTTTCATGCCATTTAGCATAAGAAATGTCTTGACTGACCTGCTTCTTTGCTGTTCGGTGCAAGAGAATATGTCATTCAAATTGTGGCCTGAGAGAAGATCCATCTGAGCAGATGATAACCCACAAATAGCCCAGGAATGTTCAATTTAGAGTAGTGGACATCCACACCTTCTTCCAAACTCTGCCATTTTATTCCAGTATCCAAAACTGAGGTGAGGTCTACTGTTCAATGTCCCATTTTATTTTTTTAACAGTATTTACCTAAAGAAACTTGTAGTCATGGCAGTGAAACAATAAGAGAAATAACCAAATCATGTATAGCCTTGAAGTAAAACAAGTTGTCTTTAGCTTATTCCTAGGTTGGGGTTTTTTTAAGCAAAATTATATCATCCTGTTTTCTGGGAAGACTTTACTTTTTAAATTCTATGTAATTTAATGTATTGCTCAAAAACATTCAAATCCTGTAACAAATGTATAGGAGCAAACTCAGGCTCTACAAGTGTGTGGAGAGAAAAGATAATAGTTGATAGAATGGGCCAAATTCTCATTTATTGTAAAGAAAACCACCTCAGGGTAGAAAGAAGGTCAGTTTACATTTCTTTCAAGGTCCCTGTAAGCAGTCAGGGTGAAGCAGTAGGAAACTGACTGGTAGAATAAATGAGGCCATGGCACGAGGAGGTTCAACCGCATAAACCCACATTTTTTAGCTAACAAGCGAAATGCATGGTTATCCAGATAAATGTATGTGAGGTCTAGGCTTTGGTAAGTCAATTTTAGAATGGGGTAAAGTTAATTTCTTTTAAAAACAGGAAAGAAGCCATGTAGCCTACATATATAGACTTTGAAGGAATGTGAAAGAGTATTATTAACCAGAAAGTTGTTATTGACCTTATATGAAATTCCATGACAGTCAGACTAGGACAGCTTTAAAGAAAGTTAAAACTTTTTGGGAGGAGTGGTGGGTGCTGGGAGAAGCTGTATAAATTTCATGCCCTTAGCATTGCATGCCAGTTTATGAGAATCTTTGCTGAAGTCCTCATGGATTGAAGTACTATACCAACTCTACCACAGTGTAGTTATTTGTCTATAGCAGTAGAAATAGCACCCATCACAATAGAAAACATACTGTGCGCAGTAAAGAAAAATCCAGCTCAGCTTGTAGCCCCAGGAGTCAGAAGTTGGAAGTGCCCTGCCCAGAACCTTCACCTCATGTACCATCTTCTGATTATTGCACGTAGATGAATGGGGTTAGATGGATCATGGATGCTTGTGCCAGCCATGTAATGATCAGAGAGGTAATGAAATTTACTGTAGGTAAGAGCTTTTTGGCTGATTTTCATTAGAGATTTCAAATGACCTGATAATTTTCTGTCTTGTTAAACACAGATACTAGAGCAATCATTTTCCTAATCTCTCGTAAAAACTACAATGCACTGCATGTATGAATTAAAATAGAATTTGCACTTCTTTTTAGTAAGGTTACTGTCCTGCTGCTTATATTCATGCTCTTTGCTGAGAAACATTCACCTCAGAAATTATGCACTGCCTCAGAGAGAATGTTGTGCTATAATCACAAGATTTATCTGTGTGAGCTGCTTGAGCTTCCTGTAAAGTAGCATTGTTTTCTATGAATGAGTGGTACCAATGCTAACCTGATGTAATGAAAAAAGAGGCACTTTTAATATTATGATACAACCTGCAATGAATGTGAAGGGTTCCTAACACTAAAAGCATCTATAGGACTTCAGATTCAGCTTAAGCTCTTGGAGAACAGACTTTAATCTAAAGTTTTAGTCATTTGTATCTGTATGCAAGGCTATTGTGTTCAATGGTTTGCTCTACTGCTGCCACCAGAAAACTCAGGACTATTGAAATCATCAGGAGTTTGCAATTAACTTGGACAGAGTCAGAGGATAGGCAGCACGCTGAATCTTTTCAGTTCTGATTTTCCCTGAATTTCAAACTCTGTTTGATCAAGAGATGTTTCAGTATGTCCTGTTGTATTTCATCTGCTTTCCTTTTTTCTTTAGCTGTAAAATCTAAAACTGCTTTCAATACTGTTCTTAGTATGGCTATCAATTGAACGAGAAAACTGTTCACCCCCTGTGTAGTTTATCTGTTTCTGGAAAGCCCCAGCCTGGAGGGCTTTCCCTGGCCTACTATGATGGTTTTCG
Source organism: Tapera naevia (assembly GCA_033556795.1). Taxonomy (NCBI): domain Eukaryota; kingdom Metazoa; phylum Chordata; class Aves; order Cuculiformes; family Neomorphidae; genus Tapera; species Tapera naevia. Next base: position 11,001,339 of record JAUMJJ010000033.1, on the reverse strand, counting down.
AGTAACAGCCTATCACATATAACAAAGAAACACAGGTTTCTTAAACCTATATGAGGTGGAGGTCATGTGATTCATTAATCTAGGTCGCCTCTGAATGTAACGTGGATTTCTCAGAGCACAGTACAAAAAATAATTGGCTGACTTATTTTAATGTAACGTAGTTCATTTTTCATTTGCTTGGAATTTGTTTTTGAAACACAAATGCACACACAAAATTGCTCATTGGTCAAAGTCATCTTTGTTTCAATCAGTTTGAAGACTATGACAGAGGCATAATTCTGTCACAATTATATCAGTTAACATCTGTCTCAGTAATGGTAAAGTGAGCTGTCAAAGTAACAATAGAGTGAATAGATAATGCTGACTGCTGTCAGTTTCTGAGACAGTATCTCCTGAGAGGATTAAAGGCTGTATGGTAATGATGTACTGAGGAACTTAAGAAAACAGAGTAAACACTTTTGGCAGCTGATCAATAGTACTGACCAGAAGATACTAAGCTTGCACATGATGGCTAATTGGCACATCATATAGAAATTTACCTTTGTAATTTAAAAAACATAAGACGCCTTAGCTCTGACATGAAGTGAGAGTATTTTAAACCTATTTGTCTACGTTGACAGTGCAGGAGCCTGACAGACCTTCATCTCAATCTGGAAAAGGCTTTGGTAGAAATACTTTCAAAAACTTTGGCTGAGAATCTGAATGGGACAGTAACCAAGAAAATTTACTTCGGACGGTCTCTATACAATACTTTTTAGATGTAGCATGCTTCCAAACTAGGTCCCCAAAAATTAGCTGGGTGAAAGTCACTTGCATTTAAGGTGAATACTTCAGCTTACTATAAATTGAGATCACCTCTACATAAATTGCTTATATAGTAATATCAAGTACAAAGAAGACAAATAAGGACTCCTGCTGTTCACATGGCATGATGTCTGCTTTTTATGTCTGTGTTTGTGAATGGAAGGCTACAATTACAGCTATTTTCCGTTAAGTGTTTTACCTAAAGCCTTCATGCTGGCTTTGTAAGACTTGTACAATGTTTGCCAATAAACAGCGTGAGCAAATGTAACTATAATATGCTTTTTTTTCCTAGGGAACAATACAAAATGAATGATTAGAGAGCTAGTGATGAGTTAAAAGACAAAGGCCCTGTACTGCAGATGAAATTTAAATACAAGACTAAACATATCTAGGAAGTTACTTTCATGACCGTTTTGGTGGCAAGGATACTATTAGTGTGTCTGTGCACTTTAGAATATTTGAATATTGAAAGAAAAGCTGATCAATTCTTGGTAGTGGCAAGGACTCTGAATACCGTGCGTGTATCTTACTTATTGGAGAATTTTATTGGTTTCTGGCCAAGACACTTGTAATTTCTCCAACCTTTGCTCTGTGTTTGTGTTCCTATGTCTAATATCTATGAAAAAATTTAATTTTTATTGTCATGATCTAGCCCTGACTCATCTTGATCAGCAGCTAAACGCAAGCAGTTGTGTCCCCATACTCTCAGGGAAATGAGAAAAAGAGATTTGTGGGCTGGAAACTAAAACAAGAACAGCTTTAATTAAGCAATAATAAAGAAAATACATTAACAAGAAAATAATAAAATACACACAAATGTGCAAAAATGCCCCCTCCTGGATGACTACATCACTGCAGATGCTACAGAGCAGGCATGGAGGAAAAGCTCCTAGGTTGTGCTTAGTGGCAAGAGGGAGCTGGACTCAGGAACTGGATTCAGGAACACACAGATCCAGGATCGGGGCAAAGAGACAGATGAGGTCCTAACTGGATTCTGATCATCCAAGAAGAGGGCTTGATCCTTGTGTCTCTCAGTTTTATAATGAGTATGATGTGTATGAGATGAAATACTCTGTTGTTCAGTTTGGGGTCATCTGTCCTGTTTGCTCCTCCCTGCAGGTGCAACCCAATTTCACCTCCTTCCACCAGCTCAAGAATGGCCTTGGTTTCTGAAGGAATAAGGATAAGAAATGGACTTCCTGCATGCCATTCCCTGTGTTATCACTTCTAGAGAGAAACACTGTCTGAAAAACATGCAGCTAACTTCAGAAAATTAGGTTACTTAGATGAGGCTTAGCTGAAAAGTTAGAAAACTGATTCTACTTTAGCTCAAATGAAACCATTCATCTTTCCTACTGTTGGGCATCTTGATGTGACAAACTCCTGTCACATATCATGACCTGTGGGCATAATTTTGTAGATTATACCCTTGCCCTGATCCAAGTAAGAAATTTCTCTGTGTTTTATCACAAATACCCACAGAACCATTTGCTAGGAATCTCTGTGTTTACCTCTACTCCTGGAGTTATCTGATAACAGTAAAATTTTGCCATCTTTAGCAAGGGATGAAGTATATATTTTCTTTATATGGAAGAGGGCTACTGAAACTGAGGAATCTTGTATCCAGTTCTAACTACCTGAGAAGTGTGTACCCCTATGGCTTCAAACCTTGTTGCTGATTGCCCATACCCTGATTCTCTTCGCCCTTGTTATTTCCTAGTGTGGTCTGTCCCCTACTCATCTCCTTCTTCTAGTCCCATCCTCTTTCCTTACATACATGATGTTTATTAAACTTCCCATGCTAGATTAATTCTCATAGTCCAATCTCTTAAGAGATCCTCTTAAGAAGATCCTCTCAGAAGACTTCTGAGGTTAATTCCCATCACCCTGTTTTCAGCTCACTTGTTCAGATCATTCTAGTCTGCTTCTCCTCTTTTTTGTTCCTTCATCCATCTTCTTTACTTTCTTTGATCTCATAGTTTCTCGCAAGAACTCCCAGAGCAGTTCTCTCCCGGTTGTTCTCAGTATCCCCTCCTCTGAAGCATAATGCAGGGCCTTTTGACCATATAAGCTGTGATAAATATTCCTTCTGCTTCTGTTTCTCATGTCTTCTCTCTCCGTGTTATTTCTGTTCTCTCTTTATCTACAGGTCTGTTTTCAGGCAGTCCTCCTCACCTGTTCCTGCCCCATTTCCCTCATTCTCTCTGTTCTCTCAGATGACTGGAAAGAGCTGTATGTTAGACCAAAAAGACCTCAGGGTTGGTGAAGTAGAGAGAGAGGAAGAGGGAGAAGAAGGGTTTGAGAAGATGGGCCGATACTGGACTCAATGATTGACTCCATTTGCCATCCATGTATGTCCTAAGCACATTTACTGCACTGTTACTGTACTGAGAATAGTTAATATACTCTCTATACTGAGAACTAAACCCCTTTTAACTCTGGAATCTGAAGGTTCTTCTAGAGTGAATCACTGATGAAGCTCAGGATCAGCCAGGCAGATATTATAGCAATGTGTGTTGGTTTAGGTAGAAGATAGATACTTCAGCTTTTCCAGGAACAAAGAGGTGACAGCTGTGGTTATTCCCAAAGATATTTTTTGTGTTTGTACCCATACTGTAAATCCTGTGTTTTCTTAAAGGAACTGTAGGAATAATGCTTAGGGCATGGAGTGATGAACAGCAAGGGCATAGTGGTGAAAAACGGGACAGAAATGTCCATAGCTGCTGGGAACATACTGGGAGTACAGGCAGTTTGTGGCAGATGTTAAGGGAAAAATAAGACACAGAGGCCTGGAAATTTACCCTTCTTTCAGGTTTTCACTGTGCAAATCCAATCTCAGTCAGAAGTTCATGGCTGCAGGCTAGTCATTACTAATGCTTACATCTTTCCAGAATAGTACTGCCCATTGGCAACTGCTGCTTCTTCTCTTCCTTGGAGTTGCTTCCTCTGTGCCATTTCCTCTGTCAAATAGTTTGTGCTGAAGTCCATGATGGAAAGAATACAGGAAAGTAGTGACAGTAGGAGCTCTGTGGTCGTGGAAGAGTTTGCCCATAAAAAGGACTGAATGCCTACCATAAGACCATGAGAAATTATTGTAGAGGAAAATGATACAGGGAATAGCACTGCACTGCCATCAGAATAGATTAGATCAGGGCCAGCAATGACAATGATTTCATATGTTAATTTTATTTCCCATACTAGAAAGATGAGTTCCAGTAGGGTATCATCAAGAGATGTTACTGGAGAGGCAAGATGCAGCCTGCCAACTGGAAACTTCTGTCTCTCCCAGGTGCCTGTTGCAGGTTGATGTAGCACCCAGCACAGAGTTTTGTACGCTTAGGTTGACAGAAAGGAAACCTCGTCTCACATAGGTGCTGAGAGTTTGCTTCTGCCACTCACACAGTATTTATGAAGCCCACAAAATTCCGAGGAACTACTGGGAATTTGGCTGGTTGCTGGGTGCCATTATCACCAAAATTTTCCCTCTAATCAACTCAAGTATCTCTACATGATTTCATTCTATCCACACTACTGGAACAGAGCACTCCAAAGGGCTGCAACATGAGGTGATTTATCTGCACCAGTAGCTCTAGCTCAGATGATTGTTGTTTCTTTTATGACACAGTGCTGCGCTTGTTGGCTTGTTCTTAAGGGACTTTCAGAAGCAGTAGAAGGAAATTCTTTACATCTCCATTACTAAAGGGATTATTATCTGAATAGTCTCTCATATTGTTCTGCAGCTTTTTTGATCATACAACAGCTAGTGATGTTTCTCTTTTGGATAATAAACTTTGAATGAGCTTAGTGTGAAAGAGAAAAGTATTCTTCAAAATAAATTCTTTAATGACCAACAAATGCCAACAACTATGTTTAAATCTGTATATGTTGATTACGGACAGTTCCAAAGTTGATGGGTAGTGTGATGTGCTCCAGTTGGTTCTCAGACCTGCAACTGAGTCAGGGACTTCAAAAGCTGAAAAACATTTTACTGCCATTTCAGCTAAAAGGCTGTCATTTAATAGTGGGAGATGTATCATAATATTTCATGTTCTCTACAGCTCTAGTGCAGAAAGAACATTATAAAAAAGCAGCCTGTGCTTTTAAAAAGGAAGTACTGGTATCCAATGTACTGTATGTAGTTGCACGGGAGGTATTTATGTCTTTTATTTCAATGTTGCCAGCATTGTTTCATGTTTTATTCAAAGACTGACAAAACCTCTTCACAAGAGAGAACAGTGCAATGTTACCTGATTTTAAAGTAGAGATAACAAGCATCTTTTCCTAGTTTTGTCTGTTTTTTTATGAGGTGGAAAGGAGTTTTGACTTGCCTTGAGAAAAGGAGGTAATTCTTGGGCAAGAGCTCTAATCATTGGAGAGTATAAACAGCTGTCCCATCCTCAGATGCAGTCTGGACACGATTTGCATAAGGAACTTAGGCAACTGACAATTACCTCTTAAAAATATGTACCTAAAACCCCTACTAGTCCTCAATTTTGCCATTTTTGAGACTGAGACACATTTTATATTTTCCTGAAGATAAAGATTTAAATACCAAGAATGACTGAAATGAGTTACAATTTCCTCCCTCTTCTCTTTACACCCTTCCACCTCCAGTAAAAAACATTTCTCCTTTTCCAGGAAGCTCTATTCATGATGCATGTATCTTCTCCTTGCAGTTACACAGCAAGTGCCTGACTTATATCCTGGTTTTTACCCAAAATTTTCTTGAGTATATTTGTCTGATATGTTGGCAAACGTTAGAGACCAACATGAAGAATTTTATTCTGTATTGCACAAGACAGAAAGATTCAAGTTTTCACACCTCTTTGATAGTTCCCACTGGTCTATGCATGAGCAATTAAATAAATAAATTGAAAAATCTCTTCTTTGAAAAGTCAGTAGCACAAATAAATATAGGATCTATGGAAGCTCAGACCTTTGTTCGTTGTCACTGGTGTCTTCTGCATTCCTCATGGTATCTGTGCGTCCTGTTGTATTTGAACATAAAATAGAATAGGAATGATCTTTGAAGAATTGCCACTTGTATGAAAAACAAGTTATTCATAGTTGCCAGATTGCACATTTTAATTATGTGGGGACTAATAGTTTTTGAAAGTGAATCAAAATGAGGAGTCTACTGCAAGGACAGTATTTCTTTATATTTAATTTGTTTTTCTGATTTAAGTTCATTCTCTTTTCTGAATTAAACACTATGCTTTTCCTAAACCTCTAGGACTGGTATACTCATTGGAGGTTGAATTCTTCATTAATTCAGTCATTCTTATGGCCAGGGGATAGGATTGATAGAAAAAGTAGCAAATGACAATGTTATTAAGTGAAAGCACCTAGAAAAGATGTTCTCAAATTCAAGGACACAAACCCAGATTTGTAAGTGATGTCATGATAACATGTGTTGGGGGAAGATAACCCTTCCCTCAACATTGCAAGGTTTCAAGCTAGTCAAAATCACAGTGGTAGACTAATGTGGAAACTGCTGAGAATCATCTCTTTTATTTCTCCCTGGATGTTCAAAGTTGACCAGTGCTGCAGGCAGTATATTAGCCTTAGGCTTTGAACAAATCTGAAGTGGCTGTTCTTGCATTCTTTTCTTCTGGACTATTGTTTTGCGGTGTGGTAAATCATCCAGGTTAGTTATAAAGTTCTCTTTGGCCTTTAAGTCTTTCAGTCCTACACAGTGCTGATGCATGTCATCCCTAGTGAAGAGAGCAATTCTATCAACTGTCATGTTACTGTTTGGATGTTTATGAATAAGAGCTTATATATAGAAGATGAAAAAGAGCTGAAGTTGGCTGAGGAAGATTTCAGAAAGATGGTCAGCAAGAAATGACAGCACTGTGAGACAGATAAAAATGTCAATTAATAATCTGAATGTAAATGAGGTCTTTCATCTCGTGAAGCATTCATCAAGGAGGCTGAAGGCAGATGCTCACAACTTAGGTAGAGTTTGAAAATATGGCAGCAGAAGGTGGTAACCCTCTATAAAATGTCCAGCACAGAACAGGGATGATGATCAAAAGAATTGTGAGCTTATGAAGACTGAACTGCTTTGAGCAGAAATAGTACCATGAATTGCAAAAGATGGAAAAGACAAAATTATACCTTTTGTAGATTTATTTATTGCCTCTTTTAAAGTACAAAATAGTGTTCTCCAACTGTGAAGAAACCTATGTAGCAGAGTATTTAGGAAGAGATACAGTAATGATCCAAGAGATTGTACAGGGAAGAGGTCAGCTTTACGGCTGGAAAACGAGTAATGACAGAAATGAGGTATAGAATTCAGAAGTAAAAAAGGCGGTAATTCTTTTAAACTGGACTCAGGCATTAATGTCTGACTATTCACAGATCTAATTCCCTCCACTTTCAAACCTTCAGAATTGTCTAGGCTCCTGTCCTCTGTCAGGGCAACATGAAACTTTGGCAGACTCCATGCCTATAGTGTCCATCTGATACTGTGAATTAGCCCTGTGGTGGTATTATTAATGGCAGAGTGAAGGTAATTCATACATTTAGTGCAATCCTCAGTCCCAGGCTAGCTCCCTGAGGCTTGTTTCCCTCATCTCTATGTCTGGCATTTTGGACACCACCTGTAGCATGTGAGACTAACAATTTCTTTCCTCCTTTTCCAAAATTTTTCCAGATTATTATAACCACTGTGCCCAGTACCTAAGTACATTCTTTTGCTTGTCCTGCCTGGAGATAAATCTTATCATGACAGTGTTAAACACTCATACTTTTTCGTGGGTGCATAATTTCATAGCTTTTGTCAGTTTGTAAGAGCCACTTAGATTTTAAGGATGGCAAACACAGGCAAGAAGAGGCTGGAAGGGTGCCCTAACAGTGTAATAGTACATTACACTTGAATTTAGAGATACCCTTCTAGAGATACTATTACAACCATATAATGAATTTCCTTCATGAACTCCCTTACTGCTTATTCTCTGATCAGGATATCAGCTTCCCTATGAGATCACAGCACTGTCACCCAGAGTAATAGTGCCTTGACTTCTTTTCTGCTTAGAATTACTTACTTGTTCATATATCTGCTTCTTTTCAGAGTGGCCTTGATTGTTTTGGTTTGTTTTAAATTAATGTCTTTGAATGGCAATGAATCAGTTTGCCTTCTACGATGCTCAGGTTGTTCATTTAGGGAAATAATTTGTTTCCCTCCCTACTTGACTTGCTTTGTTAACATGAATAATTAATTTAATCTTATGACCTGGAGGATACCATCAAACCAAAAGGTTACCCACTTACATAGTAATGATCTAATTGGCCTTTTTAATATTGCATTATAGATAGTGTGTTTATTCCATTTGATTAGCAGTGCAGGGATCGGCTCCATTACCACAGGGACCACCTTTTTTTTCCCTAAGGAGGTCAAGGAGGGGAGAAGCAGGCAGAAGAAAGTGACAAGAAAAACTTAAAAGAAACATGCAATGTTCAAATGGGATTCTCATCTGAATTAAATTAATTTCTGAATAAGATATTTTTATAACCAATGGCAATTAAAACCAATGACTCAGTGCTTGCCTTGATGTTCAGTAGAGTATGGTAATTCAACTGTAACCTACTTGGGTGGTAATAGGAAGAGAGGAGAAAAGGAGGTGAAAAAACATGGAACTTTTTTTGCTTCTACTGTCACAGAAAGCCTAAAAAGCAAGGGTTTGTGATTACTTTGGAAATAGAAGTTAGAAGAATTGCTGAAAAACTTTCCTAAGTCAAATGTCATGAAATGACACCACGTGTCAAGTAAAAGAAAAAGCCCAACAGGAAAATGGTATAAAGGAAGAGTGAAACCTGATTTTTAAAGCAGCTGTTTAGCTTGTAAAACAAGAACCTACCACAGATTACATACTGTTCTCTCTTCTTGTTTTATGCAATACTAGTATCAACAGATGTTTTACTCCTCAGTCAAGGGGTAAGAATCCTAAGATCAGCTTATTTTGTGGGATTGCAAGCTCTAGGCATTTTGAATGCAGGCAGACTCAGAGTGAACAAATTAGAAGAATAGTTTATAGTAAGTTACAAGGAAGTTAAAAGATAAAGGGGATATATTTTTAAAGCTTTAAAAATATTGAACATATTTGATAGATACAAGTTAAATAGTTGTGATGTTTATGCATCCCATTTATTTCTGAACTTTTCCTATACAGATTTCACATCAGTTTGCATTGTAACAACATAGTTGTACTGACATTACTGTAAACTCTACAGAAGTTTTTCAGTCTATGAAATTCAACTTCATATATCAACCACATCAGGAGAGTGAAAAGTAGAGTAGCTCTGTGGGTGTTTAGAAAAATTTGTGCTTATACCTCTTAATAAAATTTAGTTGAAATCCATTGTGGTTCAAACAAGTTCTATATTCAAGTCGATGTTTCTTGATGAGGGGGAAGTAGAATACACATCTTCCTGATTCTAGCCTATCTTCTGTAACAATCAATAAAAATGGGGACAGGTCCATTGATTTTACTAAAAGCTAAAGAAAGTCTTGCTGCAAGACTGCTGAACATACGAAAACCTGAGAGTAAAAAGGCATTAGAAAAATGCTCCCCACACTCTTCTTCTGGAACAGGAGGAAAAACTTATCTGTAACCAGACAAAATCCTAATAAAAATAACAATATATCTGAGTTTTGGTTTTGCAGACAATTTTAGAAAGACGAGACGATAAGCTCTCTGTCATGATTCTGTCAATGTGGAATGCAAATTAAAATTCAATGCCCATTATGGCAAGACAGTATGACCTGACAAACCGTTAGGCTGATGTTCAATTTGCAATAAGGTTCAGATGAAGGGCAAAAAGCAAATTCTATTTCAGGTAGGAATCCAGCCAGTATTTTTCAGGTAGCATCCTCAAGGCCTACAAAACCGCCTTCGAATTGTTGAAAAATTGGCTTACCAATTTACTGATGCTTTTAATCATAGTTACATTAAATGCAACATGAACCAAACAGAAAATTTTCGATGTCAATGTCATCAATTGGTGTAACTTCCTCTGAATGCACTTCATAAAGTGTAATAAAAAGAAATAAGATTTCTGCCACAATTTCAGCTCCTTCTTCTGGACCTATGTGCTCAGGCAGATCATCTCTTGATGGGACTGTTGATGAGGGAAGGGCAGCCTGTGTTTTCATTTTTGCAGCAGAGGATCTGTGCTCAGCTGTTGAACCCTTCATACTCTTTCCTACCTACTCTCTAATGAATTGTGACCCAGTACATCACTGGAACAACAGCATAATGTGGGAACAAGGTAGACACTGTAGGCAAAAATCCCAGGGAGAGACAGAGGTAAAGACATATATGTCTTTTTTTAGGTAAAAATCGCTGATGGCCTTATGGTTTGTTCATTCTTCAGGTTCACAACAGTAACTATACAAATTGGTTTGGGATGGGGTTAAGTTGCTAACACCAAATGGAAAAGTAAAGGCAAACATAATTAAAGTGCCCTGAGGAATGACAGATATGAGAAGGGAAAGGTATTTTTGTCCTTCCTTTATAAGTATTAAAAAATGCCTCTTCAGATTTACTCAGGCAACTAAACACCAGGTTATATTTGTATAATCTAGTAAAACTAGTTCCAGTACTACTGGGGTTCTCTGATGTACTCTGGTGTATCTACTAACAGCAATATAACTGCTAAGATGGAATGCTAGTTGAAATGGAAACAGGTTGTGGTTTCTCTTATTATTTATTTCAAGCTTTACTTTATGGCTGTTTCAAATGTTTCTGTTCATCCATAGCTGTGATTCCAAAGTTAATTATTAGCGAACAAATGATTTGGAGACAGAGCAGAAATATTTGCTTTTTAAATCCTAGTGCTCGAAACAGTCTCCATTCTCCACCAGAGCAGTTGTTCAGGCTTAAGAGATTAGAGATGTAGATATTCTACTCAGGGAAGGTGACTTTAGGTTATGCTGGAAACTGTCATAACATGAATATTGCTGAGTGTAGATATTAAAGGTGTGCACAGTGGAGCTGCAAAAGGTCCTGGATCTTCATCTTCAAATTTACTAAGGAGCCAAGAATGAAGCATGAGCATGAAATATCACTGCACCTCCCTGGCACTCTTCCAGTGATTGCGTCCATGACTTAGGCAGCAGTACCCATTGTGCCAGTGCTCTTGCATGGTCTGTTAAAGCAGGGAAAATTGTGAGCTGGTGATGCTGCATTTGTATCCAGAAGAGTTTCCACCATTTGAAAGTCTTTACATTATCTGCTGTTTTTTTCAAGTAGCCCAAAATAAATTCAGATGTTGCCAGTTTAGCTGAAACAAGTTGCAGGTATTCGGGCCTTTTCATTCTCAGAATCATCACCATGATAGGCCTTCATTAGCAGATGGATCAGAGTCGTATTACTGTCTGCAGTAAATGACTGGATGGTTACTGAGATTTCTATTATGTTGTTTAGAATTCAACAGCCTCTGCTAGTGCCAGTGGGTGACAGACCACAAGTGTCCCCTTGTAGCAGCCACATTTGGACTATGTATCTTAAAGGCAAGGCAGTGCTTAGTAGTGCTCATATTGGCAAAGGTTTTTATGCTATTGAGCTTTGAAAGCATGTTGTTTAGAAAACAGCCGCAAAATTGTCTCTCCCTCTGAAAGACAAGTGAGAAAGTTCCATTCAATCTATTTATGCAGTCTCTGCACTTCATCAAAACTAATTTTTAATTAATTTCATTGGGAATTGTACATCTATAGGCTAGAACCCATGGGAAAAGGCATGTAGGAGGCACTTATTTGGAGTAATAAAATCAGAGGTATGACGATGATTCTGAGACTTCACCTATGAATTAATGACCAAAGAGGAGAAGACTCGTCTGCCTTTCATGATGGAGGAGAGACGAACAGGGCAGTTGCCTGTACTACAGAAAACATCATTGATTCTTGAACCTATTTCTCTGACACCTAATATTCCAGGATCAGTTGTGAGGCACACATTTGTGTCCATCTCAAGCAAGTGAGGGGTGCAAGGTCACATTGCTTACTCTTTTTGGTCAATTGCAGGGCATAAACCGGGAGTTACGTTATTTCAAATGGGTGACTGTAGGAGTTTGTCTATCCCTATACCCACCAGAACTGAATCAAAGGCAGCTCTTAGGAATGTACACTTAAATGTGTGACTAAACACTGGCAGAACTGATACTTTACTAACCCCTCCCTTCCCAAGGTACAGGTGTTCTTTCCTTAACTTGGAGTCATCCTTTAACGACTTTTTCATGTACCTATTCAGCTGGCTGCTCCCTGGTTCCTCTGGCTGCTGCTTCAGGTCAAGAGGCTATTTGAGAAGACAGCCTGTTGGCAACTCAGCAAACATTACTGTTTCTCCTGCCTTGGAAGCCTACTTCTATCATCCTTCTGCCCAAGGGGTTTGTTATTGTCTTTTTAATGGTAGGAGGAAACAGATATTTGTACAGAGGACATGGGATTTGGAAACTCAGGTGCAGACTTTGGAAAGTAACCTCTAGCTCCTGGGATTTTAAGACCTGGAATTGACAGGTCTTTTATTCCCTGCGCCCTTAGGGAGTAAGCTGTGGCAAAAGGGCACCTTGGAGACAAGACATTGCTAGAGCTATCTGACAGTGCAAGGTGGGGTGCAGAGGTCCTAAATTGTCAGGTTTGTGTGCTTAGTGATGATACTTCTCTCTTGGCTTGTGCAATGATTAAGCTTCTACTAGAGAGCTGTGAAAGAGCCCCATTTTGTAGACCTCCCTCCCCCCTCTCTTGGTGCCATTGTTTTTTGCGTGGATGCTGTTGGTGCCCAGTTGCCTCCCTACAACAACTTTTTAGTGAGATCTGGCTGGTGTGTCCTCAGAAGAATGTTGGTGGAATTGGGTCTCCTTGGAAAGGTGGGCATTGCCCATTCCCACCCTTAAGTAGTTCATAATCTTGATTTGAGACATTTGAAGCTTTATTTTGCCTTAGGGTTTCTGGGACTCCATCTGGAACTGTTGGTTTTAGGATAATTCATTAGCTATAGAGTGGCAACCTTCACTCAGCTTGTAACGTGAGTGGTGTTTGTGTTGTAAACTTGGCCACCTACCTCTGCATAGATCTCTTTGAAAGTTAGCCTTTCACTTCCTCTCTCTATATATTTTTAATGGGATAGGAATTCCAACTTCATTTACTTTGCTTTGAAAAATGCAGTGATAATTTTACAGGTGATTTACCAAAATCCACTTATCCATCTGCTCATCGGGCCATCCATCATACTCGTTAGATGTAATTATCAGTTCACCTGCAAGTAGATGGCTCCTGCTCCAGACTACTGTCTTCTGTATAAAATTGCTGGGAAATGAATCATGTAGATTCCTGTAAACAATATTAATGTTAACATGTATGTGAGTGATATAAAATTTTAATAAACCCCCCAATACTTTTGTCAGTAATTTAAGGAATAAGTGGAAACTGGGCTTGCATAAAAGACTTGATTAGACAATGTTAGCAGCCTTCTAGAACTGCCCAAGTACTATAAATAAAATAATATAAATAAATAAAAATCAATGTATCATATGATTAAATTAATGTAAATAAATATAGATATATAATATAAAATAATAATTTAAATCTAAATTATAAAATAATAAACAAATAAATAGGAAGCAAGCATTCATATTACAACTTGTACTACTAGTGCTGCTTCTTACATGGGTAAACATGGGAAAAAGCTGTAAATGGTTCCAAATGCAGTCCCAACCTCTTCATTAACACTTGTAGGATGCATAAAAGCACAGTGCTTCAGGAAAATGTGCTAAAAGGGAATCTAATCTTTGTAGCAGAAAATATAAGGAGTGCATGGAAAATAAAGAACAGACATCAATGTTCCGCTTTTGGCAGGCTTCTCAGAGGGAAAGTGACATGTTTACTGTTTAGGGCAACTCTTAGCTGGTTCCCAAAGCAATTAAAAGAATCTCAAAGTCCAAAACATTATCCTGCCTAATTAAGATAGTGTGATTAAATCAGTGGATATATTCAGATTTGTTGTAGCTCAGAGTCTGGCCCTGCATGTTGTCTTGCATGCCATGACCAGACTTTAGTCTTCTTCATGGGAGCAGAGAGATGGTGACATGGGAGGAATACACAACCAAGGTGCAGCTGTGCTTTTCCTGTTATGGCTTCCGGAAACCTTTTGGATGAAATGATAGGTTGTTTCTCCTGAGGATTGTCTTTAATTGGTTTATTACTTATACAAAAATCAGCATCCTTGATATGAATACTCAATTTTAAATTGTGTTATTACCTAGTATGTGTTTATTTTTAAATCATCTTTTTTTTGCGCTCATTTCACGTATCTCCTATACTCTACTTGCTAGCAAAAGAATATACATTCAATATTAAAAAATTTTACAGAAAGCAAATGACCATTTATAGAAGCTTTACTCAAGTCACTTTGATAGTACAGAGGAGTCATCTCACCTTTTGCAAAAATATTATTAAATCAACTCAATCTGTACTCCTGTTCTCCACTTCATATTTCATGTTTTGTCATTTATGATGCACAACTACTAAAGTGGAAAAATAATTCTAGCAGCAACTTTCTGATCTATAGCTCCTCTGCAGAGCTAAAAATTAAATAAGTGACATTACTTTTACTTTATAATTATCCAAAAATCAGCTAAGAGACGACATCCCTAGGCACGTGGGGTGAGTCAGTGGCAGAGCTTAGAAAAGATCCCACAGCATCTAATTCTGAGATTGCTGGCCTGGATTGAATCATGTCACTTCACAGCCTGATTTGTTATGAGTGTGAGGCACGATTAGTTGATTGGTATGTAAATTACAAAGTTTCGTTATTTTCATTTTTCATTTGCCTTACTTAGCACCTAAACCCACCATCCTGAGTAAGTATCTATTATACTAGGGACTGGATAAATTATTAATAGAAATGCAGTTTTTACTTAGAACTTGCAAGTCAGCAGTTTCTTACTCTGTATCAGGTGACATGCTCTTTCATAAAGAATGGGGAAAATGTAAAATTTTTGTCTGATTTTGCGTATAAGGCCAAAACCCAGCTTCACAGAACAGCTGTTACAAGGCTTTCTGCAGCTGCAATGTACTATATGGGAAAGCAAATTCTTGTAAAACTTACCTTAATTTCCCCTCTAAAAAAACTGAAGTCCATGACCACAGCATATTGCAAGCAGTTCTGTCGCATAATTTAAAAGATGCATAAAACTAAAAACCAAAAGAAAAATACCAAACTTTTGATTTACCATTAAATTCTACGTCATTAAAGCACACAGACATATATTGAATAAAATAATACACACATTAAAGCAGTGTTTCTGTAATCCGAACTGTCTGATCTAGGGAATTATAGCTCTGGCAGTGCTGACACAGTGGATTTCTTCTAGATATTTGCCAGTTTGACCTATTCATTTAGGTGAAACTTTGGCCATCTATATTGTTATATTCTTTATTCTGTTTTCGTAAGGTAGCTTTGGCTTGTTTTCCCTAGGTGTAAAAAAAAAAATAGTCTGCTTTTAACATTCTTAACTCTTGACTTCAGGATTTAGCAGAAAACCTATGAAGACATAACATTTCTCTCCTCAGTGAGCTGTTGCCTCAGAGAACAACGCAGTTCAGTTACCCAGGGCAATGTTACGGCTGAAATTATTGCTGTAGAGTTAACTTAATTATTGGCAGCCCTTTTGATTTTATTCATAGCTCATGTTTCTGTAGTATTTTTAGCTCATCCAATTTCTTTATTTAGGTGTGTGTGTGAAAACGGAGATTTAATGTGATAAATCTTAGAAACTGTGCTGTCATCTGCCTTGTATTGCTAGGAAGTACCAAATCTGTTGCTGACCTTCAGTCTAAATGCAGCTGTCAGGCTTTCGATCCATAGAAAGTCATTAAAGGAGAATTTTAATTCTATTTTTTTCACATCTGTGCTCAGTTTTGTCACTTCTTGGACCTCCCCAAAAAGGCTGTGAAAGTGGATATGGGGACCTGATGGGAATGGTTTTGGATATCACTGCAGCCAACAGTGATGAAGAAACCCAGTATCTTTCCTCTGAGATTTCTTAATTTTGTAGTGACTACAGGCTTTGTGAGAAAGCAAAAGCCTTATGTACTCTATAGGAGGTGCTTGAAGGCCAAACAACACAGCTATGGAAAACAGGTAGTGTTAGACCGGAAAGTATTGTTCATCAACATCTATACATAGAAAGCAGGTGACCTCCTCCCACCTTTTCTTAGCCTTGAGGATGGCATGAAACATTTACGACTAATGACCTCCAAGTCTGAAACTCGTGCAGGGTGAAGAACATTAGCAATGCTTTCTGCACTCAGCCACCGACTCCTGTTGGAAAGACAGATGCACACAGCTTAAGGAAATCCCTAGATCCCTAAGTAAATGAATCTAATAGATAATTACCATCACAACTCATAATCACCAGTTCACTTCTCCTCTGATGTGACGTCAATTTGTAAATAGTAGATCTTCTATCCATCTTTTTTCTTGATGCCGGTCTACGTTTAAAAATCTCTTCTATAGGTAGGTAGCTTAGACCATGGTAGCAGCACCTTTTTATGTTCCAATTTAGATTTTAAAACTTTCTATAGTTTTTCAGGGTTTCTTAATTGCCATTGCGTAAAACCCACTTAGGTTATACATTAGCTATCCAACTGCTTTACAACTGTCTTGAAGTCAACAACTTGCAAGAATGTTGAGAAAGAAAAATACCTGCTACATCTCATTTTATTCCCAGATCTTTCAAGTAAGAGTAAGATTGCCAGGAAGATGCTTTACTGCAAATTACACAAGATATCCTTCATGCTGGGATGCCTACTTTTAATTCTGCTGCTTGCATATTGCTTTCTCTTTGCCTGACTTTGTAATTGTATGGTGCTACTGCAAAATAGAACTTTGGTTTATTTGGCTCAGGTTTTCACACATCACAGTGAATTTTGCACAAGCAAAGAAAATAACAAGAAAGATAAATTTGACCCAAGAACAAAATTGTAATCTGATTCCTCTTTTTTTTCCCCCTCGCTTAATTTTCCACTTTACAGGTGCCTAAGATCCTGCTCTGTATTACTGTAGTACGAGTTAATTTATTTACTAAATTTTGTTAGGTTATTTAATTTGTTTACTGAGTTGGTAAACATTTATTTTGTTTGATATTAAGTACAGATCCATGGATGCATACTCTGCAGAGATCACAGAAGGAGGCAGCAATGGGAGACTCAGATGTGAAGAACCTTGGACTTTTTTCCCAGGATGATCACACTCCTGTCACAAACACAGTGAGACAGAAGGCAGTTGGGCTCCTTTGTGCAGGAGGTCAGTGGTGACTGTCCCAGATGAGGGAGATGTGGAGTGCACTGCATGAATGAGTTGTGCTGAATTCTTAGGGGTAACATTAAAAAAAGGCAACAGTATGGAAACAGGCAAAGACTATGCTCTGACATGACAGGAAATGAACTGTATGGCTATGACTGTTTTCACTTATCTTGACTCTAGCTGTTTTCATGGATGAAGGATATAATTTCTTTCTTTATGTCAGATAGTTCTCAGCTTAACAGTTAAAGGTGATTGATTTTTCCATGCAATCAGAGCTATAATGCATCAGATTAATAGGAAATTAATTGATCATAACTAGAAAATACCAGTTCAAAGATTAACATTAGCTAATAGATGTAAGCAATTCAGAAATTTATTACACTGTGATGATGAGGGAGCGTGGCTGGTTGGCCAGCATGGTATCATTCAGGAACTGTGCTAATTTAAAGCACCACAAAGATTTGGTGCTATGAAGTGTCAGTACAAGCACCCAGCTCTCCAGGATGTCTGATTTATTGCTGGTTAAGATCTATAGAATTTTTTTTTTTTCAAAAAGCATTTGTAGCTCTCTGCTCTTAGTGAAATGAGAAAGCTGCTTCTCTTGATGAGAAATTTACAGAAATGCTCATCATCTGATCTTAGAAATCAAGAGATACAGTGGCTGAAAATAGTAAATATATGTGATGATGTGTATGAAGGAGAGAGGTGGAACCCCATAAGACTGAGATTCGTCGATAGCCTGATAACCAGGGGGAAGTACAGGTGATGCTGGATGTAGCTCTTTTATACAAGTTTAAAACACAATGGCTGGAGGGTGCTCTTTTACCATAGCTTATCAAGAAGGCCTCTGGCTATAGCAGAGAGTCAAATATGACTTCCTGAAAAAGGCAACGTTATATTCTTGTTCAGTGAAGACAATACTCTCTCAATGATGTGCATTAAAGGAAGGCAAAACTGAATGATATATTCAATACATTCAGTGTTTCTTTCACCCACATTGTTTACAGATTTTTGTCTTGCAGCTGACATTATTGTTGGTAGATAATACTAGAAATTGATAATAAATGTTATCCTCTGGACTATGTTGGAGAGGATCTAATAGTCCTTTCTGACTAAAGATCATTATAGCTACAGGAGTATATAGTAATATATTCACTCCAGGCTCTCCTCCTTCCCCCTTGTTAATGTTGCAGATTATGCTCACTCCCTTCAGCTAAGCAACAAGCTGCAAAAAGGACAGCGTCAGCAACAGTCAGTACATAGTGATTTCTCTCTGCTGTTTCTTTCTTCTCAGACTTTTCTTCTGCTTCCAATGTGGGCTGTCCACAGCATACTGTTCCATCAGGAATATCCATCTGTACAGGTCACCCATGGGCTACAGGACAATACTCACTCCTCCATGAGGCATCTTCTCTTCCTCAGACCCTGGTGATCCCTCTGCTGTTACTCACTCTTTCTCCTCCTCCTCTGCCTATCTGGAATTTTCTGCTCTTTCTTAAAAGATATTTTCACACAGGTGCCATCAGCTTCACTGATGGGCCCAACTGTGTCCTGTCACGGGTCCATTGAGTCTGGTTAGATAAGTCTGTGCCCAGTATGGGGCACCTTCTCATCTCTTTCCAAAGAAGCCACCCCTACAGTTACCTACCTGGCCAGCTACAACCAATACAAAGGCAAACACAAAGAGAAAAATCAACATGGCCTCAAAGTCCAGTGGCTGAATAAATACTTGTCAGGCCTCATTGTCATTGTAGGTTCACTACTAAAAAGTCATCTTGACATCTCTTGAACTTCTCACAGTAGTAAACAGCATGTAGTCTTGTTTTGTAGCTTTGGGCCTCAGGTTATTCTAATTTGTGTGTCCTGTTAGCCAAGAGAACAGGATGCTAAACCCAAAGAATTAAGTGTAGAGCAGAATGTTAATCCTTGTTTTATGTTCTCCATTTGCACTATAAACTTCTAATGTGCATCTGTTCTTTTGCCCCAAGACAGAATTTATTCGTGATGTAAAAATATACATTCAGATGTGGGTTGCGCAGGAAGCTCCATCCTCAAGCTGGCTGTTAACTAGAGAGCCTGCCTTTGGCCTTTTGTTCTTCAGAATTTGATGGAAGAGTGCACAGGGAGAAGGGAAATATCGGTTGTGATGTGTCAGAGAGTTCGGCAGGATATTTAGCTGAGAAACACCATCTGTTTAACTTTGAAAGGAAGATGGAGAAAAATAACCTCCTGAAGGTTTTGCCCTTGTAAATATTTTAAAATGCCCTTCAAACAATCTTCACCCAACCTTATACACCAGCTACACAACAGCATCAAGGAGAGGTACGCACTTTGAGTCTTGTCAGCTCTTGTAGCAGTTTGGATACTCTTTTATGCTTGCCATACATATCCTTCTCAAGCGTCATTCTGGAGTGAGGTTGATGCCTTTGTTTAGCTAATTTGAACTGCTTTGCCAAATGGTGGTCTTCTGGAGTCCAGTTGTCTACAAGAGAACACTGTCACAGTTAGAAACAGTCTCTTCTGAGGGATTCCGTGTCTCTGAGTTTTGACTCTTCTTCTTTTCCCGATTTTTTTCTCCAATACTAGTTCTGTATGGTGGATTAAAATGCAGAACCTTTCCTATATCTTTCGTGATTATTTCTGTCTGAGCGAGTTAACTGTGTATCCCCGATCTAGATGTTGCTAAAATGATGGCTAAATTCCAATTTTCTCCCTTTAAGCAAGTTCCTCCTGATTACAGATAAAAATGAAATGCAGTTTACACCTTTTGCAGTGGTAGTCAATTTGGAGATTTTTAAACTGACCCATCTGTCATCTTTTGATTTATTGTTATCACTGTGTAGTTCTCAGCAATCAATCAGCTGTCAGAAAGAGAACTGCTTCAGTTTGGTTTTTTTTTCCCCCCATTAGAGCTATGCAAAGCAACAAGAGCTTCTCATGTCAAGCTCGGACAGCTTGAGGATTCATCTCAGCTGTATTTACCCACACCTTAGGTAATAGTAGTAACATTATTCAGAAGGCAATTCATTACAAGTCCTTTTAATGATAGGAGAAATCATTCATTAGTGGTGCTCATCTTTCTTCTATCAATGACAAATTGAATTCTAAAAGTATCATCAATTAGAAGCTCAGCACCGAAATACATGAAGTTGGGTGAAAAGAATTTCACACTTAGCAAACTTCTTTCTTCTCACCTTTGAGAAACTGAATCAAAAAGGGCACAAGTTACAATTGCACAGCAGGTTGGGTAGCAGAATCTGAAGGGAGAAACAGTGAAGGCATGAAATGGTGGAGAAGCAGAATGGGGTAAAGAAATGAAAAGTCATAATGGGACCGCAGAGAGAAGGAAAACAAGCCAAAACTGAAGTTGATATTGTGCTATTGTGCTGTATTTAGGAAAATAGTAAAAAGGAAAAAATTGGAAGAATAGAATTGAATATTTAATTTGTTCTAGAATCTTCTGAGTTGCAGTAATTGCTTTCAATCTACAGCACTTGCAGGAAAAAGAAATTAAAACTATAGAGCCTTAGAAACTTGTGTCTTAATTCTTAAGTTCCTAAGGTGCAGAGTGACTTAATTCTTAAGTTGCAGAGTGACTGCTTTACAGGAACTTGTTCTTTAATATAATTCAACCTAATGAGATTGCACCAAGTGTAACTTGAACTGGAATTTTGTTTATTATTTCCCTAGTCATTGGCTAAGAAAATTGAACGTGGGGAAAAAATCACATGTATCATTATTCTTGTGACATTAAGTGTGGCAGGGGAGCAAAACACGTTTCCTGTCATTTCCAAACATGTCCGTTCCACTTATGCTCAGAGACTCAAATTAAACAACACAAGGCAATTTTTTCCTCTTGCTGGGGCTGCACAGGATGAAAATCAATGTGGAATTTGACTTTCACTAATCTTCAGCTTCTGTCACAGGCTGTACCTAGTGTAAAAATGCTCAGTATTGCTTAAAGTGGCCGGCTTGGTACAGAGTGCTGTGGAGTTGTGACAGCAAGAAGTTGTGCGCAGCCTAACCACATGAGTATTTACTCATCTTCTCTGATGATTTTTGCAGATTTGTATTGCTGCTATTGCACTGCTAATGCAAAAAATAATTCATGTGAGATGAAGTCACAGCAATGGCAAGTCTCTGCTGGTATCCACTAAGGCAAGGCAGAAGGATCTGTGTAAAAGGGCAGTGGGGAAACAAATGGTGATTTCACTTCAAAGCCTGCTTTGTGAAGTTCAACGATACTATTGCTTCCAAGATGAAGCGTACTCTTCAATCAGCTAAAGTCCAGACTGATTGTGTATTTACCTTCTTAGTGTAGTATCTAACCCCTCACTGCATGAACATATTTTTTCTTCCTATATCTCTCTGTGAGTTACCTTAGTACTAGCATTCCTGAGCTAAATGTGGGACAATGAAGCAGAGAGGGACTGTTTCCAAGGCCACATAAGGAAAAAGAACACATATTTTAATTCAACTTTCCCTGGAGAGTGACTCAGGGTGACTTTGTGTGAGGTTTGCTAGAAATGTGAAAGGTGGCATGGAGTTTCTCAACAAGAGTGTAAGTCAGAATACCTTTTTTTTTTCATCACCATTTCTTTTTTTCATGAGAACAGCTACTTTAGTTTAAAAGGGACAATAGTCTTTTAACCAGGATTCTCTCTCTCTTTCCAGACAGTTGGTAGGACCCAGTTCCCACAGATCCAAGGA
Organism: Tapera naevia; assembly: GCA_033556795.1. Lineage (NCBI taxonomy): Eukaryota > Metazoa > Chordata > Aves > Cuculiformes > Neomorphidae > Tapera > Tapera naevia. The sequence continues at coordinate 10,979,518 of JAUMJJ010000033.1, read as the reverse complement.
CATCCGCTGTTCCAGGGGACCTTTTCTGTGCAAAAATGGCATGTCTTATCTTATCATAGAGATCCTCTCTTTTCAAGACCTATTGATAAAGTGTCTTTAGCCCTACAGAGACAGGAGAAGGAGTAGATAAGGTAATTGTCGTCCTTGTTTTCTCCCAGGACTCTCCTGCTTGCCAACTGAAGATACAAAAGTCCCTTTCTTGTACCCACCATAAAACATACAACTTGAAGTCTACCAGGTTAAGCCTTGGTTTATACCAGAAATATTTACCCCTCTACCCTCAACAAAAATCTTTTCTCAAATGCCTGCAGAAGAGATCAGCAAAATCAGATCTGCACCTATCAGTTTTCTTTCTACCCAAACTTAAGTGACATCAAAAACTGACCAATATTTTACATTATAATGAGTCCACATGACAGTCTTTAAAAGCTGAATTTTGGATTTTGTTCCACTACCTTAGGGGGTTATAATCCTGTATCTGTTCCATTCATAGGTAAGAATGCATTTTCTAATTTCTAATCAGGCCTCTCTTCCACAAAAATAATATATCTGTATGTATCATTATCCAGAGAGAGATGAGCCCCACAGCTGAAGAGGCACAAGAGGATTGCTTATACCCTTGAGTTTGTGAAATAAATTATGTTCAGTAAAATGATTTCTCATACAACTGTTGCAGAGAGTAATACAGTGCAGCAGGAATCTAAAATTGTGCTCTCTTGCTTAAACTATTCCATTGGCTGGAGTGCTGTTGTTGTCCTTGTAGAAAGGATAGGGGCAGGAGAGCCCTGGTTTTCAGAAATAGTGTGACTGTGGTAGTTAGTAATCCCTTTACTGTATAGATAATGACAAGTTATTATAGATCAGCAGCTGAGAAGAAAGGTAAGTCTGATCAGGTTGAAGAGCATTCAAAAGGAATGTGCATGCTCTGTTTCTAATGCTTCTAAATTTGCGCTGTGAAAGAGCACTTTGCTCAAGAGGTTTGTCAGGGAAACAGCCAGGTGTCCTTTTCCTTGTTTTTCAGAGCCAGCCTCATAGATTTTAGACCTTGGCACTGTAAAGTTTGGTAGGATAAGCCAACATAATGTCAACAGATTTATTCTCTTTTAAGCCTCCGTGCATTCTGGAAGGCTGCTTTTCTGAACAGATTTTACTGGTTCATGTGATGAAACAAGATTTGATTTTGCATCTGTGTGGCAGCGGCTTCATCAGGATTGCTGTAGATCTGAAAGTAAATTGAAAGGAGCAAATTTTCTTTAGCATCCAAACTTGACTGAATGTAGCTGACAGAGGAACTGTTTGGAGGTCAGTTACTGCTTCCCGATCCTGGCCTTGATCCTGTTATTCCTTCGTCTCTATTTCAGGCTCTCGATAGAGAAGGCCACATTCATAACCTGAGTGCTGATTTCTACTTGGCAGCTTTCTGAAGGCATCTCTTGATCTGTAGAACTTAGTGAGGCAGGAGATTATTTTTTTGAAAAGCCTTTTCTGGGTACCTGAAAGTCTTGTTTAGTACATCAAAAAGACTCAGGCTGTGAAGAGCAGACATTGAGAGAAAGGTCAAGAAGAAAATTATTTTGGTCTCAATCTAACTGAAGTGGAAGACTTCTTGTGTTTCCAAAATAGACAAGAAAAAACATTCAACAGCCACCCACCACGGGATTTTCTCAGACTTTTTTGTGTTTAACCAGACTGCTTCTTTATTACACAGCTTATCCAGTGTGTAAGTGATTTTCTAGTGCTATTAAAAACTTTGCAGGAAACTGAGGATTTCAGTGTCAGGTTAAGCCCTGCTTAAACTATCATGTCTCTTCTAAGAATCAGCAAAAAATTGATTGTACGATTTCATCAATATTCCTAGCCAGTTCAAGGGTTTAGTTCCCATGCCCTTTCTGCCCTTTCTGATTAATTTACCATATTATACACACTCTCTTCCTACGAGCTAGTTACACAGTTATTTTTTCAGAGTGTTGTTTACAAAGAATTGGCACACTGAAACCGTTATGAGGGAAGCAGCTCTTGTTTCTTGAGTTATCCTCAGGGAATTTAGATGCCAGGTAAGGAAAAGGAACAGCATACTATTTTTCATTGACATATTTTGGGTCTTTCATGGAGAAACCGTTCTGAAAACAGATAAACCTTTCATAATTTGTTCCAGTCCCAATAGGTAAGCAAGGAAAAAGTATTTATGAATAGATAACTAAAGCTAAAGATTTTACTGGTCAAAAAGAGCCCAGTGGGAAGTTTAGATCATTTATGGGATTGTCAAGGCAGATATATGTCTGTGTGTGTGTGAGGAACTGAGTAGAAGAGTTTTGCCGAAGTTTCACATTCAAGTTTAATTTTTGTATGAGGCCGACAGGATTAAGATACATTTTTGCTCAGCACTTGAGTCATCGTATCTTCTTATGGCCATGGGGCATTGGGGAGTATCTCATAGCTCAGTATTCATCATGGGTTAGTGTTCCAGTTGGAAACAGTTATGAATATGAGGTGTGTCACAGCGTTCCTTTGAGTCCGAAGATAGGTTAAACTATTAAGTTAAATGTGATGGAATTAGTAGAAGGCTGTCCTGTAGACCAGCCTGGAAAATCAAACTTTAAGGTATTAGGACTGCTATCACAGAAATTTAAGAAAATCACAACCCAAATCTTTCCACGAAACCAGAACTTGACATTGTAGTCTGAGAAATAAATTCACATGCATCTGATAAGTTCATAGAAGCACATTCCATCCCATGTTGAAGCAAAGCAAGACAACAGAATGTGAATAGTGCTCAGACTGCAACTAGCCAGTCTGTATGTCTGTGAAAAGAAGGCTGGTTTTTGAGTAAAACTATCAAGTCTGACATTTTCTACAACTGTCTAACTAGCTTGAAAATATTTTTTCAAATTATGAGGAAGTGAGAAATGTTTTTAAAAGCACTGGTGACCGTGTACTTTAATACAATCCTAAAATCTCTAGCTTCCCGATGTTCAGTTTATTTTTTGTGTAATTAAGCTTTGGCAGCACTTCTTGGGAGTGAGTATTGGAATAGATATGTAACATATGTAAGTTTATTTTATTTGATTTCTTGTTCTTATGTGTTCATATTTAGTTATGATAATTAAGAGTTAGTATCCTCTTCCTCTGATCACAGGGAGTGGACTGAATCACTTTAAATAAGCACAGCCTCTCAGAGTTCAGTGCCTACCCTTGCTGAGGGTCTGCCCCTGAATTTTGGTTCTTTTCTCTCCAATCTTAATCCATGCAATCTGATCTAGTCCAAGTGCCTATCAGAACTCTAAACTTAAGTTCTCCGTAGGAGAAGTCAGGAGACTCAAGGACAAATTCTAAATTGTGACTCTCATTTGAAGCTACTCTTCTGCAGTCAGTTTCACTACCCTGGATAACTTTGTCTCGATACTAAATGATCCCATCTCATTATTTACTCAAGGACTGCTTACTAACATGTTGAACACCACAGATCAAAGCATGGGTGCCGTTGTTGACCTCCTTAATTTTGCAGATGGGTAATGTATTTTTATCCTTTCTCAAAGATTACAATTATTGTTTAATAAACTCTTAATTTAGGGATGATTATCTGACTTATCTTATGAAAACATAGCGTCTTTAAGAGCATTTAGTGAGAACGTCTTAAAGCACTATAGAAGTGCTTATAAACGATACCAACCATGCCATCGTTATTTAGATACATGTTGACTCCTTCACACAAATCTCATTATTTCTGATAAAAAGCTACATCCCATAAAGGATTATGCTTGAATGCTTTTCCCCACTGTAATGCCGTTGTGTCTACTGAATTGATTCTTTATTATCATTTCCATCAACTTGCCTAATGTTGAAGTCAGACTTGCTGGATGGATTGCTTTTCCAGATCACACAGCAAGATCTTTTTCAAGATGGTTGTCCACCTGTGAATGTCTCCTTCTCTTTCAGTTAGTTAAACTGGTTCATGGTTAACAAAGTGTAGTTATTATCCACACATCAGTTTATCCTGTCTACTATTGAATAGTGTACAGGGAAACAAGAGGTTGGCAGGCTGATTAGGATTAGGGAAGGGAACTTAAAATTGTAATATATTCTGGTTCAATTCTATAGCCTAGTCACAATTCCCCTCGGAATACATCAGAACTGTACACAGCCACTTTTGCCCAGATGCTGCCCTTTGTCATTAATTTATTTTGCAATCTGTTTTTCATTATTTTGGCAGAGATAACACACTATTCTCAGCTGCCTATTTAGGAATACTTCATGCAATCTCTAACAAATCTCTGGTGCATTTTTCTTTTTCCCTGCCTCCTTAGTGATCCCTCAGCTCTTCCACTGTTTTAACGGATCATACTGTTTCGTGTCTGTATTCCCAGAGACGGAAAAATGCAGGTAATGTCTGAGAATATAAGTATCCCCTTTGCTGTCTCCTCTACTTTTGTTTGTTTAAACCAAGGAGCAGATTGAAAATGAATACATTTGAGAGTCACTACCAGTCTCAAAGGCTCAAATCTGTCTACCAAAATAGGCCCAAAGCAGAAATCCAGGTTAGAATTTCAAAGTAGATTTTTCATTGGGACAAAATAAAGCTGCAAACTAAACCTAAACAGATATGAGGAAGTTAAGGTAGAGATTTTCATGTTTAGGGTTCATACCCGCAGGTTCAAAGCAAGGTGCAGGATGTTACAGTGCTTTTCCACACTCATTGTTTTCCTCCCATATTCCATTATACTTGAGAAAGTTGTTCTACTCCTGGGGTCCTGGCAACTCTACTAATCATGAGTCGGAAGTATCCATCTTCTTTCAATGATTTTGTGTGCCGAATCGTCATTTCGAGGAAGTCAGGGTCCTTGCTGCTTGTTTCAATGCACTGTCCATTTGCCTGTGGCTAAGTGAGCTGGCAAATGGCTAATTTAAAAAAGCTCTGAGCTTTGATTGAAAGCATCACCTTGCAAAAATGAGAACATGCAAGAGACTGTCTGCAATAAACCCATTCATTTCATTACAGAAGGGGTTGTTTTGCAATGTAGACTGCCACGGATTTGAGTGGTTTGAGCTCATCTGGTGCTTTTGCACCAAGGCAGAAAGCCGTGCATGTTCCATCCTACCAGTTGAGCCATGGAAGTGAAAACAGCTGGGAATGCTGAGTGGGGCTGAGCACTTGCCGAAGGTAGTAATGGCATCAGCTGGATTGAAGTCGTGTCTAGTTCTGCCTTCAGTTACACACTATTCAAAGCTGAGTGCTTGTCTCTGCCACCACTTGCACCCATGTGAACCGGCGGAGCTCTTGCTAAAGCCGGTGCAAAAGTGGGGAAGCCATATGGGGGCCAGGCCCTGAGAAATTGTGCACTATACACAGCAGCTGCCAAGAAGAGCCAGTCCTCTCTGGTCTGTTTCGGTTCAACAACAACAAACTTTTTAAGCAAAAAAAAAAATCCATATAAATTGTTAACCAAAAAAATAACTGTTATTGTAAAGCCTAAAGTTTTTACGTTGCTTTACAAACAGCATGCACAGGTGTAAACCACCATTTCCCCCTAGGCATTAGTGCTTCTTTATGTGTGTAACAATACATCTTTCATAGTAGCAGTTTGAATATTTTGTGCAAGAAACTGTCCTCCTGATGTGATGCAATCAGAACTAAATACTTTTCCATGGGATACAGTCAATATTTGCTAGTCAGTAATGCTAAATCATTCCTCCCACAAATGGTAATGGGCAAGGAGATTGTAAAACAGAGAATCCTTCCTCAAAAGAAAATAAACCTTTTTGAAAAACAGAACATTTATTTCCGGTCTGTAGTGAATGATTATTGTGAAACTGCAGGCTGGGCCACTTTAGGTCTTCGATATTACATTCCTGGAGAACTGATGCATTCCAAGTAACTCCCTGCTTCTGGAAGGCAAGATATGGTAAACTATTTAAAACAAGCCAGGATCTTTGAAAACCATGTATCACTTTTGAAAACAGATGGCTTTGTTTTTAAACTTCGGGAAAAAAAACAACAGAAGAGTCGTTTCCTAGAAAGATTGCTCAATGTGTAATGCAAACAGGATATCGCTGGTCACTGGACAGCTTTTTGCCAGAAGCACCTAAAAGCTTCTAGACTTCTAGGAAGGGATTATTCTACCTACTCTGCTCCAGTGACCTTTCCCACAAGTCTCTCCTACACTCCTACGAGTGCATACATGTACAGAACACTGGATTCAATGAAAATCTCTCTTACGACATTTATCCTCTCAGGAAACAGCTAGAGGTGCACTGCAGAGAGGCCTTAGGAGCACTGATTTTTAGTGGTGTCTTCAAAGAAAATGAAAATACAGCATAAGATAAGTATAGTACAGATATCATTGCCCATTGTTTGAGTGACTGAAACCTGTGTCAGTACAGGTAGTAACAATGCACTCTGTACCTTCTGCCTCATGGAGAATGAGGCCTTATTTTGTGGCATATAAGAGAGACTCTCCTCCAGGTTCAGGGAACAGATGCCATGCTCGTTTGACTAATACCCTGAGCTTTGTTATCAGTAAAAGAGTAAATGGAATCAATAAAGGGTCCTTAGTTCTTTCTCATGCTAGAAAGGGCTACAAGAAGATTATAAGGCATTACTACATACAGCACAGTTTATTGTAAGATGCATCATGTCTTCACTTCCTCTTTGTAAAATAAAAGCTTTTCTATAGAAAGCTTTTGATTGAATCACTAAATTGTTTCAAATACCATATCTTAATCCCGCAGTGGATATAATGGATCAGAAAGTATAGCAAAACAAAGTTGTGCCAGCCAATTAAAAAAAAGTACCATAGACAATATTTAAAAAGTATTTAGTTGAATCCTAAACATCCTTTATCAATAGGAACAGCTACAATGCAGTACCATTGATCAACTTGTAATCCAGAAAGAGGAAAAAAAATACTACATGGCCTTCTCTTCCTGGCCCATTAATTTCACAAACTATCATCAACTGTTTATGGTAGCCTAATGTCAACATGCAGCTTGTGCAAGGCAACAAAGCAAATGGTCAAATATCAATGAAGATTAAGGCAAGGACATGCACCGCCAAATGTTTACAAACATGTCATCAAGACATCTTTTGAAAAAGCAGGCAAACCCCACATTTTCAAAGAACACACCAACACAGATGTACACTGCATCATGGCTCTTGATATCCTCTCACAATACAAAACCTCAACATTAAACAAAACCTCAACTTTAAACACTTGATTAAAAACAAAAAGTGTCATTTAAGGGAGTTGAAAAACATTGAGCTAAACTGCCCAAAGCCATTAAGCGGTAAATGCTGGCTTATGTTATCTTTCGTTTTCAGATTCTGAGATCTACATACTAAATCATTTCATTTTGGCATTAGCCTTTAGCTTTCATATCTTCAAATTCACCTGTGTAAAAGGGCACTGCATTTTTTTATGGCCTTTATAGTCTTCTATTTGGTCCTGTCTATCTTAGAGAAAGCTGTTTAGAGATAAGCCAGAAAAAAAATTGACTTCTCTGCAGAACAGATCTCTAGGGGTATTGGACCAGAAAGCCAAGCGTATCCTGGGCTGCATCAAAAGAGGTGTCACCAGCAGGTCGAGGGAGCTGATTCTCCATCTCTAATCTGCTCTGATGAGACCTCACCTGGGGTAATGCGTTCAGTTCTGGAGTCCTCAGCACAGGAAGGACATGCATCTGTTAGGGCAAGTCCAGAGGGGGGCTGCAAAGATGATCAGAGGGCTGGAGCAAATCCCATACAAGGACAGGCTGAGAAAGTTGAGGTTGTTCAGCCTAGAGAAGAGAAAACTCCAGGGAGACCTTATAGCAGCCTTCCACTACTTTTGGGGAGCTACTGAAAGGCTTGAGAGAGGCTTTTTATCAGGGAGTGCAGGAACAGGATGAGAGGTAGAAGTTTAAAGCTTAAAGAGGGGAGGTTTAGATTAGGCATTAGGAAGACATTTTTTCCTGTGAGAGTGGTGAGGCACTGGCACAGGTTGCCCAGAGAATTTGTGGATGCCTCCTCCCTGGAAGTGTTGAAAACCAGGTTGGATGAAGATTTGACCAATCAGATGTAGTGGAAGGTGTCCCTATCCATAGCAGGGGAATTGGAACTGGGTGATCTTTAAGGTCCCTTCATCCTATGATTCTTTGATTGTCATAATGATGAAGAGGCCTGCTGTAAATCTAGGCATTGACCTTGCTAGAGTATGTTTGTGTGTGTGTTGGTGTGCAAGTGTGCACAAGATGGAGCTTGCTGTAAAACTGAGGCCTAAGGTCCAAGTTCTCCTGTCTGATACGTCACATATTGGTACTCAATTTATGAGCAGATGTAAGCTTAAATAAGGAGAGAAATTAGGCTAGTAGTGTTATATTTAAAAAGAAAAATGTTAAAAAAAGGGACAGTACTTCTTTCAGTAAATTACTGGAGAAATCTGAAGCATATACAGTAACAAATAAACCCCAAGGAAGAAATTTTCATAACAAATCCTATAGCAGTTCTTTTTAATCTTTGCAACTCATGGTCCTCTAAACACTTTGTAGAAGTGGTGTGGGTTTCTTTATGTTTTCTATGTGTAACTTAATTCAGTAAGTGTTTGTTTTGCTTTTCTTTGCATGATTTACCTTTGGTTATCTTTGTCTGCCAAATCTGTAATTCTCTATTTTTCTACTGGATCTTTCTTGGGAGTGGGGTAATCAAAACTAAATACGGGGAAAACACGTATTTGTACTGTGATATGTAATACTGTTTTCTTTTATCTTCTTTGTTCCTTTCTAGTAACTCCTTGTATTTTACTTGCTTTTTGAACACCAAAGAGAGTTTTTAAGATTAGTGTTTTTCACCATTTCTTCAAAAGACCTAGAGTTCATCCAATGGAACTGTAAAAGCAGCAAATTTAAAACAAATCAGAGGAAGAAGTTTTTAATATATCAAGTAGTTACACTTTGTAACTTGGTGTTCCAAGATGTCAGAGAAGCTATATATGTAAACAGATTCTCATAGAGCACAAAACTATGGTGATTATTGAAGAATATAGGATGTAAATTTATCTCAGAAAGTTCTTAAACTTCTGATCGGTAAAAACTGGGAGAAAGTTACAGGTATGAGAGTTGTACTTAGCACCTAAGCAGGTGCTACCAGCCATGATCAGAGGAAAGAATATGAAACTCACTTGATCTGTGGCCCAATCTAGTGTACCTGTTCTTATAGGCAGCAAATTAGACCATATTCAAGGGTTGGAAATTGTTTGGTGGTGGTGGTCGTTTTGTGGGTTTTGTTTTGTAATTGGGAATTTGGGAGAATTAAAACAAACAGTTTCAGGCAATAGAAATAGGGATGCAATGCCCTCAACATGGTATAAAACTTCTAGAGGTGTGTTAAAGAACTTAAATAAACACAATAGTAACATATTAGAATGTACACAGGTAATTGAAAGCCAAGGCCTAAAATTTTGCTTCATTGTTTTGGATAGAGTTTTCAACAACTAAATAATAGAACCTGCATTTGCTTACAGGTAAAAGCCTACAGGATATTACCAAAGGAAAAAGTACCGGCACTGCGACCTTTCCTTCCGTTCATGAGGGAGAGAGAAGCTGCGTTCCTGAATGAATTATTGATGGTGCTGTCCACAATGTGCCTAAGGTAACTGAGGACGAAGTCAATACATCGCTTACTTTTCAGCAGACTCGACCACTTGTGTGCTTACCATACCTCGCTTGTAAGTTATAGCCATTGTCTCTGGTGGGGATCCAAATGGAAACATGGCAGTTATGATGTAAAATACCCTCAAGGAGAGACAAGTTCAGACTAGGACAAAGCACTTTGTTCTTCAAAGTTTTAGCTAGGATGATTTTTACCTCTTTGATTGGGTCATTATTCAAAGTGCAAAAAGAGAGAATAATATCTAGATAAGAAATAATTTTAATTCTAAAAAAAAAAGGGGAAAAAAGGAATGCCAAGAATGAATTTGTTACAATGACATTTCTCCCAAGAGAGGAAGTTCCACAATGTCACCACATGACTTCTTCTGTTCTGCTGAATAAGACCCCTTTTATTTCTGCCATTCAGTTTTCTTGGAATTAAGGGTTATCTTTGTGGCAGCAGGGGTGTCACTGGAGGTGAAGCGTTGTAGAAGACCAAAGTATGAATGCTGATAAGCATTTTCCATTTCATTTCCCTTCAGTAGAAAAACACCTGTGAAATCTGGAGTTCAAGTCAAAATAATAGGAGGTTTCTGAAAGGAGCAGCAGGGAATATTTGCAGGAAACTGCCAATCTGTGCTGCAATCCCGTTTATCATGGCCAAGTAGTGTAGATAGTGGAAAAACAGGTAAAATACAGTACAGGCTGTACAATAAACAGAGTTTGTACAGCAGCACCACAGCCATTATACAGCTCTTTACTTTTAAAGTCTGCATAACTTATAAGAAGGTCCCTTTCAAGGCCAAGAGTTTCCGTGGTTCAGAGGCTTATCTTGTGTGTAATATGTGAACTAAAACTTACCTACACCCATAAGGAAATTGTGTTTTCTCCCACAAGAGCACTTGTGTAGTACTCAGCAGAATCAATGAGAGCTGGATTGAACCATAAGCCACTAAACATGCACTGGAGATTGATTTGTGCTAAGGCACTAATGGAAATATATCATCGTCCTGCAGCTGACAGAACATCCATGCAGCCTGAAGTAGTGAATTAGCAAAGAAACTGTAAGCAACACTAGGACCATTTAATCCCTGCAGTTTTACCCAGTGTACTGTGTTTTGTTTGTTTTGTCAATGGCATGAAGCTCCTGCCTAGAAAAACCCAGGAGACCAAAACCTGCACGTGGCAGTTGAAGTTTTCAGTGGGTTTGATCACTTCCTGAGGTGACCATCTCACTTGCTGACCATGGAGTGCCTAGCAAGTTATTCAGCTGTTGTCCAGCTGCCTCAGTCACATGATCTTCTGTGGATGAGATAAATCTCACGGTACATAACCATGCTCTGAGGATGATTACATATTGGGATGAACTGTCAAAATCAGTAGTAAAATAAATGGATTGTAGCAAAAGTACGCAGGCTTTGCAGAAATCTCATATTTTGTTTAGAAATTGCTTGTATTTCAAAGCATATTCCCAACCCATTTATTTTTATTAGATGTTTCCACCTGTTTGGGTTCTTCATCTTAAAACAAAACAAAAAAGGAACAGAAAGAAATAATGACAACAACACTGTAGATATATCTGTTGGATAAGTCTAATAGGAACAATGTTTGCAGTTTTCCCAAAAGCCAAAGCAATCTGTTTGTCAGTGGTATTATTAGCATTTAGGGAGAGTGATACCTCTGTCAAATTTTAAGGTTGTTTTTTGGTTTCTTTTTTTAATATTTGAGAAGACTGTGAATACCAAAGAAATGAAATTGAACTGCATCTGCACTCAGGGTACATACACATATACTGGGACTGGCACTCAACCTGTGTGGAAAGTCTGCATTTTCATATGTATTTGAACTTGGCTGCTGCTTGCCAGGCATACAGGTAAAAACGAAAAAGAAAGGAATTCTTTGCTCTTCTTGCAGGGCCAGCACAGGATCAGCCGCCTGAAAGTGCCTTTTTTTTTCCTCAGGTTGATTCTTTTGATGGAAATCTGAAACCTACAGTGTTCTAGCAGTGCCTATTTCCTGCCAAGAGGCTGCTAACAAGCTACCCAAAGAAGAAATTATTAGAATTCTTGAGGCTTTGCTCGGCAAATGCCGAAGCGGGCCTAATCTCACATGCATTGCTGATACAAACAGTCTCGTTGATGTAAACAGAGTGTCTACAAGACCAGGGGTGAGCAGGGATTGGAACTTGAGGTACATGTATGAGGGAGACTTCAAGTCAGAGAAGAAAAGCAGGATTTTCTGGAGTACGAAATTTTTTAAAAGTATATAGGAATTGCAAGAACATAGTTACATGTCAAAGACTGTGACTTAGGATATCTTACCTATTCCCTGTCCCTGAAGTCATGTCTTTAAGGAATCTGTTTTACGAAAGACTCAAAAAAGACTTGCAAGTTTCACAACAGTGGCCAATATAAAAGGCTAAAGTAATAATACCTGCCCATCAGAAGTCAAATTCTGCCTGAGATGATATTGAAAGGGAAAAGCTATTTTTCCTCAAGGGTGCATGCTCTTGAAGAATATAAATATTTATAATAAATGAGATGTCCATACCAGTTCAATGGAGTGCTATGTGGCACTTGTGAATTTAATAATTTTTACCTGGTATTTAATGATTTTTTACCTTGTGGAAGATCTAATTTTGTTGTGCTCTTTTTGAAATCACGGTGTAAACAAAAAACAGAGTAGTCACTATTCAATAACTGTTGTAATCTAAGATGGACATGGATCTCTAAATGGCATGTAAATTGAAAGATTTAGTCAGATGAATTTTTGGTTGTCTGTAAATAAAGGAATTGACTTAATCAGTTAGTTCTCTGAGTCTTTTGGTCCTAATGTGAATTAATTATCCCATTACTACTTACTGATAAACATTTGATTTCCCAATGATCAGTTTCACATGACTTCTTCATAAGTAGTACTATTTTACACAGAAGGAGATGAAAGCCTAGCTGTGATTTCTGGTAGCAGCTGTAAGGAAAAAATTAAAATATCATCAGTAACTGATTTTTTCCTTATTCATAATTTTTCTTTCGAGCTTGCAACTTTAATGCTTATGATTTAGGTTTTGTTTTTTTTTTTTCCATTGGATTTTCTGCCTTGTTAAATCTAATTTCTTAGACTATGGTTCCATTTTTTCTGTGGTATGGAACTGAGTTAGTACAATTGCAATATTTTGACATTTTCTGATTTTATTTCTTTTCAGAATTAACAGGAAAAAGGGTAATATACTACTAGTAAACATTACCTTAACATGGTCCAACTGATCAAATGTTTGTTAAAAACTGAGACCGAATTAACTGAATCTGAGCAGCTACTTTCTCTTAACATGTGGAAAACGTCACAGTTTCAATGAAGGAAAAGAGCATGTATGGTTTTCCATGGTGTGATGAATCTGGGAATCTCGAGAGTATAGAAGCTGATACAAGCCTTGTCTAAACTATCCGTAGTCTTAGAAGTGGGACTTTAGATTTGGCTAGGGAACAAGTTCCAGTGCTGGCACTTCTTGATGCCTTACCATAAACCAAACTAGAGTTCATCTTTTGTCTTAACTGAGAATTGATCCAGCATTCATTTAAACTGCTTTTAAAATCTCTAAGACAGTGGAGACGAACTAAAGAAATGTGGGTGGTATAAGGATATCCTGAAAGCTCAGCAGTGCAATGCAAATAAACTTCACAACAGCATAAATAAGTTCGTGCTGGTTTGGGTTTCAATTGTGTCATTATTTTGTCTCACAATTTTTACACGCATTTTACACTATTTTCTCACAATTGATACAAGATTTTTTTTAAACAATAGCACTCTCTCTTGCATGTTTTCTAGCATTTTTCTACACCAGAAGAGTCCAGCTTTGAGGTTGCATTCTGTTCCCGTTTTAGACTTCCTGGGGACCTCAGTGGGCATTGAATCAAATCTTTTCCTTCAAAATCTGGAAGGGGGGTGAGGGAAAGAGTCCAGACCTTTAAGGCATGTAATAGCTAATCCCTCTAGCTGAAATCAATGGTAACTGGATGCAAACGTATCATGATTTGTATCAGTAGGCACATCATTGAAGTAAGAAAGACATTTCTGTCTCAGTTTTATTTTATGTCTCTTAGCAATTCAGGGTGCACGTTAATTTATTCAAACTATTTTTCTTGTTCTTAGATTTCAGAGTTTGAAATCAGCCTTGCCATGAAAATTGGTGAAGTTACATTGCCACATGGAAACAGGAATAGCTGTGCTGCCTCCTGTCCCTGAGTGTGCAGAGAAGACAGAGTTCCCTCATTGTCTTGGCCTGTGACTGCAAGGCAGTAAAGACAGAAATCTTATTTCTTACTATTTTCTTCAGGCACTCTTAAGAACGCCTTTCTCAAAACCTCATAGAGAACTGATGCTTTTGCACATTGTTTAAAGGAAGAGAAGACTGCATGTGTCTACTTAGTGTGTATATGTAAGACCTTACTGCATTTTTAAATTCTTACTATCTTTGAATAAGCCAGGTGCTACAAGTGAAATATGCTAATTATATTTTACATTCCTATCTTGAGGTCTTTTGCTAGATAATTTAGCTAAATAGCTCTGAGCTACAGCAACGCCTACTCAGTTCTGTTTCGTAACAACAAAAAGTAATTGTGCTCATCTAAAAGATAAGCTATGCCAGCTAGAAACAGGTCTTGTGAATGGTCTGGCCCTTTTCTTTATACAGCTTATGTTGCCATCCCTAAAACAATTCCAGGTGAGTTCTGGAAATGTGGTAGCTCTTAGTTTTACATGTAAATCTTTATTAAGGCAGAGACCATTAACACTCTTGAGTCTGTGGTACACCAGCTCCTTAATTCACCTGTGAATCTGATATTGCTCACATTGCCAGTCACTTTTTAAAGATGAGTATAGCAGATATTTGGCTTAAGTGATAAAACATTAAACCAGGACACCTCATTTGAAGCCTCTGTCTGCTGTCAGTTGTAACGTGGAAAGCCACAAGACTGTGATTGCACGGGGCAAAAGCAGCAGATCCACACAAACACTGAGATTAGCGTAAGAGTGAAGGGAGAAAACAAAATCAAGCTGTCACAAAGCTGTACCCTTTGGTCATTTATACAATTATGTTATGGTCTGTGCAATATCTTGCTGCACAGCACAGACTGGTCATTTACCATTTGAATGTAGTAACGGTCCGTGCTTTGTAATGCCATTAGGGTAATTGCCTGTCTGTGCAACGGTTTATTGAATGCCTACGTGCTGATATTTGATTGAATAATTTCTTGCCAGATGTATTGTTTCACTCAATTGTTGTTTATTTTACTTGGTATTTTCTAAAACTATTTCTAGGGCTGGTAGGGGCAAGCTTTCTCAGGAGTGGGCAGCCTCTTGAGCCAGATTTCTTCAGATTTTCTAATTCATTCTTCTAGAGACTTCTTTACCCCAAAGAAAACTTTCTGACCCTGCTGCTCACACTACTGCTATTGTATATTTCTTTGAGGTCTGAATACTTTTCATGACTCTTTGCCCATTCACCTAAACAGGCTGCTTTTGTTTTTTCAATGAAAATTCTGTGGTTACAAAGAAATCACACTCACTGTGAAAGCAACTCATTATCCTCTTTCTATATTGTTTCAGCACCTGTATTCCTGACTTTTAGGTCCAGTGCTTTATGATATATAGCACTGACCACCTGTTACACTGATGCATTTCATCACTGAAACTGAGGGGAATTCAGAGCTTTTTCCATCATGCACTGGGTCCGCGGCAGGTTGCGTACCAAGAAGCTTAGCAAGAATTGCCGTTGCTGCTGGAGGGGTAGGTACATAATTCATCACCTCCTATTGATTTAAGGCAGGGCACATTTCAAAAGGCAAAGTGTGTTACAGAAAATATGTTTTTTCAGCTTTAACTTCCGAAAAAGTGCAGACTTTTCTAAAATTATACTGTCACCCATACAATCCTATATATCCTACTTACTGTTGTTTTCTTATTAGGACATCAGACAGTTAAACTGATTCATTAGTATGTCAAGCCTTACTCTGCAAGGCCAGAATGTAAAGCAACTATGCAAAGGTATTAGTTAGAGTAGTTAAAAACAGCTAGATATGATACAAGGCAAGAGTGAACTGGACAGACAATTTTATATTTGGGACCAGCAGCTCAGCCATCTGTTTTACTTGTTCTCTGAGCACTGAATAAGAGACTTAAGAGTAAAAGCAAGAGCTTGATCACTTGTGGTCATCCAGTGAAGTCATATGTTGGGTGTTTAAGAGCTCTGTATTATCCTCAGTGCTCTGAGTATAACCCAACTTAGTCTGTTCAAGTGTTATTTGCCTGGACAAATGCCCTCTTCAGTTTCAGTTGTACATATTCCTCTTTGTTGCTCCTTCTCTTTTCTGTTCCCTTTTAGTTGATTGTGGTAATTCAGTTCAGAGGTCGCTCTATTCAAGTGGTGAGAAATATAGAGAGAAGCTTCTATGTTTCTGGCAAAATAAGGGCTGTAATAAACAGCCTCTGTGCTAAAGAGGAAATGGCTAATAAGCTATTATGACTGATGATGAAGATAAGCATAAATTGCTGTCTGACAGTTACGAGTGGAAGTGTTGTATGTTAAACCTGTTCTAAAGTTGGAGCATGTGTTATTCCAAACCTGAATGGCTATATGGAGGAGAAAGAACAGAGACCCTGCCTTTATCGGGGTTGCTGGTTGTCCTCTACTCTTCAAGTAGAAGAACTGATGCTGTCTGTTGTGAAGAGGGTCTAAGCAGAACCAATTGCACCTCCGTAACTTTTGTTAAGACTTATAGACCCACTGTTGCTGTGGTAGCACTGCAAATATTTAACTTTGCCCAAGATTTGGTGGCTCTGGGGTATGATGAAGAAGGACAGCTGAGGCAAGCACTCAAAGATGGCTGGACAGGTTGTACCTCTTCCCTTGCTTAAGGGCAGTCATAATATGTACTGCTTTGTCTGTCTTGCACTAATGAGAATGGACATAACCATTAAAAATATTTAAGCAAGCTCCCTTTGTGGCCGAAAGTAGACAGAAAATAATATCTATTAAAAATGTCTATAGATACATACACCCAGAGCAGCCAGGTAACCTAAAGGAAACGGATAAGCTCTGAGCAAGATACACTGAATTATCCCAGGAACAGCATATGTAAAGGTAGGGCTCAGTGCTTTTGTGAACTGAAACTATTTATTTTATCCCTAGTAGAATCAAGAAAAGTAGAAGGGATGGCATGATAAATCCAAAAGTTGCTGAAGCCTGAAAGCAGCAAAAGAGAGGAGGCGCAAGTTACATACATTTCTGGGAATACAGCGCCAGATTCTGTCTTTCTTTCTCACCTGGAAAAACTTCTCCAATTAATGTTTTAAAAGTCCCTCTGAAACTCTACTAAATATTTTAGCGGGTGACTTGATTCTCTCTTATATTTTCCTGCTAAATATTTTATTATTCTCACATGGAGTCATCATGTGAGAGAAGTTCCTATATTTCTTGCATCTGCCTTAGTGCTTGTATAAGCTGCCTCAGCTTCAACTGTTTTGTGAGCAGTGTGAAGGAGTAAATTCACCAGAGGCTGTCTTGACAGGACCGTTGAAATGAGATCTGGGAAAATCTACCAGACCACCAAGTCTTGCTCTTCCAAATATCACCTTTAGAAATATCACTGTTGATGGGAGCTCAGCCACTGCCCACAGAATGTTACTGCCAACACAGCTTAGTCCTTTGTCCTGACCTTATCAAGAAGGGAAGAATAACAGAGTTCCAGAGAGTCCCTCTAACAAAATCCCATTGTGTCTTTTCAGGTGAAATGCAACTAGTTTCTCCCAGAAAGTTTCATTTCTATAGATTCTATTTAATCTAAGGCATTTAAACTGGATCTCCAGTAAGCAGATCTGGACACAAAATGAATACACTAACGCTGGTGGTGTCTCCTGGCCATGCTTTCCTATGCCTTTCTGCCAGTTCTCAATTCAGGAGAGCTTTCATGCAGTTACTAGTTGCCATGTGGAGGTTGCTCTGATCTTGACCGTGCATGTCCATAGAGAACTTTGTCTCTGCATCCGTCCTTTTCTTATGATAGATTTTCCCCAGTAACAGCAAACCTTAAGAAATTAAGGAAGTGTTGCAATGCTCAGTGCTGAACTATAAGGTGACTGCTGTCTACAGGAAACCACAGATCAAAATCAGTCCCTGGAGTGCTTCTATTTCGTGTAGGGAAGATTAGGTACAAAAAAAGCATAGTCTGTTTAAGCTGCTAATTGTGCCGTCTGACCTACCCACTAGTGAGAAGAGTATGGCTAAATGCTCACTTTCTTGAGCAAAATAATCACCATTCCGGGATCCTGTTGGAATCAAGAAAAATGGAGCCTAAGGACTTCAGGCAGTGTCAGACTTCAGAATGGGATCCTAAAGAGGCCACTGAGGAGAAAATGAGGAGAAAAAACTAAGCATAAATGTCTATTTGTCTCCCCTAAACATCTGTTCTGTCTTTAAGGAGAACCTGTTAGGCCTCTGAACCCTCTGCAATAGCTGAGACCCTCACTATGTTGAATATTCATGTAGGAGGGGACCCAGCTGAGTTTCTTAGGATTTGAGTCCATATTTCTCATCATCAGGGATCTGCCTTGTGCAGGTGACTCTTTGCACGTGTTTAGGTCTTTCTGCATAATCTGTGCCTTCTTAGCAAAATTCCCTCAAAACCCAAGAAAACTCAACCAGAAGACAAAGCAAGAAGATTCTTTTGACCTAAGACTACCTCCTTGTTTTACCTAGCAACTTCTTCATGTTAAAAACCCACTACTGTTATAAAAGGGGTCAGAGACTCCTTTTTCTTCATTTAAATACGGAATGACCCTTCCCCTTGTGCTGCCTGGCCAGCTCTTTACCTTAAAATGTGGGCTGGAATCGCCTCAGGCAGGAGAAGGAATTAAATCTATGTGTCTCAGACCATGGGGGATGACAGGCTCTTCCAAAAAGAGATGCTTCTTCATTTTCTCCCTATCCCAAATATCTTAATAGGGAGTGGTGAGGTAAGTCTTGCAGGAAGGTCCTCCTTAAATGTGCATTAGACAAATCTGATGCCCAATTATCTTTTAAACAATTAGCTTATATCAAAAATATCAGGTTTAATCTATTAATTATGTTATATTGTAGTGTTAAATGCTGTTTGTTCTGCTGTTTGCTACTTATCTCTCTGAAAAGATTCACTATATTTGTTTATTATTTAGACTGCATTTATTCAGAAAACGCAAATATGGTTAAATTACATTTCAAAACAGATATGTACAGAACATATGAATAATGAGCCCAGCTGTACTGTAAAAGAAAGATTTCTCCCTTTTTTTACAACAGGTTCAATCAATAGAAATTTTTCCAGTTTCTTCTTGAGTGGTTGACCTCTGTGCAATAAATGCTACAATGCAAAAGGCAGCTAATTCTTTCAAGTTTTGATATGAATGACACTAGCAGACTCCTTTTCTTCTTTATTTTTTCAAACAGGGATTAAAGCAAATCATTGGTACATCTTCTTTGACTCTATCTTATGCACTAGTTCTTTTGCTTTCCTTCCTTACCTCATACCTTCAGATGGTCTCAAATGGATAAATGTACATTGTTTCAGATCTGTTTGTTCCCAGCTTTCCTAGCACCATGTTTCAATTCCTCCCTTATTTTTTAAGAACCATATGCAGTGTATTGTCAGAAATGAAGCTTGTGAGAAAGAAACCATCCAATCCAACAACATATATTTTTATGGTGGTGTTGGGCTAAAGTATAATTTTTATGACACTTGTAAATGTTCCTTCTGCCAGGTTTCCATCCTCAAATATCCTGATTCTGAAAGTTGTGATGCCAGTTGAAGTTTAGTGAAGAACAACCCAGAAGCAGAGCATGGTGAGAAATGGCTTAGTGATACTTACATACTTTTTTTTTTAGGAAATAAAAGCATTAGAATCATTAAATAAAAATTAAAGCTTTAGTGTAATAAGATGTCATAAAACAACAAAGATAAATTTTCTCATGCTTCTGAAGCTAATACGAAGTGTGGAAATATTCCATCCCCTTAACTTTTAAGGTCTGTTTTACAAAACTGTACGGAAAAGAGCTAACAGCCATAGCATTGCATACAGAGTTATTGTTTGACAACCTAATTTAAAAATGTGAGTGAATGCAAGTCTCTTATCTATATGAAAATAGATGGAAATATATTCGGTGCATTTATGGCATATGAAAGGTTATATTTAATGTTATCTGGTCTTGACCTTTAGACTGAAATTGGCGTTTGATTTTTAATGCTTCTGTGAATGTTTTACTTCCTGCTCAAACCCATTTCTTAACTGTGAGGACTGAACACCCTATTGCAATACTGATCATTTTACACTGATGCTGGTAACTCTTCATGGCTTTATAAAGTCAATTACTGTTTTGAAGTGAAATTTTGAATTTTGGATCCAGTGGGGGTACATTTGGAATAGACTTGTTCAAAGATGAGACAATTCTTCTGCTCTAATCTATCCATGGAGAGTCTGACTGCTCTTTGAGAAGGTTTATCATCTTGTCCTGGCTTTGCTTGAGTTCACACCAAGATATATCTAGATAAAATAAAAGCTTACACCAAGACATAGCCAGACACTAAGACGTAACCTTAGACTATTACAAGATTCTTGAGGCTTAATTTTATAATCCCTTTTATAAAGTCAGTCACTCAGACTTAGTGGTGATATTCATTTCATATCACACTGCATTTCCCTATGCCATGAAAGTTTGTTCACAATTTTGTATTTCACAAGTAATCATTCATTCATTCATTCATTCATTCATTCATTCATTCATTCATTCGTTCATTCATTCATTTTTCATTTTTTTCTGCCTCTGTCTCTTACTTAGAGTATAATAAACTTATTATCACCTTCACCTTAACATCACCATCTCGCTTTACTAGTCTAACATACTAGAATTCAGAACAATTGTTCTCCGCTCATGTTTAACATTAAACTCAGAAAACTCTACTTCAGATATAAAGAACAGTTCATACTTCTTAAAGCTTTTCTATTTTTTTCCCCAGTCACGTTAGTAATGATATCACAGTATCACAGTATCACAAGGTTGGAAAGGACCTATGAGATCATCAAGTCCAACCTATAACCCAACACTAACACCAACACTAACACCAACCATCATCTAAACCATGGCACTCAGTGCCTCATCCAGTCTCCCCTTAAACACCTCCAGGGTTGGCAACTCCACCACCTCCCTGGGCAGCGCATTCCAATAGCCGATCACCCTTTCAGTGAAGAACTTCTTCCTCACATAAAGCCTAAACCTTCGCTGACGAAGCTTGAGTCCATGCCCTCTAGTTCTGCCACTGGTCACCTGAGAGAAGAGACCAACCCCTGCCCGACTACAACCTCCTTTTAGATAGTTGTAGAGAGCAATGAGGTCTCCCCTGAGCCTCCTCTTCTTTAGACTAAACAGCCCCAACTCCCTCAGTCGCTCCTCATAGGGCTTGTGCTCCAGCCCCTTCACCATCTTTGTTGCCCTCCTCTGAACACATTCCAGTATCCTAACATCTTTCCCAAACTGGGGGGCCCAGAACTGGACACAATATTCAAGATGAGTCCTGAGTACAGGGGGACAATAACTTTTCTGGTCCTGCTCCCTACACTATTCCTGATGCAGGCCAGAACACCATTGGCCTTCTTGGCCACCTGGGCACACTGCTGGCTCATGTTGAGCTTCCTGTCAACCAGCACTCCCAGGTCCTTTTCTGCCTGACTACTCTCCAGCCACTCTGTCCCCAGTCTGTAGCTCTGCATGGGATTGTTGTGTCCAAAATGAAATACCCGACATTTGGACTTATTAAAAAATCATCCCATTAGAATCAGTCCATCTCTCCAATCTGTCCAGGTCCCTCTGTAGGGCCATCCTACCCTCTACCAGATCAGCCCTTCCTCCCAGCTTGGTATCATCTGCAAACTTGCTGATGATGGACTCAATCCCCTCATCCAGATCATCAATAAAGATGTTAAACAGGACGGGACCCAACACCGATCCCTGGGGGACACCACTGGTGACCGGCCGCCAACTCGATGAAACACCATTCACCACCACTCTCTGGGCTCGGCCATCCAGCCAATTCCTAACCCAGCACAGAGTGCTCCCATCTAAGCCACGGGCTGCCAGCTTCCCTAGGAGTCTACTGTGGGAGACAGTGTCCAAGGCCTTGCTAAAGTCCAGGTATACCACATCCACAGCCTTCCTCTCATCCACCAGGCGAGTCACATGGTCATAAAAGATCAGGTTGGTCAGGCAGGACCTACTCCTCCTAAACCCATGCTGGCTGGGCCTGATCTCTTGACCATTCTGCAATTGCCACATGATTTCACCCAGGATTATCTGCTCCGTGGTTTTACCTGGGACCAAGGTCAGGCTGACAGGTCTGTAATTACCTGGATCATTCTTACGGCCCTTCTTGTGGATGGGCGTCACATTGGCCAACTTCCAATCTTCCGGGACCTCTCCAGTGAGCCAGGACTGCTGAAAGACGATCGAGAGCAGCTTAGCAAGCTCATTCGCCAGCTCTCTCATCACCCTAGGATGGATCCCATCCGGCCCCATAGACTTATGAGGGTCCAAGCGGCTCAGCAGGTCTCTAACCTCCTCCTCATGGATTGCAGGAGGGCCATATTTCACCCTGCCCCCATCCACCACTTCAGAGGGCCAACTGTCAAACGAGCTGACATCCTTGCTGTCGAAAACTGAGGCAAAGAAGGCATTAAGTACCTCAGCCTTCTCTGCATCTCTGGTTACTATATTTCCCTCCACATCCAACAAGGAGTGGAGGTCGCTGCCGCCCTTCTTTCTACCATTGATATATTTATAAAAACTCTTATTATCCTTAACGGAAGTGGCCAATTTGAGCTCCAGCTGGGCTTTTGCTTCCCTGATTTTCCTCCTACACAACTTAACAACATATTTGAACATGACGTGGCTTACGTTCCCTTCTTTCCAGCGACGATACATCCTCTTTTTCTTACTTAGTTCCTTCAGAAGTTCCCTACTCATCCAGGCCGGCCGTCTGCCCCTACAACTCTTCTTACAACACACGGGGACAGCCCACTCCTGCGCCTTCAAAATTTCATTCTTGAAGTGCATCCAGCCTTCCTGGACCCCCTTGCCACTAAGAGCTATTTCCCAGGGTACTTTCCTGACCAGTTCCTTAAATAATCCAAAATCTTCCCACCAAAAGTCCAGCATCGATGTTCTGTTCCTGGCTTTTCTTATTACATTGTTTAGAGAGAACTCAATTATCTCATGATCACTACACCCCAGACAGCCTCCGACAACAACATCACCCAACAGCCCTTCTTTGTTTGTAATCTTTTTGTAGAAGATATTGTCTTCTTAAAACATTTCTGCTTTTCCTTCGTCAGTTATATCAATAGCGATATCTTTTTATAAAAGGTATTTTCTCCATTAATGCTGTCATTAAAAGTGACCCCCAAGGATCAGGATTTCACAATGAGGCGAGGCAGTGCATTTACTCACACAAAAAATTAGCATTTTCTGTAACTTGATATTCTCAGCTCTTTTGCTTTTTAAAGTTTTGGACCAGTTTTTGTCTTTATCTAGGATAATGTCCTCATGGCATGCAGATGTATGCTTGTGAACACACTACACAGTAGTCACAGCATGTGTCTCCCTCATCTTTATGCCATCTTTCGTGCCTTCTTCATGTTTCTGATAGAGTGATTCAAAAGAAAGCTCTGACCCTTAAAAACCCACTACTGAATTATCTCCCAAAAGAGTGAGCGATACATCATTCTGCAGCAGTGGTTTCAAGAGTTATATGATACAAATTTTTAAGACATTTTGAAATCTTTTCCTAGTCAGCTATGAGCAAGATACACAACTCAATTAAATAACGATCCTCTGTCCACTTTAGAATTAGCAATTTGATGACTAGGATCATTAGCACAATGATGTTAGCAGGCTGCTGCATTAGACACTCGACTGTATCATCTACATTACACTTAGGTTCACTTACAGCTCATGAGAGGAAGAAGGATGTGTGGAAATGTTAGTTCAGATCAGTTGTCAGTTCAGAATACATCAGAAATTCAAAAATAATGTTATATCAAAATATTTGAAATGAGATATTGTGCTGAAAAACTCAACACAGTAGTGCCCAGAAAATTGCATAATGACTAATGTAGGTCAAGCAACAAGGGGAAATGACCTGTATTTAATAAATTTAATTTGTGATTACACATATTGATATCCCTAATCAAATAACTTATTAAATACGTATTCTTGGTACTCATCAGATTTACTCTCTCAGGAACACTTGCAGTATAAAGCTTATATATTAAATCCAGAAAAGCTATTTACAATATGTATTACTTGTCAGAGTAGTCATATTTGCTGAGTAATGTAACCACAATATAACATAATAATATAACTATTCCAAGCAGGAAAAAGCAATCTTGTTGAAAAAATTACACAAACATTTTTAGAGACATATTAGCATGCAGACGTGTTATTAATGTCATGAACAGAATCTTGGCCGAGAAGTCAGATTTAGATTGCAATGTTTAATGCTCTCTCTTTGCCACTGTGCGGTTCTAAGTCTGCCCCATGACATAATGCAGTGCTAGCTACTATACATGACCTAGCTTTTTCCTTATTTTGAAAATTATTTCCTGCCCTGTCTTTTACTTAGAATAACTATATAAGACCTGACTATGAAAGATGTTACAGCGATCAGCATTGCAGTAACCAAGAATTAGTTGTCAGTGTTAGGGGGTAATATTTACAAAGCTGAGCCAGGTGTTGAAATTGCACACTCCCCCACACACACACCTTGCATAGAGAAGATGCATAAGTTGGGATCTTCTTTATAAGACACAGTACACAAATATGCAGGGATGGCCACACAAACTAATCAGAAAAAAATGAGGAGAGGGTGTGTCGTATGGTGGGACACCTGCTTTTTAACTACCCCTACCCCAGGTTAAAGCACATTTCTAGTTAGCAAGGAAAATGCGTTTCTATCCTGCTTTGACCAGATACATTCTGACTGCATAGTCTGATATCCAAGGACGTGCCCATCCCGCATGACTATAAGTACTGGATTGCAAAGCCAGAGGAGAAGTGGTGGCAGTGTCCCTCAGATTGATAGGAGAAGATCTGGGGAGTGGTGTCCCTGGATTATTTTTGGATTGTCTCCTTTGGCTGTCTCATACAGAAAGTGAGCAGAGAACTGAAACAGACCCCTGTGCACTTCCCTTCTAGTAGAGATTTCATTGCTCCAGCCATATTTACTGTTTTGCTCCAGTCTAACATATGAGAACGTGGCTTAAAGTGGCTCCTCACCTTGTATGTCTCATTTATGTTTTACTTCCATTTTGAGACTTTTCTTTCCCCAGACTACCCCTCTTACAGAAAGCGCAGCTATAACCAACTCCCTGAAAATCTTCTGCACTGCACCAGTCTGAAAAGAACCCGCACCTTCTTGTCTCAAGTTTTTGGTTTCCTTCTGAAAAAAAAAACAGAACCCAGCACAACCACAGCTGCCTGACAAATCCCCAAGTATAGTTGCTTTTCCTCTGAGCCCTTTACAGCACCACACTTTTGGTTGTTTCAGTGCAGCATCTTTCTACAATCAGTTGAGTGATCATCAGGCTTTATGTTCCCTCCCCCGTCATATTTCGCATCCCTTCTTGCAGGCCCAAAATATCCAGCAACTAATCTACAAGTTCCTCCTTTTCTGGTGCAAATCTTCTCATGTCTGTTCTGCCTTCTGCTGACTGTCATACTTATTTCTAGTTTTCTTTTTCTTTCTTATCTCTGTTTCTACTTAGCTTTCTCTCCTCTACTATCTCTTCTTTCCGCTATCAGGCTACTTTCAGTTACTGATTCGAGGTTAATGACCCTCTCTCAGCTCCTACACAATCGCTCTTATAACTTCTCCTCTTTGGATCTCTGCTGCTTACATGTAATATCTTTTATTTGTTGCTTTTGTGCTACATAAAAATAAAACAAATATTAAAAAAAAACCCTAAATAAACTAAGCCCCTAAATTGATCACAAAACCTCTAAGCAACCTCCTATGAAAGCTCGTACTTGCAGTCCTCTGTTCACTGCCTTCCTTTCACTCAGTTTCAGCAAATAGACAGCACTGGCATGACTTTTTATTGTAACTGATTGCATACTTGCCTGACTCTATGCATCTTGTCTCTCTGACATGACCCTCCTTTCCCATAGATGCTACAGGCTCTGTAATATTAAATGTAAATTATTAAAGAGAAAGTATTACTGCTTGAGTACCTAGTGCTCCTTTCTCTGCTGTTCAGTATATGGCAAAATAACACCTTCTGAAGAACAGCATGCTGGTGATGTTGGTTACTAACCTGGAAAAGGAGTCATTTTCATTACCTATCTTCTAATGTTTGAAAAGCAACAATGTTACTGTTGGATGAGACCACGCCATGGTTTGTGGAGCTCTGGCTGGATTACAACCAGACCTGCTTGTAGCTCAGAGCTATGGGGCAAAATTTGCTAGATTTGAGTGAAAAAAACCCAAACAATCCCCTCTCCCCAAACTAGCACATTTTTCCTTGTTAAAGCTCAGAAGAGCTCTTCTTGTCATGGCACTATTTCACAAAATAAGATGACCTTCTTAATGCATAATCTGACTTTTTACTGGGATAAGCAGGTGATTGCAGCCCAGTGCTAGTGTTTAATTCACCAAAGAGCATGGAGACTAATTTATAACTACCAAGCACATGCATCCTTCCAAAAAACAGTGAATCATGATACTCGTCTCTTACAATAGGAAACATTTTCACAGCCTGAATGTCCTACAAGGAAAAGAGCTAAAGAAGTTCAATACATGTTACAGTAAGAGACGGTACACTATTAAAGATGTGCTTCATTCACTCCATGTTCAGTTGCCTCTCGTTTAGAATCACTACAGAATAGACAACTGGTTAGTGACTCATTTGCAAGGGAAAGTGTGGTTAGTTTACCTAACATTATACTAATGAAAAGATGAATGAATCAATCATACAAATTATTTTCACTTGCTCATTTGATCTCTTCCCAACCTTTCTCTCCCTCAGGACTTGTATAGCTACAAATACTTAAAAATTGTATGGATGCTTTTCTAATGCCAGTAGAATGTAGGTTCTGCCATTGTGGATCCATGTGTTGTAGCAAGCATCACTTAAAGAGAGGAAAACCACAGCACGCTTTCTAGTTGCTTGTTTTTCTCTTACTCTGTTTCATTCCTTCTTCCTTTCTTTTTATGTTGATGTAGTGTTTATATTGATAAAGTAGTAGTTCAGAGGCAAAATGGATCCAAAGATGAATGGCTCTTTCTCACCAAAGGCTAGCTTTTCTACATCCCCTCAGGTTTTAAAGGGGTCTTTCTTAGGACTGCCTGACTCTTTTCCCCATTATATCACCAAACCCACATAACCTCTTGAAACTGGTTGTTATGTGCTACTCTGACTACTGGAGAGAAAGTAGCAAACATTTTCTGGATCCTGAAGCCCATCGTCTGAAATAAGAAAAAGCAGATCTATCCAAGGTGGTATATGGAGCAGAATGGTGAATGTCCTTCAGAACACCTGGGCTTTCCATAATAATGTCCTACTGTGGAGAGAGTAGGCTGTATCAGCTCTTGTTTTGCTAATTAGGGTGGCTCCTAATCAAGAAATCCATCATCCTTTCACTGGCAATGACACCGAGGTAAATTCCTGCTTCCTTATACACACTCTTATTTTCACAGTTTTGGAATGAGTATGTAGTAAAGACATATTCACCTGTCTATGGAAAGACTCACGATGAAAAAGGCAGTTATGGCACTGCCTGCACAGCGTGGTATACAGGCATAGTGTAAAGGGTCAGTATTGCTGATTTTCACATTGCATTAGAGTATAAGTGCTGTCATCACTCTTTCAA
The DNA here is from genome assembly GCA_033556795.1 of Tapera naevia. Lineage (NCBI taxonomy): Eukaryota > Metazoa > Chordata > Aves > Cuculiformes > Neomorphidae > Tapera > Tapera naevia. Next base: position 10,951,959 of record JAUMJJ010000033.1, on the reverse strand, counting down.
AAGCGTCTGTGTTTGTCAGGTCTATAAAACCTGAGGAGAATCATGAGTTTATATGACAAAGTCCATTTCTGCTACAACCTATTAACATCTGTGGAACTACAAGAATTGCTACACTGTCAAGAGGTGGATTTATGTATGCATTATGTTATTTAAGAATGGTAGGCTTATTTCTAAGCTCAGAAAAGCAGAGCCAGTGTTGCTTATGAACAAATTCTCTTTCCTTTATCCCAGTACTTCTCTGAATTCATATTCCTGCTGTTGGGGAAAACGCTGGAGAGCCTCCTTTTCTCCAACCATAGCAAAGTAGGTGGAAACATCTGGGTCTTGCTTGGAGGCAGATGGCACCTAATGCCTGTCTGGAGGGAACCCAGGCAGTGGAGGCTGCTGGCAACACGACCAGAACTGTGTTTATACTGGCAGTAGTCATAGTGCCAGTTGCTGGTGCCTAGTGTCTTTGGCTGATTCCCAACACAAATGTGATGGCAGTTTGTCCTCATATGTGAGCCAAGCCTGTTTGAACAGGGCTTCCCTGCTCTCTCCTACCTTTACCTGCTGTAGATTTTCTCTGAATAATCTGTATGATTGCTGTGATTGTAGCAGCAAGTTTTGAAAGGCCTCTTTAAAAGTGTGTAGTCTGTAGCAGCCACAATTATTACTGTGAAGACACGTTCAAAACAGGGATGCATCAATGGGAAACTGCTCAGATCAGTCAAAGTAGGTACAACCATTCCCTTCTTTCTTTACCCTGCATCTGGCAAGGCCGCTTGATTCTGCCTCAAAAGGTTGCTGAACGCTCTTCATGCCATCACAGTATCACAAGGTTGGAAAGGACCTCTGAGATCATCAAGTCCAACCTATAACCCAACACTAACACCAACACTAACACCAACCATCATCTAAACCATGGCACTCAGTGCCTCAACCAGTCTCCCTTTAAACACCTCCAGGGTCGGTGACTCCACCACCTCCCTGGGCAGCCCATTCCAATGGCCAATCACCCTTTCAGTGAAGAATTTTTTCCTCATATCAAGCCTAAACTTTCCCTGACGAAGCTTAAGTCCATACCCTCTGGTTCTGCCACTGGTCACCTGAGAGACGAGACCAATCCCTGCCCGACTACAACCTCCTTTTAGGTAGTTGTAGAGAGCAATGAGGTCTCCCCTGAGCCTCCTCTTCTTCAGACTAAACAGCCCCAACTCCCTCAGTCGCTCCTCATAGGGCTTGTGCTCCAGCCCCCTCACCATCTCCGTTGCCCTCCTCTGAACACATTCCAGTATCCTAACATCCTTCCCAAATTGGGGGCCCAGAACTGTATACAGTATTCAAGGTGAGGCCTGACCAGTGCTGAGTACAGGGGGACGATAACTTCTCTGGTCCTGCTTACTATATGCTTATAAATTCATATATAAATTCATATAAATTCATATAAATTCATATAAGCCATATATGCTTATAAATTCATTCTTCATAGTGGATTGTAATATAGGAATAGTGGGGAATTCTGGGTGTATATTGTAATATTGTGATTTTACCAGTTGGCTTATATATAATAGCTGAAATGGCTAGAGGCTGCACATTGAACTTTCAAATTTCCCAGTGGTGTTGCCATTGCTGTTTCTTGTTGCAGAATTTGGAAGATTTCCTTCTTTCCAGTCCTGGTGTGAACTGAGACCTACAGCACTTGGAGTATGTTGCCAAGGGCTTCCTCTTACTAAGCAGACCACAAACCATCTGTCAAGGCCTTTTCAATTGCTAATTTAAAGGACAGATGGATCACTATTAAAATAACTCTAGTAATTGAACCTGTCAGATAAAACTGTACAAACTCTACCAGGTCTTGCTTGAAAATATGTTTTAAACAATCTCTGAGAAAATAGTCTGAAATAGCTAGGATGTTTAGAAACAAATAAAAGCTATCCCATATGAAATCAGGGAATGCAAGACCTCTCTCCACAAATCTCAGGTAAAACTATTCTGCTGGCCTTGGAGCCCTCACAAACTGTTAAAAAGAAACTCTTAGTTATAACAAGCGAGGAGAACTATGAGGACTCAATATGAGTGGTAAAGCAAATTCTGATTTATTGCGAAGCTCTTTCATAACTATACCGTAACCCATGTCTACTTAAGTTAGGTCTACTCGTCTAACAATCATTGGCTTGTCTAACAATCATTTCCTCTTACATACACTTGTCTTATAATCATTAGTTTGGCTCCAAAAGCCCTATAACCATTAACTTAACTCTAAAAGTTATACCATCATGCTCCTCTTCAAAGCTCTAAGGTTACATTTGCATGTTACTCCTACTTGCTCCTCCTGCTATATGCTCGGGTCCAGGTCTCATCCTAGCCTACTTCCTTGTTTATCAGTTACAAGGTCTTCTTGACCTTATCTTGGGGATTTTCTCACTGCCTCCCTCCTTGTCAGCGTGACTTGGCAAAGTCCTCAGTACTTTTTCTTCACAGCCCAGCTCAGCTGATTTCTGTCAGGGCCAATTCACAGAGCTCCTCGTTTAAGCCATGTCCACGCTCCCGCAACCATTCTGCAACACTTAGTGGATAATTCCTCTTGCTCATATCCTGTCATCCAGGAAGAAATTGTTCTCTTATATCCAAATGGAATGTTTCCTGCGAAGTCAAAGCACACCATGAAGGAAGAGCCAAGTAGGTATTGAAGCCCACAACAGCGGCTGTGTGTGAAATTTAATCATGTAGTGGCAATGAGAATTGTTTACTTATTAAATTTTAAAATATAAGCTTAGCATTACTTAGCATTAGTAGATGTTTCCACCTACTCTGCTATGGTTGGAAAAAAGGAGGCTCTCCAGCGTTTTCCCCAACAGCAGGGATATGAATTCAGAGAAGTACTGGGATAAAGGAAAGAGAATTTACTCATAAGCAACACTGGCTCTGCTTTTCTGAGCTTAGAAATAAGCCTACCATTCTTAAATAACATAATGCATACATAAATCCACCTCTTGACAGTGTAGCATTAGCGTTATCATAATCTTTTAAATATTTAAGAAAACTTAATTTGCAGTAAATTGCTTTAGCTAAGCTGATTTGTGTGGAAAACCAGTGATTTATACATACATAAGTATGTATCTTTGTACCACTTCATGGTGGTACTCAGAGGTTCTCTTTTGTCAATCTATCTGCCTGGTTTATAAGTAATATAGTGGATGCCAAATCAAAAGAATTATAGGAATCAATTACTCATGAGAATATGCGTACTTCAGGTCCTGCTCTCTTAAATAGATCAATTCCACTTTATCTCCTTTGACCACTAATTGCAAAGGGCAGTTCTAAGTTAAATAACCTGCAGGGAAAGAATTATTTATAAGAGATGACACACATAGGATTTTGATAGCTTTTTTAATGCTGTCATAGACAAGAACACTGAACTCTGGAGGAGATCAATGTAATCGTAGCTTTGAAATGTGTTTACTGTAACAGGTGATGCCGTGTATCACAAACATCAAAAGCGCAATATTCTTTTTGTACTTAGCTGAGATGAATGAAATCTTTGAAATGCTGTGAGGCATATCCATGAAGAATTACATTTGCCCTGGAACTGCAAGTCTGTAGAGCTTTCATACGCACGTCCCATTCCAACTCCTTCTGTCATGAAAAGCTGGTACCGGCATCTGTGCGTAAGCATAAGCGTGTGTTTGTGTGCTGTGCCGGAGGGAAATGTCAGTTCAGACAAATTCTTAGTTTTCCTATGACTTAGATAAACTCTAATGATTTTATGCTGCTTCCTGTAAATAAACTGTCAGAGAAAAGATATTTATTCAATGCCAGATAGAATTTAAATTTTATGTCTTAAAGATGTGTTTGTTGTAAATTTAAGGAGGACTTTTATCATCCACCAGAGCTAGAATTTTGAGTTAGTTTAAATTAGCTAAGAGCTTCTGAGATCTGTGGAGATGCAGTGCAACAGATCTCAGAAGCTCTTTTGTGTACAGATTCAGTGACAGAAACCTTGCATTATGTGATATAAAAAGAGAAAGAACAAGAGTGGGGGACAGAGAAGAGTGAGGGAGAGGCATTTTTTACCTAAGAGGCAAAAATTAATTTCTCCAGTGTTCAAGATTTTGGGGAATAAGTAAATATTTGCATAATATTGTGTACCTGATTAAAAAAAAGAATAGGACAGTCCATCTTCACGCAGTAACTGGCTGAGAAGAGCAGATGCACAGCATCTCAAGCTGATAACTAAGAGGTCTATTCTGGGAATCTTCCCTTCAGATTAGACAGAGTGTGAAGTTTGTTTGGTTCCCTCTCACACTGAAAAACCTGTCACTCAGAGAGCAGAGAGAGTCAAATTTCATTATAGGGCGCAGAGATAGGCACCACGTGACTGTTTCACTGAACTTGACTATTCCCCTGGTTTACCTGAAATCCAGTTTTCAGGGTAATCTAAAAATTTTGATGTTTTGGAGGAGTTATGCAAAAATGAATTTCATGTTGCTTCCTCTTAAAAATAGGCACTACTGTTGAATTCTATTTTGAGACTGTAAGTAGAGCTGGGAAACATTGTATGGTATTTTATTTGGAAGAGCCAATCTGTAGTAAAAAACCCTACTATTATGAGACATAAATAGAAATAAATTGCCTATTAAAGTTTCAAAAGCAAATAATATTCAATGTCCTTGAATGTTTCATTCCATCATTGATAAAATGTAAAAAAATGCTGAGTTTCCAAATCAAAAAGTTTTCATCTTGAAATGTAGGATACTTCAAACTTGAAACTTGCAAGATTAATATTTTTTCCCATTACCCTGTGCTGCCCTTTAATTTAGGTTTTAAGTTCATTAAAACTTCTAAGAGTTTAAGTTTCACCTGTTTTGTCAGGAATATTTTTGTTTACCTACAAGCTTTTGTAGAAGGGGCTTACTTCTTTTATTGCTGTAATATTTGGCTCTCTGTTCAAATTTAACTCAGGGCTTGTCTCATCTATTGGAAATTTATATCTTGAAAAAACTCTCTTAATACTTCTTATGCGTCTATCTTACCTTCCAGTGCATTAGAGAAAAGGAAGAAGGCTCCATTATAAATACAACCAATTTGTTTACTAAGCATTAAAGGAAAGCAGTGAGCAGCAGGGTTTGATTAATCCAAATTTCATTTTTGCGTTATCGAACAAGGACGGGGCAAAAGGAATGCTTTGCAGCTGAGTGGTGGATATAGTTAGAAATACCACAGCTATGGGAATGATAATATGGGTCATACGGTAATTATTTTAAGCCAGGAGTATATAGTAAGACCATATTAGAAATTTGTCAGAGAGCATTGCTTTAACTCATGGTTATACAAGAGTTCAGTGAGAAGGCCAGACTGTGAGAGAAGTGGCTTTTTATCCATTGTTATATTAAAAATGTGATTTTCACAAAATCTATGCTGAGCTACAGACTGTTAACACAAAAGAAAAGACTGACAAATTTGGTGCAGAGCTCTGTACCGGAAGATCATGCAGTCTTCATGCAAACTGAAAAACACTCAACTGCTGGTCATGAAGTACAGCCTTGGAGTAAAAATAAGACTGATACACAGAAATGATGATGACCTTCAGAAATAACAATGGCAGCTTCATCCTCCTCCTTATTCCCATTTGCTACATATTCACTCATGGTTGGGTTTTTAGTTTGTGTTTCTTTGTTACATGAATTTAATCCTGTATTTCATATGCTTCTAGATCCTTCTCTTTTCCAATATTGTAGCCTCATGCTTTCTTGCTGCTCTTATGAGAAGTGAGGAGGTTTTGTCAGTGCAGCTTCACAGGGGGCTGTGAGGAGGGTGTGATGGTGTTTCAAGAGGGAGCAAGATATTAAATACATGTGTGAAACAGAGAACGAGATTTTATTTCTCTGATGCATAAATTCCATTAATTTCCTCATTTCCATGGGTAGTAGAAGTAAATTCCAAATGACAATGTTAATTTCAGCATAGTTTTGTCTAGAAATTGACTGGACTGAAATCCTGTTTCCAAAACTCTTCATCCTCAAAAATTACATATTTACTGTGAAAACATCTGTATATTTGGGACCTGTAGTATTGGTCCAGAATTTTATCTAACTGTTGGAATGTGAAAATTATTTAAAAAATATGCTCTTTTAAAAAATCTTTTCCCATTTATGTTCTGCAGGGTAATTTTCTAAAGCATAAACAAGAGCACAATGTGATTCTTCTTGCAAACTCGTATCACGACACACAAAAGTTTGCGAAGTGTCCTTCACTGGCAGAACCATTCTTTGAAGAGACGACCATTTGATAAAGCAATCACAAGTACTGCTGAAATCAAGCACAAGGTAGGTTAGTGTAAAATCAGTTGCCAGGGCTGTGTGCCCTGGATGTGAGTCATTGCCTGTATCAAAGCAGGGTCTGGCAGAAAATGAGAGTCCGAGGGGCAGGGCAGATATATTTGAGGAGCTGTTCCTGGAAATCTGCGTGGAGCAGGTCACACTCTTTTGGGGTAGGGATAGGGATCGTAGATGAGAGTCCAGCTGTGCCTGAGGACCAGAAGCTTGGCCAAGTCTTGGTTTGCACACTAGGTGAGACTCAGGTGGTGCTATCTTACTCACTATGGCCAGAACTGTGATACTTCCTGTGGCATTTTTCTTGTGATAAATAAGTAGAATAAACAAATAAATTGTGCAAGTAAACAAAAAGAGGCCTGGGAACACTGGGCAACTTTGCTCTTCATCACAGCGGTGGAGAGAAAGAAAGAAGCTGTTTTTCAGGGATGTTTTCTTTGGGTTGGCCTGAGTCTCCTTGTTTTTCGTGGCATACACTATGCTTGGCAAAGGCACCACATACTACTAATTGGCTCCTCTACTCTAAGTGATGCAGCTTCTGTTAACAGATTCCCCTTGTGCCCATGCTTTACTACACTACCATCTGCATTGACTGGGGCATGGAATAGCGTTGGTGGAGTGCAGTTATTTCCTTTAGGCTTTATGTTCAGTTACAGCTGCTCATCAACTAAGTCAGGCAGCAGCTTGTGTGTAATCACAGAACGGATCAACAGCCAGCTTCTGCCTCTTTTACAGTATGATTTTTAAGCAGCTTCTTTTCCTGTTGTTGGTAGCTCCTTCTACCATTAACTGGTTTTGCAGGACGTACTTTGCTTGGATCTGTACTGCAAGAAGAAGAATGAAGAAGCTTTTAATAGGCACTGAAATGGCTTACTGTGAAATGTATTTTATGGACTTGCAGTCTCTTTCTCTCATTCTTCAGCCTGGATTCCGAATGAAAGCAGCTGCTTATGTAGGGCAGGAATCCTGTTGAATGATTGCCAGCGCTCAGAACATTCAAACTCACATTGCTGTGCATGTGCACAGGAAGATCATGTCACACTTCTGAAGACTAACATAATGTCAGTATTTTTGGAGTCTGCGTGTACATCTCAGTAATCTTAATGTTCCTTTAACACAGGATTCCTTTGTTGCGTTTTTTCTCCCCATCTGTAGAACTTCCTGAAGCATTTGAAAAGAAACCCAAAGCAATTCCAGCTATGTGGGAACAACAAGAACATGCCTACATCCATGAGTGCTCAAGAGCTGTCAACGTCCCTGTGGCTGGGCCAGTAGGATGTGATTCCTGTCTTAGCTGCTAGCTGCTCCTTATCACCATCACAGCCACAGTGCATGCCTTCCTCAGGGATTTGCCGAGTCTGAGCTGCTCACTTTCCAGCCAAACAGCTAATTTTTATCTGCCGGTATTTGGTGGCTTATAGCAACCCCCGTGAGCCAAGGTTTGATCATACAAATTGTTACTGGCAGGGAGGATGGGATAAGCAAGCTAAGGAGGGCAGGGGATAATCTCTTACTGGGTACAGTTTTAACTAAGAGAAAAAGTTATATCAGACCTTGGACAGTAGGAATGAACATTGTCAAGGAATAAAACGGGACTCTTAATTCATAAACACGGACATGTATCAAACATGAGTCTTGCCTGCCTTCATGCACAGCTTGCTTTCCCACAGAATATAGGAGGGCAACAATCAGTGCATGATGAATGCACTCCACAAGCTGTATTAAAAATGAGTATATTCGCTTCCTTGTCTTGTAGAAGCTGATATAAACCTGGAAGTGTACTATGAGGGCTCACACGCAGTGGAATTTTCCACTCAGTTTATATACATATGCATGCTGTGTGCTGCTGCGGTGCTGGTAAAACAGATGCACATATTACAGAGGGAATTACTTCCTTGATGCTTCAAAATTCAGTGAAAAAAATAAGGGGGCAATGATAAGAAATGGTTTATGAAACCTGGCTATTGACAATGCTGTAAAATAGCATTTAGTCCAGCAGTGAATGACAGGGTTTCACAAAAGACTACTTATCTGAGACTCTACACATCAAGTTGAAATGGTGATTTTTTTTATTTTTGTATTTCTATTTATTTCAAATTTTGCAGTCATTAGAATTGATATAACATCACCACCCTCACCATTTCTGACACTGTGAGCAGAGTGGCACTTGAATCATTCATTTTTCCTCTGTGCCAACCATCTGCAGATCTTTAGCCTAGGGCAAGAGAAGGCACCTGTAGCTATATGAATATTATTAAGGTGTGACGTGCAGTGTGGGGGGAATTGACTCCAGGTTCACACTAACCTGCTTGAACTGTCCTGCTTGAAACTCACAGCCACTAAAGAAAGCAGCCTTACATTTACTCCTTACAGTTTTGGTTGTTATATGAAGGAGAATTGAGTTTAATTTTCTGTCACCATGGAGGTGTTAAGAGCTGTGAAACCCAGGTAGTCAAGTACATCTTTGCAGATTAATGCACGTATACACCAGATGGGGGAAGACAGAGAGTACAGTCTCTGCCCTTGCTTTTTGCCTGGAAAAAAAGTAGTTCCCTAGTTAACAGGTGTGCTTTGATAATCTGAATTTATTTTTTTTCTCAGGCACTATACAACAATTCTGGGCCCATAACCGGGAATATAAATTCCACTGGGTAGACAGGCATATCTCAGGGTATTGCAGCAGTATCATTTCTGCAGGCGTAGCACTTATAGAATAAAAAGGTATACTAGAATGAAAGAATAAACGATTTTTATTAACTTACGGTGCATGTACCTCTTTGCACTTTTTTTCCAGGTGCGTGCAAAGATATCCACACATCTGCTTTATCATTAGAGTCTCACATACAGACTCTCACCGTTACATAGCTAAATAACTACCTTAGCAGGAACATTCAGGCTCCTCTAGGACACTGCTTACACCCTGCTCGGCAAGCCAGTCTCCAGTTTGACTCTAGTCATATCCTTGCTTGCTAGTCTGAGAAGCAGTAATATAAAACTGATACTTGTGAAACAATGTATCTGCCTTCTTGTGCCCAAAATTTGGCACAGGAAGGCAATTTAGAACTTGATTTTCTTAAGAGAAGCCTCTAAAGCTACCTTGCACGTAGAAAATAAAGCAGACAGAAGCGAGCTCGACCCTTCTGTCTCCCCCTGATATCAACTTCATGTCTGAAGAAATCTTTATCTTCCTTCCAAAGGTCAGATTAACTAGGAAAAGTGAAGTTTTAGTTTCTTAAATGAAATTTCCCAGCAGGGTGCCTCAAAAAGTGTATTTTTCTGTTCTATAATAGTCCAAGTCTCTGAACCCCATCTTCCTCTTCCATTTTGCTATAGATAAAAAGAGCGTGTTACACTTTTTCCTTACCCTTACCCTTATCAGCAGTGTAATGCTTACTTTAAACTCATTTTCCCTGCATTCCTTGCTAAAAGCTGAAGAGATCACACATTACAAACACCAGAATCTCTGCTACTGAGAGCTAGTTTCACATACTGAGTTTTATATTTGCAAAGACCTAAAAAAATTGCGAGAACAGTCTACAGATTATGAGATGTGAAAAGGAAAAGAAGGAATTTTCATTCCTTTGTTTCTTAAAGTCAAAGACCAGGAGTACTTTTAATAAGAAAATTGAAATGTTCAGACAATTCTCAGGCACCAAAGTAAGCCTTTAATATTTATACACATAATTTTTCAGAGAATTTTCATATAATCTATATAGCTACCTCACATAATGTAGAGATATATGTTTCATTATGTATCTATCTATGTATCTATGAATCTATGTATCTATCTATGTATCTATCTATCTATCTATCTATCTATCTATATCATTATATCATAAGACAGGCTGGGAAAAATCTTATGAATTGGCAATACTTGATATTCATGCTATGATTAGAAATGTAAACAAAAAAATGTTGTCAGATACCATTCTGGTTTACCAGAATCAGTCTTTTGTTAATGTAGAACTCACTACATTCAATCATCTTGAAGAGGCTCTTAAACCATTTCCTTCAGCAGTTCTTCAATTAATCCTTTTGTATAATGAACGTCAATAGAGCGTTCAGCACTCCTACGAAGGGCAGGTAATTCTAATGCCATTTTCAAGGTCTACAGCTTGCACAGCTAATATGCGTAGACGTGTATAATATATCATGGCACAGATATGTAAGTATATCTGCAGGTATTTTAGAAATGCAGATGAGCCAAAGGAAGATCGATGAAATTTGACAAATGACAGAAATGCCACTGCACAAGTATATCCTTCTCCAGGCTTTTTTTGTTAGGTATTACTGTGAGGGAAAAAATCAGTTGAGTAAAATATCCCTTTGATGAGCGTAATTTGGTAACAATTTGCAAAAATGAAAATGTGCTTTCCTAATTCAAAGGCACTTGACAGAGATATCTTGACATTTTGATTAAAGGAGCTGTCAGGAATAATCTGGAAGAGAAGAGTTCTATTGGAAAGTGCCTATTTATCTTCAGTAACCTAATAATCTATAGTGGTAATTTTTTATGATACAGCCTTTAATCATCTATCAATTACTACTTTTAATTACAGCTGAGCTGCTGAGATGTATAGAGATCTTCCTAGAGATAAAATGAACAGTTCTAGCTCTACTTTGTATAGTGTGCTATTACTAAAGAGTCAGCAATCCACTTTCTCTAGCACCACCTTCCTATGAACTGACTGTAAAAAAATGGCATTGAGCCCATTACACGTAATGACAAAGATCTGTTTATGTCATAACATGTATCCATGACAAACTGAATGAAGATTACAAGAGAAGATTCTGTGACTTTTTCTAATTTACGGCTACTTGACTTTGCCCTTCAACATTTCTAATTATCTAGCTACACTAACAGTTGTAGATAATGCTTTTTAGATAATTGTGAATTGTCTACATGGGGCAGGACTTTTTTTTAATAAGAATCAGTCTAATGCTGTTTGAGTCTGTGCCCCTGGGAGAAAGAAGCATCTTGTCTGGTAGCCTTGAAGGTCTGCTCAGAGCAAGGAGATACCAGTGCTGGGCATTACCTCCCTTAGCAGCAATGTCCATGTTGTCTCGTAGATATCGATCACTTGAACCCTTTTGGGTGGGTAAATAAAAGCAAGCAACATTAATAACCCCAAAGTAAAAATTTCCTATTCATAGTCCACCAGCCACCCTGAGAAGCTTGTTTCACTTGTTTTTCACTTGTTTCCGTACAACAAATTTGCTGTGTTCCCTGAAGGCCAATGCGTCTTGCTGCTTCTTGGTCCCTGAGAGTGGGGTACCTTTATAGTGCTTCTCTGTTAATAGCCCGGTGATATCTTTACAGATTCTCTGGGCTAATACTGCAAGAGTCCAGCTGTTTATAAAAAGCAAGTAAATAAAACCCCAGTGTATTTCACACCAAATGAAACCTTCATTTTTTTCTCCCACTCTTTTCTCTATGTGTTGGACCCTTCAGTCTGAAAAAAAGATGTATAGAATGACCCTGCAAATAAGATCTGTGTAATAATAATAATGAAATTAATCTATCAAGCCCTGGCTTTGTTTGTCACTTACCATCACTGTAGTTTCTTTTTATCTTCAATTTTTGCTCCCCTTCATTATTTGCTATAAAGAGTTTTATTTAGAAGAAGAGATAGAAAGGAGATTTTTATGCATCCATTACTTAATGATGGACTTCTATCCTGGGGGAAAAATAGGCAAGAAAGATTCTGGTGGCAGAATGAAGTGAATTAAAGGCCAAAAAACTCTTAAATTTGGCTGATAGTTTATGACCTAATTTGCATAACTCTGATTTTAATGTCAGCGACTTCTTTCCTGCTCCATTGTTAAGGGTTTTTTTTAGTTTCAAATTTAATTGCTTGTGTATTAATTTTCACAATTCTGGAGCCAGCATCCCTATGAGATCTAATTTAAGGACTGTATTTCCTTTTTGGAAAATAAGAGACTATTTTACAAAGACAGGGAAAAAGAACAAGCCATGGCATCTTTGAAATAACATATATTACTTCTTTACAGAATGTAATTTCTCTTCTAGGGCTTCTTAGGAACAGGTACTGTCTTTACAGGAGATCTGCCTGAATACAGTTTTCAGATGTTCACCAGATAGCACAAAAGGCCAGAAGAGGCACCACAACATTGCTCAAGCTTGCCTAAGTGGACCTGATGCACAAAGGGTACCACTGCAATTAGGCTGGGCAGAGGGAATTTTACTCTGTTGCACTACTCATTGGCTAATGTTCCTTCGAAAGAGTGGGATAACATGTACATAGCTCTATTGTAGTAGCAACTAAATTATGTGATCAGAGGCATCCTAATATATTGAATATACAATCCATATACAGAACTGTATTTTTCAAACAGAAACCATTTTAGGTGTAAGACTCAGGTGCCCAAGGTTTTCTAATCCGCTTTTGGTAGTGTTCCCTGTGTGCCCTGCATTGCTGTGCTGATGCAAAAGAGCTGTACAGTTGGCATAATGGGCCACCAGCACCAGCATGGCCCTGCAAAAGCTGCACTATCTACAAAGCTACTGGCTAACACATGAATGTGAACTTGGGGGGCACAGTATTATTGCCATGTGAGGGATCTGCTTTAATTCTCACCTGAAACATCTGAAACAACCAATTTATCCACTACCAGTGAACAGCAGCATCTGGGGCAAACTGCAGGGCTGCTGCACTTGTTGCCAGGCCTTTGTCCTCCCCGCTGCAGGATGGTGAGTGGGGCAAACCAGCTGGAGGGCTCAGCTAAAGGATAAATATCCTATTTTCACCAGGGACAAGACAATAGTATTTATATGATATTTGACACCACTTTCACACACAGTATCACAGTATCATAAGGTTGGAAAGGACCTCTGAGATCATCAAGTCCAACCTATAACCCAACACTAACACCAACACCCACACTAACACCAACCCATCATCTAACCCATGGCACTCAGTGCCTCATCCAGTCTCCCCTTAAACACCTCCAGGGTCGGTGACTCCACCACCTCCCTGGGCAGCCCATTCCAATGGCCAATCACCCTTTCAGTGAAGAACTTTTTCCTAACATCAAGTCTAAACTTTCCCTGACGAAGCCTGAGTCCATGCCCTCTAGTTCTGTCACTGGTCACCTGAGAGAAGAGATCAACCCCTGCCCGACTACAACCTCCTTTTAGGTAGTTGTAGAGAGCAATGAGGTCTCCCCTGAGCCTCCTCTTCTTCAGACTAAACAGCCCCAACTCCCTCAGTCGCTCCTCATAGGGCTTGTGCTCCAGCCCCTTCACCATCTTCGTTGCTCTCCTCTGAACACACTCCAGTATCCTGACATCTTTTCCAAAATGGGGGGCCCAGAACTGTACACAATATTCAAGAGGAGGCCTGACCAGTGCCAAGTACACGGGACGATAACTTCTCTGGTTCTGCTCGCCACACTATTCCTGATAAAAGCCAGAATGCCATTGGCCTTCTTGGCCACCTGGGCACACTGCTGGCTCATGTTGAGATTGTTCCGACAACTCCCTTCCCAACTTCTTTATTTTTTCCCAGTTTTACTAATAAACTTGTGCCAAATTTCCCTTGTAAATGACTTCTTTGTATCTCTATCTTCACTTTATTGCCGTCTTTCCTATCATTACAGCTTGCAGCCTCTCTTCCCTCTTCTGGAAAAACAAAAACCGCAAAAATCACAAAAGTCTTCCAGAAGTGAACATTTAAAAAACCTTATTACTATAGAATGAAGCACAAGTAGGACAAGCAAAGAATTGTAGGAAATGCACATTGCTACCTAAAGATGCCCTTAATTGAAAGAAGAGCAGCTTATGGATATTGGAGTGTGGGACCCTTGTAATAGTCTAAGACATGCCAGAAAGCACACAGTAGTGCCTCTTTCCTACCTTAATATAGGTCGGAAAGTATTATTTTGTCAAAATGCTAAAGAAACTCCCTCCAGAGTCACATACAACAGAGTCCATTCTGGCAAGCAATAATTCAATAACAAAGACTTTTCTGAGCTTCATGGACACGTAAGACTTTGGAAGCTGCTGCTTCTATTTCTATCTCTATTTAGTCCTGCTGCTTGGCCTAAAACCCATGTGGGTCTTGGCTCTGCTGCGCCACAGCTCACTTTGCAGTATCGTAAACCCCAGCAAGACATGGGACACTGCAGACCATATGTGTAGATTGAGATACGTTGAGAGATTACTTGTTTTAAGGCCGATGCATTATTTTCTTACTATAAATGAGAGTAGACTCACACTGAAAAGTTATTCTTGAAAGGATGGGGTTTTTTGCAGAGCTGGGAAGACTGACTCACTCCTGCCGTCCTCTCAGTCTCCAGTGTGTGATGCAGCAGTGACGTAGGAAAGGAAGCAAGTGATGTCTTGCTTTTGCTGTGATAGAAATAAGGACAGGTTTGTGACTTGGCTCTTTTCCTGAAAATTTCCAGCATGATATGGGAGACTGCAAATAGCGAATCATAAATATCTGGCTTCTGGTGCACAGAATAGAAAAGCAGATTCTTCATTACTCTTAGCTTTCAGACAATTGCCTAAAATACATCGAGACCATGCAGTTCCCAAGCAAGAAAAACGAGATCAACTGACTTTTACATGGTATAGATCTAGCATACAGTTATAAACTTTACCTTGAGACAAGTTTAGTCAAAGCATGTGTACAAAGATACACCTTCTCCAAAGAACTCTTTTCTCATTTTCCTGTAAATGCCGCATCTCATCTCTGCTGCCAAATGAGTGCATTTGCTGGTGGAAATGCTCCTAGTTTTTTCTCATGTTTCACAATACAAGTGCCATCCCATCATTGTGACACCACGCTGAAGAAATACAGCTGAAAGGAAGACAGTTACGTTAAGATGCAGCTGTATTTAGAGCCATGACAATGTGAGAAGCTGCAAAGACAATTTTAATCTGTCTGTGACTGCAGGAAAACAATTTTCTGGTGATATTTGGAAATACTGTAGGCAATATTGGATGCAAAGAGTATTATAACACAAATGCAAAAAGTGCGAAACATGTAATGGTAAAGAATTCCTCAAAAATACCCTCACTAATGCTTTGCAAATGAAAATTGCGTCTCTCTGAAGATATTTCTTTGGGAAAGTTTGGTTTAAAGTGCAGTCCAATAACTCACAAAGGCTGTTATGCAGTGCAAAGTTTTCATAAACGGTATTCTGTCAAAATTTATGGCCTTTCATTGAAAACCAAAACCTATCTGGAATATAGTATTTTTCTGAAAATTAAGAAGTTGCATTTGGAAACATGATCTGGTAGTTGTACGTTTAAGGCTGCAAATTCGTTTTTTGTGTTCTGAATTGGTTTATATCACCAGAGGAAATCTTTCATTTCGACTCCCCCAAGAGATAAGGTGGGAATGCAAGGAAGCTTAACAAATCTGCCCCAGTAAAAGAAACCAAACAAGTACAATATTTCAAGGATGACTTTCTCTTCATTAGAAATTCAACAAGTAGTAAGCATGTGTGTATTTAGTAAATGAAGGCTAGAGCAACACAAGACGTGGTACACAAAGACAAGTAGTTGTATCTTCCAGTATTTCACATTATAAACTCAACAGAAGGCCATCTCAGCCTTTACTAAGGAGTCACTAACCTAGCTAGACTTCTCCAGCCTCTAAAGGCATGCTTCAAGGAAAATTTGGGTGCATCTCTGTAAGGGAACCTCAGTGTAAACAAGCATTTGTTTCTCTGATGGTTGGAGCAAAAGCAATGCACAGAGGGGTCTGTTACAGCAATGTTACATCTAGGCAATAAAATTTTGCTCAGTGGAGAAAAATAAGTTTCAGGGACAAAAATCTTAGTTATAATATATTCCTTTGGGAGGGAAAAACTCTAAAAGTGACATTATAAACAAATCAGATGTAAACTGTGTGGTTGTGAACTCCAGGAGAAGAAACCCTAGCTTGGAGTGGCTGACAAAGATCATAAAGGACTGGTGATGATGATGAGTAATAAGTCAGAAGAAATGTGGACTGAACTCTTATTGGAGGAACTGTAAAAAGCTAACAAGAAATTCAACAACCAAAAAAAAAAAAAAATCAGTGACAAATCAGTGGAGACAACAGTGATATCCTCAGGATTACCCCTTTACTAGCAGATACCTTCAAGCAGGCAAAGTTCTCCAACTTCTTTATAGTGTTATTAAGCCATCTCAACTCTACAGCTGCAGGGTTGCTCTGGTTTTAGCAGCTGGGCTGTTCCACTGGACTATGGAGCAGACCCTTGTTCCCTCCTGAAAAAAAATCTTTTTTTAAATGGTATTACAACAAATTCATCTTCCAATCATACATTCTTGAGCCCAGCTCAACCATGGTCTGACTATGTCTCATTTGTCCAAAGAGTATTTAAAGAGAGGTTTCAAAATGCCAACGGAATTAAATACATTCTAACATCACAGTAGTGAAAGGATACTCTTGAAAAGCATTTCAATGGCATGGCCTAAAAAGAAGTTGAACAAGAGCGAGCCCCTGTGGTCAGTGAGGCAAGACTAGGAAAAAACACAATCCACATTATGAATATAATATCAGATGTTACTGATGTATTATATGACACAATCTGGAGTGGGAAAAGAAATAAGTCTTCACTCTCTTACAGTGCCAAGGTGTCCACTGCCACAGCAGAATGAAAGTGAGAAATAGATGCAGAAGTAGTGGAGAAAAAAACAGTCAATACTGTACAGTCAATACTTTACAGTCTTTCCATAAAGTCTGAGCAAATGGCTTGAATGAAATTAATAATCAGTTTTGATCAGATGACATTGCCGTGTTGTCTATCTATTTATATACGTATTTGTGCACACCCACAGACAGCAATAGAGAAACAGTCAATTTTTTTATTCCTAATGTGTATTATTTTTTCCAGGTTATGGAAGACAGGTTAATATTTGATCTTATATCAATAAATCTTGTTATACTAAACATATAAAGGTTATTCTGGAAAACACATTCTAGCACGGCCACAAATTTGCTGTGATAGTTTGTAGAAGTTCACTAGGTACCCAAAGAATTTCGCTGCAACTATGTGAATGTGTGAGCACATTAATGCCAAACCCTGTTACAGGTTTTGTCATAAGTGATGTTATAGACTGGCATTTGAAATCTGGGACTTATTTCTTACGGACTCTGTTTCACCATCATAGTAACTGGATTGCATTGATTTGTTCCATCTCCCTCTATTTATCTCAAGGTCTTTCATTTTGCTTGTCTAATTGATTTTCATGTTCACTTCATACATTACCTCACCGGAAGCTGGTAATGAATCAATGCAGCCTCCTAAAGACCTTCTGTTATAACCCATTGGAAAGAGCCACTTAGTGTTATCTATATTAAAATGCACTGAGTAGCTATTATACACATTTGAACAAGAGGAGACATCGTTGTCTCAGCTCTGCTCCTGGTTGGAAAGCCTGTACAGTCTTTGTATTGAGTACATGTATTTTTAAACGCTTGCCGTGATAATACAGACTTAAAAGGAAAACACTGGACCAAGCTAACGAGACTGAGTTCTTCATCTTAAGTAGTCTCATTTTTAGTGGCTCATTTCCCAACCTTCTGCCTAGAAGTTGTGTGCCTTCCTCCTGACTCCTTTTCCTATATCCAACAACATTGGAAGTCCTTCAGAGAAGGGATTAACTCTTATTCTCTGCTTACATTGCCCGTATGCACAGTTGTTAACAGAAAGAGTCCTGTTAGCACAAAAGACACCTGAAATATACATAATGGTAAACTTAATTATGTAAAACAATGTCAATACAGATATGATGAAAAACTGTCATTATTTCTGCTTCATTCTGTTCTTACATCCCCAGGTAACACTAAAATTTAGTGGTTAGTTCATTCCCATCAATACACTCTTATTTATCCTAGGTTGCCTGCTGCAGTACATAAGGATACTGATAGAGATTTTTGCTATACTGAAGTAGGTCTAGCTGCAAAAGGAAGACTTGCACTTGAAACTGCTGCTTGAAACTAGTCAGAGTAATAACACAGAAATCTAACTTCCACTTGAAGATGCTTTAAATGGATACTTGTGGGAAACACAGTAATATCATAAGCACCCTAAATTAACCAGCGCCTCAGTGACAGAAAACAGTATGATAAATTCAGAGATTTTTCCTAAGAAATTTCACATGAGTTAAAAATCTACTTGCCTGAACAAAAGCAGGTGATATATGTGTTCATTTTGGAGCTCTCCAACATGAGAGCCAACACATATATTTTTTTTTACTATCTAACTATATAAGTAGCATATTGCAATATATAAAATAGATAAACTATATTATGTGTTATATATTATACAGCATATATCATATTTGTATAATATCGATAATACATAGTATGTATAATATATAATTACTGACAATAGTCGTGTGCCTTATTTATTTGGATGTTCACACTAACCTCATCCTGTTCCACACTGAAATGGGGTTTTAGCAGAGACTGCTCACAGAGGCCACCAGGGCCCAACGCAGCAGGTCAGTGGAACCTGCAAGTCCCTGCTTTTTGTCAATCATCATCTGCTTTTCCCAAAGGAAACTGCGCCAACTTTATCATGTCTGGTTGTTCTGGCTACCCACTACAGAACCTCTTGGTGGGATTCAAAGTGGATTTCTATGACTGCATTGTCTGAGAAGCCTGCTGTGATAAGACCAGTCTCAGAGCTTTTGAGAAGACTTTAAGACTTGATATGCAAAGATTGAGATCTCTATCATTCCTACCCAATTCACTCAGGGCCAGACAGCTAAAAACTTTTTTTTAATCCTGAATAAATCATGAGTGCATTTGGAACAAACTTGCAGGGCTTGCTTTGCTAGAACACAGCAGCTTCTTAGTGTTTCTCCGCGTCTTCCTGCTTGTGCTCTTTACCAGCAAATGCTGTCCTAAACATGGACAGACAAATTAAATTCATGAAGTACACAGAAAACAAACTGCTGGAGCTGAGTGAACATGTGAAACCTGGATGCAAACCCTTTGGAAACAAAGAGCTGTGTAACTCTTCTGCTGGGGGACGTTTTGGCAATAAAAATGGTTTAGATATGTGAGGTGCTGCTAAACATCCCAACCCCCACAACAACCCTTAAATTAGCCTGCACTGAGATCCTTAACAAGCACTTGGGAAGCCAGATCATGTTATCTGGGCTGAGTAAAACTTCCCACTCACTACAACATGTGGAAGGCCTTGCTGGACTGGACCTCTCAAATGGGCTCTTGGGCAAGGAATATAAATGAATTCAAAAATTAATTTATTAAAGCAGAAGGGCTAAACCACTTATTTCAAAGCAAAAAACAGATAAATGAAAGAACAAAAGTGTCCTATAATTGTTTGCATTTACAAGCTGTTTCGACTTTAAAATAAACAAACAAAACAAAAAAAACTCAGACCAAACAAAAAACCCTCAAAAGGCACAATGAGGCTTACTAGCATTACAATTAAACTGTGAGTTGACAACATTTGGTTTTGTTAGCTCTGTTGTGGCTAAGTGAACCAATGGCTTATGTGATATTAAAATATTTTTTTTATCTGCTCAGAAGACCTTCCCCATTTACAAGGCAGAGCACGTGATGCATTTGCCCTTGTCTTCT
The DNA here is from genome assembly GCA_033556795.1 of Tapera naevia. Classification (NCBI taxonomy): domain Eukaryota; kingdom Metazoa; phylum Chordata; class Aves; order Cuculiformes; family Neomorphidae; genus Tapera; species Tapera naevia. Next base: position 10,932,053 of record JAUMJJ010000033.1, on the reverse strand, counting down.
TTGAGTGTTTCTATTTTTCAAAGTCTCAGTAAAGATTTAACCTGTCAGCCCTACAGTAATATCTCTGAATCAGTTATCATCTTGCTTCACAACTGTGAGAGTATTTCAATAAATACCTCATTTATACAGTGCTACAGGGAAACTGCAAAGACTTCTTAGCTCCAGAGTACCCACACTAGAAACTCTGTCATGTGAAGTCCAAGGATATTCACAGGCTGCACCTTGCATCTACAGCAAATTACAACCAGTAGTCAAAGACTGCTTTAAAATATGCTCACAGTTCTTCCAGATAGTTTTATAAGACTTCATTAAAAAGACCTTGTTTAAGGAATTAGTCTGTGAAGGTCTCTTAGCTAATTGTTTTGGTGTGCTTACAATGTCCAGTTGTACAGGGTAGTTCACAGTGATCTGTGAGCAGTGGCAGGTCTACGAGATAACTCCTCCCTAAATAAGTCCCCCCACTGTGCTCTGGCTTAATCCCATTTCTAAGTGAATGAGCTTCCAAGAAGCATAGTTTTTACTGCCATCTAATGCCTACATAATATCCTGCTGGTACAGTATATTAGACTAATGTCATTGGATTATTTGTGCCTTCTGAACCTACTTATCCACAGCAGGACACCTGTTACATTGCAAGTTGCCTGCTTCACTACAGGACATTCCAAGCTAAATGCAATTATCTTTTCCCAGTGTCACCTGCAGCTCCCACAAATGTCAGTGTCATGTATGACCACTGGGTAGCACAGCTGGGGCAAATGCACCAGCTGCTTTTGCTGAGACACCAGAGCCTGGAGGGTGGTTTTGGTACTTTCAGGATCCAGCAGATGATGTTTCTTGCAGCACCAAGGAGCGTCCAGGAAGAAGCTGGAAGAGGCTCAGCTCTAGGCTAGCATGTGGGTGGTGGTTCTGGGGAGTCCAGCTGGCAGTAGCACCCTGTCCCACCCCTTTGGGGAGCTCTCATGCCCAAAGAACCCATGGGAGGATGTTGAGGTTATTGCCACAGCTATGTGGCACCCACCTCTTGCTTGTCTGGGCTCTCCAGTGGGCTGTGGGTTATGCAATCTGCAGGGCAACACCTGAGAGAGACCCTGACATCTGCTCACCATCCAGATTTGGAGTGGCAGAAGAAAATTTCATCTGGCACAGCCACCAAGGATGGCGGATCTCAAAACCCTCAACAAAGAGGAGAAATGAATTTAGGTACCTCAAGTCTTGGCAACTGAATTTAAGCTGCCTAGATAAGACTGTGTAGGCACAGCAGTGACCTTTAACTAGAGACTCTGAGTGCTTATTTCAGCATTATTTTCTACCATAACAGATTTACAAGGCACTTAATCTTATTCTAATTGACCAGAACTGCTGATTTTGTTATAATTAAATTTCAGTCTAATTTTACTTAGCTACAACTGATAGCACACAGAGCTACAGAAATTAAACCACGATAAAAAGAAACTACACTGTTAAAACTGGCATAAATATTAAGCCAGAATTAGGCTCAAGACATGTGGCAACAGATCACCATTACAGCCACCAGTATTTATAGAAATGAATACTTAGGGACCAAAGGAATCTAAAATAGTTTTCTAATGTGTATTTTTTTCTACATCTGTCACTCTAAAATACAATTTGAATTTCAATTAAATGGACAAAAGCTTAAACTGTTGGATGATTGTCATTTTAGGCTAAGCTTTTCCAGACATATCGACTGGATACTTACTGTTGGGTTTGCTGGTGGGGCTGAAGCCCATGCTTTTAACGCCCATTTTTCTATTGTCAGATTTCTTCGCTCTTGCCTGACCAGCTATTTTATTCAGTGTGTTGTAGAAATGTCAGCTAATTGTGCAAGACAAAAGATCAAAAGTGTTTATTGTGCAATCCCCAGAAGTGGGTCATTCTGTTCCCTTTCCAGTTTCACCTTCTCTCTCTTTCGTATTAATGAACCTGCAATTCAGGTGGTTTTTACATTTCTTGGCATAGCAATGAAAGTCACCATCACTTCAGCCCACGCAAAAGCTTGAGAAAAAGCTTTGTTTAATACTGGGAAGCAAATTCTTGGAGGTCCCTGTTGTCATGCCATGCTCTCTGTAGAGCGTACACTTTACTAAAATAATAGTACACGCCTGTTTCCAAAAGCCACTTTTCATTAGGAACTGAAAAATTGCATCAACCTGTCTCTGTACGTAACAGGAACCACAAATGGCACCAGCAGTGTTAGGTCTTGGAAATGCTCCCTTTATGTTCCATCCTTTATGCCTTCTCTCCCACTGTCCAATAAATCCAAGCCTATGTAGCGATGTAAACTTTAACACATGGCAATACCTGATATCATTGTCCTTGAGGCACTGCAGTGGTGACAAGACATCTACAGCTTTTATCTGGAAATAACTCCGTAAGGGCAATTCATTAGCTTCAGCCATTGCTGAGTTTAACACATGTTAAAATGTACACCTCTGGTCCTCTTCAGCATTTTGTTTTTAAAGGCAGGGTAGCTCATAAGCACTTGTTTTCCCACTGATAAAACATTATTTTCAACAATGAAACTAAAATCCCAGGCATGCAGTGACTTACATGGCTAGGCTTTCTCAGGAGAGCTAAAAAGCAGAGTGATGCTTTATTGATTAGACTGAAAAAAACACCAAGGAACCTGTTCTGCTCATTCACCTACCAGACTTATACAATGTTCCTCTGAAAGCCAGGCCATGTCAGGAGTGATTCAAAGCAAGAGCCGAAGACCGAAAGCTGCAGGCCTGTGCCGTAGTGTATTCTCTCTTTTCAGCTAACCAACCCACACAAGGTTAATGTGCAGAGAACTATTAATCCTCCTACAAACAGATCAGTTTTCAGTTCATTAAACATGATTGCTAAGCTATCAGTAGCTCTTCCTCAATTACTCACCTCTGAGAAAAGTGGCTCACAACTAAGTAGGAGCACAAACAGATATTAAACTTTTTGTTCCAATGAAATCTCATGCTGTGTAGGAGAATTTCTGTTATTATTTGTTTTACTTAGTAGGGGTGGACAGCGAGACTGGGTGTGTCTACACTGAAGAATTTTGTTAATGCTGAAGAGACACATATTTATTCAATCAAGTAAACATTCATTTCATGTTTCCAGAATTTGTACAATGGACAGAACAGCCCAACATCTTTCCTCCAACTTCTGGCTTTGCTTGACACCAGAAGTCTTAATTTCAGACCCTGGTACAGCATTGTGGCATTAATAGGAGGTCACTTCTGCACTCTGCCTTTGCTGCTGGAGAGGCACTGAAGGGACAGCACCAAGATTTGAAGGAGGCAGTAAGGAGAAGGCAATCAGATGAATACTGTCTGTCAGCAGATCCTTTTGAACCCTCTCTCTAAAGGAAAGAGGAAAACTGCCCAATAAGGCTGCTGTTTCTGGTAAGAGGAGGGAATATTTGAAATAAGTTGGGGAGGGATGCCTGGTGCTGGTTAAGAAAGGACAAGTATCTTAGAAATTTAATAAAATGCAAAGCTACCTTTGAAATCATTCCAGGCCCTGCCAATCTGGTTTATTAAATGTATACAATTTTACTTCTAAAATGTATTTGATCAAAAATCTGATCAATTTATGACATTCAGTTCTAGCTCAAGGATACAACCCCCAGCAGAACTTATATTCTTGCCTCCGAAACAATTATCAGTGTCATGAAACCTCAGATTTTCATCCAAACCAACAACTGATAGACACAATTTCTTTACTTGCAAATAAGGTGATTAAGGAATTAATTTCCAGCTAGGTCTCAAATGTCCATAATTATTTAAAAGCAAGGCCACAGTCGTCAGAATAACATTTTTGTTATGCAAGATAAATTAATCCATTTCTTCAGTTGGGAGCAAAGTGCTTTAGTGTTACGCTTTCCCCAGATGTCAAAATTGTTGTATGAATGCCATTATGGGGAAAGGAATAATATTTAGACTTGTGCTCCCAGCTGTGGATTCCATTTTGAAACCTTTACTCTTTATTCTGTGTTCATGAGGGATGACAATAATATGGTGTATAGATGGTATCTTCCTGAATTCAGTAGATAGACACCAAAAGCCTAGCTGATTCTGGTTTCTGTGTTTGTCAGCATCATAACTTTCCCTAAAGGACAGACTCCTTTTCAGGGTACTTGTTCATCAGGTTTGTTAGTGTCATACAACAGTAAGCTCTTGACCTCAAGAGAGCTGAACCCAAATTACACTTGGTCTCTTTGATGGGAATCTCTGTTAACTAAGTTGAAACCAGCCAGATCTTACCCAGTTAATGAGCAGGTAAGAGATCCTCACTTCCAGTGAGGGACAAAGCTCACCTGTTTCAGGAAGAATTAAGTTTATACACCAGGAGCATGCAATGTTTGAGTTGTACTGACAGCTTTATTCTATGCCAGGAGTAGAATTGTTAAGCATTATACTCTAATCTACTGGAGCTACAAATGATTTGGCTTGGGATTCTGTATCTTGTAATCAATAAAATCCAGAATTAAGTGACATGTCTGCATGTCCTTGCTTCCTAGAGAACATTTCTGCTTCCCAAACAAACAAGTCTGTGCCAGTCTTTTGATTTCTTCAAGGAAGAGGCAAGGAGAGGATTAGCAGAGCTTTGGGCCAAGTAAAGAAATACATTTAGGCCCCTATAGTTCCATAGCAATCAATCGGTGCTCAGGCACCTAAGAGACTCGCTGGAGCTTGTCCTTAAGAAATGTTGGCAGTTTTCAAAAGGTGATCTAGCAGCAGGTGCTGGTCACATGGGCTGCAACCATTTTTGCATCTGCACAGCCATTAGTGAAGTCAATGTGAGGGGACTGACTGCTGAATCAGGATTTTGCCCGTGCTCAAATTGCCACCTCTTAAACCCCTCTTGGAAACAGCTGGGGACCATCTAAGGCCAATGCCTTCAAAGCCAGTAGTTCCAAACTTCTGTTCTTAAACCTACATCTGATGCCTACATTCAAGCTACTGGAGGAGCAGCAGGTGCTATCTAGTGATGTTATATGGTGTCCAGTACGTGGTCTCTGGGTGACTCTTATCATTGTAATTAGTATGTTAATCTTGTGTAAAATATCTCATAGTTTAATTTCAGGGGCACCACATCATCAGTAGATCTTGTGTCTCTCATGAAATCACAGCTTCAGTTTCCTGTCTTTATCAATAGACTGTTTTTCCTCTCTGGGGTAGTACAATCAGACTCTTCCTCACACATAAGTCTTTGTGAGGAACAGCTGAATCTAAAGCTTTTTTTTGTACTTTTCTTACATGAAATTAGAAAACCTCTTTAGGCTTCATCCAAACTCTGCATAAACAAGAGTAGCCTCAGCCATGGATCACTTTGTAGCATTTAGATGCATTTAAATGCTTGATTTAGGCTGCTGTGCCTATACAGGAAGTTACATGGACTGGATCACCAATGATCCCCATCTGATTCTTCAATCTCTATTAAACATGACCTCCTTCAAATAATGTATATGAAGGTTAAATCCTGCTATAAAGCCACTTACCTGAAATTACCACTACTTATCAAGTCCAATCTAAATGCAGCCAGTATCAATGTCTGAGTTACCAACACAGGCTCAGTACAAGTTTCATGCTGTTCGTTGCTTCCCTTTCTCTCTTTCTCTTTCTCTTTCTCTTACTCTTTCTCTTTCCCCTTTTATTCACCTGAATCCTGCTAAGTTCAAGAGAAAGACTGCTGGTGACTGATAACAGCATTAGAATCGAGTGCTGAATTAGAAATCACTCTTTGTACAATTTCAGCTCAGGAGAGCTTTCTGAAAGATCGTGTGGTGACAACTTCCATCCTTTCTTAGTAAAAGTTCTAGAAGTACTTTCCAACACTTGCTCACAAAATGAGAGCATTTTTCTCTTCTATGAGTTTTAATAAAAGCTAGTTATAGTTTTGCTCCCACGGATGTTAAAATGGGGTTTAGCCTTCTTTTATGATGCAAATACCCACTGAAATCCCAAGTGCTGTGAGTGTTTGTTAAGCTCACCTTTATTGGGCTGCTTCCAACTCTTAGAGTCTTGGAAACTACAATAGACCCAGGCACTATCCATACCCAGATCTACCCAAATAGCCTTTTGGGTCCAGCCAGCTTGGGGTGGCACTGGAGAGAATCATCAGTCATAGAAAGTCCTGGTCTCCAAAGGGGCCTCCTCTGACTTGTGCCGCCATTTTGAACAGCTTCAGCACCGGTTCCTGTCAACTTTTTTATGCAGGCAGCTGAGTCTGTTGCTGTAGTCACTCCCATAGGCCCCATACAGAGATGCACCAAGCTCCTCTTCTCCACCTTGCTCCAGTAGACCCAACACCAGCACTTCTCTAAGCCTGCAAGCTCACAGCACTAAGTGGACAAGAAGGGACTCCTTAACCCTCGAAAGCAAATCATTTCCTACCTATGCCCCTCCCAGAACTGGCTCACTGTCAGAGAAGGGGCAGCACTAGCTGCTGGAAACTGTAAACATGCACACAGGAAGGCCTACCTCTTTCCCTGACACCTTGCCATTAGCTGACTTTCACCTTTGAGGAAGGCATAGATGTCATCTCCCGTCTCTCCCAGTAGATGTCTTTCTTCTCTCTGAAGTGGTACATGGGGACTGTCTTCCTCACCCCTCTTGCATAGGGCTCTGCAGTAAGCATGCACTGAGCTGTGAGTCGATGATACGCAGCCACGATAGGAAAGGGGTAAACCTAAGAACAGATTTCATATCCTCTCCCTCTTAGCCAGAGGAAATTTAGGGTACAATTTCACACAACCACCTGGGAATTTTACCAGATTTTCCCCTCTGCATTTCTCCATTTGAGCTTTATAGTAATTTTTCCTGTCTTCAGACGCATTCTTTCCACATGTTCTGTCTTTCAGTGACATCTAGGGATACAGACTGAACATAGCAAGATGGCCATATACACAAGCATAGTTTTCAAAGTATTTCAAGCTGATAACACCTTTTTGTTTGATAGTGACCAATTCATGGCAGAATTTGTTTATTTAAAAATCTTTCCTTGTAATTGCCCAATACCTATTTGTAAAATGTCAGTTGTGCAATAGACACAAACACATAGACCTTAAACAAGCCAGTGGCTGGACGGACAACTGCAGCTACATCAGGGGAAAAGCATCTCGTATGTTCTGCAGGCTTGATGTGCTGCAGTGGCCCTAAGTTGTGGAACTTGGATGGGACAATTTCCAGGCAGTTTCTGGCCAGTGCAGTAATTTTTTTCGTTACTTTTTATTATTGTTATATTTTATATATTATTTTTTCCTCTTCTTGGTCTTGCGTCTGACCAAGGTGCAGCCAAAGCATGGGAGGAGTCAAAGCTGGTCTGCAGAGCTGAGTGCGGTGGCACCTAAGGAAGTGTGTGATTGTCTGGAGGGTTGCATCTCCATCACTGAATGCCCCCGTGGCTCCTGGGACTCCTCCCTGATGGCGTTGAGCTCCGGGATGGCATCAGTTGTCCTGGGGTCACCATTCTGGCTGAACTTCACTGCGACCAGGGAGCAATCAATGAGCCCGAGGATTTCTTCAAGAGGCAACTCGGTGGGCAGTGCACAGTCATCTGCTGCATCCCTCAGCATGGCAGCAGGGGAGCTGGTGGGGGAGGTCACTCTCCAAGGTGATATTGTTGCCTGGTGGTGCTGCCATGGGGTGCTGTGCTGGATGCGTTCCTTTGTGCAGATGGTCCCTGGAAGTTCTGGCAGGTGAGGATGGACATCGGCAGCACTGGGGGGGCTGGGGTCACTGCGCTCCCATCTCTGCCAGTACCACCAGAGTTACCAGGCACTGGGGGGAGTTTGGTGCCCAGTTGTGGCCCTGCGGGAGTGGCCATGCTGGAGATGTTGCTCTGTGCAGAGTGCCTCTCGATGTGCTGGTAGCTGGGGATGGAAGTTGTTGGTAACATCGGGGGTACTGGGGTCACCTCTCTCCCTTCTCTGCCAGCACCACCGTGGTTCCCAGGCATGGTATCACTATTGGGACCATCCTGGCTGCCCTCCACTGTGTCCATGGGGTAACCAAAGAGCCTTAGAGCCTCTTTGAGAAGCTCCTCCTCAGACACTGAAATGCTGCCCTCCTGGTCTCAAAGGCCTTGTTCACAGGGGGCAGCAGAGGAGCTGGCAGGGACGCCACAGCCTGGGGGAATGTTGCTGCCAAGGGGTGACCAAGTGGTGGGGATGGCCACACTGGAGATGTTTCTCTGTGTGAATTGCTCCTGGATATGCTGGTTGCTGGGGACAGGTGTTGTCAGCAGCACAGGGGGGCCTGGGCCACCACCCTTCTCTGTTTTTTCAAGAGTGGCAGGTGTTGGCATTGGCCCTGGGGGTTCTCTGTTGCTGCCCGGGTCAGGGGGGCCCTGCAGACCCCGGGGACCCAGAGGGTGCCACCCAGCTGAGAAGCGATGTTGTGCCCATGGGTGGATGAGGCTGGGGCGTCAGGTTGGAACACTGGAAGGTCCAGGAGTCGATGAAGTATCCATATAAAGATGTCTGCAGGCCTGTGGGGGTGAAAGAAAGCCATGCTGGGGCGGGGGGACACACACTCTCCGGCGCACCCACAGAGCTGGCACCCATTTCAACCTCCCCTGCCTCTGCAGGGTGAGGTGCTGTGTTAGTGGGAAAGGGTTGAAAATCAGGGAGGAGACTCGATTCTTGGAGGTGGAACAGGATCGGTGGCCTCAGGTAATTGGCAAATCCTCTGGAAATTCTGGGCATGCATCACCCAGGCAGGGAGAGGGAGGTGAGCTTGACGTTTTCTGAACATCTGTGCCATATATACTGGAGAGACAGAGCTGGTGGGGTTCCTGGGAGTGCCCGGGGGTCGGAGATGCTGAAGGTGCTGAAGGTGCGAGGGTGCAAGAGCAGACAGGGTGTCACACCTGCTGGTGGTGCCTTGAGCTCCTGTGGGGCCTGGGTGAGCCAAGGCTGTGGGCAAGGGCTGCTGCAGTGTGGGCAGTTGCCACAGGATGGTTGAGCCTGGAAGAGAGACAGGAGCCATGGCTGATGGTCACCTCTGCTCTTGTCTCCAAGAGCATCCTTGGGCTGCAGGTTGATACCTACCTTGGTGGCAGGAGGTTTCAGGAAGCACAAAGGTGTGAAGGATCTGGGGAACCAGAGTGGCACAGGGGCCACGGGTTGGGAGCTGCCATGGTGGCTGTGCCATGGGGCCTTCTAATGCTATATTGCTAAGGACTCTCTGGGGTCTCTCAGGAGACAATGTGGAGGCTCCCAGTGGTTTGCCCCATGACAAAAGCCACGAGTGTGTAATCACTGCAGACCTGGCTGCCTCCAATCTTGATGTCACCGATTGGCTTCCTCGTGTCGGTGACCATCAGTATTGCACCCCCTTTGGTAGGGCTGTCTGCTCCCTGGCTTAAGAAGTTGCCCTCAGTGCACTCCAGGAGTCTCCTGGATTGCCTGAAGCTCACCATGCACCTGTCAAGGTGGTTGAAGTCCCCCAGGAGGATGAGAGCCTGCCAGAGCAATGCCTGCTGTAGCTGGAGTGAGAAGGCTTCATCAAGAGGCTCTCCAGACCCAGAGAAAACATAACTGCAACACCCATTTAATTTTAAAAGTTTCGTTTATTGCAAAGCGCTGACCAAAGCAAAACCAACATCCTGAATGTAAACAGCAATGGAGGTAAACAAGAACATAGTTAAAAACTTCTTAGTACAGAAATTATTTCTTATTCTCTTCTGAGTGCACTGTATCCACCTGAGTGTGCTAAAATGCCAGACATTCAACCTAGAGACCCCTGAGACTTGTGAGGCGAGGGCTATCCTATCCTATCCTATCCTATCCTATCCTATCCTATCCTATCCTATCCTATCCTATCCTATCCTATCCTATCCTATCCTATCCTATCCTATCCTATCCTATCCTATCCTATCCTTCCCAAAGCAGCGAGCACCCTTTCTCCTCTGCTCTCTCTCAGAGTGTCTAAGAGTGGGTTAAAGATTTCTACTTTAAATCCAACTGTACTCTCAAAAGTCATGGATCTGCATCTCATGCAGGACAGAACCTTTGACATCAGCCTATTAAAAATCTTAATACTAAGATATCATCATTTGTCTTTAGATTCACAGAACATGGAGACATCGAGCTCCCTAACTTCAGTCTCCAAATCTGGTGGTGGCAAATGTGCTGGTGGCAAACAGAAGCCAGGGCAGATGTTCTGGGTTGAGCTGAAGCAGAATCTGTTTCTAACCTTCCAGCTCAGCCTCATCTAAGGAACTTCATTTTCTGGAAGTTAACTGCATGTTTCAGGCAGTGTTTGTCTCTAGAAGGGATAACGCAGGGCACTGGTTGCTTACACTTGTTCCTGTAGAAACCAAGGCCACCCTCCAGTCAGTGGAATGTCCTTGAGGCAAAGGGGCGAGAAAGGGTCACACCTGTGGGGTGACCCCAAACTGACCAACGGAGTATTCCTTCCCATACACATCATATAATCAGCTGAGGGATCACGAGGGTCAAGTGTCACCTGTCCTGTCTGCTCCTCCCTGCAGGTGCAGCCCTTTCTCTCCCCCTTCACTGACGGCGTTCCACCAGCTCGAGGGTGGTTTCTACAGGAATAACTGTAAGCAACGGCCTTTCTGCATACCAGTGCCCCGTGTTATCCCTTCTAGAGACAATCACTGCCTGAGAAACGTGTGGTTACCTCGCAGAAAATGAAGGGTCTGCTATTGATAACACTATCATAGGAACCAGCATTGAAACAACATTTTAAATACTGAAATTTTATCTTGTGAACTTATTTAATATACAGCAAAAGAACAACAAATTTGTGATTACAATTAACATCAGAATCACAACAAAATTTTTAAACAGCATACAAGCAACTATCAAATTACTTAATATGAAATAGTCTGAGCACCATCCAGGTAGAAATTGTAACAGAAAAGGTATTAAAAATACAATACAAAGTTCAAATGAAAGCTAAACAATCAGAGTCTGTGGGTGTTTCATTCCAAAATTGTCCATCGTGGGCCGTGTGCTGCCCCGCGAGCCGACAAGGAAACTCAGAGGGCAGCTGCGACACACTGTCACATTCTTCTTGCTTTCTTCGTTCCTTCCTCTGCATTACATGCCCACTTGCCAGGTGCATCTTCCCACAGACAGAGATCTAGGAAGAAATGGGAACAGTGAGTAAAGGGCAGTCCTGGTCGACGTTTCACTTGGCAGCACACACAGCAATTGCACTTCTATCAGCGACTGTAAAATACGGCCTGAAAGGCAGACCACAGCTTGAGAAATTGAGACCTACTCTTTAAAGAACAGGAATTTCTCTGATTTTGCAAAACCTGCAGTATAAAACAACAACAATAGTAATAAAAGTGCTCCCAATCTCACGATCCCTTCTTTCTATGTGCAGTCACTAGCATGGATTCCAAATGCCAAACATCAGTGACAAGAAAGGATCTACAGAAATGCCCGTTCTGCTTGTGACACACACCCTCACTCACCCATAACAGGCACAACTGCCTCAAAGTACACTGTAGCTGGTGCCAGGATCCTAGAGGGAACTGGTGGTGTCACAGACAGCACCAACAAGAGACTCCATGTTTCAACGTTACCTTGATGCACAGCAAAATGGAGATACTTCCACCTCATGGCCAAGAAAGTGAACAAGCACCCAGATAAAGTCACAACAGCACTTCCACTGCCAGTGTCAACCTTGTGAACTTGAATGTCTGAACTGACACGTTCACAGCTTGAGAAAAGTACTCCAGCCCTTCTTCTTTTTCTGTACTGCAAAGTTCCTGCCCAACAGGCACCGGTTCTGTGTCTCCTGCCAAAGCAGACCCTGTTGGGAGCAGGGCTTGAACACGCGTGGTGGTGGAGAAAAGAGGGACTAGTGACAAATCAGCTCAGAATGACCTTAGGAGTCAGTGTGTAACATCCACTCTTCCATAAGAACAGTTATGCTATGGTTAAAGCAAACACCTGCATTCAAAACAAACAAAGAGGAGGGTTCTTCACCCACTATGTTGATGACAGTAGTGGATGCTAAATGTTTGCACGGCCTCAAAAAGTGAATAGAAAAGTTTACTGAGGCCTTTCTACTTGATAACACCAAAATGCCCAAGATCTGGCTGGAGACAGGACGATGGATTAGAGAGACCTTGCACCTCAACCCTGCTTGGCAGGATGTTCTATAAACCAGTGAAAAAGAACTGAGCTGAGAAAATTGGTTAAGTATATTGTTTCTCGTTTGTTGGAAACAGAGGACCTGTGTGACTTTTCCTTCCATCTTCACTGCAGTGGCCTTTGGTATCCCATGATGTGGGCTCTCACTGTGTGATATCTAGAACTCGGTGTGACCACACAACCAAGAGAAGTGAATCCTGCCAACAGCCTACTGAAAGAGATGGAGCAAAAGCCTTTCTACAGCACGATATCTATCAAAGGCTGAGATCAGACAACTTCCAAATGAGTGCCTAAAGAAAAAGAGGACAATGGAAAGGACTTAATCCCACTCAAAGGACAAGTTGTGTTAAAAACACCTAGAAATCATCATCATGCAACATTTTAGCACAAAAAGAGCAAAGAAGACATTGTATCTAAAGACTCACAGAGGAAAGGAGCTACTGACAGGCAAACAGAGAGTCAGAGCCACAGGACTCAGCTCGCATTTAAACCTGCCTGCTCCAGGCTTTCAGCTGAACTGCAGGAGGTGGGCTCTGCTGGCTTCCAGGTTGCACCTGTGCCCAGCTTAGTTTGGGCCAACTTGAGCTGGACCACATTTGGCTCAGCTGTTCTGTGTTCCTCCACCCTTTACATGTGCACCAGGCCTCCAAGTTACAGCAGGGGCTACACAGACCGGGACGACCATCACCTTTGCCAGAGAGCAGGCTCTGGGCTAACTCTCACTGATTAGATTTAGTGTAACAGTGTTTCCTCTCTGTGGAACAATCCCGTGGAAATGCTTTCCAAAATCATCCTGGACAAGTGGCATATTAAGCTCTGGATGTGAAAGCTGACAAGTTTGCCCCTTATCCATCCTACCAGCAAGTAACTGAACAAGAACCCTCAATTCTGCATTTTAAAGTCTTCTTTCAAGTTAGCACCCAACCTTTTTCCTTGGCTGCCTGGCAAAAAGGCTTCATTCCTTCCTTAAATGTATAAAAGTGATGGCTGCATCAATAGCAATCTCATTGCCCAGTGTTTCCTTCAGAGCGCTGTCACCCTCCAGCAAACCTAGAGATGCACTTCATCTCCACACAGTGACATTCTGATTTCTGACACAACTCCCAGAACTTGAGGTTTTATTTGCTGGTATAATTTACACCCTTTCCCACATAAGAGTAATCAGGAGACGCTGCCTCTGTATAGAGGTGAGTTGGGAAGTACCCTAAGAGGTTGTACAAGTATCATATTTTCAATGAAAGCACAACAAAGTACTTATGCTGCAGACAATAACTAAACAATTCTGATCTCCCCTTCTGTAGGGATTAGTACCTGTAGTCTCTAAAAAAAGGGAAAATCTCTTCTTACCAAGAGACTTGACATTCTGGGATGAATCCTGCCTTCTCTTCCTGTGTTGACACTTGACTGATGTTTCCACAGGCTCATTTGCTGAAGCGAGCTCTCCATCTCCAGTCTCAGGTGTGATGAATTCCCACTGAACACCGGTAATCTCCTTAAAACACCCAAACAAACATACAGAAGAAATAAACACAACGATCAATCAATATCTTCTTGTAATCACTTTAAGGGAGATGGGAAGATCACTAAGAACAATGAAGCCGGCTCCAGCGGAGGAAGTCCAAGCAAGAAATTGTACCAAAGGCATCCAGATGCTGACAGCACAATAGAAGAGTTGCTTCAAAACGTGCGTAGTGAGGAAGCCTTTAGTTGTTAAGCAGGCAAGAATACTAACAAGCTCTCAGATCAGACCCCAGCATTATTATTGTATAGAGTTATCGCAAAAACCCACCTTGTTTTATCTCCTCTCCCCTTCCCCCTTACCTGCTCTGGACCGAATGCTGCCTCCAGAAAGCATTTCTCCATGTCTTGCATCGGGCAGGGATCTTGCTGCTCACTCCAGTTTTCCCTTGTTTCCTCAACGGTCAGAGACTGTTCATGACCTGCCAACAGAAAAGGTGTATCAAAATCTAGAGGAGCGAGGAGGAGCCGCAGTGTGCTTCCCACAGCTGCAGCAGCTGAATCACTGTTTGGAACTACACGTTCAAGGCTTCCCTTGGTCTTCTTGTCCTCATCAAAGGTATTCTCAATCCAGTCACATGGCAGAAGCTCAGCTGTACGAGGTGACAGCACAGGGGGATTCTGGAGGAAGGAAAACACAGTGCAGTTTGTATCAAAAAATAACAGTGACAGGATGAGTATTTCTTCTCTACGGATCTGGAAATGAACCTGAGCAATCCACTGAGGTACTGGTTTATCCACAAAGTTTACAGAATCTCTGTTATATTCAGATTAAAAAAAAAAAAGTGTTTAATTAATAAAAAAAGGCTGGGACTTCATATTGTTTTTTCTCAGCAGGAGACAAAAGTGCCCATGGCCAATGCAACTCAGGGAACTCTCAGTCACTTAACAGTACCAGATATTTCCTCTTCAAGTGAGTGTCTATAGACACATCCTCACAAGGGGGGGATTGCCAGGGGTACTCTGGAACCAAAAGGAGTTGGCCTCCAGTTCCCTATTCAAACAACTACCGAGGAACCGCCCTGTCTGTCACAGCCTCACTCACATCTGGACTCTCCTGTCACGACACAGTGTCCCACAAACACACAACTCCACGTCTCTACAAATCCATATAAAAGCCCTAGAGATCTCCATGACACTAACACTATTCGGAGCACCTGTAGAGACCCCTTTCCTACCGTCGAGAGCAGCTCTGAACACTAGTAATCTCCTGAAAAAAAACCCGACAAACCAAAAAGAAACAATAAACTCAAACATCACTCAATATTATCCTGTAGCCACTTCAGGGAGATGGGGAGGTGACTAAAATCACTTCAGAACAACCAGAGGAAGTCCCAGCTAGAAGCTGTACCAAAGGCATCAAGATGCTGACAGCACAACGGAGCAGTAGCTTCGACACGTGCACTAAAAGGGAATTCTGAGTGCCTACATGCAAGGTAGGTCTCTGCAGCACACACAGATGCAGCCAATCTCTTGCTTTCACTTGGTTTCCCAACAAGCATAGGTAGAGCTGGCATTTACTGCCTTAATACAGGAACATCTTGAATGCCCCTCGCTGCACGGGAGACATCCCACTTGGAACACAGAGAAGGAAAGGCACAGGGAAATCAAAGTACAGTGACAGCTTGTCTGACACCACAAAGTATGAACAAATGAAGAAGCTTTATACCAGTCAAACATCAATCAGTTGTGTTCAGTTGCAATGCTCAGAATACTGGCTTTTATTTTAAGATTAGATATAGCATGTTATAACCTAAAACGTTTCCACTTCATCACCAGGACTTACACCGGCCCTATCTACATTTCCCAAGCTAATGGGCACCCTGGCTTGGCCAACAGAGACCAACACATCTCATCCACATCAATGTGGGGTGCTTTTTCATTCCCTCTTCTTTTTAAATCTCGCTTCAACAACAGAATTCTTCACTGTGCGTTCAAAGTTTCAGTTGAGAGAAGCCTTTAGTTCTTAAGCAGGCATGAAGATTAAAAAGCTGTCACTCCAGACCCCAGCATCACCATCGCATACCTCAAAACCCATGTTTCTTTTATCTCCCGTTGCCCCTTACCTGCTCTGGATCGAATGGTTCCTCCTGGAAGCACTTCTCGACAGGTTGAGTTGCGCACAGGTCTTTTTGTTCGCTCAGCTTTTCACCTGCTTCCTGAATGCTCACAAATTGTTCATTGGCTGCCACGAAAAGTCGTATGTCAAAATTAAGAAGGAACTGCAGAGGGTTTTCCTCAGCTGCCGCAGCTGTATCACTGCTCTCCCTGTTCATCTGCAGTTGTTGATTGCTGTCATTCTGAAGGACGGCAACAGGGTGAACTTTCACAATTTCAGCTTCAGGTGGTGAATACGTCTCATGAACCACCTTAAACTCAGCTTCACGGTTTCCTTCTTTTTTCTTGTCCTCACTGAATACACTCTCAAGCCAGTCAAAGAGTGACTGCTCAGCTGTATGAGGTGACAGCACAGGGCGATTCTGGAAGATGCAAACCACAATGAAGTTCTTTATCAAAAAATTACAGGGCCAGGATGGGTATTGGTTCTGGAAGGCTTTGGAAATGAGCAGGAGCAGTCCACTGAGCCGCTCATTTATCCACACACTTGTAAGACTCTGTTATTTTCAAATACAACAGCAGAATTAATTAACAACAAAGGCTATGACTGAAAAACATCCCTTATTTTTTTCCTGAACCACCTGACCCTGGGCACGCTTGCTTCCTTCTATTCACTCCCTATCCTGGAGAGAAAGGAAGGATGTGGTTGCAAGGGCTGCCCTCAGTCCAGAGAGGAGAAACCTGCGATTCACTATATGGCATCATAGGTGATCCCAGGCACTGGAAACACCACTAGACAAGAGGTTGCTGGGGGTTTAGTTAACCTGGGCCTCTCTAGAGTCTGGGAAGAGGACACTAGTCAGAGAAAGAATATTGCTACTCAAAAGAGGGAATCTGGCAACAAAAAGCCTAACAGTCCCTGAGCTCCTCTTCAAAATAGAATAAGCCCCACTTATTTAACCAGGTAACACCCAGATATACAGACCAGGGCCTACATCAGGATTCTCACCCACTACAGGAGCAATGGGGCCTCAAAATCAAATAATTCCGCTTACCTCAGCAGCAGGAAGCTGCAGGAGGCTCTCCTCAGCTGAAGCAAGGCTATCTCTGCTCTTGCTCTCAACCTGCAGTGGGTTACTGCTGACAGACGGACAGACAGCAGCCTGGGTCGTCACAAGTTCCAACATCTCCCTTTCAGATTGCGGCAGTGACTTGAAGAAGTCATCAAGAAGACCACACATCTCGTTAAGCTCTGCTTCTGGGATGTGTTCTTCACCACATGTATTCCCATTACAGTCAGAGGATGGATAGTTGGCTGTATAAACTGAGAGCTCTGGAGGATTCTGGAAGAAGCACAACACAGTGATGTTTTATATCCAAAATTCCTGTGTGCAGGTTCTGTAAGGCTTTGTAAATGAACCTGAGCAATCCACAAGCACCAGCAGGAGCCAAAGCTACGTCTGCTGCAAAGGTGCACATGGACAGTGCAACTCAGGGAACTCTCAGTCACATCTGGACAGTCCTGTTGAGACACAGTGTCTCACAAACGCACAACTCCAAGTCTCCACAAATCTATATAAAAGCCCTAGAGATCTCCAGGTCACTAACACGTCTTGGAGCACCTGCAGAGGCCTCCTTTGCCACTTTCCAGAGCAGTTCTCAAGATTACTAAAATAGAAAGGTAGACTGGTTATTCCCCACAGCTCCGGGAAAACCACAGGCAAACTACTGTCTTCTGTACTGCCTGCACAGCCTCTGCCACCAAGTTCCAGGAGAAATGATGTAGGATACACCAAGCCCCAGAAATCTCTGGAAGTCCCATGCCTCCATTCTGAATTAGATCTGTGCTATCCTGCTCGGGCACAGGCACCTACTGACCTGGATACTATCGGACACCTGGTACAACTGATTGATGCCCCTGCTTGCCTTTGGGCTGTGCACACAGACCGCTGCCTTCCAGCAATCTCTGACTTCATGCAGCAGCAGCTTTGGACTGGCAGTTCCCTGCTTAGAGTCATATTCTCAAAGTCACCGCTAGGAAGTGAGCTAGACCTCTTACGACTCCACAAACTGCCCATGGACTTGCTTCTCCAAACAGCCTCAAAACCAGGGTTTTCACTAGACCCTTTGGACAGTATTATACAACCTTTCAATTCAGCCACAACACCAGCCTTGACAACCCCATTGCAATGATTCGAAACATTGATCTAAGCCATCTGAGATAAGGAGTTATGTGATCGTGACTTCCCATCACTCAGACTGAGCCTCATGTCCCAGATGAAAAAGAAGCTCATGATGAAAGCCAGAAGACAAAGATGCACTGTGTGAAAAATAAGCACTAGGGTATCAGTGGAATGACTGGTCACTGGCTTTTTCTATCCTTACACCAACACGTTATCCTGGCTGTAACCTGTCCATCTCACATAAGCTTAGGTCAAAAAAAGCATGAATAAAAGATGAAAGTTGAAATTTGCAAGACAGGAGACCAGACGATCAGGCTTGGGACGGTCTACTCCTTTGCAACACACCTAAGCATAATTTGCTGTTGCCTATTATTTTCATAGTATTAAAGAATCCGATTTGTCCAGGCAAAGACGTTCTTCAAAGAGGAACAAAGACTCCTCAACTAACATGAACTCTGGTGAAGTCCAGCAAAATAGCCAGAAAAAATCCTGATGTGGACACTCACCACGCTGCCACCCCGAAACCCGACTGGAATGACAAAACCACACGTTTAATGCTCAGGGGCTCTTTGACATACAGGTTTGTAAACCACTTTCCTTTCTCTTGCCCAAGCAGATCCACTTTCAAATTTACATCCTTCATTCCAGTGGTCCATAAACCTACAGGGCATTCCTACAGTCTCCTCCGCCCTCAACCAATGTCAGTTGGCCACACTCACCTGGAGCGAGCAGCAGCTGTTGGATGTCCAGTGCGTAGAACCTGCAGAGTCAGGCAGAGGATCTAAGTGGGCATGTGATGAACAGCTCTGCTGTGCAGCTGGAAAAATTCACACACAGTTATCAGACTTCCAGAATTTCTGTTTGGCATGTAGAGTTCAATGGCTTGTTTTGACGGAACTTTTCAATAATCAGACAGTCAACTACATCCCAGAAATATGTTTCTGGATCCCAAGTGATTTTAAGGTTGATTTCTTCTTCTTAAAACATATTTATTCTCCTGGACTCATTTTGCGTTATTAGGATATTCTCCGATTATAAAGGTTCTCTATGTTTCTTTGGTGCAATCCTACCACGATCAAAGGGTTTGCAGATAGTTGAAAACAAACAGAACTATATCCCTAAAATAATTGTGGTCTAAAGCTCATGGGAAAAAAAAAACCTCAAACCAACAAACTGATGAGCATCTCTTACTTTCCTGCTCTTTCAATGCAAATCACAATGCAAACCAGGGATATCTGTTTGTCACCAAAGTTAACAAGCAAATTTGAATAGAGATGGAAATAAATCTTCGGACAATGTTCCACTCTTATTGAACTTAATGTAATGGGACTTCAAAAGTGAAATGGAAAGTGTCAGGACTAAGACCGAACATCTATTCTTTATTCCCTTTGCTTATGAAATAAAGATTGTAAGATCAACTATCACTTTCCAAGTAAGCAAAACTGGGTTCTGTGTTCTCAAAGTGAAGGAAAGCGGACTTTTTCACGTGGATATAGGAAGGCATAATCTGTCAGCATTCTGTACGTTAGAATATACAGAGGAAAAGACAGAGAGAAGATTAGGAGATACATAGGAACTGAAGTAGAAACAATGAGAAAGTCCTGAGTGACGGTGAGAAGTTAAAGGTTTCAGAAAAATATTTGTAAATGTCACTTTTAGATATCTCTTAGAAAAGCAAGTGCAGAAATTTTGTTCATACCTGTTCGATAGCTGGCTTGTGTGGAACGCATTGCCCAGGAATGGAGGTTAAAACCTGGAGACAGTCCTGAGTGACAGGGAATAGTAAAAGATATTAGAAAAAATTTATATATATACATAGAGGTATGTCTATCTCTGTGTAACACGTCATCACCCAAACCCTGCAGTAACAAGTTATCAGCACTTAGAAAGGTGTTACGAATCAAAATCAAACAAGAGTAATTGAGAAACCGGTGCCTGTTAAATCAGACAAGATGGGGGAAAACAAAAGAAGATCCTAAAGAAAGACTCTACGAAACTCCAAAGCTGATGGCTCACGGACAACCAAGGGAACAGCAATGCCCAAATCCTCCAGGTAGCTTTATGGCAAGTCACTTGATTTGTCAAGAGAAAAGAATTCAAAGGCAACTTTTTTTTCCGGGCAGCTCAACTAGATCTGTTTAGACTAAAACAACTCAAACTTTGCCAAAGCGAACTCAGTAGAGATGCAACAGACACACGTGCAGCACATTTTTCATCAGAAAGGAATGCAGCAAGGACACCTTGCCCTGTGAAGTGGGGGACGGGACGTCTGCACACAGACGTAGCCAGCCCCAGCTATCAGCAAGGAGCACGGGACAATGCCCAATTATTTTCCAAGGAGATGGATTCCAGCAGCTGCTCTGGCAAACCTGCCCTCCAGTTGACCTGTACTCATTATAACATCATGGTGATATCGTTAGATACTAAACCACACCTCCACACCTAGAGGCTCCCCGCCTCTGAGGCAATCCATTCCCATAACCACTCCGACTGGGCACACACAGGTCAAATTTGGCATGCAAAGGGAGAACTTTTCTCAACCAATCAGCAGGGTTTGACGTAATGACTTCAGCCACTCCTGTTCCACCTAAAACTCTACAAATTATGATAAAATGCCAATAAAATGCAGGGTGCCATTAGGGAAAAGCTACCACCAGTTCTTTCCTGGGGTCAACTGACAAAGTTGTCTTAGCTGTCCCCACCAGTCGGGCCGCCCCTGGTACATATGCGCGCGCTCACTCCTAATCTCACGCCAGCTGCCACCGTCTGCCTGTGCTTTAATCTTGACTCTCCATTTTCGTGTTTTCCCTTCAATTGTGAGAAGGGGCCCCAGCAAGGACAGAGAACCCTCCTCCCCCCAGGGAGCCCCGACTGGCAGAGCCCGTGCCCCTCGGGGTTCCCAATGCCGCCGCAGCCCCGCGTGCCCACCCCGCCTCACCGGCTCCGGTGGCCGTGCCGAGCGCCGAGGGCAGTGGCCGTGCATCCGCAGCCGGGCACGTGCCCAGCAGGCGGTGGGAGCGGCCGGGCGGGCGGGCGGTCACCTCCAGGCCAGCTGCCAGCTTGGCTCTGTTGGCTTTCGTCAGGCGCTTGAGGTGCACGAGGAGGTCGGGGCGGTTGCGGCGAAAGTGGGGGCTCTGGAAATGGTGCAGGAGCCCCGCGGAGCCATCGCCGCTGCCACTGCCCGCCGGCCCCAGCACCTTCTGGAAGCCGTACAGGTTGAGCTGCCGGATGAAGCTGGCGAAGTTCTTGGTTTTGAAGACGCCGGAGAATCCGGCATCCCCCGGGGCCGCCGGCCCCGCGCCCAGCAGCTCGCGCTCAAAGTGCGCCTGGTGGATGAGCAGCCCCTCGCCGCGGGCGTCCCAGCGCACGGAGCTGACGCCCGGGCTGTTCGCCAGCTGCCACAGCTTGGCCGGGAAAGTGTTGGGATTCAGGGAGCCGGGGAGCTGCGACCGCTGCATCTCGGCGACGACCGCTCGGGGGCGCTCGCGCTGCAACGGCCGCGGCACGGGGGGCGCTCGGCCCCGCCCCTTCCCCGCCCTCGGCCCCGCCTCTCCCCGGCCTCGGCCCCGGCCCCTTGCGCAGCTCCTGGGAGCCGGGCAGTGCCGAGCTTCGTGCCCGTTCTGACAGGGCTGAGCAAAGCCCTGTGCCCTCTCACTGCCTCTCACAAGTGGGATTAGTCCCCTGAAGTGCTCGCTGGGCTGAGTGCTCCAGGGATTCCTGGCTGCTCGCTGCATGAGTGCATTTCTGGCTTCTCCTTCGTTTGTTGCTCCTTCACCCTTCGGCTCTGACCCCATGGAGAAATTCCACATTACTGCTGTCTCTTCATTTTTGCTGTCAATGTAAACTCCTGTGAGAGGCTGTCTCACACCTGGTGAGAATGCTTTATTTTAAAATGCCGTTTAAAAACCTCAGGGACCGTCCTGATCCTGGATGGGACTGGGGTAACACGAATTTTGCCTGAAATGAAACGGGTGAATAGTGTGTGGTTTTGGGATTGCAATTTAAGTTAAAAAATTTGTAGAATAGACAAACATATATATGAGTCACAGAGATGACAAATAGGGATGAAACTGCGTTCCAATACGTACTGCATACAGTGTTTTCCTGCAAAGACACACCGAGATAGTAGGTTTTCTCCAGAAAAACTGAACTATTACAGGCGGCTTCTTGTTGGTGACTCCAGTAGCTCACTTACAGAAATTCAGTTACTTCTTAATCATGGTTCAAGTTCTTCTTTGTATTTCTCAGTCATCTGAGTATAGATTGTTGAAAGCTTCATCCATCAGAACTCACTTCAGTGCTGGTTTCCTTCAAGGTGTGAAACACAAAACAAATTTATTCACAAGGAAGCTTAGTATCAACATGTCTACTATAAGCATGTGTATCTAGAGGAAAAGTGGTGAAGAGTTTGCTTCCTTGTTAGCAGTGTGATGTGATTTCACAGAAGCGACCATCTAAAGGTGTTAAATGCACTGATGGAACAAGTATAATTTTAGAGAGCTAAGATGTCGGCACATCTTGCTCGCTGCACAACCAGTGCATATGCTGAAGCTTTAGTGACTCTGATGCAGTTTCCATGCAAGCAGACATCAAGGTAATGGGCCCCATCACTTTGTGAAGAGCATTTGCTTCTGTGGAGATTTTGGCTGAGCAATAGAAATCTCAAACAATACCTCTGTGGGGAGCAAAAAAGAGCTCAGCGTAGATCAGGAGTAGATCTTATTTTACTGCCTGTCTAAACATCCCTAAGGATCTGCCAGCTCTGTTCTGCTCCAATGCCTGTGAGGGCAGTTTCCGAGGGCAGTTTCCGAGGGCATCCTATTGACTCACTCCGTGAAGAGCTGGGGGTTTGCCTTCCTAAAATTCAAAGTCCTGATTTTACTCTTTGCCTGACTGACCCATATCCCTTAGGATTGGGGAAGCCACCAGTGTGTGATCACTGCAGCCCTGGCTGCCTCCAATCTTGATGTCACCGATTGGCTTCCTCGTGTCGGTGACTATCAGGTCCAGTATTGCACCCCCTTTGGTAGGGCTATTTGCTCTCTGGCCTAAGAAGTTGCCCTCAGTGCACTCCAGGCGTCTCCTGGATTGCCTGCAGCTCACCGTGCTCCTGTCAAGGTGGTTGAAGTCCCCCAGGAGGATGAGAGCCTGCCAGAGCGATGCCTGCTGTAGCTGGAGTGAGAAGGCTTCATCAAGAGGCTCTCCAGACCCAGAGAAAACATAACTGCAACACCCGTTTCATTTTAAAAGTTTCATTTATTGCAAAGTGCTAAGACCAAAGCAAAACCAACATCCTGAATGTAAACAGCAATGGAGGTAAACAAGAACATAGTTAAAAACTTTTAGTATAGAAATTATTTCTTATTCTCTTTTGAGTGCGCTGTATCCACCTGAGTGTGCTAAAATGCCAGACATTCATCCTAGAGACCCCTGAGATTTGTGAGGCGAGGGCTATCCTATCCTATCCTATCCTATCCTATCCTATCCTATCCTATCCTATCCTATCCTATCCTATCCTATCCTATCCTATCCTATCCTATCCTATCCTATCCTATCCTATCCTATCCTATCCTTCCCAAAGCAGCGAGCACCCTTTCTCCTCTGCTCTCTCTCAGAGTGTCTAAGAGTGGGTTAAGGATTTCTACTTTAAATCCACCTGTACTCTCAAATGTCGTGGATATGCAACTCATGCAGGACAGAACCTTTGACATAAGCCCATTAAAAATCTTAACACTGACATTTCATCCTTTGCCTTTAGAATCACAGAACATTGAGGCACCCACTCCCCTAACTTCAGTCTCCAAATCTGCTGGTGGCAAATGTGCTGGTGGCAAACAGAAGCCAGGGCAGATGTTCTGGGTTGAGCTGAAGCAGAATCTGTTTCTAACCTTCCAGCTCAGCCTCATCTAAGGAGCTTCATTTTCTCGAAGTTAACTGTTTGTTTCAGGCAGTGTTTGTCTCTAGAAGGGATAACGCAGGGCACTGGTTGCTTACACTTGTTCCTGTAGAAACCAAGGCCACCCTCCAGTCAGTGGAATGTCCTGAGGCAAAGGGGCGAGAAAGGGTCACACCTGTGGGGTGACCCCAAACTGACCAACGGAGTATTCCTTCCCATACACATCATATAATCAGCTGAGGGATCACGAGGGTCAAGTGTCACCTGTCCTGTCTGCTCCTCCCTGCAGGTGCAACCCTTTCTCGCCCCCTTCACTGACGGCGTTCCACCAGCTCGAGGGTGGTTTCTACAGGAATAACTGTAAGCAACGGCCTTTCTGCATACCAGTGCCCCGTGTTATCCCTTCTAGAGACAATCACTGCCTGAGAAACGTGTGGTTACCTCGCAGAAAATGAAGGGTCTGCTATTGATAACACTATCATAGGAACTACCATTGAAACAACATTTTAAAAATTGAAATTTTATCTTGTGAACTTATTTAATATACAGCAAAAGAACAACAAATTTGTGATTACAATTAACATCAGAATCACAACAAAATTTTTAAACAGCATACAAGCAACTATCAAATTACTTAATATGAAATAGTCTGAGCACCATCCAGGTAGAAATTGTAACATAAAAGGTATTAAAAATACAATACAAAGTTCAAATGAAAGCTAAACAATCAGAGTCTGTGGGTGTTTCATTCCAAAATTGTCCATCGTGGGCCGTGTGCTGCCCCGCGAGCCGACAAGGAAACCCAGAGGGCAGCTGCGACACACTGTCACATTCTTCTTGCTTTCTTCGTTCCTTCCTCTGCATTACACGCCCACTTGCCAGGTGCATCTTCCCACAGACAGAGATCTAGGAAGAAATGGGAACAGTGAGTAAAGGGCAGTCCTGGTCGATGTTTCACTTGGCAGCACACACAGCAATTGCACTTCTATCAGCGACTGTAAAATACGGCCTGAAAGGCAGACCACAGCTTGAGAAATTGAGACCTACTCTTTAAAGAACAGGAATTTCTCTGATTTTGCAAAACCTGCAGTATAAAACAACAACAATAATAATAAAAGTGCTCCCAATCTCACGATCCCTTCTTTCTATGTGCAGTCACTAGCATGGATTCCAAATGCCAAACATCAGTGACAAGAAAGGATCTACAGAAATGGTTTGGCTCAGCTGTTCTGTGTTCCTCCACCCTTTACATATGCACCAAGCCTCCAAGGTACAGCAGGGGCAAGACAGACCGGGACGACCATCACCTTTGCCAGAGAGCAGGCTCTGGGCTAACTCTCACTGATTAACATTAGTGTAACAGTGTTTCCTCTCTGTGGAACACTCCCATGGAAATGCTTTCCAAAATCATCCTGGACAAGTGGCATATTAAGCTCTGGATGTGAAAGCTGACAAGTTTGCCCCTTATCCATCCTACCAGCAAGTAACTGAACAAGAACTCTCAATTCTGCATTTTAAAGTCTTCTTTCAAGTTAGCACCCAACCTTTTTCCTTGGCTGCCTGGCAAAAAAGGCTTCATTCCTTCCTTAAATGTATAAAAGTGATGGCTGCATCAATAGCAATCTCATTGCTCAGTGTTTCCTTCACAGCGCTGTCACCCTCCAGCAAACCTAGAGATGCACTTCATCTCCACACAGTGACATTCTGATTTCTGACACAACTCCCAGAACTTGAGGTTTTATTTGCTGGTATAATTTACACCCTTTCCCACATAAGAGTAATCAGGAGACGCTGCCTCTGTATAGAGGTGAGTTGGGAAGTACCCTAAGAGGTTGTACAAGTATCGTATTTTCAATGAAAGCACAACAAAGTACTTATGCTGCAGACAATAACTAAACAATTCTGATCTCCCCTTCTGTAGGGATTAGTACCTGTAGTCTCTAAAAAAAGGGAAAATCTCTTCTTACCAAGAGACTTGACATTCTGGGATGAATCCTGCCTTCTCTTCCTGTGTTGACACTTGACTGATGTTTCCACAGGCTCATTTGCTGAAGCGAGCTCTCCATCTCCAGTCTCAGGTGTGATGAATTCCCACTGAACACCGGTAATCTCCTTAAAACACCCAAACAAACATACAGAAGAAATAAACACAACGATCAATCAATATCTTCTTGTAATCACTTTAAGGGAGATGGGAAGATCACTAAGAACAATGAAGCCGGCTCCAGCGGAGGAAGTCCAAGCAAGAAATTGTACCAAAGGCATCCAGATGCTGACAGCACAATAGAAGAGTTGCTTCAAAACGTGCGTAGTGAGGAAGCCTTTAGTTGTTAAGCAGGCAAGAATACTAACAAGCTATCAGATCAGACCCTAGCATTATTATTGTATAGAGTTATCTCAAAAACCCACCTTCTTTTATCTCCTCTCCCCTTCCCCCTTACCTGCTCTGGACCGAATGCTGCCTCCAGAAAGCATTTCTCCATGTCTTGCATCGGGCAGGGATCTTGCTGCTCACTCCAGTTTTCCCTTGTTTCCTCAACGGTCAGAGACTGTTCATGACCTGCCAACAGAAAAGGTGTATCAAAATCTAGAGGAGCGAGGAGGAGCCGCAGTGTGCTTCCCACAGCTGCAGCAGCTGAATCACTGTTTGGAACTACACGTTCAAGGCTTCCCTTGGTCTTCTTGTCCTCATCAAAGGTATTCTCAATCCAGTCACATGGCAGAAGCTCAGCTGTACGAGGTGACAGCACAGGGGGATTCTGGAGGAAGGAAAACACAGTGCAGTTTGTATCAAAAAATAACAGTGACAGGATGAGTATTTCTTCTCTACGGATCTGGAAATGAACCTGAGCAATCCACTGAGGTACTGGTTTATCCACAAAGTTTACAGAATCTCTGTTATATTCAGATTAAAAAAAAAAAAGTGTTTAATTAATAAAAAAAGGCTGGGACTTCATATTGTTTTTTCTCAGCAGGAGACAAAAGTGCCCATGGCCAATGCAACTCAGGGAACTCTCAGTCACTTAACAGTACCAGATATTTCCTCTTCAAGTGAGTGTCTATAGACACATCCTCACAAGGGGGGGATTGCCAGGGGTACTCTGGAACCAAAAGGAGTTGGCCTCCAGTTCCCTATTCAAACAACTACCGAGGAACCGCCCTGTCTGTCACAGCCTCACTCACATCTGGACTCTCCTGTCACGACACAGTGTCCCACAAACACACAACTCCACGTCTCTACAAATCCATATAAAAGCCCTAGAGATCTCCATGACACTAACACTATTCGGAGCACCTGTAGAGACCCCTTTCCTACCGTCGAGAGCAGTTCTGAACACTAGTAATCTCCTGAAAAAAAACCCGACAAACCAAAAAGGAACAATAAACTCAAACATCACTCAATATTATCCTGTAGCCACTTCAGGGAGATGGAGAGGTGACTAAAATCACTTCAGAACAACCAGAGGAAGTCCCAGCTAGAAGCTGTACCAAAGGCATCAAGATGCTGACAGCACAACGGAGCAGTAGCTTCGACACGTGCACTAAAAGGGAATTCTGAGTGCCTACATGCAAGGTAGGTCTCTGCAGCACACACAGATGCAGCCAATCTCTTGCTTTCACTTGGTTTCCCAACAAGCATAGGTAGAGCTGGCATTTACTGCCTTAATACAGGAACATCTCGAATGCCCCTCGCTGCACGGGAGGCATCCCACTTAGAACACAGAGAAGGAAAGGCACAGGGAAACCAAAGTACAGTGACAGCTTGTCTGACACCACAAAGAATGAACAAATGAAGAAGCTTTATACCAGTCAAACATCAATCAGTTGTGTTCAGTGGCAATGCTCAGAATACTGGCTTTTATTTTAAGATTAGATATAGCATGTTATAACCTAAAACGTTTCCACTTCATCACCAGGACTTACACCGGCCCTATGTACATTTCCCAAGCTAATGTGCACCCTGGCTTGGCCAACAGAGACCAACACATCTCATCCACATCAATGTGGGGTGCTTTTTCATTCCCTCTTCTTTTTAAATCTCGCTTCAACAACAGAACTCTTCACTGTGCGTTCAAAGCTTCAGTTGAGAGAAGCCTTTAGTTCTTAAGCAGGCATGAAGGTTAAAAAGCTGTCACTCCAGACCCCAGCATCACCATCGCATACCTCAAAACCCATGTTTCTTTTATCTCCCGTTGCCCCTTACCTGCTCTGGATTGAATGGTTCCTCCTGGAAGCACTTCTCGACAGGTTGAGTTGCGCACAGGTCTTTTTGTTCGCTCAGCTTTTCACCTGCTTCCTGAATGCTCACAAATTGTTCATTGGCTGCCACGAAAAGTCGTATGTCAAAATTAAGAAGGAACTGCAGAGGGTTTTCCTCAGCTGCCGCAGCTGTATCACTGCTCTCCCTGTTAATCTGCAGTTGTTGATTGCTGTCATTCTGAAGGACGGCAACAGGGTGAACTTTCACAATTTCACCTTCAGGTGGTGAATACGTCTCATGAACCACCTGAAACTCAGCTTCACGGTTTCCTTCTTTTTTCTTGTCCTCACTGAATACACTCTCAAGCCAGTCAAAGAGTGACTGCTCAGCTGTATGAGGTGACAGCACAGGGCGATTCTGAAAGATGCAAACCACAATGAAGTTCTTTATCAAAAAATTACAGGGCCAGGATGGGTATTGGTTCTGGAAGGCTTTGGAAATGAGCAGGAGCAGTCCACTGAGCCGCTCATTTATCCACACACTTGTAAGACTCTGTTATTTTCAAATACAACAGCAGAATTAATTAACAACAAAGGCTATGACTGAAAAACATTCCTTATTTTTTTCCTGAACCACCTGACCCTGGGCACGCTTGCTTCCTTCTATTTAACTCCCTATCCTGGAGAGAAAGGAAGGATGTGGTTGCAAGGGCTGCCCTCAGTCCAGAGAGGAGAAACCTGCGATTCACTATATGGCATCATAGGTGATCCCAGGCACTGGAAACACCACTAGACAAGAGGTTGCTGGGGGGTTTAGTTAACCTGGGCCTCTCTAGAGTCTGGGAAGAGGACACTAGTCAGAGAAAGAATATTGCTACTCAAAGGAGGGAATCTGGCAACAAAAAGCCTAACAGTCCCTGAGCTCCTCTTCAAAATAGAATAAGCCCCACTTATTTAACCAGGTAACACCCAGATATACAGACCAGGGCCTACATCAGGATTCTCACCCACTACAGGAGCAATGGGGCCTCAAAATCAAATAATTCCGCTTACCTCAGGAGCAGGAAGCTGCAGGAGGCTCTCCTCAGCTGAAGCAAGGCTATCTCTGCTCTTGCTCTCAACCTGCAGTGGGTTACTGCTGACAGACGGACAGACAGCAGCCTGGGTCGTCACAAGTTCCAACATCTCCCTTTCAGATTGCGGCAGTGACTTGAAGAAGTCATCAAGAAGACCACACATCTCGTTAAGCTCTGCTTCTGGGATGTGTTCTTCACCACATGTATTCCCATTACAGTCAGAGGATGGATAGTTGGCTGTATAAACTGAGAGCTCTGGAGGATTCTGGAAGAAGCACAACACAGTGATGTTTTATATCCAAAATTCCTGTGTGCAGGTTCTGTAAGGCTTTGTAAATGAACCTGAGCAATCCACAAGCACCAGCAGGAGCCAAAGCTACGTCTGCTGCAAAGGTGCACATGGACAGTGCAACTCAGGGAACTCTCAGTCACATCTGGACAGTCCTGTTGAGACACAGTGTCTCACAAACGCACAACTCCAAGTCTCCACAAATCTATATAAAAGCCCTAGAGATCTCCAGGTCACTAACACGTCTTGGAGCACCTGCAGAGGCCTCCTTTGCCACTTTCCAGAGCAGTTCTCAAGATTACTAAAATAGAAAGGTAGACTGGCTATTCCCCACAGCTCCGGGAAAACCACAGGCAAACTACTGTCTTCTGTACTGCCTGCACAGCCTCCGCCACCAAGTTCCAGGAGAAATGATGTAGGATACACCAAGCCCCAGAAATCTCTGGAAGTCCCATGCCTCCATTCTGAATTAGATCTGTGCTATCCTGCTCGGGCACAGGCACCTACTGACCTGGATACTACCGGACACCTGGTACAACTGATTGATGCCCCTGCTTGCCTTTGGGCTGTGCACACAGACCGCTGCCTTCCAGCAATCTCTGACTTCATGCAGCAGCAGCTTTGGACTGGCAGTTCCCTGCTTAGAGTCATATTCTCAAAGTCACCGCTAGGAAGTGAGCTAGACCTCTTACGACTCCACAAACTGCCCATGGACTTGCTTCTCCAAACAGCCTCAAAACCAGGGTTTTCACTAGACCCTTTGGACAGTATTTATACAACCTTTCAATTCAGCCACAACACCAGCCTTGACAACCCCATTGCAATGATTCGAAACATTGATCTAAGCCATCTGAGATAAGGAGTTATGTGATCGTGACTTCCCATCACTCAGACTGAGCCTCATGTCCCAGATGAAAAAGAAGCTCATGATGAAAGCCAGAAGACAAAGATGCACTGTGTGAAAAATAAGCACTAGGGTATCAGTGGAATGACTGGTCACTGGCTTTTTCTATCCTTACACCAACACGTTATCCTGGCTGTAACCTGTCCATCTCACATAAGCTTAGGTCAAAAAAAGCATGAATAAAAGATGAAAGTTGAAATTTGCAAGACAGGAGACCAGACGATCAGGCTTGGGACGGTCTACTCCTTTGCAACACACCTAAGCATAATTTGCTGTTGCCCATTATTTTCATAGTATTAAAGAATCCGATTTGTCCAGGCAAAGACGTTCTTCAAAGAGGAACAAAGACTCCTCAACTAACATGAACTCTGGTGAAGTCCAGCAAAATAGCCAGAAAAAATCCTGATGTGGACACTCACTACGCTGCCACCCCGAAACCTGACTGGAATGACAAAACCACACGTTTAATGCTCAGGGGCTCTTTGACATACAGGTTTGTAAACCACTTTCCTTTCTCTTGCCCAAGCAGATCCACTTTCAAATTTACATCCTTCATTCCAGTGGTCCATAAACCTACAGGGCATTCCTACAGTCTCCTCCGCCCTCAACCAATGTCAGTTGGCCACACTCACCTGGAGCGAGCAGCAGCTGTTGGATGTCCAGTGCGTAGAACCAGCAGAGTCAGGCAGGGGATCTAAGTGGGCATGTGATGAACAGCTCTGCTGTGCAGCTGGAAAAATTCACACACAGTTATCAGACTTCCAGAATTTCTGTTTGGCATGCAGAGTTCAATGGCTTGTTTTGACGGAACTTTTCAATAATCAGACAGTCAACTACATCCCAGAAATATGTTTCTGGATCCCAAGTGATTTTAAGGTTGATTTCTTCTTCTTAAAACATATTTATTCTCCTGGACTCATTTTGCGTTATTAGGATATTCTCCGATTATAAAGGTTCTCTATGTTTCTTTGGTGCATTCCTACCACGATCAAAGGGTTTGCAGATAGTTGAAAACAAACAGAACTATATCCCTAAAATAATTGTGGTCTAAAGCTCATGGGAAAAAAAAAACCTCAAACCAACAAACTGATGAGCATCTCTTACTTTCCTGCTCTTTCAATGCAAATCACAATGCAAACCAGGGATATCTGTTTGTCACCAAAGTTAACAAGCAAATTTGAATAGAGATGGAAATAAATCTTCGGACAATGTTCCACTCTTATTGAACTTAATGTAATGGGACTTCAAAAGTGAAATGGAAAGTGTCAGGACTAAGACCGAACATCTATTCTTTATTCCCTTTGCTTATGAAATAAAGATTGTAAGATCAACTATCACTTTCCAAGTAAGCAAAACTGGGTTCTGTGTTCTCAAAGTGAAGGAAAGCGGACTTTTTCACGTGGATATAGGAAGGCATAATCTGTCAGCATTCTGTACGTTAGAATATACAGAGGAAAAGACAGAGAGAAGATTAGGAGATACATAGGAACTGAAGTAGAAACAATGAGAAAGTCCTGAGTGACGGTGAGAAGTTAAAGGTTTCAGAAAAATATTTGTAAATGTCACTTTTAGATATCTCTTAGAAAAGCAAGTGCAGAAATTTTGTTCATACCTGTTCGATAGCTGGCTTGTGTGGAACGCATTGCCCAGGAATGGAGGTTAAAACCTGGAGACAGTCCTGAGTGACAGGGAATAGTAAAAGATATTAGAAAAAATTTATATATATACATAGAGGTATGTCTATCTCTGTGTAACACGTCATCACCCAAACCCTGCAGTAACAAGTTATCAGCACTTAGAAAGGTGTTACGAATCAAAATCAAACAAGAGTAATTGAGAAACCGGTGCCTGTTAAATCAGACAAGATGGGGGAAAACAAAAGAAGATCCTAAAGAAAGACTCTACGAAACTCCAAAGCTGATGGCTCACGGACAACCAAGGGAACAGCAATGCCCAAATCCTCCAGGTAGCTTTATGGCAAGTCACTTGATTTGTCAAGAGAAAAGAATTCAAAGGCAACTTTTTTTTCCGGGCAGCTCAACTAGATCTGTTTAGACTAAAACATCTCAAACTTTGCCAAAACGAACTCAGTAGAGATGCAACAGACACACGTGCAGCACATTTTTCATCAGAAAGGAATGCAGCAAGGACACCTTGCCCTGTGAAGTGGGGGACGGGACGTCTGCACACAGACGTAGCCAGCCCCTGCTATCAGCAAGGAGCACGGGACAATGCCCAATTATTTTCCAAGGAGATGGATTCCAGCAGCTGCTCTGGCAAACCTGCCCTCCAGTTGACCTGTACTCATTATAACATCACGGTGATATCGTTAGATACTAAACCACACCTCCACACCTAGAGGCTCCCCGCCTCTGAGGCAATCCATTCCCATAACCACTCCGACTGGGCACACACAGGTCAAATTTGGCATGCAAAGGGAGAACTTTTCTCAACCAATCAGCAGGGTTTGACGTAATGACTTCAGCCACTCCTGTTCCACCTAAAACTCTACAAATTATGATAAAATGCCAATAAAATGCAGGGTGCCATTAGGGAAAGCTACCACCAGTTCTTTCCTGGGGTCAACTGACAAAGTTGTCTTAGCTGTCCCCACCAGTCGGGCCGCCCCTGGTACATATGCGCGCGCTCACTCCTAATCTCACGCCAGCTGCCACTGTCTGCCTGTGCTTTAATCTTGACTCTCCATTTTCGTGTTTTCCCTTCAATTGTGAGAAGGGGCCCCAGCAAGGACAGAGAACCCTCCTCCCCCCAGGGAGCCCCGACTGGCAGAGCCCGTGCCCCTCGGGGTTCCCAATGCCGCCGCAGCCCCGCGTGCCCACCCCGCCTCACCGGCTCCGGTGGCCGTGCCGAGCGCCGAGGGCAGTGGCCGTGCATCCGCAGCCGGGCACGTGCCCAGCAGGCGGTGGGAGCGGCCGGGCGGGCGGGCGGTCACCTCCAGGCCAGCTGCCAGCTTGGCTCTGTTGGCTTTCGTCAGGCGCTTGAGGTGCACGAGGAGGTCGGGGCGGTTGCGGCGAAAGTGGGGGCTCTGGAAATGGTGCAGGAGCCCCGCGGAGCCATCGCCGCTGCCACTGCCCGCCGGCCCCAGCACCTTCTGGAAGCCGTACAGGTTGAGCTGCCGGATGAAGCTGGCGAAGTTCTTGGTTTTGAAGACGCCGGAGAATCCGGCATCCCCCGGGGCCGCCGGCCCCGCGCCCAGCAGCTCGCGCTCAAAGTGCGCCTGGTGGATGAGCAGCCCCTCGCCGCGGGCGTCCCAGCGCACGGAGCTGACGCCCGGGCTGTTCGCCAGCTGCCACAGCTTGGCCGGGAAAGTGTTGGGATTCAGGGAGCCGGGGAGCTGCGACCGCTGCATCTCGGCGACGACCGCTCGGGGGCGCTCGCGCTGCAACGGCCGCGGCACGGGGGGCGCTCGGCCCCGCCCCTGCCCCGCCCTCGGCCCCGCCTCTCCCCGCCCTCGGCCCCGCCCCCGCCCCGCCCCCGGCCTCGGCCCCGGCCCCTTGCGCAGCTCCTGGGAGCCGGGCAGTGCCGAGCTTCGTGCCCGTTCTGACAGGGCTGAGCAAAGCCCTGTGCCCTCTCACTGCCTCTCACAAGTGGGATTAGTCCCCTGAAGTGCTCGCTGGGCTGAGTGCTCCAGGGATTCCTGGCTGCTCGCTGCATGAGTGCATTTCTGGCTTCTCCTTCGTTTGTTGCTCCTTCACCCTTCGGCTCTGACCCCATGGAGAAATTCCACATTACTGCTGTCTCTTCATTTTTGCTGTCAATGTAAACTCCTGTGAGAGGCTGTCTCACACCTGGTGAGAATGCTTTATTTTAAAATGCCGTTTAAAAACCTCAGGGACCGTCCTGATCCTGGATGGGACTGGGGTAACACGAATTTTGCCTGAAATGAAACGGGTGAATAGTGTGTGGTTTTGGGATTGCAATTTAAGTTTAAAAATTTGTAGAATAGACAAACATATATATGACTCACAGAGATGACAAATAGGGATGAAACTGCGTTCCAATACGTATTGCACACAGTATTTTCCTGCAAAGACACACCGAGATAGTAGGTTTTCTCCAGAAAAACTGAACTATTACAGGCGGCTTCTTGTTGGTGACTCCAGTAGCTCACTTACAGAAATTCAGTTACTTCTTAATCATGGTTCAAGTTCTTCTTTGTATTTCTCAGTCATCTGAGTATAGATTGTTGAAAGCTTCATCCATCAGAACTCACTTCAGTGCTGGTTTCCTTCAAGGTGTGAAACACAAACCAAATTTATTCACAAGGAAGCTTAGTATCAACATGTCTACTATAAGCATGTGTATCTAGAGGAAAAGTGGTGAAGAGTTTGCTTCCTTGTTAGCAGTGTGATGTGATTTCACAGAAGTGACCATCTAAAGGTGTTAAATGCACTGATGGAACAAGTATAATTTTGGAGAGCTAAGATGTCGGCACATCTTGCTCGCTGCACAACCAGTGCATATGCTGAAGCTTTAGTGACTCTGATGCAGTTTCCATGCAAGCAGACATCAAGGTAATGGGCCCCATCACTTTGTGAAGAGCATTTGCTTCTGTGGAGATTTTGGCTGAGCAATAGAAATCTCAAACAATACCTCTGTGGGGAGCAAAAAAGAGCTCAGCGTAGATCAGGAGTAGATCTTATTTTACTGCCTGTCTAAACATCCCTAAGGATCTGCCAGCTCTGTTCTGCTCCAATGCCTGTGAGGGCAGTTTCCGAGGGCATCCTATTGACTCACTCCGTGAAGAGCTGGGGGTTTGCCTTCCTAAAATTCAAAGTCCTGATTTTACTCTTTGCCTGACTGACCCATATCCCTTAGGATTGGGGAAGCCACCAGTGTGTGATCACTGCAGCCCTGGCTGCCTCCAATCTTGATGTCACCAATTGGCTTCCTCGTGTCGGTGACCATCAGGTCCAGTATTGCACCCCCTTTGGTAGGGCTATTTGCTCTCTGGCCTAAGAAGTTGCCCTCAGTGCACTCCAGGCGTCTCCCAGATTGCCTGCAGCTCACCGTGCTCCTGTCAAGGTGGTTGAAGTCCCCCAGGAGGATGAGAGCCTGCCAGAGCGATGCCTGCTGTAGCTGGAGTGAGAAGGCTTCATCAAGAGGCTCTCCAGACCCAGAGAAAATATAACTGCAACACCCGTTTCATTTTAAAAGTTTCATTTATTGCAAAGTGCTAAGACCAAAGCAAAACCAACATCCTGAATGTAAACAGCAATGGAGGTAAACAAGAACATAGTTAAAAACTTTTAGTATAGAAATTATTTCTTATTCTCTTTTGAGTGCGCTGTATCCACCTGAGTGTGCTAAAATGCCAGACATTCATCCTAGAGACCCCTGAGACTTGTGAGGCGAGGGCTATCCTATCCTATCCTATCCTATCCTATCCTATCCTATCCTATCCTATCCTATCCTATCCTATCCTATCCTATCCTATCCTATCCTATCCTATCCTATCCTATCCTATCCTATCCTATCCTATCCTATCCTATCCTATCCTTCCCAAAGCAGCGAGCACCCTTTCTCCTCTGCTCTCTCTCAGAGTGTCTAAGAGTGGGTTAAGGATTTCTACTTTAAATCCACCTGTACTCTCAAATGTCGTGGATCTGCATCTCATGCAGGACAGAACCTTTGACATCAGCCCATTAAAAATCTTAACACTGACATTTCATCCTTTACATTTAGAATCACAGAACATTGAGGCACCCACTCCCCTAACTTCAGTCTCCAAATCTGGTGGTGGCAAATCTGCCGGTGGCAAACAGAAGCCAGGGCAGATGTTCTGGGTTGAGCTGAAGCAGAATCTGTTTCTAACCTTCCAGCTCAGCCTCATCTAAGGAACTTCATTTTTTGGAAGTTAACTGCATGTTTCAGGCAGTGTTTGTCTCTAGAAGGGATAACGCAGGGCACTGGTTGCTTACACTTGTTCCTGTAGAAACCAAGGCCACCCTCCAGTCAGTGGAATGTCCTGAGGCAAAGGGGCGAGAAAGGGTCACACCTGTGGGGTGACCCCAAACTGACCAACGGAGTATTCCTTCCCATACACATCATATAATCAGCTGAGGGATCACGAGGGTCAAGTGTCACCTGTCCTGTCTGCTCCTCCCTGCAGGTGCAGCCCTTTCTCGCCCCCTTCACTGACGGCGTTCCACCAGCTCGAGGGTGGTTTCTACAGGAATAACTGTAAGCAACGGCCTTTCTGCATACCAGTGCCCCGTGTTATCCCTTCTAGAGACAATCACTGCCTGAGAAACGTGCGGTTACCTCGCAGAAAATGAAGGGTCTGCTATTGATAACACTATCATTGGAACTAACATTGAAACAACATTTTAAAATTTGAAATTTTATCTTGTGAACTTATTTAATATACAGCAAAAGAACAACAAATTTGTGATTACAATTAACATCAGAATCACAACAAAATTTTTAAACAGCATACAAGCAACTATCAAATTACTTAATATGAAATAGTCTGAGCACCATCCAGGTAGAAATTGTAACAGAAAAGGTATTAAAAATACAATACAAAGTTCAAATGAAAGCTAAACAATCAGAGTCTGTGGGTGTTTCATTCCAAAATTGTCCATCGTGGGCCATGCGCTGCCCCGCGAGCCGACAAGGAAACCCAGAGGGCAGCTGCGACACACTGTCACATTCTTCTTGCTTTCTTCGTTCCTTCCTCTGCATTACACGCCCACTTGCCAGGTGCATCTTCCCACAGACAGAGATCTAGGAAGAAATGGGAACAGTGAGTAAAGGGCAGTCCTGGTCGACGTTTCACTTGGCAGCACACACAGCAATTGCACTTCTATCAGCGACTGTAAAATACGGCCTGAAAGGCAGACCACAGCTTGAGAAATTGAGACCTACTCTTTAAAGAACAGGAATTTCTCTGATTTTGCAAAACCTGCAGTATAAAACAACAACAATAATAATAATAAAAGTGCTCCCAATCTCACGATCCCTTCTTTCTATGTGCAGTCACTAGCATGGATTCCAAATGCCAAACATCAGTGACAAGAAAGGATCTACAGGAATGGTTTGGCTCAGCTGTTCTGTGTTCCTCCACCCTTTACATGTGCACCAAGCCTCCAAGGTACAGCAGGGGCAAGACAGACCGGGACGAACATCACCTTTGCCAGAGAGCAGGCTCTGGGCTAACTCTCACTGATTAGCATTAGTGTAACAGTGTTTCCTCTCTGTGGAACACTCCCATGGAAATGCTTTCCAAAATCATCCTGGACAAGTGGCATATTAAGCTCTGGATGTGAAAGCTGACAAGTTTGCCCCTTATCCATCCTACCAGCAAGTAACTGAACAAGAACTCTCAATTCTGCATTTTAAAGTCTTCTTTCAAGATAGCACCCAACCTTTTTCCTTGGCTGCCTGGCAAAATGGCTTCATTCCTTCCTTAAATGTATAAAAGTGATGGCTGCATCAATAGCAATCTCATTGCTCAGTGTTTCCTTCACAGCGCTGTCGCCCTCCAGCAAACCTAGAGATGCACTTCATCTCCACACAGTGACATTCTGATTTCTGACACAACTCCCAGAACTTGAGGTTTTATTTGCTGGTATAATTTACACCCTTTCCCACATAAGAGTAATCAGGAGACGCTGCCTCTGTATAGAGGTGAGTTGGGAAGTACCCTAAGAGGTTGTACAAGTATCATATTTTCAATGAAAGCACAACAAAGTACTTATGCTGCAGACAATAACTAAACAATTCTGATCTCCCCTTCTGTAGGGATTAGTACCTGTAGTCTCTAAAAAAAAGGGAAAATCTCTTCTTACCAAGAGACTTGACATTCTGGGATGAATCCTGCCTTCTCTTCCTGTGTTGACACTTGACTGATGTTTCCACAGGCTCATTTGCTGAAGCGAGCTCTCCATCTCCAGTCTCAGGTGTGATGAATTCCCACTGAACACCGGTAATCTCCTTAAAACACCCAAACAAACATACAGAAGAAATAAACACAACGATCAATCAATATCTTCTTGTAATCACTTTAAGGGAGATGGGAAGATCACTAACAACAATGAGGCCAGCTCCAGCGGAGGAAGTCCAAGCAAGAAATTATACCAAAGGCATCCAGATGCTGACAGCACAATAGAAGAGTTGCTTCAAAACGTGCGTAGTGAGGAAGCCTTTAGTTGTTAAGCAGGCAAGAATACTAACAAGCTATCAGATCAGACCCCAGCATTATTATTGTATAGAGTTATCTCAAAAACCCACCTTGTTTTATCTCCTCTCCCCTTC
The DNA here is from genome assembly GCA_033556795.1 of Tapera naevia. Taxonomy (NCBI): domain Eukaryota; kingdom Metazoa; phylum Chordata; class Aves; order Cuculiformes; family Neomorphidae; genus Tapera; species Tapera naevia. Next base: position 10,893,513 of record JAUMJJ010000033.1, on the reverse strand, counting down.
CCCCTTACCTGCTCTGGACCGAATGCTGCCTCCAGAAAGCATTTCTCCATGTCTTGCATCGGGCAGGGATCTTGCTGCTCACTCCAGTTTTCCCTTGTTTCCTCAATGGTCAGAGACTGTTCATGACCTGCCAACAGAAAAGGTGTATCAAAATCTAGAGGAGCAAGGAGGAGCTGCAGTGTGCTTCCCACAGCTGCAGCAGCTGAATCACTGTTTGGAACTACACGTTCAAGGCTTCCCTTGGTCTTCTTGTCCTCATCAAAGGTATTCTCAATCCAGTCACATGGCAGAAGCTCAGCTGTATGAGGTGACAGCACAGGGGGATTCTGGAGGAAGGAACACACAGTGCAGTTTGTATCAAAAAATTACAGTAACAGGATGAGTATTTCTTCTCTACGGATCTGGAAATGAACCGGAGCAATCCACTGAGGTACTGGTTTATCCACAAAGTTTACAGAATCTCTGTTATATTCAGATTAAAAAAAAACGGTTTAATTAATAAAAAACGGCTGGGACTTCATATTGTTTTTTCTCAGCAGGAGACAAAAGTGCACATGGCCAATGCAACTCAGGGAACTCTCAGTCACTTAACAGTACCAGATATTTCCTCTTCAAGTGAGTGTCTATAGACACATCCTCACAAGGGGGGGATTGCCAGGGGTACTCTGGAACCAAAAGGAGTTGGCCTCCAGTTCCCTATTCAAACAACTACCGAGGAACCGCCCTGTCTGTCACAGCCTCACTCACATCTGGACTCTCCTGTCACGACACAGTGTCCCACAATCACACAACTCCACGTCTCTACAAATCCATATAAAAGCCCTAGAGATCTCCATGACACTAACACTATTCGGAGCACCTGTAGAGACCCCTTTCCTACCGTCGAGAGCAGCTCTGAACACTGATAATCTCCTGAAAAAAACCCCAACAAACCAAAAAGAAACAATAAACTCAAACATCACTCAATATTATCCTGTAGCCACTTCAGGGAGATGGGGAGGTGACTAAAATCACTTCAGAACAACCAGAGGAAGTCCCAGCTAGAAGCTGTACCAAAGGCATCAAGATGCTGACAGCACAACGGAGCAGTAGCTTCAACACGTGCACTAAAAGGGAATTCTGAGTGCCTACATGCAAGGTAGGTCTCTGCAGCACACACAGATGCAGCCAATCTCTTGCTTTCACTTGGTTTCCCAACAAGCATAGGTAGAGCTGGCATTTGCTGCCTTAATACAGGAACATCTTGAATGCCCCTCGCTGCACGGGAGACATCCCACTTGGAACACAGAGAAGGAAAGGCACAGGGAAACCAAAGTACAGTGACAGCTTGTCTGACACCACAAAGTATGAACAAATGAAGAAGCTTTATACCAGTCAAACATCAATCAGTTGTGTTCAGTGGCAATGCTCAGAATACTGGCTTTTATTTTAAGATTAGATATAGCATGTTATAACCTAAAACGTTTCCACTTCATCACCAGGACTTACACCGGCCCTATGTACATTTCCCAAGCTAATGTGCACCCTGGCTTGGCCAACAGAGACCAACACATCTCATCCACATCAATGTGGGGTACTTTTTCATTCCCTCTTCTTTTTAAATCTCGCTTCAACAACAGAACTCTGCACTGTGCATTCAAAGCTTCAGTTGAGAGAAGCCTTTAGTTCTTAAGCAGGTTTGAAGATTAAAAAGCTGTCACTCCAGACCCCAGCATCACCATCGCATACCTCAAACACCATGTTTCTTTTATCTCCCGTTGCCCCTTACCTGCTCTGGATCGAATGGTTCCTCCTGGAAGCACTTCTCGACAGGTTGAGTTGTGCACAGGTCTTTTTGTTCGCTCAGCTTTTCACCTGCTTCCTGAATGCTCACAAATTGTTCATTGGCTGCCACGAAAAGTCGTATGTCAAAATTAAGAAGGAACTGCAGAGGGTTTTCCTCAGCTGCCGCAGCTGTATCACTGCTCTCCCTGTTCATCTGCAGTTGTTGATTGCTGTCATTCTGAAGGACGGCAACAGGGTGAACTTTCACAATTTCAGCTTCAGGTGGTGAATACGTCTCATGAACCACCTTAAACTCAGCTTCACGGTTTCCTTCTTTTTTCTTGTCTTCACTGAATACACTCTCAAGCCAGTCAAAGAGTGACTGCTCAGCTGTATGAGGTGACAGCACAGGGCGATTCTGGAAGATGCAAACCACAATGAAGTTCTTTATCAAAAAATTACAGGGCCAGGATGGGTATTGGTTCTGGAAGGCTTTGGAAATGAGCAGGAGCAGTCCACTGAGCCGCTCATTTATCCACACACTTGTAAGACTCTGTTATTTTCAAATACAACAGCAGAATTAATTAACAACAAAGGCTATGACTGAAAAACATTCCTTATTTTTTTCCTGAACCACCTGACCCTGGGCACGCTTGCTTCCTTCTATTCACTCCCTATCCTGGAGAGAAAGGAAGGATGTGGTTGCAAGGGCTGCCTTCAGTCCAGAGAGAAGAAACCTGCGATTCACTATATGGCATCATAGGTGATCCCAGGCTCTGGAAACGCCGCTAGACAAGAGGCTGCTGGGGGGTTTAGTTAACCTGGGCCTCTCTAGAGTCTGGGAAGAGGACACTAGTCAGAGAAAGAATATTGCTACTCAAAAGAGGGAATCTGGCAACAAAAAGCCTAACAGTCCCTGAGCTCCTCTTCAAAATAGAATAAGCCCCACTTATTTAACCAGGTAACACCCACATATACAGACCAGGGCCTACATCAGGATTCTCACCCACTACAGGAGCAATGGGGCCTCAAAATCAAATAATTCCGCTTACCTCAGCAGCAGGAAGCTGCAGGAGGCTCTCCTCAGCTGAAGCAAGGCTATCTCTGCTCTTGCTCTCAACCTGCAGTGGGTTACTGCTGACAGACGGACAGACAGCAGCCTGGGTCGTCACAAGTTCCAACATCTCCCTTTCAGATTGCGGCAGTGACTTGAAGAAGTCATCAAGAAGACCACACATCTCGTTAAGCTCTGCTTCTGGGATGTGTTCTTCACCACATGTATTCCCATTACAGTCAGAGGATGGATAGTTGGCTGTATAAACTGAGAGCTCTGGAGGATTCTGGAAGAAGCACAACACAGTGATGTTTTATATCCAAAATTCCTGTGTGCAGGTTCTGTAAGGCTTTGTAAATGAACCTGAGCAATCCACAAGCACCAGCAGGAGCCAAAGCTACGTCTACTGCAAAGGTGCACATGGACAGTGCAACTCAGGGAACTCTCAGTCACATCTGGACAGTCTTGTTGAGACACAGTGTCTCACAAACGCACAACTCCAAGTCTCCACAAATCTATATAAAAGCCCTAGAGATCTCCAGGTCACTAACACGTCTTGGAGCACCTGCAGAGGCCTTCTTTGCCACTTTCCAGAGCAGTTCTCAAGATTACTAAAATAGAAAGGTAGACTGGTTATTCCCCACAGCTCCGGGAAAACCACAGGCAAACTACTGTCTTCTGTACTGCCTGCACAGCCTCCGCCACCAAGTTCCAGGAGAAATGATGTAGGATACACCAAGCCCCAGAAATCTCTGGAAGTCCCATGCCTCCATTCTGAATTAGATCTGTGCTATCCTGCTCGGGCACAGGCACCTACTGACCTGGATGCTATCGGACACCTGGTACAACTGATTGATGCCCCTGCTTGCCTTTGGGCTGTGCACACAGACCGCTGCCTTCCAGCAATCTCTGACTTCATGCAGCAGCAGCTTTGGACTGGCAGTTCCCTGCTTAGAGTCATATTCTCAAAGTCACCGCTAGGAAGTGAGCTAGACCTCTTACGACTCCACAAACTGCCCATGGACTTGCTTCTCCAAACAGCCTCAAAACCAGGGTTTTCACTAGACCCTTTGGACAGTATTTATACAACCTTTCAATTCAGCCACAACACCAGCCTTGACAACCCCATTGCAATGATTCGAAACATTGATCTAAGCCATCTGAGATAAGCAGTTATGTGATCGTGACTTCCCATCACTCAGACTGAGCCTCATGTCCCAGATGAAAAAGAAGCTCATGATGAAAGCCAGAAGACAAAGATGCACTGTGTGAAAAATAAGCACTAGGGTATCAGTGGAATGACTGGTCACTGGCTTTTTCTATCCTTACACCAACACGTTATCCTGGCTGTAACCTGTCCATCTCACATAAGCTTAGGTCAAAAAAAAGCATGAATAAAAGATGAAAGTTGAAATTTGCAAGACAGGAGACCAGACGATCAGGCTTGGGACGGTCTACTCCTTTGCAACACACCTAAGCATAATTTGCTGTTGCCCATTATTTTCATAGTATTAAAGAATCCGATTTGTCCAGGCAAAGACGTTCTTCAAAGAGGAACAAAGACTCCTCAACTAACATGAACTCTGGTGAAGTCCAGCAAAATAGCCAGAAAAAATCCTGATGTGGACACTCACCACGCTGCCACCCCGAAACCTGACTGGAATGACAAAACCACACTTTTAATGCTCAGGGGCTCTTTGACATACAGGTTTGTAAACCACTTTCCTTTCTCTTGCCCAAGCAGATCCACTTTCAAATTTACATCCTTCATTCCAGTGGTCCATAAACCTACAGGGCATTCCTACAGTCTCCTCCGCCCTCAACCAATGTCAGTTGGCCACACTCACCTGGAGCGAGCAGCAGCTGTTGGACGTCCAGTGCGTAGAACCTGCAGAGTCAGGCAGGGGATCTAAGTGGGCATGTGATGAACAGCTCTGCTGTGCAGCTGGAAAAATTCACACACAGTTATCAGACTTCCAGAATTTCTGTTTGGCATGCAGAGTTCAATGGCTTGTTTTGACGGAACTTTTCAATAATCAGACAGTCAACTACATCCCAGAAATATGTTTCTGGATCCCAAGTGATTTTAAGGTTGATTTCTTCTTCTTAAAACATATTTATTCTCCTGGACTCATTTTGCGTTATTAGGATATTCTCCAATTATAAAGGTTCTCTATGTTTCTTTGGTGCAATCCTACCACGATCAAAGGGTTTGCAGATAGTTGAAAACAAACAGAACTATATCCCTAAAATAATTGTGGTCTAAAGCTCATGGGAAAAAAAAAACCTCAAACCAACAAACTGATGAGCATCTCTTACTTTCCTGCTCTTTCAATGCAAATCACAATGCAAACCAGGGATATCTGTTTGTCACCAAAGTTAACAAGCAAATTTGAATAGAGATGGAAATAAATCTTCGGACAATGTTCCACTCTTATTGAACTTAATGTAATGGGACTTCAAAAGTGAAATGGAAAGTGTCAGGACTAAGACCGAACATCTATTCTTTATTCCCTTTGCTTATGAAATAAAGATTGTAAGATCAACTATCACTTTCCAAGTAAGCAAAACTGGGTTCTGTGTTCTCAAAGTGAAGGAAAGCGGACTTTTTCACGTGGATATAGGAAGGCATAATCTGTCAGCATTCTGTACGTTAGAATATACAGAGGAAAAGACAGAGAGAAGATTAGGAGATACATAGGAACTGAAGTAGAAACAATGAGAAAGTCCTGAGTGACGGTGAGAAGTTAAAGGTTTCAGAAAAATATTTGTAAATGTCACTTTTAGATATCTCTTAGAAAAGCAAGTGCAGAAATTTTGTTCATACCTGTTCGATAGCTGGCTTGTGTGGAACGCATTGCCCAGGAATGGAGGTTAAAACCTGGAGACAGTCCTGAGTGACAGGGAATAGTAAAAGATATTAGAAAAAATTTATATATATACATAGAGGTATGTCTATCTCTGTGTAGCACGTCATCACCCAAAGCCTGCAGTAACAAGTTATCAGCACTTAGAAAGGTGTTACGAATCAAAATCAAACAAGAGTAATTGAGAAACCGGTGCCTGTTAAATCAGACAAGATGGGGGAAAACAAAAGAAGATCCTAAAGAAAGACTCTACGAAACTCCAAAGCTGATGGCTCACGGACAACCAAGGGAACAGCAATGCCCAAATCCTCCAGGTAGCTTTATGGCAAGTCACTTGATTTGTCAAGAGAAAAGAATTCAAAGGCAACTTTTTTTTCCGGGCAGCTCAACTAGTTCTGTTTAGACTAAAACATCTCATACTTTGCCAAAACGAACTCAGTAGAGATGCAACAGACACACGTGCAGCACATTTTTCATCAGAAAGGAATGCAGCAAGGACACCTTGCCCTGTGAAGTGGGGGACGGGACGTCTGCACACAGACGTAGCCAGCCCCTGCTATCAGCAAGGAGCACGGGACAATGCCCAATTATTTTCCAAGGAGATGGATTCCAGCAGCTGCTCTGGCAAACCTGCCCTCCAGTTGACCTGTACTCATTATAACATCACGGTGATATCGTTAGATACTAAACCACACCTCCACACCTAGAGGCTCCCCGCCTCTGAGGCAATCCATTCCCATAACCACTCCGACTGGGCACACACAGGTCAAATTTGGCATGCAAAGGGAGAACTTTTCTCAACCAATCAGCAGGGTTTGACGTAATGACTTCAGCCACTCCTGTTCCACCTAAAACTCTACAAATTATGATAAAATGCCAATAAAATGCAGGGTGCCATTAGGGAAAAGCTACCACCAGTTCTTTCCTGGGGTCAACTGACAAAGTTGTCTTAGCTGTCCCCACCAGTCGGGCCGCCCCTGGTACATATGCGCGCGCTCACTCCTAATCTCACGCCAGCTGCCACCGTCTGCCTGTGCTTTAATCTTGACTCTCCATTTTCGTGTTTTCCCTTCAATTGTGAGAAGGGGCCCCAGCAAGGACAGAGAACCCTCCTCCCCCCAGGGAGCCCCGACTGGCAGAGCCCGTGCCCCTCGGGGTTCCCAATGCCGCCGCAGCCCCGCGTGCCCACCCCGCCTCACCGGCTCCGGTGGCCGTGCCGAGCGCCGAGGGCAGTGGCCGTGCATCCGCAGCCGGGCACGTGCCCAGCAGGCGGTGGGAGCGGCCGGGCGGGCGGGCGGTCACCTCCAGGCCAGCTGCCAGCTTGGCTCTGTTGGCTTTCGTCAGGCGCTTGAGGTGCACGAGGAGGTCGGGGCGGTTGCGGCGAAAGTGGGGGCTCTGGAAATGGTGCAGGAGCCCCGCGGAGCCATCGCCGCTGCCACTGCCCGCCGGCCCCAGCACCTTCTGGAAGCCGTACAGGTTGAGCTGCCGGATGAAGCTGGCGAAGTTCTTGGTTTTGAAGACGCCGGAGAATCCGGCATCCCCCGGGGCCGCCGGCCCCGCGCCCAGCAGCTCGCGCTCAAAGTGCGCCTGGTGGATGAGCAGCCCCTCGCCGCGGGCGTCCCAGCGCACGGAGCTGACGCCCGGGCTGTTCGCCAGCTGCCACAGCTTGGCCGGGAAAGTGTTGGGATTCAGGGAGCCGGGGAGCTGCGACCGCTGCATCTCGGCGACGACCGCTCGGGGGCGCTCGCGCTGCAACGGCCGCGGCACGGGGGGCGCTCGGCCCCGCCCCTGCCCCGCCCTCGGCCCCGCCTCTCCCCGCCCTCGGCCCCGCCCCCGCCCCGCCCCCGGCCTCGGCCCCGGCCCCTTGCGCAGCTCCTGGGAGCCGGGCAGTGCCGAGCTTCGTGCCCGTTCTGACAGGGCTGAGCAAAGCCCTGTGCCCTCTCACTGCCTCTCACAAGTGGGATTAGTCCCCTGAAGTGCTCGCTGGGCTGAGTGCTCCAGGGATTCCTGGCTGCTCGCTGCATGAGTGCATTTCTGGCTTCTCCTTCGTTTGTTGCTCCTTCACCCTTCGGCTCTGACCCCATGGAGAAATTCCACATTACTGCTGTCTCTTCATTTTTGCTGTCAATGTAAACTCCTGTGAGAGGCTGTCTCACACCTGGTGAGAATGCTTTATTTTAAAATGCCGTTTAAAAACCTCAGGGACCGTCCTGATCCTGGATGGGACTGGGGTAACACGAATTTTGCCTGAAATGAAACGGGTGAATAGTGTGTGGTTTTGGGATTGCAATTTAAGTTTAAAAATTTGTAGAATAGACAAACATATATATGACTCACAGAGATGACAAATAGGGATGAAACTGCGTTCCAATACGTATTGCACACAGTATTTTCCTGCAAAGACACACCGAGATAGTAGGTTTTCTCCAGAAAAACTGAACTATTACAGGCGGCTTCTTGTTGGTGACTCCAGTAGCTCACTTACAGAAATGCAATTAATTCTTAATCATGGTTCAAGTTCTTCTTTGTATTTCTCAGTCATCTGAGTATAGATTGTTGAAAGCTTCATCCATCAGAACTCACTTCAGTGCTGGTTTCCTTCAAGGTGTGAAACACAAAACAAATTTATTCACAAGGAAGCTTAGTATCAACATGTCTACTATAAGCATGTGTATCTAGAGGAAAAGTGGTGAAGAGTTTGCTTCCTTGTTAGCAGTGTGATGTGATTTCACAGAAGTGACCATCTAAAGGTGTTAAATGCACTGATGGAACAAGTATAATTTTAGAGAGCTAAGATGTCGGCACATCTGGCTCGCTGCACAACCAGTGCATATGCTGAAGCTTTAGTGACTCTGATGCAGTTTCCATGCAAGCAGACATCAAGGTAATGGGCCCCATCACTTTGTGAAGAGCATTTGCTTCTGTGGAGATTTTGGCTGAGCAATAGAAATCTCAAACAATACCTCTGTGGGGAGCAAAAAAAAGAGCTCAGCGTAGATCAGGAGTAGATCTTATTTTACTGCCTGTCTAAACATCCCTAAGGATCTGCCAGCTCTGTTCTGCTCCAATGCCTGTGAGGGCAGTTTCCGAGGGCATCCTATTGACTCACTCCGTGAAGAGCTGGGGGTTTGCCTTCCTAAAATTCAAAGTCCTGATTTTACTCTTTGCCTGACTGACCCATATCCCTTAGGATTGGGGAAGCCACCAGTGTGTGATCACTGCAGCCCTGGCTGCCTCCAATCTTGATGTCACCGATTGGCTTCCTCGTGTCGGTGACCATCAGGTCCAGTATTGCACCCCCTTTGGTAGGGCTATTTGCTCTCTGGCCTAAGAAGTTGCCCTCAGTGCACTCCAGGCGTCTCCTGGATTGCCTGCAGCTCACCGTGCTCCTGTCAAGGTGGTTGAAGTTCCCCAGGAGGATGAGAGCCTGCCAGAGCGATGCCTGCTGTAGCTGGAGTGAGAAGGCTTCATCAAGAGGCTCTCCAGACCCAGAGAAAATATAACTGCAACACCCGTTTCATTTTAAAAGTTTCATTTATTGCAAAGTGCTAAGACCAAAGCAAAACCAACATCCTGAATGTAAACAGCAATGGAGGTAAACAAGAACATAGTTAAAAACTTTTAGTATAGAAATTATTTCTTATTCTCTTTTGAGTGCGCTGTATCCACCTGAGTGTGCTAAAATGCCAGACATTCATCCTAGAGACCCCTGAGACTTGTGAGGCGAGGGCTATCCTATCCTATCCTATCCTATCCTATCCTATCCTATCCTATCCTATCCTATCCTATCCTATCCTATCCTATCCTTCCCAAAGCAGCGAGCACCCTTTCTCCTCTGCTCTCTCTCAGAGTGTCTAAGAGTTGGTTAAGGATTTCTACTTTAAATCCACCTGTACTCTCAAATGTCGTGGATCTGCAACTCATGCAGGACAGAACCTTTGACATCAGCCCATTAAAAATCTTAACACTGACATTTCATCCTTTACATTTAGAATCACAGAACATTGAGGCACCCACTCCCCTAACTTCAGTCTCCAAATCTGGTGGTGGCAAATCTGCCGGTGGCAAACAGAAGCCAGGGCAGATGTTCTGGGTTGAGCTGAAGCAGAATCTGTTTCTAACCTTCCAGCTCAGCCTCATCTAAGGAGCTTCATTTTCTCGAAGTTAACTGTTTGTTTCAGGCAGTGTTTGTCTCTAGAAGGGATAACGCAGGGCACTGGTTGCTTACACTTGTTCCTGTAGAAACCAAGGCCACCCTCCAGTCAGTGGAATGTCCTGAGGCAAAGGGGCGAGAAAGGGTCACATCTGTGGGGTGACCCCAAACTGACCAATGGAGTATTCCTTCCCATACACATCATATAATCAGCTGAGGGATCACGAGGGTCAAGTGTCACCTGTCCTGTCTGCTCCTCCCTGCAGGTGCAACCCTTTCTCGCCCCCTTCACTGACGGCGTTCCACCAGCTCGAGGGTGGTTTCTACAGGAATAACTGTAAGCAACGGCCTTTCTGCATACCAGTGCCCCGTGTTATCCCTTCTAGAGACAATCACTGCCTGAGAAACGTGCGGTTACCTCGCAGAAAATGAAGGGTCTGCTATTGATAACACTATCATTGGAACTAACATTGAAACAACTTTTTATAGAATTGAAATTTTATCTTGTAAACCTGTTTAATATACAGCAAAAAACAACGAATTTGTGATTACAATTAACATCAGAATCACAACAAAATTTTTAAACAGCATACAAGCAACTATCAAATTACTTAATATGAAATAGTCTGAGCACCATCCAGGTAGAAATTGTAACAGAAAAGGTATTAAAAATACAATACAAAGTTCAAATGAAAGCTAAACAATCAGAGTCTGTGGGTGTTTCATTTCAAAATTGTCCATCGTGGGCCGTGCGCTGCCCCGCGAGCCGACAAGGAAACCCAGAGGGCAGCTGCGACACACTGTCACATTCTTCTTGCTTTCTTCGTTCCTTCCTCTGCATTACATGCCCACTTGCCAGGTGCATCTTCCCACAGACAGAGATCTAGGAAGAAATGGGAACAGTGAGTAAAGGGCAGTCCTGGTCGACGTTTCACTTGGCAGCACACACAGCAATTGCACTTCTATCAGCGACTGTAAAATACGGCCTGAAAGGCAGACCACAGCTTGAGAAATTGAGACCTACTCTTTAAAGACCAGGAATTTCTCTGATTTTGCAAAACCTGCAGTATAAAACAACAACAATAATAATAAAAGTGCTCCCAATCTCACGATCCCTTCTTTCTATGTGCAGTCACTAGCATGGATTACAATGCCAAACATCAGTGACAAGAAAGGATCTACAGGAATGGTTTGGCTCAGCTGTTCTGTGTGCCTCCACCCTTTACATATGCACCAAGCCTCCAAGGTACAGCAGGGGCAAGACAGACCGGGACGAACATCACCTTTGCCAGAGAGCAGGCTCTGGGCTAACTCTCACTGATTAGCATTAGTGTAACAGTGTTTCCTCTCTGTGGAACAATCCCATGGAAATGCTTTCCAAAATCATCCTGGACAAGTGGCATATTAAGCTCTGGATGTGAAAGCTGACAAGTTTGCCCCTTATCCATCCTACCAGCAAGTAACTGAACAAGAACTCTCAATTCTGCATTTTAAAGTCTTCTTTCAAGTTAGCACCCAACCTTTTTCCTTGGCTGCCTGGCAAAAAGGCTTCATTCCTTCCTTAAATGTATAAAAGTGATGGCTGCATCAATAGCAATCTCATTGCTCAGTGTTTCCTTCGGAGCGCTGTCACCCTCCAGCAAACCTAGAGATGCACTTCATCTCCACACAGTGACATTCTGATTTCTGACACAACTCCCAGAACTTGAGGTTTTATTTGCTGGTATAATTTACACCCTTTCCCACATAAGAGTAATCAGGAGACGCTGCCTCTGTATAGAGGTGAGTTGGGAAGTACCCTAAGAGGTTGTACAAGTATCATATTTTCAATGAAAGCACAACAAAGTACTTATGCTGCAGACAATAACTAAACAATTCTGATCTCCCCTTCTGTAGGGATTAGTACCTGTAGTCTCTAAAAAAAAGGGAAAATCTCTTCTTACCAAGAGACTTGACATTCTGGGATGAATCCTGCCTTCTCTTCCTGTGTTGACACTTGACTGATGTTTCCACAGGCTCATTTGCTGAAGCGAGCTCTCCATCTCCAGTCTCAGGTGTGATGAATTCCCACTGAACACCGGTAATCTCCTTAAAACACCCAAACAAACATACAGAAGAAATAAACACAAAGATCAATCAATATCTTCTAGTGATCACTTTAAGGGAGATTGGAAGATCACTAAGATCTTCCAGCGGAGGAAGTCCAAGCAAGAAATTGTACCAAAGGCATCCAGATGCTGACAGCACAATAGAAGAGTTGCTTCAAAACGTGCGTAGTGAGGAAGCCTTTAGTTGTTAAGCAGGCAAGAATACTAACAAGCTATCAGATCAGACCCCAGCATTATTATTGTATAGAGTTATCGCAAAAACCCACCTTGTTTTATCTCCTCTCCCCTTCCCCCTTACCTGCTCTGGACCGAATGCTGCCTCCAGAAAGCATTTCTCCATGTCTTGCATCGGGCAGGGATCTTGCTGCTCACTCCAGTTTTCCCTTGTTTCCTCAATGGTCAGAGACTGTTCATGACCTGCCAACAGAAAAGGTGTATCAAAATCTAGAGGAGCAAGGAGGAGCCGCAGTGTGCTTCCCACAGCTGCAGCAGCTGAATCACTGTTTGGAACTACAGGTTCAAGGCTTCCCTTGGTCTTCTTGTCCTCATCAAAGGTATTCTCAATCCAGTCACATGGCAGAAGCTCAGCTGTACGAGGTGACAGCACAGGGGGATTCTGGAGGAAGGAAAACACAGTGCAGTTTGTATCAAAAAATAACAATGACAGGATGAGTATTTCTTCTCTACGGATCTGGAAATGAACCTGAGCAATCCACTGAGGTACTGGTTTATCCACAAAGTTTACAGAATCTCTGTTATATTCAGATTAAAAAAAAAAAAGTGTTTAATTAATAAAAAAAGGCTGGGACTTCATATTGTTTTTTCTCAGCAGGAGACAAAAGTGCACATGGCCAATGCAACTCAGGGAACTCTCAGTCACTTAACAGTACCAGATATTTCCTCTTCAAGTGAGTGTCTATAGACACATCCTCACAAGGGGGGGATTGCCAGGGGTACTCTGGAACCAAAAGGAGTTGGCCTCCAGTTCCCTATTCAAACAACTACCGAGGAACCGCCCTGTCTGTCACAGCCTCACTCACATCTGGACTCTCCTGTCACGACACAGTGTCCCACAAACACACAACTCCACGTCTCTACAAATCCATATAAAAGCCCTAGAGATCTCCATGACACTAACACTATTCGGAGCACCTGTAGAGACCCCTTTCCTACCGTCGAGAGCAGCTCCGAACACTAGTAATCTCCTGAAAAAAACCCGACAAACCAAAAAGAAACAATAAACTCAAACATCACTCAATATTATCCTGTAGCCACTTCAGGGAGATGGGGAAGTGACTAAAATCACTTCAGAACAACCAGAGGAAGCCCCAGCTAGAAGCTGTACCAAAGGCATCAAGATGCTGACAGCACAACGGAGCAGTAGCTTCGACACGTGCACTAAAAGGGAATTCTGAGTGCCTACATGCAAGGTAGGTCTCTGCAGCACACACAGATGCAGCCAATCTCTTGCTTTCACTTGGTTTCCCAACAAGCATAGGTAGAGCTGGCATTTACTGCCTTAATACAGGAACATCTTGAATGCCCCTCGCTGCACGGGAGACATCCCACTTGGAACACAGAGAAGGAAAGGCACAGGGAAACCAAAGTACAGTGACAGCTTGTCTGACACCACAAAGTATGAACAAATGAAGAAGCTTTATACCAGTCAAACATCAATCAGTTGTGTTCAGTTGCAATGCTCAGAATACTGGCTTTTATTTTAAGATTAGATATAGCATGTTATAACCTAAAACGTTTCCACTTCATCACCAGGACTTACACCGGCCCTATGTACATTTCCCAAGCTAATGGGCACCCTGGCTTGGCCAACAGAGACCAACACATCTCATCCACATCAATGTGGGGTGCTTTTTCATTCCCTCTTCTTTTTAAATCTCGCTTCAACAACAGAACTCTGCACTGTGCATTCAAAGCTTCAGTTGAGAGAAGCCTTTAGTTCTTAAGCAGGCATGAAGATTAAAAAGCTGTCACTCCAGACCCCAGCATCACCATCGCATACCTCAAAACCCATGTTTCTTTTATCTCCCGTTGCCCCTTACCTGCTCTGGATCGAATGGTTCCTCCTGGAAGCACTTCTCGACAGGTTGAGTTGCGCACAGGTCTTTTTGTTCGCTCAGCTTTTCACCTGCTTCCTGAATGCTCACAAATTGTTCATTGGCTGCCACGAAAAGTCGTATGTCAAAATTAAGAAGGAACTGCAGAGGGTTTTCCTCAGCTGCCGCAGCTGTATCACTGCTCTCCCTGTTCATCTGCAGTTGTTGATTGCTGTCATTCTGAAGGACGGCAACAGGGTGAACTTTCACAATTTCAGCTTCAGGTGGTGAATACGTCTCATGAACCACCTTAAACTCAGCTTCACGGTTTCCTTCTTTTTTCTTGTCCTCACTGAATACACTCTCAAGCCAGTCAAAGAGTGACTGCTCAGCTGTATGAGGTGACAGCACAGGGCGATTCTGGAAGATGCAAACCACAATGAAGTTCTTTATCAAAAAATTACAGGGCCAGGATGGGTATTGGTTCTGGAAGGCTTTGGAAATGAGCAGGAGCAGTCCACTGAGCCGCTCATTTATCCACACACTTGTAAGACTCTGTTATTTTCAAATACAACAGCAGAATTAATTAACAACAAAGGCTATGACTGAAAAACATTCCTTATTTTTTTCCTGAACCACCTGACCCTGGGCACGCTTGCTTCCTTCTATTCACTCCCTATCCTGGAGAGAAAGGAAGGATGTGGTTGCAAGGGCTGCCCTCAGTCCAGAGAGGAGAAACCTGCGATTCACTATATGGCATCATAGGTGATCCCAGGCTCTGGAAAAACCACTAGACAAGAGGCTGCTGGGGGGTTTAATTAACCTGGGCCTCTCTTGAGTCTGGAAGGGAACACTAGTCAGAGAAAGAATATTGCTACTCAAAAGAGGGAATCTGGCAACAAAAAGCCTAACAGTCCCTGAGCTCCTCTTCAAAATAGAATAAGCCCCACTTATTTAACCAGGTAACACCCAGATACACAGACCAGGGCCTACATCAGGATTCTCACCCACTACAGGAGCAATGGGGCCTCAAAATCAAATAATTCCGCCTACCTCAGGAGCAGGAAGCTGCAGGAGGCTCTCCTCAGCTGAAGCAAGGCTATCTCTGCTCTTGCTCTCAACCTGCAGTGGGTTACTGCTGACAGATGGACAGACAGCAGCCTGGGTCGTCACAAGTTCCAACATCTCCCTTTCAGATTGCGGCAGTGACTTGAAGAAGTCATCAAGAAGACCACACATCTCGTTAAGCTCTGCTTCTGGGATGTGTTCTTCACCACATGTATTCCCATTACAGTCAGAGGATGGATAGTTGGCTGTATAAACTGAGAGCTCTGGAGGATTCTGGAAGAAGCACAACACAGTGATGTTTTATATCCAAAATTCCTGTGTGCAGGTTCTGTAAGGCTTTGTAAATGAACCTGAGCAATCCACAAGCACCAGCAGGAGCCAAAGCTACGTCTGCTGCAAAGGTGCACATGGACAGCGCAACTCAGGGAACTCTCAGTCACATCTGGACAGTCCTGTTGAGACACAGTGTCTCACAAACGCACAACTCCAAGTCTCCACAAATCTATATAAAAGCCCTAGAGATCTCCAGGTCACTAACACGTCTTGGAGCACCTGCAGAGGCCTCCTTTGCCACTTTCCAGAGCAGTTCTCAAGATTACTAAAATAGAAAGGTAGACTGGTTATTCCCCACAGCTCCGGGAAAACCACAGGCAAACTACAGTCTTCTGTACTGCCTGCACAGCCTCTGCCACCAAGTTCCAGGAGAAATGATGTAGGATACACCAAGCCCCAGAAATCTCTGGAAGTCCCATGCCTCCATTCTGAATTAGATCTGTGCTATCCTGCTCGGGCACAGGCACCTACTGACCTGGATACTATCGGACACCTGGTACAACTGATTGATGCCCCTGCTTGCCTTTGGGCTGTGCACACAGACCGCTGCCTTCCAGCAATCTCTGACTTCATGCAGCAGCAGCTTTGGACTGGCAGTTCCCTGCTTAGAGTCATATTCTCAAAGTCACCGCTAGGAAGTGAGCTAGACCTCTTACGACTCCACAAACTGCCCATGGACTTGCTTCTCCAAACAGCCTCAAAACCAGGGTTTTCACTAGACCCTTTGGACAGTATTTATACAACCTTTCAATTCAGCCACAACACCAGCCTTGACAACCCCATTGCAATGATTCGAAACATTGATCTAAGCCATCTGAGATAAGGAGTTATGTGATCGTGACTTCCCATCACTCAGACTGAGCCTCATGTCCCAGATGAAAAAGAAGCTCATGATGAAAGCCAGAAGACAAAGATGCACTGTGTGAAAAATAAGCACTAGGGTATCAGTGGAATGACTGGTCACTGGCTTTTTCTATCCTTACACCAACACGTTATCCTGGCTGTAACCTGTCCATCTCACATAAGCTTAGGTCAAAAAAAGCATGAATAAAAGATGAAAGTTGAAATTTGCAAGACAGGAGACCAGACGATCAGGCTTGGGACGGTCTACTCCTTTGCAACACACCTAAGCATAATTTGCTGTTGCCCATTATTTTCATAGTATTAAAGAATCCGATTTGTCCAGGCAAAGACGTTCTTCAAAGAGGAACAAAGACTCCTCAACTAACATGAACTCTGGTGAAGTCCAGCAAAATAGCCAGAAAAATTCCTGATGTGGACACTCACCACGCTGCCACCCCGAAACCTGACTGGAATGACAAAACCACACGTTTAATGCTCAGGGGCTCTTTGACATACAGGTTTGTAAACCACTTTCCTTTCTCTTGCCCAAGCAGATCCACTTTCAAATTTACATCCTTCATTCCAGTGGTCCATAAACCTACAGGGCATTCCTACAGTCTCCTCCACCCTCAACCAATGTCAGTTGGCCACACTCACCTGGAGCGAGCAGCAGCTATTGGATGTCCAGTGCGTAGAACCTGCAGAGTCAGGCAGAGGATCTAAGTGGGCATGTGATGAACAGCTCTGCTGTGCAGCTGGAAAAATTCACACACAGTTATCAGACTTCCAGAATTTCTGTTTGGCATGCAGAGTTCAATGGCTTGTTTTGACGGAACTTTTCAATAATCAGACAGTCAACTACATCCCAGAAATATGTTTCTGGATCCCAAGTGATTTTAAGGTTGATTTCTTCTTCTTAAAACATATTTATTCTCCTGGACTCATTTTGCGTTATTAGGATATTCTCCGATTATAAAGGTTCTCTATGTTTCTTTGGTGCAATCCTACCACGATCAAAGGGTTTGCAGATAGTTGAAAACAAACAGAACTATATCCTTAAAATAATTGTGGTCTAAAGCTCATGGGAAAAAAAAAAACTCAAACCAACAAACTGATGAGCATCTCTTACTTTCCTGCTCTTTCAATGCAAATCACAATGCAAACCAGGGATATCTGTTTGTCACCAAAGTTAACAAGCAAATTTGAACAGAGATGGAAATAAATCTTCGGACAATGTTCCACTCTTATTGAACTTAATGTAATGGGACTTCAAAAGTGAAATGGAAAGTGTCAGGACTAAGACCGAACATCTATTCTTTATTCCCTTTGCTTATGAAATAAAGATTGTAAGATCAACTATCACTTTCCAAGTAAGCAAAACTGGGTTCTGTGTTCTCAAAGTGAAGGAAAGCGGACTTTTTCACGTGGATATAGGAAGGCATAATCTGTCAGCATTCTGTACGTTAGAATATACAGAGGAAAAGACAGAGAGAAGATTAGGAGATACATAGGAACTGAAGTAGAAACAATGAGAAAGTCCTGAGTGACGGTGAGAAGTTAAAGGTTTCAGAAAAATATTTGTAAATGTCACTTTTAGATATCTCTTAGAAAAGCAAGTGCAGAAATTTTGTTCATACCTGTTCGATAGCTGGCTTGTGTGGAACGCATTGCCCAGGAATGGAGGTTAAAACCTGGAGACAGTCCTGAGTGACAGGGAATAGTAAAAGATATTAGAAAAAATTTATATATATACATAGAGGTATGTCTATCTCTGTGTAGCACGTCATCACCCAAAGCCTGCAGTAACAAGTTATCAGCACTTAGAAAGGTGTTACGAATCAAAATCAAACAAGAGTAATTGAGAAACCGGTGCCTGTTAAATCAGACAAGATGGGGGAAAACAAAAGAAGATCCTAAAGAAAGACTCTACGAAACTCCAAAGCTGATGGCTCACGGACAACCAAGGGAACAGCAATGCCCAAATCCTCCAGGTAGCTTTATGGCAAGTCACTTGATTTGTCAAGAGAAAAGAATTCAAAGGCAACTTTTTTTTCCGGGCAGCTCAACTAGATCTGTTTAGACTAAAACAACTCAAACTTTGCCAAAACGAACTCAGTAGAGATGCAACAGACACACGTGCAGCACATTTTTCATCAGAAAGGAATGCAGCAAGGACACCTTGCCCTGTGAAGTGGGGGACGGGACGTCTGCACACAGACGTAGCCAGCCCCTGCTATCAGCAAGGAGCACGGGACAATGCCCAATTATTTTCCAAGGAGATGGATTCCAGCAGCTGCTCTGGCAAACCTGCCCTCCAGTTGACCTGTACTCATTATAACATCACGGTGATATCGTTAGATACTAAACCACACCTCCACACCTAGAGGCTCCCCGCCTCTGAGGCAATCCATTCCCATAACCACTCCGACTGGGCACACACAGGTCAAATTTGGCATGCAAAGGGAGAACTTTTCTCAACCAATCAGCAGGGTTTGACGTAATGACTTCAGCCACTCCTGTTCCACCTAAAACTCTACAAATTATGATAAAATGCCAATAAAATGCAGGGTGCCATTAGGGAAAAGCTACCACCAGTTCTTTCCTGGGGTCAACTGACAAAGTTGTCTTAGCTGTCCCCACCAGTCGGGCCGCCCCTGGTATATATGCGCGCGCTCACTCCTAATCTCACGCCAGCTGCCACCGTCTGCCTGTGCTTTAATCTTGACTCTCCATTTTCGTGTTTTCCCTTCAATTGCGAGAAGGGGCCCCAGCAAGGACAGAGAACCCTCCTCCCCCCAGGGAGCCCCGACTGGCAGAGCCCGTGCCCCTCGGGGTTCCCAATGCCGCCGCAGCCCCGCGTGCCCACCCCGCCTCACCGGCTCCGGTGGCCGTGCCGAGCGCCGAGGGCAGTGGCCGTGCATCCGCAGCCGGGCACGTGCCCAGCAGGCGGTGGGAGCGGCCGGGCGGGCGGGCGGTCACCTCCAGGCCAGCTGCCAGCTTGGCTCTGTTGGCTTTCGTCAGGCGCTTGAGGTGCACGAGGAGGTCGGGGCGGTTGCGGCGAAAGTGGGGGCTCTGGAAATGGTGCAGGAGCCCCGCGGAGCCATCGCCGCTGCCACTGCCCGCCGGCCCCAGCACCTTCTGGAAGCCGTACAGGTTGAGCTGCCGGATGAAGCTGGCGAAGTTCTTGGTTTTGAAGACGCCGGAGAATCCGGCATCCCCCGGGGCCGCCGGCCCCGCGCCCAGCAGCTCGCGCTCAAAGTGCGCCTGGTGGATGAGCAGCCCCTCGCCGCGGGCGTCCCAGCGCACGGAGCTGACGCCCGGGCTGTTCACCAGCTGCCACAGCTTGGCCGGGAAAGTGTTGGGATTCAGGGAGCCGGGGAGCTGCGACCGCTGCATCTCGGCGACGACCGCTCGGGGGCGCTCGCGCTGCAACGGCCGCGGCACGGGGGGCGCTCGGCCCCGCCCCTGCCCCGCCCCCGGCCCCGCCTCTCCCCGCCCTCGGCCCCGCCCCCGCCCCGCCCCCGGCCTCGGCCCCGGCCCCTTGCGCAGCTCCTGGGAGCCGGGCAGTGCCGAGCTTCGTGCCCGTTCTGACAGGGCTGAGCAAAGCCCTGTGCCCTCTCACTGCCTCTCACAAGTGGGATTAGTCCCCTGAAGTGCTCGCTGGGCTGAGTGCTCCCGGGATTCCTGGCTGCTCGCTGCATGAGTGCATTTCTGGCTTCTCCTTCGTTTGTTGCTCCTTCACCCTTCGGCTCTGACCCCATGGAGAAATTCCACATTACTGCTGTCTCTTCATTTTTGCTGTCAATGTAAACTCCTGTGAGAGGCTGTCTCACACCTGGTGAGAATGCTTTATTTTAAAATGCCGTTTAAAAACCTCAGGGACCGTCCTGATCCTGGATGGGACTGGGGTAACACGAATTTTGCCTGAAATGAAACGGGTGAATAGTGTGTGGTTTTGGGATTGCAATTTAAGTTTAAAAATTTGTAGAATAGACAAACATATATATGACTCACAGAGATGACAAATAGGGATGAAACTGCGTTCCAATACGTATTGCACACAGTATTTTCCTGCAAAGACACACCGAGATAGTAGGTTTTCTCCAGAAAAACTGAACTATTACAGGCGGCTTCTTGTTGGTGACTCCAGTAGCTCACTTACAGAAATTCAGTTACTTCTTAATCATGGTTCAAGTTCTTCTTTGTATTTCTCAGTCATCTGAGTATAGATTGTTGAAAGCTTCATCCATCAGAACTCACTTCAGTGCTGGTTTCCTTCAAGGTGTGAAACACAAAACAAATTTATTCACAAGGAAGCTTAGTATCAACATGTCTACTATAAGCATGTGTATCTAGAGGAAAAGTGGTGAAGAGTTTGCTTCCTTGTTAGCAGTGTGATGTGATTTCACAGAAGTGACCATCTAAAGGTGTTAAATGCACTGATGGAACAAGTATAATTTTAGAGAGCTAAGATGTCGGCACATCTTGCTCGCTGCACAACCAGTGCATATGCTGAAGCTTTAGTGACTCTGATGCAGTTTCCATGCAAGCAGACATCAAGGTAATGGGCCCCATCACTTTGTGAAGAGCATTTGCTTCTGTGGAGATTTTGGCTGAGCAATAGAAATCTCAAACAATACCTCTGTGGGGAGCAAAAAAAAGAGCTCAGCGTAGATCAGGAGTAGATCTTATTTTACTGCCTGTCTAAACATCCCTAAGGATCTGCCAGCTCTGTTCTGCTCCAATGCCTGTGAGGGCAGTTTCCGAGG